>CAKAJA020000289.1:4394751-5859669 GCA_916610235.2 Lasioglossum morio
GCATAACGCATAACGCATAACGCATAACGCATAACGCATAACGCATAACGCATAACGCATAAAGCATAACGCAAAACGCATACCGCATAACGCATAACGCATAACGCATAACGCATAACGCATAACGCATAACGCATATCGCATAACGCAATACGCATAACGCATAACGCATAACGCATAACGCATAACGCATTACGCATAACGCATAACGAATAACGCATAACGTATAACGCATAACGCATAACGCATAACGCATAACACATAACGCATAACGCATAATGCACAACGCATAACGAATACAGCAAAACGCATAACGCTTAACGCATAACGGATCACGCATAACGCATAACGCATAATGCATAACGCATAACGCATAACGCATAAGGCATAATGCATAACGCATAAAGCGTAACGCATAACGCATAACGCAGAACGCATAACGCATAAAGCATAACGCATAACGCATACCGCATAACGCATAACGCATAACGCATAACGCATAACGCATAACGCATAACGTATAACGCATAACGCATACCGCATAACGCATAACGCATAACGCATAACGCATAACGCATAACGCATAACGCATAACGCATACCGCATAACGCATAACGCATAACGCATAACGCATAACGCATACCGTATAACGCATAACGCATAACGCATAACGGATAACGCATAACGCATAACGCATAACGCATAACGCATAACACATAACGCATAACGCATAACGCAAAACGCATAACGTTAACGCATAACCCATAACGCATAAGGCTAGATGCATGACGAATTTCGCATATCACATAACGCATAAGGCTTGATGCATGACGCATATCGCATAACGCATAACGCATAACCATAACGCATAACGCATAACCCATAACGCATAAAGCATAACGCATAACGCATAACGCATAACGCATAACGCATAACGCATAACGCATAACGCATAACGCATAACGCATAACGCATAACGCATAACGCATAACGCATACCGCATAACGCATAACGCATAACGCCTAACGCATAACGCAAAACGCATAACGTTAACGCATAACCCATAACGCATAAGGCTTGATGCATGACGAATATCGCATATCACATAACGCATAAGGCTTGATGCATGACGCATATCGCATAACGCATAACGCATAACCATAACGCATAACGCATAACCTATAACGCATAACGTATAACGCATAACGAATACCGTATATCGCATAACGCATAACGCATAACGCATAACGCATACCGTATAACGCATAACGCATAACGCATAACGCATAACGCATAACGCATAACGCCTAACGCATAAAGCATAACGCATAACGCATAACGCATGAAGCATAACCCATAACGCATAACGCATAACGCATAACGCATAACGTATAACGCATAACGCATAACGCATAACGCATATCGCATAACGCATAACGCATAACGCATAACGTATAACGCATAACGCATACCGTATAACGCATAACGCATAACGCATAACGTATAACCCCTAACGCAATAACGCATAACGCATAACGCATAACGCATGAAGCATAACCCATAACGCATAACGCCTAACTCATAACGTATAACGCATAACGCATAACGCATATCGCATAACGCATAACGCATAACGTATAACGCATAACGCATACCGTATAACGCATAACGCATAACGCATAACGCAAACGTATAACGCACAACGCATAACGCATAACGCATAACGCATAACGCATAACATATAACGCATAACGCATAACGCATAACCCCTAACGCATAAAGCATAACGCATAACGCATAACGCATAACGCATAACGCATAACGCATAACGCATAACGCATAACGCATAACGCATAAAGCATAACGCATAACGCATAACGCATGAAGCATAACCCATAACGCATAACGCATAACGCATAACGCATAACGCATAAAGCATAACGCATAACGCATAACGCATGAAGCATAACCCATAACGCATAACGCATAACGCATAACGCATAACGCATAACGCATAACGCATAACGCATAACGCATAAAGCATAACGCATAACGCATAACGCATGAAGCATAACCCATAACGCATAACGCATAACGCATAACGCATAACGCATAACGTATAACGCATAACGCATAACGCATAACGCATATCGCATAACGCATAACGCATAACGCATAACGTATAACGCATAACGCATACCGTATAACGCATAACGCATAACGCATAACGTTTAACCAATAACGCAATAACGCATAACGCATAAAGCATAACGCATAACGCATAACGCATAACGCATTACGCATTACGCATAACGCATAACGCATAAAGCATAACGCATAACGCATAACGCATAACGCATAACGCATAACGCATAACGCATAACGCATAACGAATAACGCATAACACATAACGCATAACGCATAACGCATAACGCATAACTCATAACTCACAACGAATATCGCATAACGCATAACGCATAACGCATAACGCATAATGCATAACGCATAAAGCATAACGCATAACGCATAACCATAACGAATGACGCATATCGCATAACGCATAACGCATAATGCATAACGCATAAAGCGTAACGCATAACGCATAACGCATAACGCATAACGCATAAAGCATAACGCATAACGCATAACGCATTACGCATAACGTATAACGCATAACGTATAACGCATACCGCATAACGCATAACGCATAAAGCATAACGCATAACGCATAACGCATAACGCATAACGCATTACGCATAACGCATAACGCATAACGCATAACGTATAACGCATACCGCATAACGCATAACGCATAAAGCATAACGCATAACGCATAACGCATAACGCATAAAGCATAACGCATAACGCATAACGCATAACGCATGACGCATATCGCATAACTCATAACGCATAATGCATAACGCATAAAGCGTAACGCATAACGCATAACGCAAACCCATAAAGCATAAGGCATAACGCATAACGCATAACGCATAACGCATGTCGCATAACGCATAACGCATAACGTATAACGTATAACGCATACCGCATAACGCATAACGCATAACGCATAACGCATAACGCATAACGCATATCGCATAACGTATAACGCATGACGCATAACGCATAACACATAACGCATAACGCATAATGCACAACGCATAACGAATACAGCAAAACGCATAACGCTTAACGCATAACGGATCACGCATAACGCATACTGCACAACGCATAACGAATACCGCAAAACGCATAACGCCTAACGCATAACGGATCACGCATAACGCTTATCGCATAACGTATAACTCATAATGCACAACGCATAAAGCATAACGCATAACGCATAACGCATAACGCATAACGTATAACGCAAAACGCATAACGCATAACGTTACCGCATAAGGCTTTATGCATGATGCATATCGCATAACGCATAACGCATAACTCATAACGTATAACGCATAACGCATAATGCATAACGCATAACGCATAACGCATAACGCACAACGCAAACGTATAACGCACAACGCATAATGCATAACGCATAACGCATAACGCA
The DNA here is from genome assembly GCA_916610235.2 of Lasioglossum morio. Taxonomy (NCBI): domain Eukaryota; kingdom Metazoa; phylum Arthropoda; class Insecta; order Hymenoptera; family Halictidae; genus Lasioglossum; species Lasioglossum morio. The sequence continues at coordinate 4,398,311 of CAKAJA020000289.1, forward strand.
TAACGCATGGCGCATAACGCAAAATGCATAACGCATAACGCATAACGCATAACGCATAAGGCATAACGCATAACGCATAACGCATAACGCACAACGCATATCGCATAACGCATAACGCATAACGCATAACGCATGGCGCATAACTCAAAATGCATAACGCATAACGCATAACGCATAACGCATAACGCATAACGCATAATGCATAACGCATAACGCATAACGCATAACGCATAACGCATAACGCATAACGCATAATGCATAACGCATAACGCATAACGCATAACGCATAGCGCATAACGCATAACGCACAACGCATATCGCATAACGCATAACGCATAACGCATAACGCATGGCGCATAACTCAAAATGCATAACGCATAACGCATAACGCATATCGCATAACGTATAAGGCATAACGCATAATACATAACGTATAACGCATTATGCATAACGCATAACGCATAACGCATAATGCATAACGCATAACGCAAACCCATAAGGCATAAGGCATAACGCATAACGCATAACGCATGGCGCATAACTCAAAATGCATAACGCATAACGCATAACGCATAACGCATAACGCATAACGCATAATGCATAACGCATAACGCATAACGCATAACGCATAACGCATAACGCATAACGCATAATGCATAACGCATAACGCATAACGCATAACGCATAGCGCATAACGCATAACGCACAACGCATATCGCATAACGCATAACGCATAACGCATAACGCATGGCGCATAACTCAAAATGCATAACGCATAACGCATAACGCATATCGCATAACGTATAAGGCATAACGCATAATACATAACGTATAACGCATTATGCATAACGCATAACGCATAACGCATAATGCATAACGCATAACGCAAACCCATAAGGCATAAGGCATAACGCATAACGCATAACGCATAACGCATAATGCATAACGCATAACGCATAACGCATAACGCAAAATGCATAACGCATAACGCATAACGCATAACGCATAACGCATAACGCATAACGCATAACGCATAACGCATATCGCATAACGCATAACGCATAACGTATAACGCAAAACGCATAACGCATAACGTTACCGCATAAGGCTTTATGCATGATGCATATCGCATAACGCATAACGCATAACTCATAACGTATAACGCATAACGCATAATGCATAACGCATAACGCATAACGCATAACGCACAACGCAAACGTATAACGCACAACGCATAATGCATAACGCATAACGCATAACGCATAACGCATGGCGCATAACGCAAAATGCATAACGCATAACGCATAACGCATAACGCATAAGGCATAACGCATAACGCATAACGCACAACGCATATCGCATAACGCATAACGCATAACGCATAACGCATGGCGCATAACTCAAAATGCATAACGCATAACGCATAACGCATAACGCATAACGCACAACGCATATCGGATAACGTATAACGCAAAACGCATAACGCATAACGCATAACCCATAACGCATAACGCATGTCGGATCACTCATAACGCATAACGCATAACGCATAAAGCATAAAGCATAACGTATAACGCATAACGCATATCGCATAACGCATAACGCATAACGCATAACGCATAACGAATAACGCATAACACATAACGCATAACGCATAACGCATAACGCATAACTCATAACTCACAACGAATATCGCATAACGCATAACGCATAACGCATAACGCATAATGCATAACGCATAAAGCATAACGCATAACCATAACGAATGACGCATACCGCATAACGCATAACGCATAAAGCATAACGCATAACGCATAACGCATAACGCATTACGCATAACGCATAACGCATAACGCATAACGTATAACGCATACCGCATAACGCATAACGCATAAAGCATAACGCATAACGCATAACGCATAAAGCATAACGCATAACGCATAACGCATAACGCATAACGCATGACGCATATCGCATAACTCATAACGCATAATGCATAACGCATAAAGCGTAACGCATAACGCATAACGCAAACCCATAAGGCATAAGGCATATCGCATAACGCATAACGCATAACGCATAACGCATGGCGCATAACTCAAAATGCATAACGCATAACGCATAACGCATATCGCATAACGTATAAGGCATAACGCATAATACATAACGTATAACGCATTATGCATAACGCATAACGCATAACGCATAATGCATAACGCATAACGCAAACCCATAAGGCATAAGGCATAACGCATAACGCATAACGCATAACGCATAATGCATAACGCATAACGCATAACGCATAACGCAAAATGCATAACGCATAACGCATAACGCATAACGCATAACGCATAACGCACAACGCATATCGCATAACGCATAACGCATAACGCATAACGCATGGCGCATAACTCAAAATGCATAACGCACAACGCATATCGCATAACGTACAACGTATAACGCATAACGCATAACGCATAACGCATAGCGCATAACGCATAACGCATAACGCATAACGCATAACGCATAACGCCTAACGGATCAGGCATAACGCATAACGCATAATGCATAACACATAACGCATAACGCATAACGCATAACGCATAACGCATAACGCATAACGCATATCGCATAACGCATAACGCATAACGCCTTACGGATCAGGCATAACGCATAACGCATAATGCATAACACATAACGCATAACGCATAACGCATAACGCATAACGCATAACGCATAACGCATAACGCATAACGCATAACGCATAACGCATAACACATAACGCATAACGCATAACGCATAACGCATAACGCATAACGCATAACGCATAACGCATAACGCATGTCGGATCACTCATAGCGCATAACGCATAACGCATAAAGCATAAAGCATAACGTATAACGCATAACGCATATCGCATAACGCATAACGCATAACGCATAACGCATAACGCATAACGCATAACGCATAACGCATAACGCATAACGCATAACGCATAACGCATAACGCATAACGCATAACGCATAACGCATAACGCACAACGCATATCGCATAACGCATAACGCATAACGCAAAACGCATGGCGCATAACTCAAAATGCATAACGCATAACGCATAACGCATAACGCATAACGCATAACGCATAACGCATAACGAATACAGCAAAACGCATAATGCTTAACGCATAACGGATCACGCATAACGCATAACGCATAACGCATAACGCATAACGCATAACGCATAACGCATAACGCATAACGCATAACGCATAACGCATATCGGATAACGTATAACGCAAAACGCATAACGCATAACGCACAACGCATATCGCATAACGCATAACGCATAACGCAAAACGCATGGCGCATAACTCAAAATGCATAACGCATAACGCATAACGCATAACGCATAACGCATAACGCATAACGCATAACGCATAACGCATAACGCATAACGCATAACGCATAACGCATAACGCATAATGCACAACGCATATCGCATAACGCATAACGCACAACGCATATCGCATAACGCATAACGCATAACGCATAACGCATGGCGCATACCTCAAAATGCATAACGCATAACGCATAACGCATAACGCATAACACATAACGCATAACGCATAACGCATAACGCACAACGCATATCGCATAACGCATAACGCATAACGCATAACGCATGGCACATAACTCAAAATGCAAAACGCATAACGCATAACGCATAACGCAAACGTATAACGCACAACGCATAACGAATACAGCAAAACGCATAATGCTTAACGCATAACGGATCACGCATAACGCATAACGCATAACGCATAACGCATATCGCATAACGCATAACGCATAACGCATAACGCATGGCGCATAACTCAAAATGCATAACGCATAACGCATAACGCATAACGCATAACGCATAACGCATAACGCATAACGCATAACGCATATCGGATAACGTATAACGCAAAACGCATAACGCATAACGCATAACCCATAACGCATAACGCATGTCGGATCACTCATAACGCATAACGCATAATGCATAACACATAACGCATAACGCATAACGCATAACGCATAACGCATAACGCATAACGCATAACGCATAACGCATAACGCATAACGCATAACGCCTTACGGATCAGGCATAACGCATAACGCATAATGCATAACACATAACGCATAACGCATAACGCATAACGCATAACGCATAACGCATAACGCATAACGCATAACGCATAACGCATAACGCATAACGCATAACGCATAACGCATAACGCATAACGCATAACGCATAACGCATAACGCATAACGCATATCGCATAACGCATAACGCATAACGCATAACGCATGGCGCATAACGCATAACGCATAACGCATAACGCATGGCGCATAACTCAAAATGCATAACGCATAACGCATAACGCATGGCGCATACCTCAAAATGCATAACGCATAACGCATAACGCATAACGCATAACGCATAACGCATAACGCATAACGCATAACGCATAACGCATAACGCATAACGCATAACGCATAACGCATAACGCATAACGCATAACGCATAACGCATAACGCATAACGCACAACGCATATCGCATAACGCATAACGCATAACGCATAACGCATGGCGCATAACTCAAAATGCATAACGCATAACGCATAACGCATAACGCATAACGCATAACGCATAACGCATAACGCATAACGCACAACGCACATCGCATAACGCATAACGCATGGCGCATAACTCAAAATGCATAACGCATAACGCATAACGCATAACGCAAACGTATAACGCACAACGCATAACGAATACAGCAAAACGCATAATGCTTAACGCATAACGGATCACGCATAACGCATAAGGCATAACGCATAACGCATAACGCATATCGAATAACGCATAACGTGTAACTCATAACGCATAACGCATAAAGCATAATGCTTAACGCATAACGCATAACGCTTATCGCATAACGCATAAGGCATAACGCATAACGCATAACGCATATCGAATAACGCATAACGTGTAACTCATAACGCATAACGCATAAAGCATAATGCTTAACGCATAACGCATAACGCTTATCGCATAACGCATAACTCAAAATGCATAACGCATAACGCATAACGCATAACGCAAACGTATAACGCACAACGCATAACGAATACAGCAAAACGCATAATGCTTAACGCATAACGGATCACGCATAACGCATAAGGCATAACGCATAACGCATATCGCATAACGCATAACGCATAACGCATAACGCATAACGCATAACGCATAACGCATAACGCATATCGCATAACGCATAACGCATAACGCATAACGCATGGCGCATAACTCAAAATGCATAACGCATAACGCATAACGCATAACGCATAACGCATAACGCATAACGCATAACGCATAACGCATAACGCATAACGCATAACGCATATCGGATAACGTATAACGCAAAACGCATAACGCATAACGCACAACGCATATCGCATAACGCATAACGCATAACGCAAAACGCATGGCGCATAACTCAAAATGCATAACGCATAACGCATAACGCATAACGCATAACGCATAACGCATAACGCATAACGCATAACGCATAACGCATAACGCATAACGCATAATGCACAACGCATATCGCATAACGCATAACGCACAACGCATAACGCATAACGCATAACGCATAACGCATAACGCATGGCGCATACCTCAAAATGCATAACGCATAACGCATAACGCATAACGCATAACACATAACGCATAACGCATAACGCATAACGCACAACGCATATCGCATAACGCATAACGCATAACGCATGTCGCATAACTCAAAATGCAAAACGCATAACGCATAACGCATAACGGAAACGTATAACGCACAACGCATAACGAATACAGCAAAACGCATAATGCTTAACGCATAACGGATCACGCATAACGCATAACGCATAACGCATAACGCATAACGCATAACGCATAACGCATATCGCATAACGCATAACGCATAACGCATAACGCATGGCGCATAACTCAAAATGCATAACGCATAACGCATAACGCATAACGCATAACGCATAACGCATAACGCATAACGCATAACGCATATCCGATAACGTATAACGCAAAACGCATAACGCATAACGCATAACCCATAACGCATAACGCATGTCGGATCACTCATAACGCATAACGCATAATGCATAACACATAAAGCATAACGCATAACGCATAACGCATAACGCATAACGCATAACGCATAACGCATAACGCATAACGCATAACGCATAACGCCTTACGGATCAGGCATAACGCATAACGCATAATGCATAACACATAACGCATAACGCATAACGCATAACGCATAACGCATAACGCATAACGCATAACGCATAACGCATAACGCATAACGCATAACACATAACGCATAACGCATAACGCATAACGCATAACGCATAACACATAACGCATAACGAATACAGCAAAACGCATAATGCTTAACGCATAACGGATCACGCATAACGCATAACGCATAACGCATAACGCATAACGCATATCGCATAACGCATAACGCATAACGCATAACGCATGGCGCATAACTCAAAATGCATAACGCATAACGCATAACGCATAACGCATAACGCATAACGCATAACGCATAACGCATAACGCATAACGCATAACGCATAACGCATAACGCATAACGCATAACGCATAACGCATAACGCATAACGCATAACGCATAACGCATAACGCATAACGCATAACGCACAACGCATATCGCATAACGCATAACGCATAACGCATAACGCATGGCGCATAACTCAAAATGCATAACGCATAACGCATAACGCATAACGCATAACGCATAACGCATAACGCATAACGCATAACGCATAACGCACAACGCACATCGCATAACGCATAACGCATGGCGCATAACTCAAAATGCATAACGCATAACGCATAACGCATAACGCATAACGCAAACGTATAACGCACAACGCATAACGAATACAGCAAAACGCATAATGCTTAACGCATAACGGATCACGCATAACGCATAACGCACAACGCATATCGCATAACGCATAACGCATAACGCACAACGCATATCGCATAACGCATAACGCATGGCGCATAACTCAAAATGCATAACGCATAACGCATAACCCATAACGCATAACGCAAACGTATAACGCACAACGCATAACGAATACAGCAAAACGCATAATGCTTAACGCATAACGGATCACGCATAACGCATAACGCATAACGCATAACGCAAACGTATAACGCACAACGCATAACGCATAACGTATAACTCATAACGCATAACGCATAACGCATAACGCATAACGCATAACGCATAACGCATAACGCATAACGCATAACGCATATGCATATCGCATAACGCATAACGCATAACGCATAACGCATAACGCATAACGCACAACGCATAACGCATAACGCATAACGCATAACGCATAACGCATAACGCATAACGCATAACGCATAACGCATAACGCAAAAGGCATAACGCATAACGCATAACGCATAACGCATAACCCATAACCCATAACGCATAACGCATAACGAACAACGCACAACGCACAACACAGAACGCATAACGCATAACGCATAACGCATAACGCATAACGCATAACGCATAACGCATAACGCACAACGCATAACGCATAACGCATAACGCATAACGCATAACGCATAACGCCTAACGCATAACGGATCATGCATAACGCATAAAGCATAACGCATAACGCATAAAGCATAACGCATAACGCATAACACATAACGCATAACGCATAACGCATAACGCACAACGCATATCGCATAACGCATAACGCATAATGCATAACGCATGGCGCATAACTCAAAATGCATAACGCATAACGCATAACGCATAACGCACAACGCATATCGCATAACGCATAACGCACAACGCATATCGCATAACGCATAACGCATAACGCATGGCGCATAACTCAAAACGCATAATGCTTAACGCATAACGGATCACGCATAACGCATAACGCATAACGCATAACGCATATCGCATAACGCATAACGCATAACGCATAACGCATGGCGCATAACTCAAAATGCATAACGCATAACGCATAACGCATAACGCATAACGCATAACGCATAACGCATAACGCATAACGCATAACGCATAACGCATAACGCATAACGCATAACGCATAACGCATGGCGCATAACTCAAAATGCATAACGCATAACGCATAACGCATAACGCATAACGCATAACGCATAACGCATAACGCATAACGCATAACGCATAACGCATAACGCATAACGCATAACGCATAACGCATAACGCATAACGCATATCGCATAACGCATAACGCATAACGCATAACGCATAACGCATAACGTATAACGCATAACGCATAACGCATAACGCATAACGCATAACGCATAACGCATAACGCATAACGCATAACGCATAACGCATAACGCACAACGCATATCGCATAACGCATAACGCATAACGCACAACGCATATCGCATAACGCATAACGCATAACGCATAACGCATGGCGCATAACTCAAAATGCATAACGCATAACGCATAACGCATAACGCATAACGCATAACGCATAACGCATAACGCATAACGCATAACGCATAACGCATAACGCATAACGCATAACGCATAACGCATAACGCATAACGCATAACGCATAACGCATAACGCATAACGCATAACGTATAACGCATAACGCACAACGCATATCGCATAACGCATAACGCATAACGCATAACGCATAACGCATAACGCATAACGCACAACGCATATCGCATAACGCATAACGCATAACGCATAACGCATGGCGCATAACTCAAAATGCATAACCCATAACGCATAACGCATAACGCATAACGCATAACGCATAACGCATAACGCATAACGCATAACGCATAACGCATAACGCATAACGCATAACGCATAACGCATAACGCATAACGCATAACGCATAACGCATAACGCATAACGCATAACGCATAACGCATATCGCATAACGCATAACGCATAACGCATAACGCATGGCGCATAACTCAAAATGCATAACGCATAACGCATAACGCATAACGCATAACGCATAACGCATAACGCATAACGCATAACGCACAACGCAAATCGCATAACGCATAACGCATAACGCATAACGAATGGCGCATAACTGAAAATGCATAACGCATCACGCATAACGCATAACGCAAACGTATAACGCACAACGCATAACGAATACAGCAAAACGCATAATGCTTAACGCATAACGGATCACGCATTACGCATAACGCACAACGCATATCGCATAACGCATAACGCATAACGCATAACGCATGGCGCATAACTCAAAATGCATAACGCATATCGCATAACTTACAACGTATAACGCATAACGCATAACGCATAACGCATAACGCATAACGCATAACGCACAACGCATATCGCATAACGCATGGCGCATAACTCAAAATGCATAACGCATAACGCATAGCGCATAACGCATAACACATAACGGATCACGCATTACTCATAACGCATAACGCATAACGCATAACCCATAACGCATAAAGCATAAAGCAAAACGCATAACGCATAACGCATAACGCATAACGCATAACGCATAACGCATAACGCATAACGCATAACGCATAACTCATAACGCATAACGCATAAAGCATAACGCATAACGCATAACGGATCTCGCATTTCTCATAACGCATAACGCATAACGCATAACGCATAACGCATAACGCATAACGCATAACGCATAACGCATAACGCATAACGCATAACGCATAACGCATAACGCATAACGCATAACGCATAACGCATAACGCATAACGCATAACGCATAACGCATAACGCACAACGCATATCGCATAACGCATAACGCATAACGCACAACGCATATCGCATAACGCATAACGCATAACGCATAACGCATGGCGCATAACTCAAAATGCATAACGCATAACGCATAACGCATAACGCATAACGCATAACGCATAACGCATAACGCATAACGCATAACGCATAACGCATAACGCATAACGCATAACGCATAACGCATAACGCATAACGCATAACGCATAACGCATAACGCATAACGCATAACGCATAACGCATAACGCATAACGCATAACGTATAACGCATAACGCACAACGCATATCGCATAACGCATAACGCATAACGCATAACGCATAACGCATAACGCATAACGCATAACGCATAACGCATAACGTATAACGCATAACGCATAACGCACAACGCATATCGCATAACGCATAACGCACAACGCATATCGCATAACGCATAACGCATAATGCATAACGCATGGCGCATAACTCAAAATGCATAACGCATAACGCATAACGCATAACGCAAACGTATAACGCACAACGCATAACGAATACAGCAAAACGCATAATGCTTAACGCATAACGGATCACGCATAACGCATAAGGCATAACGCATAACGCATAACGCTTATCGCATAATTCATAACGCATAACGTATAACGCATAACGCATACCGTATAACGCATAACGCATAATGCATAACGCAAACGTATAACGCACAACGCATAACGCATAACGCATATCGCATAACGCATAACGCATAACGCATAACGCATGACGCATAACGCATAACGCATATCGCATAACACATAACGCATAACCCATAACGCATAAAGCATAAAGCAAAACGCATAACGCATAACGCATAACGCATAACGCATAACGCATAACGCATAACGCATGGCGCATAACTCAAAATGCATAACGCATAACGCATAACGCATAACGCAAACGTATAACGCACAACGCATAACGAATACAGCAAAACGCATAATGCTTAACGCATAACGGATCACGCATAACGCATAAGGCATAACGCATAACGCATAACGCTTATCGCATAATTCATAACGCATAACGTATAACGCATAACGCATACCGTATAACGCATAACGCATAATGCATAACGCAAACGTATAACGCACAACGCATAACGCATAACGCATATCGCATAACGCATAACGCATAGCGCATAACGCATAACACATAACGGATCACGCATTACTCATAACGCATAACGCATAACGCATAACCCATAACGCATAAAGCATAAAGCAAAACGCATAACGCATAACACATAACGCATAACGCATAACGCATAACGCATAACGCATAACGCATAACGCATAACTCATAACGCATAACGCATAAAGCATAACGCATAACGCATAACGGATCTCGCATTTCTCATAACGCATAACGCATAACGCATAACGCATAACGCATAACGCATAACGCATAACGCATAACCCATAACGCATAACGCATAAAGCAAAACGCATAACGCATAACGCATGACTCATAACGCACAACCCATAACGCATAACGCATAACGCTAATCGCATAACGCATAACGCATAACGCATAACGCATAACGCATAACGCATAACCCATAACGCATAACGCGTAACGCATAACGCATAACGCATAACGCATAACGCATAACGCATAACGCATAACGCATAACGCATAACGCATAACGCATAACGCATAACGCATAACGCATAACGCATAACGCATAGCGCATAACGCAATAACGCATAACGCATAACGCATAACGCATAACGCATAACGCATAACGCATAACCCATAACGCATAACGCAAAACGCGTAACGCATAACGCATAACGCATTACACATAACGGATCACGCATTACTCATAACGCATAACGCATAACGCATAACCCATAACGCATAACGCATAAAGCAAAACGCATAACGCATAACGCATAACGCATAACGCATAACGCATAACGCATAACGCATAACGCATAACGCATAAAGCATAACGCATAACGCATAACGCATAACGCATAACGCATAACGCATAACGCATAGCGCATAACGCATAACGCATAACGCATAACGAATAACGCATAACCCATAACGCATAACGCATAACGCATAACGCATAACCCAAATCGCATATCGCATAACGCATAACGCATAACCCATAACGTATAACGCATAACTCATAACGCATAACGCATAACGTAAAACGTATAACGCATAGCGGATAACGCACAACGCATAACACATAACGCATAACGCATAACGCATAACGCATAAAGCATAACGCATAACGGATCTCGCATTACTCATAACGCATAACGCAAAACGCATAACGCCTAACGCATAACGCATGACGGATCACGCATTACTCATAACGCATAACGGATGACGCATTCCGCATAACGCATAACGCATAACGCATAACGCATAAAGGATCACGTAGTACTCATAACGCATAACGCATAACGCATAACGCATAACGCATAACACATAACGCATAACGGATTACGCATTTCTCATAACGCATAACGCATAACGCATAACGCTTAACGCATAACGCAAATCGCATAACGCATAACGCATAACGCATAACGCTTAACGCATAACGCATAACGCATAACCCATAACGCATAACGCATAACGCATGACGCATAACCCATAACGTATAACGCATAACTCATAACGCATAACGCATAACGCATAACGCATAACGCATAACGCATAACGCATAACGCATAACGCATAACGCATAACGCATAACGCATAACGCGTAACGCATAACACATAACATATAACGCATAACGCATAACGAAAACGCATAACGCATAGCGGATAACGCACAACGCATAACACATAACGCATAACGCATAACGCATAACGCATAACGCATAACGCATAACGCATAACGCATAACGCATAACGCATAACGCATAACGCATAACGCATAACGCATAAAGCATAACGCATAACGCATAACGCATAACGGATCTCGCATTTCTCATAACGCATAACGCATAACGCATAACGCATAACGCATAACGCAGAACGCATAACGCATAACCCATAACGCATAACGCATAAAGCAAAACGCATAACGCATAACGCATGACTCATAACGCACAACCCATAACGCATAACGCATAACGCTAATCGCATAACGCATAACGCATAACGCATAACGCATAACGCATAACGCATAACGCATAACGCATAACGCATAACGCATAACGCATAACGCATAACGCATAACGCATAACGCATAACGCATAACGCATAACGCATAACGCATAACGCATAACGCATAACGCATAACGCAACGCATAACGCATAACGCATATCGCATAACGCATAACGCATAACGCATAGCGCATAACGCATAACGCATAACGCATAACGCATAACGCATAACGCATAACGCATAACGCATAACGCAAAACGCGTAACGCATAACGCATAACGCATTACACATAACGGATCACGCATTACTCATAACGCATAACGCATAACGCATAACCCATAACGCATAACGCATAAAGCAAAACGCATAACGCATAACGCATAACGCATAACGCATAACGCATAACGCATAACGCATAACGCATAACGTATAACGCATAACTCATAACGCATAACGCATAACGCATAACGCATAACGCATAACGCATAACGCATAACGCATAACGCATAACGCATAACGCATAACGCATAACGCATAACGCGTAACGCATAACACATAACATATAACGCATAACGCATAACGAAAACGCATAACGCATAGCGGATAACGCACAACGCATAACACATAACGCATAACGCATAACGCATAACGCATAACGCATAACGCATAACGCATAACGCATAACGCATAACGCATAACGCATAAAGCATAACGCATAACGCATAACGCATAACGGATCTCGCATTTCTCATAACGCATAACGCATAACGCATAACTCATAACGCATAACGCAGAACGCATAACGCATAACCCATAACGCATAACGCATAAAGCAAAACGCATAACGCATAACGCATGACTCATAACGCACAACCCATAACGCATAACGCATAACGCTAATCGCATAACGCATAACGCATAACGCATAACGCATAACGCATAACGCATAACGCATAACGCATAACGTATAACGCATAACGCATAACGCATAACGCATAACGCATAACGCATAACGCATAACGCATAACGCATAACGCATAACGCATAACGCATAACGCATAACGCATAACGCAACGCATAACGCATAACGCATATCGCATAACGCATAACGCATAACGCATAGCGCATAACGCATAACGCATAACGCATAACGCATAACGCATAACGCATAACGCATAACGCATAACGCATAACGCATAACGAATAACGCATAAATCATAACGCATAACGCATAACGCATAACGCATAACGCATAACGCATAACGCATAACGCATAACGCATAACGCATAACGCATAACGCATAAAGCATAACGCATAACGCATAACGCATAACGGATCACGCATTACTCATAACGCATAACGCATAACAGATCATGCATTTCTCATAACGCATAACGCATAACGGATCACGCATTACTCATAACGCATAACGCATAACGCATAACGGATCACGCATTACTCATAACGCATAACGCATAACGCATAACGCATAACGCATAACGCATAACGCATAACGCATAACGCATAACGCATAACGCATAACGCATAACGCATAACGCATAACGCATAACGCATAACGCATAACGCATAACGCATAACGCATAACGCATAACGCATAACGCATAACGCATAACGCATAACGCATAACGCATAACGAATAACGCATAACGCATAACGCATAACGCATAACGCATAACGCATAACGCATAACGCATAACGCATAACGCGTAACGCATAACACATAACATATAACGCATAACGCATAACGAAAACGCATAACGCATAGCGGATAACGCACAACGCATAACACATAACGCATAACGCATAACGCATAACGCATAACGCATAACGCATAACGCATAAAGCATAACGCATATCGCATAACGCATAATGCATAACGCATAACGCATAACGGATCACAATTACTCATAACGCATAACGCATAACGGATCACGCATTACTCATAACGCATAACGCATAACGCATAACGGATCGCGCATTTCTCATAACGCATAACGCATAACGCATAACGCATAACGCATAACGCATAACGCATAACCCATAACGCATAACGCATAAAGCAAAACGCATAACGCATAACGCATGACTCATAACGCACAACCCATAACGCATAACGCATAACGCATAACGCATAACGCATAACGCATAACGCATAACGCATAACGGATCACGCATTACTCAACGCATAACGCATAACAGATCATGCATTTCTCATAACGCATAACGCATAACGGATCACGCATTACTCATAACGCATAACGCATAACGGATCACGCATTACTCATAACGCATAACGCATAACGCATAACACATAACGCATAACGCATAACGCATAACGCATAACGCATAACGCATAACGCATAACGCATAACGCATAACGCATAACGCATAACGCATAACGCATAACGCATAACGCATAACGCATAACGCATAACGCATAACGCATAACGCATAACGCATAACGCATAACGCATAACGCATAACGCATAACGCATAACGCATAACGCAAATCGCATAACGCATAACGCATAACGCATAAAGCATAACGCATAACGTATAACGCATAACGCATAACGCATAACGCATAATGCATAACGCATAACGCATAACGGATCACGCATTACTCATAACGCACAACCCATAACGCATAACGCATAACTCAAATCGCATAACGCATAACGCATAACGCATAACGCATAACGCATAACGCATAACGCATAACGCATAACGCATAACGCATAACGCATAACGCATAACGCATAACGCATAACGCATAACGCATAACGCATAACGCATAACGCATAACGCATAACGCATAACGCATAACGCATAAAGCATAACGCATTACGCATAACGCATAACGCATAACGCATAACGCATAACGCATAACGCATAACGCATAACGCATAAAGCATAACGCATTACGCATAACGCATAACGCATAACGCATAACGCATAACGCATAACGCAAAACGCGTAACGCATAACGCATAACGCATTACACATAACGGATCACGCATTACTCATAACGCATAACGCATAACGCATAACCCATAACGCATAACGCATAAAGCAAAAAGCATAACGCATAACGCATAACGCATAACGCATAACGGATCACGCATTACTCATAACGCATAACGCATAACGCATAACGCATAACGCATAACGCATAACGCATAAAGCATAACGCATTACGCATAACGCATAACGCATAACGCATAACGCATAACGCATAACGCAAAACGCGTAACGCATAACGCATAACGCATTACACATAACGGATCACGCATTACTCATAACGCATAACGCATAACGCATAACCCATAACGCATAACGCATAAAGCAAAACGCATAACGCATAACGCATAACGCATAACGCATAACGGATCACGCATTACTCATAACGCATAACGCATAACGCATAACGCATAACGCATAACGCATAACGCATAACGCATAACGCTTAACGCATGACCCATAGCGCATAACGCATTACGCGTAACGCATAACGCATAACGCATAAAGCATAACGCATAACGGATCACGCATTACTCATAACCCATAACGCATAACGCAAAACGCATAACGCCTAACGCATAACGCATGACGGATCACGCATTACTCATAACGAATAACGGATGACGCATTCCGCATAACGCATAACGCATAACGCATAACGCATAACGCATAACGCATAACGCATAACGCATAACGCATAACGCATAACGCATAACGCATAACGCATAACGCATAAAGCATAACGCATAACGCATATCGGATCACGCATTTCTCATAACGCATAACGCATAACGCATAACGGATCACGCGTTACTCATAACGCATAACGCATAACGCATAACGCATAACGCATAACGCATAACGCATAACGGATCACGCGTTACTTATAACGCATAACGCATAACGCATAACGCATAACGCGTAACGGATCTCGCATTACTCATAACGCATAACGCAAAACGCATAACGCCTAACGCATAACGCATGACGGATCACGCATTACTCATAACGCATAACGGATGACGCATTCCGCATAACGCATAACGCATAACGCATAACGCTTAACGCATGACCCATAGCGCATAACGCATTACGCGTAACGAATAACGCATAACGCATAAAGCATTACGCATAACGGATCACGCATTACTCATAACCCATAACGCATAACGCATAACGCATAACGCATAGCGCATAACGCATAACACATAACGGATCACGCATTACTCATAACGCATAACGCATAACCCATAACGCATAATGCATAAAGCAAAACGCATAACGCATAACGCATAACGCATAACGCATAACGCATAACGCATAACGCATAACGCAAATCGCATAACGCATAACGCATAACGCATAAAGCATAACGCATAACGCATAACGGATCACGCATTTCTCATAACGCATAACGCATAGCGCATAACGGATCACGCGTTACTCATAACGCATAACGGATCACGCATTACTCATAACGCATAACGCATAACGCATAACCCATAACGCATAACGCATAAAGCAAAACGCATAACGCATAACGCATAACACATGACTCATAACGCACAACCCATAACGCATAACGCATAACGCATAACGCATAACGCATAACGCATAACGCATAACGCATAACGCTTAACGCATGACCCAGAGCGCATAACGCATTACGCGTAACGCATAACGCATAACGCATAAAGCATTACGCATAACGGATCACGCATTACTCATAACCCATAACGCATAACGCATAACGTATAACGCATAGCGCATAACGCATAACACATAACGCATAACGCATAACGCATAACGCATAACGCATAACGCATAACGGATCACGCATTACTCATAACGCATAACGCATAACGCATAACGCATAACGCATAACGCAAATAGCATAACGCATAACGCATAACTTATAACGCATAACGCATAACGCATAACGGATCACGCATTACTCATTCCGCATAACGCATAACGGATCACGCATCACTCATAACGCATAACGCATAGCGCACAACGCATAACACATAACGTATAACGCATAACACATAACGCATAACCCATAACGCATAACGCATAACGCATAACGCATAACGCATAACGCATAACGCATAACGCGTAACGCATAACACATAACATATAACGCATAACGCATAACGAAAACGCATAACGCATAGCGGATAACACACAACGCATAACACATAACGCATAACGCATAACGCATAACGCATAACGCATAACGCATAACGCATAACGCATAACGCATAACGCGTAACGCATAACACATAACATATAACGCATAACGCATAACGAAAACGCATAACGCATAGCGGATAACGCACAACGCATAACACATAACGCATAACGCATAACGCATAACGCATAACGCATAACGCATAAAGCATAACGCATAACGCATAACGCATAATGCATAACGCATAACGCATAACGGATCACGCATTACTCATAACGCATAACGCATAACGGATCACGCATTACTCATAACGCATAACGCATAACGCATAACGGATCTCGCATTTCTCATAACGCATAACGCATAACGCATAACGCATAACGCATAACCCATAACGCATAACGCATAAAGCAAAACGCATAACGCATAACGCATGACTCATAACGCACAACCCATAACGCATAACGCATAACGCTAATCGCATAACGCATAACGCATAACGCATAACGCATAACGCATAAAGCATAACGCATAACGCATAACGCATAATGCATAACGCATAACGCATAACGGATCACGCATTACTCATAACGCATAACGCATAACGGATCACGCATTACTCATAACGCATAACGCATAACGCATAACGGATCTCGCATTTCTCATAACGCATAACGCATAACGCATAACGCATAACGCATAACGCATAACGCATAACGCATAACGCATAACGCATAACGCATAAAGCATAACGCATAACGCATATCGGATCACGCATTTCTCATAACGCATAACGCATAACGCATAACGGATCACGCGTTACTCATAACGCATAACGCATAACGCATAACGCATAACGCATAACGCATAACGCATAACGGATCACGCGTTACTTATAACGCATAACGCATAACGCATAACGCATAACGCGTAACGGATCTCGCATTACTCATAACGCATAACGCAAAACGCATAACGCCTAACGCATAACGCATGACGGATCACGCATTACTCATAACGCATAACGGATGACGCATTCCGCATAACGCATAACGCATAACGCATAACGCTTAACGCATGACCCATAGCGCATAACGCATTACGCGTAACGAATAACGCATAACGCATAAAGCATTACGCATAACGGATCACGCATTACTCATAACCCATAACGCATAACGCATAACGCATAACGCATAGCGCATAACGCATAACACATAACGGATCACGCATTACTCATAACGCATAACGCATAACGCATAACCCATAACGCATAATGCATAAAGCAAAACGCATAACGCATAACGCATAACGCATAACGCATAACGCATAACGCATAACGCATAACGCAAATCGCATAACGCATAACGCATAACGCATAAAGCATAACGCATAACGCATAACGGATCACGCATTTCTCATAACGCATAACGCATAGCGCATAACGGATCACGCGTTACTCATAACGCATAACGGATCACGCATTACTCATAACGCATAACGCATAACGCATAACCCATAACGCATAACGCATAAAGCAAAACGCATAACGCATAACGCATAACACATGACTCATAACGCACAACCCATAACGCATAACGCATAACGCATAACGCATAACGCATAACGCATAACGCATAACGCTTAACGCATGACCCAGAGCGCATAACGCATTACGCGTAACGCATAACGCATAACGCATAAAGCATTACGCATAACGGATCACGCATTACTCATAACCCATAACGCATAACGCATAACGTATAACGCATAGCGCATAACGCATAACACATAACGCATAACGCATAACGCATAACGCATAACGCATAACGGATCACGCATTACTCATAACGCATAACGCATAACGCATAACGCATAACGCATAACGCATAACGCAAATAGCATAACGCATAACGCATAACTTATAACGCATAACGCATAACGCATAACGGATCACGCATTACTTATTCCGCATAACGCATAACGGATCACGCATCACTCATAACGCATAACGCATAGCGCACAACGCATAACACATAACGTATAACGCATAACACATAACGCATAACCCATAACGCATAACGCATAACGCATAACGCATAACGCATAACGCATAACGCGTAACGCATAACACATAACATATAACGCATAACGCATAACGAAAACGCATAACGCATAGCGGATAACGCACAACGCATAACACATAACGCATAACGCATAACGCATAACGCATAACGCATAACGCATAACGCATAACGCATAACGCGTAACGCATAACACATAACATATAACGCATAACGCATAACGAAAACGCATAACGCATAGCGGATAACGCACAACGCATAACACATAACGCATAACGCATAACGCAAAACGCATAACGCATAACGCATAAAGCATAACGCATAACGCATAACGCATAATGCATAACGCATAACGCATAACGGATCACGCATTACTCATAACGCATAACGCATAACGGATCACGCATTACTCATAACGCATAACGCATAACGCATAACGGATCTCGCATTTCTCATAACGCATAACGCATAACGCATAACGCATAACGCATAACGCATAACGCATAACCCATAACGCATAACGCATAAAGCAAAACGCATAACGCATAACGCATGACTCATAACGCACAACCCATAACGCATAACGCATAACGCTAATCGCATAACGCATAACGCATAACGCATAACGCATAAGGCATAACGCATAACGCATAACGCATAACGCATAACGCATAACGCAAATCGCATAACGCATAACGCATAACGCATAAAGCATAACGCATAACGCATAACGCATAACGCATAACGGATAACGCATAATGCATAACGCATAACGCATAACGGATCACGCATTACTCATAACGCACAACCCATAACGCATAACGCATAACGCAAATCGCATAACGCATAACGCATAACGCATAACGCATAACGCATAACGCATAACGCATAACGCATAACGCATAACGCATAACGCGTAACGGATCTCGCATTACTCATAACGCAAAACGCAAAACGCATAACGCCTAACGCATAACGCATGACGGATCACGCATTACTCATAACGCATAACGGATGACGCATTCCGCATAACGCATAACGCATAACGCATAACGCATAACGCATAACGCATAATGCATAACGCATAACGCATAAAGCATAACGCATAACGCATATCGGATCACGCATTTCTCATAACGCATAACGCATAACGCATAACGGATCACGCGTTACTCATAACGCATAACGCATAACGCTTAACGCATGACCCATAGCGCATAACGCATTACGCGTAACGAATAACGCATAACGCATAAAGCATTACGCATAACGGATCACGCATTACTCATAACCCATAACGCATAACGCATAACGCATAACGCATAGCGCATAACGCATAACACATAACGGATCACGCATTACTCATAACGCATAACGCATAACGCATAATGCATAAAGCAAAACGCATAACGCATAACGCATAACGCATAACGCATAACGCATAACGCATAACGCATAACGCATAACGCATAACGCAAATCGCATAACGCATAACGCATAACGCATAAAGCATAACGCATAACGCATAACGGATCACGCATTTCTCATAACGCATAACGCATAGCGCATAACGGATCACGCGTTACTCATAACGCATAACGGATCACGCATTATTCATAACGCATAACGCATAACGCATAACCCATAACGCATAACGCATAACGCATAAAGCAAAACGCATAACGCATAACGCATAACACATGACTCATAACGCACAACCCATAACGCATAACGCATAACGCATAACGCATAACGCATAACGCATAACGCATAACGCTTAACGCATGACCCATAACGCATAACGCATTACGCGTAACGCATAACGCATAACGCATAAAGCATTACGCATAACGGATCACGCATTACTCATAACCCATAACGCATAACGCATAACGTATAACGCATAGCACATAACGCATAACACATAACGCATAACGCATAACGCATAACGCATAACGCATAACGCATAACGGATCACGCATTACTCATTACGCATAACGCATAACGGATCACGCATCACTCATAACGCATAACGCATAGCGCATAACGCATAACGCATAACGCACAACGCATAACGCATAACGCATAAAGCGTAACGCATAACGCATAACGCATAACGCATAACGCATAACGCATAACGCATAACGCATAACGCATAACGCATAACGCATAACGCATAACGCATAACGCATAACGGATAACGCACAACGCATAACACATAACGTATAACGCATAACACATAACGCATAACCCATAACGCATAACGCATAACGCATAACGCATAACGCATAACGGATCACGCATTACTCATAACGCATAACGCATGACTCATAACGCACAACCCATAACGCATAACGCATAACGCAAATCGCATAACGCACAACGCATAACGCATAACGCATAACGCATAACGCATAACGCATAACGCATAACGAATAACTCATAACCCATAACGCATAACGCATAACCCAAATCGCATAACGCATAACGCATAACGCATAACGCATAACCCATAACGTATAACGCATAACTCATAACGCATAACGCATAACGTAAAACGCATAACGCATAGCGGATAACGCACAACGCATAACACATAACGCATAACGCATAACGCATAACGCATAACGCATAAAGCATAACGCATAACGGATCTCGCATAACGCAAAACGCATAACGCATAACGCATAACGGATCACGCATTACTCATAACGCATAACGCATGACTCATAACGCACAACCCATAAATCATAACGCATAACGCATAACGCAAATCGCATAACGCACAACGCATAACGCATAACGCATAACGCATAACGCATAACGCATAACGCATAACCCATAACGTATAACGCATAACTCATAACGCATAACGCATAACGTAAAACGCATAACGCATAGCGGACAACGCACAACGCATAACACATAACGCATAACGCATAACGCATTACTCATAACGCATAACGCATAACGCATAACGCATAACGCATAAAGCATAACGCATAACGCATAACGCATAACGCATAACGCATAACGCATAACGCATAACGCATAACGCATAACGCATAACGCATAACGCATAACGCATAACGCATAACGCATAACGCATAACGCATAACGCATAACGCATAACGCATAACGCATAAGAATAACGCATAACGCATAACGCATAACGCATAAAGCATAACGCATAACGCATAACGCATAACGCATAACGCATAACGCATAACGCCAAACGCGTAACGCATAACGCATAACGCATTACACATAACGGATCACGCATTACTCATAACGCATAACGCATAACGCATAACCCATAACGCATAACGCATAAAGCAAAACGCATAACGCATAACGCATAACGCATAACGCATAACGGATCACGCATTACTCATAACGCATAACGCATAACGCATAACGCATATCGCATAACGCATAACGCATAACGCATAACGCATAACGCATAACGCATAACGCATAACGCTTAACGCATAACTCATAACGCATAACGCATAACGCATAACGGATCATGCATTACTCATAACGCATAACGCATAACGGATCACGCATTACTCATAACGCATAACGCATAACGGATCACGCATTTCTCATAACGCATAACGCATAACGGATCACGCATTACTCATAACGCATAACGCATAACGCATAACGTATCACGCGTTACTCATAACGCATAACGCATAACGCATAACGCATAACGCATAGCGCTAACGCATAACGCATAACGCATAACGCATAACGGATCACGTATTACTCATAACGCATAACGCATAACGGATCACGCATTTCTCATAACGCATAACGCATAACGCATAACGCATAACGCATAACGTATAACGCATAACGCATAACGCATAACGCATAACGCATAACGCATAACGCATAACGCATAATGCATATCGCATAATGCAAGACGCATAACGCATAACGCATAACGCATAACGCATAACGCATAACGCATAACGCATAACGCATAACGCATAACGCATAACGCTTAACGCATGACCCATAGCGCATAACGCATTACGCGTAACGCATAACGCATAACGCATAAAGCATTACGCATAACGGATCACGCATTACTCATAACCCATAACGCATAACGCATAACGCATAACGGATGACGCATTCCGCATAACGCATAACGGATGACGCATTCCGCATAACGCATAACGCAAAACGCATAACGCCTAACGCATAACGCATGACGGATCACGCATTACTCATAACGCATAACGGATGACGCATTCCGCATAACGCATAACGCATAACGCATAACGCTTAACGCATGACCCATAGCGCATAACGCATTACGCGTAACGCATAACGCATAACGCATAAAGCATTACGCATAACGGATCACGCATTACTCATAACCCATAACGCATAACGCATAACGCATAACGCATTACGCATATCGCATAACGCATAACGCATAACGCGTAACGGATCTCGGATTACTCATAACGCATAACGCATAACGCATGACGGATCACGCATTACTCATAACGCATAAGGGATGACGCATTCCGCATAACGCATAACGCATAACGCATAACGCATAACGCATAACGCATAACGCATAACGCATAACGCATAACGCATAACGCATAACCCATAACGCATAATGCATAAAGCAAAACGCATAACGCATAACGCATGACTCATAACGCACAACCCATAACGCATAACGCATAACGCATAACGCATAACGCATAACGCATAACGCATAACGCATAACGCATAACGCATAACGCATAACGGATCACGCATTACTCAACGCATAACGCATAACAGATCATGCATTTCTCATAACGCATAACGCATAACGGATCACGCATTACTCATAACGCATAACGCATAACGGATCACGCATTACTCATAACGCATAACGCATAACGCATAACACATAACGCATAACGCATAACGCATAACGCATAACGCATAACGCATAACGCATAACGCATAACGCATAACGCATAACGCATAACGCATAACGCATAACGCATAACGCATAACGCATAACGCATAACGCATAACGCATAACGCATAACGCATAACGCATAACGCATAACGCATAACGCATAACGCATAACGCATAACGCATAACGGATCACGCATTACTCATAACGCATAACGCATAACGGATCACGCATTACTCATAACGCATAACGCATAACGCATAACGGATCTCGCATTTCTCATAACGCATAACGCATAACGCATAACGCATAACGCATAACGCATAACGCATAACGCATAACGCATAACGCATAAAGCATACCGCATAACGCATAACGCATAATGCATAACGCATAACGCGTAACGGATCTCGCATTACTCATAACGCATAACGCATAACGCATGACGGATCACGCATTACTCATAACGCATAACGCATGACTCATAACGCACAACCCATAACGTATTACGCATAACGCAAATCGCATAACGCATAACGCATAACGCATAACGCATAACGCATAACGCATAACGCATAACGCATAACGCATAACGCATAACGCATAACGCATGACGCATAACGCATAACGCATAACGCATAACGCATAACGCATAACGCATAACGCATAACGCATAACGCATAACGCATAGCGCATAACGCATAACGCATAACGCATAACGCATAACGCATAACGCATAACGCATAACGCAAAACGCGTAACGCATAACGCATAACGCATTACACATAACGGATCACGCATTACTCATAACGCATAACGCATAACGCATAACCCATAACGCATAACGCATAAAGCAAAACGCATAACGCATAACGCATAACGCATAACGCATAACGCATAACGCATAACGGATCACGCATTACTCATAACGCATAACGCATAACGCATAACGCATATCGCATAACGCATAACGCATAACGCATAACGCATAACGCATAACGCATAACGCATAACGCATAACGCATAACTCATAACGCATAACGCATAACTCATAACGCATAACGCATAACGCATAACGCATAACGGATCACGCATTACTCATAACGCATAACGCATAACGGATCACGCATTTCTCATAACGCATAACGCATAACGGATCACGCATTACTCATAACGCATAACGCATAACGCATAACGGATCACGCATTACTCATAACGCATAACGCATAACGCATAACGTATCACGCGTTACTCATAACGCATAACGCATAACGCATAACGCATAACGCATAACGCATAACGCATAACGCATAACGCATAACGCATAACTCATAACGCATAACGCATAACTCATAACGCATAACGCATAACGCATAACGCATAACGGATCACGCATTACTCATAACGCATAACGCATAACGGATCACGCATTTCTCATAACGCATAACGCATAACGGATCACGCATTACTCATAACGCATAACGCATAACGCATAACGGATCACGCATTACTCATAAAGCATAACGCATAACGCATAACGTATCACGCGTTACTCATAACGCATAACGCATAACGCATAACGCATAACGCATAGCGCTAACGCATAACGCATAACGCATAACGCATAACGGATCACGCATTACTCATAACGCATAACGCATAACGCATAACGTATCACGCGTTACTCATAACGCATAAGGCATAACGCATAACGCATAACGCATAGCGCTAACGCATAACGCATAACGCATAACGCATAACGGATCACGTATTACTCATAACGCATAACGCATAACGGATCACGCATTTCTCATAACGCATAACGCATAACGCATAACGCATAACGCATAACGCATAACGCATAACGCATAACGCATAACGCATAACGCATAACGCATAATGCATATCGCATAATGCATAACGCATAAAGCATAACGCACAACGCATAACGCATAACGCATAACGCATAACGCATAACGCATTACGCATAACGCATAACGCATAACGCATAACGCATAACGCATAACGCATAACGCATAACGCATAACGGATCACGCATTACTCATAACGCATAACGCATAACGGATCACGCATTACTCATAACGCATAACGCATAACGCATAACGCATAACGCATAACGCATAACGCATAACGCATAACGCATAACGCAAAACGCGTAACGCATAACGCATAACGCATTACACATAACGGATCACGCATTACTCATAACGCATAACGCATAACGCATAACGCATAACGCATAACGCATAAAGCAAAACGCATAACGCATAACGCATAACGCATAACGCATAACGCATAACGGATCACGCATTACTCATAACGCATAACGCATAACGCATAACGTATCACGCGTTACTCATAACGCATAACGCATAACGCATAACGCATAACGCATAACGCATAACGCATAACGCATAACGCATAACGCATAACGCATAACTCATAACGCATAACGCATAACTCATAACGCATAACGCATAACGCATAACGCATAACGGATCACGCATTACTCATAACGCATAACGCATAACGGATCACGCATTTCTCATAACGCATAACGCATAACGGATCACGCATTACTCATAACGCATAACGCATAACGCATAACCGATCACGCATTACTCATAACGCATAACGCATAACGCATAACGTATCACGCGTTACTCATAACGCATAACGCATAACGCATAACGCATAACGCATAGCGCTAACGCATAACGCATAACGCATAACGCATAACGGATCATGCATTACTCATAACGCATAACGCATAACGCATAACGTATCACGCGTTACTCATAACGCATAAGGCATAACGCATAACGCATAACGCATAGCGCTAACGCATAACGCATAACGCATAACGCATAACGGATCACGTATTACTCATAACGCATAACGCATAACGGATCACGCATTTCTCATAACGCATAACGCATAACGCATAACGCATAACGCATAACGCATAACGCATAACGCATAACGCATAACGCATAACGCATAACGCATAATGCATATCGCATAATGCATAACGCATAACGCATAACGCACAACGCATAACGCATAACGCATAATGCATAACGCATAACGCATTACGCATAACGCATAACGCATAACGCATAACGCATAACGCATAACGCATAACGCATAACGCATAACGCATAACGCATAACGGATCACGCATTACTCATAACGCATAACGCATAACGGATCACGCATTACTCATAACGCATAACGCATAACGCATAACGCATAACGCATAACGCATAACGGATCTCGCATTTCTCATAACGCATAACGCATAACGCATAACGCATAACGCATAACGCATAACGCATAACGCATAACGCATAACGCATAACGCATAACGCATAACGCATAACGCATAACGCGTAACGGATCTCGCATTACTCATAACGCATAACGCATAACGCATGACGGATCACGCATTACTCATAACGCATAACGCATGACTCATAACGCACAACCCATAACGTATTACGCATAACGCAAATCGCATAACGCATAACGCATAACGAATAACGCATAACGCATAACGCATAACGCATAACGCATAACGCATAACGCATAACGCATAACGCATAACGCATAACGCATAACGCATAACGCATAACGCATAACGCATAACGCATAACGCATAGCGCATAACGCATAACGCATAACGCATAACGCATAACGCATAACGCATAACGCATAACGCATAACGCATAACGCAAAACGCGTAACGCATAACGCATAACGCATTACACATAACGGATCACGCATTACTCATAACGCATAACGCATAACGCATAACCCATAACGCATAACGCATAAAGCAAAACGCATAACGCATAACGCATAACGCATAACGCATAACGCATAACGGATCACGCATTACTCATAACGCATAACGCATAACGCATAACGCATATCGCAGTACGCATAACGCATAACGCATAACGCATAACGCATAACGCATAACGCATAACGCATAACGCATAACGCATAACGCATAACTCATAACGCATAACGCATAACTCATAACGCATAACGCATAACGCATAACGCATAACGGATCACGCATTACTCATAACGCATAACGCATAACGGATCACGCATTTCTCATAACGCATAACGCATAACGGATCACGCATTACTCATAACGCATAACGCATAACGCATAACGGATCACGCATTACTCATAACGCATAACGCATAACGCATAACGTATCACGCGTTACTCATAACGCATAACGCATAACGCATAACGCATAACGCATAGCGCTAACGCATAACGCATAACGCATAACGCATAACGGATCACGCATTACTCATAACGCATAACGCATAACGCATAACGTATCACGCGTTACTCATAACGCATAAGGCATAACGCATAACGCATAACGCATAGCGCTAACGCATAACGCATAACGCATAACGCATAACGGATCACGTATTACTCATAACGCATAACACATAACGGATCACGCATTTCTCATAACGCATAACGCATAACGCATAACGCATAACGCATAACGCATAACGCATAACGCATAACGCATAACGCATAACGCATAACGCATAACGCATAATGCATATCGCATAATGCATAACGCATAACGCATAACGCACAACGCATAACGCATAACGCATAACGCATAACGCATAACGCATAACGCATAACGCATAACGCATAACGCATAACGCATAACGGATCTCGCATTACTCATAACGCATAACGCATAACGCATGACGGATCACGCATTACTCATAACGCATAACGGATGACGCATTCCGCATAACGCATAACGCATAACGCATAACGCATAACGCATAACGCATGACGGATCACGCATTACTCATAACGCATAACGGATGACGCATTCCGCATAACGCATAACGCATAACGCATAACGCTTAACGCATGACCCATAGCGCATAACGCATTACGCGTAACGCATAACGCATAACGCATAAAGCATTACGCATAACGGATCACGCATTACTCATAACCCATAACGCATAACGCATAACGCATAACGCATAGCGCATAACGCATAACACATAACGGATCACGCATTACTCATAACGCATAACGCATAACGCATAACCCATAACGCATAACGCATAAAGCAAAACGCATAACGCATAACGCATAACGCATGACTCATAACGCACAACCCATAACGCATAACGCATAACGCATAACGCATAACGGATCACGCATTACTCATAACGCATAACGCATAACGCATAACGCATAACGCATAACGCATAACGCATAACGCATAACGCATAACGCATAACGCATAACGCATAACGCATAACGCATAACGCACAACGCATAACGCATAACGCATAACGCATAACGCATAACGCATAACGCATAACGCATAACGCATAACGCATAACGGATCACGCATTACTTATAACGCATAACGCATAACGGATCACGCATTTCTCATAACGCATAACGCATAACGCATAACGCATAACGCATAACGCATAACGCATAACGCATAACGCATAACGCATAACGCATGACGGATCACGCATTACTCATAACGCATAACGCATAACGCATAACGCATAACGCATAACGCATAACGGATCTCGCATTTCTCATAACGCATAACGCATAACGCATAACGCATAACGCATTACTCATAACGCATAACGCATAACGCATAACGCATAACGCATAACGCATAACGCATAACGCATAACGCATAACGCATAACGCATAACGCATAACGCATAACGCATAACGCATAACGCATAACGCATAACGCATAACGGATCACGTATTACTCATAACGCATAACGCATAACGGATCACGCATTTCTCATAACGCATAACGCATAACGCATAACGCATAACGCATAACGCATAACGCATAACGCATAACGCATAACGCATAACGCATAACGCATAATGCATATCGCATAATGCATAACGCATAACGCATAACGCACAACGCATAACGCATAACGCATAATGCATAACGCATAACGCATTACGCATAACGCATAACGCATAACGCATAACGCATAACGCATAACGCATAACGCATAACGCATAACGCATAACGCATAACGGATCACGCATTACTCATAACGCATAACGCATAACGGATCACGCATTACTCATAACGCATAACGCATAACGCATAACGCATAACGCATAACGCATAACGGATCTCGCATTACTCATAACGCATAACGCATAACGCATAACGCATAACGCATAACGCATAACGCATAACGCATAAAGCATACCGCATAACGCATAACGCATAATGCATAACGCATAACGCGTAACGGATCACGCATTACTCATAACGCATAACGCATAACGCATGACGGATCACGCATTACTCATAACGCATAACGCATGACTCATAACGCACAACCCATAACGTATTACGCATAACGCAAATCGCATAACGCATAACGCATAACGAATAACGCATAACGCATAACGCATAACGCATAACGCATAACGCATAACGCATAACGCATAACGCATAACGCATAACGCATAACGCATAACGCATAACGCATAACGCATAACGCATAACGCATAGCGCATAACGCATAACGCATAACGCATAACGCATAACGCATAACGCATAACGCATAACGCATAACGCATAACGCAAAACGCGTAACGCATAACGCATAACGCATTACACATAACGGATCACGCATTACTCATAACGCATAACGCATAACGCATAACCCATAACGCATAACGCATAAAGCAAAACGCATAACGCATAACGCATAACGCATAACGCATAACGCATAACGGATCACGCATTACTCATAACGCATAACGCATAACGCATAACGCATATCGCAGTACGCATAACGCATAACGCATAACGCATAACGCATAACGCATAACGCATAACGCATAACGCATAACGCATAACGCATAACTCATAACGCATAACGCATAACTCATAACGCATAACGCATAACGCATAACGCATAACGGATCACGCATTACTCATAACGCATAACGCATAACGGATCACGCATTTCTCATAACGCATAACGCATAACGGATCACGCATTACTCATAACGCATAACGCATAACGCATAACGGATCACGCATTACTCATAACGCATAACGCATAACGCATAACGTATCACGCGTTACTCATAACGCATAACGCATAACGCATAACGCATAACGCATAGCGCTAACGCATAACGCATAACGCATAACGCATAACGGATCACGCATTACTCATAACGCATAACGCATAACGCATAACGTATCACGCGTTACTCATAACGCATAAGGCATAACGCATAACGCATAACGCATAGCGCTAACGCATAACGCATAACGCATAACGCATAACGGATCACGTATTACTCATAACGCATAACACATAACGGATCACGCATTTCTCATAACGCATAACGCATAACGCATAACGCATAACGCATAACGCATAACGCATAACGCATAACGCATAACGCATAACGCATAACGCATAACGCATAATGCATATCGCATAATGCATAACGCATAACGCATAACGCACAACGCATAACGCATAACGCATAACGCATAACGCATAACGCATTACGCATAACGCATAACGCATAACGCATAACGCGTAACGGATCTCGCATTACTCATAACGCATAACGCATAACGCATGACGGATCACGCATTACTCATAACGCATAACGGATGACGCATTCCGCATAACGCATAACGCAAAACGCATAACGCCTAACGCATAACGCATGACGGATCACGCATTACTCATAACGCATAACGGATGACGCATTCCGCATAACGCATAACGCATAACGCATAACGCTTAACGCATGACCCATAGCGCATAACGCATTACGCGTAACGCATAACGCATAACGCATAAAGCATTACGCATAACGGATCACGCATTACTCATAACCCATAACGCATAACGCATAACGCATAACGCATAGCGCATAACGCATAACACATAACGGATCACGCATTACTCATAACGCATAACGCATAACGCATAACCCATAACGCATAACGCATAAAGCAAAACGCATAACGCATAACGCATGACTCATAACGCACAACCCATAACGCATAACGCATAACGCATAACGCATAACGGATCACGCATTACTCATAACGCATAACGCATAACGCATAACGCATAACGCATAACGCATAACGCATAACGCATAACGCATAACGCATAACGCATAACGCATAACGCATAACGCATAACGCACAACGCATAACGCATAACGCATAACGCATAACGCATAACGCATAACGCATAACGCATAACGCATAACGCATAACGGATCACGCATTACTTATAACGCATAACGCATAACGGATCACGCATTTCTCATAACGCATAACGCATAACGCATAACGCATAACGCATAACGCATAACGCATAACGCATAACGCATAACGCATAACGCATAACGCATAACGCATCACGCATAACGCATAACTCAAATCGCATAACGCATAACGCATAACGCATAACGCATAACGTATAACGCATAACTCATGACGCATAACGCTTAACGTAAAACGCATAACGCATAGCGGATAACGCACAACGCATAACACATAACGCATAACTCATAACGCATAACGCATAACTTAAAACGCATAACGCATAGCGGATAACGCACAACGCATAACACATAACGCATAACGCATAACTTAAAACGCATAACGCATAGCGGATAACGCACAACGCATAACACATAACGCATAACGCATAACGCATAACGCATAACGCATAACGCATAACGCATAACGCATAACGCATAACGCATAACGCATAACGCATAACGCATAACGCATAACGGATAACGCATAACGCATAATGCATAACGCATAACGCATAACGCATAACGCATAACGCATAACGCATAACGCATTACCATAACGCATAACGCATAACGCATAACGCAAATCGCATAACGCATAACGCATAACGCATAAAGCATAACGCATAACGCATAACGCATAACGCATAACGCATAACGCATAACGCATAACACATAACGCATAACGCATAACTTAAAACGCATAACGCATAGCGGATAACGCACAACGCATAACACATAACGCATAACGCATAACGCATAACGCATAACGCATAACGCATAACGCATAACGCATAACGCATAACTCATAACGCATAACGCATAACTTAAAACGCATAACGCATAGCGGATAACGCACAACGCATAACACATAACGCATAACGCATAACTTAAAACGCATAACGCATAGCGGATAACGCACAACGCATAACACATAACGCATAACGCATAACGCATAACGCATAACGCATAACGCATAACGCATAACGCATAACGCATAACGCATAACGCATAACGCATAACGCATAACGGATAACGCATAACGCATAATGCATAACGCATAACGCATAACGCATAACGCATAACGCATAACGCATAACGCATTACCATAACGCATAACGCATAACGCATAACGCATATCGCATAACGCATAACGCATAACGCATAAAGCATAACGCATAACGCAGAACGCATAACGCATAACGCATAACGCATAATGCATAACGCATAACGCATAACGGATCACGCATTACTCATAACGCACAACCCATAACGCATAACGCATAACTCAAATCGCATAACGCATAACGCATAACGCATAACGCATAACGCATAACGCATAACGCATAACGCATAACGCATAACGCATAACGCATAACGCATAACGCATAACGCATAAAGCATAACGCATTACGCATAACGCATAACGCATAACGCATAACGCATAACGCATAACGCATAACGCATAACGCATAACGCATAATGCATAACGCATAACGCATAACGCATAACGCATAACGCATAACGCATAACGCATAACGCATAACGCATAACGCATAACGCATAAAGCATACCGCATAACGCATAACGCATAATGCATAACGCATAACGCATAACGGATCACGCATTACTCATAACGCATAACGCATAACGGATCACGCATTACTCATAACGCATAACGCATAACGCATAACGCATAACGGATCTCGCATTTCTCATAACGCATAACGCATAACGCATAACGCATAACGCATAACGCATAACGCATAACGCATAACGCATAACGCATAACGCATAACGCATAACGCATAACCCATAACGCATAACGCATAAAGCAAAACGCATAACGCATAACGCATGACTCATAACGCACAACCCATAACGCATTACGCATAACGCAAATCGCATAACGCATAACGCATAACGCATAACGCATAACGCATAACGCATAACGCATAACGCATAACGCATAACGCATAACGCATAACGCGTAACGCATAACGCATAACGCATAACGCATAACGCATAACGCATAGCGCATAACGCATAACGCATAACGCATAACGCATAACGCATAACGCATAACGCATAACGCATAACGCATAACGCATAACGCAAAACGCGTAACGCATAACGCATAACGCATTACACATAACGGATCACGCATTACTCATAACGCATAACGCATAACGCATAACCCATAACGCATAACGCATAAAGCAAAACGCATAACGCATAACGCATAACGCATAACGCATAACGCATAACGGATCACGCATTACTCATAACGCATAACGCATAACGCATAACGCATAACGCATAACGCATAACGCATAACGCATAACGCATAACGCATAACGCATAACGCATAACGCATAACGCATAACGGATCACGCATTACTTATAACGCATAACGCATAACGGATCACGCATTTCTCATAACGCATAACGCATAACGCATAACGCATAACGCATAACGCATAACGCATAACGCATAACGCATCACGCATAACGCATAACGCAAATCGCATAACGCATAACGCATAACGCATAACGCATAACGCATAACGCATAACGCATAACGCATAACGCATAACGCATAACGGATCACGCATTACTCATAACGCATAACGCATAACGCATAACGCATAACGCATAACGCATAACGCATAACGCATAACGCATAACGCATAACGCATAACGCATAACGCATAACGCATAACGGATCACGCATTACTTATAACGCATAACGCATAACGGATCACGCATTTCTCATAACGCATAACGCATAACGCATAACGCATAACGCATAACGCATAACGCATAACGCATAACGCATAACGCATCACGCATAACGCATAACGCAAATCGCATAACGCATAACGCATAACGCATAACGCATAACGCATAACGCATAACGCATAACGCATAACGCATAACGCATAACGCATAATGCATAACGCATAACGCATAACGCATAACGCATAACGCATAACGCATAACGCATAACGCATAACGCATAACGCATAACGCATAACGCATGACGCATAACGCATAACGCATAACGCATAACGCATAACGCATAACGCATAACGCATAACGCATAACGCATAACGCATAGCGCATAACGCATAACGCATAACGCATAACGCATAACGCATAACGCATAACGCATAACGCAAAACGCGTAACGCATAACGCATAACGCATTACACATAACGGATCACGCATTACTCATAACGCATAACGCATAACGCATAACCCATAACGCATAACGCATAAAGCAAAACGCATAACGCATAACGCATAACGCATAACGCATAACGCATAACGCATAACGGATCACGCATTACTCATAACGCATAACGCATAACGCATAACGCATATCGCATAACGCATAACGCATAACGCATAACGCATAACGCATAACGCATAACGCATAACGCATAACGCATAACTCATAACGCATAACGCATAACTCATAACGCATAACGCATAACGCATAACGCATAACGGATCACGCATTACTCATAACGCATAACGCATAACGGATCACGCATTTCTCATAACGCATAACGCATAACGGATCACGCATTACTCATAACGCATAACGCATAACGCATAACGGATCACGCATTACTCATAACGCATAACGCATAACGCATAACGTATCACGCGTTACTCATAACGCATAACGCATAACGCATAACGCATAACGCATAACGCATAACGCATAACGCATAACGCATAACGCATAACTCATAACGCATAACGCATAACTCATAACGCATAACGCATAACGCATAACGCATAACGGATCACGCATTACTCATAACGCATAACGCATAACGGATCACGCATTTCTCATAACGCATAACGCATAACGGATCACGCATTACTCATAACGCATAACGCATAACGCATAACGGATCACGCATTACTCATAACGCATAACGCATAACGCATAACGTATCACGCGTTACTCATAACGCATAACGCATAACGCATAACGCATAACGCATAGCGCTAACGCATAACGCATAACGCATAACGCATAACGGATCACGCATTACTCATAACGCATAACGCATAACGCATAACGTATCACGCGTTACTCATAACGCATAAGGCATAACGCATAACGCATAACGCATAGCGCTAACGCATAACGCATAACGCATAACGCATAACGGATCACGTATTACTCATAACGCATAACGCATAACGGATCACGCATTTCTCATAACGCATAACGCATAACGCATAACGCATAACGCATAACGCATAACGCATAACGCATAACGCATAACGCATAACGCATAATGCATATCGCATAATGCATAACGCATAAAGCATAACGCACAACGCATAACGCATAACGCATAACGCATAACGCATAACGCATTACGCATAACGCATAACGCATAACGCATAACGCATAACGCATAACGCATAACGCATAACGCATAACGGATCACGCATTACTCATAACGCATAACGCATAACGGATCACGCATTACTCATAACGCATAACGCATAACGCATAACGCATAACGCATAACGCATAACGCATAACGCATAACGCATAACGCAAAACGCGTAACGCATAACGCATAACGCATTACACATAACGGATCACGCATTACTCATAACGCATAACGCATAACGCATAACCCATAACGCATAACGCATAAAGCAAAACGCATAACGCATAACGCATAACGCATAACGCATAACGCATAACGGATCACGCATTACTCATAACGCATAACGCATAACGCATAACGTATCACGCGTTACTCATAACGCATAACGCATAACGCATAACGCATAACGCATAACGCATAACGCATAACGCATAACGCATAACGCATAACGCATAACTCATAACGCATAACGCATAACTCATAACGCATAACGCATAACGCATAACGCATAACGGATCACGCATTACTCATAACGCATAACGCATAACGGATCACGCATTTCTCATAACGCATAACGCATAACGGATCACGCATTACTCATAACGCATAACGCATAACGCATAACCGATCACGCATTACTCATAACGCATAACGCATAACGCATAACGTATCACGCGTTACTCATAACGCATAACGCATAACGCATAACGCATAACGCATAGCGCTAACGCATAACGCATAACGCATAACGCATAACGGATCACGCATTACTCATAACGCATAACGCATAACGCATAACGTATCACGCGTTACTCATAACGCATAAGGCATAACGCATAACGCATAACGCATAGCGCTAACGCATAACGCATAACGCATAACGCATAACGGATCACTTATTACTCATAACGCATAACGCATAACGGATCACGCATTTCTCATAACGCATAACGCATAACGCATAACGCATAACGCATAACGCATAACGCATAACGCATAACGCATAACGCATAACGCATAACGCATAATGCATATCGCATAATGCATAACGCATAACGCATAACGCACAACGCATAACGCATAACGCATAATGCATAACGCATAACGCATTACGCATAACGCATAACGCATAACGCATAACGCATAACGCATAACGCATAACGCATAACGCATAACGCATAACGCATAACGGATCACGCATTACTCATAACGCATAACGCATAACGGATCACGCATTACTCATAACGCATAACGCATAACGCATAACGCATAACGCATAACGCATAACGGATCTCGCATTTCTCATAACGCATAACGCATAACGCATAACGCATAACGCATAACGCATAACGCATAACGCATAAAGCATACCGCATAACGCATAACGCATAATGCATAACGCATAACGCGTAACGGATCTCGCATTACTCATAACGCATAACGCATAACGCATGACGGATCACGCATTACTCATAACGCATAACGCATGACTCATAACGCACAACCCATAACGTATTACGCATAACGCAAATCGCATAACGCATAACGCATAACGAATAACGCATAACGCATAACGCATAACGCATAACGCATAACGCATAACGCATAACGCATAACGCATAACGCATAACGCATAACGCATAACGCATAACGCATAACGCATAACGCATAACGCATAGCGCATAACGCATAACGCATAACGCATAACGCATAACGCATAACGCATAACGCATAACGCATAACGCATAACGCAAAACGCGTAACGCATAACGCATAACGCATTACACATAACGGATCACGCATTACTCATAACGCATAACGCATAACGCATAACCCATAACGCATAACGCATAAAGCAAAACGCATAACGCATAACGCATAACGCATAACGCATAACGCATAACGGATCACGCATTACTCATAACGCATAACGCATAACGCATAACGCATATCGCAGTACGCATAACGCATAACGCATAACGCATAACGCATAACGCATAACGCATAACGCATAACGCATAACGCATAACGCATAACTCATAACGCATAACGCATAACTCATAACGCATAACGCATAACGCATAACGCATAACGGATCACGCATTACTCATAACGCATAACGCATAACGGATCACGCATTTCTCATAACGCATAACGCATAACGGATCACGCATTACTCATAACGCATAACGCATAACGCATAACGGATCACGCATTACTCATAACGCATAACGCATAACGCATAACGTATCACGCGTTACTCATAACGCATAACGCATAACGCATAACGCATAACGCATAGCGCTAACGCATAACGCATAACGCATAACGCATAACGGATCACGCATTACTCATAACGCATAACGCATAACGCATAACGTATCACGCGTTACTCATAACGCATAAGGCATAACGCATAACGCATAACGCATAGCGCTAACGCATAACGCATAACGCATAACGCATAACGGATCACGTATTACTCATAACGCATAACACATAACGGATCACGCATTTCTCATAACGCATAACGCATAACGCATAACGCATAACGCATAACGCATAACGCATAACGCATAACGCATAACGCATAACGCATAACGCATAACGCATAATGCATATCGCATAATGCATAACGCATAACGCATAACGCACAACGCATAACGCATAACGCATAACGCATAACGCATAACGCATTACGCATATCGCATAACGCATAACGCATAACGCTTAACGGATCTCGCATTACTCATAACGCATAACGCATAACGCATGACGGATCACGCATTACTCATAACGCATAACGGATGACGCATTCCGCATAACGCATAACGCAAAACGCATAACGCCTAACGCATAACGCATGACGGATCACGCATTACTCATAACGCATAACGGATGACGCATTCCGCATAACGCATAACGCATAACGCATAACGCTTAACGCATGACCCATAGCGCATAACGCATTACGCGTAACGCATAACGCATAACGCATAAAGCATTACGCATAACGGATCACGCATTACTCATAACCCATAACGCATAACGCATAACGCATAACGCATAGCGCATAACGCATAACACATAACGGATCACGCATTACTCATAACGCATAACGCATAACGCATAACCCATAACGCATAACGCATAAAGCAAAACGCATAACGCATAACGCATAACGCATGACTCATAACGCACAACCCATAACGCATAACGCATAACGCATAACGCATAACGGATCACGCATTACTCATAACGCATAACGCATAACGCATAACGCATAACGCATAACGCATAACGCATAACGCATAACGCATAACGCATAACGCATAACGCATAACGCATAACGCATAACGCACAACGCATAACGCATAACGCATAACGCATAACGCATAACGCATAACGCATAACGCATAACGCATAACGCATAACGGATCACGCATTACTTATAACGCATAACGCATAACGGATCACGCATTTCTCATAACGCATAACGCATAACGCATAACGCATAACGCATAACGCATAACGCATAACGCATAACGCATAACGCATAACGCATAACGCATAACGCATCACGCATAACGCATAACTCAAATCGCATAACGCATAACGCATAACGCATAACGCATAACGTATAACGCATAACTCATGACGCATAACGCTTAACGTAAAACGCATAACGCATAGCGGATAACGCACAACGCATAACACATAACGCATAACTCATAACGCATAACGCATAACTTAAAACGCATAACGCATAGCGGATAACGCACAACGCATAACACATAACGCATAACGCATAACTTAAAACGCATAACGCATAGCGGATAACGCACAACGCATAACACATAACGCATAACGCATAACGCATAACGCATAACGCATAACGCATAACGCATAACGCATAACGCATAACGCATAACGCATAACGCATAACGCATAACGGATAACGCATAACGCATAATGCATAACGCATAACGCATAACGCATAACGCATAACGCATAACGCATAACGCATTACCATAACGCATAACGCATAACGCATAACGCAAATCGCATAACGCATAACGCATAACGCATAAAGCATAACGCATAACGCAGAACGCATAACGCATAACGCATAACGCATAACGCATAACACATAACGCATAACGCATAACTTAAAACGCATAACGCATAGCGGATAACG
This sequence comes from Lasioglossum morio, assembly GCA_916610235.2. NCBI lineage: Eukaryota > Metazoa > Arthropoda > Insecta > Hymenoptera > Halictidae > Lasioglossum > Lasioglossum morio. Next base: position 4,440,731 of record CAKAJA020000289.1, read on the forward strand.
CACAACGCATAACACATAACGCATAACGCATAACGCATAACGCATAACGCATAACGCATAACGCATAACGCATAACGCATAACTCATAACGCATAACGCATAACTTAAAACGCATAACGCATAGCGGATAACGCACAACGCATAACACATAACGCATAACGCATAACTTAAAACGCATAACGCATAGCGGATAACGCACAACGCATAACACATAACGCATAACGCATAACGCATAACGCATAACGCATAACGCATAACGCATAACGCATAACGCATAACGCATAACGCATAACGCATAACGCATAACGGATAACGCATAACGCATAATGCATAACGCATAACGCATAACGCATAACGCATAACGCATAACGCATAACGCATTACCATAACGCATAACGCATAACGCATAACGCAAATCGCATAACGCATAACGCATAACGCATAAAGCATAACGCATAACGCAGAACGCATAACGCATAACGCATAACGCATAATGCATAACGCATAACGCATAACGGATCACGCATTACTCATAACGCACAACCCATAACGCATAACGCATAACTCAAATCGCATAACGCATAACGCATAACGCATAACGCATAACGCATAACGCATAACGCATAACGCATAACGCATAACGCATAACGCATAACGCATAACGCATAACGCATAACGCATAAAGCATAACGCATTACGCATAACGCATAACGCATAACGCATAACGCATAACGCATAACGCATAACGCATAACGCATAACGCATAATGCATAACGCATAACGCATAACGCATAACGCATAACGCATAACGCATAACGCATAACGCATAACGCATAACGCATAACGCATAAAGCATACCGCATAACGCATAACGCATAATGCATAACGCATAACGCATAACGGATCACGCATTACTCATAACGCATAACGCATAACGGATCACGCATTACTCATAACGCATAACGCATAACGCATAACGCATAACGGATCTCGCATTTCTCATAACGCATAACGCATAACGCATAACGCATAACGCATAACGCATAACGCATAACGCATAACGCATAACGCATAACGCATAACGCATAACGCATAACCCATAACGCATAACGCATAAAGCAAAACGCATAACGCATAACGCATGACTCATAACGCACAACCCATAACGCATTACGCATAACGCAAATCGCATAACGCATAACGCATAACGCATAACGCATAACGCATAACGCATAACGCATAACGCATAACGCATAACGCATAACGCATAACGCATAACGCGTAACGCATAACGCATAACGCATAACGCATAACGCATAACGCATAGCGCATAACGCATAACGCATAACGCATAACGCATAACGCATAACGCATAACGCATAACGCATAACGCATAACGCATAACGCAAAACGCGTAACGCATAACGCATAACGCATTACACATAACGGATCACGCATTACTCATAACGCATAACGCATAACGCATAACCCATAACGCATAACGCATAAAGCAAAACGCATAACGCATAACGCATAACGCATAACGCATAACGCATAACGGATCACGCATTACTCATAACGCATAACGCATAACGCATAACGCATAACGCATAACGCATAACGCATAACGCATAACGCATAACGCATAACGCATAACGCATAACGCATAACGCATAACGGATCACGCATTACTTATAACGCATAACGCATAACGGATCACGCATTACTCATAACGCATAACGCATAACGCATAACGCATAACGCATAACGCATAACGCATAACGCATAACGCATCACGCATAACGCATAACGCAAATCGCATAACGCATAACGCATAACGCATAACGCATAACGCATAACGCATAACGCATAACGCATAACGCATAACGCATAACGCATAACGGATCACGCATTACTCATAACGCATAACGCATAACGCATAACGCATAACGCATAACGCATAACGCATAACGCATAACGCATAACGCATAACGCATAACGCATAACGCATAACGCATAACGCATAACGGATCACGCATTACTTATAACGCATAACGCATAACGGATCACGCATTACTCATAACGCATAACGCATAACGCATAACGCATAACGCATAACGCATAACGCATAACGCATAACGCATAACGCATCACGCATAACGCATAACGCAAATCGCATAACGCATAACGCATAACGCATAACGCATAACGCATAACGCATAACGCATAACGCATAACGCATAACGCATAACGCATAATGCATAACGCATAACGCATAACGCATAACGCATAACGCATAACGCATAACGCATAACGCATAACGCATAACGCATAACGCATAAAGCATACCGCATAACGCATAACGCATAATGCATAACGCATAACGCATAACGCATAACGCATAACGCATAACGCATAACGCATAACGCATAACCCATAACGCATAACGCATAAAGCAAAACGCATAACGCATAACGCATGACTCATAACGCACAACCCATAACGCATTACGCATAACGCAAATCGCATAACGCATAACGCATAACGCATAACGCATAACGCATAACGCATAACGCATAACGCATAACGCATAACGCATAACGCATAACGCATAACGCATAACGCATAACGCATAACGCATAACGCATAACGCATAACGCATAACGCATAGCGCATAACGCATAACGCATAACGCATAACGCATAACGCATAACGCATAACGCATAACGCATAACGCATAACGCATAACGCAAAACGCGTAACGCATAACGCATAACGCATTACACATAACGGATCACGCATTACTCATAACGCATAACGCATAACGCATAACCCATAACGCATAACGCATAAAGCAAAACGCATAACGCATAACGCATAACGCATAACGCATAACGCATAACGCATAACGCATAACGCATAACGCATAATGCATAACGCATAACGCATAACGCATAACGCATAACGCATAACGCATAACGCATAACGCATAACGCATAACGCATTACCATAACGCATAACGCATAACGCATAACGCAAATCGCATAACGCATAACGCATAACGCATAAAGCATAACGCATAACGCAGAACGCATAACGCATAACGCATAACGCATAACGCATAACACATAACGCATAACGCATAACTTAAAACGCATAACGCATAGCGGATAACGCACAACGCATAACACATAACGCATAACGCATAACGCATAACGCATAACGCATAACGCATAACGCATAACGCATAACGCATAACTCATAACGCATAACGCATAACTTAAAACGCATAACGCATAGCGGATAACGCACAACGCATAACACATAACGCATAACGCATAACTTAAAACGCATAACGCATAGCGGATAACGCACAACGCATAACACATAACGCATAACGCATAACGCATAACGCATAACGCATAACGCATAACGCATAACGCATAACGCATAACGCATAACGCATAACGCATAACGCATAACGGATAACGCATAACGCATAATGCATAACGCATAACGCATAACGCATAACGCATAACGCATAACGCATAACGCATTACCATAACGCATAACGCATAACGCATAACGCAAATCGCATAACGCATAACGCATAACGCATAAAGCATAACGCATAACGCAGAACGCATAACGCATAACGCATAACGCATAATGCATAACGCATAACGCATAACGGATCACGCATTACTCATAACGCACAACCCATAACGCATAACGCATAACTCAAATCGCATAACGCATAACGCATAACGCATAACGCATAACGCATAACGCATAACGCATAACGCATAACGCATAACGCATAACGCATAACGCATAACGCATAACGCATAAAGCATAACGCATTACGCATAACGCATAACGCATAACGCATAACGCATAACGCATAACGCATAACGCATAACGCATAACGCATAATGCATAACGCATAACGCATAACGCATAACGCATAACGCATAACGCATAACGCATAACGCATAACGCATAACGCATAACGCATAAAGCATACCGCATAACGCATAACGCATAATGCATAACGCATAACGCATAACGGATCACGCATTACTCATAACGCATAACGCATAACGGATCACGCATTACTCATAACGCATAACGCATAACGCATAACGCATAACGGATCTCGCATTTCTCATAACGCATAACGCATAACGCATAACGCATAACGCATAACGCATAACGCATAACGCATAACGCATAACGCATAACGCATAACGCATAACGCATAACCCATAACGCATAACGCATAAAGCAAAACGCATAACGCATAACGCATGACTCATAACGCACAACCCATAACGCATTACGCATAACGCAAATCGCATAACGCATAACCATAACGCATAACGCATAACGCATAACGCATAACGCATAACGCATAACGCATAACGCATAACGCATAACGCATAACGCGTAACGCATAACGCATAACGCATAACGCATAACGCATAACGCATAGCGCATAACGCATAACGCATAACGCATAACGCATAACGCATAACGCATAACGCATAACGCATAACGCATAACGCATAACGCAAAACGCGTAACGCATAACGCATAACGCATTACACATAACGGATCACGCATTACTCATAACGCATAACGCATAACGCATAACCCATAACGCATAACGCATAAAGCAAAACGCATAACGCATAACGCATAACGCATAACGCATAACGCATAACGGATCACGCATTACTCATAACGCATAACGCATAACGCATAACGCATAACGCATAACGCATAACGCATAACGCATAACGCATAACGCATAACGCATAACGCATAACGCATAACGCATAACGCATAACGGATCACGCATTACTTATAACGCATAACGCATAACGGATCACGCATTTCTCATAACGCATAACGCATAACGCATAACGCATAACGCATAACGCATAACGCATAACGCATAACGCATCACGCATAACGCATAACGCAAATCGCATAACGCATAACGCATAACGCATAACGCATAACGCATAACGCATAACGCATAACGCATAACGCATAACGCATAACGCATAACGGATCACGCATTACTCATAACGCATAACGCATAACGCATAACGCATAACGCATAACGCATAACGCATAACGCATAACGCATAACGCATAACGCATAACGCATAACGCATAACGCATAACGGATCACGCATTACTTATAACGCATAACGCATAACGGATCACGCATTTCTCATAACGCATAACGCATAACGCATAACGCATAACGCATAACGCATAACGCATAACGCATAACGCATAACGCATCACGCATAACGCATAACGCAAATCGCATAACGCATAACGCATAACGCATAACGCATAACGCATAACGCATAACGCATAACGCATAACGCATAACGCATAACGCATAATGCATAACGCATAACGCATAACGCATAACGCATAACGCATAACGCATAACGCATAACGCATAACGCATAACGCATAACGCATAAAGCATACCGCATAACGCATAACGCATAATGCATAACGCATAACGCATAACGCATAACGCATAACGCATAACGCATAACGCATAACGCATAACCCATAACGCATAACGCATAAAGCAAAACGCATAACGCATAACGCATGACTCATAACGCACAACCCATAACGCATTACGCATAACGCAAATCGCATAACGCATAACGCATAACGCATAACGCATAACGCATAACGCATAACGCATAACGCATAACGCATAACGCATAACGCATAACGCATAACGCATAACGCATAACGCATAACGCATAACGCATAACGCATAACGCATAACGCATAGCGCATAACGCATAACGCATAACGCATAACGCATAACGCATAACGCATAACGCATAACGCATAACGCATAACGCATAACGCAAAACGCGTAACGCATAACGCATAACGCATTACACATAACGGATCACGCATTACTCATAACGCATAACGCATAACGCATAACCCATAACGCATAACGCATAAAGCAAAACGCATAACGCATAACGCATAACGCATAACGCATAACGCATAACGGATCACGCATTACTCATAACGCATAACGCATAACGCATAACGCATAACGCATAACGCATAACGCATAACGCATAACGCATAACGCATAACGCATAACGCATAACGCATAACGGATCACGCATTACTTATAACGCATAACGCATAACGGATCACGCATTTCTCATAACGCATAACGCATAACGCATAACGCATAACGCATAACGCATAACGCATAACGCATAACGCATAACGCATCACGCATAACGCATAACGCAAATCGCATAACGCATAACGCATAACGCATAACGCATAACGCATAACGCATAACGCATAACGCATAACGCATAACGCATTACGCATAACGCATAACGCATAACGCATAACGCATAACGGATCACGCATTACTCATAACTCATAACGCATAACGGATCACGCATTTCTCATAACGCATAACGCATAACGCATAACGCATAACGCATAACGCATATCGCATAACGCATAACGCATAACGCATAACGCATAACGCATAACGCATAACGCATAACGCATAACGCATAACGCATAACGCATAACGCATAACGCATAACGCGTAACGGATCTCGCATTACTCATAACGCATAACGCAAAACGCATAACGCCTAACGCATAACGCATGACGGATCACGCATTACTCATAACGCAGAACGGATGATTCATTCCGCATAACGCATAACGCATAACGCATAACGCTTAACGCATGACCCATAGCGCATAACGCATTACGCGTAACGCATAACGCATAACGCATAAAGCATAACGCATAACGGATCACGCATTACTCATAACCCATAACGCATAACGCAAAACGCATAACGCCTAACGCATAACGCATGACGGATCACGCATTACTCATAACGCATAACGGATGACGCATTCCGCATAACGCATAACGCATAACGCATAACGCATAACGCATAACGCATAACGCATAACGCATAACGCATAACGCATAAAGCATAACGCATAACGCATATCGGATCACGCATTTCTCATAACGCATAACGCATAACGCATAACGGATCACGCGTTACTCATAACGCATAACGCATAACGCATAACGCATAACGCATAACGCCTAACGCATAACGCATGACGGATCACGCATTACTCATAACGCATAACGGATGACGCATTCCGCATAACGCATAACGCATAACGCATAACGCTTAACGCATGACCCATAGCGCATAACGCATTACGCGTAACGCATAACGCATAAAGCATTACGCATAACGGATCACGCATTACTCATAACCCATAACGCATAACGCATAACGCATAACGCATAGCGCATAACGCATAACACTTAACGGATCACGCATTACTCATAACGCATAACGCATAACGCATAACCCATAACGCATAACGCATAAAGCAAAACGCATAACGCATAACGCATAACGAATAACGCATAACCCATAACGCATAAGGCATAACGCATAACCCAAATCGCATAACGCATAACGCATAACGCATAACGCATAACCCATAACGTATAACGCATAACTATTAACGCATAACGCATAACGTAAAACGCATAACGCATAGCGGATAACGCACAACGCATAACACATAACGCATAACGCATAACGCATAACGCATAAAGCATAACGCATAACGGATCTCGCATTACTCATAACGCATAACGCAAAACGCATAACGCCTAACGCATAACGCATGACGGATCACGCATTACTCATAACGCATAACGGATGACGCATTCCGCATAACGCATAACGCATAACGCATAACGCATAACGCATAACGCTTAACGCATGACCCATAGCGCATAACGCATGGCGTATAACGCATAACGCATATCGCATAAAACATAACGCATAACGCATAACGCATAACGCATAACGCATAACGCATAACGCATAACGCATAACGCATAACTTATTACTCATAACGCATAACGCATGGCGTATAACGCATAACGCTTAACGCATATCGCATAAAACATAACGCATAACGCATAACGCGTAAAGCATAACGCATAACGCAGAACGCATAACGCATAACGCATAAAGCATAACGCATAACGGATCACGCATTACTCATAACCCATAACGCATAACGTATAACGCATAGCGCATAACGCATAATGCATAAAGCATAACGCATAACGCATAACGCATAACGCATAACGCTTAATGCATAACGCATAACGGATCACGCATTACTCACAACGCATAACGCATAACGGATCACGCATTACTCATAACGCATAACGCATAACGCATAACGGATCACGCATTACTCATAACGCATAACGCATAACGCATAACGCATAACGCATAACGCATAACGCATAACGCATAACACATAACGCATAACTGATCACGCATTTCTCATAACGCATAACGCATAACGCATAACGCATAACGCATAACGCATAACGCATAACGCATAACGCATAACGCATAACGCATAACGCTTAACGCATGACCCATAGCGCATAACGCATTACGCGTAACGCATAACGCATTACGCGTAACGCATAAAGCATAACGCATAACGGATCACGCATTACTCATAACCCATAACGCATAACGTATAACGCATAGCGCATAACGCATAATGCATAAAGCATAACGCATAACGCATAACGCATTACGCGTAACGCATAACGCATTACGCGTAACGCATAACGCATAACGCATAAAGCATAACGCATAACGGATCACGCATTACTCATAACCCATAACGCATAACGTATAACGCATAGCGCATAACGCATAACGCATAACGCTTAACGCATGACCCATAGCGCATAACGCATGGCGTATAACGCATAACGCATATCGCATAAAACATAACGCATAACGCATAACGCATAACGCATAACGCATAACGCATAACGCATAACGCATAACTTATTACTCATAACGCATAACGCATGGCGTATAACGCATAACGCTTAACGCATATCGCATAAAACATAACGCATAACGCATAACGCGTAAAGCATAACGCATAACGCAGAACGCATAACGCATAACGCATAAAGCATAACGCATAACGGATCACGCATTACTCATAACCCATAACGCATAACGTATAACGCATAGCGCATAACGCATAATGCATAAAGCATAACGCATAACGCATAACGCATAACGCATAACGCTTAATGCATAACGCATAACGGATCACGCATTACTCACAACGCATAACGCATAACGGATCACGCATTACTCATAACGCATAACGCATAACGCATAACGGATCACGCATTACTCATAACGCATAACGCATAACGCATAACGCATAACGCATAACGCATAACGCATAACGCATAACACATAACGCATAACGGATCACGCATTTCTCATAACGCATAACGCATAACGCATAACGCATAACGCATAACGCATAACGCATAACGCATAACGCATAACGCATAACGCTTAACGCATGACCCATAGCGCATAACGCATTACGCGTAACGCATAACGCATTACGCGTAACGCATAAAGCATAACGCATAACGGATCACGCATTACTCATAACCCATAACGCATAACGTATAACGCATAGCGCATAACGCATAATGCATAAAGCATAACGCATAACGCATAACGCATTACGCGTAACGCATAACGCATTACGCGTAACGCATAACGCATAACGCATAAAGCATAACGCATAACGGATCACGCATTACTCATAACCCATAACGCATAACGTATAACGCATAGCGCATAACGCATAATGCATAAAGCATAACGCATAACGCATAACGCATTACGCGTAACGCATAACGCATTACGCGTAACGCATAACGCATAACGCATAAAGCATAACGCATAACGGATCACGCATTACTCATAACCCATAACGCATAACGTATAACGCATTACTCATAACCCATAACGCATAACGCATAACGCATAACGCATAGCGCATAACGCATAACACTTAACGGATCACGCATTACTCATAACGCATAACGCATAACGCATAACCCATAACGCATAACGCATAAAGCAAAACGCATAACGCATAACGCATAACGAATAACGCATAACCCATAACGCATAACGCATAACGCATAACCCAAATCGCATAACGCATAACGCATAACGCATAACCCATAACGTATAACGCATAACTCATAACGCATAACGCATAACGTAAAACGCATAACGCATAGCGGATAACGCACAACGCATAACACATAACGCATAACGCATAACGCATAACGCATAAAGCATAACGCATAACGGATCTCGCATTACTCATAACGCATAACGCAAAACGCATAACGCCTAACGCATAACGCATGACGGATCACGCATTACTCATAACGCATAACGGATGACGCATTCCGCATAACGCATAACGCATAACGCATAACGCATAACGCATAACGCTTAACGCATGACCCATAGCGCATAACGCATGGCGTATAACGCATAACGCATATCGCATAAAACATAACGCATAACGCATAACGCATAACGCATAACGCATAACGCATAACTTATTACTCATAACGCATAACGCATGGCGTATAACGCATAACGCTTAACGCATATCGCATAAAACATAACGCATAACGCATAACGCGTAAAGCATAACGCATAACGCAGAACGCATAACGCATAACGCATAAAGCATAACGCATAACGGATCACGCATTACTCATAACCCATAACGCATAACGTATAACGCATAGCGCATAACGCATAATGCATAAAGCATAACGCATAACGCATAACGCATAACGCATAACGCTTAATGCATAACGCATAACGGATCACGCATTACTCACAACGCATAACGCATAACGGATCACGCATTACTCATAACGCATAACGCATAACGCATAACGGATCACGCATTACTCATAACGCATAACGCATAACGCATAACGCATAAGGCATAACGCATAACGCATAACGCATAACACATAACGCATAACGGATCACGCATTTCTCATAACGCATAACGCATAACGCATAACGCATAACGCATAACGCATAACGCATAACGCATAACGCATAACGCATAACGCTTAACGCATGACCCATAGCGCATAACGCATTACGCGTAACGCATAACGCATTACGCGTAACGCATAAAGCATAACGCATAACGGATCACGCATTACTCATAACCCATAACGCATAACGTATAACGCATAGCGCATAACGCATAATGCATAAAGCATAACGCATAACGCATAACGCATTACGCGTAACGCATAACGCATTACGCGTAACGCATAACGCATAACGCATAAAGCATAACGCATAACGGATCACGCATTACTCATAACCCATAACGCATAACGTATAACGCATAGCGCATAACGCATAATGCATAAAGCATAACGCATAACGCATAACGCATAAAGCATAACGCATAACGGATCACGCATTACTCATAACCCATAACGCATAACGTATAACGCATAGCGCATAACGCATCACGCATAAGGCATAACGCATAACGCATAACGCATAACGCATAACGCATAACGGATCACGCATAACGCATAACGCATAACGCATAACGCACAACGCATAACGCATAGCGCATAACGCATAATGCATAAAGCATATCGCATAACGCATAACGCATTACGCGTAACGCATAACGCATTACGCGTAACGCATAACGCATAACGCATAAAGCATAACGCATAACGGATCACGCATTACTCATAACGCATAACGCATAACGCATAACGCATAAAACATAACGCCTAACGCATAACGCATGACGGATCACGCATTACTCATAACGCATAACGGATGACGCATTCCGCATAACGCATAACGCATAACGCATAACGCATTACGCGTAACGCATAACGCATTACGCGTAACGCATAACGCATAACGCATAAAGCATAACGCATAACGGATCACGCATTACTCATAACCCATAACGCATAAAGTATAACGCATAGCGCATAACGCATAATGCATAAAGCATAACGCATAACGCATAACGCTTAATGCATAACGCATAACGGATCACGCATTACTCACAACGCATAACGCATAACGGATCACGCATTACTCATAACGCATAACGCATAACGCATAACGGATCACGCATTACTCATAACGCATAACGCATAACGCATAACGCATAACGCATAACGCATAACGCATAACGCATAACGCATAACACATAACGCATAACGGATCACGCATTTCTCATAACGCATAACGCATAACGCATAACGCATAACTCATAACGCATAACGCATAACTCATAACGCATAGCGCATAACGCATAACGCATAACGCATAACGCATAACGCATAACGCATAACGCATAACGCATAACGCATAACGGATCACGCATAACGCATAACGCATAACGCATAACGCACAACGCATAACGCATAACGCATAACGCATAACGCATAACGCGTAACGCATAACGCATAACGCATACCGGATCACGCATTACTCATAACGCGTAACGCATAACGCATAACGCATAACGCATATCGCATAACGCATAACGCAAATAGCATAACGCATAACGCATAACGCATAACGCATAACGCATAACGGATCACGCATTACTCATTACGCATAACGCATAACGGATCACGCATCACTCATAACGCATAACGCATAGCGCATAACGCATAACGCATAACGCACAACGCATAACGCATAACGCATAACGCATAACGCATAACGCATAACGCATAACGCATAACGCATAACGCATAACGCATAACGCATAACGCATAACGCATAACGGATCACGCATTACTCATAACGCATAACGCATGACTCATAACGCACAACCCATAACTCATAACGCATAACGCATAACGCAAATCGCATAACGCACAACGCATAACGCATAACGCATAACGCATAACGAATAACTCATAACCCATAACGCATAACGCATAACGCATAACGCATAACGCATAACCCAAATCGCATAACGCATAACGCATAACGCATAACCCATAACGTATAACGCATAACTTATAACGCATAACGCATAACGTAAAACGCATAACGCATAGCGGATAACGAACAACGCATAACACATAACGCATAACGCATAACGCATAACGCATAAAGCATAACGCATAACGGATCTCGCATAACGCATAACGCATAACGCATAACGCATAACGGATCACGCATTACTCATAACGCATAACGCATGACTCATAACGCACAACCCATAACGCATAACGCATAACGCATAACGCATAACGCATAACGCATAACGCATAACGGATCACGCATAACGCATAACGTATAACGCATAACGCACAACGCATAACGCATAACGCATAACGCATAACGCATAACGCGTAACGCATAACGCATAACGCATACCGGATCACGCATTACTCATAACGCGTAACGCATAACGCATAACGCATAACGCATAACGCAAATAGCATAACGCATAACCCATAACGCATAACGCATAACGCATAACGCATAACGGATCACGCATTACTCATTACGCATAACGCATAACGGATCACGCATCACTCATAACGCATAACGCATAGCGCATAACGCATAACGCATAACGCACAACGCATAACGCATAACGCATAACGCATAACGCATAACGCATAACGCGTAACGCATAACGCATAACGCATAACGCATAACGCATAACGCATAACGGATCACGCATTACTCATTACGCATAGCGGATAACGCACAACGCATAACACATAACGCATAGCGCATAACGCATAATGCATAAAGCATAACGCATAACGCATAACGCATAACGCATAACGCTTAATGCATAACGCATAACGGATCACGCATTACTCACAACGCATAACGCATAACGGATCACGCATTACTCATAACGCATAACGCATAACGCATAACGGATCACGCATTACTCATAACGCATAACGCATAACGCATAACGCATAACGCCAAACGCATAACGCATAACGCATAACACATAACGCATAACGGATCACGCATTTCTCATAACGCATAACGCATAACGCATAACGCATAACTCATAACGCATAACGCATAACTCATAACGCATAACGCATAACGCATAACGCATAACGCATAACGCATAACGCAGAACGCATAACGCATAACGCATAACGCATAACGGATCACGCATAACGCATAACGCATAACGCATAACGCACAACGCATAACGCATAACGCATAACGCATAACGCATAACGCATAACGCGTTACGCATAACGCATAACGCATACCGGATCACGCATTACTCATAACGCGTAACGCATAACGCATAACGCATAACGCATATCGCATAACGCATAACGCAAATAGCATAACGCATAACGCATAACGCATAACGCATAACGGATCACGCATTACTCATTACGCATAACGCATAACGGATCACGCATCACTCATAACGCATAACGCATAGCGCATAACGCATAACGCATAACGCACAACGCATAACGCATAACGCATAACGCATAACGCATAACGCATAACGCATAACGCATAACGCATAACGCATAACGCATAACGCATAACGCATAACGCATAACGGATCACGCATTACTCATAACCCATAACGCATGACTCATAACGCACAACCCATAACATATAACGCATAACGCATAACGCAAATCGCATAACGCACAACGCATAACGCATAACGCATAACGCATAACGAATAACTCATAACCCATAACGCATAACGCATAACGCATAACGCATAACGCATAACCCAAATCGCATAACGCATAACGCATAACGCATAACCCATAACGTATAACGCATAACTCATAACGCATAACGCATAACGTAAAACGCATAACGCATAGCGGATAACGCACAACGCATAACACATAACGCATAACGCATAACGCATAACGCATAAAGCATAACGCATAACGGATCTCGCATAACGCATAACGCATAACGCATAACGCATAACGGATCACGCATTACTCATAACGCATAACGCATGACTCATAACGCACAACCCATAACGCATAACGCATAACGCATAACGCAAATCGCATAACGCACAACGCATAACGCATAACGCATAACGCATAACGCATAACGCATAAAGAATAACTCATAACCCATAACGCATAACGCATAACGCATAACGCATAACCCAAATCGCATAACGCATAACGCATAACGCATAACCCATAACGCATAACGCATAACACATAACGCATAACGGATCACGCATTTCTCATAACGCATAACGCATAACGCATAACGCATAACTCATAACGCATAACGCATAACTCATAACGCATAACGCATAACGCATAACGCATAACGCATAACGCATAACGCATAACGCATAACGCATGACGCATAACGCATAACGCATAACGCATAACGCATAACGCATAACGCATAACGCATAACGCATAACGCATAACGCATAACACATAACGGATCACGCATAACGCATAACGCACAACGCATAACGCATAACGCATAACGCATAACGCATAACGCATAACGCATAACGCATAACGCTTAACGCATGACCCATAGCGCATAACGCATTACGCGTAACGCATAACGCATTACGCGTAACGCATAAAGCTTAACGCATAACGGATCACGCATTACTCATAACCCATAACGCATAACGTATAACGCATAGCGCATAACGCATAATGCATAAAGCATAACGCATAACGCATAACGCATTACGCGTAACGCATAACGCATTACGCGTAACGCATAACGCATAACGCATAAAGCATAACGCATAACGGATCACGCATTACTCATAACGCATAACGCATACCGCATAACGCATAAAACATAACGCCTTACGCATAACGCATGACGGATCACGCATTACTCATAACGCATAACGGATGACGCATTCCGCATAACGCATAACGCATAACGCATAACGCATAACGCATAACGCATAACGCTTAACGCATGACCCATAGCGCATAACGCATAACGCATAACGCATTACGCATAACGCATAACGCATAACGCATAACGCATAACGCATAACGCATAACGCATAACGCATAACGCATAACGCATAACGCATAACGGATCACGCATAACGCATAACGCATAACGCACAACGCATAACGCATAACGCATAACGCATAACGCATAACGCATAACGCATAACGCATAACGCATAACGCATAACGCATAACGCATACCGGATCACGCATTACTCATAACGCATAACGCATAACGTAAAACGCATAACGCATAGCGGATAACGCACAACGCATAACACATAACGCATAACGCATGACTCATAACGCACAACCCATAACGCATAACGCAAAACGCATAACGCAAATCGCATAACGCACAACGCATAACGCATAACGCATAAAGAATAACTCATAACCCATAACGCATAACGCATAACGCATAACGCATAACCCAAATCGCATAACGCATAACGCATAACGCATAACCCATAACGCATAACGCATAACACATAACGCATAACGGATCACGCATTTCTCATAACGCATAACGCAATACGCATAACGCATAACGCATAACTCATAACGCATAACGCATAACTCATAACGCATAACGCATAACGCATAACGCATAACGCATAACGCATAACGCATAACGCATAACGCATAACGCATAACGCATAACGCATAACGGATCACGCATAACGCATAACGCATAACGCATAAAGCATAACGCATAACGGATCACGCATTACTCATAACCCATAACGCATAACGTATAACGCATAGCGCATAACGCATAATGCATAAAGCATAACGCATAACGCATAACGCATAACGCATAACGCTTAATGCATAACGCATAACGGATCACGCATTACTCACAACGCATAACGCATAACGGATCACGCATTACTCATAACGCATAACGCATAACGCATAACGGATCACGCATTACTCATAACGCATAACGCATAACGCATAACGCATAACGCATAACGCATAACGCATAACACATAACGCATAACGGATCACGCATTTCTCATAACGCATAACGCATAACGCATAACTCATAACGCATAACGCATAACTCATAACGCATAACGCATAACGCATAACGCATAACGCATAACGCATAACGCATAACGGATAACGCATAACGCATAACGCATAACGCATAACGCATAACGCATAACGCATAACGCATAACGCATAACGCATAACGGATCACGCATAACGTATAACGCATAACGCATAACGCACAACGCATAACGCATAACGCATAACGCATAACGCATAACGCATAACGCGTAACGCATAACGCATAACGCATACCGGATCACGCATTACTCATAACGCGTAACGCATAACGCATAACGCATAACGCATATCGCATAACGCATAACGCAAATAGCATAACGCATAACGCATAACGCATAACGCATAACGGATCACGCATTACTCATTACGCATAACGCATAACGGATCACGCATCACTCATAACGCATAACGCATAGCGCATAACGCATAACGCATAACGCACAACGCATAACGCATAACGCATAACGCATAACGCATAACGCATAACGCATAACGCATAACGCATAACGCATAACGCATAACGCATAACGCATAACGCATAACGCATAACGCATAACGGATCACGCATAACTCATAACGCATAACGCATGACTCATAACGCACAACCCATAACATATAACGCATAACGCATAACGCAAATCGCATAACGCACAACGCATAACGCATAATGCAGAACGCATAACGAATAACTCATAACCCATAACGCATAACGCATAACGCATAACGCATAACGCATAACCCAAATCGCATAACGCATAACGCATAACCCATAACGTATAACGCATAACTCATAACGCATAACGCATAACGTAAAACGCATAACGCATAGCGGATAACGCACAACGCATAACACATAACGCATAACGCATAACGCATAACGCATAAAGCATAACGCATAACGGATCTCGCATAACGCATAACGCATAACGCATAACGCATAACGGATCACGCATTACTCATAACGCATAACGCATGACTCATAACGCACAACCCATAACGCATAACGCATAACGCATAACGCAAATCGCATAACGCACAACGCATAACGCATAACGCATAACGCATAACGCATAAAGAATAACTCATAACCCATAACGCATAACGCATAACGCATAACGCATAACCCAAATCGCATAACGCATAACGCATAACGCATAACCCATAACGCATAACGCATAACACATAACGCATAACGGATCACGCATTTCTCATAACGCATAACGCATAACGCATAACGCATAACTCATAACGCATAACGCATAACTCATAACGCATAACGCATAACGCATAACGCATAACGCATAACGCATAACGCATAACGCATAACGCATAACGCATAACGCATAACGCATAACGCATAACGCATAACGCATAACGCATAACGGATCACGCATAACGCATAACGCATAACGCATAACGCACAACGCATAACGCATAACGCATAACGCATAACGTATAACGCATAACGCGTAACGCATAACGCATAACGCATACCGGATCACGCATTACTCATAACGCGTAACGCATAACGCATAACGCATAACGCATAACGCATAACGCATATCGCATAACGCATAACGCAAATAGCATAACGCATAACGCATAACGCATAACGCATAACGCATAACGGATCACGCATTACTCATTACGCATAACGCATAACGGATCACGCATCACTCATAACGCATAACGCATAGCGCATAACGCATAACGCATAACGCACAACGCATAACGCATAACGCATAACGCATAACGCATAACGCATAACGCGTAACGCATAACGCATAACGCATAACGCATAACGCATAACGCATAACGCATAACGCATAACGCATAACGGATCACGCATTACTCATAACGCATAACGCATGACTCATAACGCACAACCCATAACTCATAACGCATAACGCATAACGTAAAACGCATAACGCATAACGCATAGCGGATAACGCACAACGCATAACACATAACGCATAACGCATAACGCATAACGCATAAAGCATAACGCATAACGTATCTCGCATAACGCATAACGCATAACGCATAACGCATAACGGATCACGCATTACTCATAACGCATAACGAATGACTCATAACGCACAACCCATTACGCATAACGCATAACGCATAACGCAAATCGCATAACGCACAACGCATAACGCATAACGCATAAAGAATAACTCATAACCCATAACGCATAACGCATAACGCATAACTCAAATCGCATAACGCATAACGCATAACGCATAACCCATAACGCATAACGCATAACACATAACGCATAACGGATCACGCATTTCTCATAACGCATAACGCATAACGCATAACGCATAACTCATAACGCATAACGCATAACTCATAACGCATAACGCATAACGCATAACGCATAACGCATAACGCATAACGCATAACGCATAACGCATAACGCATAACGCATAACGCATAACGCATAACGGATCACGCATAACGCATAACGCATAACGCATAACGCACAACGCATAACGCATAACGCATAACGCAAATAGCATAACGCATAACGCATAACGCATAACGCATAACGCATAACGCATAACGGATAACGCACAACGCATAACACATAACGCATAACGCATAACACATAACGCATAACCCATAACGCATAACGCATAACGCATAACGCATAACGCATAACGCATAACGGATCACGCATTACTCATAACGCATAACGCATGACTCATAACGCACAACCCATAACTCATAACGCATATCGCATAACGCAAATCGCATAACGCACAACGCATAACGCATAGCGGATAACGCACAACGCATAACACATAACGCATAGCGCATAACGCATAATGCATAAAGCATAACGCATAACGCATAACGCATAACGCATAACGCATAACGCTTAATGCATAACGCATAACGGATCACGCATTACTCACAACGCATAACGCATAACGGATCACGCATTACTCATAACGCATAACGCATAACGCATAACGGATCACGCATTAATCATAACGCATAACGCATAACGCATAACGCATAACGCATAACGCATAACGCATAACGCATAACACATAACGCATAACGGATCACGCATTTCTCATAACGCATAACGCATAACGCATAACGCATAACTCATAACTCATAACGCATAACGCATAACTCATAACGCATAACGCATAACGCATAACGCATAACGCATAACGCATAACGCATAACGCATAACGCATAACGCATAACGGATCACGCATAACGCATAACGCATAACGCATAACGCACAACGCATAACGCATAACGCATAACGCATAACGCATAACGCGTAACGCATAACGCATACCGGATCACGCATTACTCATAACGCGTAACGCATAACGCATAACGCATAACGCATATCGCATAACGCATAACGCAAATAGCATAACGCATAACGCATAACGCATAACGCATAACGGATCACGCGTTACTCATTACGCATAACGCATAACGGATCACGCATCACTCATAACGCATAACGCATAGCGCATAACGCATAACGCATAACGCACAACGCATAACGCATAACGCATAACGCATAACGCATAACGCATAACGCGTAACGCATAACGCATAACGCATAACGCATAACGCATAACGCATAGCGCATAACGCATAACGCATAACGGATCACGCATTACTCATAACGCATAACGCATGACTCATAACGCACAACCCATAACATATAACGCATAACGCATAACGCAAATCGCATAACGCACAACGCATAACGCATAACGCATAACGCATAACGAATAACTCATAACCCATAACGCATAACGCATAACGCATAACGCATAACCCAAATCGCATAACGCATAACGCATAACGCATAACCCATAACGTATAACGCATAACTCATAACGCATAACGCATAACGTAAAACGCATAACGCATAGCGGATAACGCATAACGCATAACGCATAACGCATAACGCATAACGCATAACGCATAACGCATAACGCATAACGCATAACGCATAACGGATCACGCATAACGCATAACGCATAACGCATAACGCATAACGCATAACGCATAACGGATCACGCATTACTCATTACGCATAACGCATAACGGATCACGCATCACTCATAACGCATAACGCATAGCGCATAACGCATAACGCATAACGCACAACGCATAACGCATAACGCATAACGCATAACGCATAACGCATAACGCGTAACGCATAACGCATAACGCATAACGCATAACGCATAACGCATAGCGCATAACGCATAACGCATAACGGATCACGCATTACTCATAACGCATAACGCATGACTCATAACGCACAACCCATAACATATAACGCATAACGCATAACGCAAATCGCATAACGCACAACGTATAACGCATAACGCATAACGCATAACGAATAACTCATAACCCATAACGCATAACGCATAACGCATAACGCATAACCCAAATCGCATAACGCATAACGCATAACGCATAACCCATAACGTATAACGCATAACTCATAACGCATAACGCATAACGTAAAACGCATAACGCATAGCGGATAACGCACAACGCATAACACATAACGCATAACGCATAACGCATAACGCATAAAGCATAACGCATAACGGATCTCGCATAACGCATAACGCATAACGGATCACGCATTACTCATAACGCATAACGCATGACTCATAACGCACAACCCATAACGCATAACGCATAACGCTTAACGCATGACCCATAGCGCATAACGCATTACGCGTAACGCATAACGCATAACGCATAAAGCATAACGCATAACGGATCACGCATTACTCATAACCCATAACGCATAACGTATAACGCATAGCGCATAACGCATAATGCATAAAGCATAACGCATAACGCATAACGCATAACGCATAACGCATAACGCATAACGCATAACGGATCACGCATTACTCACAACGCATAACGCATAACGGATCACGCATTACTCATAACGCATAACGCATAACGCATAACGGATCACGCATTACTCATAACGCATAACGCATAACGCATAACGCATAACGCATAACGCATAACGCATAACGCATAACGCATAACGCATAACGCATAACACATAACGCATAACGGATCACGCATTTCTCATAACGCATAACGCATAACGCATAACGCATAACGCATAACGCATAACGCATAACGCATAACGCATAACGCTTAACGCATGACCCATAGCGCATAACGCATTACGCGTAACGCATAACGCATTACGCGTAACGCATAAAGCATAACGCATAACGGATCACGCATTACTCATAACCCATAACGCATAACGTATAACGCATAGCGCATAACGCATAACGCATAAAGCATAACGCATAACGCATAACGCATAACGCATTACGCGTAACGCATAACGCATTACGCGTAACGCATAACGCATAACGCATAAAGCATAACGCATAACGGATCACGCATTACTCATAACGCATAACGCATAACGCATAACGCATAAAACATAACGCCTAACGCATAACGCATGACGGATCACGCATTACTCATAACGCATAACGGATGACGCATTCCGCATAACGCATAACGCATAACGCATAACGCATAACGCATAACGCATAACGCATAACGCTTAACGCATGACCCATAGCGCATAACGCATAACGCATTACGCGTAACGCATAACGCATAACGCATAAAGCATAACGCATAACGGATCACGCATTACTCATAACCCATAACGCATAACGTATAACGCATAGCGCATAACGCATAATGCATAATGCATAACGCATAACGCATAACGCATTACGCGTAACGCATAACGCATTACGCGTAACGCATAACGCATAACGCATAAAGCATAACGCATAACGGATCACGCATTACTCATAACCCATAACGCATAACGTATAACGCATAGCGCATAACGCATAATGCATAAAGCATAACGCTTAACGCATAACGCATAACGCATAACGCTTAATGCATAACGCATAATGCATAAAGCATAACGCTTAACGCATAACGCATAACGCATAACGCTTAATGCATAACGCATAACGGATCACGCATTACTCACAACGCATAACGCATAACGGATCACGCATTACTCATAACGCATAACGAATAACGGATCACGCATTACTCATAACGCATAACGCATAACGCATAACGCATAACGCATAACGCATAACGCATAACGCATAACGCATAACACATAACGCATAACGGATCACGCATTTCTCATAACGCATAACGCATAACGCATAACGCATAACTCATAACGCATAACGCATAACTCATAACGCATAACGCATAACGCATAACGCATAACGCATAACGCATAACGCATAACGCATAACGCATAACGCATAACGCATAACGCATAACGCATAACGCATAACGCATAACGCATAACGGATCACGCATAACGCATAACGCATAACGCATAACGCACAACGCATAACGCATAACGCATAACGCATAACGTATAACGCATAACGCGTAACGCATAACGCATAACGCATACCGGATCACGCATTACTCATAACGCGTAACGCATAACGCATAACGCACAACGCATAACGCATAACGCATAACGCATAACGCATAACGCATAACGCATAACGCATAACGGATCACGCATTACTCATAACGCATAACGCATGACTCATAACGCACAACCCATAACTCATAACGCATAACGCATAACGTAAAACGCATAACGCATAACGCATAGCGGATAACGCACAACGCATAACACATAACGCATAACGCATAACGCATAACGCATAAAGCATAACGCATAACGTATCTCGCATAACGCATAACGCATAACGCATAACGCATAACGGATCACGCATTACTCATAACGCATAACGAATGACTCATAACGCACAACCCATTACGCATAACGCATAACGCATAACGCAAATCGCATAACGCACAACGCATAACGCATAACGCATAAAGAATAACTCATAACCCATAACGCATAACGCATAACGCATAACTCAAATCGCATAACGCATAACGCATAACGCATAACCCATAACGCATAACGCATAACACATAACGCATAACGGATCACGCATTTCTCATAACGCATAACGCATAACGCATAACGCATAACTCATAACGCATAACGCATAACTCATAACGCATAACGCATAACGCATAACGCATAACGCATAACGCATAACGCATAACGCATAACGCATAACGCATAACGCATAACGCATAACGCATAACGGATCACGCATAACGCATAACGCATAACGCATAACGCACAACGCATAACGCATAACGCATAACGCATAACGCATAACGCAAATCGCATAACGCACATCGCATAACGCATAACGCATAACGCATAACGCATAACGCAAATAGCATAACGCATAACGCATAACGCATAACGCATAACGCATAACGCGTAACGCATAACGCATAACGCATACCGGATCACGCATTACTCATAACGCGTAACGCATAACGCATAACGCATAACGCATAACGCATAACGCATAACGCATAACGCAAATAGCATAACGCATAACGCATAACGCATAACGCATAACGCGTAACGCATAACGCATAACGCATACCGGATCACGCATTACTCATAACGCGTAACGCATGACGCATAACGCATAACGCATAACGCATAACGCATAACGCATAACGCAAATAGCATAACGCATAACGCATAACGCATAACGCATAACGCATAACGCATAACGGATAACGCACAACGCATAACACATAACGCATAACGCATAACACATAACGCATAACCCATAACGCATAACGCATAACGCATAACGCATAACGCATAACGGATCACGCATTACTCATAACGCATAACGCATGACTCATAACGCACAACCCATAACTCATAACGCATATCGCATAACGCAAATCGCATAACGCACAACGCATAACGCATAGCGGATAACGCACAACGCATAACACATAACGCATAGCGCATAACGCATAATGCATAAAGCATAACGCATAACGCATAACGCATAACGCATAACGCATAACGCTTAATGCATAACGCATAACGGATCACGCATTACTCACAACGCATAACGCATAACGGATCACGCATTACTCATAACGCATAACGCATAACGCATAACGGATCACGCATTAATCATAACGCATAACGCATAACGCATAACGCATAACGCATAACGCATAACGCATAACGCATAACACATAACGCATAACGGATCACGCATTTCTCATAACGCATAACGCATAACGCATAACGCATAACTCATAACGCATAACGCATAACTCATAACGCATAACGCATAACGCATAACGCATAACGCATAACGCATAACGCATAACGCATAACGCATAACGCATAACGGATCACGCATAACGCATAACGCATAACGCATAACGCACAACGCATAACGCATAACGCATAACGCATAACGCATAACGCGTAACGCATAACGCATACCGGATCACGCATTACTCATAACGCGTAACGCATAACGCATAACGCATAACGCATATCGCATAACGCATAACGCAAATAGCATAACGCATAACGCATAACGCATAACGCATAACGCATAACGGATCACGCATTACTCATTACGCATAACGCATAACGGATCACGCATCACTCATAACGCATAACGCATAGCGCATAACGCATAACGCATAACGCATAACGCATAAC
The DNA here is from genome assembly GCA_916610235.2 of Lasioglossum morio. Taxonomy (NCBI): domain Eukaryota; kingdom Metazoa; phylum Arthropoda; class Insecta; order Hymenoptera; family Halictidae; genus Lasioglossum; species Lasioglossum morio. The sequence continues at coordinate 4,466,542 of CAKAJA020000289.1, forward strand.
GCATAACGCATAACGCATAACGCATAGCGCATAACGCATAACGCATAACGGATCACGCATTACTCATAACGCATAACGCATGACTCATAACGCACAACCCATAACATATAACGCATAACGCATAACGCAAATCGCATAACGCACAACGCATAACGCATAACGCATAACGCATAACGAATAACTCATAACCCATAACGCATAACGCATAACGCATAACGCATAACCCAAATCGCATAACGCATAACGCATAACGCATAACCCATAACGTATAACGCATAACTCATAACGCATAACGCATAACGTAAAACGCATAACGCATAGCGGATAACGCACAACGCATAACACATAACGCATAACGCATAACGCATAACGCATAACGCATAAAGCATAACGCATAACGGATCTCGCATAACGCATAACGCATAACGCATAACGCATAACGGATCACGCATTACTCATAACGCATAACGCATGACTCATAACGCACAACCCATAACGCATAACGCATAACGCATAACGCAAATCGCATAACGCACAACGCATAACGCATAACGCATAACGCATAACGCATAAAGAATAACTCATAACCCATAACGCATAACGCATAACGCATAACGCATAACCCAAATCGCATAACGCATAACGCATAACGCATAACCCATAACGCATAACGCATAACACATAACGCATAACGGATCACGAATTTCTCATAACGCATAACGCATAACGCATAACGCATAACTCATAACGCATAACGCATAACTCATAACGCATAACGCATAACGCATAACGCATAACGCATAACGCATAACGCATAACGCATAACGCATAACGCATAACGCATAACGCATAACGCATAACGCATAACGGATCACGCATAACGCATAACGCATAACGCACAACGCATAACGCATAACGCATAACGCATAACGCATAACGCATAACGCGTAACGCATAACGCATAACGCATACCGGATCACGCATTACTCATAACGCGTAACGCATAACGCATAACGCATAACGCATAACGCATAACGCATAACGCATAACGGATAACGCACAACGCATAACACATAACGCATAACGCATAACACATAACGCATAACCCATAACGCATAACGCATAACGCATAACGCATGACGCATAACGCATAACGGATCACGCATTACTCATAACGCATAACGTATGACTCATAACGCACAACCCATAACTCATAACGCATAACGCATAACGCAAATCGCATAACGCACAACGCATAACGCATAACGCATAACGAATAACTCATAACGCATAACGCATAACGTAAAACGCATAACGCATAGCGGATAACGCACAACGCATAACACATAACGCATAACGCATAACGCATAACACATAACGCATAACGCATAACGCATAACGCGTAACGCATAACGCATAACGCATACCGGATCACGCATTACTCATAACGCGTAACGCATAACGCATAACGCATAACGCATATCGCATAACGCATAACGCAAATAGCATAACGCATAACGCATAACGCATAACGCATAACCCATAACGTATAACGCATAACTCATAACGCATAACGCATAACGTAAAACGCATAACGCATAGCGGATAACGCACAACGCATAACACATAACGCATAACGCATAACGCATAACGCATAAAGCATAACGCATAACGCATAACGCATAACGCATAACGCACAACGCATAACGCATAACGCATAACGCATAACGAATAACTCATAACCCATAACGCATAACGCATAACGCATAACGCATAACGCATAACCCAAATCGCATAACGCATAACGCATAACGCATAACCCATAACGTATAACGCATAACTCATAACGCATAACGCATAACGTAAAACGCATAACGCATAGCGGATAACGCACAACGCATAACACATAACGCATAACGCATAACGCATAACGCATAAAGCATAGCGGATAACGCACAACGCATAACACATAACGCATAACGCAAATCGCATAACGCACAACGCATAACGCATAACGCATAACGCATAACGAATAACTCATAACGCATAACGCATAACGTAAAACGCATAACGCATAGCGGATAACGCACAACGCATAACACATAACGCATAACGCATAACGCATAACACATAACGCATAACGCATAACGCATAACGCATAACGCATAACGCACAACGCATAACGCATAACGCATAACGCATAACGAATAACTCATAACCCATAACGCATAACGCATAACGCATAACGCATAACGCATAACCCAAATCGCATAACGCATAACGCATAACGCATAACCCATAACGTATAACGCATAACTCATAACGCATAACGCATAACGTAAAACGCATAACGCATAGCGGATAACGCACAACGCATAACACATAACGCATAACGCATAACGCATAACGCATAACTCATAACGCATAACGCATAACGCATAACGCATAACGCATAACGCATAACGCATAACGCATAACGCATAACGCATAACGCATAACGCATAACGCATAACGCATAACGCATAACGCATAACGGATAACGCACAACGCATAACACATAACGCATAACGCATAACACATAACGCATAACTCATAACGCATAACGCATAACGCATAACGCATTACGCGTAACGCATAAAGCATAACGCATAACGGATCACGCATTACTCATAACCCATAACGCATAACGTATAACGCATAGCGCATAACGCATAATGCATAAAGCATAACGCATAACGCATAACGCATTACGCGTAACGCATAACGCATTACGCGTAACGCATAACGCATAACGCATAAAGCATAACGCATTACGGATCACGCATTACTCATAACGCATAACGAATAACTCATAACCTATAACGCATAACGCATAACGCATAACGCATAACGCATAACCCAAATCGCATAACGCATAACGCATAACGCATAACCCATAACGCATAACGCATAACGCATAACGCATAACGCATAACCCAAATCGCATAACGCATAACGCATAACGCATAACCCATAACGCATAACGCATAACACATAACGCATAACGGATCACGCATTTCTCATAACGCATAACGCATAACGCATAACGCATAACGCATAACGCATAACGCACAACGCATAACGCATAACGCATAACGCATAACGCATAACGTATAACGCATAACTCATAACGCATAACGCATAACGTAAAACGCATAACGCATAGCGGATAACGCACAACGCATAACACATAACGCATAACGCATAACGCATAACGCATAAAGCATAACGCATAACGGATCTCGCATTACTCATAACGCATAACGCAAAACGCATAACGCCTAACGCATAACGCATGACGGATCACGCATTACTCATAACGCATAACGGATGACGCATTCCGCATAACGCATAACGCATAACGCATAACGCATAACGCATAACGCATAACGCTTAACGCATGACCCATAGCGCATAACGCATTACGCGTAACGCATAACGCATTACGCGTAACGCATAACGCATAACGCATAAAGCATAACGCATAACGGATCACGAATTACTCATAACCCATAACGCATAACGTATAACGCATAGCGCATAACGCATAATGCATAAAGCATAACGCATAACGCATAACGCATAACGCATAACGCTTAATGCATAACGCATAACGGATCACGCATTACGCACAACGCATAACGCATAACGGATCACGCATTACTCATAACGCATAACGCATAACGCATAACGGATCACGCATTACTCATAACGCATAACGCATGACGCATAACGCATAACGCATAACGCATAACGCTTAACGCATAACGCATAACGCATAACACATAACGCATAACGGATCACGCATTTCTCATAACGCATAACGCATAACGCATAACGCATAACGCATAACGCATAACGCATAACGCATAACGCATAACGCATAACGCATAACGCATAACGCATAACGCTTAACGCATGACCCATAGCGCATAACGCATTGCGCGTAACGCATAACGCATTACGCGTAACGCATAAAGCATAACGCATAACGGATCACGCATTACTCATAACCCATAACGCATAACGTATAACGCATAGCGCATAACGCATAATGCATAAAGCATATCGCATAACGCATAACGCATTACGCGTAACGCATAACGCATTACGCGTAACGCATAACGCATAACGCATAAAGCATAACGCATAACGGATCACGCATTACTCATAACGCATAACGCATAACGCATAACGCATAAAACATAACGCCTAACGCATAACGCATGACGGATCACGCATTACTCATAACGCATAACGGATGACGCATTCCGCATAACGCATAACGCATAACGCATAACGCATAACGCATAACGCATAACGCATAACGCTTAACGCATGACCCATAGCGCATAACGCATTACGCGTAACGCATAACGCATTACGCGTAACGCATAACGCATAACGCATAAAGCATAACGCATAACGGATCACGCATTACTCATAACCCATAACGCATAACGTATAACGCATAGCGCATAACGCATAATGCATAAAGCATAACGCATAACGCATATCGCATTACGCGTAACGCATAACGCATTACGCGTAACGCATAACGCATAACGCATAAAGCATAACGCATAACGGATCACGCATTACTCATAACCCATAACGCATAAAGTATAACGCATAGCGCATAACGCATAATGCATAAAGCATAACGCATAACGCATAACGCTTAATGCATAACGCATAACGGATCACGCATTACTCACAACGCATAACGCATAACGGATCACGCATTACTCATAACGCATAACGCATAACGCATAACGGATCACGCATTACTCATAACGCATAACGCATAACGCATAACGCATAACGCATAACGCATAACGCATAACGCATAACGCATAACACATAACGCATAACGGATCACGCATTTCTCATAACGCATAACGCATAACGCATAACGCATAACTCATAACGCATAACGCATAACTCATAACGCATAGCGCATAACGCATAACGCATAACGCATAACGCATAACGCATAACGCATAACGCATAACGCATAACGCATAACGGATCACGCATAACGCATAACGCATAACGCATAACGCACAACGCATAACGCATAACGCATAACGCATAACGCATAACGCGTAACGCATAACGCATAACGCATACCGGATCACGCATTACTCATAACGCGTAACGCATAACGCATAACGCATAACGCATATCGCATAACGCATAACGCAAATAGCATAACGCATAACGCATAACGCATAACGCATAACGCATAACGGATCACGCATTACTCATTACGCATACCGCATAACGGATCACGCATCACTCATAACGCATAACGCATACCGCATAACGCATAACGCATAACGCACAACGCATAACGCATAACGCATAACGCATAACGCATAACGCATAACGCGTAACGCATAACGCATAACGCATAACGCATAACGCATAACGCATAACGCATAACGCATAACGGATCACGCATTACTCATAACGCATAACGCATGACTCATAACGCACAACCCATAACTCATAACGCATAACGCATAACGCAAATCGCATAACGCACAACGCATAACGCATAACGCATAACGCATAACGAATAACTCATAACCCATAACGCATAACGCATAACGCATAACGCATAACGCATAACCCAAATCGCATAACGCATAACGCATAACGCATAACCCATAACGTATAACGCATAACTTATAACGCATAACGCATAACGTAAAACGCATAACGCATAGCGGATAACGCACAACGCATAACACATAACGCATAACGCATAACGCATAACGCATAACGCATAACGCATAGCGGATAACGCATAACGCATAACGCATAACGCATAACGCATAACGGATCACGCATTACTCATAACGCATAACGCATGACTCATAACGCACAACCCATAACGCATAACGCATAACGCATAACGCATAACGCATAACGCATAACGCATAACGCATAACGGATCACGCATAACGCATAACGTATAACGCATAACGCACAACGCATAACGCATAACGCATAACGCATAACGCATAACGCGTAACGCATAACGCATAACGCATACCGGATCACGCATTACTCATAACGCGTAACGCATAACGCATAACGCATAACGCATAACGCATAACGCAAATAGCATAACGCATAACCCATAACGCATAACGCATAACGCATAACGCATAACGGATCACGCATTACTCATTACGCATAACGCATAACGGATCACGCATCACTCATAACGCATAACGCATAGCGCATAACGCATAACGCATAACGCACAACGCATAACGCATAACGCATAACGCATAACGCATAACGCATAACGCATAACGCGTAACGCATAACGCATAACGCATAACGCATAACGCATAACGCATAACGGATCACGCATTACTCATTACGCATAGCGGATAACGCATAGCGCATAACGCATAATGCATAAAGCATAACGCATAACGCATATCGCATTACGCGTAACGCATAACGCATTACGCGTAACGCATAACGCATAACGCATAAAGCATAACGCATAACGGATCACGCATTACTCATAACCCATAACGCATAAAGTATACCGCATAGCGCATAACGCATAATGCATAAAGCATAACGCATAACGCATAACGCTTAATGCATAACGCATAACGGATCACGCATTACTCACAACGCATAACGCATAACGGATCACGCATTACTCATAACGCATAACGCATAACGCATAACGGATCACGCATTACTCATAACGCATAACGCATAACGCATAACGCATAACGCATAACGCATAACGCATAACGCATAACGCATAACACATAACGCATAACGGATCACGCATTTCTCATAACGCATAACGCATAACGCATAACGCATAACTCATAACGCATAACGCATAACTCATAACGCATAGCGCATAACGCATAACGCATAACGCATAACGCATAACGCATAACGCATAACGCATAACGCATAACGGATCACGCATAACGCATAACGCATAACGCATAACGCACAACGCATAACGCATAACGCATAACGCATAACGCATAACGCGTAACGCATAACGCATAACGCATACCGGATCACGCATTACTCATAACGCGTAACGCATAACGCATAACGCATAACGCATATCGCATAACGCATAACGCAAATAGCATAACGCATAACGCATAACGCATAACGCATAACGCATAACGGATCACGCATTACTCATTACGCATAACGCATAACGGATCACGCATCACTCATAACGCATAACGCATAGCGCATAACGCATAACGCATAACGCACAACGCATAACGCATAACGCATAACGCATAACGCATAACGCATAACGCGTAACGCATAACGCATAACGCATAACGCATAACGCATAACGCATAACGCATAACGGATCACGCATTACTCATAACGCATAACGCATGACTCATAACGCACAACCCATAACTCATAACGCATAACGCATAACGCAAATCGCATAACGCACAACGCATAACGCATAACGCATAACGCATAACGAATAACTCATAACCCATAACGCATAACGCATAACGCATAACGCATAACGCATAACCCAAATCGCATAACGCATAACGCATAACGCATAACCCATAACGTATAACGCATAACTTATAACGCATAACGCATAACGTAAAACGCATAACGCATAGCGGATAACGCACAACGCATAACACATAACGCATAACGCATAACGCATAACGCATAAAGCATAACGCATAACGGATCTCGCATAACGCATAACGCATAACGCATAACGCATAACGGATCACGCATTACTCATAACGCATAACGCATGACTCATAACGCACAACCCATAACGCATAACGCATAACGCATAACGCATAACGCATAACGCATAACGCATAACGCATAACGGATCACGCATAACGCATAACGTATAACGCATAACGCACAACGCATAACGCATAACGCATAACGCATAACGCATAACGCGTAACGCATAACGCATAACGCATACCGGATCACGCATTACTCATAACGCGTAACGCATAACGCATAACGCATAACGCATAACGCATAACGCAAATAGCATAACGCATAACCCATAACGCATAACGCATAACGCATAACGCATAACGGATCACGCATTACTCATTACGCATAACGCATAACGGATCACGCATCACTCATAACGCATAACGCATAGCGCATAACGCATAACGCATAACGCACAACGCATAACGCATAACGCATAACGCATAACGCATAACGCATAACGCGTAACGCATAACGCATAACGCATAACGCATAACGCATAACGCATAACGCATAACGGATCACGCATTACTCATTACGCATAGCGGATAACGCACAACGCATAACACATAACGCATAGCGCATAACGCATAATGCATAAAGCATAACGCATAACGCATAACGCATAACGCATAACGCTTAATGCATAACGCATAACGGATCACGCATTACTCACAACGCATAACGCATAACGGATCACGCATTACTCATAACGCATAACGCATAACGCATAACGGATCACGCATTACTCATAACGCATAACGCATAACGCATAACGCATAACGCCAAACGCATAACGCATAACGCATAACACATAACGCATAACGGATCACGCATTTCTCATAACGCATAACGCATAACGCATAACGCATAACTCATAACGCATAACGCATAACTCATAACGCATAACGCATAACGCATAACGCATAACGCATAACGCATAACGCATAACGCATAACGCATAACGCATAACGCATAACGGATCACGCATAACGCATAACGCATAACGCATAACGCACAACGCATAACGCATAACGCATAACGCATAACGCATAACGCGTTACGCATAACGCATAACGCATACCGGATCACGCATTACTCATAACGCGTAACGCATAACGCATAACGCATAACGCATATCGCATAACGCATAACGCAAATAGCATAACGCATAACGCATAACGCATAACGCATAACGGATCACGCATTACTCATTACGCATAACGCATAACGGATCACGCATCACTCATAACGCATAACGCATAGCGCATAACGCATAACGCATAACGCACAACGCATAACGCATAACGCATAACGCATAACGCGTAACGCATAACGCATAACGCATAACGCATAACGCATAACGCATAACGCATAACGCATAACGCATAACGGATCACGCATTACTCATAACCCATAACGCATGACTCATAACGCACAACCCATAACATATAACGCATAACGCATAACGCAAATCGCATAACGCACAACGCATAACGCATAACGCATAACGCATAACGAATAACTCATAACCCATAACGCATAACGCATAACGCATAACGCATAACGCATAACCCAAATCGCATAACGCATAACGCATAACGCATAACCCATAACGTATAACGCATAACTCATAACGCATAACGCATAACGTAAAACGCATAACGCATAGCGGATAACGCACAACGCATAACACATAACGCATAACGCATAACGCATAACGCATAAAGCATAACGCATAACGGATCTCGCATAACGCATAACGCATAACGCATAACGCATAACGGATCACGCATTACTCATAACGCATAACGCATGACTCATAACGCACAACCCATAACGCATAACGCATAACGCATAACGCAAATCGCATAACGCACAACGCATAACGCATAACGCATAACGCATAACGCATAAAGAATAACTCATAACCCATAACGCATAACGCATAACGCATAACGCATAACCCAAATCGCATAACGCATAACGCATAACGCATAACCCATAACGCATAACGCATAACACATAACGCATAACGGATCACGCATTTCTCATAACGCATAACGCATAACGCATAACGCATAACTCATAACGCATAACGCATAACGCATAACTCATAACGCATAACGCATAACGCATAACGCATAACGCATAACGCATAACGCATAACGCATAACGCATAACGCATGACGCATAACGCATAACGCATAACGCATAACGCATAACGCATAACGCATAACGCATAACGCATAACGCATAACGCATAACGCATAACGCATAACGGATCACGCATAACGCATAACGCACAACGCATAACGCATAACGCATAACGCATAACGCATAACGCATAACGCATAACGCTTAACGCATGACCCATAGCGCATAACGCATTACGCGTAACGCATAACGCATTACGCGTAACGCATAAAGCTTAACGCATAACGGATCACGCATTACTCATAACCCATAACGCATAACGTATAACGCATAGCGCATAACGCATAATGCATAAAGCATAACGCATAACGCATAACGCATTACGCGTAACGCATAACGCATTACGCGTAACGCATAACGCATAACGCATAAAGCATAACGCATAACGGATCACGCATTACTCATAACGCATAACGCATACCGCATAACGCATAAAACATAACGCCTAACGCATAACGCATGACGGATCACGCATTACTCATAACGCATAACGGATGACGCATTCCGCATAACGCATAACGCATAACGCATAACGCATAACGCATAACGCATAACGCTTAACGCATGACCCATAGCGCATAACGCATAACGCATAACGCATTACGCATAACGCATAACGCATAACGCATAACGCATAACGCATAACGCATAACGCATAACGCATAACGCATAACGCATAACGGATCACGCATAACGCATAACGCATAACGCACAACGCACAACGCATAACGCATAACGCATAACGCATAACGCATAACGCGTAACGCATAACGCATAACGCATACCGGATCACGCATTACTCATAACGCATAACGCATAACGTAAAACGCATAACGCATAGCGGATAACGCACAACGCATAACACATAACGCATAACGCATGACTCATAACGCACAACCCATAACGCATAACGCATAACGCATAACGCAAATCGCATAACGCACAACGCATAACGCATAAAGAATAACTCATAACCCATAACGCATAACGCATAACGCATAACGCATAACCCAAATCGCATAACGCATAACGCATAACGCATAACCCATAACGCATAACGCATAACACATAACGCATAACGGATCACGCATTTCTCATAACGCATAACGCAATACGCATAACGCATAACGCATAACTCATAACGCATAACGCATAACTCATAACGCATAACGCATAACGCATAACGCATAACGCATAACGCATAACGCATAACGCATAACGCATAACGCATAACGCATAACGCATAACGCATAACGCATAACGGATCACGCATTACTCATAACCCATAACGCATAACGTATAACGCATAGCGCATAACGCATAATGCATAAAGCATAACGCATAACGCATAACGCATAACGCATAACGCTTAATGCATAACGCATAACGGATCACGCATTACTCACAACGCATAACGCATAACGGATCACGCATTACTCATAACGCATAACGCATAACGCATAACGGATCACGCATTACTCATAACGCATAACGCATAACGCATAACGCATAACGCATAACGCATAACGCATAACACATAACGCATAACGGATCACGCATTTCTCATAACGCATAACGCATAACGCATAACTCATAACGCATAACGCATAACTCATAACGCATAACGCATAACGCATAACGCATAACGCATAACGCATAACGGATAACGCATAACGCATAACGCATAACGCATAACGCATAACGCATAACGCACAACGCATAACGCATAACGCATAACGCATAACGCATAACGCATAACGCGTAACGCATAACGCATAACGCATACCGGATCACGCATTACTCATAACGCGTAACGCATAAAGCTTAACGCATAACGGATCACGCATTACTCATAACCCATAACGCATAACGTATAACGCATAGCGCATAACGCATAATGCATAAAGCATAACGCATAACGCATAACGCATTACGCGTAACGCATAACGCATTACGCGTAACGCATAACGCATAACGCATAAAGCATAACGCATAACGGATCACGCATTACTCATAACGCATAACGCATACCGCATAACGCATAAAACATAACGCCTAACGCATAACGCATGACGGATCACGCATTACTCATAACGCATAACGGATGACGCATTCCGCATAACGCATAACGCATAACGCATAACGCATAACGCATAACGCATAACGCATAACGCTTAACGCATGACCCATAGCGCATAACGCATAACGCATAACGCATTACGCATAACGCATAACGCATAACGCATAACGCATAACGCATAACGCATAACGCATAACGCATAACGCATAACGCATAACGGATCACGCATAACGCATAACGCATAACGCACAACGCACAACGCATAACGCATAACGCATAACGCATAACGCATAACGCATAACGCATAACGCATAACGCATAACGCATAACGCATACCGGATCACGCATTACTCATAACGCATAACGCATAACGTAAAACGCATAACGCATAGCGGATAACGCACAACGCATAACACATAACGCATAACGCATGACTCATAACGCACAACCCATAACGCATAACGCATAACGCATAACGCAAATCGCATAACGCACAACGCATAACGCATAACGCATAAAGAATAACTCATAACCCATAACGCATAACGCATAACGCATAACGCATAACGCATAACGCATAACGCATAACGCATAACCCATAACGCATAACGCATAACACATAACGCATAACGGATCACGCATTTCTCATAACGCATAACGCAATACGCATAACGCATAACGCATAACTCATAACGCATAACGCATAACTCATAACGCATAACGCATAACGCATAACGCATAACGCATAACGCATAACGCATAACGCATAACGCATAACGCATAACGCATAACGGATCACGCATAACGCATAACGCATAACGCATAAAGCATAACGCATAACGGATCACGCATTACTCATAACCCATAACGCATAACGTATAACGCATAGCGCATAACGCATAATGCATAAAGCATAACGCGTAACGCATAACGCATAACGCATAACGCTTAATGCATAACGCATAACGGATCACGCATTACTCACAACGCATAACGCATAACGGATCACGCATTACTCATAACGCATAACGCATAACGCATAACGGATCACGCATTACTCATAACGCATAACGCATAACGCATAACGCATATCGCATAACGCATAACGCATAACACATAACGCATAACGGATCACGCATTTCTCATAACGCATAACGCATAACGCATAACTCATAACGCATAACGCATAACTCATAACGCATAACGCATAACGCATAACGCATAACGCATAACGCATAACGGATAACGCATAACGCATAACGCATAACGCATAACGCATAACGCATAACGCACAACGCATAACGCATAACGCATAACGCATAACGCATAACGCATAACGCGTAACGCATAACGCACAACGCATACCGGATCACGCATTACTCATAACGCGTAACGCATAACGCATAACGCATAACGCATATCGCATAACGCATAACGCAAATAGCATAACGCATAACGCATAACGCATAACGCATAACGGATCACGCATTACTCATTACGCATAACGCATAACGGATCACGCATCACTCATAACGCATAACGCATAGCGCATAACGCATAACGCATAACGCACAACGCATAACGCATAACGCATAACGCATAACGCATAACGCATAACGCATAACGCATAACGCATAACGCATAACGCATAACGCATAACGCATAACGCATAACGCATAACGGATCACGCATAACTCATAACGCATAACGCATGACTCATAACGCACAACCCATAACATATAACGCATAACGCATAACGCAAATCGCATAACGCACAACGCATAACGCATAATGCAGAACGCATAACGAATAACTCATAACCCATAACGCATAACGCATAACGCATAACGCATAACGCATAACGCATAACCCAAATCGCATAACGCATAACGCATAACGCATAACCCATAACGTATAACGCATAACGCATAACGCATAACGCATAACGGATAACGCATAACGCATAGCGGATAACGCACAACGCATAACACATAACGCATAACGCATAACGCATAACGCATAAAGCATAACGCATAACGGATCTCGCATAACGCATAACGCATAACGCATAACGCATAACGGATCACGCATTACTCATAACGCATAACGCATGACTCATAACGCACAACCCATAACGCATAACGCATAACGCATAACGCAAATCGCATAACGCACAACGCATAACGCATAACGCATAACGCATAACGCATAAAGAATAACTCATAACCCATAACGCATAACGCATAACGCATAATGCATAACCCAAATCGCATAACGCATAACGCATAACGCATAACCCATAACGCATAACGCATAACACATAACGCATAACGGATCACGCATTTCTCATAACGCATAACGCATAACGCATAACGCATAACTCATAACGCATAACGCATAACTCATAACGCATAACGCATAACGCATAACGCATAACGCATAACGCATAACGCATAACGCATAACGCATAACGCATAACGCATAACGCATAACGCATAACGCATAACGGATCACGCATAACGCATAACGCATAACGCACAACGCATAACGCATAACGCATAACGCATAACGCATAACGCATAACGCATAACGCATAACGCATAACGCATACCGGATCACGCATTACTCATAACGCGTAACGCATAACGCATAACGCATAACGCATAACGCATAACGCATAACGCATAACGCAAATAGCATAACGCATAACGCATAACGCATAACGCATAACGCATAACGCATAACGCATAACGGATCACGCATTACTCATTACGCATAACGCATAACGGATCACGCATCACTCATAACGCATAACGCATAGCGCATACCGCATAACGCATAACGCACAACGCATAACGCATAACGCATAACGCATAACGCATAACGCATAACGCATAACGCGTAACGCATAACGCATAACGCATAACGCATAACGCATAACGCATAACGCATAACGGATCACGCATTACTCATAACCCATAACGCATAACGTATAACGCATAGCGCATAACGCATAATGCATAAAGCATAACGCATAACGCATAACGCATAACGCATAACGCTTAATGCATAACGCATAACGGATCACGCATTACTCACAACGCATAACGCATAACGGATCACGCATTACTCATAACGCATAACGCATAACGCATAACGGATCACGCATTACTCATAACGCATAACGCATAACGCATAACGCATAACGCATAACGCATAACGCATAACACATAACGCATAACGGATCACGCATTTCTCATAACGCATAACGCATAACGCATAACTCATAACGCATAACGCATAACTCATAACGCATAACGCATAACGCATAACGCATAACGCATAACGCATAACGGATAACGCATAACGCATAACGCATAACGCATAACGCATAACGCATAACGCACAACGCATAACGCATAACGCATAACGCATAACGCATAACGCATAACGCGTAACGCATAACGCATAACGCATACCGGATCACGCATTACTCATAACGCATAACGCATAAAGCTTAACGCATAACGGATCACGCATTACTCATAACCCATAACGCATAACGTATAACGCATAGCGCATAACGCATAATGCATAAAGCATAACGCATAACGCATAACGCATTACGCGTAACGCATAACGCATTACGCGTAACGCATAACGCATAACGCATAAAGCATAACGCATAACGGATCACGCATTACTCATAACGCATAACGCATAACGCATAACGCATAAAACATAACGCCTAACGCATAACGCATGACGGATCACGCATTACTCATAACGCATAACGCATAACGCATAACGCATAACGCATAACGCATAACGCATAACGCATAACGCATAACGCTTAACGCATGACCCATAGCGCATAACGCATAACGCATAACGCATTACGCATAACGCATAACGCATAACGCATAACGCATAACGCATAACGCATAACGCATAACGCATAACGCATAACGCATAACGCATAACGGATCACGCATAACGCATAACGCATAACGCACAACGCACAACGCATAACGCATAACGCATAACGCATAACGCATAACGCATAACGCATAACGCATAACGCATAACGCATTACGCATAACGGATCACGCATTACTCATAACGCATAACGCATAACGTAAAACGCATAACGCATAGCGGATAACGCACAACGCATAACGCATAACGCATAACGCATGACTCATAACGCACAACCCATAACGCATAACGCATAACGCATAACGCAAATCGCATAACGCACAACGCATAACGCATAACGCATAAAGAATAACTCATAACCCATAACGCATAACGCATAACGCATAACGCATAACCCAAATCGCATAACGCATAACGCATAACGCATAACCCATAACGCATAACGCATAACACATAACGCATAACGGATCACGCATTTCTCATAACGCATAACGCAATACGCATAACGCATAACGCATAACTCATAACGCATAACGCATAACTCATAACGCATAACGCATAACGCATAACGCATAACGCATAACGCATAACGCATAACGCATAACGCATAACGCATAACGCATAACGGATCACGCATAACGCATAACGCATAACGCATAAAGCATAACGCATAACGGATCACGCATTACTCATAACCCATAACGCATAACGTATAACGCATAGCGCATAACGCATAATGCATAAAGCATAACGCGTAACGCATAACGCATAACGCATAACGCTTAATGCATAACGCATAACGGATCACGCATTACTCACAACGCATAACGCATAACGGATCACGCATTACTCATAACGCATAACGCATAACGCATAACGGATCACGCATTACTCATAACGCATAACGCATAACGCATAACGCATATTGCATAACGCATAACGCATAACACATAACGCATAACGGATCACGCATTTCTCATAACGCATAACGCATAACGCATAACTCATAACGCATAACGCATAACTCATAACGCATAACGCATAACGCATAACGCATAACGCATAACGCATAACGGATAACGCATAACGCATAACGCATAACGCATAACGCATAACGCATAACGCACAACGCATAACGCATAACGCATAACGCATAACGCATAACGCATAACGCGTAACGCATAACGCACAACGCATACCGGATCACGCATTACTCATAACGCGTAACGCATAACGCATAACGCATAACGCATATCGCATAACGCATAACGCAAATAGCATAACGCATAACGCATAACGCATAACGCATAACGGATCACGCATTACTCATTACGCATAACGCATAACGGATCACGCATCACTCATAACGCATAACGCATAGCGCATAACGCATAACGCATAACGCACAACGCATAACGCATAACGCATAACGCATAACGCATAACGCGTAACGCGTAACGCATAACGCATAACGCATAACGCATAACGCATAACGCATAACGCATAACGCATAACGGATCACGCATAACTCATAACGCATAACGCATGACTCATAACGCACAACCCATAACATATAACGCATAACGCATAACGCAAATCGCATAACGCACAACGCATAACGCATAATGCAGAACGCATAACGAATAACTCATAACCCATAACGCATAACGCATAACGCATAACGCATAACGCATAACGCATAACCCAAATCGCATAACGCATAACGCATAACGCATAACCCATAACGTATAACGCATAACTCATAACGCATAACGCATAACGTAAAACGCATAACGCATAGCGGATAACGCACAACGCATAACACATAACGCATAACGCATAACGCATAACGCATAAAGCATAACGCATAACGGATCTCGCATAACGCATAACGCATAACGCATAACGCATAACGGATCACGCATTACTCATAACGCATAACGCATGACTCATAACGCACAACCCATAACGCATAACGCATAACGCATAACGCAAATCGCATAACGCACAACGCATAACGCATAACGCATAACGCATAAAGAATAACTCATAACCCATAACGCATAACGCATAACGCATAATGCATAACCCAAATCGCATAACGCATAACGCATAACGCATAACCCATAACGCATAACGCATAACACATAACGCATAACGGATCACGCATTTCTCATAACGCATAACGCATAACGCATAACGCATAACTCATAACGCATAACGCATAACTCATAACGCATAACGCATAACGCATAACGCATAACGCATAACGCATAACGCATAACGCATAACGCATAACGCATAACGCATAACGCATAACGCATAACGGATCACGCATAACGCATAACGCATAACGCACAACGCATAACGCATAACGCATAACGCATAACGCATAACGCATAACGCGTAACGCATAACGCATAACGCATACCGGATCACGCATTACTCATAACGCGTAACGCATAACGCATAACGCATAACGCATAACGCATAACGCATAACGCATAACGCAAATAGCATAACGCATAACGCATAACGCATAACGCATAACGCATAACGCATAACGCATAACGGATCACGCATTACTCATTACGCATAACGCATAACGGATCACGCATCACTCATAACGCATAACGCATAGCGCATACCGCATAACGCATAACGCACAACGCATAACGCATAACGCATAACGCATAACGCATAACGCATAACGCATAACGCGTAACGCATAACGCATAACGCATAACGCATAACGCATAACGCATAACGGATCACGCATTACTCATAACCCATAACGCATAACGTATAACGCATAGCGCATAACGCATAATGCATAAAGCATAACGCATAACGCATAACGCATAACGCATAACGCTTAATGCATAACGCATAACGGATCACGCATTACTCACAACGCATAACGCATAACGGATCACGCATTACTCATAACGCATAACGCATAACGCATAACGGATCACGCATTACTCATAACGCATAACGCATAACGCATAACGCATAACGCATAACGCATAACGCATAACACATAACGCATAACGGATCACGCATTTCTCATAACGCATAACGCATAACGCATAACTCATAACGCATAACGCATAACTCATAACGCATAACGCATAACGCATAACGCATAACGCATAACGCATAACGGATAACGCATAACGCATAACGCATAACGCATAACGCATAACGCATAACGCACAACGCATAACGCATAACGCATAACGCATAACGCATAACGCATAACGCGTAACGCATAACGCATAACGCATACCGGATCACGCATTACTCATAACGCGTAACGCATAAAGCTTAACGCATAACGGATCACGCATTACTCATAACCCATAACGCATAACGTATAACGCATAGCGCATAACGCATAATGCATAAAGCATAACGCATAACGCATAACGCATTACGCGTAACGCATAACGCATTACGCGTAACGCATAACGCATAACGCATAAAGCATAACGCATAACGGATCACGCATTACTCATAACGCATAACGCATACCGCATAACGCATAAAACATAACGCCTAACGCATAACGCATGACGGATCACGCATTACTCATAACGCATAACGGATGACGCATTCCGCATAACGCATAACGCATAACGCATAACGCATAACGCATAACGCATAACGCATAACGCTTAACGCATGACCCATAGCGCATAACGCATAACGCATAACGCATTACGCATAACGCATAACGCATAACGCATAACGCATAACGCATAACGCATAACGCATAACGCATAACGCATAACGCATAACGCATAACGGATCACGCATAACGCATAACGCATAACGCACAACGCACAACGCATAACGCATAACGCATAACGCATAACGCATAACGCATAACGCATAACGCATAACGCATAACGCATAACGCATAACGGATCACGCATTACTCATAACGCATAACGCATAACGTAAAACGCATAACGCATAGCGGATAACGCACAACGCATAACACATAACGCATAACGCATGACTCATAACGCACAACCCATAACGCATAACGCATAACGCATAACGCAAATCGCATAACGCACAACGCATAACGCATAACGCATAAAGAATAACTCATAACCCATAACGCATAACGCATAACGCATAACGCATAACCCAAATCGCATAACGCATAACGCATAACGCATAACGCATAACGCATAACGCATAACGCATAACGCATAACGGATCACGCATATCTCATAACGCATAACGCAATACGCATAACGCATAACGCATAACTCATAACGCATAACGCATAACTCATAACGCATAACGCATAACGCATAACGCATAACGCATAACGCATAACGCATAACGCATAACGCATAACGCATAACGCATAACGGATCACGCATAACGCATAACGCATAACGCATAAAGCATAACGCATAACGGATCACGCATTACTCATAACCCATAACGCATAACGTATAACGCATAGCGCATAACGCATAATGCATAAAGCATAACGCGTAACGCATAACGCATAACGCATAACGCTTAATGCATAACGCATAACGGATCACGCATTACTCACAACGCATAACGCATAACGGATCACGCATTACTCATAACGCATAACGCATAACGCATAACGGATCACGCATTACTCATAACGCATAACGCATAACGCATAACGCATATTGCATAACGCATAACGCATAACACATAACGCATAACGGATCACGCATTTCTCATAACGCATAACGCATAACGCATAACTCATAACGCATAACGCATAACTCATAACGCATAACGCATAACGCATAACGCATAACGCATAACGCATAACGGATAACGCATAACGCATAACGCATAACGCATAACGCATAACGCATAACGCACAACGCATAACGCATAACGCATAACGCATAACGCATAACGCATAACGCGTAACGCATAACGCACAACGCATACCGGATCACGCATTACTCATAACGCGTAACGCATAACGCATAACGCATAACGCATATCGCATAACGCATAACGCAAATAGCATAACGCATAACGCATAACGCATAACGCATAACGGATCACGCATTACTCATTACGCATAACGCATAACGGATCACGCATCACTCATAACGCATAACGCATAGCGCATAACGCATAACGCATAACGCACAACGCATAACGCATAACGCATAACGCATAACGCATAACGCATAACGCATAACGCGTAACGCATAACGCATAACGCATAACGCATAACGCATAACGCATAACGCATAACGCATAACGGATCACGCATAACTCATAACGCATAACGCATGACTCATAACGCACAACCCATAACATATAACGCATAACGCATAACGCAAATCGCATAACGCACAACGCATAACGCATAATGCAGAACGCATAACGAATAACTCATAACCCATAACGCATAACGCATAACGCATAACGCATAACGCATAACGCATAACCCAAATCGCATAACGCATAACGCATAACGCATAACCCATAACGTATAACGCATAACTCATAACGCATAACGCATAACGTAAAACGCATAACGCATAGCGGATAACGCACAACGCATAACACATAACGCATAACGCATAACGCATAACGCATAAAGCATAACGCATAACGGATCTCGCATAACGCATAACGCATAACGCATAACGCATAACGGATCACGCATTACTCATAACGCATAACGCATGACTCATAACGCACAACCCATAACGCATAACGCATAACGCATAACGCAAATCGCATAACGCACAACGCATAACGCATAACGCATAACGCATAACGCATAAAGAATAACTCATAACCCATAACGCATAACGCATAACGCATAATGCATAACCCAAATCGCATAACGCATAACGCATAACGCATAACCCATAACGCATAACGCATAACACATAACGCATAACGGATCACGCATTTCTCATAACGCATAACGCATAACGCATAACGCATAACTCATAACGCATAACGCATAACTCATAACGCATAACGCATAACGCATAACGCATAACGCATAACGCATAACGCATAACGCATAACGCATAACGCATAACGCATAACGCATAACGCATAACGCATAACGCATAACGGATCACGCATAACGCATAACGCATAACGCACAACGCATAACGCATAACGCATAACGCATAACGCATAACGCATAACGCATAACGCATAACGCATAACGCATACCGGATCACGCATTACTCATAACGCGTAACGCATAACGCATAACGCATAACGCATAACGCATAACGCATAACGCATAACGCAAATAGCATAACGCATAACGCATAACGCATAACGCATAACGCATAACGCATAACGCATAACGGATCACGCATTACTCATTACGCATAACGCATAACGGATCACGCATCACTCATAACGCATAACGCATAGCGCATACCGCATAACGCATAACGCACAACGCATAACGCATAACGCATAACGCATAACGCATAACGCATAACGCATAACGCGTAACGCATAACGCATAACGCATAACGCATAACGCATAACGCATAACGCATATCGGATCACGCATTTCTCATAACGCATAACGCATAACGCATAACGGATCACGCGTTACTCATAACGCATAACGCATAACGCATAACGCATAACAAATAACGCCTAACGCATAACGCATGACGGAACACGCATTACTCATAACGCATAACGGATGACGCATTCCGCATAACGCATAACGCATAACGCATAACGCTTAACGCATGACCCATAGCGCATAACGCATTACGCGTAACGCATAACGCATAACGCATAAAGCATTACGCATAACGGATCACGCATTACTCATAACCCATAACGCATAACGCATAACGCATAACGCATAGCGCATAACGCATAACACTTAACGGATCACGCATTACTCATAACGCATAACGCATAACGCATAACCCATAACGCATAACGCATAAAGCAAAACGCATAACGCATAACGCATAACGCATGACTCATAACGCACAACCCATAACGCATAACGCATAACGGATCACGCATTACTCATAACGCACAACGCATAACACATAACGCATAACGCATAACGCATAACGCATAACGCATAAAGCATAACGCATAACGGATCTCGCATAACGCAAATAGCATAACGCATAACGCATAACGCATAACGCATAACGCATAACGCGTAACGCATAACGCATAACGCATACCGGATCACGCATTACTCATAACGCGTAACGCATAACGCATAACGCATAACGCATAACGCATAACGCATAACGCAAATAGCATAACGCATAACGCATAACGCATAACGCATAACGCATAACGCATAACGCATAACGGATAACGCACAACGCATAACACATAACGCATAACGCATAACACATAACGCATAACCCATAACGCATAACGCATAACGCATAACGCATAACGCATAACGCATAACGGATCACGCATTACTCATAACGCATAACGCATGACTCATAACGCACAACCCATAACTCATAACGCATATCGCATAACGCAAATCGCATAACGCACAACGCATAACGCATAGCGGATAACGCACAACGCATAACACATAACGCATAGCGCATAACGCATAATGCATAAAGCATAACGCATAACGCATAACGCATAACGCATAACGCATAACGCATAACGCTTAATGCATAACGCATAACGGATCACGCATTACTCACAACGCATAACGCATAACGGATCACGCATTACTCATAACGCATAACGCATAACGCATAACGGATCACGCATTAATCATAACGCATAACGCATAACGCATAACGCATAACGCATAACGCATAACGCATAACACATAACGCATAACGGATCACGCATTTCTCATAACGCATAACGCATAACGCATAACGCATAACTCATAACGCATAACGCATAACTCATAACGCATAACGCATAACGCATAACGCATAACGCATAACGCATAACGCATAACGCATAACGCATAACGCATAACGCATAACGGATCACGCATAACGCATAACGCATAACGCATAACGCACAACGCATAACGCATAACGCATAACGCATAACGCATAACGCATAACGCGTAACGCATAACGCATACCGGATCACGCATTACTCATAACGCGTAACGCATAACGCATAACGCATAACGCATATCGCATAACGCATACCGCAAATAGCATAACGCATAACGCATAACGCATAACGCATAACGCATAACGCATAACGGATCACGCATTACTCATTACGCATAACGCATAACGGATCACGCATCACTCATAACGCATAACGCATAGCGCATAACGCATAACGCATAACGCACAACGCATAACGAATAACGCATAACGCATAACGCATAACGCATAACGCGTAACGCATAACGCATAACGCATAACGCATAACGCATAACGCATAGCGCATAACGCATAACGCATAACGGATCACGCATTACTCATAACGCATAACGCATGACTCATAACGCACAACCCATAACATATAACGCATAACGCATAACGCAAATCGCATAATGCACAACGCATAACGCATAACGCATAACGCATAACGAATAACTCATAACCCATAAGGCATAACGCATAACGCATAACGCATAACCCAAATCGCATAACGCATAACGCATAACGCATAACCCATAACGTATAACGCATAACTCATAACGCATAACGCATAACGTAAAACGCATAACGCATAGCGGATAACGCACAACGCATAACACATAACGCATAACGCATAACGCATAACGCATAAAGCATAACGCATAACGGATCTCGCATAACGCATAACGCATAACGGATCACGCATTACTCATAACGCATAACGCATGACTCATAACGCACAACCCATAACGCATAACGCATAACGCTTAACGCATGACCCATAGCGCATAACGCATTACGCGTAACGCATAACGCATAACGCATAAAGCATAACGCATAACGCATCACGCATTACTCATAACGCATAACGCATAACGTATAACGCATAGCGCATAACGCATAATGCATAAAGCATAACGCATAACGCATAACGCATAACGCATAACGCTTAATGCATAACGCATAACGGATCACGCATTACTCACAACGCATAACGCATAACGGATCACGCATTACTCATAACGCATAACGCATAACGCATAACGGATCACGCATTACTCATAACGCATAACGCATAACGCATAACGCATAACGCATAACGCATAACGCATAACGCATAACGCATAACGCATAACGCATAACACATAACGCATAACGGATCACGCATTTCTCATAACGCATAACGCATAACGCATAACGCATAACGCATAACGCATAACGCATAACGCATAACGCTTAACGCATGACCCATAGCGCATAACGCATTACGCGTAACGCATAACGCATTACGCGTAACGCATAAAGCATAACGCATAACGGATCACGCATTACTCATAACCCATAACGCATAACGCATAACGCATAGCGCATAACGCATAATGCATAAAGCATAACGCATAACGCATAACGCATAACGCATTACGCGTAACGCATAACGCATTACGCGTAACGCATAACGCATAACGCATAAAGCATAACGCATAACGGATCACGCATTACTCATAACGCATAACGCATACCGCATAACGCATAAAACATAACGCCTAACGCATAACGCATGACGGATCACGCATTACTCATAACGCATAACGGATGACGCATTCCGCATAACGCATAACGCATAACGCATAACGCATAACGCATAACGCATAACGCATAACGCTTAACGCATGACCCATAGCGCATAACGCATAACGCATTACGCGTAACGCATAACGCATAACGCATAAAGCATAACGCATAACGGATCACGCATTACTCATAACCCATAACGCATAACGTATAACGCATAGCGCATAACGCATAACGCATAATGCATAACGCATAACGCATAACGCATAACGCATAACGCATAACGCATAACGCATAACGCATAACGGATCACGCATTACTCATAACGCATAACGCATGACTCATAACGCACAACCCATAACTCATAACGCATATCGCATAACGCAAATCGCATAACGCACAACGCATAACGCATAGCGGATAACGCACAACGCATAACACATAACGCATAGCGCATAACGCATAATGCATAAAGCATAACGCATAACGCATAACGCATAACGCATAACGCATAACGCTTAATGCATAACGCATAACGGATCACGCATTACTCACAACGCATAACGCATAACGGATCACGCATTACTCATAACGCATAACGCATAACGCATAACGGATCACGCATTAATCATAACGCATAACGCATAACGCATAACGCATAACGCATAACGCATAACGCATAACGCATAACACATAACGCATAACGGATCACGCATTTCTCATAACGCATAACGCATAACGCATAACGCATAACTCATAACGCATAACGCATAACTCATAACGCATAACGCATAACGCATAACGCATAACGCATAACGCATAACGCATAACGCATAACGCATAACGCATAACGGATCACGCATAACGCATAACGCATAACGCATAACGCACAACGCATAACGCATAACGCATAACGCATAACGCATAACGCATAACGCGTAACGCATAACGCATACCGGATCACGCATTACTCATAACGCGTAACGCATAACGCATAACGCATAACGCATATCGCATAACGCATAACGCAAGTAGCATAACGCATAACGCATAACGCATAACGCATAACGCATAACGCATAACGGATCACGCATTACTCATTACGCATAACGCATAACGGATCACGCATCCCTCATAACGCATAACGCATAGCGCATAACGCATAACGCATAACGTACAACGCATAACGCATAACGCATAACGCATAACGCATAACGCATAACGCGTAACGCATAACGCATAACGCATAACGCATAACGCATAACGCATAGCGCATAACGCATAACGCATAACGGATCACGCATTACTCATAACGCATAACGCATGACTCATAACGCACAACCCATAACATATAACGCATAACGCATAACGCAAATCGCATAACGCACAACGCATAACGCATAACGCATAACGCATAACGAATAACTCATAACCCATAACGCATAACGCATAACGCATAACGCATAACGCATAACCCAAATCGCATAACGCATAACGCATAACGCATAACCCATAACGTATAACGCATAACGCATAACGTAAAACGCATAACGCATAGCGGATAACGCACAACGCATAACACATAACGCATAACGCATAACGCATAACGCATAAAGCATAACGCATAACGGATCACGCATAACGTATAACGCATAACGCATAAAGCATAACGCATAACGGATCACGCATTACTCATAACCCATAACGCATAACGTATAACGCATAGCGCATAACGCATAATGCATAAAGCATAACGCATAACGCATAACGCATAACGCATAACGCTTAATGCATAACGCATAACGGATCACGCATTACTCACAACGCATAACGCATAACGGATCACGCATTACTCATAACGCATAACGCATAACGCATAACGGATCACGCATTACTCATAACGCATAACGCATAACGCATAACGCATAACGCATAACGCATAACGCATAACACATAACGCATAACGGATCACGCATTTCTCATAACGCATAACGCATAACGCATAACTCATAACGCATAACGCATAACTCATAACGCATAACGCATAACGCATAACGCATAACGCATAACGCATAACGGATAACGCATAACGCATAACGCATAACGCATAACGCATAACGCATAACGCATAACGCATAACGGATCACGCATAACGCATAACGCATAACGCATAACGCACAACGCATAACGCATAACGCATAACGCATAACGCATAACGCATAACGCGTAACGCATAACGCATAACGCATACCGGATCACGCATTACTCATAACGCGTAACGCATAACGCATAACGCATAACGCATAACGCAAATAGCATAACGCATAACGCATAACGCATAACGCATAACGGATCACGCATTACTCATTACGCATAACGCATAACGGATCACGCATCACTCATAACGCATAACGCATAGCGCATAACGCATAACGCATAACGCACAACGCATAACGCATAACGCATAACGCATAACGCATAACGCATAACGCGTAACGCATAACGCATAACGCATAACGCATAACGCATAACGCATAACGCATAACGCATAACGGATCACGCATAACTCATAACGCATAACGCATGACTCATAACGCACAACCCATAACATATAACGCATAACGCATAACGCAAATCGCATAACGCACAACGCATAACGCATAATGCAGAACGCATAACGAATAACTCATAACCCATAACGCATAACGCATAACGCATAACGCATAACCCAAATCGCATAACGCATAACGCATAACGCATAACCCATAACGTATAACGCATAACTCATAACGCATAACGCATAACGTAAAACGCATAACGCATAGCGGATAACGCACAACGCATAACACATAACGCATAACGCATAACGCATAACGCATAAAGCATAACGCATAACGGATCTCGCATAACGCATAACGCATAACGCATAACGCATAACGGATCACGCATTACTCATAACGCATAACGCATGACTCATAACGCACAACCCATAACGCATAACGCATAACGCATAACGCAAATCGCATAACGCACAACGCATAACGCATAACGCATAACGCATAACGCATAAGGAATAACTCATAACCCATAACGCATAACGCATAACGCATAACGCATAACCCAAATCGCATAACGCATAACGCATAACGCATAACCCATAACGCATAACGCATAACACATAACGCATAACGCATAACGCATAACGCGTAACGCATAACGCATAACGCATACCGGATCACGCATTACTCATAACGCGTAACGCATAACGCATAACGCATAACGCATAACGCATAACGCATAACGCAAATAGCATAACGCATAACGCATAACGCATAACGCATAACGCATAACGCATAACGCATAACGGATCACGCATTACTCATTACGCATAACGCATAACGGATCACGCATCACTCATAACGCATAACGCATAGCGCATACCGCATAACGCATAACGCACAACGCATAACGCATAACGCATAACGCATAACGCATAACGCATAACGCATAACGCGTAACGCATAACGCATAACGCATAACGCATAACGCATAACGCATAACGCATATCGGATCACGCATTTCTCATACCGCATAACGCATAACGCATAACGGATCACGCGTTACTCATAACGCATAACGCATAACGCATAACGCATAACGCCTAACGCATAACGCATGACGGAACACGCATTACTCATAACGCATAACGGATGACGCATTCCGCATAACGCATAACGCATAACGCATAACGCATAACGCTTAACGCATGACCCATAGCGCATAACGCATTACGCGTAACGCATAACGCATAACGCATAAAGCATTACGCATAACGGATCACGCATTACTCATAACCCATAACGCATAACGCATAACGCATAGCGCATAACGCATAACACTTAACGGATCACGCATTACTCATAACGCATAACGCATAACGCATAACCCATAACGCATAACGCATAAAGCAAAACGCATAACGCATAACGCATAACGCATGACTCATAACGCACAACCCATAACGCATAACGCATAACGGATCACGCATTACTCATAACGCACAACGCATAACACATAACGCATAACGCATAACGCATAACGCATAACGCATAACGCATAAAGCATAACGCATAACGGATCTCGCATAACGCAAATAGCATAACGCATAACGCATAACGCATAACGCATAACGCATAACGCGTAACGCATAACGCATAACGCATACCGGATCACGCATTACTCATAACGCGTAACGCATAACGCATAACGCATAACGCATAACGCATAACGCATAACGCATAACGCAAATAGCATAACGCATAACGCATAACGCATAACGCATAACGCATAACGCATAACGCATAACGCATAACGGATAACGCACAACGCATAACACATAACGCATAACGCATAACACATAACGCATAACCCATAACGCATAACGCATAACGCATAACGCATAACGCATAACGCATAACGGATCACGCATTACTCATAACGCATAACGCATGACTCATAACGCACAACCCATAACTCATAACGCATATCGCATAACGCAAATCGCATAACGCACAACGCATAACGCATAGCGGATAACGCACAACGCATAACACATAACGCATAGCGCATAACGCATAATGCATAAAGCATAACGCATAACGCATAACGCATAACGCATAACGCATAACGCATAACGCATAACGCATAACGGATCACGCATTACTCACAACGCATAACGCATAACGGATCACGCATTACTCATAACGCATAACGCATAACGCATAACGGATCACGCATTAATCATAACGCATAACGCATAACGCATAACGCATAACGCATAACGCATAACGCATAACGCATAACACATAACGCATAACGGATCACGCATTTCTCATAACGCATAACGCATAACGCATAACGCATAACTCATAACGCATAACGCATAACTCATAACGCATAACGCATAACGCATAACGCATAACGCATAACGCATAACGCATAACGCATAACGCATAACGCATAACGCATAACGCATAACGGATCACGCATAACGCATAACGCATAACGCATAACGCACAACGCATAACGCATAACGCATAACGCATAACGCATAACGCGTAACGCATAACGCATACCGGATCACGCATTACTCATAACGCGTAACGCATAACGCATAACGCATAACGCATATCGCATAACGCATAACGCAAATAGCATAACGCATAACGCATAACGCATAACGCATAACGCATAACGCATAACGGATCACGCATTACTCATTACGCATAACGCATAACGGATCACGCATCACTCATAACGCATAACGCATAGCGCATAACGCATAACGCATAACGCACAACGCATAACGCATAACGCATAACGCATAACGCATAACGCATAACGCGTAACGCATAACCCATAACGCATAACGCATAACGCATAACGCATAGCGCATAACGCATAACGCATAACGGATCACGCATTACTCATAACGCATAACGCATGACTCATAACGCACAACCCATAACTCATAACGCATATCGCATAACGCAAATCGCATAACGCACAACGCATAACGCATAGCGGATAACGCACAACGCATAACACATAACGCATAGCGCATAACGCATAATGCATAAAGCATAACGCATAACGCATAACGCATAACCCATAACGCATAACGCATAACGCATAACGCATAACCCAAATCGCATAACGCATAACGCATAACGCATAACCCATAACGTATAACGCATAACTCATAACGCATAACGCATAACGTAAAACGCATAACGCATAGCGGATAACGCACAACGCATAACACATAACGCATAACGCATAACGCATAACGCATAAAGCATAACGCATAACGGATCTCGCATAACGCATAACGCATAACGGATCACGCATTACTCATAACGCATAACGCATGACTCATAACGCACAACCCATAACGCATAACGCATAACGCTTAACGCATGACCCATAGCGCATAACGCATTACGCGTAACGCATAACGCATAACGCATAAAGCATAACGCATAACGGATCACGCATTACTCATAACCCATAACGCATAACGTATAACGCATAGCGCATAACGCATAATGCATAAAGCATAACGCATAACGCATAACGCATAACGCATAACGCTTAATGCATAACGCATAACGGATCACGCATTACTCACAACGCATAACGCATAACGGATCACGCATTACTCATAACGCATAACGCATAACGCATAACGGATCACGCATTACTCATAACGCATAACGCATAACGCATAACGCATAACGCATAACGCATAACGCATAACGCATAACGCATAACGCATAACGCATAACGCATAACACATAACGCATAACGGATCACGCATTTCTCATAACGCATAACGCATAACGCATAACGCATAACGCATAACGCATAACGCATAACGCATAACGCTTAACGCATGACCCATAGCGCATAACGCATTACGCGTAACGCATACCGCATTACGCGTAACGCATAAAGCATAACGCATAACGGATCACGCATTACTCATAACCCATAACGCATAACGTATAACGCATAGCGCATAACGCATAATGCATAAAGCATAACGCATAACGCATAACGCATAACGCATTACGCGTAACGCATAACGCATTACGCGTAACGCATAACGCATAACGCATAAAGCATAACGCATAACGGATCACGCATTACTCATAACGCATAACGCATACCGCATAACGCATAAAACATAACGCCTAACGCATAACGCATGACGGATCACGCATTACTCATAACGCATAACGGATGACGCATTCCGCATAACGCATAACGCATAACGCATAACGCATAACGCATAACGCATAACGCATAACGCATAACGCATAACGCATAGCGCATAACGCATAACGCATTACGCGTAACGCATAACGCATAACGCATAAAGCATAACGCATAACGGATCACGCATTACTCATAACCCATAACGCATAACGTATAACGCATAGCGCATAACGCATAATGCATAATGCATAACGCATAACGCATAACGCATTACGCGTAACGCATAACGCATTACGCGTAACGCATAACGCATAACGCATAAAGCATAACGCATAACGGATCACGCATTACTCATAACCCATAACGCATAACGTATAACGCATAGCGCATAACGCATAATGCATAAAGCATAACGCTTAACGCATAACGCATAACGCATAACGCTTAATGCATAACGCATAATGCATAAAGCATAACGCTTAACGCATAACGCATAACGCATAACGCTTAATGCATAACGCATAACGGATCACGCATTACTCACAACGCATAACGCATAACGGATCACGCATTACTCATAACGCATAACGCATAACGCATAACGGATCACGCATTACTCATAACGCATAACGCATAACGCATAACGCATAACGCATAACGCATAACGCATAACGCATAACGGATCACGCATAACGCATAACGCATAACGCATAACGCACAACGCATAACGCATAACGCATAACGCATAACGTATAACGCATAACGCGTAACGCATAACGCATAACGCATACCGGATCACGCATTACTCATAACGCGTAACGCATAACGCATAACGCATAACGCATAACGCATAACGCATATCGCATAACGCATAACGCAAATAGCATAACGCATAACGCATAACGCATAACGCATAACGGATCACGCATTACTCATTACGCATAACGCATAACGGATCACGCATCACTCATAACGCATAATGTTCACCGACACTTGAGTCAACTCATTTGTTTGACACAAGACATCGGAATCATAGATAAATAGATTCAATAGGGACCCCCCTTTCCTCTCCACGGTAATTTGACACTGAAACGAGCTCTTGATGATGAAGGCATGTGGTGGGGATGCTCGATGATCCGAAACGGCATCGGAGCTCCTGCCGATTGTTCGATAATTCGGTCGTACCTCCTCTGCGAGTACACGCGATTAAGAAACGATTATCTCCCCTGTGAGATTAAGTCAACTCAGGTCAAAAAACTGAACTTACAACGCCGTGTTCCGTATTACGGGGAGCAAGGTAATAGGGTTGGTTCGGTCTAGGAAGCAGTCTTATATTGATTGATCTTAGTTTCACTAGTGCTTAATTGACATTAATGTTTATTTCACAATAGACGAAACAA
Source organism: Lasioglossum morio (assembly GCA_916610235.2). Classification (NCBI taxonomy): domain Eukaryota; kingdom Metazoa; phylum Arthropoda; class Insecta; order Hymenoptera; family Halictidae; genus Lasioglossum; species Lasioglossum morio. The sequence goes on from CAKAJA020000289.1 coordinate 4,500,498, forward strand.
TCACTAGCACACACCAAGAACAGTTGTTGACTTAATCTCACAGGGGAGATAATCGTTTCTTAATCGCGTGTACTCGCAGAGGAGGTACGACCGAATTATCGAACAATCGGCAGGAGCTCCGATGCCGTTTCGGATCATCGAGCATCCCCACCACATGCCTTCATCATCAAGAGCTCGTTTCAGTGTCAAATTACCGTGGAGAGGAAAGGGGGTCCCTATTGAATCTATTTATCTATGATTCCGATGTCTTGTGTCAAACAAACCGCCCGCCTTGCGCGAACGCGCAACTGAAACGAATTAGGGATTTGAATCTGTACAAACGAGCTCTGCTTCACATTCACACTTTTTGCGCTAGGTACAATATTTTCCTTACAACTAAAACGAAGTAACACCGGTGGCCGACGGTAGGCCGCGACCATTATCAATTAGTTTATTGGTAAACGACAAATACGAGTAATGGGTCTCTTATAGGTTGAAGCCGCAGTTTTTACATTTACTACTCTTACGTGCCCATCTTTGCCTGGAAATGTTTTTACAATTCTCCCAAGATCCCATTTGTTGGGAGGCAATATCGGGTTATCCAAAAGGACAACGTCTCCTTCTTGTACATCCCTCTGAACGGTTTGCCATTTATACCGGGATTGTAACTCCTGCAGGTATTCGCGGGACCATACCCTCCACAGTAGCTCGTGGAACTTTTGTAAAATCTGCCATCTCGATAAGTGAGACGTCGGTTCGTCAATTACTGATGGAATCGGGCGCGAAATCAACGGTCCGCCGGTTAGGAAATGGGATGGCGTAAGAATTTCTAGACACTCCGGGTCGTCTCGCACCCGAGTGAGGGGACGTGAGTTCAAAGTAGCCTCGATTTTACATAACAAAGTGGTCATTTCTTCCGTGGTAGGTGTAAACGACCCCATTATTCTACGAAGATGGTATTTTGTCAATCTAGCCGCGGCTTCCTGCATCCCTCCGTGATGAGGAGCACTCGGGGGATAGAATGTCCAGGTGATGCGTAAATTCGAACATCGATCTTTCATTTCTGGCGAGTTAATGATCTCGCTGAATTGGCGAGCGAGTTCGCGAGCAGCGCCAACGAAGTTCGTTCCGTTATCGCTCGTTATGGTCCTGGGAATTCCTCGTCTGGAAGCGAATCTATCGAAGGCTGCGAGGAATGTAGCCGTAGAACCGTCATCTACCAACTCTAAGTGAATTGCATGGGTGGCAAAGCAAATAAAAACAGCAATGTATTTTTTAGATGCCCGTTTTCCGCGTCCTCGCCCTTCTCTGACCTGATAAGGGCCAGCATAATCTACTCCAATGTTCGAAAAGGGGGGCGACGGACGACAACGTGAATTCACTAGATCTTGCATTATTTGTGAGCCTGTTTCCGCACGCCAACGCGCGCATTTGACGCATTGGTGGATCACACGTCGGACTGAGTTGCGTAACCCTAGAATCCAATACTTCTGTCGCGTTGTATACGTAGTCATTTGAGTCCCACCATGCAAGGATAACAAATGCGAATCCCGGATGACCAAATCGGAGACACGATGCTTTGGTAGTATCGCGGGGTGCTTTGTCTCCCAGGGTAGGAAGGAATTCCTCAGTCTCCCACCCACCCGTAAGACCCCGTATTGGTCAAGGAACGGGTTGAGTGGCAAGAGGGGCGATCGTTTGGAAAGCGGCTTATTATTTTCAAGCGAGAAGATCGCGGTCGTGAAGGAGTTGCGTTGGATTGAGCGCAGTATGGTGCGTTCCGCATCACGCAGCTCTGAGGCGAAGAGGAAAGGGGACGACGCTACGCAAGTTTGTTTTCGCGCTGCGTTAATAAATCGTCGCACATAGCCGAATACGCGGATCATTCGTTGCCAGCTTGAATAGCGAGACAGAGCGTCCCAATCATCGGTGGTTGTTGTGCTGTGAACGTTAGTTTTGCTTCTTTCTTCCTCCGTTTCGTAGGACCGGGGCTGAGCGGGCCATGATTCTTCGTCTCTCTTGAGCCACCACGGTCCCTCGTTCCAAAGCGTCGATGACAGTAGACTGTCAGCGCTCACGCCACGAGAATTTAAATCTGCAGGGTTAAATTGCGTGGGTACGTGTTTCCAAAGTGCATTCGGCAACGAAGTGTGGATGGCGGACGTCCTATTTGCCACCGTGGTTTTCCAAGTAGCCGGGTGTTTCCGTAGCCACGCAAGAACAATAGTTGAGTCTGTCCAACAAACTACCCGATTTACTGGGATCGAGATCGACTGCGTTACGTGAGCCATCAGTTTTGCCAACATCACTGCTCCATTCAGCTCTAAGATTGGGATGGAGACGGTTTTTAAGGGCGCTACTCTCGATTTGGCTGTGAGCAGCGTGGAGTGCACTTCGCCAGTGGACGACTTCACTCGTACATAAACTGCACACGAGTAAGCTGCTCGGGACGCATCGCTGAAGCCATGTAATTGCACTTCGCGCGAATCAGGGGCGTATTGAATCCATCGCGGTATCCTCATGGCGTTTAAAGCACGCCAGTCCACGCAAAAGGTATTCCAGGTGTTACGAGTGGCGTCCGATACATTGTCATCCCAATTGATCTTCTCAAGCCATTGTTGTTGCATCAATATCTTAGCGCGAATTACTATTGGAGACAACCAACCGAGAGGGTCGAATAGCGTAGCAATTTCCGACAATAGTTCACGTTTGCTAAGTTTACTCTGCCTAACCGCGAATTTTTTTAAATCGAAATAAAACGCGTCGTCCGAGGGGATCCACCTGATGCCGAGGATTTTCAACTCCGAATCGTTGAATATGCGTAGATCAACAGCATGGGAATGAATGGATTCGGGGATATTGCGCAAACTCTGCTTGCTATTGCCTGCCCATTTTCGTAGGTTGAATCCACCTAGAGCTAACAGCTGACAGACTTCTACTCTTGTCTTTTCGAGCAGCTGTTTGTCTGCCGCTCCCATGAATACGTCATCGACATAGATGCTGTTACTGAGGATCGGGGAAGCGAGGGGATAAGCCGAACCTTCCAGCGTGTTTACTTCTTGGATTACCCGCATCGATAGGTACGGGGCACACGCGGTTCCATAGGTGAGCGTATTTAACTCGTACGCCTCAAGATTACCGGTTGTTTCATTTTTCCACAAGATGCATTGATACTTGCGATCTTTGGGGTGAATCAGAACTTGCCGGAACATTTTTTCGATATCCGCGACGAGTACGTACTTATGTTTTCGCCACGCTAGCAAGATTCTGGAGATGTCTAGCTGCAATTTTGGACCGGTGTGTAATATGTCATTTAACGAATACCCGCTCGACGTTTTATTAGACGCATTAAAAACTACCCGCAATTTTGTGGTCAAGCTTTCCTCTCGGAGGACTGCTCGGTGTGGTATGTACGTCCTCGAACGGTCGATCGAGTCAAGGCGTGTCATATGTTCAAGGGATTCATATTCACGTATAAATTTCGTATACTCGCGCTTGAATTGTTCGTTTTCGCATAGCTTCCGCGTTAAGCGGTTAAGGGACGCGATGGATTGCCTAACGGAATCGCCGAGAAAGTCTTCCGGAGCCGATTTAAGGAAGGGCAGCCGCACTATGAATCGGCCTGTAGCATCTCGCGAATAAGTAGACTCAAAATGCTTTTCGCAATCGGTCTCCAGGGGCGTGAGTTCACGCGTTTCGGGGATCGTTTCCGTTTCCCAAAATCGAGATAATGCGCGTTCAAGCGGGTCCGTGCTTATTCCGTGATGTACTGTAATTGCCGATCGCGGGGATTCCGTCGGTTTAGTCGGTCCTGACAAGATCCAACCGAATATTGAGTTTTGGGCTAGCGGTCCCTGTTCTCGAATATGCCGGACGCCGGGCAGAATAATTTGGGTGAATATATCGGCGCCGAGCAGGACGTCTATTCTTTGGCTAGAGGCAGGAGTGGGGTCTGCAAGAGCGAGCTTTGATAGGTCTCCGAAATCCTCTACTTTGATCGCGGGTGGCACGTACTGGGAGATATTACGTACTACGAAGGCGCGGGTTAACAATGCGGGTGAAGACTGTTTAGCGCTACCTATACGAAGTTCCACACTATAGTTTATAGTGTTCGTGTGTTCACCGCCAAGGCCCGTCACGGAGATTGGTGAACGGGTTTTTTGCAACCACAATTGTTGCACTAGGTTCGTTGACACGAAGGAGGATTGCGACCCCTGATCTAAGAGCGCGCGGGCAAATCTTGTCTGACCGTTTGGCGCGAAAATTTTAATTAATGCGGTCGCTAGTAGGACGGTCCTTGCCCCGTTCAGACTGGATTCGGCAAAATGAGACGTGACCTTGTCCTCATGCTCTTCCGAACTCGAGGGCTGCGCCATTTGGGAGAGGGACGAAGTCCCTGAAAGTTCCTGCATAGGAGAAGGTAGGTCTGGTTTGGAAGGACTATAGGTTTTACTGTTCCGATTTTTAAAATTGTTGAACTTGGGTCTATTGGGGGCCCGGTTATCTCCTCGATGCAACAACGTGTGGTGTCTCTCACCACAATGACGGCATACATTCGTACTGGAACAAGTCGAAACAGTGTGACTCGCACCGAGGCAATTAATGCACACGTGTTGGGTCTTTATCGTCTCGAATCGGGCAAGCGGAGAGAGGCTCCGGAACGTGCTACAATCACGAGGATTGTGTGCTTCTTTACAGAGGAAACAAGTAATAGACGAACTAATTTCTTCGACGACATGCGTGGTAGATTTTAACCGTGAGACCTTGGGCAGGTTTGTGTGAGATGGAAGCTGTTGCTTGGACTGGTAGGACATCTTGACCGCCGCAGTTTGTTCTAAAATAAACTTTTCCATTGTCTCGTATGACGGATACTTGCGCGTGTCGCCGAGGGATTTATTCCACTCCAATTCCATGTCGCGATCGAATTTTTTTGATACGAAATATACCAGGTGGTCCCCTTCGGTACCCCGCCCTAATTTGTGCAACGCCTCGAGAGTATTACGATAGTGAATTGAGAATTGATTCAGAGAGTCCAATTGAGTCAATTTTATAGCTTTTAAGGAATAAAGTTTGTCCATTAAGGAATGTACAATGACTCGTTCATTATCATAAACCTCATTGAGGCGTGCCCATCCGATGTGGAAATTCGCGTCGGTTACATCAAGATGTTGTATTGCAGAGAACGCTTCGCCAGACAGAGAGCTTAATAAGTATTGCAATCTTTCCGCGTCGGTCAACGATTTATTCGCGATTATCGCCGAGTTAAAGCGTGACGCGAACGACTTCCACCCTGTATAATCGCCGCTAAATTTCGGGAGTTCAATTCGGGGCAATCTTACATGCGGGGGTTGATTCATTGGAGGCGCTTGGAAGACCATCGATGAGTTTGCCGCAGGGGGTGAGGTTGGGATGCGAAGCTTCGCCAATTGTTCCTTGAGGTAGGACCAGCCCTCGATATATGCATCCTCCATCCTGTCCATGGTATTGGCCTTGTAGTACGGAAGATCCTCCTTTGTTCTGTCCGCCTTTCGATTTGCTTGGAGGTAGCCGTTGAGGATGGAGATTTGTGTCCAAGTTTCCTGATACATGGTCAATCTGGACTCCAGGTACTCCACTGTATAGTTATCTACCCCTCTTTTCTTAGTGTTCGTTAATATTTTGGTTAATTGAGTGAACGCTTGTGTTTGACGTTCGAGCACCGCCTCGAAGGTCTCCGTGACACTTGTATTCATTGCCGACAACGGTTTTCTCCTTGACAGTCACAAACTCAACACACTCCCGTTTGAAAGTAACGGTTTGCTTCCGTTCGCCGAACTGATTCCGAACAACTCTTATCTTTCCGGATCCGGCTCGAAGGACCATTAATTTGTTCACCGACACTTGAGTCAACTCAGGTCAAAAAACTGAACTTACAACGCCGTGTTCCGTATTACGGGGAGCAAGGTAATAGGGTTGGTTCGGTCTAGGAAGCAGTCTTATATTGATTGATCTTAGTTTCACTAGTGCTTAATTGACATTAATGTTTATTTCACAATAGACGAAACAATCACTAGCACACACCAAGAACAGTTGTTGACTTAATCTCACAGGGGAGATAATCGTTTCTTAATCGCGTGTACTCGCAGAGGAGGTACGACCGAATTATCGAACAATCGGCAGGAGCTCCGATGCCGTTTCGGATCATCGAGCATCCCCACCACATGCCTTCATCATCAAGAGCTCGTTTCAGTGTCAAATTACCGTGGAGAGGAAAGGGGGTCCCTATTGAATCTATTTATCTATGATTCCGATGTCTTGTGTCAAACACATAACGCATAGCGCATAACGCATAACGCATAACGCACAACGCATAACGCATAACGCATAACGCATAACGCATAACGCATAACGCGTAACGCATAACGCATAACGCATAACGCATAACGCATAACGCATAACGCATAACGCATAACGGATCACGCATTACTCATAACGCATAACGCATGACTCATAACGCACAACCCATAACTCATAACGCATAACGCATAACGTAAAACGCATAACGCATAACGCATAGCGGATAACGCACAACGCATAACACATAACGCATAACGCATAACGCATAACGCATAAAGCATAACGCATAACGTATCTCGCATAACGCATAACGCATAACGCATAACGCATAACGGATCACGCATTACTCATAACGCATAACGAATGACTCATAACGCACAACCCATTACGCATAACGCATAACGCATAACGCAAATCGCATAACGCACAACGCATAACGCATAACGCATAAAGAATAACTCATAACCCATAACGCATAACGCATAACGCATAACTCAAATCGCATAACGCATAACGCATAACGCATAACCCATAACGCATAACGCATAACACATAACGCATAACGGATCACGCATTTCTCATAACGCATAACGCATAACGCATAACGCATAACTCATAACGCATAACGCATAACTCATAACGCATAACGCATAACGCATAACGCATAACGCATAACGCATAACGCATAACGCATAACGCATAACGCATAACGCATAACGCATAACGCATAACGGATCACGCATAACGCATAACGCATAACGCATAACGCACAACGCATAACGCATAACGCATAACGCATAACGCATAACGCAAATCGCATAACGCACATCGCATAACGCATAACGCATAACGCATAACGCATAACGCATAACGCATAACGCATAACGCATAACGCATAACGCATAACGGATCACGCATAACGCATAACGCATAACGCATAACGCACAACGCATAACGCATAACGCATAACGCATAACGCAAATCGCATAACGCACATCGCATAACGCATAACGCATAACGCATAACGCATAACGCATAACGCATAACGCATAACGCATAACGCATAACGCATAACGCAAAACGCGTAACGCATAACGCATAACGCATTACACATAACGGATCACGCATTACTCATAACGCATAACGCATATCGCATAACCCATAACGCATAACGCATAAAGCAAAACGCATAACGCATAACGCATAACGCATAACGCATAACGCATAACGCATAACGGATCACGCATTACTCATAACGCATAACGCATAACGCATACCGCATATCGCATAACGCATAACGCATAACGCATAACGCATAACGCATAACGCATAACGCATAACGCTTAACGCATAACTCATAACGCATAACGCATAACGGATCACGCATTACTCATAACGCATAACGCATAACGGATCACGCATTTCTCATAACGCATAACGCATAACGGATCACGCATTACTCATAACGCATAACGCATAACGCATAACGGATCACGCGTTACTCATAATGCATAACGCATAACGCATAACGCATAACGCATAGCGCTAACGCATAACGCATAACGCATAACGGATCACGTATTACTCATAACGCATAACGCATAACGGATCACGCATTTCTCATAACGCATAACGCATAACGCTTAACGCATAACGCATAACGCATAACGCATAACGCATAACGCATAACGCATAACGCATAACGCATAACGCATAACGCATAACGCATAATGCATATCGCATAATGCATAACGCATAACGCATAACGCATAACGCATAGCGCATAACGCATAACGCATAACGCATAACGCATAACGCATAAAGCATAACGCATAACGCATAACGCATAACGCATAATGCATAACGCATAACGCATAACGGATCACGCATTACTCATAACGCATAACGCATAACGGATCACGCATAACGCATAACGGATCACGCATTACTCATAACGCATAACGCATAACGCATAACGCATAACGCATAACGGATCACGCATTTCTCATAACGCATAACGCATAACGCATAACGCATAACGCATAACGCATAACGCATAACGCATAACCCATAACGCATAACGTATAAAGCAAAACGCATAACGCATAACGCATGACTCATAACGCACAACCCATAACGCATAACGCATAACGCAAATCGCATAACGCATAACGCATAACGCATAACGCATAACGCATAACGCATAACGCATAACGCATAACGCATAACGCATAACGCATAACGCATAACGCATAATGCATAACGCATAACGCATAACGCATAACGCATAACGCATAACGCATAGCGCATAACGCATAACACATAACGCATAACGCATAACGCAAAACGCGTAACGCATAACGCTTAACGCATTACACATAACGGATCACGCATTACTCATAACGCATAACGCATAACGCATAACCCATAACGCATAACGCATAAAGCAAAACGCATAACGCATAACGCATAACGCATAACGCATAACGGATCACGCATTACTCATAACGCATAACGCATAACGCATAACGCATATCGCATAACGCATAACGCATAACGCATAACGCATAACGCATAACGCATAACGCATAACGCTTAACGCATAACTCATAACGCATAACGCATAACGCATAACGGATCACGCATTACTCATAACGCATAACGCATAACGGATCACGCATTTCTCATAACGCATAACGCATAACGGATCACGTATTACTCATAACGCATAACGCATAACGGATCACGCATTTCTCATAACGCATAACGCATAACGCATAACGCATAACGCATAACGCATATCGCATAACGCATAACGCATAACGCATAACGCATAATGCATATCGCATAATGCATAACGCATAACGCATAACGCATAACGCATAACGCATAACGCATAACGCATATCGCATAACGCATAACGCATAACGCGTAACGGATCTCGCATAACGCATAACGCATAACGCATAACGCATAACGCATAACGCATAACGCATAACGCATAATGCATAACGCATAACGCATAACGCATAACGCATAACGCATAACGCATAACGCATAACGCATAACGCATAACGCATAACGCATAACGCATAACGCATAACGCATAACGCATAAAGCATAACGCATAACGCATAACGCATAACGCATAAGGCATAACGCATAACGGATCACGCATTACTCATAACGCATAACGCATAACGGATCACGCATTACTCATAACGCATAACGCATAACGCATAACGCATAACGCATAACGGATCTCGCATTTCTCATAACGCATAACGCATAACGCATAACGCATAACGCATAACCCATAACGCATAAAGCATAAAGCAAAACGCATAACGCATAACGCATGACTCATAACGCACAACCCATTACGCATAACGCATAACGCAAATCGCATAACGCATAACGCATAACGCATAACGCATAACGCATAACGCATAACGCATAACGCATAACGCATAACGCATAACGCATAACGCATAACGCATAACGCATAACGCATAACGCATAACGCATAACGCATAACGCATAGCGCATAACGCATAACGCATAACGCATAACGCATAACGCATAACGCATAACGCATAACGCATATCGCATAACGCATAACGCATAACGCAAAACGCGTAACGCATAACGCATAACGCATTACACGTAACGGATCACGCATTACTCATAACGCATAACGCATAACGCATAACCCATAACGCATAACGCATAAAGCAAAACGCATAACGCATAACGCATAACGCATAACGCATAACGCATAACGCATAACGCATAACGTATAACGCATAGCGCATAACGCATAATGCATAAAGCATAACGCATAACGCATAACGCATAACGCATAACGCATAACGCTTAATGCATAACGCATAACGGATCACGCATTACTCACAACGCATAACACATAACGGATCACGCATTACTCATAACGCATAACGCATAACGCATAACGCATAACGCAAATAGCATAACGCATAACGCATAACGCATAACGCATAACGCATAACGGATCACGCATTACTCATTACGCATAACGCATAACGGATCACGCATCACTCATAACGCATAACGCATAACGCATAACGCATAACGCACAACGCATAACGCATAACGCATATCGCATAAAGCATAACGCGTAACGCATAACGCATAACGCATACCGGATCACGCATTACTCATAACGCGTAACGCATAACGCATAACGCATAACGCATAACGCAAATAGCATAACGCATAACGCATAACGCATAACGCATAACGCATAACGGATCACGCATTACTCATTACGCATAACGCATAACGGATCACGCATCACTCATAACGCATAACGCATAGCGCATAACGCATAACGCATAACGCACATCGCATAACGCATAGCGCATAACGCATAACGCATAACGCATAACGCATAACGCATAACGTATAACGCATAGCGGATAACGCATAATGCATAAAGCATAACGCAGAACGCATAACGCATAACGCATAACGCATAACGCATAACGCTTAATGCATAACGCATAACGGATCACGCATTACTCACAACGCATAACGCATAACGGATCACGCATTACTCATAACCCATAACGCATAACGCATAACGCATAACGCATAACGCATAACGCATAACGCATAACGCATAACGGATCACGCATTACTCATAACGCATAACGCATGACTTATAACGCACAACCCATAACTCATAACGCATAACGCATAACGCAAATCGCATAACGCACAACGCAGAACGCATAACGCATAACGCATAACGAATAACTCATAACCCATAACGCATAACGAATAACGCATAACGCATAACCCAAATCGCATAACGCATAACGCATAACGCATAACCCATAACGTATAACGCATAACTCATAACGCATAACGCATAACGTAAAACGCATAACGCATAGCGGATAACGCACAACGCATAACACATAACGCATAACGCATAACGCATAAAGCATTACGCATAACGGATCTCGCATAACGCATAACGCATAACGCATAACGCATAACGCATAACGCATAACGCATAACGCATAACGCATAACGCATAACGCATAACGCATAACGCATAACGCATAACGCATAACGCATAACGCATAACGCATAACGCATAACGCATAACGCATAACGCATAACGCATAACGCATAACGCATAACGCATAACGCATAACGCATAACGCATAACGCATAACGCATAACGCATAACGCATAACGCATAACGCATAACGCATAACGCATAACGCATAACGCATAACGCATAACGCATAACGCATAACGCATAACGCATAAAGCATAACGCATAACGCATTACGAATAACGCATAATGCATAACGCATAACGCATAACGGATCACGCATTACTCATAACGCATAACGCATAACGGATCACGCATTACTCATAACGCATAACGCATAACGCATAACGCATAACGCATAACGCATAACGGATCTCGCATTTCTCATAACGCATAACGCATAACGCATAACGCATAACGCATAACCCATAACGCATAAAGCATAAAGCAAAACGCATAACGCATAACGCATGACTCATAACGCACAACCCATTACGCATAACGCATAACGCAAATCGCATAACGCATAACGCATAACGCATAACGCATAACGCATAACGCATAACGCATAACGCATAACGCATAACGCATAACGCATAACTCATAACGCATAACGCATAACGCATAACGCATAACGCATAGCGCATAACGCATAACGCATAACGCATAACGCATAACGCATAACGCATAACGCATAACGCATATCGCATAACGCATAACGCATAACGCAAAACGCGTAACGCATAACGCATAACGCATTACACGTAACGGATCACGCATTACTCATAACGCATAACGCATAACGCATAACCCATAACGCATAACGCATAAAGCAAAACGCATAACGCATAACGCATAACGCATAACGCATAACGCATAACGCATAACGCATAACGCATAATGCATAAAGCATAACGCATAACGCATAACGCATAACGCATAACGCATAACGCTTAATGCATAACGCATAACGGATCACGCATTACTCACAACGCATAACGCATAACGGATCACGCATTACTCATAACGCATAACGCATAACGCATAACGCATAACGCAAATAGCATAACGCATAACGCATAACGCATAACCCATAACGCATAACGCATAACGCATAACCCAAATCGCATAACGCATAACGCATAACGCATAACGCATAGCGCATAACGCATAACGCATAACGCATAACGCATAACGCATAACGCATAACGGATCTCGCATAACGCATAACGCATAACGCATAACGCATAACGGATCACGCATTACTCATAACGCATAACGCATGACTCATAACGCACAACCCATAACGCATAACGCATAACGCATAACGCAAATCGCATAACGCACAACGCATAACGCATAACGCATAACGCATAACGAATAACTCATAACCCATAACGCATAAAGCATAACGCATAACGTATAACCCAAATCGCATAACGCATAACGCATAACGCATAACCCATAACGTATAACGCATAACGCATAACGCATAACGCATAACGCATAACGCATAACGCATAACGCAAAACGCATAGCGGATAACGCACAACGCATAACACATAACGCATAACGCATAACGCATAACGCATAACGCATATCGCATAACGCATAACGCATAACGCATAGCGCATAACGCATAACGCATAACGCATAACGCATAACGCATAACGCATAACGCATAACGCATAACGGATCACGCATTACTCATAACGCATAACGCATAACGCATAACGCATAACGCATAACGCATAACGCATAACGCATAACGCATAACGCATAACGCATATCGCATAACGCATAACGCATAACGCATAGCGCATAACGCATAACGCATAACGCATAACGCATAACGCATAACGCATAACGGATCACGCATTACTCATAACGCATAACGCATAACGTATAACGCATAGCGCATAACGCATAATGCATAAAGCATAACGCATAACGCATAACGCATAACGCATAACGCAAATAGCATAACGCATAACGCATAACGCATAACGCATAACGCATAACGCATAACGCATAACGCATAACGCATAACGCGTAACGCATAACCCAAATCGCATAACGCATAACGCATAACGCATAACGCATAGCGCATAACGCATAACGCATAACGCATAACGCATAACGCATAACGCATAACGCATAACGGATCTCGCATAACGCATAACGCATAACGCATAACGCATAACGGATCACGCATTACTCATAACGCATAACGCATATCGCATAACGCATAACGCATAACGCATAGCGCATAACGCATAACGCATAACGCATAACGCAAATCGCATAACGCACAACGCATAACGCATAACGCATAACGCATAACCCAAATCGCATAACGCATAACGCATAACGCATAACCCATAACGTATAACGCATAACGCATAACGCATAACGCATAACGCATAACGCATAACGCAAAACGCATAGCGGATAACGCACAACGCATAACACATAACGCATAACGCATAACGCATAACGCATAACGCATAACGCATATCGCATAACGCATAACGCACAACCCATAACTCATAACGCATAACGCATAACGCAAATCGCATAACGCACAACGCAGAACGCATAACGCATAACGCATAACGCAAATCGCATAACGCACAACGCAGAACGCATAACGCATAACGCATAACGCATAACGAATAACTCATAACCCATAACGCATAACGCATAACGCATAACGCATAACCCAAATCGCATAACGCATAACGCATAACGCATAACCCATAACGTATAACGCATAACTCATAACGCATAACGCATAACGTAAAACGCATAACGCATAGCGGATAACGCACAACGCATAACACATAACGCATAACGCATAACGCATAAAGCATTACGCATAACGGATCTCGCATAACGCATAACGCATAACGCATAACGCATAACGGATCACGCATTACTCATAACGCATAACGCATGACTCATAACGCACAACCCATAACGCATAACGCATAACGCATAACGCATAACGCATAACGCATAACGCATAACGCATTACTCATAACGCATAACGCATAACGCATAATGCATAACGCATAACGCATAACGCATAACGCATAACGCATAACGCATAACGTATAACGCATAACTCATAACGCATTACTCATAACGCATAACGCATAACGCATAACGCATAACGCATAACGCATAACGCATAACGCATAACGCAAATAGCATAACGCATAACGCATAACGCATAACGCATAACGCATAACGTATAACGCATAGCTCATAACGCATAACGCATAACGTAAAACGCATAACGCATAGCGGATAACGCACAACGCATAACACATAACGCATAACGCATAACGCATAACGCATAAAGCATAACGCATAACGGATCTCGCATAACGCATAACGCATAACGCATAACGCATAACGCATAACGCATAACGCATAACGCATTACTCATAACGCATAACGCATAACGCATAACGCATAACGCATAACGCATTACTCATAACGCATAACGCATAACGCATAACGCATAACGCATAACGCAAATAGCATAACGCATAACGCATAACGCATAACGCATAACGCATAACGGATCACGCATTACTCATAACGCATAACGCATAACGCATTACGCATAACGCATAACGCATAACGCATAACGCATAACGCATAACGCATAACCCATAACGCATAACGCATAACGCATAACGCATAACGCATAATGCATAACGCATAACGCATAACGCATAACGGATCACGCATTACTCATAACGCATAACGCATAACGCATTACGCATAACGCATAACGCATAACGCAAATAGCATAACGCATAACGCATAACGCATAACGCATAACGCATAACGCATAACGGATCACACATTACTCATTACGCATAACGCATAACGGATCACGCTTCACTCATAACGCATAACGCATAACGCATAACGCATAACGCATAACGCACAACGCATAACGCATAACGCATAACGCATAACGCATAACGCATAACGCATAACGCGTAACGCATAACGCATAACGCATACCGGATCACGCATTACTCATAACGCGTAACGCATAACGCATAATGCATAACGCATAACGCATAACGCAAATAGCATAACGCATAACGCATAACGCATAACGCATAACGCATAACGGATCACGCATTACTCATTACGCATAACGCATAACGGATCACGCATCACTCATAACGCATAACGCATAGCGCATAACGCATAACG
Organism: Lasioglossum morio; assembly: GCA_916610235.2. Classification (NCBI taxonomy): domain Eukaryota; kingdom Metazoa; phylum Arthropoda; class Insecta; order Hymenoptera; family Halictidae; genus Lasioglossum; species Lasioglossum morio. The sequence goes on from CAKAJA020000289.1 coordinate 4,516,162, forward strand.
CGTAACGCACAACGCATAACGCATAACGCATAACGCATAACGCATAACGCATAACGCATAACGCGTAACGCATAACGCATAACGCATAACGCATAACGCATAACGCATAACGCATAACGCATAACGCATAACGGATAACGCACAACGCATAACACATAACGTATAACGCATAACACATAACGCATAACCCATAACGCATAACGCATAACGCATAACGCATAACGCATAACGCATAACGCATAACGCATAACGCATAACGGATCACGCATTACTCATAACGCATAACGCATGACTCATAACGCACAACCCATAACGCATAACGCATAACGCATAACGCAAATCGCATAACGCACAACGCATAACGCATAACGCATAACGCATAACGAATAACTCATAACCCATAACGCATAACGCATAACGCATAACGCATAACCCAAATCGCATAACGCATAACGCATAACGCATAACGGATCACGCATTACTCATAACGCATAACGCATAACGCATAACGGATCTCGCATAACGCATAACGCATAACGCATAACGCATAACGGATCACGCATTACTCATAACGCATAACGCATGACTCATAACGCACAACCCATAACGCATAACGCATAACGCATAACGCAAATCGCATAACGCACAACGCATATCGCATAACGCATAACGCATAACGCATAACGCATAACGCATAACGCATAACGCATAACGCATAACGGATCACGCATTACTCATAACGCGTAACGCATAACGCATAACGCATATCGCATAACGCATAACGCATAACGCATAACGCATAACGCATAACGCATAACGCATAACGCATAACGCTTAACGCATAACTCATAACGCATAACGCATAACGGATCACGCATTACTCATAACGCATAACGCATAACGGATCACGCATTTCTCATAACGCATAACGCATAACGGATCACGCATTACTCATAACGCATAACGCATAACGCATAACGGATCACGCGTTACTCATAATGCATAACGCATAACGCATAACGCATAACGCATAGCGCTAACACATAACGCATAACGCATAACGCATAACGGATCACGTATTACTCATAACGCATAACGCATAACGGATCACGCATTTCTCATAACGCATAACGCATAACGCATAACGCATAACGCATAACGCATAACGCATAACGCATAACGCATAACGCATAACGCATAACGCATAACGCATAACGCATAACGCATAACGCATAACGCATAATGCATATCGCATAATGCATAACGCATAACGCATAACGCATAACGCATAACGCATAGCGCATAACGCATAACGCATAACGCATAACGCATAACGCATAAAGCATAACACATAACGCATAACGCATAACGCATAATGCATAACGCATAACGGATCACGCATTACTCATAACGCATAACGCATAACGGATCACGCATTACTCATAACGCATAACGCATAACGCATAACGCATAACGCATAACGGATCTCGCATTTCTCATAACGCATAACGCATAACGCATAACGGATCTCGCATAACGCATAACGCATAACGCATAACGGATCACGCATTACTCATAACGCATAACGCATGACTCATAACGCACAACCCATAACGCATAACGCATAACGCATAACGCAAATCGCATAACGCACAACGCATAACGCATAACGCATAACGCATAACGCATAACGAATAACTCATAACCCAAAACGCATAACGCATAACGCATAACGCATAACCCAAATCGCATAACGCATAACGCATAACGCATAACCCATAACGTATAACGCATAACGCATAACGCATAACGCATAACGCATAACGCATAACGCATAACGCAAAACGCATAGCGGATAACGCACAACGCATAACACATAACGCATAACGCATAACGCATAACACATAACGCATAACGCATAACGCATAACGCATAACGCATAACGCATAACGCATAACGCATAACGCATAGCGCATAACGCATAACGCATAACGCATAACGCATAACGCATAACGCATAGCGCATAACGCATAACGCATAACGCATAACGCATAACGCATAACGCATAACGCATAACGCATAACGCAAAACGCGTAACGCATAACGCATAACGCATTACACATAACGGATCACGCATTACTCATAACGCATAACGCATAACGCATAACCCATAACGCATAACGCATAAAGCAAAACGCATAACGCATAACGCATAACGCATAACGCATAACGCATAACGGACCACGCATTACTCATAACGCATAACGCATAACGCATAACGCATATCGCATAACGCATAACGCATAACGCATAACGCATAACGCATAACGCATAACGCATAACGCATAACGCATAACGCGTAACGCATAACGCATAACGCATAACGCATAACGCATAACGCATAACGCATAACGGATAACGCACAACGCATAACACATAACGTATAACGCATAACACATAACGCATAACCCATAACGCATAACGCATAACGCATAACGCATAACGGATCTCGCATAACGCATAACGCATAACGCATAACGCATAACGGATCACGCATTACTCATAACGCATAACGCATGACTCATAACGCACAACCCATAACGCATAACGCATAACGCATAACGCAAATCGCATAACGCACAACGCATAACGCATAACGCATAACGCATAACGCATAACGAATAACTCATAACCCATAACGCATAACGCATAACGCATAACCCAAATCGCATAACGCATAACGCATAACGCATAACCCATAACGTATAACGCATAACGCATAACGCATAACGCATAACGCATAACGCATAACGCATAACGCATAACGCATAACGCAAAACGCATAGCGGATAACGCACAACGCATAACACATAACGCATAACGCATAACGCATAACGCATAACGCATAACGCATAACGCATATCGCATAACCCATAACGCATAACGCATAACGCATAACGAATAACTCATAACCCATAACGCATAACGCATAACGCATAACGCATAACGCATTACTCATAACGCGTAACGCATAACGCATAATGCATAACGCATAACGCATAACGCAAATAGCATAACGCATAACGCATAACGCATAACGCATAACGCATAACGCATAACGCATAACGCATAACGCATAACGGATCACGCATTACTCATTACGCATAACGCATAACGGATCACGCATCACTCATAACGAATAACGCATAGCGCATAACGCATAACCCATAACGCACAACGCATAACGCATAACGCATAACGCATAACGCATAACGCATAACGCATAACGCGTAACGCATAACGCATAACGCATAACGCATAACGCATAACGCATAACGCATAACGGATAACGCACAACGCATAACACATAACGTATAACGCATAACACATAACGCATAACCCATAACGCATAACGCATAACGCATAACGCATAACGCATAACGCATAACGCATAACGGATAACGCACAACGCATAACACATAACGTATAACGCATAACACATAACGCATAACCCATAACGCATAACGCATAACGCATAACGCATAACGCATAACGGATCACGCATTACTCATAACGCATAACGCATGACTCATAACGCACAACCCATAACGCATAACGCATAACGCATAACGCAAATCGCATAACGCACAACGCATAACGCATAACGCATAACGCATAACGCATAACGCATAACGAATAACTCATAACCCATAACGCATAACGCATAACGCATAACGCATAACCCAAATCGCATAACGCATAACGCATAACGCATAACGGATCACGCATTACTCATAACGCATAACGCATAACGGATCACGCATTACTCATAACGCATAACGCATGACTCATAACGCACAACCCATAACGCATAACGCATAACGCATAACGCAAATCGCATAACGCACAACGCATAACGCATAACGCATAACGCATAACGCATAACGCATAACGAATAACTCATAACCCATAACGCATAACGCATAACGCATAACGCATAACCCAAATCGCATAACGCATAACGCATAACGCATAACCCATAACGTATAACGCATAACGCATAACGCATAACGCATAACGCATAACGCAAAACGCATAGCGGATAACGCACAACGCATAACACATAACGCATAACGCATAACGCATAACGCATAACGCATAACGCATAACGCATAACGCATATCGCATAACGCATAACGCATAACGCATAGCGCATAACGCATAACGCATAACGCATAACGCATAACGCATAACGCATAACGCATAGCGCATAACGCATAACGCATAACGCATAACGCAAAACGCGTAACGCATAACGCATAACGCATTACACATAACGGATCACGCATTACTCATAACGCATAACGCATAACCCATAATGCATAACGCATAACGCATAAAGCAAAACGCATAACGCATAACGCATAACGCATAACGCATAACGCATAACGCATAACGGATCACGCATTACTCATAACGCATAACGCATAACGCATAACGCATATCGCATAACGCATAACGCATAACGCATAACGCATAACGCATAACGCATAACGCATAACGCATAACGGATCACGCATTACTCATAACGCGTAACGCATAACGCATAACGCATATCGCATAACGCATAACGCATAACGCATAACGCATAACGCATAACGCATAACGCATAACGCATAACGCATAACGCATAACGCTTAACGCATAACTCATAACGCATAACGCATAACGGATCACGCATTACTCATAACGCATAACGCATAACGGATCACGCATTTCTCATAACGCATAACGCATAACGGATCACGCATTACTCATAACGCATAACGCATAACGCATAACGGATCACGCGTTACTCATAATGCATAACGCATAACGCATAACGCATAACGCATAGCGCTAACGCATAACGCATAACGCATAACGCATAACGGATCACGTATTACTCATAACGCATAACGCATAACGGATCACGCATTTCTCATAACGCATAACGCATAACGCATAACGCATAACGCATAACGCATAACGCATAACGCATAACGCATAACGCATAACGCATAACGCATAACGCATAACGCATAACGCATAACGCATAACGCATAATGCATATCGCATAATGCATAACGCATAACGCATAACGCATAACGCATAACGCATAGCGCATAACGCATAACGCATAACGCATAACGCATAACGCATAAAGCATAACACATAACGCATAACGCATAACGCATAACGCATAATGCATAACGCATAACGCATAACGGATCACGCATTACTCATAACGCATAACGCATAACGGATCACGCATTACTCATAACGCATAACGCATAACGCATAACGCATAACGCATAACGGATCTCGCATTTCTCATAACGCATAACGCATAACGCATAACGCATAACGCATAACGCATAACGCATAACGCATAACCCATAACGTATAACGCATAAAGCAAAACGCATAACGCATAACGCATGACTCATAACGCACAACCCATAACGCATAACGCATAACGCATAACGCATAACGCATAACGCATAACGCATAACGCATAACGCATAACGCATAACGCATAACGCATAACGGATCTCGCATAACGCATAACGCATAACGCATAACGGATCACGCATTACTCATAACGCATAACGCATGACTCATAACGCACAACCCATAACGCATAACGCATAACGCATAACGCAAATCGCATAACGCACAACGCATAACGCATAACGCATAACGCATAACGCATAACGAATAACTCATAACCCAAAACGCATAACGCATAACGCATAACGCATAACCCAAATCGCATAACGCATAACGCATAACGCATAACCCATAACGTATAACGCATAACGCATAACGCATAACGCATAACGCATAACGCATAACGCATAACGCATAACGCATAACGCAAAACGCATAGCGGATAACGCACAACGCATAACACATAACGCATAACGCATAACGCATAACGCATAACGCATAACGCATAACGCATAACGCATAACGCATAACGCATAACGCATAACGCATAACGCATAACGCATAGCGCATAACGCATAACGCATAACGCATAACGCAAAACGCATAACGCATAGCGCATAACGCATAACGCATAACGCATAACGCATAACGCATAACGCATAACGCATAACGCAAAACGCGTAACGCATAACGCATAACGCATTACACATAACGGATCACGCATTACTCATAACGCATAACGCATAACGCATAACCCATAACGCATAACGCATAAAGCAAAACGCATAACGCATTACGCATAACGCATAACGCATAACGCATAACGGACCACGCATTACTCATAACGCATAACGCATAACGCATAACGCATATCGCATAACGCATAACGCATAACGCATAACGCATAACGCATAACGCATAACGCATAACGCATAACGCTTAACGCATAACTCATGACGCATAACGCATAACGGATCACGCATTACTCATAACGCATAACGCATAACGCATAACGCATAACGCATAACGCATAACGCATAACGCATAACGCATAACGCATAACGCATAACGCATAACGCATAACGCATAATGCATATCGCATAATGCATAACGCATAACGCATAACGCATAACGCATAACGCATAGCGCATAACGCATAACGCATAACGCATAACGCATAACGCATAAAGCATAATGCATATCGCATAATGCATAACGCATAACGCATAACGCATAACGCATAACGCATAGCGCATAACGCATAACGCATAACGCATAACGCATAACGCATAAAGCATAACGCATAACGCATAACGCATAACGCATAATGCATAACGCATAACGGATCACGCATTACTCATAACGCATAACGCATAACGGATCACGCATTACTCATAACGCATAACGCATAACGCATAACGCATAATGCATAACGGATCTCGCATTTCTCATAACGCATAACGCATAACGCATAACGCATAACGCATAACGCATAACGCATAACCCATAACGCATAACGCATAAAGCAAAACGCATAACGCATAACGCATAACGCATAACGCATAACGCATAACGCATAACGCATAACGCATAACGCATAACGCATAACGCATAACGAATAACGCATAACGCATAACGCATAACGCATAACGCATAACGCATAACGCATAGCGCATAACGCATAACACATAACGCATAACGCATAACGCAAAACGCGTAACGCATAACGCATAACGCATTACACATAACGGATCACGCATTACTCATAACGCATATCGCATAACGCATAACGCATAACGCATAACGCATAACGCATAACGCATAACGCATAACGCATAACGCATAACGCATAACTCATAACGCATAACGCATAACGCATAACGGATCACGCATTACTCATAACGCATAACGCATAACGGATCACGCATTTCTCATAACGCATAACGCATAACGGATCACGTATTACTCATAACGCATAACGCATAACGGATCACGCATTTCTCATAACGCATAACGCATAACGCATAACGCATAACGCATAACGCATAACGCATAACGCATATCGCATAACGCATAACGCATAACGCATAACGCATAATGCATATCGCATAATGCATAACGCATAACGCATAACGCATAACGCATAACGCATAACGCATAACGCATAACGCATAACGCATATCGCATAACGCATAACGCATAACGCGTAACGGATCTCGCATTACTCATAACGCATAACGCATAACGCATAACGCATAACGCATAACGCATAACGCATAACGCATAACGCATAACGCATAACGCATAACGCATAACGCATAACGCATAACGCATAACGCATAACGCATAACGCATAACGCATAACGCATAACGCATAACGCATAACGCATAACGCATAACGCATAACGCATAACGCATAACGCATAACGCATAACGCATAACGCATAACGCATAACGCATAACGCATAACGCATAACGCATAACGCATAACGCATAACGCATAACGCATAACGCATAACGCATAACGCATAACGCATAACGCATAACGCATAAAGCATAACGCATAACGCATAACGCATAACGCATAACGCATAACGCATAATGCATAACGCATAACGCATAACGGATCACGCATTACACATAACGCATAACGCATAACGGATCACGCATTACTCATAACGCATAACGCATAACGCATAACGGATCTCGCATTTCTCATAACGCATAACGCATAACGCATAACGCATAACGCAAAACGCGTAACGCATAACGCATAACGCATTACACATAACGGATCACGCATTACTCATAACGCATAACGCATAACGCATAACCCATAACGCATAACGCATAAAGCAAAACGCATAACGCATAACGCATAACGCATAACGCATAACGAATAACGCATAACGCATAACGCATAACGGATCACGCATTACTCATAACGCATAACGCATAACGCATAACGCATATCGCATAACGCATAACGCATAACGCATAACGCATAACGGATCACGTATTACTCATAACGCATAACGCATAACGGATCACGGATTTCTCATAACGCATAACGCATAACGCATAACGCATAACGCATAACGCATAACGCATAACGCATAACGCATAACGCATAACGCATAACGCATAACGCATAACGCATAATGCATATCGCATAATGCATAACGCATAACGCATAACGCATAACGCATAACGCATAATGCATATCGCATAATGCATAACGCATAACGCATAACGCATAACGCCTAACGCATAGCGCATAACGCATAACGCATAACGCATAACGCATAAAGCATAACGCATAACGCATAACGCATAACGCATAATGCATAACGCATAACGCATAACGGATCACGCATTACGCATAACGCATAACGCATAACGGAATTACGCATTACTCATAACGCATAACGCATAACGCATAACGCATAACGGATCTCGCATTTCTCATAACGCATAACGCATAATGCATAACACATAACGCATAACGCATAACGCATAACGCATAACCCATAACGCATAACGCATAAAGCAAAACGCATAACGCATAACGCATGACTCATAACGCACAACCCATAACGCATAACGCATAACGCAAATCGCATAACGCATAACGCATAACGCATAACGCATAACGCATAACGCATAACGCATAACGCATAACGCATAACGCATAACGCATAACGCATAACGCATAACGCATAACGCATAACGCATAACGCATAACGCATAACGCATAACGCATAGCGCATAACGCATAACGCATAACGCATAACGCATAACGCATAACGCATAACACATAACGCATAACGCATAACGCAAAACGCATAACGCATAACGCATAACGCATTACACATAACGGATCACGCATTACTCATAACGCATAACGCATAACGCATAACCCATAACGCATAACGCATAAAGCAAAACGCATAACGCATAACGCATAACGCATAACGCATAACGCATAACGCATAACGGATCACGCATTACTCATAACGCATAACGCATAACGCATAACGCATATCGCATAACGCATAACGCATAACGCATATCGCATAACGCATAACGCATAACGCATAACGCATAACGCATAACGCATAACGCATAACGCATAACGCATATCGCTTAACGCATAACTCATAACGCATAACGCATAACGCATAACGGATCACGCATTACTCATAACGCATAACGCATAACGGATCACGCATTTCTCATAACGCATAACGCATAACGGATCACGTATTACTCATAACGCATAACGCATAACGGATCACGCATTTCTCATAACGCATAACCCATAACGCATAACGCATAACGCATAACGCATAACGCATAACGCATAACGCATAACGCATAACGCATAACGCATAACGCATAACGCATAACGCATAACTCATAACGCATAACGCATAACGCATAACGCATAACGCATAACGCATAACGCATAACGCATAACGCATAACGCATAACGCATAACGCATAACGCATAACGCATAACGGATCACGCATTACTTATAACGCATAACGCATAACGCATAACGCATAACGCATAACGCATAACGCATAACGCATAACGCATAACGCATAACGCATAACGCATAACGCATAACGCATAACGCATAACGCATAACGCATAACGCATAACGCATAACGCATAACGCATAACGCATAACGCATAACGCATAACGCATAACGCATAACGCATAATGCATAACGCATAACGCATAACGCATAACGCATAACGCATAACGCATAACGCATAACGCATAACGCATAACGCATAACGCATAACGCATAACGCATCACGCATCACGCATAACGCATAACGCAAAACGCATAACGCATAACGCATAACGCATAACGCATAACGCATAACGTATAACGCATAACTCATAACGCATAACGCGTAACGTAAAACGCATTACTCATAACGCATAACGCATAACGGATCACGCATTTCTCATAACGCATAACGCATAACGGATCACGTATTACTCATAACGCATAACGCATAACGGATCACGCATTTCTCATAACGCATAACGCATAACGCATAACGCATAACGCATAACGCATAACGCATAACGCATTACGCATAACGCATAACGCATAACGCATAACGCATAACGCATAACGGATCACGCATTACTCATAACTCATAACGCATAACGGATCACGCATTTCTCATAACGCATAACGCATAACGCATAACGCATAACGCATAACGCATATCGCATAACGCATAACGCATAACGCATAACGCATAACGCATAACGCATAACGCATAACGCATAACGCATAACGCATAACGCATAACGCGTAACGGATCTCGCATTACTCATAACGCATAACGCAAAACGCATAACGCCTAACGCATAACGCATGACGGATCACGCATTACTCATAACGCAGAACGGATGACGCATTCCGCATAACGCATAACGCATAACGCTTAACGCATGACCCATAGCGCATAACGCATTACGCGTAACGCATAACGCATAACGCATAAAGCATAACGCATAACGGATCACGCATTACTCATAACCCATAACGCATAACGCAAAACGCATAACGCCTAACGCATAACGCATGACGGATCACGCATTACTCATAACGCATAACGGATGACGCATTCCGCATAACGCATAACGCATAACGCATAACGCATAACGCATAACGCATAACGCATAATGCATAACGCATAACGCATAAAGCATAACGCATAACGCATATCGGATCACGCATTTCTCATAACGCATAACGCATAACGCATAACGGATCACGCGTTACTCATAACGCATAACGCATAACGCATAACGCATAACGCATAACGCATAACGGATCACGCGTTACTCATAACGCATAACGCATAACGCATAACGCATAACACGTAACGGATCTCGCATTACTCATAACGCATAACGCAAAACGCATAACGCCTAACGCATAACGCATGACGGATCACGCATTACTCATAACGCATAACGGATGACGCATTCCGCATAACGCATAACGCATAACGCATAACGCATAACGCTTAACGCATGCCCCATAGCGCATAACGCATTACGCGTAACGCATAACGCATAACGCATAAAGCATTACGCATAACGGATCACGCATTACTCATAACCCATAACGCATAACGCATAACACATAACGCATAACGCAAATCGCATAACGCATAACGCATAACGCATAAAGCATAACGCATAACGCATAACGCATAACGGATCTCGCATTACTCATAACGCATAACGCATAACGCATAACGCATAACGCATAAAGCATAACGCATAACGCATATCGGATCACGCATTTCTCATAACGCATAACGCATAACGCATAACGGATCAGGCGTTACTCATAACGCATAACGCATAACGCATAACGCATAACGCATAAAGCATAACGCATAACGCATAACGCATAACGGATCACGCGTTACTCATAACGCATAACGCATAACGCATAACGCGTAACGGATATCGCATTACTCATAACGCATAACGCAAAACGCATAACGCCTAACGCATAACGCATGACGGATCACGCATTACTCATAACGCATAACGGATGACGCATTCCGCATAACGCATAACGCATAACGCTTAACGCATGACCCATAGCGCATAACGCATTACGCGTAACGCATAACGCATAACGCATAAAGCATTACGCATAACGGATCACGCATTACTCATAACCCATAACCCATAACGCATAACGCATAACGCATAACGCATAACGCAAATCGCATAACGCATAACGCATAACGCATAAAGCATAACGCATAACGCATAACGCATAACGGATCACTCATTTCTCATAACGCATAACGCATAACGCATAACGCATAACGGATCACGCGTTACTCATAACGCATAACGGATCACGCATTACTCATAACGCATAACGCATAAAGCATAACCCATAACGCATAACGCATAAAGCAAAACGCATAACGCATAACGCATAACGCATAACGCATAACGCATAACGCATAACGCATAACGCATAACGCATAACGCATAACGCATAACGCATAACGCATAACGCATAACGCATAACGCATAACGCATAACGCATAACGCATAACGCATAACGCATAGCGCATAACGCATAACACATAACGCATAACGCATAACGCAAAACGCGTAACGCATAACGCATAACGCATAACTCATAACGGATCACGCATTACTCATAACGCATATCGCATAACGCATAACGCATAACGCATAACGCATAACGCATAACGCATAACGCATAACGCATAACGCATAACGCTTAACGCATAACTCATAACGCATAACGCATAACGCATAACGGATCACGCATTACTCATAATGCATAACGCATAACGGATCACGCATTTCTCATAACGCATAACGCATAACGGATCACGTATTACTCATAACGCATAACGCATAACGGATCACGCATTTCTCATAACTAATAACGCATAACGCATAACGCATAACGCATAACGCATAACGCATATCGCATAACGCATAACGCATAACGCATAACGCATAACGCATAATGCATATCGCATAATGCATAACGCATAACGCATAACGCATAACGCATAACGCATAACGCGTAACGGATCTCGCATTACTCATAACGCATAACGCATAACGCATAACGCATAACGCATAACGCATAACGCATAACGCATAACGCATAACGCATAACGCATAACGCATAACGCATAACGCATAACGCATAACGCATAACGCATAACGCATAACGCATAACGCATAACGCATAACGCATAACGCATAACGCATAACGCATAACGCATAAAGCATAACGCATAACGCATAACGCATAACGCATAACGCATAACGCATAACGCATAACGCATAACGCATAACGCATAACGCATAAAGCATAACGCATAACGCATAACGCATAACGCATAACGCATAATGCATAACGCATAACGCATAACGGATCACGCATTACACATAACGCATAACGCATAACGGATCACGCATTACTCATAACGCATAACGCATAACGCATAACGGATCTCGCATTTCTCATAACGCATAACGCATAACGCATAACGCATAACGCATAACCCATAACGCATAAAGCATATAGCAAAACGCATAACGCATAACGCATGACTCATAACGCACAACCCATAACGCATAACGCATAACGCAAATCGCATAACGCATAACGCATAACGCATAACGCATAACGCATAACGCATAACGCATAACGCATAACGCATAGCGCATAACGCATAACGCATAACGCATAACGCATAACGCACAACGCATAACGCATAACGCAAAACGCGTAACGCATAACGCATAACGCATTACACATAACGGATCACGCATTACTCATAACGCATAACGCATAACGCATAACCCATAACGCATAACGCATAAAGCAAAACGCATAACGCATAACGCATAACGCATAACGCATAACGCATAACGCATAACGCATAACGGATCACGCATTACTCATAACGCATAACGCATAACGCATAACGCATATCGCATAACGCATAACGCATAACGCATAACGCATAACGGATCACGTATTACTCATAACGCATAACGCATAACGGATCACGCATTTCTCATAACGCATAACGCATAACGCATAACGCATAACGCATAACGCATAACGCATAACGCATAACGCATAACGCATAACGCATAACGCATAACGCATAACGCATAATGCATATCGCATAATGCATAACGCATAACGCATAACGCATAACGCATAACGCATAATGCATATCGCATAATGCATAACGCATAACGCATAACGCATAACGCCTAACGCATAGCGCATAACGCATAACGCATAACGCATAACGCATAAAGCATAACGCATAACGCATAACGCATAACGCATAATGCATAACGCATAACGCATAACGCATAACGCATAACGCATAACGCATAACGCATAACGCATAACGCATAACGCATAACGCATAACGCATAACGCATAACGCATAACGCATAACGCATAACGCATAAAGCATAACGCATAACGCATAACGCATAACGCATAACGCATAATGCATAACGCATAACGCATAACGGATCACGCATTACACATAACGCATAACGCATAACGGATCACGCATTACTCATAACGCATAACGCATAACGCATAACGGATCTCGCATTTCTCATAACGCATAACGCATAACGCATAACGCATAACGCATAACCCATAACGCATAAAGCATATAGCAAAACGCATAACGCATAACGCATGACTCATAACGCACAACCCATAACGCATAACGCATAACGCAAATCGCATAACGCATAACGCATAACGCATAACGCATAACGCATAACGCATAACGCATAACGCATAACGCATAACGCATAACGCATAGCGCATAACGCATAACGCATAACGCATAACGCATAACGCACAACGCATAACGCATAACGCAAAACGCGTAACGCATAACGCATAACGCATTACACATAACGGATCACGCATTACTCATAACGCATAACGCATAACGCATAACCCATAACGCATAACGCATAAAGCAAAACGCATAACGCATAACGCATAACGCATAACGCATAACGCATAACGCATAACGCATAACGGATCACGCATTACTCATAACGCATAACGCATAACGCATAACGCATATCGCATAACGCATAACGCATAACGCATAACGCATAACGGATCACGTATTACTCATAACGCATAACGCATAACGGATCACGCATTTCTCATAACGCATAACGCATAACGCATAACGCATAACGCATAACGCATAACGCATAACGCATAACGCATAACGCATAACGCATAACGCATAATGCATATCGCATAATGCATAACGCATAACGCATAACGCATAACGCATAACGCATAATGCATATCGCATAATGCATAACGCATAACGCATAACGCATAACGCCTAACGCATAGCGCATAACGCATAACGCATAACGCATAACGCATAAAGCATAACGCATAACGCATAACGCATAACGCATAATGCATAACGCATAACGCATAACGGATCACGCATTACGCATAACGCATAACGCATAACGGAATTACGCATTACTCATAACGCATAACGCATAACGCATAACGCATAACGCATAACGCATAACGCATATCGCATAACGCATAACGCATAACGCATAACGCATAACGCATAATGCATATCGCATAATGCATAACGCATAACGCATAACGCATAACGCATAACGCATAACGCGTAACGGATCTCGCATTACTCATAACGCATAACGCATAACGCATAACGCATAACGCATAACGCATAACGCATAACGCATAACGCATAACGCATAACGCATAACGCATAACGCATAACGCATAACGCATAACGCATAACGCATAACGCATAACGCATAACGCATAACGCATAACGCATAACGCATAACGCATAACGCATAACGCATAACGCATAACGCATAAAGCATAACGCATAACGCATAACGCATAACGCATAACGCATAACGCATAACGCATAACGCATAACGCATAACGCATAACGCATAACGCATAACGCATAACGCATAACGCATAACGCATAACGCATAATGCATAACGCATAACGCATAACGGATCACGCATTACACATAACGCATAACGCATAACGGATCACGCATTACTCATAACGCATAACGCATAACGCATAACGGATCTCGCATTTCTCATAACGCATAACGCATAACGCATAACGCATAACGCATAACCCATAACGCATAAAGCATATAGCAAAACGCATAACGCATAACGCATGACTCATAACGCACAACCCATAACGCATAACGCATAACGCAAATCGCATAACGCATAACGCATAACGCATAACGCATAACGCATAACGCATAACGCATAACGCATAACGCATAGCGCATAACGCATAACGCATAACGCATAACGCATAACGCATAACGCACAACGCATAACGCATAACGCAAAACGCGTAACGCATAACGCATAACGCATTACACATAACGGATCACGCATTACTCATAACGCATAACGCATAACGCATAACCCATAACGCATAACGCATAAAGCAAAACGCATAACGCATAACGCATAACGCATAACGCATAACGCATAACGCATAACGCATAACGGATCACGCATTACTCATAACGCATAACGCATAACGCATAACGCATATCGCATAACGCATAACGCATAACGCATAACGCATAACGGATCACGTATTACTCATAACGCATAACGCATAACGGATCACGCATTACTCATAACGCATAACGCATAACGCATAACGCATAACGCATAACGCATAACGCATAACGCATAACGCATAACGCATAACGCATAACGCATAACGCATAACGCATAATGCATATCGCATAATGCATAACGCATAACGCATAACGCATAACGCATAACGCATAATGCATATCGCATAATGCATAACGCATAACGCATAACGCATAACGCCTAACGCATAGCGCATAACGCATAACGCATAACGCATAACGCATAAAGCATAACGCATAACGCATAACGCATAACGCATAATGCATAACGCATAACGCATAACGCATAACGCATAACGCATAACGCATAACGCATAACGCATAACGCATAACGCATAACGCATAACGCATAACGCATAACGCATAACGCATAACGCATAACGCATAAAGCATAACGCATAACGCATAACGCATAACGCATAACGCATAATGCATAACGCATAACGCATAACGGATCACGCATTACACATAACGCATAACGCATAACGGATCACGCATTACTCATAACGCATAACGCATAACGCATAACGGATCTCGCATTTCTCATAACGCATAACGCATAACGCATAACGCATAACGCATAACCCATAACGCATAAAGCATATAGCAAAACGCATAACGCATAACGCATGACTCATAACGCACAACCCATAACGCATAACGCATAACGCAAATCGCATAACGCATAACGCATAACGCATAACGCATAACGCATAACGCATAACGCATAACGCATAACGCATAACGCATAACGCATAGCGCATAACGCATAACGCATAACGCATAACGCATAACGCACAACGCATAACGCATAACGCAAAACGCGTAACGCATAACGCATAACGCATTACACATAACGGATCACGCATTACTCATAACGCATAACGCATAACGCATAACCCATAACGCATAACGCATAAAGCAAAACGCATAACGCATAACGCATAACGCATAACGCATAACGCATAACGCATAACGCATAACGGATCACGCATTACTCATAACGCATAACGCATAACGCATAACGCATATCGCATAACGCATAACGCATAACGCATAACGCATAACGGATCACGTATTACTCATAACGCATAACGCATAACGGATCACGCATTTCTCATAACGCATAACGCATAACGCATAACGCATAACGCATAACGCATAACGCATAACGCATAACGCATAACGCATAACGCATAACGCATAACGCATAATGCATATCGCATAATGCATAACGCATAACGCATAACGCATAACGCATAACGCATAATGCATATCGCATAATGCATAACGCATAACGCATAACGCATAACGCCTAACGCATAGCGCATAACGCATAACGCATAACGCATAACGCATAAAGCATAACGCATAACGCATAACGCATAACGCATAATGCATAACGCATAACGCATAACGGATCACGCATTACGCATAACGCATAACGCATAACGGAATTACGCATTACTCATAACGCATAACGCATAACGCATAACGCATAACGGATCTCGCATTTCTCATAACGCATAACGCATAATGTATAACACATAACGCATAACGCATAACGCATAACCCATAACGCATAACGCATAACGCATAACGGATCACGCATTACTCATAACGCATAACGCATAACGCATAACGCATATCGCATAACGCATAACGCATAACGCATAACGCATAACGGATCACGTATTACTCATAACGCATAACGCATAACGGATCACGCATTTCTCATAACGCATAACGCATAACGCATAACGCATAACGCATAACGCATAACGCATAACGCATAACGCATAACGCATAACGCATAACGCATAACGGATCACGTATTACTCATAACGCATAACGCATAACGGATCACGCATTTCTCATAACGCATAACGCATAACGCATAACGCATAACGCATAACGCATAACGCATAACGCATAACGCATAACGCATAACGCATAACGCATAATGCATATCGCATAATGCATAACGCATAACGCATAACGCATAACGCATAACGCATAATGCATATCGCATAATGCATAACGCATAACGCATAACGCATAACGCCTAACGCATAGCGCATAACGCATAACGCATAACGCATAACGCATAAAGCATAACGCATAACGCATAACGCATAACGCATAATGCATAACGCATAACGCATAACGGATCACGCATTACGCATAACGCATAACGCATAACGGAATTACGCATTACTCATAACGCATAACGCATAACGCATAACGCATAACGGATCTCGCATTTCTCATAACGCATAACGCATAATGTATAACACATAACGCATAACGCATAACGCATAACCCATAACGCATAACGCATAACGCATAACGGATCACGCATTACTCATAACGCATAACGCATAACGCATAACGCATATCGCATAACGCATAACGCATAACGCATAACGCATAACGGATCACGTATTACTCATAACGCATAACGCATAACGCATAACGCATAACGCATAACGCATAACGCATAACGCATAACGCATAACGCATAACGCATAACGCATAACGCATAACGCATAACGCATAAAGCATAACGCATAACGCATAACGCATAACGCATAACGCATAACGCATAACGCATAACGCATAACGGATCACGCATTACTCATTACGCATAACGCATAACGGATCACGCATCACTCATAACGAATAACGCATAGCGCATAACGCATAACCCATAACGCACAACGCATAACGCATAACGCATAACGCATAACGCATAACGCATAACGCATAACGCATAACGCATAACGCATAACGCATAACGCATAACGCATAACGCATAACGCATAACGGATAACGCACAACGCATAACACATAACGTATAACGCATAACACATAACGCATAACCCATAACGCATAACGCATAACGCATAACGCATAACGCATAACGCATAACGCATAACGGATAACGCACAACGCATAACACATAACGTATAACGCATAACACATAACGCATAACCCATAACGCATAACGCATAACGCATAACGCATAACGCATAACGGATCACGCATTACTCATAACGCATAACGCATGACTCATAACGCACAACCCATAACGCATAACGCATAACGCATAACGCAAATCGCATAACGCACAACGCATAACGCATAACGCATAACGCATAACGCATAACGCATAACGAATAACTCATAACCCATAACGCATAACGCATAACGCATAACGCATAACCCAAATCGCATAACGCATAACGCATAACGCATAACGGATCACGCATTACTCATAACGCATAACGCATAACGGATCACGCATTACTCATAACGCATAACGCATGACTCATAACGCACAACCCATAACGCATAACGCATAACGCATAACGCAAATCGCATAACGCACAACGCATAACGCATAACGCATAACGCATAACGCATAACGCATAACGCATAACGCATAACGCATAACGCATAACGCATAACGCATAGCGCATAACGCATAACGCATAACGCATAACGCATAACGCATAACGCATAACACATAACGCATAACGCATAACGCAAAACGCATAACGCATAACGCATAACGCATTACACATAACGGATCACGCATTACTCATAACGCATAACGCATAACGCATAACCCATAACGCATAACGCATAAAGCAAAACGCATAACGCATAACGCATAACGCATAACGCATAACGCATAACGGATAACGCATAACGCATAACGCATAACGCATAACGCATAACGCATAGCGCATAACGCATAACGCATAACGCATAACGCAAAACGCGTAACGCATAACGCATAACGCATTACACATAACGGATCACGCATTACTCATAACGCATAACGCATAACCCATAATGCATAACGCATAACGCATAAAGCAAAACGCATAACGCATAACGCATAACGCATAACGCATAACGCATAACGCATAACGGATCACGCATTACTCATAACGCATAACGCATAACGCATAACGCATTACACATAACGGATCACGCATTACTCATAACGCATAACGCATAACCCATAATGCATAACGCATAACGCATAAAGCAAAACGCATAACGCATAACGCATAACGCATAACGCATAACGCATAACGCATAACGGATCACGCATTACTCATAACGCATAACGCATAACGCATAACGCATATCGCATAACGCATAACGCATAACGCATAACGCATAACGCATAACGCATAACGCATAACGCATAACGCATAACGCGTAACGCATAACGCATAACGCATATCGCATAACGCATAACGCATAACGCATAACGCATAACGCATAACGCATAACGCATAACGCATAACGCATAACGCTTAACGCATAACTCATAACGCATAACGCATAACGGATCACGCATTACTCATAACGCATAACGCATAACGGATCACGCATTTCTCATAACGCATAACGCATAACGGATCACGCATTACTCATAACGCATAACGCATAACGCATAACGGATCACGCGTTACTCATAATGCATAACGCATAACGCATAACGCATAACGCATAGCGCTAACGCATAACGCATAACGCATAACGCATAACGGATCACGTATTACTCATAACGCATAACGCATAACGGATCACGCATTTCTCATAACGCATAACGCATAACGCATAACGCATAACGCATAACGCATAACGCATAACGCATAACGCATAACGCATAACGCATAACGCATAACGCATAACGCATAACGCATAACGCATAATGCATATCGCATAATGCATAACGCATAACGCATAACGCATAACGCATAACGCATAGCGCATAACGCATAACGCATAACGCATAACGCATAAAGCATAACACATAACGCATAACGCATAACGCATAACGCATAATGCATAACGCATAACGCATAACGGATCACGCATTACTCATAACGCATAACGCATAACGGATCACGCATTACTCATAACGCATAACGCATAACGCATAACGCATAACGCATAACGGATCTCGCATTTCTCATAACGCATAACGCATAACGCATAACGCATAACGCATAACGCATAACGCATAACGCATAACCCATAACGTATAACGCATAAAGCAAAACGCATAACGCATAACGCATGACTCATAACGCACAACCCATAACGCATAACGCATAACGCATAACGCATAACGCATAACGCATAACGCATAACGCATAACGCATAACGCATAACGCATAACGGATCTCGCATAACGCATAACGCATAACGCATAACGGATCACGCATTACTCATAACGCATAACGCATGACTCATAACGCACAACCCATAACGCATAACGCATAACGCATAACGCAAATCGCATAACGCATAACGCATAACGCATAACGCATAACGCATAACGCATAACGAATAACTCATAACCCAAAACGCATAACGCATAACGCATAACGCATAACCCAAATCGCATAACGCATAACGCATAACGCATAACCCATAACGTATAACGCATAACGCATAACGCATAACGCATAACGCATAACGCATAACGCATAACGCAAAACGCATAGCGGATAACGCACAACGCATAACACATAACGCATAACGCATAACGCATAACGCATAACGCATAACGCATAACGCATAACGCATAACGCATAACGCATAACGCATAACGCATAACGCATAACGCATAGCGCATAACGCATAACGCATAACGCATAACGCAAAACGCATAACGCATAGCGCATAACGCATAACGCATAACGCATAACGCATAACGCATAACGCATAACGCAAAACGCGTAACGCATAACGCATAACGCATTACACATAACGGATCACGCATTACTCATAACGCATAACGCATAACGCATAACCCATAACGCATAACGCATAAAGCAAAACGCATAACGCATTACGCATAACGCATAACGCATAACGCATAACGGACCACGCATTACTCATAACGCATAACGCATAACGCATAACGCATATCGCATAACGCATAACGCATAACGCATAACGCATAACGCATAACGCATAACGCATAACGCATAACGCATAACGCTTAACGCATAACTCATGACGCATAACGCATAACGGATCACGCATTACTCATAACGCATAACGCATAACGCATAACGCATAACGCATAACGCATAACGCATAACGCATAACGCATAACGCATAACGCATAACGCATAACGCATAACGCATAACGCATAACGCATAATGCATATCGCATAATGCATAACGCATAACGCATAACGCATAACGCATAACGCATAGCGCATAACGCATAACGCATAACGCATAACGCATAACGCATAAAGCATAATGCATATCGCATAATGCATAACGCATAACGCATAACGCATAACGCATAACGCATAGCGCATAACGCATAACGCATAACGCATAACGCATAACGCATAAAGCATAACGCATAACGCATAACGCATAACGCATAATGCATAACGCATAACGGATCACGCATTACTCATAACGCATAACGCATAACGGATCACGCATTACGCATAACGCATAACGCATAACGCATAACGCATAATGCATAACGGATCTCGCATTTCTCATAACGCATAACGCATAACGCATAACGCATAACGCATAACGCATAACGCATAACGCATAACCCATAACGCATAACGCATAAAGCAAAACGCATAACGCATAACGCATAACGCATAACGCATAACGCATAACGCATAACGCATAACGCATAACGCATAACGCATAACGCATAACGCATAACGAATAACGCATAACGCATAACGCATAACGCATAACGCATAACGCATAACGCATAGCGCATAACGCATAACACATAACGCATAACGCATAACGCAAAACGCGTAACGCATAACGCATAACGCATTACACATAACGGATCACGCATTACTCATAACGCATATCGCATAACGCATAACGCATAACGCATAACGCATAACGCATAACGCATAACGCATAACGCATAACGCTTAACGCATAACTCATAACGCATAACGCATAACGCATAACGGATCACGCATTACTCATAACGCATAACGCATAACGGATCACGCATTTCTCATAACGCATAACGCATAACGGATCACGTATTACTCATAACGCATAACGCATAACGGATCACGCATTTCTCATAACGCATAACGCATAACGCATAACGCATAACGCATAACGCATAACGCATAACGCATATCGCATAACGCATAACGCATAACGCATAACGCATAATGCATATCGCATAATGCATAACGCATAACGCATAACGCATAACGCATAACGCATAACGCATAACGCATAACGCATATCGCATAACGCATAACGCATAACGCGTAACGGATCTCGCATTACTCATAACGCATAACGCATAACGCATAACGCATAACGCATAACGCATAACGCATAACGCATAACGCATAACGCATAACGCATAACGCATAACGCATAACGCATAACGCATAACGCATAACGCATAACGCATAACGCATAACGCATAACGCATAACGCATAACGCATAACGCATAACGCATAACGCATAACGCATAACGCATAACGCATAACGCATAACGCATAACGCATAACGCATAACGCATAACGCATAACGCATAACGCATAACGCATAACGCATAACGCATAACGCATAACGCATAAAGCATAACGCATAACGCATAACGCATAACGCATAACGCATAATGCATAACGCATAACGCATAACGGATCACGCATTACACATAACGCATAACGCATAACGGATCACGCATTACTCATAACGCATAACGCATAACGCATAACGGATCTCGCATTTCTCATAACGCATAACGCATAACGCATAACGCATAACGCATAACGCAAAACGCGTAACGCATAACGCATAACGCATAACGCATAACGCATAACGCATAACGCATAACGCATAACGCATAAAGCATAACGCATAACGCATAACGCATAACGCATAACGCATAATGCATAACGCATAACGCATAACGCATAACGCATAATGCATAACGCATAACGCATAACGGATCACGCATTACACATAACGCATAACGCATAACGGATCACGCATTACTCATAACGCATAACGCATAACGCATAACGGATCTCGCATTTCTCATAACGCATAACGCATAACGCATAACGCATAACGCATAACGCATAACGCATAACGCATAACGCATAACGCATAACGCATAACGCATAACGCATAAAGCATAACGCATAACGCATAACGCATAACGCATAACGCATAATGCATAACGCATAACGCATAACGGATCACGCATTACACATAACGCATAACGCATAACGGATCACGCATTACTCATAACGCATAACGCATAACGCATAACGGATCTCGCATTTCTCATAACGCATAACGCATAACGCATAACGCATAACGCAAAACGCGTAACGCATAACGCATAACGCATTACACATAACGGATCACGCATTACTCATAACGCATAACGCATAACGCATAACCCATAACGCATAACGCATAAAGCAAAACGCATAACGCATAACGCATAACGCATAACGCCTAACGCATAGCGCATAACGCATAACGCATAACGCATAACGCATAAAGCATAACGCATAACGCATAACGCATAACGCATAATGCATAACGCATAACGCATAACGGATCACGCATTACGCATAACGCATAACGCATAACGGAATTACGCATTACTCATAACGCATAACGCATAACGCATAACGCATAACGGATCTCGCATTTCTCATAACGCATAACGCATAATGCATAACACATAACGCATAACGCATAACGCATAACGCATAACCCATAACGCATAACGCATAAAGCAAAACGCATAACACATAACGCATGACTCATAACGCACAACCCATAACGCATAACGCATAACGCAAATCGCATAACGCATAACGCATAACGCATAACGCATAACGCATAACGCATAACGCATAACGCATAACGCATAACGCATAACGCATAACGCATAACGCATAACGCATAACGCATAACGCATAACGCATAACGCATAACGCATAACGCATAACGCATAGCGCATAACGCATAACGCATAACGCATAACGCATAACGCATAACGCATAACACATAACGCATAACGCATAACGCAAAACGCATAACGCATAACGCATAACGCATTACACATAACGGATCACGCATTACTCATAACGCATAACGCATAACGCATAACCCATAACGCATAACGCATAAAGCAAAACGCATAACGCATAACGCATAACGCATAACGCATAACGCATAACGGATAACGCATAACGCATAACGCATAACGCATAACGCATAACGCATAACGCATAACGCATAACGCATAACGCATCACGCATCACGCATAACGCATAACGCAAATCGCATAACGCATAACGCATAACGCATAACGCATAACGCATAACGTATAACGCATAACGCATAACGCATAACGCATAACGCATAACGCATAACGCATAACGCATAACGCATAACGCATAACGCATAACGCATAACGCATAGCGCATAACGCATAACGCATAACGCATAACGCATAACGCATAACGCATAACACATAACGCATAACGCATAACGCAAAACGCATAACGCATAACGCATAACGCATTACACATAACGGATCACGCATTACTCATAACGCATAACGCATAACGCATAACCCATAACGCATAACGCATAAAGCAAAACGCATAACGCATAACGCATAACGCATAACGCATAACGCATAACGCATAACGGATCACGCATTACTCATAACGCATAACGCATAACGCATAACGCATATCGCATAACGCATAACGCATAACGCATATCGCATAACGCATAACGCATAACGCATAACGCATAACGCATAACGCATAACGCATAACGCATAACGCATAACGCATATCGCTTAACGCATAACTCATAACGCATAACGCATAACGCATAACGGATCACGCATTACTCATAACGCATAACGCATAACGGATCACGCATTTCTCATAACGCATAACGCATAACGGATCACGTATTACTCATAACGCATAACGCATAACGGATCACGCATTTCTCATAACGCATAACCCATAACGCATAACGCATAACGCATAACGCATAACGCATAACGCATAACGCATAACGCATAACGCATAACGCATAACGCATAACGCATAACTCATAACGCATAACGCATAACGCATAACGCATAACGCATAACGCATAACGCATAACGCATAACGCATAACGCATAACGCATAACGCATAACGCATAACGCATAACGGATCACGCATTACTTATAACGCATAACGCATAACGCATAACGCATAACGCATAACGCATAACGCATAACGCATAACGCATAACGCATAACGCATAACGCATAACGCATAACGCATAACGCATAACGCATAACGCATAACGCATAACGCATAACGCATAACGCATAACGCATAACGCATAACGCATAACGCATAACGCATAACGCATAACGCATAACGCATAACGCATAACGCATAACGCATAACGCATAACGCATAACGCATAACGCATAACGCATAACGCATAACGCATAACGCATAACGCATCACGCATCACGCATAACGCATAACGCAAATCGCATAACGCATAACGCATAACGCATAACGCATAACGCATAACGTATAACGCATAACTCATAACGCATAACGCGTAACGTAAAACGCATTACTCATAACGCATAACGCATAACGGATCACGCATTTCTCATAACGCATAACGCATAACGGATCACGTATTACTCATAACGCATAACGCATAACGGATCACGCATTTCTCATAACGCATAACGCATAACGCATAACGCATAACGCATAACGCATAACGCATAACGCATTACGCATAACGCATAACGCATAACGCATAACGCATAACGCATAACGGATCACGCATTACTCATAACTCATAACGCATAACGGATCACGCATTTCTCATAACGCATAACGCATAACGCATAACGCATAACGCATAACGCATATCGCATAACGCATAACGCATAACGCATAACGCATAACGCATAACGCATAACGCATAACGCATAACGCATAACGCATAACGCATAACGCATAACGCGTAACGGATCTCGCATTACTCATAACGCATAACGCAAAACGCATAACGCCTAACGCATAACGCATGACGGATCACGCATTACTCATAACGCAGAACGGATGACGCATTCCGCATAACGCATAACGCATAACGCATAACGCTTAACGCATGACCCATAGCGTATAACGCATTACGCGTAACGCATAACGCATAACGCATAAAGCATAACGCATAACGGATCACGCATTACTCATAACCCATAACGCATAACGCAAAACGCATAACGCCTAACGCATAACGCATGACGGATCACGCATTACTCATAACGCATAACGGATGACGCATTCCGCATAACGCATAACGCATAACGCATAACGCATAACGCATAACGCATAACGCATAACGCATAACGCATAACGCATAACGCATAACGCATAACGCATAATGCATAACGCATAACGCATAAAGCATAACGCATAACGCATATCGGATCACGCATTTCTCATAACGCATAACGCATAACGCATAACGGATCACGCGTTACTCATAACGCATAACGCATAACGCATAACGCATAACGCATAACGCATAACGGATCACGCGTTACTCATAACGCATAACGCATAACGCATAACGCATAACACGTAACGGATCTCGCATTACTCATAACGCATAACGCAAAACGCATAACGCCTAACGCATAACGCATGACGGATCACGCATTACTCATAACGCATAACGGATGACGCATTCCGCATAACGCATAACGCATAACGCATAACGCATAACGCTTAACGCATGACCCATAGCGCATAACGCATTACGCGTAACGCATAACGCATAACGCATAAAGCATTACGCATAACGGATCACGCATTACTCATAACCCATAACGCATAACGCATAACACATAACGCATAGCGCATAACGCATAACACATTACGGATCACGCATTACTCATAACGCATAACGCATAACGCATAACCCATAACGCATAACGCATAAAGCAAAACGCATAACGCATAACGCATAACGCATAACGCATAACGCATAACGCAAATCGCATAACGCATAACGCATAACGCATAAAGCATAACGCATAACGCATAACGCATAACGGATCTCGCATTACTCATAACGCATAACGCATAACGCATAACGCATAACGCATAAAGCATAACGCATAACGCATATCGGATCACGCATTTCTCATAACGCATAACGCATAACGCATAACGGATCAGGCGTTACTCATAACGCATAACGCATAACGCATAACGCATAACGCATAACGCATAACGCATAACGCATAACGCATAACGGATCACGCGTTACTCATAACGCATAACGCATAACGCATAACGCGTAACGGATATCGCATTACTCATAACGCATAACGCAAAACGCATAACGCCTAACGCATAACGCATGACGGATCACGCATTACTCATAACGCATAACGGATGACGCATTCCGCATAACGCATAACGCATAACGCTTAACGCATGACCCATAGCGCATAACGCATTACGCGTAACGCATAACGCATAACGCATAAAGCATTACGCATAACGGATCACGCATTACTCATAACCCATAACCCATAACGCATAACGCATAACGCATAACGCATAACGCATAACGCAAATCGCATAACGCATAACGCATAACGCATAAAGCATAACGCATAACGCATAACGCATAACGGATCACTCATTTCTCATAACGCATAACGCATAACGCATAACGCATAACGGATCACGCGTTACTCATAACGCATAACGGATCACGCATTACTCATAACGCATAACGCATAAAGCATAACCCATAACGCATAACGCATAAAGCAAAACGCATAACGCATAACGCATAACGCATAACGCATAACGCATAACGCATAACGCATAACGCATAACGCATAACGCATAACGCATAACGCATAACGCATAACGCATAACGCATAACGCATAACGCATAACGCATAACGCATAACGCATAACGCATAACGCATAACGCATAGCGCATAACGCATAACACATAACGCATAACGCATAACGCAAAACGCGTAACGCATAACGCATAACGCATTACACATAACGGATCACGCATTACTCATAACGCATATCGCATAACGCATAACGCATAACGCATAACGCATAACGCATAACGCATAACGCATAACGCATAACGCTTAACGCATAACTCATAACGCATAACGCATAACGCATAACGGATCACGCATTACTCATAATGCATAACGCATAACGGATCACGCATTTCTCATAACGCATAACGCATAACGGATCACGTATTACTCATAACGCATAACGCATAACGGATCACGCATTTCTCATAACTAATAACGCATAACGCATAACGCATAACGCATAACGCATAACGCATAACGCATAACGCATAACGCATAACGCATAACGCATAACGCATAATGCATATCGCATAATGCATAACGCATAACGCATAACGCATAACGCATAACGCATAACGCATAACGCATATCGCATAACGCATAACGCATAACGCGTAACGGATCTCGCATTACTCATAACGCATAACGCATAACGCATAACGCATAACGCATAACGCATAACGCATAACGCATAACGCATAACGCATAACGCATAACGCATAACGCATAACGCATAACGCATAACGCATAACGCATAACGCATAACGCATAACGCATAACGCATAACGCATAACGCATAACGCATAACGCATAACGCATAACGCATAACGCATAACGCATAAAGCATAACGCATAACGCATAACGCATAACGCATAACGCATAACGCATAACGCATAACGCATAACGCATAACGCATAACGCATAAAGCATAACGCATAACGCATAACGCATAACGCATAACGCATAATGCATAACGCATAACGCATAACGGATCACGCATTACACATAACGCATAACGCATAACGGATCACGCATTACTCATAACGCATAACGCATAACGCATAACGGATCTCGCATTTCTCATAACGCATAACGCATAACGCATAACGCATAACGCATAACCCATAACGCATAAAGCATATAGCAAAACGCATAACGCATAACGCATGACTCATAACGCACAACCCATAACGCATAACGCATAACGCATAACGCATAACGCATAACGCATAACGCATAACGCATAACGCATAACGCATAACGCATAACGCATAACGCATAGCGCATAACGCATAACGCATAACGCATAACGCATAACGCACAACGCATAACGCATAACGCAAAACGCGTAACGCATAACGCATAACGCATTACACATAACGGATCACGCATTACTCATAACGCATAACGCATAACGCATAACCCATAACGCATAACGCATAAAGCAAAACGCATAACGCATAACGCATAACGCATAACGCATAACGCATAACGCATAACGCATAACGGATCACGCATTACTCATAACGCATAACGCATAACGCATAACGCATATCGCATAACGCATAACGCATAACGCATAACGCATAACGGATCACGTATTACTCATAACGCATAACGCATAACGGATCACGCATTTCTCATAACGCATAACGCATAACGCATAACGCATAACGCATAACGCATAACGCATAACGCATAACGCATAACGCATAACGCATAATGCATATCGCATAATGCATAACGCATAACGCATAACGCATAACGCATAACGCATAATGCATATCGCATAATGCATAACGCATAACGCATAACGCATAACGCCTAACGCATAGCGCATAACGCATAACGCATAACGCATAACGCATAAAGCATAACGCATAACGCATAACGCATAACGCATAATGCATAACGCATAACGCATAACGCATAACGCATAACGCATAACGCATAACGCATAACGCATAACGCATAACGCATAACGCATAACGCATAACGCATAACGCATAACGCATAACGCATAACGCATAAAGCATAACGCATAACGCATAACGCATAACGCATAACGCATAATGCATAACGCATAACGCATAACGGATCACGCATTACACATAACGCATAACGCATAACGGATCACGCATTACTCATAACGCATAACGCATAACGCATAACGGATCTCGCATTTCTCATAACGCATAACGCATAACGCATAACGCATAACGCATAACCCATAACGCATAAAGCATATAGCAAAACGCATAACGCATAACGCATGACTCATAACGCACAACCCATAACGCATAACGCATAACGCAAATCGCATAACGCATAACGCATAACGCATAACGCATAACGCATAACGCATAACGCATAACGCATAACGCATAACGCATAACGCATAGCGCATAACGCATAACGCATAACGCATAACGCATAACGCACAACGCATAACGCATAACGCAAAACGCGTAACGCATAACGCATAACGCATTACACATAACGGATCACGCATTACTCATGACGCATAACGCATAACGCATAACCCATAACGCATAACGCATAAAGCAAAACGCATAACGCATAACGCATAACGCATAACGCATAACGCATAACGCATAACGCATAACGCATAACGGATCACGCATTACTCATAACGCATAACGCATAACGCATAAGGCATATCGCATAACGCATAACGCATAACGCATAACGCATAACGGATCACGTATTACTCATAACGCATAACGCATAACGGATCACGCATTTCTCATAACGCATAACGCATAACGCATAACGCATAACGCATAACGCATAACGCATAACGCATAACGCATAACGCATAACGCATAACGCATAACGCATAATGCATATCGCATAATGCATAACGCATAACGCATAACGCATAACGCATAACGCATAATGCATATCGCATAATGCATAACGCATAACGCATAACGCATAACGCCTAACGCATAGCGCATAACGCATAACGCATAACGCATAACGCACAAAGCATAACGCATAACGCATAACGCATAACGCATAATGCATAACGCATAACGCATAACGGATCACGCATTACGCATAACGCATAACGCATAACGGAATTACGCATTACTCATAACGCATAACGCATAACGCATAACGCATAACGGATCTCGCATTTCTCATAACGCATAACGCATAATGTATAACACATAACGCATAACGCATAACGCATAACCCATAACGCATAACGCATAAAGCAAAACGCATAACGCATAACGCATGACTCATAACGCACAACCCATAACGCATAACGCATAACGCAAATCGCATAACGCATAACGCATAACGCATAACGCATAACGCATAACGCATAACGCATAACGCATAACGCATAACGCATAACGCATAACGCATAACGCATAACGCATAACGCAAACGCATAACGCATAGCGCATAACGCATAACGCATAACGCATAACGCATAACGCATAACGCATAACACATAACGCATAACGCATAACGCAAAACGCATAACGCATAACGCATTACACATAACGGATCACGCATTACTCATAACGCATAACGCATAACGCATAACCCATAACGCATAACGCATAAAGCAAAACGCATAACGCATAACGCATAACGCATAACGCATAACGCATAACGCATAACGCATAACGGATCACGCATTACTCATAACGCATAACGCATAACGCATAACGCATATCGCATAACGCATAACGCATAACGCATATCGCATAACGCATAACGCATAACGCATAACGCATAACGCATAACGCATAACGCATAACGCATAACGCATATCGCTTAACGCATAACTCATAACGCATAACGCATAACGCATAACGGATCACGCATTACTCATAACGCATAACGCATAACGGATCACGCATTTCTCATAACGCATAACGCATAACGGATCACGTATTACTCATAACGCATAACGCATAACGGATCACGCATTTCTCATAACGCATAACCCATAACGCATAACGCATAACGCATAACGCATAACGCATAACGCATAACGCATAACGCATAACGCATAACGCATAACGCATAACGCATAACGCATAACGCATAACGGATCACGCATTACTTATAACGCATAACGCTTAACGCATAACGCATAACGCATAACGCATAACGCATAACGCATAACGCATAACGCATAACGCATAACGCATAACGCATAACGCATAACGCATCACGCATCACGCATAACGCATAACGCAAATCGCATAACGCATAACGCATAACGCATAACGCATAACGCATAACGCATAACGTATAACGCATAACTCATAACGCATAACGCGTAACGTAAAACGCATTACTCATAACGCATAACGCATAACGGATCACGCATTTCTCATAACGCATAACGCATAACGGATCACGTATTACTCATAACGCATAACGCATAACGGATCACGCATTTCTCATAACGCATAACGCATAACGCATAACGCATAACGCATAACGCATAACGCATAACGCATAACGCATAACGCATTACGCATAACGCATAACGCATAACGCATAACGCATAACGCATAACGGATCACGCATTACTCATAACTCATAACGCCTAACGGATCACGCATTTCTCATAACGCATAACGCAAAACGCATAACGCATAACGCATAACGCATATCGCATAACGCATAACGCATAACGCATAACGCATAACGCATAACGCATAACGCATAACGCATAACGCATAACGCATAACGCATAACGCGTAACGGATCTCGCATTACTCATAACGCATAACGCAAAACGCATAACGCCTAACGCATAACGCATGACGGATCACGCATTACTCATAACGCAGAACGGATGACGCATTCCGCATAACGCATAACGCATAACGCATAACGCTTAACGCATGACCCATAGCGCATAACGCATTACGCGTAACGCATAACGCATAACGCATAAAGCATAACGCATAACGGATCACGCATTACTCATAACCCATAACGCATAACGCAAAACGCATAACGCCTAACGCATAACGCATGACGGATCACGCATTACTCATAACGCATAACGGATGACGCATTCCGCATAACGCATAACGCATAACGCATAACGCATAACGCATAACGCATAACGCATAACGCATAACGCATAACGCATAACGCATAACGCATAAAGCATAACGCATAACGCATACGGATCACGCATTTCTCATAACGCATAACGCATAACGGATCACGCGTTACTCATAACGCATAACGCATAACGCATAACGGATCACGCGTTACTCATAACGCATAACGCATAACGCATAACGCATGACGGATCACGCATTACTCATAACGCATAACGGATGACGCATTACGCATAACGCATAACGCATAACGCATAACGCATAACGCATAACGCATAACGGATCACGCGTTACTCATAACGCATAACGCATAACGCATAACGCGTAACGGATATCGCATTACTCATAACGCATAACGCAAAACGCATAACGCCTAACGCATAACGCATGACGGATCACGCATTACTCATAACGCATAACGGATGACGCATTCCGCATAACGCATAACGCATAACGCTTAACGCATGACCCATAGCGCATGACCCATAGCGCATAACGCATTACGCGTAACGCATAACGCATAACGCATAAAGCATTACGCATAACGGATCACGCATTACTCATAACCCATAACCCATAACGCATAACGCATAACGCATAACGCATAACGCAAATCGCATAACGCATAACGCATAACGCATAAAGCATAACGCATAACGCATAACGCATAACGGATCACTCATTTCTCATAACGCATAACGCATAACGCATAACGCATAACGGATCACGCGTTACTCATAACGCATAACGGATCACGCATTACTCATAACGCATAACGCATAAAGCATAACCCATAACGCATAACGCATAAAGCAAAACGCATAACGCATAACGCATGACTCATAACGCACAACCCATAACTCATAACGCATAACGCATAACGCATAACGTAAAACGCATAACGCATAGCGGATAACGCACAACGCATAACACATAACGCATAACGCATAACGCATAACGCATAACGCATAAAGCATAACGCATAACGGATCTCGCATAACGCATAACGCATAACGCATAACGCATAACGGATCACGCATTACTCATAACGCATAACGCATGACTCATAACGCACAACCCATAACGCATAACGCATAACGCATAACGCAAATCGCATAACGCATAACGCATAACGCATAACGCATAACGCATAACGCTTAACGCATGACCCATAGCGCATAACGCATTACGCGTAACGCATAACGCATAACGCATAAAGCATTACGCATAACGGATCACGCATTACTCATAACCCATAACGCATAACGCATAACACATAACGCATAGCGCATAACGCATAACACATTACGGATCACGCATTACTCATAACGCATAACGCATAACGCATAACCCATAACGCATAACGCATAAAGCAAAACGCATAACGCATAACGCATAACGCATAACGCATAACGCAAATCGCATAACGCATAACGCATAACGCATAAAGCATAACGCATAACGCATAACGCATAACGGATCACTCATTTCTCATAACGCATAACGCATAACGCATAACGGATCACGCGTTACTCATAACGCATAACGGATCACGCATTACTCATAACGCATAACGCATAAAGCATAACCCATAACGCATAACGCATAAAGCAAAACGCATAACGCATAACGCATGACTCATAACGCACAACCCATAACGCATAACGCATAACGCATAACGCATAACGCATAACGCATAACGCTTAACGCATGACCCATAGCGCATAACGCATAACGCATAACGGATCACGCATTACTCATAACGCATAACGCATAACGCATTACGCATAACGCATAACGCATAACGCAAATAGCATAACGTATAACGCATAACGCATAACGCATAACGGATCACACATTACTCATTACGCATAACGCATAACGGATCACGCATCACTCATAACGCATAACGCATAACGCATAACGCATAACGCACAACGCATAACGCATAACGCATAACGCATAACGCATAACGCGTAAAGCATAACGCATAACGCATACCGGATCACGCATTACTCATAACGCGTAACGCATAACGCATAATGCATAACGCATAACGCAAATAGCATAACGCATAACGCATAACGCATAACGCATAACGCATAACGGATCACGCATTACTCATTACGCATAACGCATAACGGATCACGCATCACTCATAACGCATAACGCATAACGCATAGCGCATAACGCATAACGCATAACGCACAACGCATAACGCATAACGCATAACGCATAACGCATAACGCGTAACGCATAACGCATAACGCATAACGCATAACGCATAACGGATCACGCATTACTCATAACGCATAACGCATGACTCATAACGCACAACCCATAACGCATAACGCATAACGCATAACGCTTATCGCATAACGCACAACGCATAACGCATAACGCATAACGAATAACTCATAACCCATAACGCATAACGCATAACGCATAACGCATAACCCAAATCGCATAACGCATAACGCATAACGCATAACCCATAACGTATAACGCATAACTCATAACGCATAACGCATAACGTAAAACGCATAACGTATAGCGGATAACGCACAACGCATAACACATAACGCATAACGCATAACGCATAACGCATAACGCATAAAGCATAACGCATAACGGATCTCGCATAACGCATAACGCATAACGCATAACGCATAACGGATCACGCATTACTCATAACGCATAACGCATGACTCATAACGCACAACCCATAACGCATAACGCATAACGCATAACGCAAATCGCATAACGCACAACGCATAACGCATAACGCATAACGCATAACGCATAACCCAAATCGCATAACGCATAACGCATAACGCATAACCCATAACGTATAACGCATAACTCATAACGCATAACGCATAACGTAAAACGCATAACGCATAGCGGATAACGCACGACGCATAACACATAACGCATAACGCATAACGCATTACTCATAACGCATAACGCATAACGCATAACGCATAACGCAAATAGCATAACGCATAACGCATAACGCATAACGCATAACGCATAACGCATAACGCATAACGCATAACGCATAACGCATAACGCATAACGCATAACGCATAACGCATAACGCATAACACATAACGCATAACGCATAACGCATAACGCATAACGCATAACGCATAACGCATAACGCATAACGCATAACGCATAACGCATAACGCATAACGCATAACGCATAACGCATAATGCATAACGCATAACGCGTAACGGATCTCGCATTACTCATAACGCATAACGCATAACGCATAACGCATAACGCATAAAGCATAACGCATAACGCATATCGGATCACGCATTTCTCATAACGCATAACGCATAACGCATAACGGATCAGGCGTTACTCATAACGCATAACGCATAACGCATAACGCATAACGCATAACGCATAACGCATAACGCATAACGCATAACGCATAACGGATCACGCGTTACTCATAACGCATAACGCATAACGCATAACGCATAACGCGTAACGGATATCGCATTACTCATAACGCATAACGCAAAACGCATAACGCCTAACGCATAACGCATGACGGATCACGCATTACTCATAACGCATAACGGATGACGCATTCCGCATAACGCATAACGCATAACGCATAACGCTTAACGCATGACCCATAGCGCATAACGCATTACGCGTAACGCATAACGCATAACGCATAAAGCATTACGCATAACGGATCACGCATTACTCATAACCCATAACCCATAACGCATAACGCATAACGCATAACGCATAGCGCATAACGCATAACACATAACGGATCACGCATAACGCATAACGCATAACGCATAACGCATAACGCATAGCGCATAACGCATAACACATAACGGATCACGCATAACGCATAACGCATAACGCATAACGCATTCCGCATAACGCATAACGCATAACGCATAACGCATAACGGATCACGCATTTATCATAACGCATAACGCATAACGCATAACGGATCACGCGTTACTCATAACGCATAACGCATAACGCATATCGCATAACGCATAACGCATAACGCATAACGCATAACGCATAACGCATAACGGATCACGCGTTACTCATAACGCATAACGCATAACGCATAACGCATAACGCATAACGCATAGCGCTAACGCATAACGCATAACGCATAACGGATCACGTATTACTCATAACGCATAACGCATAACGGATCACGCATTTCTCATAACGCATAACGCATAACGCATAACGCATAACGCATAACGCATAACGCATAACGCATAACGCATAATGCATATCGCATAATGCATAACGCATAACGCATAACGCATAACGCATAACGCATAACGCATAACGCATAACGCATAACGCATAACGCAAATCGCATAACGCATAACGCATAACGCATATCGCATAACGCATAACGCATAACGCATAACGCATAACGCATAACGCATAACGCATAACGGATCACGCGTTACTCATAACGCATAACGCATAACGCATAACGCGTAACGGATATCGCATTACTCATAACGCATAACGCAAAACGCATAACGCCTAACGCATAACGCATGACGGATCACGCATTACTCATAACGCATAACGGATGACGCATTCCGCATAACGCATAACGCATAACGCATAACGCTTAACGCATGACCCATAGCGCATAACGCATTACGCGTAACGCATAACGCATAACGCATAAAGCATTACGCATAACGGATCACGCATTACTCATAACCCATAACCCATAACGCATAACGCATAACGCATAACGCATAGCGCATAACGCATAACACATAACGGATCACGCATAACGCATAACGCATAACGCATAACGCATAACGCATAGCGCATAACGCATAACACATAACGGATCACGCATAACGCATAACGCATAACGCATAACGCATTCCGCATAACGCATAACGCATAACGCATAACGCATAACGGATCACGCATTTATCATAACGCATAACGCATAACGCATAACGGATCACGCGTTACTCATAACGCATAACGCATAACGCATATCGCATAACGGATCACGCGTTACTCATAACGCATAACGCATAACGCATAACGCATAACGCATAACGCATAGCGCTAACGCATAACGCATAACGCATAACGGATCACGTATTACTCATAACGCATAACGCATAACGGATCACGCATTTCTCATAACGCATAACGCATAACGCATAACGCATAACGCATAACGCATAACGCATAACGCATAACGCATAACGCATAACGCATAATGCATATCGCATAATGCATAACGCATAACGCATAACGCATAACGCATAACGCATAACGCATAACGCATAACGCATAACGCATAACGCATAACGCATAACGCATGACCCATAGCGCATAACGCATTACGCGTAACGCATAACGCATAACGCATAAAGCATTACGCATAACGGATCACGCATTACTCATAACCCATAACGCATAACGCATAACACATAACGCATAGCGCATAACGCATAACACATTACGGATCACGCATTACTCATAACGCATAACGCATAACGCATAACCCATAACGCATAACGCATAAAGCAAAACGCATAACGCATAACGCATAACGCATAACGCATAACGCATAACGCAAATCGCATAACGCATAACGCATAAAGCATAACGCATAACGCATAACGCATAACGGATCAGTCATTTCTCATAACGCATAACGCATAACGCATAACGGATCACGCGTTACTCATTACGCATAACGCATAACGCATAACGCATAACGCATAACGCATAACGCATAACACATAACGCATAACGCATAACGCATAACGCATAACGCATAACGCATAACGCATAACGCATAACGCATAACGCATAACGCATAACGCATAACGCATAATGCATAACGCATAACGCGTAACGGATCTCGCATTACTCATAACGCATAACGCATAACGCATAACGCATAACGCATAAAGCATAACGCATAACGCATATCGGATCACGCTTTTCTCATAACGCATAACGCATAACGCATAACGGATCAGGCGTTACTCATAACGCATAACGCATAACGCATAACGCATAACGCATAACGCATAACGCATAACGCATAACGCATAACGCATAACGCATAACGGATCACGCGTTACTCATAACGCATAACGCATAACGCATAACGCATAACGCGTAACGGATATCGCATTACTCATAACGCATAACGCAAAACGCATAACGCCTAACGCATAACGCATGACGGATCACGCATTACTCATAACGCATAACGGATGACGCATTCCGCATAACGCATAACGCATAACGCATAACGCATAACGCTTAACGCATGACCCATAGCGCATAACGCATTACGCGTAACGCATAACGCATAACGCATAAAGCATTACGCATAACGGATCACGCATTACTCATAACCCATAACCCATAACGCATAACGCATAACGCATAACGCATAGCGCATAACGCATAACACATAACGGATCACGCATAACGCATAACGCATAACGCATAACGCATAACGCATAGCGCATAACGCATAACACATAACGGATCACGCATAACGCATAACGCATAACGCATAACGCATTCCGCATAACGCATAACGCATAAAGCATAACGCATAACGCATAACGGATCACGCATAACGCATAACGCATAACGCATAACGCATTCCGCATAACGCATAACGCATAACGCATAACGCATAACGGATCACGCATTTATCATAACGCATAACGCATAACGCATAACGGATCACGCGTTACTCATAACGCATAACGCATAACGCATATCGCATAACCCATAACGCATAACGCATAACGCATAACGGATCACGCGTTACTCATAACGCATAACGCATAACGCATAATGCATAACGCATAACGCATAGCGCTAACGCATAACGCATAACGCATAACGGATCACGTATTACTCATAACGCATAACGCATAACGGATCACGCATTTCTCATAACGCATAACGCATAACGCATAACGCATAACGCATAACGCATAACGCATAACGCATAACGCATAACGCATAATGCATGTCGCATAATGCATAACGCATAATGCATAACGCATAACGCATAACGCATAACGCATAACGCATAACGCATAACGCATAACGCAAATCGCATAACGCATAACGCATAACGCATATCGCATAACGCATAACGCATAACGCATAACGCATAACGCATAACGCATAACGCATAACGGATCACGCGTTACTCATAACGCATAACGCATAACGCATAACGCATAACGCATAGCGCTAACGCATAACGCATAACGCATAACGGATCACGTATTACTCATAACGCATAACGCATAACGGATCACGCATTTCTCATAACGCATAACGCATAACGCATAACGCATAACGCATAACGCATAACGCATAACGCATAACGCATAACGCATAACGCATAATGCATATCGCATAACGTATAACGCATGACGCATAACGCATAACACATAAGGCATAATGCATAACGCATAAAGCGTAACGCATAACGCATAACGCAGAACGCATAACGCATAACGCATAACGCATAACGAATAACGCCTAACGCATAACGCATAACGCATAACGCATAACGCATAACGCATAACTTATAACTCATAACTCATAACGAATATCGCATAACGCATAACGCATAACGCATAACGCATAACGCATAACGCATAAAGCATAACGCATAACGCATAACGCATAATGTATAACGCATAACGCATAACGCATAACGCATAACTCATAACGTATAACGTATAACATATAACGCATAACGCATAACGCATAACGCATAACGCATAACGCATAATGTATAACGCATAACGCATAACGCATAACGCATAACTCATAACGTATAACGTATAACGTATAACGCATAACGCATAACGCATAACGCATAAAGCATCTCGCATAATGCATAACGCATAAAGCATAACGCATAACGCATAACGAATAACGCATGACGCATAACGCATAACGCATGACGCATATCGCATATCGCATTACGCATAACGCATTACGCATAACGCATAACGAATAACGCATAACGTATAACGTATAACGCATACCGCATAACGCATAACGCATAAAGCATAACGCATAACGCATAACGCATAACGCATAAAGCATAACGCATAACGCATAACGCATAACGCATTACGCATTACGCATAACGCATAACGCATAAAGCATAACGCATAACGCATAACGCATAACGCATAACGCATAACGCATAACGCATAACGCATAACGCATAACGCATAACGAATAACGCATAACACATAACGCATAACGCATA
Organism: Lasioglossum morio; assembly: GCA_916610235.2. Classification (NCBI taxonomy): domain Eukaryota; kingdom Metazoa; phylum Arthropoda; class Insecta; order Hymenoptera; family Halictidae; genus Lasioglossum; species Lasioglossum morio. The sequence goes on from CAKAJA020000289.1 coordinate 4,559,444, forward strand.
ACGCATAACGCATAACTCATAACTCACAACGAATATCGCATAACGCATAACGCATAACGCATAACGCATAATGCATAACGCATAAAGCATAACGCATAACGCATAACCATAACGAATGACGCATATCGCATAACGCATAACGCATAATGCATAACGCATAAAGCGTAACGTATAACGCATAACGCATAACGCATAACGCATACAGCATAACGCATAACGCATAACGCATTACGCATAACGTATAACGCATAACGTATAACGCATACCGCATAACGCATAACGCATAAAGCATAACGCATAACGCATAACGCATAACGCATAACGCATTACGCATAACGCATAACGCATAACGCATAACGTATAACGCATACCGCATAACGCATAACGCATAAAGCATAACGCATAACGCATAACGCATAACGCATAAAGCATAACGCATAACGCATAACGCATAACGCATGACGCATATCGCATAACTCATAACGCATAATGCATAACGCATAAAGCGTAACGCATAACGCATAACGCAAACCATAAAGCATAAGGCATAACGCATAACGCATAACGCATAACGCATGTCGCATAACGCATAACGCATAACGTATAACGTATAACGCATACCGCATAACGCATAACGCATAACGCATAACGCATAACGCATAACGCATATCGCATAACGTATAACGCATGACGCATAACGCATAACACATAACGCATAACGCATAACGCATAACGCATAACGCTTAACGCATAACGGATCACGCATAACGCATACTGCACAACGCATAACGAATACCGCAAAACGCATAACGCCTAACGCATAACGGATCACGCATAACGCTTATCGCATAACGTATAACTCATAATGCACAACGCATAAAGCATAACGCATAACGCATAACGCATAACGCATAACGCATAACGAATAACGCCTAACGCATAACGCATAACGCATAACGCATAACGCATAACGCATAACGAATAACGCCTAACGCATAACGCATAACGCATAACGCATAACGCATAACTTATAACTCATAACGCATAACGCATAACGCATAACGCATAACGCACAACGCATATCGCATAACGCAATACGCATAACGCATAACGCATAACACATTACGCATAACGCATAACGAATAACGCATAACGTATAACGCATAACGCATAACGCATAACGCATAACACATAACGCATAACGCATAATGCACAACGCATAACGAATACAGCAAAACGCATAACGCTTAACGCATAACGGATCACGCATAACGCTTAATGCACAACGCATAACGAATACCGCAAAACGCATAACGCCTAACGCATAACGGATCACGCATAACGCTTAACGCATAACGCATAACTCATAACGCATAACGCATAAGCATAACGCATAACGCATAACGCATAACGCATAATGTATAACGCATAACGCATAACGCATAACGCATAACTCATAACGTATAACGTATAACGTATAACGCATAACGCATAACGCATAACGCATAAAGCATCTCGCATAATGCATAACGCATAAAGCATAACGCATAACGCATAACGAATAACGCATGACGCATAACGCATAACGCATGACGCATATCGCATATCGCATAACGCATAACGCATTACGCATAACGCATAACGAATAACGCATAACGTATAACGTATAACGCATACCGCATAACGCATAACGCATAAAGCATAACGCATAACGCATAACGCATAAAGCATAACGCATAACGCATAACGCATAACGCATTACGCATTACGCATAACGCATAACGCATAACGTATAACGCATACCGCATAACGCATAACGCATAAAGCATAACGCATAACGCATAACGCATAACGCATAAAGCATAACGCATAACGCATAACGCATAACGCATAACGCATAACGCATAACGCATAACGAATAACGCATAACACATAACGCATAACGCATAACGCATAACTCATAACTCACAACGAATATCGCATAACGCATAACGCATAACGCATAACGCATAATGCATAACGCATAAAGCATAACGCATAACGCATAACCATAACGAATGACGCATATCGCATAACGCATAACGCATAATGCATAACGCATAAAGCGTAACGCATAACGCATAACGCATAACGCATAACGCATAAAGCATAACGCATAACGCATAACGCATTACGCATAACGTATAACCCATAACGTATAACGCATACCGCATAACGCATAACGCATAAAGCATAACGCATAACGCATAACGCATAACGCATTACGCATAACGCAAAACGCATAACGCATAACGTATAACGCATACCGCATAACGCATAACGCATAAAGCATAACGCATAACGCATAACGCATAACGCATAAAGCATAACGCATAACGCATAACGCATAACGCATGACGCATATCGCATAACTCATAACGCATAATGCATAACGCATAAAGCGTAACGCATAACGCATAACGCAAACCCATAAGGCATAAGGCATAACGCATAACGCATAACGCATAACGCATGTCGGATCACTCATAACGCATAATGCATAACGCATAAAGCATAAAGCATAAAGCATAACGTATAACGCATAACGCATATCGCATAACGCATAACGCATAACGTATAACGTATAACGCATACCGCATAACGCATAACGCATAACGCATAACGCATATCGCATAACGTATAACGCATGACGCATAACGCATAACACATAACGCATTCCGCATAACGCATAACGCATAACGCATAACGCATAACGGATCACGCATTTATCATAACGCATAACGCATAACGCATAACGGATCACGCGTTACTCATAACGCATAACGCATAACGCATATCGCATAACGCATAACGCATAACGCATAACGCATAATGCATATCGCATAATGCATAACGCATAACGCATAACGCATAACGCATAACGCATAACGCATAACGCATAACGCATAACGCATAACGCATAATGCATAACGGATCACGCGTTACTCATAACGCATAACGCATAACGCATAACGCATAACGCATAACGCATAACGCATAACGCATAACGCATAATGCATATCGCATAATGCATAACGCATAACGCATAACGCATAACGCATAACGCATAACGCATAACGCATAACGCATAACGCATAACGCAAATCGCATAACGCATAACGCATAACGCATATCGCATAACGCATAACGCATAACGCATAACGCATAACGCATAACGCATAACGCATAACGGATCACGCGTTACTCATAACGCATAACGCATAACGGATCACGCATTTCTCATAACGCATAACGCATAACGCATAACGCATAACGCATAACGCATAACGCATAACGCATAACGCATAATGCATATCGCATAATGCATAACGCATAACGCATAACGCATAACGCATAACGCATAACGCATAACGCATAACGCATAACGCATAACGCAAATCGCATAACGCATAACGCATAACGCATATCGCATAACGCATAACGCATAACGCATAACGCATAACGCATAACGCATAACGCATAACGGATCACGCGTTACTCATAACGCATAACGCATAACGCATAACGCATAACGCATAACGCATAGCGCTAACGCATAACGCATAACGCATAACGGATCACGTATTACTCATAACGCATAACGCATAACGGATCACGCATTTCTCATAACGCATAACGCATAACGCATAACGCATAACGCATAACGCATAACGCATAACGCATAACGCATAACGCATAACGCATAATGCATATCGCATAACGTATAACGCATGACGCATAACGCATAACACATAAGGCATAATGCATAACGCATAAAGCGTAACGCATAACGCATAACGCAGAACGCATAACGCATAACGCATAACGCATAACGAATAACGCCTAACGCATAACGCATAACGCATAACGCATAACGCATAACGCATAACTTATAACTCATAACTCATAACGAATATCGCATAACGCATAACGCATAACGCATAACGCATAATGCATAACGCATAAAGCATAACGCATAACGCATAACGCATAATGTATAACGCATAACGCATAACGCATAACGCATAACTCATAACGTATAACGTATAACATATAACGCATAACGCATAACGCATAACGCATAACGCATAACGCATAATGTATAACGCATAACGCATAACGCATAACGCATAACTCATAACGTATAACGTATAACGTATAACGCATAACGCATAACGCATAACGCATAAAGCATCTCGCATAATGCATAACGCATAAAGCATAACGCATAACGCATAACGAATAACGCATGACGCATAACGCATAACGCATGACGCATATCGCATATCGCATTACGCATAACGCATTACGCATAACGCATAACGAATAACGCATAACGTATAACGTATAACGCATACCGCATAACGCATAACGCATAAAGCATAACGCATAACGCATAACGCATAACGCATAAAGCATAACGCATAACGCATAACGCATAACGCATTACGCATTACGCATAACGCATAACGCATAAAGCATAACGCATAACGCATAACGCATAACGCATAACGCATAACGCATAACGCATAACGCATAACGAATAACGCATAACACATAACGCATAACGCATAACGCATAACGCATAACTCATAACTCACAACGAATATCGCATAACGCATAACGCATAACGCATAACGCATAATGCATAACGCATAACGCATAAAGCATAACGCATAACGCATAACCATAACGAATGACGCATATCGCATAACGCATAACGCATAATGCATAACGCATAAAGCGTAACGTATAACGCATAACGCATAACGCATAACGCATACAGCATAACGCATAACGCATAACGCATTACGCATAACGTATAACGCATAACGTATAACGCATACCGCATAACGCATAACGCATAAAGCATAACGCATAACGCATAACGCATAACGCATAACGCATTACGCATAACGCATAACGCATAACGCATAACGTATAACGCATACCGCATAACGCATAACGCATAAAGCATAACGCATAACGCATAACGCATAACGCATAACGCATAAAGCATAACGCATAACGCATAACGCATAACGCATGACGCATATCGCATAACTCATAACGCATAATGCATAACGCATAAAGCGTAACGCATAACGCATAACGCAAACCATAAAGCATAAGGCATAACGCATAACGCATAACGCATAACGCATGTCGCATAACGCATAACGCATAACGTATAACGTATAACGCATACCGCATAACGCATAACGCATAACGCATAACGCATAACGCATAACGCATATCGCATAACGTATAACGCATGACGCATAACGCATAACGCATAACGCATAACGCATAATGCACAACGCATAACGCTTAACGCATAACGGATCACGCATAACGCATACTGCACAACGCATAACGAATACCGCAAAACGCATAACGCCTAACGCATAACGGATCACGCATAACGCTTATCGCATAACGTATAACTCATAATGCACAACGCATAAAGCATAACGCATAACGCATAACGCATAACGCATAACGAATAACGCCTAACGCATAACGCATAACGCATAACGCATAACGCATAACGCATAACGAATAACGCCTAACGCATAACGCATAACGCATAACGCATAACGCATAACTTATAACTCATAACGCATAACGCATAACGCATAACGCATAACGCACAACGCATATCGCATAACGCAATACGCATAACGCATAACGCATAACACATTACGCATAACGCATAACGAATAACGCATAACGTATAACGCATAACGCATAACGCATAACGCATAACACATAACGCATAACGCATAATGCACAACGCATAACGAATACAGCAAAACGCATAACGCTTAACGCATAACGGATCACGCATAACGCTTAATGCACAACGCATAACGAATAACGCAAAACGCATAACGCCTAACGCATAACGGATCACGCATAACGCTTAACGCATAACGTATAACTCATAATGCATAACGCATAACCATAACGAATAACGCATATCGCATAACGCATAATGTATAACGCATAACGCATAACGCATAACGCATAACTCATAACGTATAACGTATAACGTATAACGCATAACGCATAACGCATAACGCATAAAGCATCTCGCATAATGCATAACGCATAAAGCATAACGCATAACGCATAACGAATAACGCATGACGCATAACGCATAACGCATGACGCATATCGCATATCGCATAACGCATAACGCATTACGCATAACGCATAACGAATAACGCATAACGTATAACGTATAACGCATACCGCATAACGCATAACGCATAAAGCATAACGCATAACGCATAACGCATAACGCATAAAGCATAACGCATAACGCATAACGCATAACGCATTACGCATTACGCATAACGCATAACGCATAACGTATAACGCATACCGCATAACGCATAACGCATAAAGCATAACGCATAACGCATAACGCATAACGCATAAAGCATAACGCATAACGCATAACGCATAACGCATAACGCATAACGCATAACGCATAACGAATAACGCATAACACATAACGCATAACGCATAACGCATAACTCATAACTCACAACGAATATCGCATAACGCATAACGCATAACGCATAACGCATAATGCATAACGCATAAAGCATAACGCATAACGCATAACCATAACGAATGACGCATATCGCATAACGCATAACGCATAATGCATAACGCATAAAGCGTAACGCATAACGCATAACGCATAACGCATAACGCATAAAGCATAACGCATAACGCATAACGCATTACGCATAACGTATAACCCATAACGTATAACGCATACCGCATAACGCATAACGCATAAAGCATAACGCATAACGCATAACGCATAACGCATTACGCATAACGCATAACGCATAACGCATAACGTATAACGCATACCGCATAACGCATAACGCATAAAGCATAACGCATAACGCATAACGCATAAAGCATAACGCATAACGCATAACACATAACGCATGACGCATATCGCATAACTCATAACGCATAATGCATAACGCATAAAGCGTAACGCATAACGCATAACGCAAACCCATAAGGCATAAGGCATAACGCATAACGCATAACGCATAACGCATGTCGGATCACTCATAACGCATAATGCATAACGCATAAAGCATAAAGCATAACGTATAACGCATAACGCATATCGCATAACGCATAACGCATAACGTATAACGTATAACGCATACCGCATAACGCATAACGCATAACGCATAACGCATATCGCATAACGTATAACGCATGACGCATAACGCATAACACATAAGGCATAATGCATAACGCATAAAGCGTAACGCATAACGCATAACGCAGAACGCATAACGCATAAAGCATAACGCATAACGCATAACGCATAACGCATAACGCATAACGCATAACGCATAACGCATAACGCATAACGCATAACGCATAACGCTTAACGCATAACGTATAACTCATAATGCACAACGCATAAAGCATAACGCATAACGCATAACGCATAACGAATAACGCCTAACGCATAACGCATAACGCATAACGCATAACTTATAACTCATAACTCATAACGAATATCGCATAACGCATAACGCATAACGCATAACGCATAACGCATAATGCATAACGCATAACGCATAACGCATAACGCATAACGCATAACGCATAACGCACAACGCATATCGCATAACGCATAACGCATAACGCATAACGCATGGCGCATAACTCAAAATGCATAACGCATAACACATAACGCATATCGCATAACGTATAAGGCATAACGCATAATACATAACGTATAACGCATTATGCATAACGCATAACGCATAACGCATAATGCATAACGCATAACGCAAACCCATAAGGCATAAGGCATAACGCACAACGCATAATGCATAACGCATAACGCATAACGCATGGCGCATAACGCAAAATGCATAACGCATAACGCATAACGCATAACGCATAAGGCATAACGCATAACGCATAACGCATAACGCACAACGCATATCGCATAACGCATAACGCATAACGCATAACGCATGGCGCATAACTCAAAATGCATAACGCATAACGCATAACGCATAACGCATAACGCATAACGCATAACGCATAACGCACAACGCATATCGGATAACGTATAACGCAAAACGCATAACGCATAACGCATAACCCATAACGCATAACGCATGTCGGATCACTCATAACGCATAACGCATAACGCATAAAGCATAAAGCATAACGTATAACGCATAACGCATATCGCATAACGCATAACGCATAACGCATAACGCATAACGCATAACGAATAACGCATAACGCATAACGCATAACGCATAACGCATAACGCATAACGCATAACTCATAACTCACAACGAATATCGCATAACGCATAACGCATAACGCATAACGCATAATGCATAACGCATAAAGCATAACGCATAACGCATAACCATAACGAATGACGCATATCGCATAACGCATAACGCATAATGCATAACGCATAAAGCGTAACGCATAACGCATAACGCATAACGCATAACGCATAAAGCATAACGCATAACGCATAACGCATTACGCATAACGTATAACGCATAACGTATAACGCATAACGCATAACGCATAACGCATAAAGCATAACGCATAACGCATAACGCATAACGCATTACGCATAACGCATAACGCATAACGCATAACGTATAACGCATACCGCATAACGCATAACGCATAAAGCATAACGCATAACGCATAACGCATAACGCATAAAGCATAACGCATAACGCATAACGCATAACGCATGACGCATATCGCATAACTCATAACGCATAATGCATAACGCATAAAGCGTAACGCATAACGCATAACGCAAACCCATAAGGCATAAGGCATAACGCATAACGCATAACGCATAACGCATGTCGGATCACTCATAACGCATAATACATAACGCATAAAGCATAAAGCATAACGTATAACGCATAACGCATATCGCATAACGCATAACGCATAACGTATAACGTATAACGCATACCGCATAACGCATAACGCATAACGCATAACGCATATCGCATAACGTATAACGCATGACGCATAACGCATAACACATAACGCATAACGCATAATGCACAACGCATAACGAATACAGCAAAACGCATAACGCTTAACGCATAACGGATCACGCATAACGCATAATGCACAACGCATAACGAATACCGCAAAACGCATAACGCCTAACGCATAACGGATCACGCATAACGCTTAACGCATAACGTATAACTCATAATGCACAACGCATAAAGCATAACGCATAACGCATAACGCATAACGAATAACGCCTAACGCATAACGCATAACGCATAACGCATAACTTATAACTCATAACTCATAACGAATATCGCATAACGCATAACGCATAACGCATAACGCATAACGCATAATGCATAACGCATAACGCATAACGCATAACGCATAACGCATAACGCATAACGCACAACGCATATCGCATAACGCATAACGCAAAATGCATAACGCATAACGCATAACGCATAACGCATAATGCATAACGCATAACGCATAACGCATAACGCACAACGCATATCGCATAACGCATAACGCATAACGCATAACGCATGGCGCATAACTCAAAATGCATAACGCATAACGCATAACGCATAACGCAAACCCATAAGGCATAAGGCATAACGCACAACGCATAATGCATAACGCATAACGCATAACGCATAACGCATGGCGCATAACGCAAAATGCATAACGCATAACGCATAACGCATAACGCATAATGCATAACGCATAACGCATAACGCATAACGCACAACGCATATCGCATAACGCATAACGCATAACGCATAACGCATGGCGCATAACTCAAAATGCATAACGCATAACGCATAACGCATAACGCATAACGCATAACGCATAACGCACAACGCATATCGGATAACGTATAACGCAAAACGCATAACGCATAACGCATAACCCATAACGCATAACGCATGTCGGATCACTCATAACGCATAACGCATAACGCATAAAGCATAAAGCATAACGTATAACGCATAACGCATATCGCATAACGCATAACGCATAACGCATAACGCATAACGCATAACGAATAACGCATAACACATAACGCATAACGCATAACGCATAACGCATAACGCATAACTCATAACTCACAACGAATATCGTATAACGCATAACGCATAACGCATAACGCATAATGCATAACGCATAAAGCATAACGCATAACGCATAACCATAACGAATGACGCATATCGCATAACGCATAACGCATAATGCATAACGCATAAAGCGTAACGCATAACGCATAACGCATAACGCATAAAGCATAACGCATAACGCATAACGCATTACGCATAACGTATAACGCGTAACGTATAACGCATACCGCATAACGCATAACGCGTAAAGCATAACGCATAACGCATAACGCATAACGCATTACGCATAACGCATAACGCATAACGCATAACGTATAACGCATACCGCATAACGCATAACGCATAAAGCATAACGCATAACGCATAACGCATAACGCATAACGCATAAAGCATAACGCATAACGCATAACGCATAACGCATGACGCATATCGCATAACTCATAACGCATAATGCATAACGCATAAAGCGTAACGCATAACGCATAACGCAAACCCATAAGGCATAAGGCATAACGCATAACGCATAACGCATAACGCATGTCGGATCACTCATAACGCATAATGCATAACGCATAAAGCATAAAGCATAACGTATAACGCATAACGCATAACGAATAACGCATAACACATAACGCATAACGCATAACGCATAACGCATAACGCATAACTCATAACTCACAACGAATATCGCATAACGCATAACGCATAACGCATAACGCATAATGCATAACGCATAAAGCATAACGCATAACGCATAACCATAACGAATGACGCATATCGCATAACGCATAACGCATAATGCATAACGCATAAAGCGTAACGCATAACGCATAACGCATAACGCATAAAGCATAACGCATAACGCATAACGCATTACGCATAACGTATAACGCGTAACGTATAACGCATACCGCATAACGCATAACGCGTAAAGCATAACGCATAACGCATAACGCATAACGCATTACGCATAACGCATAACGCATAACGCATAACGTATAACGCATACCGCATAACGCATAACGCATAAAGCATAACGCATAACGCATAACGCATAACGCATAACGCATAAAGCATAACGCATAACGCATAACGCATAACGCATGACGCATATCGCATAACTCATAACGCATAATGCATAACGCATAAAGCGTAACGCATAACGCATAACGCAAACCCATAAAGCATAAGGCATAACGCATAACGCATAACGCATAACGCATGTCGGATCACTCATAACGCATAATGCATAACGCATAAAGCATAAAGCATAACGTATAACGCATAACGCATATCGCATAACGCATAACGCATAACGTATAACGTATAACGCATACCGCATAACGCATAACGCATAACGCATAACGCATATCGCATAACGTATAACGCATGACGCATAACGCATAACACATAACGCATAACGCATAATGCACAACGCATAACGAATACAGCAAAACGCATAACGCTTAACGCATAACGGATCACGCATAACGCATAATGCACAACGCATAACGAATACCGCAAAACGCATAACGCCTAACGCATAACGGATCACGCATAACGCTTAACGCATAACGTATAACTCATAATGCACAACGCATAAAGCATAACGCATAACGCATAACGCATAACGAATAACGCCTAACGCATAACGCATAACGCATAACGCATAACGCATAACGCATAACGCATAATGCATAACGCATAACGCATAACGCATAACGCATAACGCATAACGCATAACGCATAACGCATAACGCACAACGCATATCGCATAACGCATAACGCATAACGCATAACGCATGGCGCATAACTCAAAATGCATAACGCATAACGCATAACGCATATCGCATAACGTATAAGGCATAACGCATAATACATAACGTATAACGCATTATGCATAACGCATAACGCATAACGCATAATGCATAACGCATAACGCAAACCCATAAGGCATAAGGCATAACGCATAACGCATAACGCATAACGCATAATGCATAACTCATAACGCATAACGCATAACGCAAAATGCATAACGCATAACGCATAACGCATAACGCATAACGCATAACGCACAACGCATATCGCATAACGCATAAAGCATAACGCATAACGCATGGCGCATAACTCAAAATGCATAACGCACAACGCATATCGCATAACGTACAACGTATAACGCATAACGCATAACGCATAACGCATAACGCATAACGCATAACGCATAACGCATAACGCATAACGCATAACGCATATCGCATAACGCATAACGCATAACGTATAACGCAAAACGCATAACGCATAACGTTACCGCATAAGGCTTTATGCATGATGCATATCGCATAACGCATAACGCATAACTCATAACGTATAACGCATAACGCATAATGCATAACGCATAACGCATAACGCATAACGCACAACGCAAACGTATAACGCACAACGCATAATGCATAACGCATAACGCATAACGCATAACGCATGGCGCATAACGCAAAATGCATAACGCATAACGCATAACGCATAACGCATAAGGCATAACGCATAACGCATAACGCATAACGCACAACGCATATCGCATAACGCATAACGCATAACGCATAACGCATGGCGCATAACTCAAAATGCATAACGCATAACGCATAACGCATAACGCATAACGCATAACGCACAACGCATATCGGATAACGTATAACGCAAAACGCATAACGCATAACGCATAACCCATAACGCATAACGCATGTCGGATCACTCATAACGCATAACGCATAACGCATAAAGCATAAAGCATAACGTATAACGCATAACGCATATCGCATAACGCATAACGCATAACGCATAACGCATAACGCATAACGAATAACGCATAACACATAACGCATAACGCATAACGCATAACGCATAACTCATAACTCACAACGAATATCGTATAACGCATAACGCATAACGCATAACGCATAACGCATAATGCATAACGCATAAAGCATAACGCATAACGCATAACCATAACGAATGACGCATATCGCATAACGCATAACGCATAATGCATAACGCATAAAGCGTAACGCATAACGCATAACGCATAACGCATAACGCATAAAGCATAACGCATAACGCATAACGCATTACGCATAACGTATAACGCATAACGTATAACGCATACCGCATAACGCATAACGCATAAAGCATAACGCATAACGCATAACGCATAACGCATTACGCATAACGCATAACGCATAACGCATAACGTATAACGCATACCGCATAACGCATAACGCATAAAGCATAACGCATAACGCATAACGCATAACGCATAAAGCATAACGCATAACGCATAACGCATAACGCATAACGCATGACGCATATCGCATAACTCATAACGCATAATGCATAACGCATAAAGCGTAACGCATAACGCATAACGCAAACCCATAAGGCATAAGGCATAACGCATAACGCATAACGCATAACGCATGTCGGATCACTCATAACGCATAATGCATAACGCATAAAGCATAAAGCATAACGTATAACGCATAACGCATATCGCATAACGCATAACGCATAACGTATAACGTATAACGCATACCGCATAACGCATAACGCATAACGCATAACGCATATCGCATAACGTATAACGCATGACGCATAACGCATAACGCATGGCGCATAACTCAAAATGCATAACGCATAACGCATAACGCATATCGCATAACGTATAAGGCATAACGCATAATACATAACGTATATCGCATTATGCATAACGCATAACGCTTAACGCATAACGTATAACTCCTAATGCACAACGCATAAAGCATAACGCATAACGCATAACGCATAACGAATAACGCCTAACGCATAACGCATAACGCATAACGCATAACTTATAACTCATAACTCATAACGAATATCGCATAACGCAAAACGCATAACGCATAACGCATAACGCATAATGCATAACGCATAACGCATAACGCATAACGCATAACGCATAACGCATAACGCACAACGCATATCGCATAACGCATAACGCATAACGCATAACGCATGGCGCATAACTCAAAATGCATAACGCATAACGCATAACGCATATCGCATAACGTATAAGGCATAACGCATAATACATAACGTATAACGCATTATGCATAACGCATAACGCATAACGCATAATGCATAACGCATAACGCAAACCCATAAGGCATAAGGGATAACGCATAACGCATAACGCATAACGCATAATGCATAACGCATAACGCATAACGCATAACGCAAAATGCATAACGCATAACGCATAACGCATAACGCATAACGCATAACGCACAACGCATATCGCATAACGCATAACGCATAACGCATAACGCATGGCGCATAACTCAAAATGCATAACGCACAACGCATATCGCATAACGTACAACGTATAACGCATAACGCATAACGCATAACGCATAACGCATAACGCATAACGCATAACGCATAACGCATAACGCATATCGCATAACGCATAACGCATAACGTATAACGCAAAACGCATAACGCATAACGTTACCGCATAAGGCTTTATGCATGATGCATATCGCATAACGCATAACGCATAACTCATAACGTATAACGCATAACGCATAATGCATAACGCATAACGCATAACGCATAACGCACAACGCAAACGTATAACGCACAACGCATAATGCATAACGCATAACGCATAACGCATAACGCATGGCGCATAACGCAAAATGCATAACGCATAACGCATAACGCATAACGCATAACGCATAACACATAACGCATAACGCATAACGCATAACGCATAACGCATAACGCATAGCGCATAACGCATAACACATAACGCATAACGCATAACGCATAACGCCTAACGGATCAGGCATAACGCATAACGCATAATGCATAACACATAACGCATAACGCATAACGCATAACGCATAACGCATAACGCATAACGCATAACGCATATCGCATAACGCATAACGCATAACGCCTTACGGATCAGGCATAACGCATAACGCATAATGCATAACACATAACGCATAACGCATAACGCATAACGCATAACGCATAACGCATAACGCATAACGCATAACACATAACGCATAATGCATAACGCATAACGCAAACCCATAAGGCATAAGGCATAACGCATAACGCATAACGCATAACGCATAATGCATAACGCATAAGGCATAACGCATAACGCAAAATGCATAACGCATAACGCATAACGCATAACGCATAACGCATAACGCATAACGCACAACGCATATCGCATAACGTATAACGCATAACGCATATCGCATAACGCATAACGCATAACCCATAACGCATAACGCATAACGCATAACGCATAACGCATAACGCATAACGCATAACGCATAACGCATAACGCATAACGCATAACGCATAACGCATAACGCATAACGCATAACGCATAACGCATAACGCACAACGCATATCGCATAACGCATAACGCATAACGCAAAACGCATGGCGCATAACTCAAAATGCATAACGCATAACGCATAACGCATAACGCATAACGCATAACGCATAACGCATAACGCATAACGAATACAGCAAAACGCATAATGCTTAACGCATAACGGATCACGCATAACGCATAACGCATAACGCATAACGCATAACGCATATCGCATAACGCATAACGCATAACGCATAACGCATGGCGCATAACTCAAAATGCATAACGCATAACGCATAACGCATATCGCATAACGCATAACGCATAACGCATAACGCACAACGCATATCGCATAACGCATAACGCATAACGCATAACGCATGGCGCATAACTCAAAATGCATAACGCATAACGCATAACGCATATCGCATAACGTATAAGGCATAACGCATAATACATAACGTATAACGCATTATGCATAACGCATAACGCATAACGCATAATGCATAACGCATAACGCAAACCCATAAGGCATAAGGCATAACGCATAACGCATAACGCATAACGCATAATGCATAACGCATAACGCATAACGCATAACGCAAAATGCATAACGCATAACGCATAACGCATAACGCATAACGCATAACGCACAACGCATAACTTATAACTCATAACTCATAACGAATATCGCATAACGCAAAACGCATAACGCATAACGCATAACGCATAATGCATAACGCATAACGCATAACGCATAACGCATAACGCATAACGCATAACGCACAACGCATATCGCATAACGCATAACGCATAACGCATAACGCATGGCGCATAACTCAAAATGCATAACGCATAACGCATAACGCATATCGCATAACGTATAAGGCATAACGCATAATACATAACGTATAACGCATTATGCATAACGCATAACGCATAACGCATAATGCATAACGCATAACGCAAACCCATAAGGCATAAGGCATAACGCATAACGCATAACGCATAACGCATAATGCATAACGCATATCGCATAACGCATAACGCATAACGCTTAACGCATAACGTATAACTCCTAATGCACAACGCATAAAGCATAACGCATAACGCATAACGCATAACGAATAACGCCTAACGCATAACGCATAACGCATAACGCATAACTTATAACTCATAACTCATAACGAATATCGCATAACGCAAAACGCATAACGCATAACGCATAACGCATAATGCATAACGCATAACGCATAACGCATAACGCATAACGCATAACGCATAACGCACAACGCATATCGCATAACGCATAACGCATAACGCATAACGCATGGCGCATAACTCAAAATGCATAACGCATAACGCATAACGCATATCGCATAACGTATAAGGCATAACGCATAATACATAACGTATAACGCATTATGCATAACGCATAACGCATAACGCATAATGCATAACGCATAACGCAAACCCATAAGGCATAAGGCATAACGCATAACGCATAACGCATAACGCATAATGCATAACGCATAACGCATAACGCATAACGCAAAATGCATAACGCATAACGCATAACGCATAACGCATAACGCATAACGCATAACGCACAACGCATATCGCATAACGCATAACGCATAACGCATAACGCATGGCGCATAACTCAAAATGCATAACGCACAACGCATATCGCATAACGTACAACGTATAACGCATAACGCATAACGCATAACGCATAACGCATAACGCATAACGCATAACGCATAACGCATAACGCATAACGCATATCGCATAACGCATAACGCATAACGTATAACGCAAAACGCATAACGCATAACGTTACCGCATAAGGCTTTATGCATGATGCATATCGCATAACGCATAACGCATAACTCATAACGTATAACGCATAACGCATAATGCATAACGCATAACGCATAACGCATAACGCACAACGCAAACGTATAACGCAGAACGCATAATGCATAACGCATAACGCATAACGCATAACGCATGGCGCATAACGCAAAATGCATAACGCATAACGCATAACGCATAACGCATAACGCATTACGCATAACGCATAACGCATAACGCATAACGCATAACGCATAGCGCATAACGCATAACACATAACGCATAACGCATAACGCATAACGCCTAACGGATCAGGCATAACGCATAACGCATAATGCATAACACATAACGCATAACGCATAACGCATAACGCATAACGCATAACGCATAACGCATAACGCATAACGCATGTCGCATAACGCATAACGCATAACGCCTTACGGATCAGGCATAACGCATAACGCATAATGCATAACACATAACGCATAACGCATAACGCATAACGCATAACGCATAACGCATAACGCATAACGCATAACGCATAACACATAACGCATAATGCATAACGCATAACGCAAACCCATAAGGCATAAGGCATAACGCATAACGCATAACGCATAACGCATAATGCATAACGCATAACGCATAACGCATAACGCAAAATGCATAACGCATAACGCATAACGCATTACGCATAACGCATAACGCACAACGCATATCGCATAACGTATAACGCATAACGCATATCGCATAACGCATAACGCATAACCCATAACGCATAACGCATAACGCATAACGCATAACGCATAACGCATAACGCATAACGCATAACGCATAACGCATAACGCATAACGCATAACGCATAACGCATAACGCACAACGCATATCGCATAACGCATAACGCATAACGCAAAACGCATGGCGCATAACTCAAAATGCATAACGCATAACGCATAACGCATAACGCATAACGCATAACGCATAACGAATACAGCAAAACGCATAATGCTTAACGCATAACGGATCACGCATAACGCATAACGCATAACGCATAACGCATAACGCATATCGCATAACGCATAACGCATAACGCATAACGCATAACGCATAATGCATAACGCATAACGCATAACGCATAACGCAAAATGCATAACGCATAACGCATAACGCATAACGCATAACGCATAACGCACAACGCATATCGCATAACGTATAACGCATAACGCATATCGCATAACGCATAACGCATAACCCATAACGCATAACGCATAACGCATAACGCATAACGCATAACGCATAACGCATAACGCATAACGCATAACGCATAACGCATAACGCATAACGCATAACGCACAACGCATATCGCATAACGCATAACGCATAACGCAAAATGCATGGCGCATAACTCAAAATGCATAACGCATAACGCATAACGCATAACGCATAACGCATAACGCATAACGCATAACGAATACAGCAAAACGCATAATGCTTAACGCATAACGGATCACGCATAACGCATAACGCATAACGCATAACGCATAACGCATATCGCATAACGCATAACGCATAACGCATAACGCATGGCGCATAACTCAAAATGCATAACGCATAACGCATAACGCATATCGCATAACGCATAACGCATAACGCATAACGCACAACGCATATCGCATAACGCATAACGCATAACGCATAACGCATGGCGCATAACTCAAAATGCATAACGCATAACGCATAACGCATATCGCATAACGTATAAGGCATAACGCATAATACATAACGTATAACGCATTATGCATAACGCATAACGCATAACGCATAATGCATAACGCATAACGCAAACCCATAAGGCATAAGGCATAACGCATAACGCATAACGCATAACGCATAATGCATAACGCATAACGCATAACGCATAACGCATAACGCATAACGCATAACGCATAACGCATAACGCATAACGCATAACGCACAACGCATAACTTATAACTCATAACTCATAACGAATATCGCATAACGCAAAACGCATAACGCATAACGCATAACGCATAACGCATAACGCATAACGCATAACGCATAACGCATAACGCATAACGCATAACGCACAACGCATATCGCATAACGCATAACGCATAACGCATAACGCATGGCGCATAACTCAAAATGCATAACGCATAACGCATAACGCATATCGCATAACGTATAAGGCATAACGCATAATACATAACGTATAACGCATTATGCATAACGCATAACGCATAACGCATAACTTATAACTCATAACTCATAACGAATATCGCATAACGCAAAACGCATAACGCATAACGCATAACGCATAATGCATAACGCATAACGCATAACGCATAACGCATAACGCATAACGCATAACGCACAACGCATATCGCATAACGCATAACGCATAACGCATAACGCATGGCGCATAACTCAAAATGCATAACGCATAACGCATAACGCATATCGCATAACGTATAAGGCATAACGCATAATACATAACGTATAACGCATTATGCATAACGCATAACGCATAACGCATAATGCATAACGCATAACGCAAACCCATAAGGCATAAGGCATAACGCATAACGCATAACGCATAACGCATAATGCATAACGCATAACGCATAACGCATAACGCAAAATGCATAACGCATAACGCATAACGCATAACGCATAACGCATAACGCACAACGCATATCGCATAACGCATAACGCATAACGCATGGCGCATAACTCAAAATGCATAACGCACAACGCGTATCGCATAACGTACAACGTATAACGCATAACGCATAACGCATAACGCATAACGCATAACGCATAACGCATAACGCATAACGCATAACGCATAACGCATATCGCATAACGCATAACGCATAACGTATAACGCAAAACGCATAACGCATAACGTTACCGCATAAGGCTTTATGCATGATGCATATCGCATAACGCATAACGCATAACTCATAACGTATAACGCATAACGCATAATGCATAACGCATAACGCATAACGCATAACGCACAACGCAAACGTATAACGCACAACGCATAATGCATAACGCATAACGCATAACGCATAACGCATGGCGCATAACGCAAAATGCATAACGCATAACGCATAACGCATAACGCATAACGCATAACGCATTACGCATAACGCATAACGCATAACGCATAACGCATAACGCATAGCGCATAACGCATAACACATAACGCATAACGCATAACGCATAACGCCTAACGGATCAGGCATAACGCATAACGCATAATGCATAACACAAAACGCATAACGCATAACGCATAACGCATAACGCATAACGCATAACGCATAACGCATGTCGCATAACGCATAACGCATAACGCCTTACGGATCAGGCATAACGCATAACGCATAATGCATAACACATAACGCATAACGCATAACGCATAACGCATAACGCATAACGCATAACGCATAACGCATAACGCATAACGCATAACGCATAATGCATAACGCATAACGCAAACCCATAAGGCATAAGGCATAACGCATAACGCATAACGCATAACGCATAATGCATAACGCATAACGCATAACGCATAACGCAAAATGCATAACGCATAACGCATAACGCATAACGCATAACGCATAACGCACAACGCATATCGCATAACGTATAACGCATAACGCATATCGCATAACGCATAACGCATAACCCATAACGCATAACGCATAACGCATAACGCATAACGCATAACGCATAACGCATAACGCATAACGCATAACGCATAACGCATAACGCATAACGCATAACGCATATCGCATAACGCACAACGCATATCGCATAACGCATAACGCATAACGCAAAACGCATGGCGCATAACTCAAAATGCATAACGCATAACGCATAACGCATAACGCATAACGCATAACGCATAACGCATAACGAATACAGCAAAACGCATAATGCTTAACGCATAACGGATCACGCATAACGCATAACGCATAACGCATAACGCATAACGCATATCGCATAACGCATAACGCATAACGCATAACGCATGGCGCATAACTCAAAATGCATAACGCATAACGCATAACGCATAACGCATAACGCATAACGCATAACGCATAACGCATAACGCATAACGCATAACGCACAACGCATATCGCATAACGCATAACGCATAACGCATGGCGCATACCTCAAAATGCATAACGCATAACGCATAACGCATAACGCATAACACATAACGCATAACGCATAACGCATAACGCACAACGCATATCGCATAACGCATAACGCATAACGCATAACGCATGGCGCGTAACTCAAAATGCAAAACGCATAACGCATAACGCATAACGCAAACGTATAACGCACAACGCATAACGAATACAGCAAAACGCATAATGCTTAACGCATAACGGATCACGCATAACGCATAACGCATAACGCATAACGCATAACGCATATCGCATAACGCATAACGCATAACGCATAACGCATGGCGCATAACTCAAAATGCATAACACATAACGCATAACGCATAACGCATAACGCATAACGCATAACGCATATCGGATAACGTATAACGCAAAACGCATAACGCATAACGCATAACCCATAACGCATAACGCATGTCGGATCACTCATAACGCATAACGCATAATGCATAACACATAACGCATAACGCATAACGCATAACGCATAACGCATAACGCATAACGCATAACGCATAACGCATAACGCATAACGCATAACGCATAACGCCTTACGGATCAGGCATAACGCATAACGCATAATGCATAACACATAACGCATAACGCATAACGCATAACGCATAACGCATAACGCATAACGCATAACGCATAACGCATAACGCATAACGCATAACGCATAACGCATAACGCATAACGCATAACACATAACGCATAACGAATACAGCAAAACGCATAATGCTTAACGCATAACGGATCACGCATAACGCATAACGCATAACGCATAACGCATATCGCATAACGCATAACGCATAACGCATAACGCATGGCGCATAACTCAAAATGCATAACGCATAACGCATAACGCATAACGCATAACGCATAACGCATAACGCATAACGCATAACGCATAACGCATAACGCATAACGCATAACGCATAACGCATAACGCATAACGCATAACGCATAACGCATAACGCATAACGCATAACGCACAACGCATATCGCATAACGCATAACGCATAACGCATAACGCATAACGCATAACGCATAACGCATAACGCATAACGCACAACGCACATCGCATAACGCATAACGCATGGCGCATAACTCAAAATGCATAACGCATAACGCATAACGCATAACGCATAACGCAAACGTATAACGCACAACGCATAACGAATACAGCAAAACGCATAATGCTTAACGCATAACGGATCACGCATAACGCATAAGGCATAACGCATAACGCATAACGCATATCGAATAACGCATAACGTGTAACTCATAACGCATAACGCATAAAGCATAATGCTTAACGCATAACGCATAACGCTTATCGCATAACGCATAAGGCATAACGCATAACGCATAACGCATATCGAATAACGCATAACGTGTAACTCATAACGCATAACGCACAACGCACATCGCATAACGCATAACGCATGGCGCATAACTCAAAATGCATAACGCATAACGCATAACACATAACGCATAACGCATAACGCATAACTCATAACTCACAACGAATATCGCATAACGCATAACGCATAACGCATAACGCATAATGCATAACGCATAAAGCATAACGCATAACGCATAACCATAACGAATGACGCATATCGCATAACGCATAACGCATAATGCATAACGCATAAAGCGTAACGCATAACGCATAACGCATAACGCATAACGCATAAAGCATAACGCATAACGCATAACGCATTACGCATAACGTATAACGCATAACGTATAACGCATACCGCATAACGCATAACGCATAAAGCATAACGCATAACGCATAACGCATAACGCATTACGCATAACGCATAACGCATAACGCATAACGTATAACGCATACCGCATAACGCATAACGCATAAAGCATAACGCATAACGCATAACGCATAACGCATAAAGCATAACGCATAACGCATAACGCATAACGCATGACGCATATCGCATAACTCATAACGCATAATGCATAACGCATAAAGCGTAACGCATAACGCATAACGCAAACCCATAAGGCATAAGGCATAACGCATAACGCATAACGCATAACGCATGTCGGATCACTCATAACGCATAATGCATAACGCATAAAGCATAAAGCATAACGTATAACGCATAACGCATATCGCATAACGCATAACGCATAACGCATAACGTATAACGTATAACGCATACCGCATAACGCATAACGCATAACGCATAACGCATATCGCATAACGTATAACGCATGACGCATAACGCATAACACATAAGGCATAATGCATAACGCATAAAGCGTAACGCATAACGCATAACGCAGAACGCATAACGCATAAAGCATAACGCATAACGCATACCGCATAACGCATAACGCATAACGCATAACGCATAACGCATAACGCATAACGTATAACGCATAACGCTTAACGCATAACGTATAACTCATAATGCACAACGCATAAAGCATAACGCATAACGCATAACGCATAACGAATAACGCCTAACGCATAACGCATAACGCATAACGCATAACTTATAACTCATAACTCATAACGAATATCGCATAACGCATAACGCATAACGCATAACGCATAACGCATAATGCATAACGCATAACGCATAACGCATAACGCATAACGCATAACGCATAACGCATAACGCACAACGCATATCGCATAACGCATAACGCATAACGCATAACGCATGGCGCATAACTCAAAATGCATAACGCATAACGCATAACGCATATCGCATAACGTATAAGGCATAACGCATAATACATAACGTATAACGCATTATGCATAACGCATAACGCATAACGCATAACGCATAAGGCATAACGCATAACGCATAACGCATAACGCACAACGCATATCGCATAACGCATAACGCATAACGCATAACGCATGGCGCATAACTCAAAATGCATAACGCATAACGCATAACGCATAACGCATAACGCATAACGCATAACGCATAACGCACAACGCATATCGGATAACGTATAACGCAAAACGCATAACGCATAACGCATAACCCATAACGCATAACGCATGTCGGATCACTCATAACGCATAACGCATAACGCATAAAGCATAAAGCATAACGTATAACGCATAACGCATATCGCATAACGCATAACGCATAACGCATAACGCATAACGCATAACGAATAACGCATAACACATAACGCATAACGCATAACGCATAACGCATAACGCATAACTCATAACTCACAACGAATATCGCATAACGCATAACGCATAACGCATAACGCATAATGCATAACGCATAAAGCATAACGCATAACGCATAACCATAACGAATGACGCATATCGCATAACGCATAACGCATAATGCATAACGCATAAAGCGTAACGCATAACGCATAACGCATAACGCATAACGCATAAAGCATAACGCATAACGCATAACGCATTACGCATAACGTATAACGCATAACGTATAACGCATACCGCATAACGCATAACGCATAACGAATAACGCCTAACGCATAACGCATAACGCATAACTTATAACTCATAACTCATAACGAATATCGCATGACGCATAACGCATAACGCATAACGCATAACGCATAACGCATAATGCATAACGCATAAAGCATAAAGCATAACGTATAACGCATAACGCATATCGCATAACGCATAACGCATAACGTATAACGTATAACGCATACCGCATAACGCATAACGCATAACGCATAACGCATAACGCATATCGCATAACGTATAACGCATGACGCATAACGCATAACACATAAGGCATAATGCATAACGCATAAAGCGTAACGCATAACGCATAACGCAGAACGCATAACGCATAACGCATAACGCATAACGAATAACGCCTAACGCATAACGCATAACGCATAACGCATAACGCATAACTTATAACTCATAACTCATAACGAATATCGCATAACGCATAACGCATAACGCATAACGCATAACGCATAATGCATAACGCATAAAGCATAACGCATAACGCATAACGCATAATGTATAACGCATAACGCATAACGCATAACGCATAACTCATAACGTATAACGTATAACATATAACGCATAACGCATAACGCATAACGCATAACGCATAACGCATAATGTATAACGCATAACGCATAACGCATAACGCATAACTCATAACGTATAACGTATAACGTATAACGCATAACGCATAACGCATAACGCATAAAGCATCTCGCATAATGCATAACGCATAAAGCATAACGCATAACGCATAACGAATAACGCATGACGCATAACGCATAACGCATGACGCATATCGCATATCGCATAACGCATAACGCATTACGCATAACGCATAACGAATAACGCATAACGTATAACGTATAACGCATACCGCATAACGCATAACGCATAAAGCATAACGCATAACGCATAACGCATAACGCATAAAGCATAACGCATAACGCATAACGCATAACGCATTACGCATTACGCATAACGCATAACGCATAAAGCATAACGCATAACGCATAACGCATAACGCATAACGCATAACGCATAACGCATAACGCATAACGAATAACGCATAACACATAACGCATAACGCATAACGCATAACGCATAACTCATAACTCACAACGAATATCGCATAACGCATAACGCATAACGCATAACGCATAATGCATAACGCATAAAGCATAACGCATAACGCATAACCATAACGAATGACGCATATCGCATAACGCATAACGCATAATGCATAACGCATAAAGCGTAACGCATAACGCATAACGCATAACGCATAACGCATACAGCATAACGCATAACGCATAACGCATTACGCATAACGTATAACGCATAACGTATAACGCATACCGCATAACGCATAACGCATAAAGCATAACGCATAACGCAAAACGCATAACGCATAACGCATTACGCATAACGCATAACGCATAACGCATAACGTATAACGCATACCGCATAACGCATAACGCATAAAGCATAACGCATAACGCATAACGCATAACGCATAAAGCATAACGCATAACGCATAACGCATAACGCATGACGCATATCGCATAACTCATAACGCATAATGCATAACGCATAAAGCGTAACGCATAACGCATAACGCAAACCCATAAAGCATAAGGCATAACGCATAACGCATAACGCATAACGCATGTCGCATAACGCATAACGCATAACGTATAACGTATAACGCATACCGCATAACGCATAACGCATAACGCATAACGCATAACGCATAACGCATATCGCATAACGTATAACGCATGACGCATAACGCATAACACATAACGCATAACGCATAATGCACAACGCATAACGCTTAACGCATAACGGATCACGCATAACGCATACTGCACAACGCATAACGAATACCGCAAAACGCATAACGCCTAACGCATAACGGATCACGCATAACGCTTATCGCATAACGTATAACTCATAATGCACAACGCATAAAGCATAACGCATAACGCATAATGCATAACGCATAACGAATAACGCCTAACGCATAACGCATAACGCATAACGCATAACGCATAACGCATAACGAATAACGCCTAACGCATAACGCATAACGCATAACGCATAACGCATAACGCATAACGCATAACTTATAACTCATAACGCATAACGCATAACGCATAACGCACAACGCATATCGCATAACGCAATACGCATAACGCATAACGCATAACACATTACGCATAACGCATAACGAATAACGCATAACGTATAACGCATAACGCATAACGCATAACGCATAACACATAACGCATAACGCATAATGCACAACGCATAACGAATACAGCAAAACGCATAACGCTTAACGCATAACGGATCACGCATAACGCTTAATGCACAACGCATAACGAATACCGCAAAACGCATAACGCCTAACGCATAACGGATCACGCATAACGCTTAACGCATAACGTATAACTCATAATGCATAACGCATAAGCATAACGCATAACGCATAACGCATAACGCATAACGCATAATGTATAACGCATAACGCATAACGCATAACGCATAACTCATAACGTATAACGTATAACGTATAACGCATAACGCATAACGCATAACGCATAAAGCATCTCGCATAATGCATAACGCATAAAGCATAACGCAGAACGCATAACGAATAACGCATGACGCATAACGCATAACGCATGACGCATATCGCATATCGCATAACGCATAACGCATTACGCATAACGCATAACGAATAACGCATAACGTATAACGTATAACGCATACCGCATAACGCATAACGCATAAAGCATAACGCATAACGCATAACGCATAACGCATAAAGCATAACGCATAACGCATAACGCATAACGGATTACGCATTACGCATAACGCATAACGCATAACGTATAACGCATACCGCATAACGCATAACGCATAAAGCATAACGCATAACGCATAACGCATACCGCATAAAGCATAACGCATAACGCATAACGCATAACGCATAACGCATAACGCATAACGCATAACGAATAACGCATAACACATAACGCATAACGCATAACGCATAACTCATAACTCACAACGAATATCGCATAACGCATAACGCATAACGCATAACGCATAACGCATAAAGCATAACGCATAACGCATAACGCATAACGCATAAAGCATAACGCATAACGCATAACGCATAACGCATGACGCATATCGCATAACTCATAACGCATAATGCATAACGCATAAAGCGTAACGCATAACGCATAACGCAAACCCATAAGGCATAAGGCATAACGCATAACGCATAACGCATAACGCATGTCGGATCACTCATAACGCATAATGCATAACGCATAAAGCATAAAGCATAACGTATAACGCATAACGCATATCGCATAACGCATAACGCATAACGTATAACGTATAACGCATACCGCATAACGCATAACGCATAACGCATAACGCATATCGCATAACGTATAACGCATGACGCATAAAGCATAACACATAAGGCATAATGCATAACGCATAAAGCGTAACGCATAACGCATAACGCAGAACGCATAACGCATAAAGCATAACGCATAACGCATACCGCATAACGCATAACGCATAACGCATAACGCATAACGCATAACGCATAACGTATAACGCATAACGCTTAACGCATAACGTATAACTCATAATGCACAACGCATAAAGCATAACGCATAACGCATAACGCATAACGAATAACGCCTAACGCATAACGCATAACGCATAACGCATAACTTATAACTCATAACTCATAACGAATATCGCATAACGCATAACGCATAACGCATAACGCATAACGCATAATGCATAACGCATAACGCATAACGCATAACGCATAACGCATAACGCACAACGCATATCGCATAACGCATAACGCATAACGCATAACGCATGGCGCATAACTCAAAATGCATAACGCATAACGCATAACGCATATCGCATAACGTATAAGGCATAACGCATAATACATAACGTATAACGCATTATGCATAACGCATAACGCATAACGCATAATGCATAACGCATAACGCAAACCCATAAGGCATAAGGCATAACGCACAACGCATAATGCATAACGCATAACGCATAACGCATGGCGCATAACGCAAAATGCATAACGCATAACGCATAACGCATAACGCATAACGCATAATGCATAACGCATAACGCATGGCGCATAACGCAAAATGCATAACGCATAACGCATAACGCATAACGCATAACGCATAAGGCATAACGCATAACGCATAACGCATAAAGCATAACGCATAACGCATACCGCATAACGCATAACGCATAACGCATAACGCATAACGCATAACGCATAACGTATAACGCATAACGCTTAACGCATAACGTATAACTCATAATGCACAACGCATAAAGCATAACGCATAACGCATAACGCATAACGAATAACGCCTAACGCATAACGCATAACGCATAACGCATAACTTATAACTCATAACTCATAACGAATATCGCATAACGCATAACGCATAACGCATAACGCATAACGCATAATGCATAACGCATAACGCATAACGCATAACGCATAACGCATAACGCACAACGCATATCGCATAACGCATAACGCATAACGCATAACGCATGGCGCATAACTCAAAATGCATAACGCATAACGCATAACGCATATCGCATAACGTATAAGGCATAACGCATAATACATAACGTATAACGCATTATGCATAACGCATAACGCATAACGCATAATGCATAACGCATAACGCAAACCCATAAGGCATAAGGCATAACGCACAACGCATAATGCATAACGCATAACGCATAACGCATGGCGCATAACGCAAAATGCATAACGCATAACGCATAACGCATAACGCATAACGCATAAGGCATAACGCATAACGCATAACGCATAACGCACAACGCATATCGCATAACGCATAACGCATAACGCATAACGCATGGCGCATAACTCAAAATGCATAACGCATAACGCATAACGCATAACGCATAACGCATAACGCATAACGCACAACGCATATCGGATAACGTATAACGCAAAACGCATAACGCATAACGCATAACCCATAACGCATAACGCATGTCGGATCACTCATAACGCATAACGCATAACGCATAAAGCATAAAGCATAACGTATAACGCATAACGCATATCGCATAACGCATAACGCATAACGCATAACGCATAACGCATAACGAATAACGCATAACACATAACGCATAACGCATAACGCATAACGCATAACGCATAACTCATAACTCACAACGAATATCGCATAACGCATAACGCATAACGCATAACGCATAATGCATAACGCATAAAGCATAACGCATAACGCATAACCATAACGAATGACGCATATCGCATAACGCATAACGCATAATGCATAACGCATAAAGCGTAACGCATAACGCATAACGCATAACGCATAACGCATAAAGCATAACGCATAACGCATAACGCATTACGCATAACGTATAACGCATAACGTATAACGCATACCGCATAACGCATAACGCATAAAGCATAACGCATAACGCATAACGCATAACGCATTACGCATAACGCATAACGCATAACGCATAACGTATAACGCATACCGCATAACGCATAACGCATAAAGCATAACGCATAACGCATAACGCATAACGCATAAAGCATAAAGCATAACGCATAACGCATAACGCATAACGCATGACGCATATCGCATAACTCATAACGCATAATGCATAACGCATAAAGCGTAACGCATAACGCATAACGCAAACCCATAAGGCATAAGGCATAACGCATAACGCATAACGCATAACGCATGTCGGATCACTCATAACGCATAATGCATAACGCATAAAGCATAAAGCATAACGTATAACGCATAACGCATATCGCATAACGCATAACGCATAACGTATAACGTATAACGCATACCGCATAACGCATAACGCATAACGCATAACGCATATCGCATAACGTATAACGCATGACGCATAACGCATAACACATAACGCATAACGCATAATGCACAACGCATTACGAATACAGCAAAACGCATAACGCTTAACGCATAACGGATCACGCATAACGCATAATGCACAACGCATAACGAATACCGCAAAACGCATAACGCCTAACGCATAACGGATCACGCATAACGCTTAACGCATAACGTATAACTCATAATGCACAACGCATAAAGCATAACGCATAACGCATAACGCATAACGAATAACGCCTAACGCATAACGCATAACGCATAACGCATAACGCATAACTTATAACTCATAACTCATAACGAATATCGCATAACGCATAACGCATAACGCATAACGCATAATGCATAACGCATAACGCATAACGCATAACGCATAACGCATAACGCACAACGCATATCGCATAACGCATAACGCATAACGCATAACGCATGGCGCATAACTCAAAATGCATAACGCATAACGCATAACGCATATCGCATAACGTATAAGGCATAACGCATAATACATAACTCATAACGCATAATGCATAACGCATAAAGCGTAACGCATAACGCATAACGCAAACCCATAAGGCATAAGGCATAACGCATAACGCATAACGCATAACGCATGTCGGATCACTCATAACGCATAATGCATAACGCATAAAGCATAAAGCATAACGTATAACGCATAACGCATATCGCATAACGCATAACGCATAACGTATAACGTATAACGCATACCGCATAACGCATAACGCATAACGCATAACGCATATCGCATAACGTATAACGCATGACGCATAACGCATAACACATAACGCATAACGCATAATGCACAACGCATAACGAATACAGCAAAACGCATAACGCTTAACGCATAACGGATCACGCATAACGCATAATGCACAACGCATAACGAATACCGCAAAACGCATAACGCCTAACGCATAACGGATCACGCATAACGCTTAACGCATAACGTATAACTCATAATGCACAACGCATAAAGCATAACGCATAACGCATAACGCATAACGAATAACGCCTAACGCATAACGCATAACGCATAACGCATAACTTATAACTCATAACTCATAACGAATATCGCATAACGCATAACGCATAACGCATAACGCATAACGCATAATGCATAACGCATAACGCATAACGCATAACGCATAACGCATAACGCATAACGCACAACGCATATCGCATAACGCATAAGGCATAACGCATAACGCATGGCGCATAACTCAAAATGCATAACGCATAACGCATATCGCATAACGTATAAGGCATAACGCATAATACATAACGTATAACGCATTATGCATAACGCATAACGCATAACGCATAACGCATAATGCATAACGCATAACGCAAACCCATAAGGCATAAGGCATAACGCACAACGCATAATGCATAACGCATAACGCATAACGCATAACGCATGGCGCATAACGCAAAATGCATAACGCATAACGCATAACGCATAACGCATAATGCATAACGCATAACGCATAACGCATAACGCACAACGCATATCGCATAACGCATAACGCATAACGCATAACGCATGGCGCATAACTCAAAATGCATAACGCATAACGCATAACGCATAACGCATAACGCATAACGCATAACGCACAACGCATATCGGATAACGTATAACGCAAAACGCATAACGCATAACGCATAACCCATAACGCGTAACGCATGTCGGATCACTCATAACGCATAACGCATAACGCATAAAGCATAAAGCATAACGTATAACGCATAACGCATATCGCATAACGCATAACGCATAACGCATAACGCATAACGCATAACGAATAACGCATAACACATAACGCATAACGCATAACGCATAACGCATAACGCATAACTCATAACTCACAACGAATATCGCATAACGCATAACGCATAACGCATAACGCACAACGCATAACGCATAAAGCATAACGCATAACGCATAACCATAACGAATGACGCATATCGCATAACGCATAATGCATAACGCATAAAGCGTAACGCATAACGCATAACGCATAACGCATAAAGCATAACGCATAACGCATAACGCATTACGCATAACGTATAACGCATAACGTATAACGCATACCGCATAACGCATAACGCATAAAGCATAACGCATAACGCATAACGCATAACGCATTACGCATAACGCATAACGCATAACGCATAACGCATACCGCATAACGCATAACGCATAACGCATAACGCATATCGCATAACGTATAACGCATGACGCATAACGCATAACACATAACGCATAACGCATAATGCACAACGCATAACGAATACAGCAAAACGCATAACGCTTAACGCATAACGGATCACGCATAACGCATAATGCACAACGCATAACGAATACCGCAAAACGCATAACGCCTAACGCATAACGGATCACGCATAACGCTTAACGCATAACGTATAACTCATAATGCACAACGCATAAAGCATAACGCATAACGCATAACGCATAACGAATAACGCCTAACGCATAACGCATAACGCATAACGCATAACGCATAACTTATAACTCATAACTCATAACGAATATCGCATAACGCATAACGCATAACGCATAACGCATAACGCATAATGCATAACGCATAACGCATAACGCATAACGCATAACGCATAACGCATAACGCAAAACGCATATCGCATAACGCATAACGCATAACGCATAACGCATGGCGCATAACTCAAAATGCATAACGCATAACGCATAACGCATATCGCATAACGTATAAGGCATAACGCATAATACATAACGTATAACGCATTATGCATAACGCATAACGCATAACGCATAATGCATAACGCATAACGCAAACCCATAAGGCATAAGGCATAACGCATAACGCATAACGCATAACGCATAATGCATAACTCATAACGCATAACGCATAACGCAAAATGCATAACGCATAACGCATAACGCATAACGCATAACGCATAACGCACAACGCATATCGCATAACGCATAAAGCATAACGCATAACGCATGGCGCATAACTCAAAATGCATAACGCACAACGCATATCGCATAACGTACAACGTATAACGCATAACGCATAACGCATAACGCATAACGCATAACGCATAACGCATAACGCATAACGCATAACGCATATCGCATAACGCATAACGCATAACGTATAACGCAAAACGCATAACGCATAACGTTACCGCATAAGGCTTTATGCATGATGCATATCGCATAACGCATAACGCATAACTCATAACGTATAACGCATAACGCATAATGCATAACGCATAACGCATAACGCATAACGCACAACGCAAACGTATAACGCACAACGCATAATGCATAACGCATAACGCATAACGCATAACGCATGGCGCATAACGCAAAATGCATAACGCATAACGCATAACGCATAACGCATAAGGCATAACGCATAACGCATAACGCATAACGCACAACGCATATCGCATAACGCATAACGCATAACGCATAACGCATGGCGCATAACTCAAAATGCATAACGCATAACGCATAACGCATAACGCATAACGCACAACGCATATCGGATAACGTATAACGCAAAACGCATAACGCATAACGCATAACCCATAACGCATAACGCATGTCGGATCACTCATAACGCATAACGCATAACGCATAAAGCATAAAGCATAACGTATAACGCATAACGCATATCGCATAACGCATAACGCATAACGCATAACGCATAACGCATAACGCATAACGAATAACGCATAACACATAACGCATAACGCATAACGCATAACTCATAACTCACAACGAATATCGCATAACGCATAACGCATAACGCATAACGCATAACGCATAACGCATAATGCATAACGCATAAAGCATAACGCATAACGCATAACCATAACGAATGACGCATATCGCATAACGCATAACGCATAATGCATAACGCATAAAGCGTAACGCATAACGCATAACGCATAACGCATAACGCATAAAGCATAACGCATAACGCATAACGCATTACGCATAACGTATAACGCATAACGTATAACGCATACCGCATAACGCATAACGCATAAAGCATAACGCATAACGCATAACGCATAACGCATTACGCATAACGCATAACGCATAACGCATAACGTATAACGCATAACGCATAACGCATAACGCATAAAGCATAACGCATAACGCATAACGCATAACGCATAAAGCATAACGCATAACGCATAACGCATAACGCATAACGCATGACGCATATCGCATAACTCATAACGCATAATGCATAACGCATAAAGCGTAACGCATAACGCATAACGCAAACCCATAAGGCATAAGGCATAACGCATAACGCATAACGCATAACGCATGTCGGATCACTCATAACGCATAATGCATAACGCATAAAGCATAAAGCATAACGTATAACGCATAACGCATATCGCATAACGCATAACGCATAACGTATAACGTATAACGCATACCGCATAACGCATAACGCATAACGCATATCGCATAACGTATAACGCATGACGCATAACGCATAACACATAACGCATAACGCATAATGCACAACGCATAACGAATACAGCAAAACGCATAACGCTTAACGCATAACGGATCACGCCTAACGCATAATGCACAACGCATAACGAATACCGCAAAACGCATAACGCCTAACGCATAACGGATCACGCATAACGCTTAACGCATAACGTATAACTCCTAATGCACAACGCATAAAGCATAACGCATAACGCATAACGCATAACGAATAACGCCTAACGCATAACGCATAACGCATAACGCATAACTTATAACTCATAACTCATAACGAATATCGCATAACGCAAAACGCATAACGCATAACGCATAACGCATAATGCATAACGCATAACGCATAACGCATAACGCATAACGCATAACGCATAACGCATAACGCACAACGCATATCGCATAACGCATAACGCATAACGCATAACGCATGGCGCATAACTCAAAATGCTTAACGCATAACGCATAACGCATATCGCATAACGTATAAGGCATAACGCATAATACATAACGTATAACGCATTATGCATAACGCATAACGCATAACGCATAATGCATAACGCATAACGCAAACCCATAAGGCATAAGGCATAACGCATAACGCATAACGCATAACGCATAATGCATAACGCATAACGCATAACGCATAACGCAAAATGCATAACGCATAACGCATAACGCATAACGCATAACGCATAACGCACAACGCATATCGCATAACGCATAACGCATAACGCATAACGCATGGCGCATAACTCAAAATGCATAACGCACAACGCATATCGCATAACGTACAACGTATAACGCATAACGCATAACGCATAACGCATAACGCATAACGCATAACGCATAACGCATATCGCATAACGCATAACGCATAACGTATAACGCAAAACGCATAACGCATAACGTTACCGCATAAGGCTTTATGCATGATGCATATCGCATAACGCATAACGCATAACTCATAACGTATAACGCATAACGCATAATGCATAACGCATAACGCATAACGCATAACGCACAACGCAAACGTATAACGCACAACGCATAATGCATAACGCATAACGCATAACGCATAACGCATGGCGCATAACGCAAAATGCATAACGCATAACGCATAACGCATAACGCATAACGCATAACGCATAACGCATAACGCATAACGCATAACGCATAACGCATAACGCATAACGCATAACGCATAGCGCATAACGCATAACACATAACGCATAACGCATAACGCATAACGCCTAACGGATCAGGCATAACGCATAACGCATAATGCATAACACATAACGCATAACGCATAACGCATAACGCGTAACGCATAACGCATAACGCATAACGCATAACGCATATCGCATAACGCATAACGCATAACGCCTTACGGATCAGGCATAACGCATAACGCATAATGCATAACACATAACGCATAACGCATAGCGCATAACGCATAACGCATAACGCATAACGCATAACGCATAACGCATAACACATAACGCATAACGCATAACGCATAACGCATAACGCATAACGCATAACGCATGTCGGATCACTCATAGCGCATAACGCATAACGCATAAAGCATAAAGCATAACGTATAACGCATAACGCATATCGCATAACGCATAACGCATAACCCATAACGCATAACGCATAACGCATAACGCATAACGCATAACGCATAACGCATAACGCATAACGCATAACGCATAACGCATAACGCATAACGCATAACGCATAACGCATAACGCACAACGCATAACTTATAACGCATAACGCATAACGAATACAGCAAAACGCATAATGCTTAACGCATAACGGATCACGCATAACGCATAACGCATAACGCATAACGCATAACGCATAACGCATAACGCATAACGCATAACGCATAACGCATAACGCATAACGCATATCGGATAACGTATAACGCAAAACGAATAACGCATAACGCACAACGCATATCGCATAACGCATAACGCAAAACGCATGGCGCATAACTCAAAATGCATAACGCATAACGCATAACGCATAACGCATAACGCATAACGCATAACGCATAACGCATAACGCATAACGCATAACGCATAACGCATAACGCATAATGCACAACGCATATCGCATAACGCATAACGCACAACGCATATCGCATAACGCATAACGCATAACGCATAACGCATGGCGCATACCTCAAAATGCATAACGCATAACGCATAACGCATAACGCATAACGCATAACACATAACGCATAACGCATAACGCATAACGCACAACGCATATCGCATAACGCATAACGCATAACGCATAACGCATGGCGCATAACTCAAAATGCAAAACGCATAACGCATAACGCATAACGCAAACGTATAACGCACAACGCATAACGAATACAGCAAAACGCATAATGCTTAACGCATAACGGATCACGCATAACGCATAACGCATAACGCATAACGCATAACGCATATCGCATAACGCATAACGCATAACGCATAACGCATGGCGCATAACTCAAAATGCATAACGCATAACGCATAACGCATAACGCATAACGCATAACGCATAACGCATAACGCATAACGCATAACGCATAACGCATAACGCATATCGGATAACGTATAACGCAAAACGCATAACGCATAACGCATAACCCATAACGCATAACGCATGTCGGATCACTCATAACGCATAACGCATAATGCATAACACATAACGCATAACGCATAACGCATAACGCATAACGCATAACGCATAACGCATAACGCATAACGCATAACGCATAACGCATAACGCATAACGCATAACGCATAACGCCTTACGGATCAGGCATAACGCATAACGCATAATGCATAACACATAACGCATAACGCATAACGCATAACGCATAACGCATAACGCATAACGCATAACGCATAACGCATAACGCATAACGCATAACGCATAACGCATAACGCATAACACATAACGCATAACGAATACAGCAAAACGCATAATGCTTAACGCATAACGGATCACGCATAACGCATAACGCATAACGCATAACGCATAACGCATATCGCATAACGCATAACGCATAACGCATAACGCATGGCGCATAACTCAAAATGCATAACGCATAACGCATAACGCATAACGCATAACGCATAACGCATAACGCATAACGCATAACGCATAACGCATAACGCATAACGCATAACGCATAACGCATAACGCACAACGCATATCGCATAACGCATAACGCATAACGCATAACGCATGGCGCATAACTCAAAATGCATAACGCATAACGCATAACGCATAACGCATAACGCATAACGCACAACGCACATCGCATAACGCATAACGCATGGCGCATAACTCAAAATGCATAACGCATAACGCATAACGCATAACGCATAACGCAAACGTATAACGCACAACGCATAACGAATACAGCAAAACGCATAATGCTTAACGCATAACGGATCACGCATAACGCATAAGGCATAACGCATAACGCATAACGCATATCGAATAACGCATAACGTGTAACTCATAACGCATAACGCATAAAGCATAATGCTTAACGCATAACGCATAACGCTTATCGCATAACGCATAAGGCATAACGCATAACGCATAACGCATATCGAATAACGCATAACGTGTAACTCATAACGCATAACGCATAAAGCATAATGCTTAACGCATAACGCATAACGCATATCGCATAACGCATAACTCAAAATGCAAAACGCATAACGCATAACGCATAACGCAAACGTATAACGCACAACGCATAACGAATACAGCAAAACGCATAATGCTTAACGCATAACGGATCACGCATAACGCATAACGCACAACGCATATCGCATAACGCATAACGCACAACGCATATCGCATAACGCATAACGCATGGCGCATAACTCAAAATGCATAACGCATAACGCATAACGCATAACGCATAACGCATAACGCAAACGTATAACGCACAACGCATAACGAATACAGCAAAACGCATAATGCTTAACGCATAACGGATCACGCATAACGCATAACGCATAACGCATAACGCATATCGCATAGCGCATAACGCATAACGCATAACGCATAACGCATGGCGCATAACTCAAAATGCATAACGCATAACGCATAACGCATAACGCATAACGCATAACGCATAACGCATAACGCATAACGCATAACGCATAACGCATAACGCACAACGCATATCGCATAACGCATAACGCATAACGCATAACGCATAACGCATAACGCATAACGCATAACGCATAACGCATAACGCATAACGCATAACGCATAACGCATAACGCATAACGCATAACGCATAACGCATAACGCATAACGCATAACACATAACGCATAACGTATAACGCATAACGCATAACGCATAACGCATAACGCATAACGCATAACGCATAACGCATAACGCATAACGCATAACGCATAACGCATAACGCACAACGCATATCGCATAACGCATAACGCATAACGCACAACGCATATCGCATAACGCATAACGCATAACGCATAACGCATGGCGCATAACTCAAAATGCATAACGCATAACGCATAACGCATAACGCATAACGCATAACGCATAACGCATAACGCATAACGCATAACGCATAACGCATAACGCATAACGCATAACGCATAACGCATAACGCATAACGCATAACGCATAACGCATAACGCATAACGCATAACGCATAACGCATAACGCATAACGCATAACGTATAACGCATAACGCACAACGCATATCGCATAACGCATAACGCATAACGCATAACGCATAACGCATAACGCATAACGCATAACGCATAACGCATAACGCATAACGCATATCGCATAACGCATAACGCATAACGCATAACGCATGGCGCATAACTCAAAATGCATAACGCATAACGCATAACGCATAACGCATAACGCATAACGCATAACGCATAACGCATAACGCATAACGCATAACGCATAACGCATAACGCATAACGCATAACGCATAACGCATAACGCATAACGCACAACGCATATCGCATAACGCATAACGCATAACGCATAACGCATGGCGCATAACTCAAAATGCATAACGCATAACGCATAACGCATAACGCATAACGCATAACGCACAACGCACATCGCATAACGCATAACGCATGGCGCATAACTCAAAATGCATAACGCATAACGCATAACGCATAACGCATAACGCAAACGTATAACGCACAACGCATAACGAATACAGCAAAACGCATAATGCTTAACGCATAACGGATCACGCATAACGCATAAGGCATAACGCATAACGCATAACGCATATCGAATAACGCATAACGTGTAACTCATAACGCATAACGCATAAAGCATAATGCTTAACGCATAACGCATAACGCTTATCGCATAACGCATAAGGCATAACGCATAACGCATAACGCATATCGAATAACGCATAACGTGTAACTCATAACGCATAACGCATAAAGCATAATGCTTAACGCATAACGCATAACGCTTATCGCATAACGCATAACTCAAAATGCAAAACGCATAACGCATAACGCATAACGCAAACGTATAACGCACAACGCATAACGAATACAGCAAAACGCATAATGCTTAACGCATAACGGATCACGCATAACGCATAACGCACAACGCATATCGCATAACGCATAACGCACAACGCATATCGCATAACGCATAACGCATGGCGCATAACTCAAAATGCATAACGCATAACGCATAACGCATAACGCATAACGCATAACGCAAACGTATAACGCACAACGCATAACGAATACAGCAAAACGCATAATGCTTAACGCATAACGGATCACGCATAACGCATAACGCATAACGCATAACGCATATCGCATAGCGCATAACGCATAACGCATAACGCATAACGCATGGCGCATAACTCAAAATGCATAACGCATAACGCATAACGCATAACGCATAACGCATAACGCATAACGCATAACGCATAACGCATAACGCATAACGCATAACGCACAACGCATATCGCATAACGCATAACGCATAACGCATAACGCATAACGCATAACGCATAACGCATAACGCATAACGCATAACGCATAACGCATAACGCATAACGCATAACGCATAACGCATAACGCATAACGCATAACACATAACGCATAACGTATAACGCATAACGCATAACGCATAACGCATAACGCATAACGCATAACGCATAACGCATAACGCATAACGCATAACGCATAACGCATAACGCACAACGCATATCGCATAACGCATAACGCATAACGCACAACGCATATCGCATAACGCATAACGCATAACGCATAACGCATGGCGCATAACTCAAAATGCATAACGCATAACGCATAACGCATAACGCATAACGCATAACGCATAACGCATAACGCATAACGCATAACGCATAACGCATAACGCATAACGCATAACGCATAACGCATAACGCATAACGCATAACGCATAACGCATAACGCATAACGCATAACGCATAACGCATAACGCATAACGCATAACGCATAACGTATAACGCATAACGCACAACGCATATCGCATAACGCATAACGCATAACGCATAACGCATAACGCATAACGCATAACGCATAACGCATAACGCATAACGTATAACGCATAACGCATAAC
The DNA here is from genome assembly GCA_916610235.2 of Lasioglossum morio. Taxonomy (NCBI): domain Eukaryota; kingdom Metazoa; phylum Arthropoda; class Insecta; order Hymenoptera; family Halictidae; genus Lasioglossum; species Lasioglossum morio. Next base: position 4,601,955 of record CAKAJA020000289.1, read on the forward strand.
GCACAACGCATATCGCATAACGCATAACGCATAATGCATACCGCATGGCGCATAACTCAAAATGCATAACGCATAACGCATAACGCATAACGCAAACGTATAACGCACAACGCATAACGAATACAGCAAAACGCATAATGCTTAACGCATAACGGATCACGCATAACGCATAAGGCATAACGCATAACGCATAACGCATATCGAATAACGCATAACGTGTAACTCATAACGCATAACGCATAAAGCATAATGCTTAACGCATAACGTATAACGCTTATCGCATAACGCATAACGCATAACGTATAACGCATAACGCATACCGTAGAACGCATAACGCATAATGCATAACGCAAACGTATAACGCACAACGCATAACGCATAACGCATAACGCATAACGCATAACGCATAACGCATAACGCATAACGCATAACGCATAACGCATAACGCACAACGCATATCGCATAACGCATAACGCATAACGCATAACGCATAACGCATAACGCATAACGCACAACGCATATCGCATAACGCATAACGCATAACGCATAACGCATAACGCATAACGCATAACGCATAACGCACAACGCATATCGCATAACGCATAACGCATAACGCATAACGCATAACGCATAACGCATATAGAATAACGCATAACGTGTGACTCATAACGCATAACGCATAAAGCATAATGCATAACGCATAACGCATAACGCATAACGCATAACGCATAACGCATAACGCACAACGCATATCGCATAACGCATAACGCATAACGCATAACGCATGGCGCATAACTCAAAATGCATAACGCATAACGCATAACGCATAACGCATAACGCATAACGCATAACGCATAACGCATAACGCATAACGCATAACGCATAACGCATAACGCATAACGCATAACGCATAACGCATAACGCATAACGCATAACGCATAACGCACAACGCATATCGCATAACGCATAACGCATAACGCACAACGCATATCGCATAACGCATAACGCATAACGCATAACGCATGGCGCATAACTCAAAATGCATAACGCATAACGCATAACGCATAACGCATAACGCATAACGCACAACGCAAATCGCATAACGCATAACGCATAACGCATAACGAATGGCGCATAACTGAAAATGCATAACGCATAACGCATAACGCATAACGCAAACGTATAACGCACAACGCATAACGAATACAGCAAAACGCATAATGCTTAACGCATAACGGATCACGCATAACGCATAACGCACAACGCATATCGCATAACGCATAACGCATAACGCATAACGCATGGCGCATAACTCAAAATGCATAACGCATATCGCATAACTTACAACGTATAACGCATAACGCATAACGCATAACGCATAACGCATAACGCATAACGCATAACGCACAACGCATATCGCATAACGCATAACGCATAACGCATAACGCATAACGCATAACGCATAACGCATATCGAATAACGCATAACGTGTGACTCATAACGCATAACGCATAAAGCATAATGCATAACGCATAACGCATAACGCATAACGCATAACGCATAACGCATAACGCACAACGCATATCGCATAACGCATAACGCATAACGCATAACGCATGGCGCATAACTCAAAATGCATAACGCATAACGCATAACGCATAACGCATAACGCATAACGCATAACGCATAACGCATAACGCATAACGCATAACGCATAACGCATAACGCATAACGCATAACGCATAACGCACAACGCATATCGCATAACGCATAACGCATAACGCACAACGCATATCGCATAACGCATAACGCATAACGCATAACGCATGGCGCATAACTCAAAATGCATAACGCATAACGCATAACGCATAACGCATAACGCATAACGCATAACGCATAACGCATAACGCATAACGCATAACGCATAACGCATAACGCATAACGCATAACGCATAACGCATAACGCATAACGCATAACGCATAACGCATAACGTATAACGCATAACGCACAACGCATATCGCATAACGCATAACGCATAACGCATAACGCATAACGCATAACGCATAACGCATAACGCATAACGTATAACGCATAACGCATAACGCATAACGCACAACGCATATCGCATAACGCATAACGCATAATGCATAACGCATGGCGCATAACTCAAAATGCATAACGCATAACGCATAACGCATAACGCAAACGTATAACGCACAACGCATAACGAATACAGCAAAACGCATAATGCTTAACGCATAACGGATCACGCATAACGCATAAGGCATAACGCATAACGCATAACGAATATCGAATAACGCATAACGTGTAACTCATAACGCATAACGCATAAAGCATAATGCTTAACGCATAACGCATAACGCTTATCGCATAACGCATAACGCATAACGTATAACGCATAACGCATACCGTATAACGCATAACGCATAACGCATAACGTATAACGCGTAACGCATACCGTATAACGCATAACGCATAACGCATAACGCATAATGCACAACGCATATCGCATAACGCATAACGCACAACGCATATCGCATAACGCATAACGCATAACGCATAACGCATGGCGCATACCTCAAAATGCATAACGCATAACGCATAACGCATAACGCATAACGCATAACACATAACGCATAACGCATAACGCATAACGCACAACGCATATCGCATAACGCATAACGCATAACGCATAACGCATGGCGCATAACTCAAAATGCAAAACGCATAACGCATAACGCATAACGCAAACGTATAACGCACAACGCATAACGAATACAGCAAAACGCATAATGTTTAACGCATAACGGATCACGCATAACGCATAACGCATAACGCATAACGCATAACGCATATCGCATAACGCATAACGCATAACGCATAACGCATGGCGCATAACTCAAAATGCATAACGCATAACGCATAACGCATAACGCATAACGCATAACGCATAACGCATAACGCATAACGCATATCGGATAACGTATAACGCAAAACGCATAACGCATAACGCATAACCCATAACGCATAACGCATGTCGGATCACTCATAACGCATAACGCATAATGCATAACACATAACGCATAACGCATAACGCATAACGCATAACGCATAACGCATAACGCATAACGCATAACGCATAACGCATAACGCATAACGCATAACGCATAACGCATAACGCATAACGCATAACGCCTTACGGATCAGGCATAACGCATAACGCATAATGCATAACACATAACGCATAACGCATAACGCATAACGCATAACGCATAACGCATAACGCATAACGCATAACGCATAACGCATAACGCATAACGCATAACGCATAACGCATAACGCATAACGCATAACACATAACGCATAACGAATACAGCAAAACGCATAATGCTTAACGCATAACGGATCACGCATAACGCATAACGCATAACGCATAACGCATAACGCATATCGCATAACGCATAACGCATAACGCATAACGCATGGCGCATAACTCAAAATGCATAACGCATAACGCATAACGCATAACGCATAACGCATAACGCATAACGCATAACGCATAACGCATAACGCATAACGCATAACGCATAACGCATAACGCATAACGCATAACGCATAACGCATAACGCATAACGCATAACGCATAACGCACAACGCATATCGCATAACGCATAACGCATAACGCATAACGCATGGCGCATAACTCAAAATGCATAACGCATAACGCATAACGCATAACGCATAACGCATAACGCACAACGCACATCGCATAACGCATAACGCATGGCGCATAACTCAAAATGCATAACGCATAACGCATAACGCATAACGCATAACGCAAACGTATAACGCACAACGCATAACGAATACAGCAAAACGCATAATGCTTAACGCATAACGGATCACGCATAACGCATAAGGCATAACGCATAACGCATAACGCATATCGAATAACGCATAACGTGTAACTCATAACGCATAACGCATAAAGCATAATGCTTAACGCATAACGCATAACGCTTATCGCATAACGCATAAGGCATAACGCATAACGCATAACGCATATCGAATAACGCATAACGTGTAACTCATAACGCATAACGCATAAAGCATAATGCTTAACGCATAACGCATAACGCTTATCGCATAACGCATAACTCAAAATGCAAAACGCATAACGCATAACGCATAACGCAAACGTATAACGCACAACGCATAACGAATACAGCAAAACGCATAATGCTTAACGCATAACGGATCACGCATAACGCATAACGCACAACGCATATCGCATAACGCATAACGCACAACGCATATCGCATAACGCATAACGCATGGCGCATAACTCAAAATGCATAACGGATCACGCATAACGCATAACGCATAACGCATAACGCATAACGCATAACGCATAACGCATAACGCATAACGCACAACGCATATCGCATAACGCATAACGCATAACGCATAACGCATGGCGCATAACTCAAAATGCATAACGCATAACGCATAACGCATAACGCATAACGCATAACGCACAACGCACATCGCATAACGCATAACGCATGGCGCATAACTCAAAATGCATAACGCATAACGCATAACGCATAACGCATAACGCAAACGTATAACGCACAACGCATAACGAATACAGCAAAACGCATAATGCTTAACGCATAACGGATCACGCATAACGCATAAGGCATAACGCATAACGCATAACGCATATCGAATAACGCATAACGTGTAACTCATAACGCATAACGCATAAAGCATAATGCTTAACGCATAACGCATAACGCTTATCGCATAACGCATAAGGCATAACGCATAACGCATAACGCATATCGAATAACGCATAACGTGTAACTCATAACGCATAACGCATAAAGCATAATGCTTAACGCATAACGCATAACGCTTATCGCATAACGCATAACTCAAAATGCAAAACGCATAACGCATAACGCATAACGCAAACGTATAACGCACAACGCATAACGAATACAGCAAAACGCATAATGCTTAACGCATAACGGATCACGCATAACGCATAACGCACAACGCATATCGCATAACGCATAACGCACAACGCATATCGCATAACGCATAACGCATGGCGCATAACTCAAAATGCATAACGCATAACGCATAACGCATAACGCATAACGCATAACGCAAACGTATAACGCACAACGCATAACGAATACAGCAAAACGCATAATGCTTAACGCATAACGGATCACGCATAACGCATAACGCATAACGCATAACGCATATCGCATAGCGCATAACGCATAACGCATAACGCATGGCGCATAACTCAAAATGCATAACGCATAACGCATAACGCATAACGCATAACGCATAACGCATAACGCATAACGCATAACGCATAACGCATAACGCACAACGCATATCGCATAACGCATAACGCACAACGCATATCGCATAACGCATAACGCATAACGCATAACGCATAACGCATAACGCATAACGCATAACGCATAACGCATAACGCATAACGCATAACGCATAACGCATAACGCATAACGCATAACGCATAACGCATAACGTATAACGCATAACGCACAACGCATATCGCATAACGCATAACGCATAACGCATAACGCATAACGCATAACGCATAACGCATAACGCATAACGCATAACGTATAACGCATAACGCATAACGCACAACGCATATCGCATAACGCATAACGCATAATGCATAACGCATGGCGCCTAACTCAAAATGCATAACGCATAACGCATAACGCATAACGCACAACGCATATCGCATAACGCATAACGCACAACGCATATCGCATAACGCATAACGCATAACGCATGGCGCATAACTCAAAATGCATAACGCATAACGCATAACGCATAACGCATAACGCATAACGCATAACGCATAACGCATAACGCATAACGCATAACGCATAACGCATAACGCATAACGCATAACGCATAACGCATAACGCATAACGCATAACGCATAACGCATAACGCATAACGCATAACACATAACGCATAACGTATAACGCATAACGCATAACGCATAACGCATAACGCATAACGCATAACGCATAACGCATAACGCATAACGCATAACGCATAACGCATAACGCATAACGCACAACGCATATCGCATAACGCATAACGCATAACGCACAACGCATATCGCATAACGCATATCGCATAACGCATAACGCATAACGCATAACGCATGGCGCATAACTCAAAATGCATAACGCATAACGCATAACGCATAACGCATAACGCATAACGCATAACGCATAACGCATAACGCATAACGCATAACGCATAACGCATAACGCATAACGCATAACGCATAACGCATAACGCATAACGCATAACGCACAACGCATATCGCATAACGCATAACGCATAACGCACAACGCATATCGCATAACGCATAACGCATAACGCATAACGCATAACGCATAACGCATAACGCATAACGCATAACGCATAACGCACAACGCATATCGCATAACGCATAACGCATAACGCATAACGCATAACGCATAACGCATATCGAATAACGCATAACGTGTGACTCATAACGCATAACGCATAAAGCATAATGCATAACGCATAACGCATAACGCATAACGCATAACGCATAACGCATAACGCACAACGCATATCGCATAACGCATAACGCATAACGCATAACGCATGGCGCATAACTCAAAATGCATAACGCATAACGCATAACGCATAACGCATAACGCATAACGCATAACGCATAACGCATAACGCATAACGCATAACGCATAACGCATAACGCATAACGCATAACGCATAACGCATAACGCATAACGCACAACGCATATCGCATAACGCATAACGCATAACGCACAACGCATATCGCATAACGCATAACGCATAACGCATAACGCATGGCGCATAACTCAAAATGCATAACGCATAACGCATAACGCATAACGCATAACGCATAACGCATAACGCATAACGCATAACGCATAACGCATAACGCATAACGCATAACGCATAACGCATAACGCATAACGCATAACGCATAACGCATAACGCATAACGCATAACGCATAACGCATAACGTATAACGCATAACGCACAACGCATATCGCATAACGCATAACGCATAACGCATAACGCATAACGCTTAACGCATAACGCATAACGCATAACGTATAACGCATAACGCATAACGCATAACGCACAACGCATAACGCATAACGCATAACGCATAACGCATAACGCATAACGCATAACGCATAACGCATAACGCATAACGCATAACGCATAACGCATAACGCATAACGCATAACGCATAACGCATAACGCATAACGCATAACGCATAACGCATAACACATAACGCATAACGTATAACGCATAACGCATAACGCATAACGCATAACGCATAACGCATAACGCATAACGCATAACGCATAACGCATAACGCATAACGCACAACGCATATCGCATAACGCATAACGCATAACGCACAACGCATATCGCATAACGCATAACGCATAACGCATAACGCATGGCGCATAACTCAAAATGCATAACGCATAACGCATAACGCATAACGCATAACGCATAACGCATAACGCATAACGCATAACGCATAACGCATAACGCATAACGCATAACGCATAACGCATAACGCATAACGCATAACGCATAACGCATAACGCATAACGCATAACGCATAACGCATAACGCATAACGCATAACGTATAACGCATAACGCACAACGCATATCGCATAACGCATAACGCATAACGCATAACGCATAACGCATAACGCATAACGCATAACGCATAACGCATAACGTATAACGCATAACGCATAACGCACAACGCATATCGCATAACGCATAACGCATAATGCATAACGCATGGCGCATAACTCAAAATGCATAACGCATAACGCATAACGCATAACGCAAACGTATAACGCACAACGCATAACGAATACAGCAAAACGCATAATGCTTAACGCATAACGGATCACGCATAACGCATAAGGCATAACGCATAACGCATAACGCATATCGAATAACGCATAACGTGTAACTCATAACGCATAACGCATAAAGCATAATGCTTAACGCATAACGTATAACGCTTATCGCATAACGCATAACGCATAACGTATAACGCATAACGCATACCGAATAACGCATAACGCATAACGCATAACGCAAACGTATAACGCACAACGCATAACGCATAACGCATAACGCATAACGCATAACGCATAACGCATAACGCATAACGCATAACGCACAACGCATATCGCATAACGCATAACGCATAACGCATAACGCATAACGCATAACGCATAACGCACAACGCATATCGCATAACGCATAACGCATAACGCATAACGCATAACGCATAACGCATAACGCATAACGCATAACGCATATCGCATAACGCATAACGCATAACGCATAACGCATAACGCATAACGCATATCGAATAACGCATAACGTGTGACTCATAACGCATAACGCATAAAGCATAATGCATAACGCATAACGCATAACGCATAACGCATAACGCATAACGCATAACGCACAACGCATATCGCATAACGCATAACGCATAACGCATAACGCATGGCGCATAACTCAAAATGCATAACGCATAACGCATAACGCATAACGCATAACGCATAACGCATAACGCATAACGCATAACGCATAACGCATAACGCATAACGCATAACGCATAACGCATAACGCATAACGCACAACGCATAACGCATAACGCATAACGCATAACGCACAACGCATATCGCATAACGCATAACGCATAACGCATAACGCATGGCGCATAACTCACAATGCATAACGCATAACGCATAACGCATAACGCATAACGCACAACGCAAATCGCATAACGCATAACGCATAACGCATAACGAATGGCGCATAACTGAAAATGCATAACGCATAACGCATAACGCATAACGCAAACGTATAACGCACAACGCATAACGAATACAGCAAAACGCATAATGCTTAACGCATAACGGATCACGCATAACGCATAACGCACAACGCATAACGCATAACGCATAACGCATAACGCATAACGCATGGCGCATAACTCAAAATGCATAACGCATATCGCATAACTTACAACGTATAACGCATAACGCATAACGCATAACGCATAACGCATAACGCATAACGCATAACGCATAACGCACAACGCATATCGCATAACGCATAACGCATAACGCATAACGCATAACGCATAACGCATATCGAATAACGCATAACGTGTGACTCATAACGCATAACGCATAAAGCATAATGCATAACGCATAACGCATAACGCATAACGCATAACGCATAACGCATAACGCACAACGCATATCGCATAACGCATAACGCATAACGCATAACGCATGGCGCATAACTCAAAATGCATAACGCATAACGCATAACGCATAACGCAAAACGCATAACGCATAACGCATAACGCATAACGCATAACGCATAACGCATAACGCATAACGCATAACGCATAACGCACAACGCATATCGCATAACGCATAACGCATAACGCACAACGCATATCGCATAACGCATAACGCATAACGCATAACGCATGGCGCATAACTCAAAATGCATAACGCATAACGCATAACGCATAACGCATAACGCATAACGCATAACGCATAACGCATAACGCATAACGAATAACGCATAACGCATAACGCATAACGCATAACGCATAACGCATAACGCATAACGCATAACGCATAACGCATAACGCATAACGCATAACGCATAACGCATAACGCACAACGCATATCGCATAACGCATAACGCATAACGCATAACGCATAACGCTTAACGCATAACGCATAACGCATAACGTATAACGCATAACGCATAACGCATAACGCACAACGCATAACGCATAACGCATAACGCATAACGCATAACGCATAACGCATAACGCATAACGCATAACGCATAACGCATAACGCATAACGCATAACGCATAACGCATAACGCATAACGCATAACGCATAACGCATAACGCATAACACATAACGCATAACGTATAACGCATAACGCATAACGCATAACGCATAACGCATAACGCATAACGCATAACGCATAACGCATAACGCATAACGCATAACGCATAACGCACAACGCATATCGCATAACGCATAACGCATAACGCACAACGCATATCGCATAACGCATAACGCATAACGCATAACGCATGGCGCATAACTCAAAATGCATAACGCATAACGCATAACGCATAACGCATAACGCATAACGCATAACGCATAACGCATAACGCATAACGCATAACGCATAACGCATAACGCATAACGCATAACGCATAACGCATAACGCATAACGCATAACGCATAACGCATAACGCATAACGCATAACGCATAACGCATAACGTATAACGCATAACGCACAACGCATATCGCATAACGCATAGCGCATAACGCATAACGCATAACGCATAACGCATAACGCATAACGCATAACGCATAACGTATAACGCATAACGCATAACGCACAACGCATATCGCATAACGCATAACGCATAATGCATAACGCATGGCGCATAACTCAAAATGCATAACGCATAACGCATAACGCATAACGCAAACGTATAACGCACAACGCATAACGAATACAGCAAAACGCATAATGCTTAACGCATAACGGATCACGCATAACGCATAAGGCATAACGCATAACGCATAACGCATATCGAATAACGCATAACGTGTAACTCATAACGCATAACGCATAAAGCATAATGCTTAACGCATAACGTATAACGCTTATCGCATAACGCATAACGCATAACGTATAACGCATAACGCATACCGTAGAACGCATAACGCATAATGCATAACGCAAACGTATAACGCACAACGCATAACGCATAACGCATAACGCATAACGCATAACGCATAACGCATAACGCATAACGCATAACGCACAACGCATATCGCATAACGCATAACGCATAACGCATAACGCATAACGCATAACGCATAACGCACAACGCATATCGCATAACGCATAACGCATAACGCATAACGCATAACGCATAACGCATAACGCATAACGCACAACGCATATCGCATAACGCATAACGCATAACGCATAACGCATAACGCATAACGCATATCGAATAACGCATAACGTGTGACTCATAACGCATAACGCATAAAGCATAATGCATAACGCATAACGCATAACGCATAACGCATAACGCATAACGCATAACGCACAACGCATATCGCATAACGCATAACGCATAACGCATAACGCATGGCGCATAACTCAAAATGCATAACGCATAACGCATAACGCATAACGCATAACGCATAACGCATAACGCATAACGCATAACGCATAACGCATAACGCATAACGCATAACGCATAACGCATAACGCATAACGCACAACGCATATCGCATAACGCATAACGCATAACGCACAACGCATATCGCATAACGCATAACGCATAACGCATAACGCATGGCGCATAACTCACAATGCATAACGCATAACGCATAACGCATAACGCATAACGCACAACGCAAATCGCATAACGCATAACGCATAACGCATAACGAATGGCGCATAACTGAAAATGCATAACGCATAACGCATAACGCATAACGCAAACGTATAACGCACAACGCATAACGAATACAGCAAAACGCATAATGCTTAACGCATAACGGATCACGCATAACGCATAACGCACAACGCATATCGCATAACGCATAACGCATAACGCATAACGCATGGCGCATAACTCAAAATGCATAACGCATATCGCATAACTTACAACGTATAACGCATAACGCATAACGCATAACGCATAACGCATAACGCATAACGCATAACGCATAACGCACAACGCATATCGCATAACGCATAACGCATAACGCATAACGCATAACGCATAACGCATATCGAATAACGCATAACGTGTGACTCATAACGCATAACGCATAAAGCATAATGCATAACGCATAACGCATAACGCATAACGCATAACGCATAACGCATAACGCACAACGCATATCGCATAACGCATAACGCATAACGCATAACGCATGGCGCATAACTCAAAATGCATAACGCATAACGCATAACGCATAACGCATAACGCATAACGCATAACGCATAACGCATAACGCATAACGCATAACGCATAACGCATAACGCATAACGCATAACGCACAACGCATATCGCATAACGCATAACGCATAACGCACAACGCATATCGCATAACGCATAACGCATAACGCATAACGCATGGCGCATAACTCAAAATGCATAACGCATAACGCATAACGCATAACGCATAACGCATAACGCATAACGCATAACGCATAACGCATAACGCATAACGCATAACGCATAACGCATAACGCATAACGCATAACGCATAACGCATAACGCATAACGCATAACGCATAACGCATAACGCATAACGCATAACGCATAACGTATAACGCATAACGCACAACGCATATCGCATAACGCATAACGTATAACGCATAACGCATAACGCATAACGCATAACGCATAACGCATAACGCATAACGTATAACGCATAACGCATAACGCATAACGCACAACGCATATCGCATAACGCATAACGCATAATGCATAACGCATGGCGCATAACTCAAAATGCATAACGCATAACGCATAACGCATAACGCAAACGTATAACGCACAACGCATAACGAATACAGCAAAACGCATAATGCTTAACGCATAACGGATCACGCATAACGCATAAGGCATAACGCATAACGCATAACGCATATCGAATAACGCATAACGTGTAACTCATAACGCATAACGCATAAAGCATAATGCTTAACGCATAACGCATAACGCTTATCGCATAACGCATAACGCATAACGTATAACGCATAACGCATACCGTATAATGCATAACGCATAATGCATAACGCAAACGTATAACGCACAACGCATAACGCATAACGCATAACGCATAACGCATAACGCATAACGCATAACGCATGACGCATAACGCATAACGCATATCGCATAACACATAACGCATAACCCATAACGCATAACGCATAACGCATAACGCATAACGCATAACGCATAACGCATAACGCATAACGCATAACGCATAACGCATAACGCATAACGCATAACGCATAATGCATAACACATAACGCATAACGCATAACGCATAACGCATAACGCATAACGCATAACGCATAACGCATAACGCATAACGCATAACGCATAACGCATAACGCATAACGCATAACGCATAACGCCTTACGGATCAGGCATAACGCATAACGCATAATGCATAACACATAACGCATAACGCATAACGCATAACGCATAACGCATAACGCATAACGCATAACGCATAACGCATAACGCATAACGCATAACGCATAACGCATAACGCATAACGCATAACGCATAACACATAACGCATAACGAATACAGCAAAACGCATAATGCTTAACGCATAACGGATCACGCATAACGCATAACGCATAACGCATAACGCATAACGCATATCGCATAACGCATAACGCATAACGCATAACGCATGGCGCATAACTCAAAATGCATAACGCATAACGCATAACGCATAACGCATAACGCATAACGCATAACGCAAACGTATAACGCACAACGCATAACGAATACAGCAAAACGCATAATGCTTAACGCATAACGGATCACGCATAACGCATAACGCATAACGCATAACGCATATCGCATAACGCATAACGCATAACGCATAACGCATGGCGCATAACTCAAAATGCATAACGCATAACGCATAACGCATAACGCATAACGCATAACGCATAACGCATAACGCATAACGCATAACGCACAACGCATATCGCATAACGCATAACGCACAACGCATATCGCATAACGCATAACGCATAACGCACAACGCATATCGCATAACGCATAACGCATAACGCATGGCGCATAACTCAAAATGCATAACGCATAACGCATAACGCATAACGCATAACGCATAACGCATAACGCATAACGCATAACGCATAACGCATAACGCATAACGCATAACGCATAACGCATAACGCATAACGCATAACGCATAACGCATAACGCATAACGCATAACGCATAACGCATAACGTATAACGCATAACGCACAACGCATATCGCATAACGCATAACGCATAACGCATAACGCATAACGCATAACGCATAACGCATAACGCATAACGCATAACGCATAACGCATAACGCACAACGCATATCGCATAACGCATAACGCATAATGCATAACGCATGGCGCATAACTCAAAATGCATAACGCATAACGCATAACGCATAACGCACAACGCATATCGCATAACGCATAACGCACAACGCATATCGCATAACGCATAACGCATAACGCATGGCGCATAACTCAAAATGCATAACGCATAACGCATAACGCATAACGCATAACGCATAACGCATAACGCATAACGCATAACGCATAACGCATAACGCATAACGCATAACGCATAACGCATAACGCATAACGCATAACGCATAACGCATAACGCATAACGCATAACGTATAACGCATAACGCATAACGCATAACGCATAACGCATAACGCATAACGCATAACGCATAACGCATAACGCATAACGCATAACGCACAACGCAAATCGCATAACGCATAACGCATAACGCACAACGCATATCGCATAACGCATAACGCATAACGCATAACGCATGGCGCATAACTCAAAATGCATAACGCATAACGCATAACGCATAACGCATAATGCATAACGCATGGCGCATAACTCAAAATGCATAACGCATAACGCATAACGCATAACGCATAACGCATAACGCATAACGCATAACGCATAACGCATAACGCATAATGCACAACGCATATCGCATAACGCATAACGCATAATGCATAACGCATGGCGCATAACTCAAAATGCATAACGCATAACGCATAACGCATAACGCATAACGCATAACGCATAACGCATAACGCATAACGCACAACGCATATCGCATAACGCATAACGCATAACGCATAACGCATGGCGCATAACTCAAAATGCATAACGCATAACGCATAACGCATAACGCATAACGCATAACGCATAACGCATAACGCATAACGCATAACGCATAACGCATAACGCATAACGCATAACGCATAACGCATAACGCATAACGCATAACGCATAACGCACAACGCATATCGCATAACGCATAACGCATAACGCATAACGCATGGCGCATAACTCAAAATGCATAACGCATAACGCATAACGCATAACGCATAACGCATAACGCATAACGCATAACGCATAACGCACAACGCACATCGCATAACGCATAACGCATGGCGCATAACTCAAAATGCATAACGCATAACGCATAACGCATAACGCATAACGCAAACGTATAACGCACAACGCATAACGAATACAGCAAAACGCATAATGCTTAACGCATAACGGATCACGCATAACGCATAAGGCATAACGCATAACGCATAACGCATATCGAATAACGCATAACGTGTAACTCATAACGCATAACGCATAAAGCATAATGCTTAACGCATAACGCATAACGCTTATCGCATAACGCATAAGGCATAACGCATAACGCATAACGCATATCGAATAACGCATAACGTGTAACTCATAACGCATAACGCATAAAGCATAATGCTTAACGCATAACGCATAACGCTTATCGCATAACGCATAACTCAAAATGCAAAACGCATAACGCATAACGCATAACGCAAACGTATAACGCACAACGCATAACGAATACAGCAAAACGCATAATGCTTAACGCATAACGGATCACGCATAACGCATAACGCACAACGCATATCGCATAACGCATAACGCATAACGCATAACGCACAACGCATATCGCATAACGCATAACGCATGGCGCATAACTCAAAATGCATAACGCATAACGCATAACGCATAACGCATAACGCATAACGCAAACGTATAACGCACAACGCATAACGAATACAGCAAAACGCATAATGCTTAACGCATAACGGATCACGCATAACGCATAACGCATAACGCATAACGCATAACGCATAACGCATAACGCATAACGCATAACGCATGGCGCATAACTCAAAATGCATAACGCATAACGCATAACGCATAACGCATAACGCATAACGCATAACGCATAACGCATAACGCATAACGCATAACGCATAACGCACAACTCATATCGCATAACGCATAACGCACAACGCATATCGCATAACGCATAACGCATAACGCATGGCGCATAACTCAAAATGCATAACGCATAACGCATAACGCATAACGCATAACGCATAACGCATAACGCATAACGCATAACGCATAACGCATAACGCATAACGCATAACGCACAACGCATAACGCATAACGCATAACGCATAACGCATAACGCATAACGCATAACGCATAACGCATAACGCATAACGCATAACGCATAACGCATAACGCATAACGCATAATGCACAACGCATATCGCATAACGCATAACGCATAATGCATAACGCATGGCGCATAACTCAAAATGCATAACGCATAACGCATAACGCATAACGCATAACGCATAACGCATAACGCATAACGCATAACGCACAACGCATATCGCATAACGCATAACGCATAACGCATAACGCATGGCGCATAACTCAAAATGCATAACGCATAACGCATAACGCATAACGCATAACGCATAACGCATAACGCATAACGCATAACGCATAACGCATAACGCATAACGCATAACGCATAACGCATAACGCATATCGCATAACGCACAACGCATATCGCATAACGCATAACGCATAACGCATAACGCATGGCGCATAACTCAAAATGCATAACGCATAACGCATAACGCATAACGCATAACGCATAACGCATAACGCATAACGCACAACGCACATCGCATAACGCATAACGCATGGCGCATAACTCAAAATGCATAACGCATAACGCATAACGCATAACGCATAACGCAAACGTATAACGCACAACGCATAACGAATACAGCAAAACGCATAATGCTTAACGCATAACGGATCACGCATAACGCATAAGGCATAACGCATAACGCATAACGCATATCGAATAACGCATAACGTGTAACTCATAACGCATAACGCATAAAGCATAATGCTTAACGCATAACGCATAACGCTTATCGCATAACGCATAAGGCATAACGCATAACGCATAACGCATATCGAATAACGCATAACGTGTAACTCATAACGCATAACGCATAAAGCATAATGCTTAACGCATAACGCATAACGCTTATCGCATAACGCAGAACTCAAAATGCAAAACGCATAACGCATAACGCATAACGCAAACGTATAACGCACAACGCATAACGAATACAGCAAAACGCATAATGCTTAACGCATAACGGATCACGCATAACGCATAACGCACAACGCATATCGCATAACGCATAACGCATAACGCATAACGCACAACGCATATCGCATAACGCATAACGCATGGCGCATAACTCAAAATGCATAACGCATAACGCATAACGCATAACGCATAACGCATAACGCAAACGTATAACGCACAACGCATAACGAATACAGCAAAACGCATAATGCTTAACGCATAACGGATCACGCATAACGCATAACGCATAACGCATAACGCATATCGCATAACGCATAACGCATAACGCATAACGCATGGCGCATAACTCAAAATGCATAACGCATAACGCATAACGCATAACGCATAACGCATAACGCATAACGCATAACGCATAACGCATAACGCATAACGCATAACGCACAACTCATATCGCATAACGCATAACGCACAACGCATATCGCATAACGCATAACGCATAACGCATGGCGCATAACTCAAAATGCATAACGCATAACGCATAACGCATAACGCATAACGCATAACGCATAACGCATAACGCATAACGCATAACGCATAACGCATAACGCATAACGCATAACGCATAACGCATAACGCATAACGCATAACGCATAACGCATAACGCATAACGCATAACGCATAACGTATAACGCATAACGCACAACGCATATCGCATAACGCATAACGCATAACGCATAACGCATAACGCATAACGCATAACGCATAACGCATAACGCATAACGTATAACGCATAACGCATAACGCACAACGCATATCGCATAACGCATAACGCATAATGCATAACGCATGGCGCATAACTCAAAATGCATAACGCATAACGCATGGCGCATAACTCAAAATGCATAACGCATAACGCATAACGCATAACGCATAACGCATAACGCATAACGCATAACGCATAACGCATAACGCATAACGCATAACGCATAACGCATAACGCATAACGCATAACGCATAACGCATAACGCATAACGCACAACGCATATCGCATAACGCATAACGCATAACGCATAACGCATGGCGCATAACTCAAAATGCATAACGCATAACGCATAACGCATAACGCATAACGCATAACGCATAACGCATAACGCACAACGCATAACGCATAACGCATAACGCATAACGCATAACGCATAACGCATAACGCATAACGCATAACGCATAACGCATAACGCATAACGTATAACGCATAACGCACAACGCATATCGCATAACGCATAACGCATAACGCATAACGCATGGCGCATAACTCAAAATGCATAACGCATAACGCACAACGCATAACGCATAACGCATAACGCATAACGCATAACGCATAACGCATAACGCATAACGCATAACGCATAACGCATAACGCATAACGCATAACGCATAACGCATAACGCATAACGTATAACGCATAACGCATAACGCACAACGCATATCGCATAACGCATAACGCATAATGCATAACGCATGGCGCATAACTCAAAATGCATAACGCATAACGCATAACGCATAACGCATAACGCATAACGCATAACGCATAACGCATAACGCATAACGCATAACGCATAACGCATAACGCATAACGCATAACGCATGGCGCATAACTCAAAATGCATAACGCGTAACGCATAACGCATAACGCATAACGCATAACGCATAACGCATAACGCATAACGCATAACGCATAACGCATAATGCACAACGCATATCGCATAACGCATAACGCATAATGCATAACGCATGGCGCATAACTCAAAATGCATAACGCATAACGCATAACGCATAACGCATAACACATAACGCATAACGCATAACGCATAACGCACAACGCATATCGCATAACGCATAACGCATAACGCATAACGCATGGCGCATAACTCAAAATGCATAACGCATAACGCATAACGCATAACGCATAACGCATAACGCATAACGCATAACGCATAACGCATAACGCATAACGCATAACGCATAACGCATAACGCATAACGCATAACGCACAACGCATATCGCATAACGCATAACGCATGGCGCATAACTCAAAATGCATAACGCATAACGCATAACGCATAACGCATAACGCATAACGCATAACGCATAACGCACAACGCACATCGCATAACGCATAACGCATGGCGCATAACTCAAAATGCATAACGCATAACGCATAACGCATAACGCATAACGCAAACGTATAACGCACAACGCATAACGAATACAGCAAAACGCATAATGCTTAACGCATAACGGATCACGCATAACGCATAAGGCATAACGCATAACGCATAACGCATATCGAATAACGCATAACGTGTAACTCATAACGCATAACGCATAAAGCATAATGCTTAACGCATAACGCATAACGCTTATCGCATAACGCATAAGGCATAACGCATAACGCATAACGCATATCGAATAACGCATAACGTGTAACTCATAACGCATAACGCATAAAGCATAATGCTTAACGCATAACGCATAACGCTTATCGCATAACGCATAACTCAAAATGCAAAACGCATAACGCATAACGCATAACGCAAACGTATAACGCACAACGCATAACGAATACAGCAAAACGCATAATGCTTAACGCATAACGGATCACGCATAACGCATAACGCACAACGCATATCGCATAACGCATAACGCATAACGCATAACGCACAACGCATATCGCATAACGCATAACGCATGGCGCATAACTCAAAATGCATAACGCATAACGCATAACGCATAACGCATAACGCATAACGCAAACGTATAACGCACAACGCATAACGAATACAGCAAAACGCATAATGCTTAACGCATAACGGATCACGCATAACGCATAACGCATAACGCATAACGCATATCGCATAACGCATAACGCATAACGCATAACGCATGGCGCATAACTCAAAATGCATAACGCATAACGCATAACGCATAACGCATAACGCATGACGCATAACGCATAACGCATAACGCATAACGCATAACGCATAACGCACAACTCATATCGCATAACGCATAACGCACAACGCATATCGCATAACGCATAACGCATAACGCATGGCGCATAACTCAAAATGCATAACGCATAACGCATAACGCATAACGCATAACGCATAACGCATAACTCATAACGCATAACGCATAACGCATAACGCATAACGCATAACGCATAACGCATAACGCATAACGCATAACGCATAACGCATAACGCATAACGCATAACGCATAACGTATAACGCATAACGCACAACGCATATCGCATAACGCATAACGCATAACGCATAACGCATAACGCATAACGCATAACGCATAACGCATAACGCATAACGTATAACGCATAACGCATAACGCACAACGCATATCGCATAACGCATAACGCATAATGCATAACGCATGGCGCATAACTCAAAATGCATAACGCATAACGCATAACGCATAACGCACAACGCATATCGCATAACGCATAACGCACAACGCATATCGCACAACGCATAACGCATAACGCATGGCGCATAACTCAAAATGCATAACGCATAACGCATAACGCATAACGCATAACGCATAACGCATAACGCATAACGCATAACGCATAACGCATAACGCATAACGCATAACGCATAACGCATAACGCATAACGCATAACGCATAACGCATAACGCATAACGCATAACACATAACGCATAACGTATAACGCATAACGCATAACGCATAACGCATAACGCATAACGCATAACGCATAACGCATAACGCATAACGCATAACGCATAACGCATAACGCATAACGCATAACGCACAACGCATATCGCATAACGCATAACGCATAACGCACAACGCATATCGCATAACGCATAACGCATAACGCATAACGAATGGCGCATAACTCAAAATGCATAACGCATAACGCATAACGCATAACGCATAACGCATAACGCATAACGCATAACGCATAACGCATAACGCATAACGCATAACGCATAACGTATAACGCATAACGCATAACGCACAACGCATATCGCATAACGCATAACGCATAATGCATAACGCATGGCGCATAACTCAAAATGCATAACGCATAACGCATAACGCATAACGCACAACGCATATCGCATAACGCATAACGCACAACGCATATCGCATAACGCATAACGCATAACGCATGGCGCATAACTCAAAATGCATAACGCATAACGCATAACGCATAACGCATAACGCATAACGCATAACGCATAACGCATAACGCATAACGCATAACGCATAACGCATAACGCATAACGCATAACGCATAACGCATAACACATAACGCATAACGTATAACGCATAACGCATAACGCATAACGCATAACGCATAACGCATAACGCATAACGCATAACGCATAACGCATAACGCATAACGCACAACGCATATCGCATAACGCATAACGCATAACGCACAACGCATATCGCATAACGCATAACGCATAACGCATAACGCATGGCGCATAACTCAAAATGCATAACGCATAACGCATAACGCATAACGCATAACGCATAACGCATAACGCATAACGCATAACGCATAACGCATAACGCATAACGCATAACGCATAACGCATAACGCATAACGCGTAACGTATAACGCATAACGCACAACGCATATCGCATAACGCATAACGCATAACGCATAACGCATAACGCATAACGCATAACGCATAACGCATAACGCATAACGTATAACGCATAACGCATAACGCACAACGCATATCGCATAACGCATAACGCATAATGCATAACGCATGGCGCATAACTCAAAATGCATAACGCATAACGCATAACGCATAACGCATAACGCATAACGCATAACGCATAACGCATAACGCATAACGCATAACGCATAACGCATAACGCATAACGCATAACGCATAACGCATGGCGCATAACTCAAAATGCATAACGCATAACGCATAACGCATAACGCATAACGCATAACGCATAACGCATAACGCATAACGCATAATGCACAACGCATATCGCATAACGCATAACGCATAATGCATAACGCATGGCGCATAACTCAAAATGCATAACGCATAACGCATAACGCATAACGCATAACGCATAACGCATAACGCATAACGCATAACACACAACGCATATCGCATAACGCATAACGCATAACGCATGGCGCATAACTCAAAATGCATAACGCATAACGCATAACGCATAACGCATAACGCATAACGCATAACGCATAACGCATAACGCATAACGCATAACGCATAACGCATAACGCATAACGCATAACGCATAACGCATAACGCATAACGCATAACGCATAACGCATAACGCACAACGCATATCGCATAACGCATAACGCATAACGCATAACGCATGGCGCATAACTCAAAATGCATAACGCATAACGCATAACGCATAACGCATAACGCATAACGCATAACGCATAACGCATAACGCACAACGCACATCGCATAACGCATAACGCATGGCGCATAACTCAAAATGCATAACGCATAACGCATAACGCATAACGCATAACGCAAACGTATAACGCACAACGCATAACGAATACAGCAAAACGCATAATGCTTAACGCATAACGGATCACGCATAACGCATAAGGCATAACGCATAACGCATAACGCATATCGAATAACGCATAACGTGTAACTCATAACGCATAACGCATAAAGCATAATGCTTAACGCATAACGCATAACGCTTATCGCATAACGCATAAGGCATAACGCATAACGCATAACGCATATCGAATAACGCATAACGTGTAACTCATAACGCATAACGCATAAAGCATAATGCTTAACGCATAACGCATAACGCTTATCGCATAACGCATAACTCAAAATGCAAAACGCATAACGCATAACGCATAACGCAAACGTATAACGCACAACGCATAACGAATACAGCAAAACGCATAATGCTTAACGCATAACGGATCACGCATAACGCATAACGCACAACGCATATCGCATAACGCATAACGCATAACGCATAACGCACAACGCATATCGCATAACGCATAACGCATGGCGCATAACTCAAAATGCATAACGCATAACGCAAACGCATAACGCATAACGCATAACGCAAACGTATAACGCACAACGCATAACGAATACAGCAAAACGCATAATGCTTAACGCATAACGGATCACGCATAACGCATAACGCATAACGCATAACGCATATCGCATAACGCATAACGCATAACGCATAACGCATGGCGCATAACTCAAAATGCATAACGCATAACGCATAACGCATAACGCATAACGCATAACGCATAACGCATAACGCATAACGCATAACGCATAACGCATAACGCATAACGCATAACGCACAACGCATATCGCATAACGCATAACGCACAACGCATATCGCATAACGCATAACGCATAACGCATGGCGCATAACTCAAAATGCATAACGCATAACGCATAACGCATAACGCATAACGCATAACGCATAACGCATAACGCATAACGCATAACGCATAACGCATAACGCATAACGCATAACGCATAACGCATAACGCATAACGCATAACGCAAACGTATAACGCACAACGCATAACGAATACAGCAAAACGCATAATGCTTAACGCACAACGCATATCGCATAACGCATAACGCACAACGCATATCGCATAACGCATATCGCATAACGCATAACGCATAACGCATAACGCATAACGCATAACGCATAACGCATAACGCATAACGCATAACGCATAACGCATAACGCATAACGCATAACGCATAACGCATAACGCATAACGTATAACGCATAACGCACAACGCATATCGCATAACGCATAACGCATAACGCATAACGCATAACGCATAACGCATAACGCATAACGCATAACGTATAACGCATAACGCATAACGCACAACGCATATCGCATAACGCATAACGCATAATGCATAACGCATGGCGCCTAACTCAAAATGCATAACGCATAACGCATAACGCATAACGCACAACGCATATCGCATAACGCATAACGCACAACGCATATCGCATAACGCATAACGCATAACGCATGGCGCATAACTCAAAATGCATAACGCATAACGCATAACGCATAACGCATAACGCATAACGCATAACGCATAACGCATAACGCATAACGCATAACGCATAACGCATAACGCATAACGCATAACGCATAACGCATAACGCATAACGCATAACGCATAACGCATAACGCATAACACATAACGCATAACGTATAACGCATAACGCATAACGCATAACGCATAACGCATAACGCATAACGCATAACGCATAACGCATAACGCATAACGCATAACGCATAACGCATAACGCACAACGCATATCGCATAACGCATAACGCATAACGCACAACGCATATCGCATAACGCATAACGCATAACGCATGGCGCATAACTCAAAATGCATAACGCATAACGCATAACGCATAACGCATAACGCATAACGCATAACGCATAACGCATAACGCATAACGCATAACGCATAACGCATAACGCATAACGCATAACGCATAACGCATAACGCATAACGCATAACGCATAACGCATAACGCATAACGCATAACGCATAACGCATAACGCATAACGCATAACGCATAACGCATAACGCATAACGTATAACGCATAACGCACAACGCATATCGCATAACGCATAACGCATAACGCATAACGCATAACGCATAACGCATAACGCATAACGTATAACGCATAACGCATAACGCACAACGCATATCGCATAACGCATAACGCATAATGCATAACGCATGGCGCATAACTCAAAATGCATAACGCATAACGCATAACGCATAACGCAAACGTATAACGCACAACGCATAACGAATACAGCAAAACGCATAATGCTTAACGCATAACGGATCACGCATAACGCATAAGGCATAACGCATAACGCATAACGCATATCGAATAACGCATAACGTGTAACTCATAACGCATAACGCATAAAGCATAATGCTTAACGCATAACGTATAACGCTTATCGCATAACGCATAACGCATAACGTATAACGCATAACGCATACCGTAGAACGCATAACGCATAACGCATAACGCAAACGTATAACGCACAACGCATAACGCATAACGCATAACGCATAACGCATAACGCATAACGCATAACGCATAACGCATAACGCACAACGCATATCGCATAACGCATAACGCATAACGCATAACGCATAACGCATAACGCATAACGCACAACGCATATCGCATAACGCATAACGCATAACGCATAACGCATAACGCATAACGCATAACGCATAACGCACAACGCATATCGCATAACGCATAACGCATAACGCATAACGCATAACGCATAACGCATATCGAATAACGCATAACGTGTGACTCATAACGCATAACGCATAAAGCATAATGCATAACGCATAACGCATAACGCATAACGCATAACGCATAACGCATAACGCACAACGCATATCGCATAACGCATAACGCATAACGCATAACGCATGGCGCATAACTCAAAATGCATAACGCATAACGCATAACGCATAACGCATAACGCATAACGCATAACGCATAACGCATAACGCATAACGCATAACGCATAACGCATAACGCATAACGCATAACGCATAACGCATAACGCATAACGCACAACGCATATCGCATAACGCATAACGCATAACGCACAACGCATATCGCATAACGCATAACGCATAACGCATAACGCATGGCGCATAACTCAAAATGCATAACGCATAACGCATAACGCATAACGCATAACGCATAACGCACAACGCAAATCGCATAACGCATAACGCATAACGCATAACGAATGGCGCATAAC
The DNA here is from genome assembly GCA_916610235.2 of Lasioglossum morio. Classification (NCBI taxonomy): domain Eukaryota; kingdom Metazoa; phylum Arthropoda; class Insecta; order Hymenoptera; family Halictidae; genus Lasioglossum; species Lasioglossum morio. The sequence continues at coordinate 4,628,394 of CAKAJA020000289.1, forward strand.
TGAAAATGCATAACGCATAACGCATAACGCATAACGCAAACGTATAACGCACAACGCATAACGAATACAGCAAAACGCATAATGCTTAACGCATAACGGATCACGCATAACGCATAACGCACAACGCATATCGCATAACGCATAACGCATAACGCATAACGCATGGCGCATAACTCAAAATGCATAACGCATATCGCATAACTTACAACGTATAACGCATAACGCATAACGCATAACGCATAACGCATAACGCATAACGCATAACGCATAACGCACAACGCATATCGCATAACGCATAACGCATAACGCATAACGCATAACGCATAACGCATATCGAATAACGCATAACGTGTGACTCATAACGCATAACGCATAAAGCATAACGCATAACGCACAACGCATATCGCATAACGCATAACGCATAACGCACAACGCATATCGCATAACGCATAACGCATAACGCATAACGCATGGCGCATAACTCAAAATGCATAACGCATAACGCATAACGCATAACGCATAACGCATAACGCACAACGCAAATCGCATAACGCATAACGCATAACGCATAACGCATGGCGCATAACTCAAAATGCATAACGCATAACGCATAACGCATAACGCATAACGCATAACGCATAACGCATAACGCATAACGCATAACGCATAACGCATAACGCATAACGCATAACGCATAACGCATAACGCATAACGCATAACGCATAACGCATAACGCATAACGTATAACGCATAACGCACAACGCATATCGCATAACGCATAACGCATAACGCATAACGCATAACGCATAACGCATAACGCATAACGCATAACGCATAACGTATAACGCATAACGCATAACGCATAACGCACAACGCATATCGCATAACGCATAACGCATAATGCATAACGCATGGCGCATAACTCAAAATGCATAACGCATAACGCATAACGCATAACGCAAACGTATAACGCACAACGCATAACGAATACAGCAAAACGCATAATGCTTAACGCATAACGGATCACGCATAACGCATAAGGCATAACGCATAACGCATAACGCATATCGAATAACGCATAACGTGTAACTCATAACGCATAACGCATAAAGCATAATGCTTAACGCATAACGCATAACGCTTATCGCATAACGCATAACGCATAACGTATAACGCATAACGCATACCGTATAACGCATAACGCATAATGCATAACGCAAACGTATAACGCACAACGCATAACGCATAACGCATAACGCATAACGCATAACGCATAACGCATAACGCATGACGCATAACGCATAACGCATATCGCATAACACATAACGCATAACCCATGACGCATAACGCATAACGCATAACGCATAACGCATAACGCATAACGCATAACGCATAACGCATAACGCATAACGCATAACGCATAACGCATAATGCATAACACATAACGCATAACGCATAACGCATAACGCATAACGCATAACGCATAACGCATAACGCATAACGCATAACGCATAACGCATAACGCATAACGCATAACGCATAACGCATAACGCATAACGCATAACGCCTTACGGATCAGGCATAACGCATAACGCATAATGCATAACACATAACGCATAACGCATAACGCATAACGCATAACGCATAACGCATAACGCATAACGCATAACGCATAACGCATAACGCATAACGCATAACGCATAACGCATAACGCATAACGCATAACGCATAACGCATAACACATAACGCATAACGAATACAGCAAAACGCATAATGCTTAACGCATAACGGATCACGCATAACGCAAAACGCATAACGCATAACGCATAACGCATATCGCATAACGCATAACGCATAACGCATAACGCATGGCGCATAACTCAAAATGCATAACGCATAACGCATAACGCATAACGCATAACGCATAACGCATAACGCATAACGCATAACGCATAACGCATAACGCATAACGCATAACGCATAACGCATAACGCATAACGCAAACGTATAACGCACAACGCATAACGAATACAGCAAAACGCATAATGCTTAACGCATAACGGATCACGCATAACGCATAACGCATAACGCATAACGCATATCGCATAACGCATAACGCATAACGCATAACGCATAACGCATGGCGCATAACTCAAAATGCATAACGCATAACGCATAACGCATAACGCATAACGCATAACGCATAACGCATAACGCATAACGCATAACGCACAACGCATATCGCATAACGCATAACGCACAACGCATATCGCATAACGCATAACGCATAACGCATGGCGCATAACTCAAAATGCATAACGCATAACGCATAACGCATAACGCATAACGCATAACGCATAACGCATAACGCATAACGCATAACGCATAACGCATAACGCATAACGCATAACGCATAACGCATAACGCATAACGCATAACGCATAACGCATAACGCATAACGCATAACGCATAACGTATAACGCATAACGCACAACGCATATCGCATAACGCATAACGCATAACGCATAACGCATAACGCATAACGCATAACGCATAACGCATAACGCATAACGCATAACGCATAACGCACAACGCATATCGCATAACGCATAACGCATAATGCATAACGCATGGCGCATAACTCAAAATGCATAACGCATAACGCATAACGCATAACGCACAACGCATATCGCATAACGCATAACGCACAACGCATATCGCATAACGCATAACGCATAACGCATGGCGCATAACTCAAAATGCATAACGCATAACGCATAACGCATAACGCATAACGCATAACGCATAACGCATAACGCATAACGCATAACGCATAACGCATAACGCATAACGCATAACGCATAACGCATAACGCATAACGCATAACGCATAACACATAACGCATAACGTATAACGCATAACGCATAACGCATAACGCATAACGCATAACGCATAACGCATAACGCATAACGCATAACGCATAACGCACAACGCAAATCGCATAACGCATAACGCATAACGCACAACGCATATCGCATAACGCATAACGCATAACGCATAACGCATGGCGCATAACTCAAAATGCATAACGCATAACGCATAACGCATAACGCATAACGCATAACGCATAACGCATAACGCATAACGCATAACGCATAACGCATAACGCATAACGCATAACGCATAACGCACAACGCATATCGCATAACGCATAACGCATAACGCATAACGCATAACGCATAACGCATATCGAATAACGCATAACGTGTGACTCATAACGCATAACGCATAAAGCATAACGCATAACGCACAACGCATATCGCATAACGCATAACGCATAACGCACAACGCATATCGCATAACGCATAACGCATAACGCATAACGCATGGCGCATAACTCAAAATGCATAACGCATAACGCATAACGCATAACGCATAACGCATAACGCATAACGCACAACGCAAATCGCATAACGCATAACGCATAACGCATAACGCATGGCGCATAACTCAAAATGCATAACGCATAACGCATAACGCATAACGCATAACGCATAACGCATAACGCATAACGCATAACGCATAACGCATAACGCATAACGCATAACGCATAACGCATAACGCATAACGCATAACGCATAACGCATAACGCATAACGCATAACGCATAACGCATAACGCATAACGTATAACGCATAACGCACAACGCATATCGCATAACGCATAACGCATAACGCATAACGCATAACGCATAACGCATAACGCATAACGCATAACGCATAACGTATAACGCATAACGCATAACGCATAACGCATAACGCACAACGCATATCGCATAACGCATAACGCATAATGCATAACGCATGGCGCATAACTCAAAATGCATAACGCATAACGCATAACGCATAACGCAAACGTATAACGCACAACGCATAACGAATACAGCAAAACGCATAATGCTTAACGCATAACGGATCACGCATAACGCATAAGGCATAACGCATAACGCATAACGCATATCGAATAACGCATAACGTGTAACTCATAACGCATAACGCATAAAGCATAATGCTTAACGCATAACGCATAACGCTTATCGCATAACGCATAACGCATAACGTATAACGCATAACGCATACCGTATAACGCATAACGCATAATGCATAACGCAAACGTATAACGCACAACGCATAACGCATAACGCATAACGCATAACGCATAACGCATAACGCATAACGCATGACGCATAACGCATAACGCATATCGCATAACACATAACGCATAACCCATAACGCATAACGCATAACGCATAACGCATAACGCATAACGCATAACGCATAACGCATAACGCATAACGCATAACGCATAACGCATAACGCATAATGCATAACACATAACGCATAACGCATAACGCATAACGCATAACGCATAACGCATAACGCATAACGCATAACGCATAACGCATAACGCATAACGCATAACGCATAACGCATAACGCATAACGCATAACGCATAACGCCTTACGGATCAGGCATAACGCATAACGCATAATGCATAACACATAACGCATAACGCATAACGCATAACGCATAACGCATAACGCATAACGCATAACGCATAACGCATAACGCATAACGCATAACGCATAACGCATAACGCATAACGCATAACGCATAACGCATAACGCATAACGAATACAGCAAAACGCATAATGCTTAACGCATAACGGATCACGCATAACGCATAACGCATAACGCATAACGCATAACGCATATCGCATAACGCATAACGCATAACGCATAACGCATGGCGCATAACTCAAAATGCATAACGCATAACGCATAACGCATAACGCATAACGCATAACGCATAACGCATAACGCATAACGCATAACGCATAACGCATAACGCATAACGCATAACGCATAACGCATAACGCATAACGCAAACGTATAACGCACAACGCATAACGAATACAGCAAAACGCATAATGCTTAACGCATAACGGATCACGCATAACGCATAACGCATAACGCATAACGCATATCGCATAACGCATAACGCATAACGCATAACGCATGGCGCATAACTCAAAATGCATAACGCATAACGCATAACGCATAACGCATAACGCATAACGCATAACGCATAACGCACAACGCATATCGCATAACGCATAACGCACAACGCATATCGCATAACGCATAACGCATAACGCATGGCGCATAACTCAAAATGCATAACGCATAACGCATAACGCATAACGCATAACGCATAACGCATAACGCATAACGCATAACGCATAACGCATAACGCATAACGCATAACGCATAACGCATAACGCATAACGCATAACGCATAACGCATAACGCATAACGCATAACGCATAACGCATAACGCATAACGCATAACGCATAACGTATAACGCATAACGCACAACGCATATCGCATAACGCATAACGCATAACGCATAACGCATAACGCATAACGCATAACGCATAACGCATAACGCATAACGCATAACGCATAACGCACAACGCATATCGCATAACGCATAACGCATAATGCATAACGCATGGCGCATAACTCAAAATGCATAACGCATAACGCATAACGCATAACGCACAACGCATATCGCATAACGCATAACGCACAACGCATATCGCATAACGCATAACGCATAACGCATGGCGCATAACTCAAAATGCATAACGCATAACGCATAACGCATAACGCATAACGCATAACGCATAACGCATAACGCATAACGCATAACGCATAACGCATAACGCATAACGCATAACGCATAACGCATAACGCATAACGCATAACGCATAACGCATAACACATAACGCATAACGTATAACGCATAACGCATAACGCATAACGCATAACGCATAACGCATAACGCATAACGCATAACGCATAACGCATAACGCATAACGCACAACGCAAATCGCATAACGCATAACGCATAACGCACAACGCATATCGCATAACGCATAACGCATAACGCATAACGCATGGCGCATAACTCAAAATGCATAACGCATAACGCATAACGCATAACGCATAACGCATAACGCATAACGCATAACGCATAACGCATAACGCATAACGCATAACGCATAACGCATAACGCATAACGCATAACGCATAACGCATAACGCATAACGCATAACGCATAACGCATAACGCATAACGCATAACGCATAACGCACAACGCATATCGCATAACGCATAACGCATAACGCATAACGCATAACGCATAACGCATAACGCATAACGCATAACGCATAACGTATAACGCATAACGCATAACGCACAACGCATATCGCATAACGCATAACGCATAATGCATAACGCATGGCGCATAACTCAAAATGCATAACGCATAACGCATAACGCATAACGCATAACGCATAACGCATAACGCATAACGCATAACGCATAACGCATAACGCATAACGCTTAACGCATAACGCATGGCGCATAACTCAAAATGCATAACGCATAACGCATAACGCATAACGCATAACGCATAACGCATAACGCATAACGCATAACGCATAACGCATAATGCACAACGCATATCGCATAACGCATAACGCATAATGCATAACGCATGGCGCATAACTCAAAATGCATAACGCATAACGCATAACGCATAACGCATAACGCATAACGCATAACGCACAACGCATATCGCATAACGCATAACGCATAACGCATAACGCATGGCGCATAACTCAAAATGCATAACGCATAACGCATAACGCATAACGCATAACGCATAACGCATAACGCATAACGCATAACGCATAACGCATAACGCATAACGCATAACGCATAACGCATAACGCATAACGCATAACGCATAACGCATAACGCATAACGCACAACGCATATCGCATAACGCATAACGCATAACGCATAACGCATGGCGCATAACTCAAAATGCATAACGCATAACGCATAACGCATAACGCATAACGCATAACGCATAACGCATAACGCATAACGCATAACGCACAACGCACATCGCATAACGCATAACGCATGGCGCATAACTCAAAATGCATAACGCATAACGCATAACGCATAACGCATAACGCAAACGTATAACGCACAACGCATAACGAATACAGCAAAACGCATAATGCTTAACGCATAACGGATCACGCATAACGCATAAGGCATAACGCATAACGCATAACGCATATCGAATAACGCATAACGTGTAACTCATAACGCATAACGCATAAAGCATAATGCTTAACGCATAACGCATAACGCTTATCGCATAACGCATAAGGCATAACGCATAACGCATAACGCATATCGAATAACGCATAACGTGTAACTCATAACGCATAACGCATAAAGCATAATGCTTAACGCATAACGCATAACGCTTATCGCATAACGCATAACTCAAAATGCAAAACGCATAACGCATAACGCATAACGCAAACGTATAACGCACAACGCATAACGAATACAGCAAAACGCATAATGCTTAACGCATAACGGATCACGCATAACGCATAACGCACAACGCATATCGCATAACGCATAACGCATAACGCATAACGCACAACGCATATCGCATAACGCATAACGCATGGCGCATAACTCAAAATGCATAACGCATAACGCATAACGCATAACGCATAACGCATAACGCAAACGTATAACGCACAACGCATAACGAATACAGCAAAACGCATAACGCATGGCGCATAACTCAAAATGCATAACGCATAACGCATAACGCATAACGCATAACGCATAACGCATAACGCATAACGCATAACGCATAACGCATAACGCCCAACTCATATCGCATAACGCATAACGCACAACGCATATCGCATAACGCATAACGCATAACGCATGGCGCATAACTCAAAATGCATAACGCATAACGCATAACGCATAACGCATAACGCATAACGCATAACGCATAACGCATAACGCATAACGCATAACGCATAACGCATAACGCATAACGCATAACGCATAACGCATAACGCATAACGCATAACGCATAACGCATAACGCATAACGCATAACGCATAACGCATAACGTATAACGCATAACGCACAACGCATATCGCATAACGCATAACGCATAACGCATAACGCATAACGCATAACGCATAACGCATAACGCATAACGCATAACGCATAACGTATAACGCATAACGCATAACGCACAACGCATATCGCATAACGCATAACGCATAATGCATAACGCATGGCGCATAACTCAAAATGCATAACGCATAACGCATGGCGCATAACTCAAAATGCATAACGCATAACGCATAACGCATAACGCATAACGCATAACGCATAACGCATAACGCATAACGCATAACGCATAACGCATAACGCATAACGCATAACGCATAACGCATAACGCATAACGCATAACGCACAACGCATATCGCATAACGCATAACGCATAACGCATAACGCATGGCGCATAACTCAAAATGCATAACGCATAACGCATAACGCATAACGCATAACGCATAACGCATAACGCATAACGCACAACGCACAACGCATAACGCATAACGCATAACGCATAACGCATAACGCATAACGTATAACGCATAACGCATAACGCATAACGCATAACGCATAACGCATAATGCACAACGCATATCGCATAACGCATAACGCATAATGCATAACGCATGGCGCATAACTCAAAATGCATAACGCATAACGCATAACGCATAACGCATAACGCATAACGCATAACGCATAACGCATAACGCACAACGCATATCGCATAACGCATAACGCATAACGCATAACGCATGGCGCATAACTCAAAATGCATAACGCATAACGCATAACGCATAACGCATAACGCATAACGCATAACGCATAACGCATAACGCATAACGCATAACGCATAACGCATAACGCATAACGCATAACGCATAACGCATAACGCATAACGCATAACGCATAACGCACAACGCATATCGCATAACGCATAACGCATAACGCATAACGCATGGCGCATAACTCAAAATGCATAACGCATAACGCATAACGCATAACGCATAACGCATAACGCACAACGCACATCGCATAACGCATAACGCATGGCGCATAACTCAAAATGCATAACGCATAACGCATAACGCATAACGCATAACGCAAACGTATAACGCACAACGCATAACGAATACAGCAAAACGCATAATGCTTAACGCATAACGGATCACGCATAACGCATAAGGCATAACGCATAACGCATAACGCATATCGAATAACGCATAACGTGTAACTCATAACGCATAACGCATAAAGCATAATGCTTAACGCATAACGCATAACGCTTATCGCATAACGCATAAGGCATAACGCATAACGCATAACGCATATCGAATAACGCATAACGTGTAACTCATAACGCATAACGCATAAAGCATAATGCTTAACGCATAACGCATAACGCTTATCGCATAACGCATAACTCAAAATGCAAAACGCATAACGCATAACGCATAACGCAAACGTATAACGCACAACGCATAACGCAAACGTATAACGCACAACGCATAACGAATACAGCAAAACGCATAATGCTTAACGCATAACGGATCACGCATAACGCATAACGCATAACGCATAACGCATATCGCATAACGCATAACGCATAACGCATAACGCATGGCGCATAACTCAAAATGCATAACGCATAACGCATAACGCATAACGCATAACGCATAACGCATAACGCATAACGCATAACGCATAACGCATAACGCATAACGCATAACGCATAACGCACAACTCATATCGCATAACGCATAACGCACAACGCATATCGCATAACGCATAACGCATAACGCATGGCGCATAACTCAAAATGCATAACGCATAACGCATAACGCATAACGCATAACGCACAACGCACAACGCATAACGCATAACGCATAACGCATAACGCATAACGCATAACGTATAACGCATAACGCATAACGCATAACGCATAACGCATAACGCATAATGCACAACGCATATCGCATAACGCATAACGCATAATGCATAACGCATGGCGCATAACTCAAAATGCATAACGCATAACGCATAACGCATAACGCATAACGCATAACGCATAACGCATAACGCATAACGCACAACGCATATCGCATAACGCATAACGCATAACGCATAACGCATGGCGCATAACTCAAAATGCATAACGCATAACGCATAACGCATAACGCATAACGCATAACGCATAACGCATAACGCATAACGCATAACGCATAACGCATAACGCATAACGCATAACGCATAACGCATAACGCATAACGCATAACGCATAACGCATAACGCACAACGCATATCGCATAACGCATAACGCATAACGCATAACGCATGGCGCATAACTCAAAATGCATAACGCATAACGCATAACGCATAACGCATAACGCATAACGCATAACGCACAACGCACATCGCATAACGCATAACGCATGGCGCATAACTCAAAATGCATAACGCATAACGCATAACGCATAACGCATAACGCAAACGTATAACGCACAACGCATAACGAATACAGCAAAACGCATAATGCTTAACGCATAACGGATCACGCATAACGCATAAGGCATAACGCATAACGCATAACGCATATCGAATAACGCATAACGTGTAACTCATAACGCATAACGCATAAAGCATAATGCTTAACGCATAACGCATAACGCTTATCGCATAACGCATAAGGCATAACGCATAACGCATAACGCATATCGAATAACGCATAACGTGTAACTCATAACGCATAACGCATAAAGCATAATGCTTAACGCATAACGCATAACGCTTATCGCATAACGCATAACTCAAAATGCATAACGCATAACGCATAACGCATAACGCAAACGTATAACGCACAACGCATAACGCAAACGTATAACGCACAACGCATAACGAATACAGCAAAACGCATAATGCTTAACGCATAACGGATCACGCATAACGCATAACGCATAACGCATAACGCATATCGCATAACGCATAACGCATAACGCATAACGCATGGCGCATAACTCAAAATGCATAACGCATAACGCATAACGCATAACGCATAACGCATAACGCATAACGCATAACGCATAACGCATAACGCATAACGCATAACGCATAACGCATAACGCACAACTCATATCGCATAACGCATAACGCACAACGCATATCGCATAACGCATAACGCATAACGCATGGCGCATAACTCAAAATGCATAACGCATAACGCATAACGCATAACGCATAACGCATAACGCATAACGCATAACGCATAACGCATAACGCATAACGCATAACGCATAACGCATAACGCATAACGCATAACGCATAACGCATAACGCATAACGCATAACGCATAACGCATAACGCATAACGTATAACGCATAACGCACAACGCATATCGCATAACGCATAACGCATAACGCATAACGCATAACGCATAACGCATAACGCATAACGCATAACGCATAACGCATAACGCATAACGCATAACGCACAACGCATATCGCATAACGCATAACGCATAACGCATAACGCATGGCGCATAACTCAAAATGCATAACGCATAACGCATGGCGCATAACTCAAAATGCATAACGCATAACGCATAACGCATAACGCATAACGCATAACGCATAACGCATAACGCATAACGCATAACGCATAACGCATAACGCATAACGCATAACGCATAACGCATAACGCATAACGCATAACGCACAACGCATATCGCATAACGCATAACGCATAACGCATAACGCATGGCGCATAACTCAAAATGCATAACGCATAACGCATAACGCATAACGCATAACGCATAACGCATAACGCATAACGCACAACGCATAACGCATAACGCATAACGCATAACGCATAACGCATAACGCATAACGCATAACGCATAACGCATAACGCATAACGCATAACGTATAACGCATAACGCACAACGCATATCGCATAACGCATAACGCATAACGCATAACGCATGGCGCATAACTCAAAATGCATAACGCATAACGCACAACGCATAACGCATAACGCATAACGCATAACGCATAACGCATAACGCATAACGCATAACGCATAACGCATAACGCATAACGCATAACGCATAACGCATAACGCATAACGCATAACGCATAACGCATAACGTATAACGCATAACGCATAACGCACAACGCATATCGCATAACGCATAACGCATAATGCATAACGCATGGCGCATAACTCAAAATGCATAACGCATAACGCATAACGCATAACGCATAACGCATAACGCATAACGCATAACGCATAACGCATAACGCATAACGCATAACGCATAACGCATAACGCATAACGCATAACGCATAACGCATAACGCATGGCGCATAACTCAAAATGCATAACGCATAACGCATAACGCATAACGCATAACGCATAACGCATAACGCATAACGCATAACGCATAACGCATAACGTATAACGCATAACGCATAACGCACAACGCATATCGCATAACGCATAACGCATAATGCATAACGCATAACGCATAACTCAAAATGCATAACGCATAACGCATAACGCATAACGCATAACGCATAACGCATAACGCATAACGCATAACGCATAACGCATAACGCATAACGCATAACGCACAACGCATATCGCATAACGCATAACGCATAACGCATAACGCATGGCGCATAACTCAAAATGCATAACGCATAACGCACAACGCATAACGCATAACGCATAACGCATAACGCATAACGCATAACGCATAACGCATAACGCATAACGCATAACGCATAACGCATAACGCATAACGCATAACGCATAACGCATAACGCATAACGCATAACGTATAACGCATAACGCATAACGCACAACGCATATCGCATAACGCATAACGCATAATGCATAACGCATGGCGCATAACTCAAAATGCATAACGCATAACGCATAACGCATAACGCATAACGCATAACGCATAACGCATAACGCATAACGCATAACGCATAACGCATAACGCATAACGCATAACGCATAACGCATAACGCATAACGCATAACGCATAACGCATAACGCATAACGCATGGCGCATAACTCAAAATGCATAACGCATAACGCATAACGCATAACGCATAACGCATAACGCATAACGCATAACGCATAACGCATAATGCACAACGCATATCGCATAACGCATAACGCATAATGCATAACGCATGGCGCATAACGCATAACGCATAACGCACAACGCATATCGCATAACGCATAACGCATGGCGCATAACTCAAAATGCATAACGCATAACGCATAACGCATTACGCATAACGCATAACGCAAACGTATAACGCACAACGCATAACGAATACAGCAAAACGCATAATGCTTAACGCATAACGGATCACGCATAACGCATAACGCATAACGCATAACGCATATCGCATAACGCATAACGCATAACGCATAACGCATGGCGCATAACTCAAAATGCATAACGCATAACGCATAACGCATAACGCATAACGCATAACGCATAACGCATAACGCATAACGCATAACGCATAACGCATAACGCACAACTCATATCGCATAACGCATAACGCACAACGCATATCGCATAACGCATAACGCATAACGCATGGCGCATAACTCAAAATGCATAACGCATAACGCATAACGCATAACGCATAACGCATAACGCATAACGCATAACGCATAACGCATAACGCATAACGCATAACGCATAACGCATAACGCATAACGCATAACGCATAACGCATAACGCATAACGCATAACGCATAACGCATAACGCATAACGTATAACGCATAACGCACAACGCATATCGCATAACGCATAACGCATAACGCATAACGCATAACGCATAACGCATAACGCATAACGCATAACGCATAACGTATAACGCATAACGCATAACGCACAACGCATATCGCATAACGCATAACGCATAATGCATAACGCATGGCGCATAACTCAAAATGCATAACGCATAACGCATAACGCATAACGCACAACGCATATCGCATAACGCATAACGCACAACGCATATCGCATAACGCATAACGCATAACGCATGGCGCATAACTCAAAATGCATAACGCATAACGCATAACGCATAACGCATAACGCATAACGCATAACGCATAACGCATAACGCATAACGCATAACGCATAACGCATAACGCATAACGCATAACGCATAACGCATAACGCATAACGCATAACGCATAACGCATAACACATAACGCATAACGTATAACGCATAACGCATAACGCATAACGCATAACGCATAACGCATAACGCATAACGCATAACGCATAACGCATAACGCATAACGCATAACGCACAACGCATATCGCATAACGCATAACGCATAACGCACAACGCATATCGCATAACGCATAACGCATAACGCATAACGAATGGCGCATAACTCAAAATGCATAACGCATAACGCATAACGCATAACGCATAACGCATAACGCATAACGCATAACGCATAACGCATAACGCATAACGCATAACGTATAACGCATAACGCATAACGCACAACGCATATCGCATAACGCATAACGCATAATGCATAACGCATGGCGCATAACTCAAAATGCATAACGCATAACGCATAACGCATAACGCACAACGCATATCGCATAACGCATAACGCACAACGCATATCGCATAACGCATAACGCATAACGCATGGCGCATAACTCAAAATGCATAACGCATAACGCATAACGCATAACGCATAACGCATGACGCATAACGCATAACGCATAACGCATAACGCATAACGCATAACGCATAACGCATAACGCATAACGCATAACGCATAACACATAACGCATAACGTATAACGCATAACGCATAACGCATAACGCATAACGCATAACGCATAACGCATAACGCATAACGCATAACGCATAACGCATAACGCACAACGCATATCGCATAACGCATAACGCATAACGCACAACGCATATCGCATAACGCATAACGCATAACGCATAACGCATGGCGCATAACTCAAAATGCATAACGCATAACGCATAACGCATAACGCATAACGCATAACGCATAACGCATAACGCATAACGCATAACGCATAACGCATAACGCATAACGCGTAACGTATAACGCATAACGCACAACGCATATCGCATAACGCATAACGCATAACGCATAACGCATAACGCATAACGCATAACGCATAACGCATAACGCATAACGTATAACGCATAACGCATAACGCACAACGCATATCGCATAACGCATAACGCATAATGCATAACGCATGGCGCATAACTCAAAATGCATAACGCATAACGCATAACGCATAACGCATAACGCATAACGCATAACGCATAACGCATAACGCATAACGCATAACGCATAACGCATAACGCATAACGCATAACGCATAACGCATAACGCATGGCGCATAACTCAAAATGCATAACGCATAACGCATAACGCATAACGCATAACGCATAACGCATAACGCATAACGCATAATGCACAACGCATATCGCATAACGCATAACGCATAATGCATAACGCATGGCGCATAACTCAAAATGCATAACGCATAACGCATAACGCATAACGCATAACGCATAACGCATAACGCATAACGCATAACGCATAACGCATAACACACAACGCATATCGCATAACGCATAACGCATAACGCATGGCGCATAACTCAAAATGCATAACGCATAACGCATAACGCATAACGCATAACGCATAACGCATAACGCATAACGCATAACGCATAACGCATAACGCATAACGCATAACGCATAACGCATAACGCATAACGCATAACGCATAACGCATAACGCATAACGCACAACGCATATCGCATAACGCATAACGCATAACGCATAACGCATGGCGCATAACTCAAAATGCATAACGCATAACGCATAACGCATAACGCATAACGCATAACGCATAACGCATAACGCACAACGCACATCGCATAACGCATAACGCATGGCGCATAACTCAAAATGCATAACGCATAACGCATAACGCATAACGCATAACGCAAACGTATAACGCACAACGCATAACGAATACAGCAAAACGCATAATGCTTAACGCATAACGGATCACGCATAACGCATAAGGCATAACGCATAACGCATAACGCATATCGAATAACGCATAACGTGTAACTCATAACGCATAACGCATAAAGCATAATGCTTAACGCATAACGCATAACGCTTATCGCATAACGCATAAGGCATAACGCATAACGCATAACGCATATCGAATAACGCATAACGTGTAACTCATAACGCATAACGCATAAAGCATAATGCTTAACGCATAACGCATAACGCTTATCGCATAACGCATAACTCAAAATGCAAAACGCATAACGCATAACGCATAACGCAAACGTATAACGCACAACGCATAACGAATACAGCAAGACGCATAATGCTTAACGCATAACGGATCACGCATAACGCATAACGCACAACGCATATCGCATAACGCATAACGCATAACGCATAACGCACAACGCATATCGCATAACGCATAACGCATGGCGCATAACTCAAAATGCATAACGCATAACGCATAACGCATAACGCATAACGCATAACGCAAACGTATAACGCACAACGCATAACGAATACAGCAAAACACATAATGCTTAACGCATAACGGATCACGCATAACGCATAACGCATAACGCATAACGCATAACGCATATCGCATAACGCATAACGCATAACGCATAACGCATGGCGCATAACTCAAAATGCATAACGCATAACGCATAACGCATAACGCATAACGCATAACGCATAACGCATAACGCATAACGCATAACGCATAACGCATAACGCACAACGCATATCGCATAACGCATAACGCACAACGCATATCGCATAACGCATAACGCATAACGCATGGCGCATAACTCAAAATGCATAACGCATAACGCATAACGCATAACGCATAACGCATAACGCATAACGCATAACGCATAACGCATAACGCATAACGCATAACGCATAACGCATAACGCATAACGCATAACGCATAACGCATAACGCATAACGCATAACGCAAACGTATAACGCACAACGCATAACGAATACAGCAAAACGCATAATGCTTAACGCACAACGCATATCGCATAACGCATAACGCACAACGCATATCGCATAACGCATAACGCATAACGCATGGCGCATAACTCAAAATGCATAACGCATAACGCATAACGCATAACGCATAACGCATAACGCATAACGCATAACGCATAACGCATAACGCATAACGCATAACGCATAACGCATAACGCATAACGCATAACGCATAACGCATAACGCATAACGCATAACGCATAACGCATAACGCATAACGTATAACGCATAACGCACAACGCATATCGCATAACGCATAACGCATAACGCATAACGCATAACGCATAACGCATAACGCATAACGCATAACGTATAACGCATAACGCATAACGCACAACGCATATCAAATAACGCATAACGCATAATGCATAACGCATGGCGCATAACTCAAAATGCATAACGCATAACGCATAACGCATAACGCACAACGCATATCGCATAACGCATAACGCACAACGCAGATCGCATAACGCATAACGCATAACGCATGGCGCATAACTCAAAATGCATAACGCATAACGCATAACGCATAACGCATAACGCATAACGCATAACGCATAACGCATAACGCATAACGCATAACGCATCACGCATAACGCATAACGCATAACGCATAACGCATAACGCATAACGCATAACACATAACGCATAACGTATAACGCATAACGCATAACGCATAACGCATAACGCATAACGCATAACGCATAACGCATAACGCATAACGCATAACGCATAACGCACAACGCATATCGCATAACGCATAACGCATAACGCACAACGCATATCGCATAACGCATAACGCATAACGCATAACGCATGGCGCATAACTCAAAATGCATAACGCATAACGCACAACGCATAACGCATAACGCATAACGCATAACGCATAACGCATAACGCATAACGCATAACGCATAACGCATAACGCATAACGAATAACGTATAACGCATAACGCACAACGCATATCGCATAACGCATAACGCATAACGCATAACGCATAACGCATAACGCATAACGCATAACGCATAACGCATAACGTATAACGCATAACGCATAACGCACAACGCATATCGCATAACGCATAACGCATAATGCATAACGCATGGCGCATAACTCAAAATGCATAACGCATAACGCATAACGCATAACGCAAACGTATAACGCACAACGCATAACGAATACAGCAAAACGCATAATGCTTAACGCATAACGGATCACGCATAACGCATAAGGCATAACGCATAACGCATAACGCATATCGAATAACGCATAACGTGTAACTCATAACGCATAACGCATAAAGCATAATGCTTAACGCATAACGTATAACGCTTATCGCATAACGCATAACGCATAACGTATAACGCATAACGCATACCGTAGAACGCATAACGCATAATGCATAACGCAAACGTATAACGCACAACGCATAACGCATAACGCATAACGCATAACGCATAATGCATAACGCATAACGCATGACGCATAACGCATAACGCATATCGCATAACACATAACGCATAACCCATAACGCATAACGCATAACGCATAACGCATAACGCATAATGCATAACGCATAACGCATAACGCATAACGCATAACGCATAACGCATAACGCATAACGCATAACGCATAACGCACAACGCATATCGCATAACGCATAACGCATAACGCATAACGCATAACGCATAACGCACAACGCATATCGCATAACGCATAACGCATAACGCATAACGCATAACGCATAACGCATAACGCACAACGCATATCGCATAACGCATAACGCATAACGCATAACGCATAACGCATAACGCATATTGAATAACGCATAACGTGTGACTCATAACGCATAACGCATAAAGCATAATGCATAACGCATAACGCATAACGCATAACGCATAACGCATAACGCATAACGCACAACGCATATCGCATAACGCATAACGCATAACGCATAACGCATTGCGCATAACTCAAAATGCATAACGCATAACGCATAACGCATAACGCATAACGCATAACGCATAACGCATAACGCATAACGCATAACGCATAACGCATAACGCATAACGCATAACGCATAACGCATAACGCATAACGCATAACGCATAACGCACAACGCATATCGCATAACGCATAACGCATAACGCACAACGCATATCGCATAACGCATAACGCATAACGCATAACGCATGGCGCATAACTCAAAATGCATAACGCATAACGCATAACGCATAACGCATAACGCATAACGCATAACGCACAACGCAAATCGCATAACGCATAACGCATAACGCATAACGAATGGCGCATAACTGAAAATGCATAACGCATAACGCATAACGCATAACGCAAACGTATAACGCACAACGCATAACGAATACAGCAAAACGCATAATGCTTAACGCATAACGGATCACGCATAACGCATAACGCACAACGCATATCGCATAACGCATAATGCATAACGCATAACGCATGGCGCATAACTCAAAATGCATAACGCATATCGCATAACTTACAACGTATAACGCATAACGCATAACGCATAACGCATAACGCATAACGCATAACGCACAACGCATATCGCATAACGCATAACGCATAACGCATAACGCATAACGCATAACGCATATCGAATAACGCATAACGTGTGACTCATAACGCATAACGCATAAAGCATAATGCATAACGCATAACGCATAACGCATAACGCATAACGCATAACGCATAACGCACAACGCATATCGCATAACGCATAACGCATAACGCATAACGCATGGCGCATAACTCAAAATGCATAACGCATAACGCATAACGCATAACGCATAACGCATAACGCATAACGCATAACGCGTAACGCATAACGCATATCGAATAACGCATAACGTGTGACTCATAACGCATAACGCATAAAGCATAACGCACAACGCATATCGCATAACGCATAACGCATAACGCACAACGCATATCGCATAACGCATAACGCATAACGCATAACGCATGGCGCATAACTCAAAATGCATAACGCATAACGCATAACGCATAACGCATAACGCATAACGCATAACGCATAACGCATAACGCATAACGCATAACGCAAAACGCATAACGCATAACGCATAACGCATAACGCATAACGCATAACGTATAACGCATAACGCACAACGCATATCGCATAACGCATAACGCATAACGCATAACGCATAACGCATAACGCATAACGCATAACGCATAACGTATAACGCATAACGCATAACGCACAACGCATATCGCATAACGCATAACGCATAATGCATAACGCATGGCGCATAACTCAAAATGCATAACGCATAACGCATAACGCATAACGCAAACGTATAACGCACAACGCATAACGAATACAGCAAAACGCATAATGCTTAACGCATAACGCATAACGGATCACGCATAACGCATAAGGCATAACGCATAACGCATAACGCATATCGAATAACGCATAACGTGTAACTCATAACGCATAACGCATAAAGCATAATGCTTAACGCATAACGCATAACGCTTATCGCATAACGCATAAGGCATAACGCATAACGCATAACGCATATCGAATAACGCATAACGTGTAACTCATAACGCATAACGCATAAAGCATAATGCTTAACGCATAACGCATAACGCTTATCGCATAACGCATAACTCAAAATGCAAAACGCATAACGCATAACGCATAACGCAAACGTATAACGCACAACGCATAACGAATACAGCAAGACGCATAATGCTTAACGCATAACGGATCACGCATAACGCATAACGCACAACGCATATCGCATAACGCATAACGCATAACGCATAACGCACAACGCATATCGCATAACGCATAACGCATGGCGCATAACTCAAAATGCATAACGCATAACGCATAACGCATAACGCATAACGCATAACGCAAACGTATAACGCACAACGCATAACGAATACAGCAAAACGCATAATGCTTAACGCATAACGGATCACGCATAACGCATAACGCATAACGCATAACGCATAACGCATATCGCATAACGCATAACGCATAACGCATAACGCATGGCGCATAACTCAAAATGCATAACGCATAACGCATAACGCATAACGCATAACGCATAACGCATAACGCATAACGCATAACGCATAACGCATAACGCATAACGCACAACGCATATCGCATAACGCATAACGCACAACGCATATCGCATAACGCATAACGCATAACGCATGGCGCATAACTCAAAATGCATAACGCATAACGCATAACGCATAACGCATAACGCATAACGCATAACGCATAACGCATAACGCATAACGCATAACGCATAACGCATAACGCATAACGCATAACGCATAACGCATAACGCATAACGCATAACGCATAACGCATAACGCAAACGTATAACGCACAACGCATAACGAATACAGCAAAACGCATAATGCTTAACGCACAACGCATATCGCATAACGCATAACGCATAACGCATATCGCATAACGCATAACGCATAACGCATGGCGCATAACTCAAAATGCATAACGCATAACGCATAACGCATAACGCATAACGCATAACGCATAACGCATAACGCATAACGCATAACGCATAACGCATAACGCATAACGCATAACGCATAACGCATAACGCATAACGCATAACGCATAACGCATAACGCATAACGCATAACGCATAACGTATAACGCATAACGCACAACGCATATCGCATAACGCATAACGCATAACGCATAACGCATAACGCATAACGCATAACGCATAACGCATAACGTATAACGCATAACGCATAACGCACAACGCATATCAAATAACGCATAACGCATAATGCATAACGCATGGCGCATAACTCAAAATGCATAACGCATAACGCATAACGCATAACGCACAACGCATATCGCATAACGCATAACGCACAACGCAGATCGCATAACGCATAACGCATAACGCATGGCGCATAACTCAAAATGCATAACGCATAACGCATAACGCATAACGCATAACGCATAACGCATAACGCATAACGCATAACGCATAACGCATAACGCATAACGCATAACGCATCACGCATAACGCATAACGCATAACGCATAACGCATAACGCATAACGCATAACACATAACGCATAACGTATAACGCATAACGCATAACGCATAACGCATAACGCATAACGCATAACGCATAACGCATAACGCATAACGCATAACGCATAACGCACAACGCATATCGCATAACGCATAACGCATAACGCACAACGCATATCGCATAACGCATAACGCATAACGCATAACGCATGGCGCATAACTCAAAATGCATAACGCATAACGCACAACGCATAACGCATAACGCATAACGCATAACGCATAACGCATAACGCATAACGCATAACGCATAACGCATAACGCATAACGCATAACGAATAACGTATAACGCATAACGCACAACGCATATCGCATAACGCATAACGCATAACGCATAACGCATAACGCATAACGCATAACGCATAACGCATAACGCATAACGTATAACGCATAACGCATAACGCACAACGCATATCGCATAACGCATAACGCATAATGCATAACGCATGGCGCATAACTCAAAATGCATAACGCATAACGCATAACGCATAACGCAAACGTATAACGCACAACGCATAACGAATACAGCAAAACGCATAATGCTTAACGCATAACGGATCACGCATAACGCATAAGGCATAACGCATAACGCATAACGCATATCGAATAACGCATAACGTGTAACTCATAACGCATAACGCATAAAGCATAATGCTTAACGCATAACGTATAACGCTTATCGCATAACGCATAACGCATAACGTATAACGCATAACGCATACCGTAGAACGCATAACGCATAATGCATAACGCAAACGTATAACGCACAACGCATAACGCATAACGCATAACGCATAATGCATAACGCATAACGCATGACGCATAACGCATAACGCATATCGCATAACACATAACGCATAACCCATAACGCATAACGCATAACGCATAACGCATAACGCATAACGCATAACGCATAACGCATAACGCATAACGCATAACGCATAACGCATAACGCATAACGCATAACGCATAACGCACAACGCATATCGCATAACGCATAACGCATAACGCATAACGCATAACGCATAACGCACAACGCATATCGCATAACGCATAACGCATAACGCATAACGCATAACGCATAACGCATAACGCACAACGCATATCGCATAACGCATAACGCATAACGCATAACGCATAACGCATAACGCATATCGAATAACGCATAACGTGTGACTCATAACGCATAACGCATAAAGCATAATGCATAACGCATAACGCATAACGCATAACGCATAACGCATAACGCATAACGCACAACGCATATCGCATAACGCATAACGCATAACGCATAACGCATTGCGCATAACTCAAAATGCATAACGCATAACGCATAACGCATAACGCATAACGCATAACGCATAACGCATAACGCATAACGCATAACGCATAACGCATAACGCATAACGCATAACGCATAACGCATAACGCATAACGCATAACGCACAACGCATATCGCATAACGCATAACGCATAACGCACAACGCATATCGCATAACGCATAACGCATAACGCATAACGCATGGCGCATAACTCAAAATGCATAACGCATAACGCATAACGCATAACGCATAACGCATAACGCATAACGCACAACGCAAATCGCATAACGCATAACGCATAACGCATAACGAATGGCGCATAACTGAAAATGCATAACGCATAACGCATAACGCATAACGCAAACGTATAACGCACAACGCATAACGAATACAGCAAAACGCATAATGCTTAACGCATAACGGATCACGCATAACGCATAACGCACAACGCATATCGCATAACGCATAATGCATAACGCATAACGCATGGCGCATAACTCAAAATGCATAACGCATATCGCATAACTTACAACGTATAACGCATAACGCATAACGCATAACGCATAACGCATAACGCATAACGCACAACGCATATCGCATAACGCATAACGCATAACGCATAACGCATAACGCATAACGCATATCGAATAACGCATAACGTGTGACTCATAACGCATAACGCATAAAGCATAATGCATAACGCATAACGCATAACGCATAACGCATAACGCATAACGCATAACGCACAACGCATATCGCATAACGCATAACGCATAACGCATAACGCATGGCGCATAACTCAAAATGCATAACGCATAACGCATAACGCATAACGCATAACGCATAACGCATAACGCATAACGCATAACGCATAACGCATAACGCATAACGCATAACGCATAACGCATAACGCATAACGCATAACGCACAACGCATATCGCATAACGCATAACGCATAACGCACAACGCATATCGCATAACGCATAACGCATAACGCATAACGCATGGCGCATAACTCAAAATGCATAACGCATAACGCATAACGCATAACGCATAACGCATAACGCATAACGCATAACGCATAACGCATAACGCATAACGCATAACGCATAACGCATAACGCATAACGCATAACGCATAACGCATAACGTATAACGCATAACGCACAACGCATATCGCATAACGCATAACGCATAACGCATAACGCATAACGCATAACGCATAACGCATAACGCATAACGTATAACGCATAACGCATAACGCACAACGCATATCGCATAACGCATAACGCATAATGCATAACGCATGGCGCATAACTCAAAATGCATAACGCATAACGCATAACGCATAACGCAAACGTATAACGCACAACGCATAACGAATACAGCAAAACGCATAATGCTTAACGCATAACGCATAACGGATCACGCATAACGCATAAGGCATAACGCATAACGCATAACGCATATCGAATAACGCATAACGTGTAACTCATAACGCATAACGCATAAAGCATAATGCTTAACGCATAACGCATAACGCTTATCGCATAACGCATAACGCATAACGTATAACGCATAACGCATACCGTATAACGCATAACGCATAATGCATAACGCAAACGTATAACGCACAACGCATAACGCATAACGCATAACGCATAACGCATAACGCATAACGCATAACGCATGACGCATAACGCATAACGCATATCGCATAACACATAACGCATAACCCATAACGCATAACGCATAACGCATAACGCATAACGCATAACGCATAACGCATAACGCATAACGCATAACGCATAACGCATAACGCATAACGCACAACGCATATCGCATAACGCATAACGCATAACGCATAACGCATAACGCATAACGCATAACGCACAACGCATATCGCATAACGCATAACGCATAACGCATAACGCATAACGCATAACGCATAACGCATAACGCATAACGCACAACGCATATCGCATAACGCATAACGCATAACGCATAACGCATAACGCATAACGCATATCGAATAACGCATAACGTGTGACTCATAACGCATAACGCATAAAGCATAATGCATAACGCATAACGCATAACGCATAACGCATAACGCATAACGCATAACGCATAACGCACAACGCATATCGCATAACGCATAACGCATAACGCATAACGCATGGCGCATAACTCAAAATGCATAACGCATAACGCATAACGCATAACGCATAACGCATAACGCATAACGCATAACGCATAACGCATAACGCATAACGCATAACGCATAACGCATAACGCATAACGCATAACGCATAACGCATAACGCATAACGCATAACGCATAACGCATAACGCATAACGCATAACGCATAACGCATAACGCATAACGCATAACGCATAACGCATAACGCATAACGCACAACGCATATCGCATAACGCATAACGCATGGCGCATAACTCAAAATGCAAAACGCATAACGCATAACGCAAACGTATAACGCACAACGCATAACGAATACAGAAAAACGCATAATGCTTAACGCATAACGGATCACGCATAACGCATAACGCATAACGCATAACGCATAACGCATAACGCATAACGCATAACGCATAACGCATAACGTATAACGCATAACGCACAACGCATATCGCATAACGCATAACGCATAACGCATAACGCATAACGCATAACGCATAACGCATAACGCATAACGCATAACGTATAACGCATAACGCATAACGCACAACGCATATCGCATAACGCATAACGCATAATGCATAACGCATGGCGCATAACTCAAAATGCATAACGCATAATGCATAACGCATAACGCAAACGTATAACGCACAACGCATAACGAATACAGCAAAACGCATAATGCTTAACGCATAACGGATCACGCATAACGCATAAGGCATAACGCATAACGCATAACGCATATCGAATAACGCATAACGTGTAACTCATAACGCATAACCCATAACGCATAACGCATAACGCATAACGCATAACGCATAACGCATGGCGCATAACTCAAAATGCATAACGCATAACGCATAACGCATAACGCATAACGCATAACGCATAACGCATAACGCATAACGCATAACGCATAACGCATAACGCATAACGCATAACGCATAACGCATAACGCATAACGCATAACGCATAACGCATAACGCATAACGCATAACGCATAACGCATAACGCATAACGCATAACGCATAACGCATAACGCATAACGCATAACGCATAACGCATAACGCATAACGCATAACGCATAACGCACAACGCATATCGCATAACGCATAACGCATAACGCACAACGCATATCGCATAACGCATAACGCATAACGCATAACGCATGGCGCATAACTCAAAATGCATAACGCATAACGCATAACGCATAACGCATAACGCATAACGCATAACGCATAACGCATAACGCATAACGCATAACGCATAACGCATAACGCATAACGCATAACGCATAACGCATAACGCATAACGCATAACGCATAACGCATAACGCATAACGCATAACGCATAACGCATAACGCATAACGCATAACGCATAACGCATAACGCATAACGCATAACGCATAACGCATAACGCACAACGCATATCGCATAACGCATAACGCATAACGCAAAACGCATGGCGCATAACTCAAAATGCATAACGCATAACGCATAACGCATAACGCATAACGCATAACGCATAACGCATAACGCATAATGCACAACGCATATCGCAAAACGCATAACGCACAACGCATATCGCATAACGCATAACGCATAACGCATAACGCATGGCGCATACCTCAAAATGCATAACGCATAACGCATAACGCATAACATATAACACATAACGCATAACGCATAACGCATAACGCATAACGCACAACGCATATCGCATAACGCATAACGCATAACGCATAACGCATGGCGCATAACTCAAAATGCAAAACGCATAACGCATAACGCAAACGTATAACGCACAACGCATAACGAATACAGAAAAACGCATAATGCTTCACGCATAACGGATCACGCATAACGCATAACGCATAACGCATAACGCATAACGCATATCGCATAACGCATAACGCATAACGCATAACGCATAACGCATGGCGCATAACTCAAAATGCATAACGCATAACGCATAACGCATAACGCATAACGCATAACGCATAACGCATAACGCATAACGCATAACGCATAACGCATAACGCATAACGCATAACGCATAACGCATAACGCATAACGCATAACGCACAACGCATATCGCATAACGCATAACGCACAACGCATATCGCATAACGCATAACGCATAACGCATAACGCATGGCGCATAACTCAAAATGCATAACGCATAACGCATAACGCATAACGCATAACGCATAACGCATAACGCAAACGTATAACGCACAACGCATAACGAATACAGCAAAACGCATAATGCTTAACGCATAACGGATCACGCATAACGCATAACGCACAACGCATATCGCATAACGCATAACGCATAACGCATAACGCATGGCGCATAACTCAAAATGCATAACGCATAACGCATAACGCATAACGCATAACGCATAACGCATAACGCATAACGCATAACGCATAACGCATAACGCACAACGCACATCGCATAACGCATAACGCATAACGCATCACGCATAACGCACAACGCATATCGGATAACGTATAACGCAAAACGCATAACGCATAACGCATAACCCATAACGCATAACGCATGTCGGATCACTCATAACGCATAACGCATAACGCATAAAGCATAAAGCATAACGTATAACGCATAACGCATATCGCATAACGCATAACGCATAACCCATAACGCATAACGCATAACGCATAACGCATAACGCATAACGCATAACGCATAACGCATAACGCATAACGCATAACGCATAACGCATAACGCATAACGCATAACGCCTAACGCATAACGCATAACGCATAACGCATAACGCACAACACATATCGCAAACGCATAACGCATAACGCAAAACGCATGGCGCATAACTCAAAATGCATAACGCATAACGCATAACGCATAACGCATAACGCATAACGCATAACGCATAACGCATAACGCATAACGCATAACGCATAACGCATAATGCACAACGCATATCGCATAACGCATAACGCACAACGCATATCGCATAACGCATAACGCATAACGCATAACGCATGGCGCATACCTCAAAATGCATAACGCATAACGCATAACGCATAACATATAACACATAACGCATGACGCATAACGCATAACGCATAACGCACAACGCATATCGCATAACGCATAACGCATAACGCATAACGAATGGCGCATAACTCAAAATGCAAAACGCATAACGCATAACGCATAACGCAAACGTATAACGCATAACGCATAACGCATAACGAATACAGCAAAACGCATAATGCTTAACGCATAACGGATCACGCACAACGCATATCGCATAACGCATAACGCACAACGCATATCGCATAACGCATAACGCATAACGCATAACGCATGGCGCATAACTCAAAATGCATAACGCATAACGCATAACGCATAACGCATAACGCATAACGCATAACGCAAACGTATAACGCACAACGCATAACGAATACAGCAAAACGCATAATGCTTAACGCATAACGGATCACGCATAACGCATAACGCACAACGCATATCGCATAACGCATAACGTGTGACTCATAACGCATAACGCATAAAGCATAATGCATAACGCATAACGCATAACGCATAACGCATAACGCATAACGCATAACGCACAACGCATATCGCATAACGCATAACGCATAACGCATAACGCATAACTCAAAATGCATAACGCATAACGCATAACGCATAACGCATAACGCATAACGCATAACGCATAACGCATAACGCATAACGCATAACGCATAACGCATAACGCATAACGCATAACGCATAACGTATAACGCACAACGCATATCGCATAACGCATAACGCATAACGCATAACGCATAACGCACAACACATATCGCAAACGCATAACGCATAACGCAAAACGCATGGCGCATAACTCAAAATGCATAACGCATAACGCATAACGCATAACGCATAACGCATAACGCATAACGCATAACGCATAACGCATAACGCATAATGCACAACGCATATCGCATAACGCATAACGCACAACGCATATCGCATAACGCATAACGCATAACGCATAACGCATGGCGCATAACTCAAAATGCAAAACGCATAACGCATAACGCATAACGCAAACGTATAACGCATAACGCATAACGCATAACGAATACAGCAAAACGCATAATGCTTAACGCATAACGGATCACGCACAACGCATATCGCATAACGCATAACGCACAACGCATATCGCATAACGCATAACGCATAACGCATAACGCATGGCGCATAACTCAAAATGCATAACGCATAACGCATAACGCATAACGCATAACGCAAACGTATAACGCACAACGCATAACGAATACAGCAAAACGCATAATGCTTAACGCATAACGGATCACGCATAACGCATAACGCACAACGCATATCGCATAACGCATAACGTGTGACTCATAACGCATAACGCATAAAGCATAATGCATAACGCATAACGCATAACGCATAACGCATAACGCATAACGCATAACGCACAACGCATATCGCATAACGCATAACGCATAACGCATAACGCATAACTCAAAATGCATAACGCATAACGCATAACGCATAACGCATAACGCATAACGCATAACGCATAACGCATAACGCATAACGCATAACGCATAACGCATAACGCATAACGCATAACGTATAACGCACAACGCATATCGCATAACGCATAACGCATAACGCATAACGCATGGCGCATAACTCAAAATGCATAACGCATAACGCATAACGCATAACGCATAACGCATAACGCATAACGCATAACGCATAACGCATAACGCATAACGCATAACGCATAACGCATAACGCATAACGCATAACGCATAACGCATAACGCATAACGCATAACGCATAACGCATAACGCATAACGCATAACGTATAACGCATAACGCATAACGCACAACGCATATCGCATAACGCATAACGCATAATGCATAACGCATGGCGCATAACTCAAAATGCATAACGCATAACGCATAACGCATAACGCAAACGTATAACGCACAACGCATAACGAATACAGCAAAACGCATAATGCTTAACGCATAACGGATCACGCATAACGCATAAGGCATAACGCATAACGCATAACGCATATCGAATAACGCATAACGTGTAACTCATAACGCATAACGCATAAAGCATAATGCTTAACGCATAACGCATAACGCTTATCGCATAACGCATAACGCATAACGTATAACGCATAACGCATACCGTATAACGCATAACGCATAATGCATAACGCAAACGTATAACGCACAACGCATAACGCATAACGCATAACGCATAACGCATAACGCATAACGCATAACGCATGACGCATAACGCATAACGCATATCGCATAACACATAACGCATAACCCATAACGCATAACGCATAACGCATAACGCATAACTGATAACGCATAACGCATAACGCATAACGCATAACGCATAACGCATAACGCATAACGCATAACGCACAACGCATATCGCATAACGCATAACGCATAACGCATAACGCATAACGCATAACGCATAACGCACAACGCATATCGCATAACGCATAACGCATAACGCATAACGCATAACGCATAACGCATAACGCACAACGCATAACGCATAACGCATAACGCATAACGCATAACGCATAACGCATAACGCACAACGCATATCGCATAACTTATAACGCATAACGCATAACGCATATCGCATAACGCATAACGCATAACGCATAACGCATGGCAAATAACTCAAAATGCATAACGCATAACGCATAACGCATAACGCATAACGCACAACGCAAATCGCATAACGCATAACGCATAACGCATAACGAATGGCGCATAACTGAAAATGCATAACGCATAACGCATAACGCATAACGCAAACGTATAACGCACAACGCATAACGAATACAGCAAAACGCATAATGCTTAACGCATAACGGATCACGCATAACGCATAACGCACAACGCATATCGCATAACGCATAACGCATAACGCATAACGCATGGCGCATAACTCAAAATGCATAACGCATATCGCATAACTTACAACGTATAACGCATAACGCATAACGCATAACGCATAACGCATAACGCATAACGCATAACGCATAACGCATAACGCATAACGCATAACGCATAACGCATAACGCATAACGCATAACGCATAACGCATAACGCATAACGCATAACGCATAACGCATAACGCATATCGCATAATGCATAACGCATAACGCATAACGCATAACGTATAACGCAAAACGCATAACGCATAACGTTACCGCATAAGGCTTTATGCATGATGCATATCGCATAACGCATAACGCATAACGCATAACTCATAACGTATAACGCATAACGCATAATGCATAACGCATAACGCATAACGCATAACGCACAACGCAAACGTATAACGCACAACGCATAATGCATAACGCATAACGCATAACGCATAACGCATAACGCATGGCGCATAACGCAAAATGCATAACGCATAACGCATAACGCATAACGCATACGGCATAACGCATAACGCATAACGCATAACGCACAACGCATATCGCATAACGCATAACGCATAACGCATAACGCATGGCGCATAACTCAAAATGCATAACGCATAACGCATAACGCATAACGCATAACGCATAACGCATAACGCATAACGCATAACGCATAACGCATAACGCATAACGCATAACGCATAACGCATAACGCATAACGCATAACGCATAACGCATAACGCATAACGCACAACGCATATCGCATAACGCATAACGCATAACGCATAACGCATGGCGCATAACTCAAAATGCATAACGCATAACGCATAACGCATAACGCATAACGCATAACGCATAACGCATAACGCATAACGCATAACGCATAACGCATAACGCATAACGCATAACGCATAACGCATAACGCATAACGCATAACGCACAACGCATATCGCATAACTTATAACGCATAACGCACAACGCATATCGCATAACGCATAACGCATAACGCATAACGCATGGCAAATAACTCAAAATGCATAACGCATAACGCATAACGCATAACGCATAACGCACAACGCAAATCGCATAACGCATAACGCATAACGCATAACGAATGGCGCATAACTGAAAATGCATAACGCATAACGCATAACGCATAACGCAAACGTATAACGCACAACGCATAACGAATACAGCAAAACGCATAATGCTTAACGCATAACGGATCACGCATAACGCATAACGCACAACGCATATCGCATAACGCATAACGCATAACGCATAACGCATGGCGCATAACTCAAAATGCATAACGCATATCGCATAACTTACAACGTATAACGCATAACGCATAACGCATAACGCATAACGCATAACGCATAACGCATAACGCATAACGCATAACGCATAACGCATAACGCATAACGCATAACGCATAACGCATAACGCATAACGCATAACGCATAACGCATAACGCATAACGCATATCGCATAATGCATAACGCATAACGCATAACGCATAACGTATAACGCAAAACGCATAACGCATAACGTTACCGCATAAGGCTTTATGCATGATGCATACCGCATAACGCATAACGCATAACGCATAACTCATAACGTATAACGCATAACGCATAATGCATAACGCATAACGCATAACGCATAACGCACAACGCAAACGTATAACGCACAACGCATAATGCATAACTCATAACGCATAACGCATAACGCATAACGCATGGCGCATAACGCAAAATGCATAACGCATAACGCATAACGCATAACGCATACGGCATAACGCATAACGCATAACGCATAACGCACAACGCATATCGCATAACGCATAACGTATAACGCATAACGCATAACTCAAAATGCATAACGCATAACGCATAACGCATAACGCATAACGCATAACGCATAACGCATAACGCATAACGCATAACGCATAACGCATAACGCATAACGCATAACGCATAACGCATAACGCATAACGCATAACGCATAACGCATAACGCATAACGCATAACGCATAACGCATAACGCATAACTCAAAATGCATAACGCATAACGCATAACGCATAACGCATAACGCATAACGCATAACGCATAACGCATAACGCATAACGCATAACGCATAACGCATAATGCACAACGCATATCGCATAACGCATAACGCACAACGCATATCGCATAACGCATAACGCATAACGCATAACGCATGGCGCATACCTCAAAATGCATAACGCATAACGCATAACGCATAACATATAACACATAACGCATAACGCATAACGCATAACGCATAACGCACAACGCATATCGCATAACGCATAACGCATAACGCATAACGCATGGCGCATAACTCAAAATGCAAAACGCATAACGCATAACGCAAACGTATAACGCACAACGCATAACGAATACAGCAAAACGCATAATGCTTAACGCATAACGGATCACGCATAACGCATAACGCATAACGCATAACGCATAACGCATATCGCATAACGCATAACGCATAACGCATAACGCATGGCGCATAACTCAAAATGCATAACGCATAACGCATAACGCATAACGCATAAACATAACGCATAACGCATAACGCATAACGCATAACGCATAACGCATAACGCATAACGCATAACGCATAACGCATAACGCATAACGCATAACGCATAACGCATAACGCATAACGCACAACGCATATCGCATAACGCATAACGCACAACGCATATCGCATAACGCATAACGCATAACGCATAACGCATGGCGCATAACTCAAAATGCATAACGCATAACGCATAACGCATAACGCATAACGCATAACGCATAACGCAAACGTATAACGCACAACGCATAACGAATACAGCAAAACGCATAATGCTTAACGCATAACGGATCACGCATAACGCATAACGCATAACGCATAACGCATAACGCATGGCGCATAACGCATAACGCATAATGCATAACGCATGGCGCATAACTCAAAATGCATAACGCATAACGCATAACGCATAACGCAAACGTATAACGCACAACGCATAACGAATACAGCAAAACGCATAATGCTTAACGCATAACGGATCACGCATAACGCATATGGCATAACGCATAACGCATATCGAATAACGCATAACGTGTAACTCATAACGCATAACGCATAAAGCATAATGCTTAACGCATAACGCATAACGCTTATCGCATAACGCATAACGCATAACGTATAACGCATAACGCATACCGTATAACGCATAACGCATAATGCATAACGCAAACGTATAACGCACAACGCATAACGCATAACGCATAACGCATAACGCATAACGCATAACGCATAACGCATGACGCATAACGCATAATGCATATCGCATAACTCATAACGCATAACCCATAACGCATAACGCATAACGCATAACGCATAACGCATAACGCATAACGCATAACGCATAACGCATAACGCATAACGCATAACGCATAACGCACAACGCATATCGCATAACGCATAACGCATAACGCATAACGCATAACGCATAACGCATAACGCACAACGCATATCGCATAACGCATAACGCATAACGCATAACGCATAACGCATAACGCATAACGCACAACGCATATCGCATAACGCATAACGCATAACGCATAACGCATAACGCATAACGCATGGCGCATAACTCAAAATGCATAACGCATAACGCATAACGCATAACGCATAACGCATAACGCATAACGCATAACGCATAACGCATAACGCATAACGCATAACGCACAACGCACAACGCATATCGCATAACGCATAACGCATAACGCATAACGCATAACGCATAACGCATAACGCACAACGCATATCGCATAACGCATAACGCATAACGCATAACGCATAACGCATAACGCATAACGCACAACGCATATCGCATAACGCATAACGCATAAAGCATAAAGCATAACGTATAACGCATAACGCATATCGCATAACGCATAACGCATAACCCATAACGCATAACGCATAACGCATAACGCATAACGCATAACGCATAACGCATAACGCATAACGCATAACGCATAACGCATAACGCATAACGCATAACGCATAACGCATAACGCATAACGCATAACGCATAACGCATAACGCACAACACATATCGCATAACGCATAACGCATAACGCAAAACGCATGGCGCATAACTCAAAATGCATAACGCATAACGCATAACGCATAACGCATAACGCATAACGCATAACGCATAACGCATAACGCATAACGCATAACGCATAACGCATAACGCATAATGCACAACGCATATCGCATAACGCATAACGCACAACGCATATCGCATAACGCATAACGTATAACGCATAACGCATGGCGCATACCTCAAAATGCATAACGCATAACGCATAACGCATAACATATAACACATAACGCATGACGCATAACGCATAACGCATAACGCATAACGCACAACGCATATCGCATAACGCATATCGCATAACGCATAACGCATGGCGCATAACTCAAAATGCAAAATGCATAACGCATAACGCATAACGCAAACGTATAACGCATAACGCATAACGAATACAGCAAAACGCATAATGCTTAACGCATAACGGATCACGCACAACGCATATCGCATAACGCATAACGCACAACGCATATCGCATAACGCATAACGCATAACGCATGGCGCATAACTCAAAATGCATAACGCATAACGCATAACGCATAACGCATAACGCATAACGCATAACGCAAACGTATAACGCACAACGCATAACGAATACAGCAAAACGCATAATGCTTAACGCATAACGGATCACGCATAACGCATAACGCACAACGCATATCGCATAACGCATAACGTGTGACTCATAACGCATAACGCATAAAGCATAATGCATAACGCATAACGCATAACGCATAACGCATAACGCATAACGCATAACGCACAACGCATATCGCATAACGCATAACGCATAACGCATAACGCATAACTCAAAATGCATAACGCATAACGCATAACGCATAACGCATAACGCATAACGCATAACGCATAACGCATAACGCATAACGCACAACGCATATCGCATAACGCATAACGCATAACGCATAACGCATGGCGCATAACTCAAAATGCATAACGCATAACGCATAACGCATAACGCATAACGCATAACGCATAACGCATAACGCATAACGCATAACGCATAACGCATAACGCATAACGCATAACGCATAACGCATAACGCATAACGCATAACGCATAACGCATAACGCATAACGTATAACGCATAACGCATAACGCACAACGCATATCGCATAACGCATAACGCATAATGCATAACGCATGGCGCATAACTCAAAATGCATAACGCATAACGCATAACGCATAACGCAAACGTATAACGCACAACGCATAACGAATACAGCAAAACGCATAATGCTTAACGCATAACGGATCACGCATAACGCATAAGGCATAACGCATAACGCATAACGCATATCGAATAACGCATAACGTGTAACTCATAACGCATAACGCATAAAGCATAATGCTTAACGCATAACGCATAACGCTTATCGCATAACGCATAACGCATAACGTATAACGCATAACGCATATCGTATAACGCATAACGCATAATGCATAACGCAAACGTATAACGCACAACGCATAACGCATAACGCATAACGCATAACGCATAACGCATAACGCATAACGCATAACGCATAACGCATAACGCATATCGCATAACACATAACGCATAACCCATAACGCATAACGCATAACGCATAACGCATAACGCATAACGCATAACGCATAACGCATAACGCATAACGCATAACGCATAACGCACAACGCATATCGCATAACGCATAACGCATAACGCATAACGCATAACGCATAACGCATAACGCACAACGCATATCGCATAACGCATAACGCATAACGCATAACGCATAACGCATAACGCATAACGCATAACGCATAACGCATAACGCATAACGCATAACGCATAACGCATAACGCATAACGCATATCGAATAACGCATAACGTGTGACTCATAACGCATAACGCATAAAGCATAATGCATAACGCATAACGCATAACGCATAACGCATAACGCATAACGCATAACGCACAACGCATATCGCATAACGCATAACGCATAACGCATAACGCATGGCGCATAACTCAAAATGCATAACGCATAACGCATAACGCATAACGCATAACGCATAACGCATAACGCATAACGCATAACGCATAACGCATAACGCATAACGCATAACGCATAACGCATAACGCATAACGCATAACGCATAACGCATAACGCACAACGCATATCGCATAACTTATAACGCATAACGCACAACGCATATCGCATAACGCATAACGCATAACGCATAACGCATGGCAAATAACTCAAAATGCATAACGCATATCGCATAACTTATAACGTATAACGCATAACGCATAACGCATAACGCATAACGCATAACGCATAACGCATAACGCATAACGCATAACGCATAACGCATAACGCATAACGCATAACGCATAACGCATAACGCATAACGCATAACGCATAACGCATAACGCATAACGCATATCGCATAATGCATAACGCATAACGCATAACGCATAACGTATAACGCAAAACGCATAACGCATAACGTTACCGCATAAGGCTTTATGCATGATGCATATCGCATAACGCATAACGCATACCGCATAACTCATAACGTATAACGCATAACGCATAATGCATAACGCATAACGCATAACGCATAACGCACAACGCAAACGTATAACGCACAACGCATAATGCATAACGCATAACGCATAACGCATAACGCATAACGCATGGCGCATAACGCAAAATGCATAACGCATAACGCATAACGCATAACGCATACGGCATAACGCATAACGCATAACGCATAACGCACAACGCATATCGCATAACGCATAACGCATAACGCATAACGCATGGCGCATAACTCAAAATGCATAACGCATAACGCATAACGCATAACGCATAACGCATAACGCATAACGCATAACGCATAACGCATAACGCATAACGCATAACGCATAACGCATAACGCATAACGCATAACGCATAACGCATAACGCATAACGCATAACGCATAACGCATAACGCATAACGCATAACGCATAACGCATAACGCATAACTCAAAATGCATAACGCATAACGCATAACGCATAACGCATAACGCATAACGCATAACGCATAACGCATAACGCATAACGCATAACGCATAACGCATAACGCATAATGCACAACGCATATCGCATAACGCATAACGCACAACGCATATCGCATAACGCATAACGCATAACGCATAACGCATGGCGCATACCTCAAAATGCATAACGCATAACGCATAACGCATAACATATAACACATAACGCATAACGCATAACGCATAACGCATAACGCACAACGCATATCGCATAACGCATAACGCATAACGCATAACGCATGGCGCATAACTCAAAATGCAAAACGCATAACGCATAACGCAAACGTATAACGCACAACGCATAACGAATACAGCAAAACGCATAATGCTTAACGCATAACGGATCACGCATAACGCATAACGCATAACGCATAACGCATAACGCATATCGCATAACGCATAACGCATAACGCATAACGCATGGCGCATAACTCAAAATGCATAACGCATAACGCATAACGCATAACGCATAACGCATAACGCATAACGCATAACGCATAACGCATAACGCATAACGCATAACGCATAACGCATAACGCATAACGCATAACGCATAACGCATAACGCATAACGCATAACGCACAACGCATATCGCATAACGCATAACGCACAACGCATATCGCATAACGCATAACGCATAACGCATGGCGCATAACTCAAAATGCATAACGCATAACGCATAACGCATAACGCATAACGCATAACGCATAACGCAAACGTATAACGCACAACGCATAACGAATACAGCAAAACGCATAATGCTTAACGCATAACGGATCACGCATAACGCATAACGCACAACGCATATCGCATAACGCATAACGCATAACGCATAACGCATGGCGCATAACGCATAACGCATAATGCATAACGCATGGCGCATAAC
The DNA here is from genome assembly GCA_916610235.2 of Lasioglossum morio. Classification (NCBI taxonomy): domain Eukaryota; kingdom Metazoa; phylum Arthropoda; class Insecta; order Hymenoptera; family Halictidae; genus Lasioglossum; species Lasioglossum morio. The sequence continues at coordinate 4,668,524 of CAKAJA020000289.1, forward strand.
TCAAAATGCATAACGCATAACGCATAACGCATAACGCAAACGTATAACGCACAACGCATAACGAATACAGCAAAACGCATAATGCTTAACGCATAACGGATCACGCATAACGCATAAGGCATAACGCATAACGCATATCGAATAACGCATAACGTGTAACTCATAACGCATAACGCATAAAGCATAATGCTTAACGCATAACGCATAACGCTTATCGCATAACGCATAACGCATAACGTATAACGCATAACGCATACCGTATAACGCATAACGCATAATGCATAACGCAAACGTATAACGCACAACGCATAACGCATAACGCATAACGCATAACGCATAACGCATAACGCATAACGCATAACGCATAACGCATAACGCATATCGCATAACACATAACGCATAACCCATAACGCATAACGCATAACGCATAACGCATAACGCATAACGCATAACGCATAACGCATAACGCATAACGCATAACGCATAACGCATAACGCATAACGCATAACGCATAACGCACAACGCATATCGCATAACGCATAACGCATAACGCATAACGCATAACGCATAACGCACAACGCATATCGCATAACGCATAACGCATAACGCATAACGCATAACGCATAACGCATAACGCACAACGCATATCGCATAACGCATAACGCATAACGCATAACGCATAACGCATAACGCATAACGCATAACGCATGGCGCATAACTCAAAATGCATAACGCATAACGCATAACGCATAACGCATAACGCATAACGCATAACGCATAACGCATAACGCATAACGCATAACGCATAACGCATAACGCATAACGCATAACGCATAACGCATAACGCATAACGCATAACGCACAACGCATATCGCATAACGCATAACGCATAACGCATAACGCATAACGCATAACGCATATCGAATAACGCATAACGTGTGACTCATAACGCATAACGCATAAAGCATAATGCATAACGCATAACGCATAACGCATAACGCATAACGCATAACGCATAACGCACAACGCATATCGCATAACGCATAACGCATAACGCATAACGCATGGCGCATAACTCAAAATGCATAACGCATAACGCATAACGCATAACGCATAACGCATAACGCATAACGCATAACGCATAACGCAAATCGCATAACGCATAACGCATAACGCATAACGCATAACGCATAACGCATAACGCACAACGCATATCGCATAACTTATAACGCATAACGCACAACGCATATCGCATAACGCATAACGCATAACGCATAACGCATGGCAAATAACTCAAAATGCATAACGCATATCGCATAACTTACAACGTATAACGCATAACGCATAACGCATAACGCATAACGCATAACGCATAACGCATAACGCATAACGCATAACGCATAACGCATAACGCATAACGCATAACGCATAACGCATAACGCATAACGCATAACGCATAACGCATAACGCATAACGCATATCGCATAATGCATAACGCATAACGCATAACGCATAACGTATAACGCAAAACGCATAACGCATAACGTTACCGCATAAGGCTTTATGCATGATGCATATCGCATAACGCATAACGCATAACGCATAACTCATAACGTATAACGCATAACGCATAATGCATAACGCATAACGCATAACGCATAACGCACAACGCAAACGTATAACGCACAACGCATAATGCATAACGCATAACGCATAACGCATAACGCATAACGCATGGCGCATAACGCAAAATGCATAACGCATAACGCATAACGCATAACGCATACGGCATAACGCATAACGCATAACGCATAACGCACAACGCATATCGCATAACGCATAACGCATAACGCATAACGCATGGCGCATAACTCAAAATGCATAACGCATAACGCATAACGCATAACGCATAACGCATAACGCATAACGCATAACGCATAACGCATAACGCATAACGCATAACGCATAACGCATAACGCATAACGCATAACGCATAACGCATAACGCATAACGCATAACGCATAACGCATAACGCATAACGCATAACGCATAACGCATAACGCATAACGCATAACTCAAAATGCATAACGCATAACGCATAACGCATAACGCATAACGCATAACGCATAACGCATAACGCATAACGCATAACGCATAACGCATAACGCATAATGCACAACGCATATCGCATAACGCATAACGCACAACGCATATCGCATAACGCATAACGCATAACGCATAACGCATAACGCATGGCGCATACCTCAAAATGCATAACGCATAACGCATAACGCATAACATATAACACATAACGCATAACGCATAACGCATAACGCATAACGCACAACGCATATCGCATAACGCATAACGCATAACGCATAACGCATGGCGCATAACTCAAAATGCAAAACGCATAACGCATAACGCAAACGTATAACGCACAACGCATAACGAATACAGCAAAACGCATAATGCTTAACGCATAACGGATCACGCATAACGCATAACGCATAACGCATAACGCATAACGCATATCGCATAACGCATAACGCATAACGCATAACGCATGGCGCATAACTCAAAATGCATAACGCATAACGCATAACGCATAACGCATAACGCATAACGCATAACGCATAACGCATAACGCATAACGCATAACGCATAACGCATAACGCATAACGCATAACGCATAACGCATAACGCATAACGCATAACGCACAACGCATGTCGCATAACGCATAACGCACAACGCATATCGCATAACGCATAACGCATAACGCATAACGCATGGCGCATAACTCAAAATGCATAACGCATAACGCATAACGCATAACGCATAACGCATAACGCATAACGCAAACGTATAACGCACAACGCATAACGAATACAGCAAAACGCATAATGCTTAACGCATAACGGATCACGCATAACGCATAACGCACAACGCATATCGCATAACGCATAACGCATAACGCATAACGCATGGCGCATAACGCATAACGCATAATGCATAACGCATGGCGCATAACTCAAAATGCATAACGCATAACGCATAACGCATAACGCAAACGTATAACGCACAACGCATAACGAATACAGCAAAACGCATAATGCTTAACGCATAACGGATCACGCATAACGCATAAGGCATAAAGCATAACGCATATCGAATAACGCATAACGTGTAACTCATAACGCATAACGCATAAAGCATAATGCTTAACGCATAACGCATAACGCTTATCGCATAACGCATAACGCATAACGTATAACGCATAACGCATACCGTATAACGCATAACGCATAATGCATAACGCAAACGTATAACGCACAACGCATAACGCATAACGCATAACGCATAACGCATAACGCATAACGCATAACGCATGACGCATAACGCATAACGCATATCGCATAACACATAACGCATAACCCATAACGCATAACGCATAACGCATAACGCATAACGCATAACGCATAACGCATAACGCATAACGCATAACGCATAACGCATAACGCATAACGCATAACGCATAACGCACAACGCATATCGCATAACGCATAACGCATAACGCATAACGCATAACGCATAACGCATAACGCACAACGCATATCGCATAACGCATAACGCATAACGCATAACGCATAACGCATAACGCATAACGCACAACGCATATCGCATAACGCATAACGCATAACGCATAACGCATAACGCATAACGCATAACGCATAACGCATGGCGCATAACTCAAAATGCATAACGCATAACGCATAACGCATAACGCATAACGCATAACGCATAACGCATAACGCATAACGCATAACGCATAACGCATAACGCATAACGCATAACGCATAACGCATAACGCATAACGCATAACGCATAACGCATAACGCATAACGCATAACGCACAACGCATATCGCATAACTTATAACGCATAACGCACAACGCATATCGCATAACGCATAACGCATAACGCATAACGCATAACGCATGGCAAATAACTCAAAATGCATAACGCATAACGCATAACGCATAACGCATAACGCACAACGCAAATCGCAAAACGCATAACGCATAACGCATAACGAATGGCGCATAACTGAAAATGCATAACGCATAACGCATAACGCATAACGCAAACGTATAACGCACAACGCATAACGAATACAGCAAAACGCATAATGCTTAACGCATAACGGATCACGCATAACGCATAACGCACAACGCATATCGCATAACGCATAACGCACAACGCATATCGCATAACGCATAACGCATAACGCATAACGCATGGCGCATAACTCAAAATGCAAAACGCATAACGCATAACGCAAACGTATAACGCATAACGCATAACGCATAACGCATAACGCATGGCGCATAACTCAAAATGCATAACGCATAACGCATAACGCATAACGCATAACGCATAACGCATAACGCATAACGCATAACGCATAACGCATAACGCATAACGCATAACGCATAACGCATAACGCATAACGCATAACGCATAACGCATAACGCATAACGCATAACGCATAACGCATAACGCATAACGCATAACGCATAACGCATAACGCATAACGCATAACGCATAACGCATAACGCATAACGCATAACGCATAACGCATAACGCATAACGCATAACGCATAACGCATAACGCACAACGCATATCGCATAACGCATAACGCATAACGCACAACGCATATCGCATAACGCATAACGCATAACGCATGGCGCATAACTCAAAATGCATAACGCATAACGCATAACGCATAACGCATAACGCATAACGCATATCGCATAACGCATAACGCATAACGCATAACGCATAACGCATAACGCATAACGCATAACGCATAACGCATAACGCATAACGCATAACGCATAACGCATAACGCATAACGCACAACGCATATCGCATAACGCATAACGCATAACGCAAAACGCATGGCGCATAACTCAAAATGCATAACGCATAACGCATAACGCATAACGCATAACGCATAACGCATAATGCACAACGCATATCGCATAACGCATAACGCACAACGCATATCGCATAACGCATAACGCATAACGCATAACGCATGGCGCATACCTCAAAATGCATAACGCATAACGCATAACGCATAACATATAACACATAACGCATAACGCATAACGCATAACGCATAACGCACAACGCATATCGCATAACGCATAACGCATAACGCATAACGCATGGCGCATAACTCAAAATGCAAAACGCATAACGCATAACGCAAACGTATAACGCACAACGCATAACGAATACAGCAAAACGCATAATGCTTAACGCATAACGGATCACGCATAACGCATAACGCATAACGCATAACGCATAACGCATATCGTATAACGCATAACGCATAACGCATAACGCATAACGCATGGCGCATAACTCAAAATGCATAACGCATAACGCATAACGCATAACGCATAACGCATAACGCATAACGCATAACGCATAACGCATAACGCATAACGCATAACGCATAACGCATAACGCATAACGCATAACGCATAACGCACAACGCATATCGCATAACGCATAACGCACAACGCATATCGCATAACGCATAACGCATAACGCATAACGCATGGCGCATAACTCAAAATGCATAACGCATAACGCATAACGCATAACGCATAACGCATAACGCATAACGCAAACGTATAACGCACAACGCATAACGAATACAGCAAAACGCATAATGCTTAACGCATAACGGATCACGCATAACGCATAACGCACAACGCATATCGCATAACGCATAACGCATAACGCATAACGCATGGCGCATAACTCAAAATGCATAACGCATAACGCATAACGCATAACGCATAACGCATAACGCATAACGCATAACGCATAACGCATAACGCATAACGCATAACGCACAACGCACATCGCATAACGCATAACGCATAACGCATCACGCATAACGCACAACGCATATCGCATAACGCATAACGCATAACGCATAACGCATGGCGCATACCTCAAAATGCATAACGCATAACGCATAACGCATAACATATAACACATAACGCATAACGCATAACGCATAACGCATAACGCACAACGCATATCGCATAACGCATAACGCATAACGCATAACGCATGGCGCATAACTCAAAATGCAAAACGCATAACGCATAACGCAAACGTATAACGCACAACGCATAACGAATACAGAAAAACGCATAATGCTTAACGCATAACGGATCACGCATAACGCATAACGCATAACGCATAACGCATAACGCATATCGCATAACGCATAACGCATAACGCATAACTCATAACGCATGGCGCATAACTCAAAATGCATAACGCATAACGCATAACGCATAACGCATAACGCATAACGCATAACGCATAACGCATAACGCATAACGCATAACGCATAACGCATAACGCATAACGCATAACGCATAACGCATAACGCATAACGCATAACGCATAACGCACAACGCATATCGCATAACGCATAACGCACAACGCATATCGCATAACGCATAACGCATAACGCATAACGCATGGCGCATAACTCAAAATGCATAACGCATAACGCATAACGCATAACGCATAACGCATAACGCAAACGTATAACGCACAACGCATAACGAATACAGCAAAACGCATAATGCTTAACGCATAACGGATCACGCATAACGCATAACGCACAACGCATATCGCATAACGCATAACGCATAACGCATAACGCATGGCGCATAACTCAAAATGCATAACGCATAACGCATAACGCATAACGCATAACGCATAACGCATAACGCATAACGCATAACGCATAACGCATAACGCACAACGCATATCGCATAACGCATAACGCATAACGCATCACGCATAACGCACAACGCATATCGGATAACGTATAACGCAAAACGCATAACGCATAACACATAACCCATAACGCATAACGCATGTCGGATCACTCATAACGCATAACGCATAACGCATAAAGCATAAAGCATAACGTATAACGCATAACGCATATCGCATAACGCATAACGCATAACCCATAACGCATAACGCATAACGCATAACGCATAACGCATAACGCATAACGCATAACGCATAACGCATAACGCATAACGCATAACGCATAACGCATAACGCATAACGCATAACGCATAACACACAACACATATCGCATAACGCATAACGCATAACGCAAAACGCATGGCGCATAACTCAAAATGCATAACGCATAACGCATAACGCATAACGCATAACGCATAACGCATAACGCATAACGCATAACGCATAACGCATAATGCACAACGCATATCGCATAACGCATAACGCACAACGCATATCGCATAACGCATAACGCATAACGCATAACGCATGGCGCATACCTCAAAATGCATAACGCATAACGCATAACGCATAACATATAACACATAACGCATGACGCATAACGCATAACGCATAACGCACAACGCATATCGCATAACGCATAACGCATAACGCATAACGCATGGCGCATAACTCAAAATGCAAAACGCATAACGCATAACGCATAACGCAAACGTATAACGCATAACGCATAACGAATACAGCAAAACGCATAATGCTTACCGCATAACGGATCACGCACAACGCATATCGCATAACGCATAACGCACAACGCATATCGCATAACGCATAACGCATAACGCATAACGCATGGCGCATAACTCAAAATGCATAACGCATAACGCATAACGCATAACGCATAACGCATAACGCATAACGCAAACGTATAACGCACAACGCATAACGAATACAGCAAAACGCATAATGCTTAACGCATAACGGATCACGCATAACGCATAACGCACAACGCATATCGCATAACGCATAACGTGTGACTCATAACGCATAACGCATAAAGCATAATGCATAACGCATAACGCATAACGCATAACGCATAACGCACAACGCATATCGCATAACGCATAACGCATAACGCATAACGCATAACTCAAAATGCATAACGCATAACGCATAACGCATAACGCATAACGCATAACGCATAACGCATAACGCATAACGCATAACGCATAACGCATAACGCATAACGCATAACGCATAACGCATAACGCATAACGTATAACGCACAACGCAAATCGCATAACGCATAACGCATAACGCATAACGCATGGCGCATAACTCAAAATGCATAACGCATAACGCATAACGCATAACGCATAACGCATAACGCATAACGCATAACGCATAACGCATAACGCATAACGCATAACGCATAACGCATAACGCATAACGCATAACGCATAACGCATAACGCATAACGCATAACGCATAACGTATAACGCATAACGCATAACGCACAACGCATATCGCATAACGCATAACGCATAATGCATAACGCATGGCGCATAACTCAAAATGCATAACGCATAACGCATAACGCATAACGCAAACGTATAACGCACAACGCATAACGAATACAGCAAAACGCATAATGCTTAACGCATAACGGATCACGCATAACGCATAAGGCATAACGCATAACGCATAACGCATATCGAATAACGCATAACGTGTAACTCATAACGCATAACGCATAAAGCATAATGCTTAACGCATAACGCATAACGCTTATCGCATAACGCATAACGCATAACGTATAACGCATAACGCATACCGTATAACGCATAACGCATAATGCATAACGCAAACGTATAACGCACAACGCATAACGCATAACGCATAACGCATAACGCATAACGCATAACGCATAACGCATAACGCATGACGCATAACGCATAACGCATATCGCATAACACATAACGCATAACCCATAACGCATAACGCATAACGCATAACGCATAACGCATAACGCATAACGCATAACGCATAACGCATAACGCATAACGCATAACGCATAACGCATAACGCACAACGCATATCGCATAACGCATAACGCATAACGCATAACGCATAACGCATAACGCATAACGCACAACGCATATCGCATAACGCATAACGCATAACGCATAACGCATAACGCATAACGCATAACGCACAACGCATATCGCATAACGCATAACGCATAACGCATAACGCATAACGCATAACGCATATCGAATAACGCATAACGTGTGACTCATAACGCATAACGCATAAAGCATAATGCATAACGCATAACGCATAACGCATAACGCATAACGCATAACGCATAACGCACAACGCATATCGCATAACGCATAACGCATAACGCATAACGCATGGCGCATAACTCAAAATGCATAACGCATAACGCATAACGCATAACGCATAACGCATAACGCATAACGCATAACGCATAACGCATAACGCATAACGCATAACGCATAACGCATAACTCATAACGCATAACGCATAACGCATAACGCATAACGCATAACGCATAACGCATAACGCATAACGCATAACGCATAACGCACAACGCATATCGCATAACTTATAACGCATAACGCACAACGCATATCGCATAACGCATAACGCATAACGCATAACGCATGGCAAATAACTCAAAATGCATAACGCATAACGCATAACGCATAACGCATAACGCACAACGCAAATCGCATAACGCATAACGCATAACGCATAACGAATGGCGCATAACTGAAAATGCATAACGCATAACGCATAACGCATAACGCAAACGTATAACGCCCAACGCATAACGAATACAGCAAAACGCATAATGCTTAACGCATAACGGATCACGCATAACGCATAACGCACAACGCATATCGCATAACGCATAACGCATAACGCATAACGCATGGCGCATAACTCAAAATGCATAACGCATATCGCATAACTTACAACGTATAACGCATAACGCATAACGCATAACGCATAACGCATAACGCATAACGCATAACGCATAACGCATAACGCATAACGCATAACGCATAACGCATAACGCATAACGCATAACGCATAACGCATAACGCATAACGCATAACGCATAACGCATATCGCATAATGCATAACGCATAACGCATAACGCATAACGTATAACGCAAAACGCATAACGCATAACGTTACCGCATAAGGCTTTATGCATGATGCATATCGCATAACGCATAACGCATAACGCATAACTCATAACGTATAACGCATAACGCATAATGCATAACGCATAACGCATAACGCATAACGCACAACGCAAACGTATAACGCACAACGCATAATGCATAACGCATAACGCATAACGCATAACGCATAACGCATGGCACATAACGCAAAATGCATAACGCATAACGCATAACGCATAACGCATACGGCATAACGCATAACGCATAACGCATAACGCATAATGCACAACGCATATCGCATAACGCATAACGCATAACGCATAACGCATGGCGCATACCTCAAAATGCATAACGCATAACGCATAACGCATAACATATAACACATAACGCATAACGCATAACGCATAACGCATAACGCACAACGCATATCGCATAACGCATAACGCATAACGCATAACGCATGGCGCATAACTCAAAATGCAAAACGCATAACGCATAACGCAAACGTATAACGCACAACGCATAACGAATACAGCAAAACGCATAATGCTTAACGCATAACGGATCACGCATAACGCATAACGCATAACGCATAACGCATAACGCATATCGCATAACGCATAACGCATAACGCATAACGCATGGCGCATAACTCAAAATGCATAACGCATAACGCATAACGCATAACGCATAACGCATAACGCATAACGCATAACGCATAACGCATAACGCATAACGCATAACGCATAACGCATAACGCATAACGCATAACGCATAACGCATAACGCACAACGCATATCGCATAACGCATAACGCACAACGCATATCGCATAACGCATAACGCATAACGCATAACGCATGGCGCATAACTCAAAATGCATAACGCATAACGCATAACGCATAACGCATAACGCATAACGCATAACGCATAACGCAAACGTATAACGCACAACGCATAACGAATACAGCAAAACGCATAATGCTCAACGCATAACGGATCACGCATAACGCATAACGCACAACGCATATCGCATAACGCATAACGCATAACGCATAACGCATGGCGCATAACGCATAACGCATAATGCATAACGCATGGCGCATAACTCAAAATGCATAACGCATAACGCATAACGCATAACGCAAACGTATAACGCACAACGCATAACGAATACAGCAAAACGCATAATGCTTAACGCATAACGGATCACGCATAACGCATAAGGCATAACGCATAACGCATATCGAATAACGCATAACGTGTAACTCATAACGCATAACGCATAAAGCATAATGCTTAACGCATAACGCATAACGCTTATCGCATAACGCATAACGCATAACGTATAACGCATAACGCATACCGTATAACGCATAACGCATAATGCATAACGCAAACGTATAACGCACAACGCATAACGCATAACGCATAACGCATAACGCATAACGCATAACGCATAACGCATAACGCATAACGCATAACGCATATCGCATAACACATAACGCATAACCCATAACGCATAACGCATAACGCATAACGCATAACGCATAACGCATAACGCATAACGCATAACGCATAACGCATAACGCATAACGCATAACGCATAACGCACAACGCATATCGCATAACGCATAACGCATAACGCATAACGCATAACGCATAACGCATAACGCACAACGCATATCGCATAACGCATAACGCATAACGCATAACGCATAACGCATAACGCATAACGCACAACGCATATCGCATAACGCATAACGCATAACGCATAACGCATAACGCATAACGCATAACGCATGGCGCATAACTCAAAATGCATAACGCATAACGCATAACGCATAACGCATAACGCACAACGCATAACGCATAACGCATAACGCATAACGCATAACGCATAACGCATAACGCATAACGCATAACGCATAACGCATAACGCACAACGCATATCGCATAACTTATAACGCATAACGCACAACGCATATCGCATAACGCATAACGCATAACGCATAACGCATAACGCATGGCAAATAAATCAAAATGCATAACGCATAACGCATAACGCATAACGCATAACGCACAACGCAAATCGCATAACGCATAACGCATAACGCATAACGAATGGCGCATAACTGAAAATGCATAACGCATAACGCATAACGCATAACGCAAACGTATAACGCACAACGCATAACGAATACAGCAAAACGCATAATGCTTAACGCATAACGGATCACGCATAACGCATAACGCACAACGCATATCGCATAACGCATAACGCATAACGCATAACGCATGGCGCATAACTCAAAATGCATAACGCATATCGCATAACTTACAACGTATAACGCATAACGCATAACGCATAACGCATAACGCATAACGCATAACGCATAACGCATAACGCATAACGCATAACGCATAACGCATAACGCATAACGCATAACGCATAACGCATAACGCATAACGCATAACGCATAACGCATAACGCATAACGCATAACGCATATCGCATAATGCATAACGCATAACGCATAACGCATAACGTATAACGCAAAACGCATAACGCATAACGTTACCGCATAAGGCTTTATGCATGATGCATATCGCATAACGCATAACGCATAACGCATAACTCATAACGTATAACGCATAACGCATAATGCATAACGCATAACGCATAACGCATAACGCACAACGCAAACGTATAACGCACAACGCATAATGCATAACGCATAACGCATAACGCATAACGCATAACGCATGGCGCATAACGCAAAATGCATAACGCATAACGCATAACGCATAACGCATACGGCATAACGCATAACGCATAACGCATAACGCACAACGCATATCGCATAACGCATAACGCATAACGCATAACGCATGGCGCATAACTCAAAATGCATAACGCATAACGCATAACGCATAACGCATAACGCATAACGCATAACGCATAACGCATAACGCATAACGCATAACGCATAACGCATAACGCATAACGCATAACGCATAACGCATAACGCATAACGCATAACGCATAACGCATAACGCATAACGCATAACGCATAACGCATAACGCATAACGCATAACGCATAACGCATAACGCATAACGCATAACGCACAACGCATATCGCATAACGCATAACGCATAACGCACAACGCATATCGCATAACGCATAACGCATAACGCATGGCGCATAACTCAAAATGCATAACGCATAACGCATAACGCATAACGCATAACGCATAACGCATAACGCATAACGCATAACGCATAACGCATAACGCATAACGCATAACGCATAACGCATAACGCATAACGCATAACGCATAACGCATAACGCATAACGCATAACGCATAACGCATAACGCACAACGCATATCGCATAACGCATAACGCATAACGCAAAACGCATGGCGCATAACTCAAAATGCATAACGCATAACGCATAACGCATAACGCATAACGCATAACGCATAACGCATAACGCATAACGCATAACGCATAACGCATAATGCACAACGCATATCGCATAACGCATAACGCACAACGCATATCGCATAACGCATAACGCATAACGCATAACGCATGGCGCATACCTCAAAATGCATAACGCATAACGCATAACGCATAACATATAACACATAACGCATAACGCATAACGCATAACGCATAACGCACAACGCATATCGCATAACGCATAACGCATAACGCATAACGCATGGCGCATAACTCAAAATGCAAAACGCATAACGCATAACGCAAACGTATAACGCACAACGCATAACGAATACAGCAAAACGCATAATGCTTAACGCATAACGGATCACGCATAACGCATAACGCATAACGCATAACGCATAACGCATATCGCCTAACGCATAACGCATAACGCATAACGCATGGCGCATAACTCAAAATGCATAACGCATAACGCATAACGCATAACGCATAACGCATAACGCATAACGCATAACGCATAACGCATAACGCATAACGCATAACGCATAACGCATAACGCATAACGCATAACGCATAACGCATAACGCATAACGCATAACGCATAACGCATATGGCATAACGCACAACGCATATCGCATAACGCATAACGCACAACGCATATCGCATAACGCATAACGCATAACGCATAACGCATGGCGCATAACTCAAAATGCATAACGCATAACGCATAACGCATAACGCATAACGCATAACGCAAACGTATAACGCACAACGCATAACGAATACAGCAAAACGCATAATGCTTAACGCATAACGGATCACGCATAACGCATAACGCACAACGCATATCGCATAACGCATAACGCATAACGCATAACGCATGGCGCATAACTCAAAATGCATAACGCATAACGCATAACGCATAACGCATAACGCATAACGCATAACGCATAACGCATAACGCATAACGCATAACGCATAACGCACAACGCACATCGCATAACGCATAACGCATAACGCATCACGCATAACGCACAACGCATATCGGATAACGTATAACGCAAAACGCATAACGCATAACGCATAACCCATAACGCATAACGCATGTCGGATCACTCATAACGCATAACGCATAACGCATAAAGCATAAAGCATAACGTATAACGCATAACGCATATCGCATAACGCATAACGCATAACCCATAACGCATAACGCATAACGCATAACGCATAACGCATAACGCATAACGCATAACGCATAACGCATAACGCATAACGCATAACGCATAACGCATAACGCATAACGCATAACGCATAACGCATAACGCATAACGCATAACGCATAACGCATAACGCATAACGCATAACGCATAACGCACAACGCATATCGCATAACGCATAACGCATAACGCAAAACGCATGGCGCATAACTCAAAATGCATAACGCATAACGCATAACGCATAACGCATAACGCATAACGCATAACGCATAACGCATAACGCATAACGCATAACGCATAACGCACAACGCATATCGCATAACGCATAACGCACAACGCATATCGCATAACGCATAACGCATAACGCATAACGCATGGCGCATTCCTCAAAATGCATAACGCATAACGCATAACGCATAACATATAACACATAACGCATGACGCATAATGCATAACGCATAACGCACAACGCATATCGCATAACGCATAACGCATAACGCATAACCCATGGCGCATAACTCAAAATGCAAAACGCATAACGCATAACGCATAACGCAAACGTATAACGCATAACGCATAACGAATACAGCAAAACGCATAATGCTTAACGCATAACGGATCACGCACAACGCATATCGCATAACGCATAACGCACAACGCATATCGCATAACGCATAACGCATAACGCATGGCGCATAACTCAAAATGCATAACACATAACGCATAACGCATAACGCATAACGCATAACGCATAACGCATAACGCATAACGCATAACGCATAACGCATAACGCATAACGCATAACGCATAACGCATAACGCATAACGCATAACGCATAACGCATAACGCATAACGCAAACGTATAACGCCCAACGCATAACGAATACAGCAAAACGCATAATGCTTAACGCATAACGGATCACGCATAACGCATAACGCACAACGCATATCGCATAACGCATAACGCATAACGCATAACGCATGGCGCATAACTCAAAATGCATAACGCATATCGCATAACTTACAACGTATAACGCATAACGCATAACGCATAACGCATAACGCATAACGCATAACGCATAACGCATAACGCATAACGCATAACGCATAACGCATAACGCATAACGCATAACGCATAACGCATAACGCATAACGCATAACGCATAACGCATAACGCATATCGCATAATGCATAACGCATAACGCATAACGCATAACGTATAACGCAAAACGCATAACGCATAACGTTACCGCATAAGGCTTTATGCATGATGCATATCGCATAACGCATAACGCATAACGCATAACTCATAACGTATAACGCATAACGCATAATGCATAACGCATAACGCATAACGCATAACGCACAACGCAAACGTATAACGCACAACGCATAATGCATAACGCATAACGCATAACGCATAACGCATAACGCATGGCACATAACGCAAAATGCATAACGCATAACGCATAACGCATAACGCATACGGCATAACGCATAACGCATAACGCATAACGCACAACGCATATCGCATAACGCATAACGCATAACGCATAACGCATAACGCATAACGCATAATGCACAACGCATATCGCATAACGCATAACGCACAACGCATATCGCATAACGCATAACGCATAACGCATAACGCATGGCGCATACCTCAAAATGCATAACGCATAACGCATAACGCATAACATATAACACATAACGCATAACGCATAACGCATAACGCATAACGCACAACGCATATCGCATAACGCATAACGCATAACGCATAACGCATGGCGCATAACTCAAAATGCAAAACGCATAACGCATAACGCAAACGTATAACGCACAACGCATAACGAATACAGCATAACGCATAATGCTTAACGCATAACGGATCACGCATAACGCATAACGCATAACGCATAACGCATAACGCATATCGCATAACGCATAACGCATAACGCATAACGCATGGCGCATAACTCAAAATGCATAACGCATAACGCATAACGCATAACGCATAACGCATAACGCATAACGCATAACGCATAACGCATAACGCATAACGCATAACGCATAACGCATAACGCATAACGCATAACGCATAACGCATATGGCATAACGCACAACGCATATCGCATAACGCATAACGCACAACGCATATCGCATAACGCATAACGCATAACGCATAACGCATGGCGCATAACTCAAAATGCATAACGCATAACGCATAACGCATAACGCATAACGCATAACGCATAACGCAAACGTATAACGCACAACGCATAACGAATACAGCAAAACGCATAATGCTTAACGCATAACGGATCACGCATAACGCATAACGCACAACGCATATCGCATAACGCATAACGCATAACGCATAACGCATGGCGCATAACTCAAAATGCATAACGCATAACGCATAACGCATAACGCATAACGCATAACGCATAACGCATAACGCATAACGCATAACGCATAACGCATAACGCACAACGCACATCGCATAACGCATAACGCATAACGCATCACGCATAACGCACAACGCATATCGGATAACGTATAACGCAAAACGCATAACGCATAACGCATAACCCATAACGCATAACGCATGTCGGATCACTCATAACGCATAACGCATAACGCATAAAGCATAAAGCATAACGTATAACGCATAACGCATATCGCATAACGCATAACGCATAACCCATAACGCATAACGCATAACGCATAACGCATAACGCATAACGCATAACGCATAACGCATAACGCATAACGCATAACGCATAACGCATAACGCATAACGCATAACGCATAACGCATAACGCATAACGCATAACGCATAACGCATAACGCATAACGCATAACGCATAACGCATAACGCACAACGCATATCGCATAACGCATAACGCATAACGCAAAACGCATGGCGCATAACTCAAAATGCATAACGCATAACGCATAACGCATAACGCATAACGCATAACGCATAACGCATAACGCATAACGCATAACGCATAACGCATAACGCACAACGCATATCGCATAACGCATAACGCACAACGCATATCGCATAACGCATAACGCATAACGCATAACGCATGGCGCATTCCTCAAAATGCATAACGCATAACGCATAACGCATAACATATAACACATAACGCATGACGCATAATGCATAACGCATAACGCACAACGCATATCGCATAACGCATAACGCATAACGCATAACCCATGGCGCATAACTCAAAATGCAAAACGCATAACGCATAACGCATAACGCAAACGTATAACGCATAACGCATAACGAATACAGCAAAACGCATAATGCTTAACGCATAACGGATCACGCACAACGCATATCGCATAACGCATAACGCACAACGCATATCGCATAACGCATAACGCATAACGCATGGCGCATAACTCAAAATGCATAACGCATAACGCATAACGCATAACGCATAACGCATAACGCATAACGCAAACGTATAACGCATAACGAATACAGCAAAACGCATAATGCTTAACGCATGTCGGATCAATCATAACGCATAACGCATAACGCATAAAGCATAAAGCATAACGTATAACGCATAACGCATATCGCATAACGCATAACGCATAACCCATAACGCATAACGCATAACGCATAACGCATAACGCATAACGCATAACGCATAACGCATAACGCATAACGCATAACGCATAACGCATAACGCATAACGCATAACGCATAACGCAGAACGCATAACGCATAACGCATAACGCATAACGCATAACGCATAACGCATAACGCATAACGCATAACGCATAACGCATAACGCATCACGCATAACGCACAACGCATAACGCATAACGCCTTACGGATCAGGCATAACGCATAACGCATAATGCATAACACATAACGCATAACGCATAACGCATAACGCATAACGCATAACGCATAACGCATAACGCATAACGCATAACGCATAACGCATAACGCATAACGCATAACGCATAACGCATAACGCATAACGCATAACGCATAACGCATAACGCATAACGCATGTCGGATCACTCATAGCGCATAACGCATAACGCATAAAGCATAAAGCATAACGTATAACGCATAACGCATAACGCATAACGCATAACGCATAACGCATAACGCACAATGCATATCGCATAACGCATAACGCATAACGCAAAACGCATGGCGCATAACTCAAAATGCATAACACATAACGTATAACGCATAACGCATAACGCATAACGCATAACGCATAACGCATAACGCATAACGGATAACGCATAACGCATATCGCATAATGCACAACGCATATCGCATAACGCATAACGCACAACGCATATCGCATAACGCATAACGCATAACGCATAACGCATGGCGCATACCTCAAAATGCATAACGCATAACGCATAACGCATAACGCATAACACATAACGCATAACGCATAACGCATAACGCACAACGCATATCGCATAACGCATAACGCATAACGCATAACGCATGGCGCATAACTCAAAATGCAAAACGCATAACGCATAACGCATAACGCAAACGTATAACGCACAACGCATAACGAATACAGCAAAACGCATAATGCTTAACGCATAACGGATCACGCATAACGCATAACGCATAACGCATAACGCATATCGCATAACGCATAACGCATAACGCATAACGCATGGCGCATAACTCAAAATGCATAACGCATAACGCATAACGCATAACGCATAACGCATAACGCATAACGCATAACGCATAACGCATAACGCATAACGCATAACGCACAACGCATATCGCATAACGCATAACGCACAACGCATATCGCATAACGCATAACGCATAACGCATAACGCATGGCGCATAACTCAAAATGCATAACGCATAACGCATAACGCATAACGCATAACGCATAACGCATAACGCATAACGCATAACGCATAACGCATGTCGGATCACTCATAGCGCATAACGCATAACGCATAAAGCATAAAGCATAACGTATAACGCATAACGCATAACGCATAACGCATAACGCATAACGCATAACGCACAATGCATATCGCATAACGCATAACGCATAACGCATAACGCATGGCGCATAACTCAAAATGCATAACGCATAACGCATAACGCATAACGCATAACGCATAACGCAGAACGCATAACGCACAACGCACATCGCATAACGCATAACGCATGGCGCATAACTCAAAATGCATAACGCATAACGCATAACGCATAACGCATAACGCAAACGTATAACGCACAACGCATAACGAATACAGCAAAACGCATAATGCCTAACGCATAACGGATCACGCATAACGCATATGGCATAACGCATAACGCATAACGCATATCGAATAACGCATAACGTGTAACTCATAACGCATAACGCATAAAGCATAATGCTTAACGCATAACGCATAACGCTTATCGCATAACGCATAAGGCATAACACATAACGCATAACGCATATCGAATAACGCATAACGTGTAACTCATAACGCATAACGCATAAAGCATAATGCTTAACGCATAACGCATAACGCTTATCGCATAACGCATAACTCAAAATGCATAACGCATAACGCATAACGCATAACGCAAACGTATAACGCACAACGCATAACGAATACAGCAAAACGCATAATGCTTAACGCATAACGGATCACGCATAACGCATAAGGCATAACGCATAACGCATATCGCATAACGCATAACGCATAACGCATAACGCATGGCGCATAACGCACAACGCATATCGCATAACGCATAACGCATAATGCATAACGCATGGCGCATAACTCAAAATGCATAACGCATAACGCATAACGCATAACGCAAACGTATAACGCACAACGCATAACGAATACAGCAAAACGCATAATGCTTAACGCATAACGGATCACGCATAACGCATAACGCATAACGCATAACGCATATCGCATAACGCATAACGCATAACGCATAACGCATGGCGCATAACTCAAAATGCATAACGCATAACGCATAACGCATAACGCATAACGCATAACGCATAACGCATAACGCATAACGCATAACGCATAACGCATAACGCATAACGCATATCGCATAACGCAGAACGCATAACGCATAACGCATAACGCATAACGCATAACGCATAACGCATAACGTATAACGCATAACGCATAACGCATAACGCATAACGCATAACGCATAACGCATAACGCATAACGCATAACGCATAACGCATAACGCATAACGCATGGCGCATAACGCATAACG
Source organism: Lasioglossum morio (assembly GCA_916610235.2). Lineage (NCBI taxonomy): Eukaryota > Metazoa > Arthropoda > Insecta > Hymenoptera > Halictidae > Lasioglossum > Lasioglossum morio. The sequence continues at coordinate 4,689,595 of CAKAJA020000289.1, forward strand.
CATAACGCATAACGCATAACGCATAACGCATAACGCATAACGCATAACACATAACGCATAACGCATAATGCACAACGCATAACGAATACAGCAAAACGCATAACGCTTAACGCATAACGGATCACGCATAACGCATAACGCATAATGCATAACGCATAACGCATAACGCATAAGGCATAATGCATAACGCATAAAGCGTAACGCATAACGCATAACGCAGAACGCATAAAGCATAACGCATAACGCATACCGCATAACGCATAACGCATAACGCATAACGCATAACGCATAACGCATAACGCATAACGTTAACGCATAACCCATAACGCATAAGGCTAGATGCATGACGAATTTCGCATATCACATAACGCATAAGGCTTGATGCATGACGCATATCGCATAACGCATAACGCATAACCATAACGCATAACGCATAACCCATAACGCATAAAGCATAACGCATAACGCATAACGCATAACGCATAACGCATAACGCATAACGCATAACGCATAACGCATAACGCATAACGCATACCGCATAACGCATAACGCATAACGCATAACGCATAACGCATAACGCATAACGCATAAAGCATAACGCATAACGCATACCGCATAACGCATAACGCATAACGCATAACGCATATCGCATAACGCATAACGCATAACGTATAACGCATAACGCATACCGCATAACGCATAACGCATAACGCATAACGCATAACGCATAACGCATAACGCATAACGCATAACGTATAACGCATAACGCATAACGCATAACGCATAACGCATACCGTATAACGCATAACGCATAACGCATAACGCATAACGCATAATGCATAACGCATAACGCATAACGCATAACGCATAACGCATAACGCATAACGCATAACGCATAACGCAAAACGCATAACGTTAACGCATAACCCCTAACGCAATAACGCATAACGCATAACGTATAACGCATAACGCATACCGTATAACGCATAACGCATAACGCAAACGTATAGCGCACAACGGATAACGCATAAACCACAACCCATACTTCATAACGCCTAACGCATAATGCACAACGCATAACGAACACCGGAAAACCCATAACGCCTAACGCATAACGGATCACTCATAACGCATAATGCATAACGCATAACGCATAAAGCATAACGCATAACGCATATCGCATAACGCAGAACGCATAACGCATAACGCATAACGCATAACGCATAACGCATAACGCATAACGCATATCGCATAACGCAGAACGCATAACGCATAACGCATAACGCATAACGCATAACGCATAACGCATAACGTATAACGCATAACGCATAACGCATAACGCAGAACGCATAACGCATAACGCATAACGCATAACGCATAACGCGTAACGCATAACGCATAACGCAGAACGCATAACGCATAAAGCATAACGCATAACGCATACCGCATAACGCATAACGCATAACGCATAACGCATAACGTTAACGCATAACCCATAACGCATAAGGCTAGATGCATGACGAATTTCGCATATCACATAACGCATAAGGCTTGATGCATGACGCATATCGCATAACGCATAACGCATAACCATAACGCATAACGAATACAGCAAAACGCATAACGCTTAACGCATAACGGATCACGCATAACGCATAACGCATAACGCATAACGCATAACGCATAACGCATAACACATAACGCATAACGCATAACGCATAACGCATAACGCATAACGCATAACGCATAACGCAAAACGCATAACGTTAACGCATAACCCCTAACGCAATTACGCATAACGCATAACGTATAACGCATAACGCATACCGTATAACGCATAACGCATAACGCAAACGTATAGCGCACAACGGATAACGCATAAACCACAACCCATACTTCATAACGCCTAACGCATAATGCACAACGCATAACGAACACCGGAAAACCCATAACGCCTAACGCATAACGGATCACTCATAACGCATAATGCATAACGCATAACGCATAAAGCATAACGCATAACGCATATCGCATAACGCAGAACGCATAACGCATAACGCATAACGCATAACGCATAACGCATAACGCATAACGTATAACGCATAACGCATAACGCATAACGCATAACGCATAACGCATAACGCATAACGCATAACGCATAACGCATAACGCATAACGCATAACGCATAACGCATAACGCATAACGCATAACGCATAACGCATAACGCATAACACATAATGCATAACGCATAATGCACAACGCATAACGAATACAGCAAAACGCATAACGCTTAACGCATAACGGATCACGCATAACGCATAACGCATAATGCATAACGCATAACGCATAACGCATAAGGCATAATGCATAACGCATAAAGCGTAACGCATAACGCATAACGCAGAACGCATAACGCATAAAGCATAACGCATAACGCATACCGCATAACGCATAACGCATAACGCATAACGCATAACGCATAACGCATAACGTATAACTCATAACGCATACCGCATAACGCATAACGCATAACGCATAACGCATAACGCATAACGCATAACGTATAACGCATAACGCATAACGCATAACGCATAACGCATACCGTATAACGCATAATGCATAACGCATAACGCATAACGCATAACGCATAACGCATAACGCATAACGCATAACGCAAAACGCATAACGTTAACGCATAACCCATAACGCATAAGGCTAGATGCATGACGAATTTCGCATATCACATAACGCATAAGGCTTGATGCATGACGCATATCGCATAACGCATAACGCATAACCATAACGCATAACGAATACAGCAAAACGCATAACGCTTAACGCATAACGGATCACGCATAACGCATAACGCATAACGCATAACGCATAACGCATAACGCATAACGCATACCGCATAACGCATAACGCATAACGCATAACGCATATCGCATAACGCATAACGCATAAAGCATTACGCATAACGCATACCGCATAACGCATAACGCATAACGCATAACGCATAACGCATAACGGATAACGTATAACGCATAACGCATACCGCATAACGCATAACGCATAACGCATAACGCATAACGCATAACGCATAACGCATAACGCATAACGCATAACGTATAACGCATAACGCATAACGCATAAAGCATAACGCATACCGTATAACGCATAACGCATAACGCATAACGCATAACGCATAACGCATAACGCATAACGCATAACGCATAACGCATAACGCATAACGCATAACGCATAACGCAAAACGCATAACGTTAACGCATAACCCATAACGCATAAGGCTAGATGCATGACGAATTTCGCATATCACATAACGCATAAGGCATGATGCATGACGCATATCGCATAACGCATAACGCATAACCATAACGCATAACGCATAACCCATAACGCATAAAGCATAACGCATAACGCATAACGCATAACGCATAACGCATAACGCATAACGCATAACGCATAACGCATAACGCATAACGCATAACGCATAACGCATAACGCATAACGCATACCGCATAACGCATAACGCATAACGCATAACGCATAACGCATAACGCATAACGCATAACGCATAACGCATAACGCATAACGCATAACGCATAACGCATAACGCATCACGCATAACGCACAACGCATAACGCATAACGCCTTACGGATCAGGCATAACGCATAACGCATAATGCATAACACATAACGCATAACGCATAACGCATAACGCATAACGCATAACGCATAACGCATAACACATAACGCATAACGCATAACGCATAACGCATAACGCATAACGCATAACGCATAACGCATAACGCATAACGCATGTCGGATCACTCATAGCGCATAACGCATAACGCATAAAGCATAAAGCATAACGTATAACGCATAACGCATAACGCATAACGCATAACGCACAACGCATATCGCATAACGCATAACGCATAACGCAAAACGCATGGCGCATAACTCAAAATGCATAACGCATAACGCATAACGCATAACGCATAACGCATAACGCATAACGCATAACGCATAACGCATAACGGATAACGCATAACGCATGGCGCATAACTCAAAATGCATAACGCATAACGCATAACACATAACGCATAACGCATAACGCATAACGCATAACGCACAACGCATATCGCATAACGCATAACGCATAACGCATAACGCATGGCGCATAACTCAAAATGCAAAACGCATAACGCATAACGCATAACGCAAACGTATAACGCACAACGCATAACGAATACAGCAAAACGCATAATGCTTAACGCATAACGGATCACGCATAACGCATAACGCATAACGCATAACGCATATCGCATAACGCATAACGCATAACGCATAACGCATGGCGCATAACTCAAAATGCATAACGCATAACGCACAACGCATATCGCATAACGCATAACGCATAACGCATAACGCATGGCGCATACCTCAAAATGCATAACGCATAACGCATAACGCATAACATATAACACATAACGCATAACGCATAACGCATAACGCATAACGCACAACGCATATCGCATAACGCATAACGCATAACGCATAACGCATGGCGCATAACTCAAAATGCAAAACGCATAACGCATAACGCATAACGCAAACGTATAACGCACAACGCATAACGAATACAGCAAAACGCATAATGCTTAACGCATAACGGATCACGCATAACGCATAACGCATAACGCATAACGCATAACGCATATCGCATAACGCATAACGCATAACGCATAACGCATGGCGCATAACTCAAAATGCATAACGCATAACGCACAACGCATATCGCATAACGCATAACGCATAACGCATAACGCATGGCGCATAACTCAAAATGCATAACGCATAACGCATAACGCATAACGCATAACGCATAACGCATAACGCAAACGTATAACGCACAACGCATAACGAATACAGCAAAACGCATAATGCTTAACGCATAACGGATCACGCATAACGCATAACGCATAACGCATAACGCATAACGCATAACGCATAACGCATAACGCATAACGCATAACGCATAACGCATAACGCACAACGCATATCGCATAACGCATAACGCACAACGCATATCGCATAACGCATAACGCATAACGCATAACGCATGGCGCATAACTCAAAATGCATAACGCATAACGCATAACGCATAACGCATAACGCATAACGCATAACGCATAACGCAAACGTATAACGCACAACGCATAACGAATACAGCAAAACGCATAATGCTTAACGCATAACGGATCACGCATAACGCATAACGCACAACGCATATCGCATAACGCATAACGCATAACGCATAACGCATGGCGCATAACTCAAAATGCATAACGCATAACGCATAACGCATAACGCATAACGCATAACGCATAACGCATAACGCATAACGCATAACGCACAACGCACATCGCATAACGCATAACGCATAACGCATCACGCATAACGCACAACGCATATCGGATAACGTATAACGCAAAACGCATAACGCATAACGCATAACCCATAACGCATAACGCATGTCGGATCACTCATAACGCATAACGCATAACGCATAAAGCATAAAGCATAACGTATAACGCATAACGCATATCGCATAACGCATAACGCATAACCCATAACGCATAACGCATAACGCATAACGCATAACGCATAACGCATAACGCATAACGCATAACGCATAACGCATAACGCATAACGCATAACGCATAACGCATAACGCATAACGCATAACGCATAACGCATAACGCATAACGCATAACGCATAACGCATAACGCATAACGCATAACGCATAACGCATAACGCACAACGCATATCGCATAACGCATAACGCATAACGCAAAACGCATGGCGCATAACTCAAAATGCATAACGCATAACGCATAACGCATAACGCATAACGCATAACGCATAACGCATAACGCATAACGCATAACGCATAACGCATAACGCATAATGCACAACGCATATCGCATAACGCATAACGCACAACGCATATCGCATAACGCATAACGCATAACGCATAACGCATGGCGCATACCTCAAAATGCATAACGCATAACGCATAACGCATAACATATAACACATAACGCATAACGCATAACGCATAACGCATAACGCACAACGCATATGGCATAACGCATAACGCATAACGCATAACGCATGGCGCATAACTCAAAATGCAAAACGCATAACGCATAACGCATAACGCAAACGTATAACGCACAACGCATAACGAATACAGCAAAACGCATAATGCTTAACGCATAACGGATCACGCATAACGCATAACGCATAACGCATAACGCATAACGCATATCGCATAACGCATAACGCATAACGCATAACGCATGGCGCATAACTCAAAATGCATAACGCATAACGCACAACGCATATCGCATAACGCATAACGCATAACGCATAACGCATGGCGCATAACTCAAAATGCATAACGCATAACGCATAACGCATAACGCATAACGCATAACGCATAACGCAAACGTATAACGCACAACGCATAACGAATACAGCAAAACGCATAATGCTTAACGCATAACGGATCACGCATAACGCATAACGCACAACGCATATCGCATAACGCATAACGCATAACGCATAACGCATGGCGCATAACTCAAAATGCATAACGCATAACGCATAACGCATAACGCATAACGCATAACGCATAACGCATAACGCATAACGCATAACGCACGACGCACATCGCATAACGCATAACGCATAACGCATCACGCATAACGCACAACGCATATCGGATAACGTATAACGCAAAACGCATAACGCATAACGCATAACCCATAACGCATAACGCATGTCGGATCACTCATAACGCATAACGCATAACGCATAAAGCATAAAGCATAACGTATAACTCATAACGCATATCGCATAACGCATAACGCATAACCCATAACGCATAACGCATAACGCATAACGCATAACGCATAACGCATAACGCATAACGCATAACGCATAACGCATAACGCATAACGCATAACGCATAACGCATAACGCATAACGCATAACGCATAACGCATAACGCATAACGCATAACGCATAACGCATAACGCATAACGCATAACGCATAATGCACAACGCATATCGCATAACGCATAACGCACAACGCATATCGCATAACTCATAACGCATAACGCATAACGCATGGCGCATACCTCAAAATGCATAACGCATAACGCATAACGCATAACGCATAACACATAACGCATAACGCATAACGCATAACGCATAACGCACAACGCATATCGCATAACGCATAACGCATAACGCATAACGCATGGCGCATAACTCAAAATGCAAAACGCATAACGCATAACGCATAACGCAAACGTATAACGCACAACGCATAACGAATACAGCAAAACGCATAATGCTTAACGCATAACGGATCACGCATAACGCATAACGCATAACGCATAACGCATATCGCATAACGCATAACGCATAACGCATAACGCATGGCGCATAACTCAAAATGCATAACGCATAACGCACAACGCATATCGCATAACGCATAACGCATAACGCATAACGCATGGCGCATACCTCAAAATGCATAACGCATAACGCATAACGCATAACATATAACACATAACGCATAACGCATAACGCATAACGCATAACGCACAACGCAGATCGCATAACGCATAACGCATAACGCATAACGCATGGCGCATAACTCAAAATGCAAAACGCATAACGCATAACGCATAACGCAAACGTATAACGCACAACGCATAACGAATACAGCAAAACGCATAATGCTTAACGCATAACGGATCACGCATAACGCATAACGCATAACGCATAACGCATAACGCATATCGCATAACGCATAACGCATAACGCATAACGCATGGCGCATAACTCAAAATGCATAACGCATAACGCATAACGCATAACGCATAACGCATAACGCATAACGCATAACGCATAACGCATAACGCATAACGCACAACGCATATCGCATAACGCATAACGCACAACGCATATCGCATAACGCATAACGCATAACGCATAACGCATGGCGCATAACTCAAAATGCATAACGCATAACGCATAACGCATAACGCATAACGCATAACGCAAACGTATAACGCACAACGCATAACGAATACAGCAAAACGCATAATGCTTAACGCATAACGGATCACGCATAACGCATAACGCACAACGCATATCGCATAACGCATAACGCATAACGCATAACGCATGGCGCATAACTCAAAATGCATAACGCATAACGCATAACGCATAATGCATAACGCATAACGCATAACGCATAACGCATAACGCATAACGCACAACGCACATCGCATAACGCATAACGCATAACGCATCACGCATAACGCACAACGCATATCGGATAACGTATAACGCAAAACGCATAACGCATAACGCATAACCCATAACGCATAACCCATAACGCATAACGCATGTCGGATCACTCATAACGCATAACGCATAACGCACAACGCATATCGCATAACGCATAACGCATAACGCATAACGCATGGCGCATAACTCAAAATGCATAACGCATAACGCATAACGCATAACATATAACACATAACGCATAACGCATAACGCATAACGCATAACGCACAACGCAGATCGCATAACGCATAACGCATAACGCATAACGCATGGCGCATAACTCAAAATGCAAAACGCATAACGCATAACGCATAACGCAAACGTATAACGCACAACGCATAACGAATACAGCAAAACGCATAATGCTTAACGCATAACGGATCACGCATAACGCATAACGCATAACGCATAACGCATAACGCATATCGCATAACGCATAACGCATAACGCATAACGCATGGCGCATAACTCAAAATGCATAACGCATAACGCATAACGCATAACGCATAACGCATAACGCATAACGCATAACGCATAACGCATAACGCATAACGCACAACGCATATCGCATAACGCATAACGCACAACGCATATCGCATAACGCATAACGCATAACGCATAACGCATGGCGCATAACTCAAAATGCATAACGCATAACGCATAACGCATAACGCATAACGCAAACGTATAACGCACAACGCATAACGAATACAGCAAAACGCATAATGCTTAACGCATAACGGATCACGCATAACGCATAACGCACAACGCATATCGCATAACGCATAACGCATAACGCATAACGCATAACGCATGGCGCATAACTCAAAATGCATAACGCATAACGCATAACGCATAATGCATAACGCATAACGCATAACGCATAACGCATAACGCACAACGCACATCGCATAACGCATAACGCATAACGCATCACGCATAACGCACAACGCATATCGGATAACGTATAACGCAAAACGCATAACGCATAACGCATAACCCATAACGCATAACCCATAACGCATAACGCATGTCGGATCACTCATAACGCATAACGCATAACGCATAAAGCATAAAGCATTACGTATAACGCATAACGCATATCGCATAACGCATAACGCATAACGCATAACCCATAACGCATAACGCATGGCGCATACCTCAAAATGCATAACGCATAACGCATAACGCATAACATATAACACATAACGCATAACGCATAACGCATAACGCATAACGCACAACGCAGATCGCATAACGCATAACGCATAACGCATAACGCATGGCGCATAACTCAAAATGCAAAACGCATAACGCATAACGCATAACGCAAACGTATAACGCACAACGCATAACGAATACAGCAAAACGCATAATGCTTAACGCATAACGGATCACGCATAACGCATAACGCATAACGCATAACGCATAACGCATATCGCATAACGCATAACGCATAACGCATAACGCATGGCGCATAACTCAAAATGCATAACGCATAACGCATAACGCATAACGCATAACGCATAACGCATAACGCATAACGCATAACGCATAACGCATAACGCACAACGCATATCGCATAACGCATAACGCACAACGCATATCGCATAACGCATAACGCATAACGCATAACGCATGGCGCATAACTCAAAATGCATAACGCATAACGCATAACGCATAACGCATAACGCATAACGCAAACGTATAACGCACAACGCATAACGAATACAGCAAAACGCATAATGCTTAACGCATAACGGATCACGCATAACGCATAACGCACAACGCATATCGCATAACGCATAACGCATAACGCATAACGCATGGCGCATAACTCAAAATGCATAACGCATAACGCATAACGCATAATGCATAACGCATAACGCATAACGCATAACGCATAACGCATAACGCACAACGCACATCGCATAACGCATAACGCATAACGCATCACGCATAACGCACAACGCATATCGGATAACGTATAACGCAAAACGCATAACGCATAACGCATAACCCATAACGCATAACCCATAACGCATAACGCATGTCGGATCACTCATAACGCATAACGCATAACGCATAAAGCATAACGCATAACGCATAACGCATAACGCATAACGCACAACGCATATCGCATAACGCATAACGCATAACGCAAAACGCATGGCGCATAACTCAAAATGCATAACGCATAACGCATAACGCATAACGCATAACGCATAACGCATAACGCATAACGCATAACGCATAACGCATAATGCACAACGCATATCGCATAACGCATAACGCACAACGCATATCGCATAACGCATAACGCATAACGCATAACGCATGGCGCATACCTCAAAATGCATAACGCATAACGCATAACGCATAACATATAACACATAACGCATAACGCATAACGCATAACGCATAATGCACAACGCATATCGCATAACGCATAACGCACAACGCATATCGCATAACTCATAACGCATAACGCATAACGCATGGCGCATACCTCAAAATGCATAACGCATAACGCATAACGCATAACGCATAACACATAACGCATAACGCATAACGCATAACGCATAACGCACAACGCATATCGCATAACGCATAACGCATAACGCATAACGCATGGCGCATAACTCAAAATGCAAAACGCATAACGCATAACGCATAACGCAAACGTATAACGCACAACGCATAACGAATACAGCAAAACGCATAATGCTTAACGCATAACGGATCACGCATAACGCATAACGCATAACGCATAACGCATATCGCATAACGCATAACGCATAACGCATAACGCATGGCGCATAACTCAAAATGCATAACGCATAACGCACAACGCATATCGCATAACGCATAACGCATAACGCATAACGCATGGCGCATACCTCAAAATGCATAACGCATAACGCATAACGCATAACATATAACACATAACGCATAACGCATAACGCATAACGCATAACGCACAACGCAGATCGCATAACGCATAACGCATAACGCATAACGCATGGCGCATAACTCAAAATGCAAAACGCATAACGCATAACGCATAACGCAAACGTATAACGCACAACGCATAACGAATACAGCAAAACGCATAATGCTTAACGCATAACGGATCACGCATAACGCATAACGCATAACGCATAACGCATAACGCATAACGCATATCGCATAACGCATAACGCATAACGCATAACGCATGGCGCATAACTCAAAATGCATAACGCATAACGCATAACGCATAACGCATAACGCATAACGCATAACGCATAACGCATAACGCATAACGCATAACGCACAACGCATATCGCATAACGCATAACGCACAACGCATATCGCATAACGCATAACGCATAACGCATAACGCATGGCGCATAACTCAAAATGCATAACGCATAACGCATAACGCATAACGCATAACGCATAACGCAAACGTATAACGCACAACGCATAACGAATACAGCAAAACGCATAACGAATACAGCAAAACGCATAATGCTTAACGCATAACGGATCACGCATAACGCATAACGCACAACGCATATCGCATAACGCATAACGCATAACGCATAACGCATGGCGCATAACTCAAAATGCATAACGCATAACGCATAACGCATAATGCATAACGCATAACGCATAACGCATAACGCATAACGCATAACGCACAACGCACATCGCATAACGCATAACGCATAACGCATCACGCATAACGCACAACGCATATCGGATAACGTATAACGCAAAACGCATAACGCATAACGCATAACGCATAACGCATAACCCATAACGCATAACGCATGTCGGATCACTCATAACGCATAACGCATAACGCACAACGCATATCGCATAACGCATAACGCATAACGCATAACGCATGGCGCATAACTCAAAATGCATAACGCATAACGCATAACGCATAACGCATAACACATAACGCATAACGCATAACGCATAACGCATAACGCACAACGCAGATCGCATAACGCATAACGCATAACGCATAACGCATGGCGCATAACTCAAAATGCAAAACGCATAACGCATAACGCATAACGCAAACGTATAACGCACAACGCATAACGAATACAGCAAAACGCATAATGCTTAACGCATAACGGATCACGCATAACGCATAACGCATAACGCATAACGCATAACGCATATCGCATAACGCATAACGCATAACGCATAACGCATGGCGCATAACTCAAAATGCATAACGCATAACGCATAACGCATAACGCATAACGCATAACGCATAACGCATAACGCATAACGCATAACGCATAACGCACAACGCATATCGCATAACGCATAACGCACAACGCATATCGCATAACGCATAACGCATAACGCATAACGCATGGCGCATAACTCAAAATGCATAACGCATAACGCATAACGCATAACGCATAACGCATAACGCAAACGTATAACGCACAACGCATAACGAATACAGCAAAACGCATAATGCTTAACGCATAACGGATCACGCATAACGCATAACGCACAACGCATATCGCATAACGCATAACGCATAACGCATAACGCATGGCGCATAACTCAAAATGCATAACGCATAACGCATAACGCATAATGCATAACGCATAACGCATAACGCATAACGCATAACGCATAACGCACAACGCACATCGCATAACGCATAACGCATAACGCATCACGCATAACGCACAACGCATATCGGATAACGTATAACGCAAAACGCATAACGCATAACGCATAACCCATAACGCATAACCCATAACGCATAACGCATGTCGGATCACTCATAACGCATAACGCATAACGCATAAAGCATAAAGCATTACGTATAACGCATAACGCATATCGCATAACGCATAACGCATAACGCATAACCCATAACGCATAACGCATGGCGCATACCTCAAAATGCATAACGCATAACGCATAACGCATAACATATAACACATAACGCATAACGCATAACGCATAACGCATAACGCACAACGCAGATCGCATAACGCATAACGCATAACGCATAACGCATGGCGCATAACTCAAAATGCAAAACGCATAACGCATAACGCATAACGCAAACGTATAACGCACAACGCATAACGAATACAGCAAAACGCATAATGCTTAACGCATAACGGATCACGCATAACGCATAACGCATAACGCATAACGCATAACGCATATCGCATAACGCATAACGCATAACGCATAACGCATGGCGCATAACTCAAAATGCATAACGCATAACGCATAACGCATAACGCATAACGCATAACGCATAACGCATAACGCATAACGCATAACGCATAACGCACAACGCATATCGCATAACGCATAACGCACAACGCATATCGCATAACGCATAACGCATAACGCATAACGCATGGCGCATAACTCAAAATGCATAACGCATAACGCATAACGCATAATGCATAACGCATAACGCATAACGCATAACGCATAACGCATAACGCACAACGCACATCGCATAACGCATAACGCATAACGCATCACGCATAACGCACAACGCATATCGGATAACGTATAACGCAAAACGCATAACGCATAACGCATAACCCATAACGCATAACCCATAACGCATAACGCATGTCGGATCACTCATAACGCATAACGCATAACGCATAAAGCATAAAGCATTACGTATAACGCATAACGCATATCGCATAACGCATAACGCATAACGCATAACCCATAACGCATAACGCATAACGCATAACGCATAACGCATAACGCATAACGCATAACGCATAACGCATAACGCATAACGCATAACGCATAACGCATAACGCATAACGCATAACGCATAACGCATAACGCATAACGCATAACGCATAACGCATAACGCATAACGCATAACGCATAACGCATAACGCATAACGCATAACGCATAACGCATAACGCATAACGCATAACGCATAACGCATAACGCATAACGCATAACGCATAACGCATAACGCATAACGCATAACGCATAACGCATAACGCATAACGCACAACGCATATCGCATAACGCATAACGCATAACGCAAAACGCATGGCGCATAACTCAAAATGCATAACGCATAACGCATAACGCATAACGCATAACGCATAACGCATAACGCATAACGCATAACGCATAACGCATAAAGCATAAAGCATAACGTATAACGCATAACGCATATCGCATAACGCATAACGCATAACGCATAACCCATAACGCATAACGCATAACGCATAACGCATAACGCATAACGCATAACGCATAACGCATAACGCATAACGCATAACGCATAACGCATAACGCATAACGCATAACGCATAACGCATAACGCATAACGCATAACGCATAACGCATAACGCATAACGCATAACGCATAACGCATAACGCATAACGCATAACGCATAACGCATAACGCATAACGCATAACGCATAACGCATAACGCATAACGCATAACGCATAACGCATAACGCATAACGCATAACGCATAACGCATAACGCACAACGCATATCGCATAACGCATAACGCATAACGCAAAACGCATGGCGCATAACTCAAAATGCATAACGCATAACGCATAACGCATAACGCATAACGCATAACGCATAACGCATAACGCATAACGCATAACGCATAATGCACAACGCATATCGCATAACGCATAACGCACAACGCATATCGCATAACGCATAACGCATAACGCATAACGCATGGCGCATACCTCAAAATGCATAACGCATAACGCATAACGCATAACATATAACACATAACGCATAACGCATAACGCATAACGCATAACGCACAACGCATATCGCATAACGCATAACGCATAACGCATAACGCATGGCGCATAACTCAAAATGCAAAACGCATAACGCATAACGCATAACGCAAACGTATAACGCACAACGCATAACGAATACAGCAAAACGCATAATGCTTAACGCATAACGGATCACGCATAACGCATAACGCATAACGCATAACGCATAACGCATATCGCATAACGCATAACGCATAACGCATAACACATGGCGCATAACTCAAAATGCATAACGCATAACTCATAACGCATAACGCATAACGCATAACGCATAACGCATAACGCACAACGCAGATCGCATAACGCATAACGCATAACGCATAACGCATGGCGCATAACTCAAAATGCAAAACGCATAACGCATAACGCATAACGCAAACGTATAACGCACAACGCATAACGTATACAGCAAAACGCATAATGCTTAACGCATAACGGATCACGCATAACGCATAACGCATAACGCATAACGCATAACGCATAACGCATAACGCATAACGCATATCGCATAACGCATAACGCATAACGCATAACGCATCTCGCATAACTCAAAATGCATAACGCATAACGCATAACGCATAACGCATAACGCATAACGCATAACGCATAACGCATAACGCATAACGCATAACGCATAACGCATAACGCATAACGCACAACGCATATCGCATAACGCATAACGCACAACGCATATCGCATAACGCATAACGCATAACGCATAACGCATGGCGCATAACTCAAAATGCATAACGCATAACGCATAACGCATAACGCATAACGCATAACGCATAACGCATAACGCAAACGTATAACGCACAACGCATAACGAATACAGCAAAACGCATAATGCTTAACGCATAACGGATCACGCATAACGCATAACGCACAACGCATATCGCATAACGCATAACGTATAACGCATAACGCATGGCGCATAACTCAAAATGCATAACGCATAACGCATAACGCATAACGCATAACGCATAACGCATAACGCATAACGCATAACGCATAACGCATAACGCATAACGCACAACGCACATCGCATAACGCATAACGCATAACGCATCACGCATAACGCACAACGCATATCGGATAACGTATAACGCAAAACGCATAACGCATAACGCATAACCCATAACGCATAACGCATGTCGGATCACTCATAACGCATAACGCATAACTCATAAAGCATAAAGCATAACGTATAACGCATAACGCATATCGCATAACGCATAACGCATAACCCATAACGCATAACGCATAACGCATAACGAATAACGCATAACGCATAACGCATAACGCATAACGCATAACGCATAACGCATAACGCATAACGCATAACGCATAACGCATAACGCATAACGCATAACGCATAACTCATAAAGCATAAAGCATAACGTATAACGCATAACGCATATCGCATAACGCATAACGCATAACCCATAACGCATAACGCATAACGCATAACGCATAACGCATAACGCATAACGCATAACGCATAACGCATAACGCATAACGCATAATGCACAACGCATATCGCATAACGCATAACGCACAACGCATATCGCATAACGCATAACGCATAACGCATAACGCATGGCGCATACCTCAAAATGCATAACGCATAACGCATAACGCATAACATATAACACATAACGCATAACGCATAACGCATAACGCATAACGCATAACGCACAACGCATATCGCATAACGCATAACGCATAACGCATAACGCATAACGCATGGCGCATAACTCAAAATGCAAAACGCATAACGCATAACGCATAACGCAAACGTATAACGCACAACGCATAACGAATACAGCAAAACGCATAATGCTTAATGCATAACGGATCACGCATAACGCATAACGCAAAACGCATAACGCATAACGCATATCGCATAACGCATAACGCATAACGCATAACGCATGGCGCATAACTCAAAATGCATAACGCATAACGCATAACGCATAACGCATAACGCATAACGCATAACGCATAACGCATAACGCATAACGCATAACGCATAACGCATAACGCATAACGCATAACGCACAACGCATATCGCATAACGCATAACGCACAACGCATATCGCATAACGCATAACGCATAACGCATGGCGCATAACTCAAAATGCATAACGCATAACGCATAACGCATAACGCATAACGCATAACGCAAACGTATAACGCACAACGCATAACGAATACAGCAAAACGCATAATGCTTAACGCATAACGGATCACGCATAACGCATAACGCACAACGCATATCGCATAACGCATAACGCATAACGCATAACGCATGGCGCATAACTCAAAATGCATAACGCATAACGCATAACGCATAACGCATAACGCATAACGCATAACGCATAACGCATAACGCATAACGCACAACGCACATCGCATAACGCATAACGCATAACGCATAACGCATAACGCACACCGCATATCGGATAACGTATAACGCAAAACGCATAACGCATAACGCATAACCCATAACGCATAACGCATGTCGGATCACTCATAACGCATAACGCATAACGCATAAAGCATAAAGCATAACGTATAACGCATAACGCATATCGCATAACGCATAACGCATAACCCATAACGCATAACGCATAACGCATAACGCATAACGCATAACGCATAACGCATAACGCATAACGCATAACGCATAACGCATAACGCATAACGCATAACGCATAACGCATAACGCATAACGCATAACGCATAACGCATAACGCATAACGCATAACGCATAACGCATAACGCATAACGCATCACGCATAACGCACAACGCATAACGCATAACGCCTTACGGATCAGGCATAACGCATAACGCATAATGCATAACACATAACGCATAACGCATAACGCATAACGCATAACTCATAACGCTTAACGCATAACGCATAACACATAACGCATAACGCATAACGCATAACGCATAACGCATAACGCATAACGCATGTCGGATCACTCATAGCGCATAACGCATAACGCATAAAGCATAAAGCATAAAGCATAAAGCATAACGTATAACGCATAACGCATAACGCATAACGCATAACGCATAACGCACAATGCATATCGCATAACGCATAACGCATAACGCAAAACGCATGGCGCATAACTCAAAATGCATAACGCATAACGCATAACGCATAACGCATAACGCATAACGCATAACGCATAACGCATAACGGATAACGCATAACGCATATCGCATAATGCACAACGCATATCGCATAACGCATAACGCACAACGCATATCGCATAACGCATAACGCATAACGCATAACGCATGGCGCATACCTCAAAATGCATAACGCATAACGCATAACGCATAACGCATAACACATAACGCATAACGCATAACTCAAAATGCAAAACGCATAACGCATAACGCAAACGTATAACGCACAACGCATAACGAATACAGCAAAACGCATAATGCTTAACGCATAACGGATCACGCATAACGCATAACGCATAACGCATAACGCATATCGCATAACGCATAACGCATAACGCATAACGCATGGCGCATAACTCAAAATGCATAACGCATAACGCATAACGCATAACGCATAACGCATAACGCATAACGCATAACGCATAACGCATAACGCATAACGCATAACGCATAACGCATAACGCATAACGCACAACGCATATCGCATAACGCATAACGCACAACGCATATCGCATAACGCATAACGCATAACGCATAACGCATGGCGCATAACTCAAAATGCATAACGCATAACGCATAACGCATAACGCATAACGCATAACGCATAACGCATAACGCATAACGCATAACGCATAACGCATAACGCATAACGCATAACGCATAACGCATAACGCATAACGCATAACGCATAACGCATAACGCATAACGCATAACGCATAACGCATAACGCATAACGCACAACGCATATCGCATAACGCATAACGCATAATGCATAACGCATAACGCAAACGTATAACGCACAACGCATAACGAATACAGCAAAACGCATAATGCTTAACGCATAACGGATCACGCATAACGCATAACGCACAACGCATATCGCATAACGCATAACGCATAACGCATAACGCATAACGCATGGCGCATAACTCAAAATGCATAACGCATAACGCATAACGCATAACGCATAACGCATAACGCATAACGCACAACGCACATCGCATAACGCATAACGCATGGCGCATAACTCAAAATGCATCATGCATAACGCATAACGCATAACGCATAACGCAAACGTATAACGCACAACGCATAACGAATACAGCAAAACGCATAACGCATAACGCATAACGCATAACGCATAACGCATAACGCATAACGCATAACGCATAACGTATAACGCATAACGCATAACGCATAACGCATAACGCATACCGTATAACGCATAACGCATAACGCATAACGCATAACGCATAACGCATAACGCATAACGCATAACGCATAACGCAAAACGCATAACGTTAACGCATAACCCATAACGCATAAGGCTAGATGCATGACGAATTTCGCATATCACATAACGCATAAGGCTTGATGCATGACGCATATCGCATAACGCATAACGCATAACCATAACGCATAACGCATAACCCATAACGCATAAAGCATAACGCATAACGCATAACGCATAACGCATAACGCATAACGCATAACGCATAACGCATAACGCATAACGCATAACGCATAACGCATAACGCATACCGCATAACGCATAACGCATAACGCATAACGCATAACGCATAACGCATAACGCATAACGCATAAAGCATAACGCATAACGCATAACGCATAACGCATGGCGCATAACTCAAAATGCATACCGTATAACGCATAACGCATAACGCATAACGCATAACGCATAACGCATAACGCATAACGCATAACGCAAAACGCATAACGTTAACGCATAACCCATAACGCATAAGGCTAGATGCATGACGAATTTCGCATATCACATAACGCATAAGGCTTGATGCATGACGCATATCGCATAACGCATAACGCATAACCATAACGCATAACGCATAACCCATAACGCATAAAGCATAACGCATAACGCATAACGCATAACGCATAACGCATAACGCATAACGCATAACGCATAACGCATAACGCATAACGCATAACGCATAACGCATACCGCATAACGCATAACGCATAACGCATAACGCATAACGCATAACGCATAACGCATAAAGCATAACGCATAACGCATACCGCATAACGCATAACGCATAACGCATAACGCATAACGCATAACGCATAACGCATAACGTATAACGCATAACGCATACCGCATAACGCATAACGCATAACGCATAACGCATAACGCATAACGCATAACGCATAACGCATAACGTATAACGCATAACGCATAACGCATAATGCATAACGCATAACGCATAACGCATAACGCATAACGCATAACGCATAACGCATCACGCATAACGCATAACGCATAACGCATAACGCATAACGCATAACGCATAACGCATAACGCATAACGCATCACGCATAACGCACAACGCATAACGCATAACGCCTTACGGATCAGGCATAACGCATAACGCATAATGCATAACACATAACGCATAACGCATAACGCATAACGCATAACGCATAACGCATAACGCATAACGCATAACGCATAACGCATAACGCATAACGCATAACACATAACGCATAACGCATAACGCATAACGCATAACGCATAACGCATAACGCATAACGCATGTCGGATCACTCATAGCGCATAACGCATAACGCATAAAGCATAAAGCATAACGTATAACGCATAACGCATAACGCATAACGCATAACGCATAACGCATAACGCATAACGCATAACGCACAATGCATATCGCATAACGCATAACGCATAACGCAAAACGCATGGCGCATAACTCAAAATGCATAACGCATAACGCATAACGCATAACGCATAACGCATATCGAATAACGCATAACGTGTAACTCATAACGCATAACGCATAAAGCATAATGCTTATCGCATAACGCATAAGGCATAACGCATAACGCATAACGCATAACGCATCACGCATAACGCATAACGCATAACGCATAACGCATAACGCATAACGCATAACGCATAACGCATAACGCATAACGCATAACGCATCACGCATAACGCACAACGCATAACGCATAACGCCTTACGGATCAGGCATAACGCATAACGCATAACGCATAACGCATAACGCATAACGCATAACGCATAACGCATAACGCATAACGCATAACACATAACGCATAACGCATAACGCATAACGCATAACGCATAACGCATAACGCATGTCGGATCACTCATAGCGCATAACGCATAACGCATAAAGCATAAAGCATAACGTATAACGCATAACGCATAACGCATAACGCATAACGCATAACGCACAATGCATATCGCATAACGCATAACGCATAACGCAAAACGCATGGCGCATAACTCAAAATGCATAACGCATAACGCATAACGCATAACGCATAACGCATATCGAATAACGCATAACGTGTAACTCATAACGCATAACGCATAAAGCATAATGCTTAACGCATAACGCATAACGCTTATCGCATAACGCATAAGGCATAACGCATAACGCATAACGCATATCGAATAACGCATAACGTGTAACTCATAACGCATAACGCATAAAGCATAATGCTTAACGCATAACGCATAACGCTTATCGCATAACGCATAACTCAAAATGCATAACGCATAACGCATAACGCATAACGCAAACGTATAACGCACAACGCATAACGAATACAGCAAAACGCATAACGCATAACGCATAACGCATAACGCATAACGCATAACGCATAACGCATAACGCATAACGCATGGCGCATAACTCAAAATGCATAACGCATAACGCATAACGCATAACGCATAACGCATAACGCATAACGCACAACGCACATCGCATAACGCATAACGCATGGCGCATAACTCAAAATGCATAACGCATAACGCATAACGCATAACGCATAACGCAAACGTATAACGCACAACGCATAACGAATACAGCAAAACGCATAATGCCTAACGCATAACGGATCACGCATAACGCATAAGGCATAACGCATAACGCATAACGCATATCGAATAACGCATAACGTGTAACTCATAACGCATAACGCATAAAGCATAATGCTTAACGCATAACGCATAACGCTTATCGCATAACGCATAAGGCATAACGCATAACGCATAACGCATATCGAATAACGCATAACGTGTAACTCATAACGCATAACGCATAAAGCATAATGCTTAACGCATAACGCATAACGCTTATCGCATAACGCATAACTCAAAATGCATAACGCATAACGCATAACGCATAACGCAAACGTATAACGCACAACGCATAACGAATACAGCAAAACGCATAATGCTTAACGCATAACGGATCACGCATAACGCATAAGGCATAACGCATAACGCATATCGCATAACGCATAACGCATAACGCATAACGCATAACGCATAACGCATAACGCATAACGCATAACGCATAACGCATAACGCATAACGCATAACGCATAACGCATAACGCATATCGCATAACGCAGAACGCATAACGCATAACGCATAACGCATAACGCATGACGCATAACGCATAACGCATAACGCATAACGCATAACGCATAACGCATATCGCATAACGCAGAACGCATAACGCATAACGCATAACGCATAACGCATAACGCATAACGCATAACGTATAACGCATAACGCATAACGCATAACGCATAACGCATAACGCATAACGCATAACGCATAACGCATAACGCATAACGCATAACGCATAACGCATAACGCATGGCGCATAACGCATAACGCATAACGCATAACGCATAACGCATAACGCATAACGCATAACGCATAACGCATAACGCATAACGCATAACGCATAACGCATAACGCATAACACATAATGCATAACGCATAACGCATAACGCATAAAGCATAACGCATAACGCATAACGCATAACGCATAACACATAACGCATAACGCATAATGCACAACGCATAACGAATACAGCAAAACGCATAACGCTTAACGCATAACGGATCACGCATAACGCATAACGCATAATGCATAACGCATAACGCATAACGCATAACGCATAACGCATACCGTATAACGCATAACGCATAACGCATAACGCATAACGCATAACGCATAACGCATAACGCATAACGCATAACGCAAAACGCATAACGTTAACGCATAACCCATAACGCATAAGGCTAGATGCATGACGAATTTCGCATATCACATAACGCATAAGGCTTGATGCATGACGCATATCGCATAACGCATAACGCATAACCATAACGCATAACGCATAACCCATAACGCATAAAGCATAACGCATAACGCATAACGCATAACGCATAACGCATAACGCATAACGCATAACGCATAACGCATAACGCATAACGCATACCGCATAACGCATAACGCATAACGCATAACGCATAACGCATAACGCATAACGCATAACGCATAAAGCATAACGCATAACGCATACCGCATAACGCATAACGCATAACGCATAACGCATAACGCATAACGCATAACGCATAACGTATAACGCATAACGCATACCGCATAACGCATAACGCATAACGCATAACGCATAACGCATAACGCATAACGCATAACGCATAACGTATAACGCATAACGCATAACGCATAACGCATAACGCATACCGTATAACGCATAACGCATAACGCATAACGCATAACGCATAACGCATAACGCATAACGCATAACGCATAACGCATAACGCATAACGCATAACGCATAACGCATAACGCATAACGCAAAACGCATAACGTTAACGCATAACCCCTAACGCAATAACGCATAACGCATAACGTATAACGCATAACGCATACCGTATAACGCATAACGCATAACGCAAACGTATAGCGCACAACGGATAACGCATAAACCACAACCCATACTTCATAACGCCTAACGCATAATGCACAACGCATAACGAACACCGGAAAACCCATAACGCCTAACGCATAACGGATCACTCATAACGCATAATGCATAACGCATAACGCATAAAGCATAACGCATAACGCATATCGCATAACGCATAACGCATAACGCATAACGCATAACGCATAACGCATAACGCATAACGCATAACGCATAACGTATAACGCATAACGCATAACGCATAACGCAGAAGGCATAACGCATAACGCATAACGCATAACGCATAACGCATAACGCATAACGCATAACGCATAACGCATAACGCATAACGCATAACGCATAACGCATAACGCATAACGCATAACGCATAACGCATAACGCATAACGCATAACGCATAATGCTTAACGCATAACGGATCACGCATAACGCATAACGCATAACGCATAACGCATAACGCATATCGCATAACGCATAACGCATAACGCATAACGCATGGCGCATAACTCAAAATGCATAACGCATAACGCATAACGCATAACGCATAACGCATAACGCATAACGCACAACGCAGATCGCATAACGCATAACGCATAACGCATAACGCATGGCGCATAACTCAAAATGCAAAACGCATAACGCATAACGCATAACGCAAACGTATAACGCACAACGCATAACGAATACAGCAAAACGCATAATGCTTAACGCATAACGGATCACGCATAACGCATAACGCATAACGCATAACGCATAACGCATATCGCATAACGCATAACGCATAACGCATAACGCATGGCGCATAACTCAAAATGCATAACGCATAACGCATAACGCATAACGCATAACGCATAACGCATAACGCATAACGCATAACGCATAACGCACAACGCATATCGCATAACGCATAACGCACAACGCATATCGCATAACGCATAACGCATAACGCATAACGCATGGCGCATAACTCAAAATGCATAACGCATAACGCATAACGCATAACGCATAACGCATAACGCATAACGCATAACGCAAACGTATAACGCACAACGCATAACGAATACAGCAAAACGCATAATGCTTAACGCATAACGGATCACGCATAACGCATAACGCACAACGCATATCGCATAACGCATAACGCATAACGCATAACGCATGGCGCATAACTCAAAATGCATAACGCATAACGCATAACGCATAACGCATAACGCATAACGCATAACGCATAACGCATAACGCATAACGCATAACGCATAACGCATAACGCATAACGCATAACGCATAACGCATAACGCATAACGCAAAACGCATAACGTTAACGCATAACCCCTAACGCAATAACGCATAACGCATAACGTATAACGCATAACGCATACCGTATAACGCATAACGCATAACGCAAACGTATAGCGCACAACGGATAACGCATAAACCACAACCCATACTTCATAACGCCTAACGCATAATGCACAACGCATAACGAACACCGGAAAACCCATAACGCCTAACGCATAACGGATCACTCATAACGCATAATGCATAACGCATAACGCATAAAGCATAACGCATAACGCATATCGCATAACGCAGAACGCATAACGCATAACGCATAACGCATAACGCATAACGCATAACGCATAACGCATAACGTATAACGCATAACGCATAACGCATAACGCAGAAGGCATAACGCATAACGCATAACGCATAACGCATAACGCATAACGCATAACGCATAACGCATAACGCATAACGCATAACGCATAACGCATAACGCATAACGCATAACGCATAACGCAAAACGCATAACGTTAACGCATAACCCCTAACGCAATAACGCATAACGCATAACGTATAACGCATAACGCATACCGTATAACGCATAACGCATAACGCAAACGTATAGCGCACAACGGATAACGCATAAACCACAACCCATACTTCATAACGCCTAACGCATAATGCACAACGCATAACGAACACCGGAAAACCCATAACGCCTAACGCATAACGGATCACTCATAACGCATAATGCATAACGCATAACGCATAAAGCATAACGCATAACGCATATCGCATAACGCATAACGCATAACGCATAACGCATAACGCATAACGCATAACGCATAACGCATAACGCATAACGTATAACGCATAACGCATAACGCATAACGCAGAAGGCATAACGCATAACGCATAACGCATAACGCATAACGCATAACGCATAACGCATAACGCATAACGCATAACGCATAACGCATAACGCATAACGCATAACGCATAACGCATAACGCATAACGCATAACGCATAACGCATAACGCATAACGCATAATGCTTAACGCATAACGGATCACGCATAACGCATAACGCATAACGCATAACGCATAACGCATATCGCATAACGCATAACGCATAACGCATAACGCATGGCGCATAACTCAAAATGCATAACGCATAACGCATAACGCATAACGCATAACGCATAACGCATAACGCATAACGCACAACGCAGATCGCATAACGCATAACGCATAACGCATAACGCATGGCGCATAACTCAAAATGCAAAACGCATAACGCATAACGCATAACGCAAACGTATAACGCACAACGCATAACGAATACAGCAAAACGCATAATGCTTAACGCATAACGGATCACGCATAACGCATAACGCATAACGCATAACGCATAACGCATATCGCATAACGCATAACGCATAACGCATAACGCATGGCGCATAACTCAAAATGCATAACGCATAACGCATAACGCATAACGCATAACGCATAACGCATAACGCATAACGCATAACGCATAACGCACAACGCATATCGCATAACGCATAACGCACAACGCATATCGCATAACGCATAACGCATAACGCATAACGCATGGCGCATAACTCAAAATGCATAACGCATAACGCATAACGCATAACGCATAACGCATAACGCATAACGCATAACGCATAACGCAAACGTATAACGCACAACGCATAACGAATACAGCAAAACGCATAATGCTTAACGCATAACGGATCACGCATAACGCATAACGCACAACGCATATCGCATAACGCATAACGCATAACGCATAACGCATGGCGCATAACTCAAAATGCATAACGCATAACGCATAACGCATAACGCATAACGCATAACGCATAACGCATAACGCATAACGCATAACGCATAACGCATAACGCATAACGCATAACGCATAACGCATAACGCATAACGCATAACGCAAAACGCATAACGTTAACGCATAACCCCTAACGCAATAACGCATAACGCATAACGTATAACGCATAACGCATACCGTATAACGCATAACGCATAACGCAAACGTATAGCGCACAACGGATAACGCATAAACCACAACCCATACTTCATAACGCCTAACGCATAATGCACAACGCATAACGAACACCGGAAAACCCATAACGCCTAACGCATAACGGATCACTCATAACGCATAATGCATAACGCATAACGCATAAAGCATAACGCATAACGCATATCGCATAACGCAGAACGCATAACGCATAACGCATAACGCATAACGCATAACGCATAACGCATAACGCATAACGTATAACGCATAACGCATAACGCATAACGCAGAAGGCATAACGCATAACGCATAACGCATAACGCATAACGCATAACGCATAGCGCATAACGCATAACGCATAACGCATAACGCATAACGCATAACGCATAACGCATAACGCATAACGCATAACGCATAACGCATAACGCATAACGCATAACGCATAATGCTTAACGCATAACGGATCACGCATAACGCATAACGCATAACGCATAACGCATAACGCATATCGCATAACGCATAACGCATAACGCATAACGCATGGCGCATAACTCAAAATGCATAACGCATAACGCATAACGCATAACGCATAACGCATAACGCATAACGCATAACGCACAACGCAGATCGCATAACGCATAACGCATAACGCATAACGCATGGCGCATAACTCAAAATGCAAAACGCATAACGCATAACGCATAACGCAAACGTATAACGCACAACGCATAACGAATACAGCAAAACGCATAATGCTTAACGCATAACGGATCACGCATAACGCATAACGCATAACGCATAACGCATAACGCATATCGCATAACGCATAACGCATAACGCATAACGCATGGCGCATAACTCAAAATGCATAACGCATAACGCATAACGCATAACGCATAACGCATAACGCATAACGCATAACGCATAACGCACAACGCATATCGCATAACGCATAACGCACAACGCATATCGCATAACGCATAACGCATAACGCATAACGCATGGCGCATAACTCAAAATGCATAACGCATAACGCATAACGCATAACGCATAACGCATAACGCATAACGCATAACGCAAACGTATAACGCACAACGCATAACGAATACAGCAAAACGCATAATGCTTAACGCATAACGGATCACGCATAACGCATAACGCACAACGCATATCGCATAACGCATAACGCATAACGCATAACGCATGGCGCATAACTCAAAATGCATAACGCATAACGCATAACGCATAACGCATAACGCATAACGCATAACGCATAACGCATAACGCATAACGCACAACGCACATCGCATAACGCATAACGCATAACGCATCACGGATAACGCACAACGCATATCGGATAACGTATAACGCAAAACGCATAACGCATAACGCATAACCCATAACGCATAACGCATGTCGGATCACTCATAACGCATAACGCATAACGCATAAAGCATAAAGCATAACGTATAACGCATAACGCATATCGCATAACGCATAACGCATAACCCATAACGCATAACGCATAACGCATAACGCATAACGTATAACGCATAACGCAGTACGCATAACGCATAACGCATAACGCATAACGCATAACGCATAACGCATAACGCATAACGCATAACGCATAACGCATAACGCATAACGCATAACGCATAACGCATAACGCATAACGCATAACGCATAACGCATAACGCATAACGCATAACGCATAACGCATAACGCATAACGCATAACGCAAAACGCATAACGTTAACGCATAACCCCTAACGCAATAACGCATAACGCATAACGTATAACGCATAACGCATACCGTATAACGCATAACGCATAACGCAAACGTATAGCGCACAACGGATAACGCATAAACCACAACCCATACTTCATAACGCCTAACGCATAATGCATAACGCATAACGCATAACGCACAAGGCACATCGCATAACGCATAACGCATAACGCATCACGCATAACGCACAACGCATATCGGATAACGTATAACGCAAAACGCATAACGCATAACGCATGGCGCATAACTCAAAATGCAAAACGCATAACGCATAACGCATAACGCAAACGTATAACGCACAACGCATAACGAATACAGCAAAACGCATAATGCTTAACGCATAACGGATCACGCATAACGCATAACGCATAACGCATAACGCATAACGCATAACGCATATCGCATAACGCATAACGCATAACGCATAACGCATGGCGCATAACTCAAAATGCATAACGCATAACGCATAACGCATAACGCATAACGCATAACGCATAACGCATAACGCATAACGCATAACGCACAACGCATATCGCATAACGCATAACGCACAACGCATATCGCATAACGCATAACGCATAACGCATAACGCATGGCGCATAACTCAAAATGCATAACGCATAACGCATAACGCATAACGCATAACGCATAACGCAAACGTATAACGCACAACGCATAACGAATACAGCAAAACGCATAATGCTTAACGCATAACGGATCACGCATAACGCATAACGCACAACGCATATCGCATAACGCATAACGCATAACGCATAACGCATGGCGCATAACTCAAAATGCATAACGCATAACGCATAACGCATAACGCATAACGCATAACGCATAACGCATAACGCATAACGCATAACGCATAACGCACAACGCACATCGCATAACGCATAACGCATAACGCATCACGCATAACGCACAACGCATATCGGATAACGTATAACGCAAAACGCATAACGCATAACGCATAACCCATAACGCATAACGCATGTCGGATCACTCATAACGCATAACGCATAACGCATAAAGCATAAAGCATAACGTATAACGCATAACGCATATCGCATAACGCATAACGCATAACCCATAACGCATAACGCATAACGCATAACGCATACCGTATAACGCATAACGCAGTACGCATAACGCATAACGCATAACGCATAACGCATAACGCATAACGCATAACGCATAACGCATAACGCATAACGCATAACGCATAACGCATAACGCATAACGCATAACGCATAACGCATAACGCATAACGCATAACGCATAACGCATAACGCATAACGCATAACGCATAACGCAAAACGCATAACGTTAACGCATAACCCCTAACGCAATAACGCATAACGCATAACGTATAACGCATAACGCATACCGTATAACGCATAACGCATAACGCAAACGTATAGCGCACAACGGATAACGCATAAACCACAACCCATACTTCATAACGCCTAACGCATAATGCATAACGCATAACGCATAACGCACAAGGCACATCGCATAACGCATAACGCATAACGCATCACGCATAACGAACAACGCATATCGGATAACGTATAACGCAAAACGCATAACGCATAACGCATAACCCATAACGCATAACGCATGTCGGATCACTCATAACGAATAACGCATAACGCATAAAGCATAAAGCATAACGTATAACGCATAACGCATATCGCATAACGCATAACGCATAACCCATAACGCATAACGCATAACGCATAACGCATAACGCATAACGCAGTACGCATAACGCATAACGCATAACGCATAACGCATGGCGCATAACTCAAAATGCATAACGCATAACGCATAACGCATAACGCATAACGCATAACGCATAACGCAAACGTATAACGCACAACGCATAACGAATACAGCAAAACGCATAATGCTTAACGCATAACGGATCACGCATAACGCATAACGCACAACGCATATCGCATAACGCATAACGCATAACGCATAACGCATGGCGCATAACTCAAAATGCATAACGCATAACGCATAACGCATAACGCATAACGCATAACGCACAACGCATATCGCATAACGCATAACGCATAACGCAAAACGCATGGCGCATAACTCAAAATGCATAACGCATAACGCATAACGCATAACGCATAACGCATAACGCATAACGCATAACGCATAACGCATAACGCATAACGCATAACGCATAATGCACCACGCATATCGCATAACGCATAACGCACAACGCATATCGCATAACGCATAACGCATAACGCATAACGCATGGCGCATACCTCAAAATGCATAACGCATAACGCATAACGCATAACATATAACACATAACGCATAACGCATAACGCATAACGCACAACGCATATCGCATAACGCATAACGCATAACGCATAACGCATGGCGCATAACTCAAAATGCAAAACGCATAACGCATAACGCATAACGCAAACGTATAACGCACAACGCATAACGAATACAGCAAAACGCATAATGCTTAACGCATAACGGATCACGCATAACGCATAACGCATAACGCATAACGCATAACGCATATCGCATAACGCATAACGCATAACGCATAACGCATAACGCATGGCGCATAACTCAAAATGCATAACGCATAACGCATAACGCATAACGCATAACGCATAACGCATAACGCATAACGCATAACGCATAACGCATAACGCATAACGCATAACGCATAACGCATAACGCACAACGCATATCGCATAACGCATAACGCACAACGCATATCGCATAACGCATAACGCATAACGCATGGCGCATAACTCAAAATGCATAACGCATAACGCATAACGCATAACGCATAACGCATAACGCATAACGCAAACGTATAACGCACAACGCATAAAGAAAACAGCAAAACGCATAATGCTTAACGCATAACGGATCACGCATAACGCATAACGCACAACGCATATCGCATAACGCATAACGCATAACGCATAACGCATGGCGCATAACTCAAAATGCATAACGCATAACGCATAACGCATAACGCATAACGCATAACGCATAACGCATAACGCATAACGCACAACGCACATCGCATAACGCATAACGCATAACGCATCACGCATAACGCACACCGCATATCGGATAACGTATAACGCAAAACGCATAACGCATAACGCATAACCCATAACGCATAACGCATGTCGGATCACTCATAACGCATAACGCATAACGCATAACGCATAACGCATAACGCATAACGCATAACGCATAACGCATAACGCATAACGCATAACGCATAACGCATAACGCATAACGCATAACGCATAACGCATAACGCATAACGCATAACGCATAACGCATAACGCATAACGCATAACGCATAACGCATAACGCATAACGCATAACGCATAACGCATAACGCATAACGCATAACGCATAACGCATAACGCATAACGCATAACGCATAACGCATAACGCATAACGCATAACGCATAACGCATAACGCATAACGCATCACGCATAACGCACAACGCATAACGCATAACGCCTTACGGATCAGGCATAACGCATAACGCATAATGCATAACACATAACGCATAACGCATAACGCATAACGCATAACGCATAACGCTTAACGCATAACGCATAACGCATAACGCATAACACATAACGCATAACGCATAACGCATAACGCATAACGCATAACGCATAACGCATGTCGGATCACTCATAGCGCATAACGCATAACCCATAAAGCATAAAGCATAACGTATAACGCATAACGCATAACGCATAACGCATAACGCATAACGCATAACGCATAACGCATAACGCATAACGCATAACGCATAACGCATAACGGATAACGCATAACGCATATCGCATAATGCACAACGCATATCGCATAACGCATAACGCACAACGCATATCGCATAACGCATAACGCATAACGCATAACGCATGGCGCATACCTCAAAATGCATAACGCATAACGCATAACGCATAACGCATAACGCATAACGCATAACGCATAACGCATAACTCAAAATGCAAAACGCATAACGCATAACGCATAACGCAAACGTATAACGCACAACGCATAACGAATACAGCAAAACGCATAATGCTTAACGCATAACGGATCACGCATAACGCATAACGCATAACGCATAACGCATATCGCATAACGCATAACGCATAACGCATAACGCATGGCGCATAACTCAAAATGCATAACGCATAACGCATAACGCATAACGCATAACGCATAACGCATAACGCATAACGCATAACGCATAACGCATAACGCATAACGCACAACGCATATCGCATAACGCATAACGCACAACGCATATCGCATAACGCATAACGCATAACGCATAACGCATGGCGCATAACTCAAAATGCATAACGCATAACGCATAACGCATAACGCATAACGCATAACGCATAACGCATAACGCATAACGCATAACGCATAACGCATAACGCATAACGCATAACGCATAACGCATAACGCATAACGCATAACGCACAACGCAAAACGCATAACGCATAACGCATAATGCATAACGCATAACGCAAACGTATAACGCACAACGCATAACGAATACAGCAAAACGCATAATGCTTAACGCATAACGGATCACGCATAACGCATAACGCACAACGCATATCGCATAACGCATAACGCATAACGCATAACGCATAACGCATGGCGCATAACTCAAAATGCATAACGCATAACGCATAACGCATAACGCATAACGCATAACGCATAACGCATAACGCACAACGCACATCGCATAACGCATAACGCATGGCGCATAACTCAAAATGCATAACGCATAACGCATATCGCATAACGCATAACGCAAACGTATAACGCACAACGCATAACGAATACAGCAAAACGCATAACGCATAACGCATAACGCATAACGCATAACGCATAACGCATAACGCATAACGCATAACGCATAACGCATAACGCATAACGCATAACGCATAACGCATACCGTATAACGCATAACGCATAACGCATAACGCATAACGCATAACGCATAACGCATAACGCATAACGCATAACGCATAACGCATAACGCATAACGCAAAACGCATAACGTTAACGCATAACCCATAACGCATAAGGCTAGATGCATGACGAATTTCGCATATCACATAACGCATAAGGCTTGATGCATGACGCATATCGCATAACGCATAACGCATAACCATAACGCATAACGCATAACCCATAACGCATAAAGCATAACGCATAACGCATAACGCATAACGCATAACGCATAACGCATAACGCATAACGCATAACGCATAACGCATAACGCATACCGCATAACGCATAACGCATAACGCATAACGCATAACGCATAACGCATAACGCATAACGCATAAAGCATAACGCATAACGCATAACGCATAACGCATAACGCATGGCGCATAACTCAAAATGCATAACGCATAACGCATAACGCATAACGCATAACGCATAACGCATAACGCATAACGCATAACGCATAACGCACAACGCACATCGCATAACGCATAACGCATGGCGCATAACTCAAAATGCATAACGCATAACGCATAACGCATAACGCATAACGCAAACGTATAACGCACAACGCATAACGAATACAGCAAAACGCATAACGCATAACGCATAACGCATAACGCATAACGCATAACGCATAACGCATAACGTATAACGCATAACGCATAACGCATAACGCATAACGCATAACGCATACCGTATAACGCATAACGCATAACGCATAACGCATAACGCATAACGCATAACGCATAACGCATAACGCATAACGCAAAACGCATAACGTTAACGCATAACCCATAACGCATAAGGCTAGATGCATGACGAATTTCGCATATCACATAACGCATAAGGCTTGATGCATGACGCATATCGCATAACGCATAACGCATAACCATAACGCATAACGCATAACCCATAACGCATAACGCATAACGCATAACGCATAACGCATAACGCATAACGCATAACGCATAACGCATAACGCATAACGCATAACGCATAACGCATAACGCATACCGCATAACGCATAACGCATAACGCATAACGCATAACGCATAACGCATAAAGCATAACGCATAACGCATACCGCATAACGCATAACGCATAACGCATAACGCATAACGCATAACGCATAACGCATAACGTATAACGCATAACGCATACCGCATAACGCATAACGCATAACGCATAACGCATAACGCATAACGCATAACGCATAACGCATAACGTATAACGCATAACGCATAACGCATAACGCATAACGCATAACGCATAACGCATAACGCATAACGCATAACGCATAACGCATCACGCATAACGCATAACGCATAACGCATAACGCATAACGCATAACGCATAACGCATAACGCATAACGCATCACGCATAACGCACAACGCATAACGCATAACGCCTTACGGATCAGGCATAACGCATAACGCATAATGCATAACACATAACGCATAACGCATAACGCATAACGCATAACGCATAACGCATAACGCATAACGCATAACGCATAACGCATAACGCATAACGCATAACGCATAACACATAACGCATAACGCATAACGCATAACGCATAACGCATAACGCATAACGCATAACGCATGTCGGATCACTCATAGCGCATAACGCATAACGCATAAAGCATAAAGCATAACGTATAACGCATAACGCATAACGCATAACGCATAACGCATAACGCATAACGCACAATGCATATCGCATAACGCATAACGCAAAACGCATGGCGCATAACTCAAAATGCATAACGCATAACGCATAACGCATATCGAATAACGCATAACGTGTAACTCATAACGCATAACGCATAAAGCATAATGCTTAACGCATAACGCATAACGCTTATCGCATAACGCATAAGGCATAACGCATAACGCATAACGCATATCGAATAACGCATAACGTGTAACTCATAACGCATAACGCATAAAGCATAATGCTTAACGCATAACGCATAACGCTTATCGCATAACGCATAACTCAAAATGCATAACGCATAACGCATAACGCATAACGCAAACGTATAACGCACAACGCATAACGAATACAGCAAAACGCATAACGCATAACGCATAACGCATAACGCATAACGCATAACGCATAACGCATAACGCATAACGCATGGCGCATAACTCAAAATGCATAACGCATAACGCATAACGCATAACGCATAACGCATAACGCATAACGCACAACGCACATCGCATAACGCATAACGCATGGCGCATAACTCAAAATGCATAACGCATAACGCATAACGCATAACGCATAACGCAAACGTATAACGCACAACGCATAACGAATACAGCAAAACGCATAATGCCTAACGCATAACGGATCACGCATAACGCATAAGGCATAACGCATAACGCATAACGCATATCGAATAACGCATAACGTGTAACTCATAACGCATAACGCATAAAGCATAATGCTTAACGCATAACGCATAACGCATAACGCATAACGCATAAGGCATAACGCATAACGCATAACGCATATCGAATAACGCATAACGTGTAACTCATAACGCATAACGCATAAAGCATAATGCTTAACGCATAACGCATAACGCTTATCGCATAACGCATAACTCAAAATGCATAACGCATAACGCATAACGCATAACGCATAACGCAAACGTATAACGCACAACGCATAACGAATACAGCAAAACGCATAATGCTTAACGCATAACGGATCACGCATAACGCATAAGGCATAACGCATAACGCATATCGCATAACGCATAACGCATAACGCATAACGCATGGCGCATAACTCAAAATGCATAACGCATAACGCATAACGCATAACGCATAACGCATAACGCACAACGCATATCGGATAACGTATAACGCATAACGCATAACGCATAACGCAAAACGCATAACGTTAACGCATAACCCATAACGCATAAGGCTAGATGCATGACGAATTTCGCATATCACATAACGCATGACGCATATCGCATAACGCATAACGCATAACCATAACGCATAACGCATAACCCATAACGCATAAAGCATAACGCATAACGCATAACGCATAACGCATAACGCATAACGCATAACGCATAACGCATAACGCATAACGCATAACGCATACCGCATAACGCATAACGCATAACGCATAACGCATAACGCATAACGCATAACGCATAACGCATAACGCATAACGCATAACGCATAACGCATAACGCATAACGCATAACGCATAACGCATAACGCATAACGCATAACGCATAACGCATAACGCATAACGCATAACGCATAACGCATAACGCATAACGCATAACGCATAACGCATAACGCATAACGCAAACGCATAACGCATAGCGCATAACGCACAACGCATAACGCATAACGCATAATGCATAACGCATGGCGCATAACTCAAAATGCATAACGCATAACGCATAACGCATAACGCAAACGTATAACGCACAACGCATAACGAATACAGCAAAACGCATAATGCTTAACGCATAACGGATCACGCATAACGCATAACGCATAACGCATATCGCATAACGCATAACGCATAACGCATAAAGCATGGCGCATAACTCAAAATGCATAACGCATAACGCATAACGCATAACGCATAACGCATAACGCATAACGCATAACGCATAACGCATAACGCATAACGCATAACGCATATCGCATAACGCAGAACGCATAACGCATAACGCATAACGCATAACGCATAACGCATAACGCATAACGCATAACGTATAACGCATAACGCATAACGCATAACGCATAACGCATAACGCATAACGCATAACGCATAACGCATAACGCATAACGCATAACGCATAACGCATGGCGCATAACGCATAACGCATAACGCATAACGCATAACGCATAACGCATAACGCATAACGCATAACGCATAACGCATAACGCATAACGCATAACGCATAACGCATAACGCATAACACATAATGCATAACGCATAACGCATAACGCATAACGCATAAAGCATAACGCATAACGCATAACGCATAACGCATAACACATAACGCATAACGCATAATGCACAACGCATAACGAATACAGCAAAACGCATAACGCTTAACGCATAACGGATCACGCATAACGCATAACGCATAATGCATAACGCATAACGCATAACGCATAACGCATAACGCATACCGTATAACGCATAACGCATAACGCATAACGCATAACGCATAACGCATAACGCATAACGCATAACGCATAACGCATAACGCAAAACGCATAACGTTAACGCATAACCCATAACGCATAAGGCTAGATGCATGACGAATTTCGCATATCACATAACGCATAAGGCTTGATGCATGACGCATATCGCATAACGCATAACGCATAACCATAACGCATAACGCATAACCCATAACGCATAAAGCATAACGCATAACGCATAACGCATAACGCATAACGCATAACGCATAACGCATAACGCATAACGCATAACGCATAACGCATACCGCATAACGCATAACGCATAACGCATAACGCATAACGCATAACGCATAACGCATAAAGCATAACGCATAACGCATACCGCATAACGCATAACGCATAACGCATAACGCATAACGCATAACGCATAACGCATAACGCATAACGTATAACGCATAACGCATACCGCATAACGCATAACGCATAACGCATAACGCATAACGCATAACGCATAACGCATAACGCATAACGCATAACGCATAACGTATAACGCATAACGCATAACGCATAACGCATAACGCATACCGTATAACGCATAACGCATAACGCATAACGCAAAACGCATAACGTTAACGCATAACCCCTAACGCAATAACGCATAACGCATAATGTATAACGCATAACGCATACCGTATAACGCATAACGCATAACGCAAACGTATAGCGCACAACGGATAACGCATAAACCACAACCCATACTTCATAACGCCTAACGCATAATGCACAACGCATAACGAACACCGGAAAACCCATAACGCCTAACGCATAACGGATCACTCATAACGCATAATGCATAACGCATAACGCATAAAGCATAACGCATAACGCATATCGCATAACGCAGAACGCATAACGCATAACGCATAACGCATAACGCATAACGCATAACGCATAACGCATAACGTATAACGCATAACGCATAACGCATAACGCAGAACGCATAACGCATAACGCATAACGCATAACGCATAACGCATAACGCATAACGCATAACGCATAACGCATAACGCATAACGCATAACGCATAACGCATAACGCATAACGCATAACGCATAACGCATAACGCATAACACATAATGCATAACGCATAACGCATAACGCATAACGCATAAAGCATAACGCATAACGCATAACGCATAACACATAACGCATAACGCATAATGCACAACGCATAACGAATAACGCATAATGCATAACGCATAACGCATAACGCATAAGGCATAATGCATAACGCATAAAGCGTAACGCATAACGCATAACGCAGAACGCATAACGCATAAAGCATAACGCATAACGCATACCGCATAACGCATAACGCATAACGCATAACGCATAACGTATAACGCATAACGCATACCGCATAACGCATAACGCATAACGCATAACGCATAACGCATAACGCATAACGCATAACGCATAACGCATAACGTATAACGCATAACGCATAACGCATAACGCATACCGTATAACGCATAACGCATAACGCATAACGCATAACGCATAACGCATAACGCATAACGCATAACGCATAACGCATAACGCATAACGCATAACGCAAAACGCATAACGTTAACGCATAACCCATAACGCATAAGGCTAGATGCATGACGAATTTCGCATATCACATAACGCATAAGGCTTGATGCATGACGCATATCGCATAACGCATAACGCATAACCATAACGCATAACGAATACAGCAAAACGCATAACGCTTAACGCATAACGGATCACGCATAACGCATAACGCATAACGCATAACGCATAACGCATAACGCATAACGCATAACGCATAACGCATAACGCATAACGCATAACGCATAACGCATAACGCATAACGCATAACGCATAACGCAAAACGCATAACGTTAACGCATAACCCCTAACGCAATTACGCATAACGCATAACGTATAACGCATAACGCATACCGTATAACGTATAACGCATAACGCAAACGTATAGCGCACAACGGATAACGCATAAACCACAACCCATACTTCATAACGCCTAACGCATAATGCACAACGCATAACGAACACCGGGAAACCCATAACGCCTAACGCATAACGGATCACTCATAACGCATAATGCATAACGCATAACGCATAAAGCATAACGCATAACGCATATCGCATAACGCATAACGCATAACGCATAACGCATAACGCATAACGCATAACGCATAACGCATAACGTATAACGCATAACGCATAACGCATAACGCATAACGCATAACGCATAACGCATAACGCATAACGCATAACGCATAACGCATAACGCATAACGCATAACGCATAACGCATAACGCATAACGCATAACGCATAACGCATAACGCATAACGCATAACGCATAACGCATAACGCATAACGCATAACGCATAACACATAATGCATAACGCATAATGCACAACGCATAACGAATACAGCAAAACGCATAACGCTTAACGCATAACGGATCACGCATAACGCATAACGCATAATGCATAACGCATAACGCATAACGCATAAGGCATAATG
Organism: Lasioglossum morio; assembly: GCA_916610235.2. NCBI lineage: Eukaryota > Metazoa > Arthropoda > Insecta > Hymenoptera > Halictidae > Lasioglossum > Lasioglossum morio. Next base: position 4,730,923 of record CAKAJA020000289.1, read on the forward strand.
CATAACGCATAAAGCGTAACGCATAACGCATAACGCAGAACGCATAACGCATAAAGCATAACGCATAACGCATACCGCATAACGCATAACGCATAACGCATAACGCATAACGCATAACGCATAACGCATAACGCATAACGTATAACGCATAACGCATACCGCATAACGCATAACGCATAACGCATAACGCATAACGCATAACGTATAACGCATAACGCATAACGCATAACGCATAACGCATACCGTATAACGCATAACGCATAACGCATAACGCATAACGCATACCGTATAACGCATAACGCATAACGCATAACGCAAAACGCATAACGTTAACGCATAACCCATAACGCATAAGGCTAGATGCATGACGAATTTCGCATATCACATAACGCATAAGGCTTGATGCATGACGCATATCGCATAACGCATAACGCATAACCATAACGCATAACGAATACAGCAAAACGCATAACGCTTAACGCATAACGGATCACGCATAACGCATAACGCATAACGCATAACGCATAACGCATAACGCATAACGCATAACGCATAACGCATAACGCATACCGCATAACGCATAACGCATAACGCATAACGCATAACGCATAACGCATAACGCATAACGCATAACGCATAACGCATAACGCATCACGCATAACGCACAACGCATAACGCAAAACGCATAACGTTAACGCATAACCCATAACGCATAAGGCTAGATGCATGACGAATTTCGCATATCACATAACGCATAAGGCATGATGCATGACGCATATCGCATAACGCATAACGCATAACCATAACGCATAACGCATAACCCATAACGCATAAAGCATAACGCATAACGCATAACGCATAACGCATAACGCATAACGCATAACGCATAACGCATAACGCATAACGCATAACGCATAACGCATACCGCATAACGCATAACGCATAACGCATAACGCATAACGCATAACGCATAACGCATAACGCATAACGCATAACGCATAACGCATAACGCATCACGCATAACGCACAACGCATAACGCATAACGCCTTACGGATCAGGCATAACGCATAACGCATAATGCATAACACATAACGCATAACGCATAACGCATAACGCATAACGCATAACGCATAACGCATAACGCATAACGCATAACACATAACGCATAACGCATAACGCATAACGCATAACGCATAACGCATAACGCATAACGCATAACGCATGTCGGATCACTCATAGCGCATAACGCATAACGCATAAAGCATAAAGCATAACGTATAACGCATAACGCATAACGCATAACGCATAACGCATAACGCATAACGCATAACGCACAACGCAAATCGCATAACGCATAACGAATAACGCAAAACGCATGGCGCATAACTCAAAATGCATAACGCATAACGCATAACGCATAACGCATAACGCATAACGCATAACGCATAACGCATAACGGATAACGCATAACGCATATCGCATAATGCACAACGCATATCGCATAACGCATAACGCACAACGCATATCGCATAACGCATAACGCATAACGCATAACGCATGGCGCATACCTCAAAATGCATAACGCATAACGCATAACGGATAACGCATAACACATAACGCATAACGCATAACGCATAACGCACAACGCATATCGCATAACGCATAACGCATAACGCATAACGCATGGCGCATAACTCAAAATGCAAAACGCATAACGCATAACGCATAACGCAAACGTATAACGCACAACGCATAACGAATACAGCAAAACGCATAATGCTTAACGCATAACGGATCACGCATAACGCATAACGCATAACGCATAACGCATATCGCATAACGCATAACGCATAACGCATAACGCATGGCGCATAACTCAAAATGCATAACGCATAACGCATAACGCATAACGCATAACGCATAACGCATAACGCATAACGCATAACGCATAACGCACAACGCATATCGCATAACGCATAACGAACAACGCATATCGCATAACGCATAACGCATAACGCATAACGCATGGCGCATAACTCAAAATGCATAACGCATAACGCATAACGCATAACGCATAACGCATAACGCATAACGCATAACGCATAACGCATAACGCATAACGCATAACGCATAACGCATAACGCATAACGCATAACGCACAACGCATATCGCATAACGCATAACGCATAATGCATAACGCATAACGCAAACGTATAACGCACAACGCATAACGAATACAGCAAAACGCATAATGCTTAACGCATAACGGATCACGCATAACGCATAACGCACAACGCATATCGCATAACGCATAACGCATAACGCATAACGCATGGCGCATAACTCAAAATGCATAACGCATAACGCATAACGCATAACGCATAACGCATAACGCATAACGCACAACGCACATCGCATAACGCATAACGCATGGCGCATAACTCAAAATGCATAACGCATAACGCGTAACGCATAACGCATAACGCAAACGTATAACGCACAACGCATAACGAATACAGCAAAACGCATAATGCCTAACGCATAACGGATCACGCATAACGCATAAGGCATAACGCATAACGCATAACGCATATCGAATAACGCATAACGTGTAACTCATAACGCATAACGCATAAAGCATAATGCTTAACGCATAACGCATAACGCTTATCGCATAACGCACAAGGCATAACGCATAACGCATAACGCATATCGAATAACGCATAACGTGTAACTCATAACGCATAACGCATAAAGCATAATGCTTAACGCATAACGCATAACGCTTATCGCATAACGCATAACTCAAAATGCATAACGCATAACGCATAACGCATAACGCAAACGTATAACGCACAACGCATAACGAATACAGCAAAACGCATAATGCTTAACGCATAACGGATCACGCATAACGCATAAGGCATAACGCATAACGCATATCGCATAACGCATAACGCATAACGCATAACGCATGGCGCATAACTCAAAATGCATAACGCATAACGCATAACGCATAACGCATAACGCACAACGCATATCGGATAACGTATAACGCAAAACGCATAACGCATAACGCATAACCCATAACGCATAACGCATGTCGGATCACTCATAACGCATAACGCATAACGCATAAAGCATAAAGCATAACGTATAACGCATAACGCATATCGCATAACGCATAACGCATAACCCATAACGCATAACGCATAACGCATAACGCATAACGCATAACGCATAACGCATAACTCATAACGCATAACGCATAACGCATAACGCATAACGCATAACGCATAACGCATAACGCATAACGCATAACGCATAACGCATAACGCATAACGCATAACGCATAACGCATAACGCATAACGCATAACGCATAGCGCATAACGCACAACACATATCGCGTAACGCATAACGCATAATGCATAACGCATGGCGCATAACTCAAAATGCATAACGCATAACGCATAACGCATAACGCAAACGTATAACGCACAACGCATAACGAATACAGCAAAACGCATAATGCTTAACGCATAACGGATCACGCATAACGCATAACGCATAACGCATACCGCATAACGCATAACGCATAACGCATAACGCATAACGCATAACGCATAACGCATAACGCATAACGCATAACGCATAACGCATAACGCATAACGCATAACGCATAACGCATAACGCATAACGCATAACGCATAACGCAAAACGCATAACGTTAACGCATAACCCATAACGCATAAGGCTAGATGCATGACGAATTTCGCATATCACATAACGCATAAGGCTTGATGCATGACGCATATCGCATAACGCATAACGTATAACGCATAACGCATACCGCATAACGCATAACGCATAACGCATAACGCATAACGCATAACGCATAACGCATAACGCAAAACGCATAACGTTAACGCATAACCCATAACGCAATAACGCATAACGCATAACGTATAACGCATAACGCATACCGTATAACGCATAACGCATAACGCAAACGTATAGCGCACAACGGATAACGCATAAACCACAACCCATACTTCATAACGCCTAACGCATAATGCACAACGCATAACGAACACCGGAAAACCCATAACGCCTAACGCATAACGGATCACTCATAACGCATAATGCATAACGCATAACGCATAAAGCATAACGCATAACGCATATCGCATAACGCAGAACGCATAACGCATAACGCATAACGCATAACGCATAACGCATAACGCATAACGCATAACGTATAACGCATAACGCATAACGCATAACGCATAACGCATAACGCATAACGCATAACGCATAACGCATAACGCATAACGCATAACGCATAACGCATAACGCATAACGCATAACGCATAACGCATAACGCATAACGCATAACGCATAACGCATAACGCATAACGCATAACGCATAACACATAATGCATAACGCATAACGCATAACGCATAACGCATAAAGCATAACGCATAACGCATAACGCATAACACATAACGCATAACGCATAATGCACAACGCATAACGAATACAGCAAAGCGCATAACGCTTAACGCATAACGGATCACGCATAACGCATAACGCATAATGCATAACGCATAACGCATAACGCATAAGGCATAATGCATAACGCATAAAGCGTAACGCATAACGCATAACGAGGAAGGCATAACGCATAAAGCATAACGCATAACGCATACCGCATAACGCATAACGCATAACGCATAACGCATAACGCATAACGCATAACGCATAACGCATAACGCATAACGCATAACGCATAACGCATAACGCATAACGCATAACGCATAACGCATAACACATAATGCATAACGCATAACGCATAACGCATAACGCATAAAGCATAACGCATAACGCATAACGCATAACGCATAACACATAACGCATAACGCATAATGCACAACGCATAACGAATACAGCAAAACGCATAACGCTTAACGCATAACGGATCACGCATAACGCATAACGCATAATGCATAACGCATAACGCATAACGCATAACGCATAACGCATACCGTATAACGCATAACGCATAACGCATAACGCATAACGCATAACGCATAACGCATAACGCATAACGCATAACGCATAACGCAAAACGCATAACGTTAACGCATAACCCATAACGCATAAGGCTAGATGCATGACGAATTTCGCATATCACATAACGCATAAGGCTTGATGCATGACGCATATCGCATAACGCATAACGCATAACCATAACGCATAACGCATAACCCATAACGCATAAAGCATAACGCATAACGCATAACGCATAACGCATAACGCATAACGCATAACGCATAACGCATAACGCATAACGCATACCGCATAACGCATAACGCATAACGCATAACGCATAACGCATAACGCATAACGCATAAAGCATAACGCATAACGCATACCGCATAACGCATAACGCATAACGCATAACGCATAACGCATAACGCATAACGCATAACGCATAACGTATAACGCATAACGCATACCGCATAACGCATACCGCATAACGCATAACGCATAACGCATAACGCATAACGCATAACGCATAACGCATAACGCATAACGTATAACGCATAACGCATAACGCATAACGCATAACGCATACCGTATAACGCATAACGCATAACGCATAACGCATAACGCATAACGCATAACGCATAACGCATAACGCATAACGCATAACGCATAACGCATAACGCATAACGCAAAACGCATAACGTTAACGCATAACCCCTAACGCAATAACGCATAACGCATAACGTATAACGCATAACGCATACCGTATAACGCATAACGCATAACGCAAACGTATAGCGCACAACGGATAACGCATAAACCACAACCCATACTTCATAACGCCTAACGCATAATGCACAACGCATAACGAACACCGGAAAACCCATAACGCCTAACGCATAACGGATCACTCATAACGCATAATGCATAACGCATAACGCATAACGCATAACGCATAACGCATAACGCATAACGCATAACGCATAACGCATAACGCATAACGCATAACGCATAACGCATAACGCATAACGCATAACGCATAACGCATAACGCATAACGCATAACGCATAACGCATAACGCATAACGCATAACGCATAACGCATAACGCATAGCGCATAACGCACAACACATATCGCGTAACGCATAACGCATAATGCATAACGCATGGCGCATAACTCAAAATGCATAACGCATAACGCATAACGCATAACGCAAACGTATAACGCACAACGCATAACGAATACAGCAAAACGCATAATGCTTAACGCATAACGGATCACGCATAACGCATAACGCATAACGCATACCGCATAACGCATAACGCATAACGCATAACGCATAACGCATAACGCATAACGCATAACGCATAACGCATAACGCATAACGCATAACGCATAACGCATAACGCATAGCGCATAACGCACAACACATATCGCGTAACGCATAACGCATAATGCATAACGCATGGCGCATAACTCAAAATGCATAACGCATAACGCATAACGCATAACGCAAACGTATAACGCACAACGCATAACGAATACAGCAAAACGCATAATGCTTAACGCATAACGGATCACGCATAACGCATAACGCATAACGCATACCGCATAACGCATAACGCATAACGCATAACGCATAACGCATAACGCATAACGCATAACGCATAACGCATAACGCATAACGCATAAAACATAACGCATAACGCATAACGCATAACGCAAAACGCATAACGTTAACGCATAACCCATAACGCATAAGGCTAGATGCATGACGAATTTCGCATATCACATAACGCATAAGGCTTGATGCATGACGCATATCGCATAACGCATAACGTATAACGCATAACGCATAACGCATAACGCATAACGCATAACGCATAACGCATAACGCATAACGCATAACGCATAACGCAAAACGCATAACGTTAACGCATAACCCCTAACGCAATAACGCATAACGCATAACGTATAACGCATAACGCATACCGTATAACGCATAACGCATAACGCAAACGTATAGCGCACAACGGATAACGCATAAACCACAACCCATACTTCATAACGCCTAACGCATAATGCACAACGCATAACGAACACCGGAAAACCCATAACGCCTAACGCATAACGGATCACTCATAACGCATAATGCATAACGCATAACGCATAAAGCATAACGCATAACGCATATCGCATAACGCAGAACGCATAACGCATAACGCATAACGCATAACGCATAACGCATAACGCATAACGCATAACGTATAACGCATAACGCATAACGCATAACGCAGAACGCATAACGCATAACGCATAACGCATAACGCATAACGCATAACGCATAACGCATAACGCATAACGCATAACGCATAACGCATAACGCATAACGCATAACGCATAACGCATAACACATAATGCATAACGCATAACGCATAACGCATAACGCATAAAGCATAACGCATAACCCATAACGCATAACACATAACGCATAACGCATAATGCACAACGCATAACGAATACAGCAAAACGCATAACGCTTAACGCATAACGGATCACGCATAACGCATAACGCATAATGCATAACGCATAACGCATAACGCATAAGGCATAATGCATAACGCATAAAGCGTAACGCATAACGCATAACGCAGAACGCATAACGCATAAAGCATAACGCATAACGCATACCGCATAACGCATAACGCATAACGCATAACGCATAACGCATAACGCATAACGTATAACGCATAACGCATACCGCATAACGCATAACGCATAACGCATAACGCATAACGCATAACGCATAACGCATAACGCATAACGTATAACGCATAACGCATAACGCATAACGCATACCGTATAACGCATAACGCATAACGCATAACGCATAACGCATAACGCATAACGCATAACGCATAACGCATAACGCATAACGCATAACGCATAACGCATAACGCAAAACGCATAACGTTAACGCATAACCCATAACGCATAAGGCTTGATGCATGACGCATATCGCATAACGCATAACGCATAACCATAACGCATAACGAATACAGCAAAACGCATAACGCTTAACGCATAACGGATCACGCATAACGCATAACGCATAACGCATAACGCATAACGCATAACGCATAACGCAAAACGCATAACGTTAACGCATAACCCCTAACGCAATTACGCATAACGCATAACGTATAACGCATAACGCATACCGTATAACGTATAACGCATAACGCAAACGTATAGCGCACAACGGATAACGCATAAACCACAACCCATACTTCATAACGCCTAACGCATAATGCACAACGCATAACGAACACCGGGAAACCCATAACGCCTAACGCATAACGGATCACTCATAACGCATAATGCATAACGCATAACGCATAAAGCATAACGCATAACGCATATCGCATAACGCAGAACGCATAACGCATAACGCATAACGCATAACGCATAACGCATAACGCATAACGTATAACGCATAACGCATAACGCATAACGCATAACGCATAACGCATAACGCATAACGCATAACGCATAACGCATAACGCATAACGCATAACGCATAACGCATAACGCATAACGCATAACGCATAACGCATAACGCATAACGCATAACGCATAACGCATAACGCATAACGCATAACGCATAACGCATAACGCATAACGCATAACGCATAACGCATAACACATAATGCATAACGCATAATGCACAACGCATAACGAATACAGCAAAACGCATAACGCTTAACGCATAACGGATCACGCATAACGCATAACGCATAATGCATAACGCATAACGCATAACGCATAACGCATAAGGCATAATGCATAACGCATAAAGCGTAACGCATAACGCATAACGCAGAACGCATAACGCATAAAGCATAACGCATAACGCATACCGCATAACGCATAACGCATAACGCATAACGCATAACGCATAACGCATAACGCATAACGCATAACGTATAACGCATAACGCATACCGCATAACGCATAACGCATAACGCATAACGCATAACGCATAACGTATAACGCATAACGCATAACGCATAACGCATAACGCATACCGTATAACGCATAACGCATAACGCATAACGCATAACGCATACCGTATAACGCATAACGCATAACGCATAACGCAAAACGCATAACGTTAACGCATAACCCATAACGCATAAGGCTAGATGCATGACGAATTTCGCATATCACATAACGCATAAGGCTTGATGCATGACGCATATCGCATAACGCATAACGCATAACCATAACGCATAACGAATACAGCAAAACGCATAACGCTTAACGCATAACGGATCACGCATAACGCATAACGCATAACGCATAACGCATAACGCATAACGCATAACGCATAACGCATAACGCATAACGCATACCGCATAACGCATAACGCATAACGCATAACGCATAACGCATAACGCATAACGCATAACGCATAACGCATAACGCATAACGCATCACGCATAACGCACAACGCATAACGCAAAACGCATAACGTTAACGCATAACCCATAACGCATAAGGCTAGATGCATGACGAATTTCGCATATCACATAACGCATAAGGCATGATGCATGACGCATATCGCATAACGCATAACGCATAACCATAACGCATAACGCATAACCCATAACGCATAAAGCATAACGCATAACGCATAACGCATAACGCATAACGCATAACGCATAACGCATAACGCATAACGCATAACGCATAACGCATAACGCATAACGCATACCGCATAACGCATAACGCATAACGCATAACGCATAACGCATAACGCATAACGCATAACGCATAACGCATAGCGCATAACGCATAACGCATCACGCATAACGCACAACGCATAACGCCTTACGGATCAGGCATAACGCATAACGCATAATGCATAACACATAACGCATAACGCATAACGCATAACGCATAACGCATAACGCATAACGCATAACGCATAACGCATAACGCATAACGCATAACACATAACGCATAACGCATAACGCATAACGCATAACGCATAACGCATAACGCATAACGCATAACGCATGTCGGATCACTCATAGCGCATAACGCATAACGCATAAAGCATAAAGCATAACGTATAACGCATAACGCATCACGCATAACGCATAACGCATAACGCATAACGCATAACGCACAACGCAAATCGCATAACGCATAACGCATAACGCAAAACGCATGGCGCATAACTCAAAATGCATAACGCATAACGCATAACGCATAACGCATAACGCATAACGCATAACGCATAACGCATAACGGATAACGCATAACGCATATCGCATAATGCACAACGCATATCGCATAACGCATAACGCACAACGCATATCGCATAACGCATAACGCATAACGCATAACGCATGGCGCATACCTCAAAATGCATAACGCATAACGCATAACGCATAACGCATAACGCATAACGCATAACGCATAACGCATAACGCACAACGCATATCGCATAACGCATAACGCATAACGCATAACGCATGGCGCATAACTCAAAATGCAAAACGCATAACGCATAACGCATAACGCAAACGTATAACGCACAACGCATAACGAATACAGCAAAACGCATAATGCTTAACGCATAACTGATCACGCATAACGCATAACGCATAACGCATAACGCATATCGCATAACGCATAACGCATAACGCATAACGCATGGCGCATAACTCAAAATGCATAACGCATAACGCATAACGCATAACGCATAACGCATAACGCATAACGCATAACGCATAACGCATAACGCATAACGCATAACGCACAACGCATATCGCATAACGCATAACGCGCAACGCATATCGCATAACGCATAACGCATAACGCATAACGCATGGCGCATAACTCAAAATGCATAACGCATAACGCATAACGCATAACGCATAACGCATAACGCATAACGCATAACGCATAACGCATAACGCATGGCGCATAACTCAAAATGCATAACGCATAACGCATAACGCAAACGTATAACGCACAACGCATAACGAATACAGCAAAACGCATAATGCTTAACGCATAACGGATCACGCATAACGCATAACGCATAACGCATACCGCATAACGCATAACGCATAACGCATAACGCATAACGCATAACGCATAACGCATAACGCATAACGCATAACGCATAACGCATAACGCATAACGCATAACGCATAGCGCATAACGCACAACGCATATCGCGTAACGCATAACGCATAATGCATAACGCATGGCGCATAACTCAAAATGCATAACGCATAACGCATAACGCAAACGTATAACGCACAACGCATAACGAATACAGCAAAACGCATAATGCTTAACGCATAACGGATCACGCATAACGCATAACGCATAACGCATAACGCATAACGCATAACGCATAACGCATAACGCATAACGCATAACGCATAACGCATAACGCATAACGTATAACGCATAACGCATACCGCATAACGCATAACGCATAACGCATAACGCATAACGCATAACGCATAACGCATAACGCATAACGTATAACGCATAACGCATAACGCATAACGCATAACGCATACCGTATAACGCATAACGCATAACGCATAACGCATAACGCATAACGCATAACGCATAACGCATAACGCATAACGCATAACGCATAACGCAAAACGCATAACGTTAACGCATAACGTGTAACTCATAACGCATAACGCATAAAGCATAATGCTTAACGCATAACGCATAACGCTTATCGCATAACGCACAAGGCATAACGCATAACGCATAACGCATATCGAATAACGCATAACGTGTAACTCATAACGCATAACGCATAAAGCATAATGCTTAACGCATAACGCATAACGCTTATCGCATAACGCATAACTCAAAATGCATAACGCATAACGCATAACGCATAACGCAAACGTATAACGCACAACGCATAACGAATACAGCAAAACGCATAATGCTTAACGCATAACGGATCACGCATAACGCATAAGGCATAACGCATAACGCATATCGCATAACGCATAACGCATAACGCATAACGCATGGCGCATAACTCAAAATGCATAACGCATAACGCATAACGCATAACGCATAACGCATAACGCACAACGCATATCGGATAACGTATAACGCAAAACGCATAACGCATAACGCATAACCCATAACGCATAACGCATGTCGGATCACTCATAACGCATAACGCATAACGCATAAAGCATAAAGCATAACGTATAACGCATAACGCATATCGCATAACGCATAACGCATAACCCATAACGCATAACGCATAACGCATAACGCATAACGCATAACGCATAACGCATAACGCATAACGCATAACGCATAACGCATAACGCATAACGCATAACGCATAACGCATAACGCATAACGCATAACGCATAACGCATAACGCATAACGCATAACGCATAACGCATAACGCATAACGCATAACGCATAACGCATAGCGCATAACGCACAACGCATATCGCGTAACGCATAACGCATGGCGCATAACTCAAAATGCATAACGCATAACGCATAACGCAAACGTATAACGCACAACGCATAACGAATACAGCAAAACGCATAATGCTTAACGCATAACGGATCACGCATAACGCATAACGCATAACGCATACCGCATAACGCATAACGCATAACGCATAACGCATAACGTATAACGCATAACGCATAACGCATAACGCATAACGCATACCGTATAACGCATAACGCATAACGCATAACGCATAACGCATAACGCATAACGCATAACGCATAACGCATAACGCATAACGCATAACGCATAACGCAAAACGCATAACGATAACGCATAACCCATAACGCATAAGGCTAGATGCATGACGAATTTCGCATATCACATAACGCATAAGGCTTGATGCATGACGCATATCGCATAACGCATAACGTATAACGCATAACGCATACCGCATAACGCATAACGCATAACGCATAACGCATAACGCATAACGCATAACGCATAACGCATAACGCATAACGCATAACGCATAACGCATAACGCATAACGCATAACGCATAACGCATAACGCATAACGCATAACGCATAACGCATAACGCATAACGCATAACGCATAATGCATAACGCATAACGCATAACGCATAACGCATAAAGCATAACGCATAACGCATAACGCATAACACATAACGCATAACGCATAATGCACAACGCATAACGAATACAGCAAAACGCATAACGCTTAACGCATAACGGATCACGCATAACGCATAACGCATAATGCATAACGCATAACGCATAACGCATAAGGCATAATGCATAACGCATAAAGCGTAACGCATAACGCATAACGCAGAACGCATAACGCATAAAGCATAACGCATATCGCATACCGCATAACGCATAACGCATAACGCATAACGCATAACGCATAACGCATAACGTATAACGCATAACGCATACCGCATAACGCATAACGCATAACGCATAACGCATAACGCATAACGCATAACGCATAACGCATAACGTATAACGCATAACGCATAACGCATAACGCATAACGCATAACGCATAACGTATAACGCATAACGCATAACGCATAACGCATAACGCATAACGCATAACGCATAACGCATAACGCATAACGCATAACGCATAACGCATAACGCAAAACGCATAACGTTAACGCATAACCCATAACGCATAAGGCTAGATGCATGACGAATTTCGCATATCACATAACGCATAAGGCTTGATGCATGACGCATATCGCATAACGCATAACGCATAACCATAACGCATAACGAATACAGCAAAACGCATAACGCTTAACGCATAACGTATCACGCATAACGCATAACGCAAAACGCATAACGCATAACGCATAACGCATAACGCATAACGCATAACGCATAACGCATAACGCATAACGCATAACGCATAACGCATAACGCATAACGCATAACGCAAAACGCATAACGTTAACGCATAACCCCTAACGCAATAACGCATAACGCATAACGTATAACGCATAACGCATACCGTATAACGCATAACGCATAACGCAAACGTATAGCGCACAACGGATAACGCATAAACCACAAACCATACTTCATAACGCCTAACGCATAATGCACAACGCATAACGAACACCGGAAAACCCATAACGCCTAACGCATAACGGATCACTCATAACGCATAATGCATAACGCATAACGCAAAAAGCATAACGCATAACGCATATCGCATAACGCAGAACGCATAACGCATAACGCATAACGCATAACGCATAACGCATAACGCATAACGTATAACGCATAACGCATAACGCATAACGCATAACGCATAACGCATAACGCATAAAGCATAACGCATAACGCATATCGCATAACGCAGAACGCATAACGCATAACGCATAACGCATAACGCATAACGCATAACGTATAACGCATAACGCATAACGCATAACGCATAACGCATAACGCATAACGCATAACGCATAACGCATAACGCATAACGCATAACGCATAACGCATAACGCATAACGCATAACGCATAACGCATAACGCATAACGCATAACGCATAACGCATAAAGCATTACGCATAACGCATACCGCATAACGCATAACGCATAACGCATAACGCATAACGCATAACGCATAACGTATAACGCATAACGCATACCGCATAACGCATAACGCATAACGCATAACGCATAACGCATAACGCATAACGCATAACGCATAACGCATAACTCATAACGCATAACGCATAACGCAAAACGCATAACGTTAACGCATAACCCATAACGCTTAAGGCTAGATGCATGACGAATTTCGCATATCACATAACGCATAAGGCATGATGCATGACGCATATCGCATAACGCATAACGCATAACGCATAACGCATAAAGCATAACGCATAACGCATAACGCATAACACATAACGCATAACGCATAATGCACAACGCATAACGAATACAGCAAAACGCATAACGCTTAACGCATAACGGATCACGCATAACGCATAACGCATAATGCATAACGCATAACGCATAACGCATAAGGCATAATGCATAACGCATAAAGCGTAACGCATAACGCATAACGCAGAACGCATAACGCATAAAGCATAACGCATAACGCATACCGCATAACGCATAACGCATAACGCATAACGCATAACGCATAACGCATAACGCATAACGTATAACGCATAACGCATAACGCATAACGCATAACGCATAACGCATAACGCATAACGCATAACGCATAACGTATAACGCATAACGCATAAAGCATAACGCATAACGCATACCGTATAACGCATAACGCATAACGCATAACGCATAACGCATAACGCATAACGCATAATGCATAACGCATAACGCATAACGCAAAACGCATAACGTTAACGCATAACCCATAACGCATAAGGCTAGATGCATGACGAATTTCGCATATCACATAACGCATAAGGCTTGATGCATGACGCATATCGCATAACGCATAACGCATAACGCATAACGCATAACGCATAACGCATAACGCATAACGCATAACGCATAACGCATAACGCATAACGCATAACGCATAACGCATAACGCAAAACGCATAACGTTAACGCATAACCCCTAACGCAATAACGCATAACGCATAACGTATAACGCATAACGCATACCGTATAACGCATAACGCATAACGCAAACGTATAGCGCACAACGGATAACGCATAAACCACAACCCATACTTCATAACGCCTAACGCATAATGCACAACGCATAACGAACACCGGAAAACCCATAACGCCTAACGCATAACGGATCACTCATAACGCATAATGCATAACGCATAACGCATAAAGCATAACGCATAACGCATATCGCATAACGCAGAACGCATAACTCGTAACGCATAACGCATAACGCATAACGCATAACGCATAACGTATAACGCATAACGCATAACGCATAACGCATAACGCATAACGCATAACGCATAACGCATAACGCATAACGTATAACGCATAACGCATAACGCATAACGCATAACGCATAACGCAGACGTATAACGCACAACCCATAACGCATAACGCATAACGCATAACGCATAACGCATAACGTATATCGCATACCGTATAACGCATAACGCATAACGCATAACGCAGACGTATAACGCACAACCCATAACGCATAACGAACAACGTATAACGCATAACGCATAACGCATAAAGCATAACGCATGAGGCATAACGCATGAAGCATAACCCATAACGCATAACGCATAACGCATAGCGTATAACGCATAACGCATACCGTATAACGCATAACGCATAACGCATAACGCATAACCCCTAACGCAATAACGCATAACGCATAACGCATAACGTGTAACTCATAACACATATCGCATAAAGCATAACGCATAAGGCATAACGCATAACGCATATCGCATAACGCATAACGCATAACGCATAACGCATAACGCATAACGCATAAAGCATAACGCATAACGCATAACGCATAACGCATAACCCCTAACGCAATAACGCATAACGCATAACGCATAACGTGTAACTCATAACACATATCGCATAAAGCATAACGCATAAGGCATAACGCATAACGCATATCGCATAACGCATAACGCATAACGTATAACGCATAACGCATAACGCATAACGCATAACGCATAACGCATAACGCATAACGCATAACGCATATCGCATAACGCATAACGCAAAACGTATATCGCATACCGTATAACGCATAACGCATAACGCATAACGCAGACGTATAACGCACAACCCATAACGCATAACGAACAACGGATAACGCATAACGCATAACGCATAACGAATACCGCAAAACGTATATCGCCTAACACATAACGGATCACACATAACGCATAACGCATAACGTATAACGCATAACGCATAACGCATAACGCATAACGCATAACGCATAACGCATAACGCATAACGCATAACGCATAACGCATAACGCATAACATATAACGCATAACGCATAACGCATAACGCATAACGTATAACGCATAACGCATACCGTATAACGCATAACGCATAACGCATAACGCAAACGTATAACGCACAACGCATAACGCATAACGCATAACGCATAACGCATAACATATAACGCATAACGCATAACGCATAACGCATAACGCATAACGCATAACGCATAAAGCATAACGCATAACGCATAACACATAACGCATAACGTGTAACTCATAACGCATAACGCATAAAGCGTAACGCATAACGCATAACGCATAACGCATAACGCATATCGCATAACGCATAACGCATAACGTATAACGCATAACGCATACCGTATAACGCATAACGCATAACGCATAACGCAAACGAATAACGCACAACGCATAACGCATAACGCATAACGCATAACGCATAACATATAACGCATAACGCATAACGCATAACGCATAACGCATAACGCATAACGCATAACGCATAACGCACAACGCATAACGCATAACGTATAAAGCATAACGCATAACGCATAACGCATAACGCATAACGCATAACCCCTAACGCAATAACGCATAACGCATAACGCATAACGCATAACGCATATCGCATAACGCATAACGCATAACGTATAACGCATAACGCATACTGTATAACGCATAACGCATAACGCATAACGCAAACGTATAACGCACAACGCATAACGCAGAAAGCATAACGCATAACGCATAACGCATAACGCATAACGCATAACGCATAACGCATAACACATAACGCAAACGTATAGCGCACAACGCATAACGCATAAACCATAACCCATACTTAATAACGCATAACGCATAATGCACAACGCATAACGAACACCGGAAAATCATAACGCCTAACGCATAACGGATCACGCATAACGCATCATGCATAACGCATAAAGCATAACGCATAACGCATAACGCATAACCCCTAACGCATAACGCATAACGCATAACGCATAACGCATAACGCATAACGCATAACGTGTAACTCATAACGCATAACGCATAAAGCATAACGCATAACGCATAACACATAACGCATATCGCATAACGCATAACGCAAAACGTATATCGCATACCGTATAACGCATAACGCATAACGCATAACGCAGACGTATAACGCACAACCCATAACGCATAACGCATAACGCATAACGCATAACGCATAACGCATAACGCATAACGCATAACGCATAACGTATAACGCATAACGCATACCGTGTAACGCATAACGCATAACGCATAACGCATAACGCATACCGTATAACGCATAACGCATAACGCATAGCGCATAACGCATAACGCATAACGCATAACGTATAACGCATAACGCATAACGCATAAAGCATAACGCATGACGCATAACGCATGAAGCATAACCCATAACGCATAACGCATAACGCATAGCGTATAACGCATAACGCATACCGTATAACGCATAACGCATAACGCATAACGCAAACGTATAGCGCACAACGCATAATGAATAAACCATAACCCATACTTCATAACGCATAACGCATAATGCACAACGCATATCGAACACCGGAAAACCCATAACGCCTAACGCATAACGGATCACGCATAACGCATAATGCATGACGCATAAAGCATAACGCATAACGCATAACGCATAACCCCTAACGCATAACGCATAACGCATAACGCTTAACGCATGACGCATATCGCATAACGCATAACGCATAATGCATAACGCATAAAGCATAACGCATAACGCATAACGCATAACGCATAACGCATAACGCATAAAGCATAACGCATAACGCATAACGCATAACGCATAACCCCTAACGCAATAACGCATAACGCATAACGCATAACGTGTAACTCATAACACATATCGCATAAAGCATAACGCATAAGGCATAACGCATAACGCATATCGCATAACGCATAACGCATAACGTATAACGCATAACGCATACTGTATAACGCATAACGCATAACGCATAACGCATAACGCATAACGCATAACCCCTAACGCAATAACGCATAACGCATAACGCATAACGTGTAACTCATAACACATATCGCATAAAGCATAACGCATAAGGCATAACGCATAACGCATATCGCATAACGCATAACGCATAACGTATAACGCATAACGCATAACGCATAACGCATAAAGCATAACGCATAACGCATAACACATAACGCATATCGCATAACGCATAACGCAAAACGTATATCGCATACCGTATAACGCATAACGCATAACGCATAACGCAGACGTATAACGCACAACCCATAACGCATAACGAACAACGGATAACGCATAACGCATAACGCATAACGAATACCGCAAAACGTATATCGCCTAACACATAACGGATCACACATAACGCATAACGCATAACGTATAACGCATAACGCATAACGCATAACGCATAACGCATAACGCATAACGCATAACGCATAACGCATAACGCATAACGCATAACGCATAACGCATAACATATAACGCATAACGCATAACGCATAACGCATAACGCATAACGCATAACGCATAACGCATAACGCATACCGCATAATGCATAACGCATAACGCATAACGCATAACGAATAACGCATAACGCATAACGCATAACGCATAACGCATAACGCATAACGTATAACTCATAACGTATAACGCATAACGCATGACGCATAACGCAGAACGCATAACGCATAACGCATAACGCATAACGCATAACGCATAACGCATAACGCATAACTCATAACGCATAACGCATAACGAATAACCGCTAACGCAATAACGCATAACGCATAACGTGTAACTCATAACGCATAACGCATAAAGCATAACGCATAACGCATAACGCATAACGCATAACGCATAACGCATAACGCATAACGCATAACGCATAACGCATAACGCATAACGCATAACGTATAACGCATAACGCATAACGCATAACGCATAACGCATAACGCATAACGTATAACGCGTAACCCATAACGCATAACTCATAACGTATAACGCATAACGCATAACGCATAACGCATAAGGCATAACGCATAACGCATATCGCATAACGCATAACGCATAACGTATAACGCATAACGCATAACGCATAACGCATAAAGCATAACGCATAACGCATAACACATAACGCATATCGCATAACGCATAACGCAAAACGTATATCGCATACCGTATAACGCATAACGCATAACGCATAACGCAGACGTATAACGCACAACCCATAACGCATAACGAACAACGGATAACGCATAACGCATAACGCATAACGAATACCGCAAAACGTATATCGCCTAACACATAACGGATCACACATAACGCATAACGCATAACATATAACGCATAACGCATAACGCATAACGCATAACGCATAACGCATAACGCATAACGCATAACGCATAACGCATAACGCATAACGCATAACATATAACGCATAACGCATAACGCATAACGCATAACGCATAACGTGTAACTCATAACGCATAACGCATAAAGCGTAACGCATAACGCATAACGCATAACGCATAACGCATATCGCATAACGCATAACGCATAACGTATAACGCATAACGCATACCGTATAACGCATAACGCATAACGCATAACGCAAACGTATAACGCACAACGCATAACGCATAACGCATAACGCATAACGCATAACGTATAACGCATAACGCATAACGCATAACGCATAACGCATAACGCATAACGCATAACGCATAACGCATAACGCATAACGCATAACGCATAACATATAACGCATAACGCATAACGCATAACGCATAACGCATAACGCATAACGCATAACGCATATCGCATAACGCATAACGCATAACGTATAACGCATAACGCATACCGTATAACGCATAACGCATAACGCATAACGCAAACGTATAACGCACAACGCATAACGCATAACGCATAACGCATAACGCATAACATATAACGCATAACGCATAACGCATAACGCATAACGCATAACGCATAACGCATAAAGCATAACGCATAACGCATAACACATAACGCATAACGTGTAACTCATAACGCATAACGCATAAAGCGTAACGCATAACGCATAACGCATAACGCATAACGCATATCGCATAACGCATAACGCATAACGTATAACGCATAACGCATACCGTATAACGCATAACGCATAACGCATAACGCAAACGAATAACGCACAACGCATAACGCATAACGCATAACGCATAACGCATAACGCATAACATATAACGCATAACGCATAACGCATAACGCATAACGCATAACGCATAACGCATAACGCATAACGCATAACGCACAACGCATAACGCATAACGTATAAAGCATAACGCATAACGCATAACGCATAACGCATAACGCATAACGCATAACGCATAACCCCTAACGCAATAACGCATAACGCATAACGCATAACGCATAACGTGTAACTCATAACACATATCGCATAAAGCATAACGCATAAGGCATAACGCATAACGCATATCGCATAACGCATAACGCATAACGTATAACGCATAACGCATACTGTATAACGCATAACGCATAACGCAAACGTATAACGCACAACGCATAACGCAGAAAGCATAACGCATAACGCATAACGCATAACGCATAACGCATAACGCATAACGCATAACGCATAACGCAAACGTATAGCGCACAACGCATAACGCATAAACCATAACCCATACTTAATAACGCATAACGCATAATGCACAACGCATAACGAACACCGGAAAACCCATAACGCCTAACGCATAACGGATCACGCATAACGCATCATGCATAACGCATAAAGCATAACGCATAACGCATAACGCATAACCCCTAACGCATAACGCATAACGCATAACGCATAACGCATAACGCATAACGCATAACGCATAACGTGTAACTCATAACGCATAACGCATAAAGCATAACGCATAACGCATAACACATAACGCATATCGCATAACGCATAACGCAAAACGTATATCGCATACCGTATAACGCATAACGCATAACGCATAACGCAGACGTATAACGCACAACCCATAACGCATAACGCATAACGCATAACGCATAACGCATAACGCATAACGCATAACGCATAACGCATAACGTATAACGCATAACGCATACCGTGTAACGCATAACGCATAACGCATAACGCATAACGCATACCGTATAACGCATAACGCATAACGCATAGCGCATAACGCATAACGCATAACGCATAACGTATAACGCATAACGCATAACGCATAAAGCATAACGCATGACGCATAACGCATGAAGCATAACCCATAACGCATAACGCATAACGCATAGCGTATAACGCATAACGCATACCGTATAACGCATAACGCATAACGCATAACGCAAACGTATAGCGCACAACGCATAATGAATAAACCATAACCCATACTTCATAACGCATAACGCATAATGCACAACGCATATCGAACACCGGAAAACCCATAACGCCTAACGCATAACGGATCACGCATAACGCATAATGCATGACGCATAAAGCAGAACGCATAACGCATAACGCATAACCCCTAACGCATAACGCATAACGCATAACGCTTAACGCATGACGCATATCGCATAACGCATAACGCATAATGCATAACGCATAAAGCATAACGCATAACGCATAACGCATAACGCATAACGCATAACGCATAAAGCATAACGCATAACGCATAACGCATAACGCATAACCCCTAACGCAATAACGCCTAACGCATAACGCATAACGTGTAACTCATAACACATATCGCATAAAGCATAACGCATAAGGCATAACGCATAACGCATATCGCATAACGCATAACGCATAACGTATAACGCATAACGCATACTGTATAACGCATAACGCATAACGCATAACGCATAACGCATAACGCATAACCCCTAACGCAATAACGCATAACGCATAACGTGTAACTCATAACACATATCGCATAAAGCATAACGCATAAGGCATAACGCATAACGCATATCGCATAACGCATAACGCATAACGTATAACGCATAACGCATAACGCATAACGCATAAAGCATAACGCATAACGCATAACACATAACGCATATCGCATAACGCATAACGCAAAACGTATATCGCATACCGTATAACGCATAACGCATAACGCATAACGCAGACGTATAACGCACAACCCATAACGCATAACGAACAACGGATAACGCATAACGCATAACGCATAACGAATACCGCAAAACGTATATCGCCTAACACATAACGGATCACACATAACGCATAACGCATAACGTATAACGCATAACGCATAACGCATAACGCATAACGCATAACGCATAACGCATAACGCATAACGCATAACGCATAACGCATAACGCATAACGCATAACATATAACGCATAACTCATAACGCATAACGCATAACGCATAACGCATAACGCATAACGCATACCGCATAATGCATAACGCATAACGCATAACGCATAACGAATAACGCATAACGCATAACGCATAACGCATAACGCATAACGTATAACTAATAACGTATAACGCATAACGCATGACGCATAACGCAGAACGCATAACGCATAACGCATAACGCATAACGCATAACGCATAACGCATAACTCATAACGCATAACGCATAACGAATAACCGCTAACGCAATAACGCATAACGCATAACGTGTAACTCATAACGCATAACGCATAAAGCATAACGCATAACGCATAACGCATAACGCATAACGCATAACGCATAACGCATAACGCATAACGCATAACGCATAACGCATAACGCATAACGCATAACGTATAACGCATAACGCATAACGCATAACGCATAACGCATAACGCATAACGTATAACGCGTAACCCATAACGCATAACTCATAACGTATAACGCATAACGCATAACGCATAACGCATAACGCATAACGCATAACGCATAACGCATAACGCATAACGCATAAGGCATAACGCATAACGCATAACGCATAACGCATAACGCATAACGCATAACGCATAACGCATAACGCATAACGCATAACGCATAACGCATAACGCATAACGCATAACGCATAACGCATAACGCATAACGCATAACGCATAACGCATAACGCATAACGCATAACGCATAACGCATAACGCATAACGCATAACGCATAACGCATAACGCATAACGCATTACGCATAACGCATAAAGTATAACACATAACGCATAACGCATTACGCATAACGCATCACGCATAACGCATAACGCATAACGCATAACGCATAACGCATATCGCATAAAACATAACGCATCACGCATAACGTACAACGTATAACGCATAACGCATAACGCATAACGCATAACGCATAACGCATAACGCATAACGTATATCGCATAACACATAACGCATAACCTATAACGCATAACGCATAAGGCATAACGCATAACGTTAACGCATAACGCATAACGCGTAACGCATAACGGATCACGCATAACGCATAAAGCATAACGCATAAAGCATAACGCATAACGCATAACGCATAACGCATAACGCATAAAGCATAACGCATACCGCATAACGCATAACGCATATCGCATAACGCATAACGCATAACGTATAACGCATAACGCATACCGTATAACGCATAACGCATAATGCATAACGCAAACGTATAACGCACAACGCATAACGCATAACGCATAACGCATAACGCATAACGCATTACGCATAACGCATAAAGTATAACA
This sequence comes from Lasioglossum morio, assembly GCA_916610235.2. Classification (NCBI taxonomy): domain Eukaryota; kingdom Metazoa; phylum Arthropoda; class Insecta; order Hymenoptera; family Halictidae; genus Lasioglossum; species Lasioglossum morio. The sequence goes on from CAKAJA020000289.1 coordinate 4,755,800, forward strand.
CATAACGCATAACGCATTACGCATAACGCATCACGCATATCGCATAACGCATAACGCATAACGCATATCGCATAAAACATAACGCATCACGCATAATGTACAACGTATAACGCATAACGCATAACGCATAACGCATAACGCATAACGCATAACGTATATCGCATAACACATAACGCATAACCTATAACGCATAACGCATAAGGCATAACGCATAACGTTAACGCATAACGCATAACGCCTAACGCATAACGGATCACGCATAACGCATAAAGCATAACGCATAAAGCATAACGCATAACGCATAACGCATAACGCATAAAGCATAACGCATACCGCATAACGCATAACGCATATCGCATAACGCATAACGCATAACGTATAACGCATAACGCATACCGTATAACGCATAACGCATAATGCATAACGCATAACGCATAACTTATAACTCATAACTCATAACGAATATCGCATAACGCATAACGCATAACGCATAATGCATAACGCATAAAGCATAACGCATAACGCATAACGCATAACGCAAACGTATAACGCCCAACCTTAACGCATAACGAATAACGCATAACGCATAACGCATAACGCATAACGCATAACGTATAACGCATAAAGCATAACGCATAACGCATAACGCATAACGTATAACGCATAACGCATAACGCATAACGCAAACGTATAACGCCCAACGCTTAACGCATAACGAATAACGCATAACGCATAACGCATAACGCATAACATATAACGCATAACGCATAACGCATGACGCATATCGCATAACGCATAACGCATAATGCATAACGCATAAAGCGTAACGCATAACCCAAACTCATAAGGCATAAGGCATAACGCATAACGCATAACGCATAACGCATGTCGGATCACTCATAACGCATAATGCATAACGCATAAAGCATAAAGCATAACGTATAACGCATAACGCATATCGCATAACGCATAACGCATAACGTATAACGCATGACGCATAACGCATATCACATAACACATAACGCATAATGCACAACGCATAACGAATACAGCAAAACGCATAACGCTTAACGCTTAACGCATAACGGATCACGCATAACGCATAATGCACAACGCATAACGAATACCGCAAAACGCATAACGCCTAACGCATAACGGATCACACATAACGCTTAACGCATAACGTATAACTCATAATGCACAACGCATATCGCATAACGTATAACGCAAAACGCATAACGCATAACGTTACCGCATAAGGCTTGATGCATGACGCATATCGCATAACGCATAACGCATAACTCATAACGTATAACGTATAACGCATAATGCATAACGCATAACGCATAACGCATAACGCACAACGCATAATGCATAACGCATAACGAATACAGCAAAACGCATAATGCTTAACGCATAACGGATCACGCATAACGCATAACGCATAACGCATAACGCATATCGAATAACGCATAACGTGTAACTCATAACGCATAACGCATAATGCATAACGCATAACGAACAACGGATAACGAATAACGCATAACGCATAACGCATAACGCATAACGCATAACGCATAACGCATTACGCATAACGCATAAAGTATAACACATAACGCATAACGCATAAAGTATAACACATAACGCATAACGCATTACGCATAACGCATCACGCATAACGGATAACGCATAACGCATAACGCATATCGCATAAAACATAACGCATAAAGCATAACGTACAACGTATAACGCATAACGCATAACGCATAACGCATAACGCATAACGCATAACGTATATCGCATAACACATAACGCATAACCCATAACGCATAACGCATAAGGCATAACGCATAACGTTAACGCATAACGTATAACGCCTAACGCATAACGGATCACGCATAACGCATAAAGCATAACGCATAACGCATAATGCATAACGCAAACGTATAACGCAAAACGCATAACGCATAACGTTACCGCATAAGGCTTTATGCATGATGCATATCGCATAACGCATAACGCATAACGCATAACTCATAACGTATAACGCATAACGCATAATGCATAACGCATAACGCATAACGCATAACGCATAACGCACAACGCAAACGTATAACGCACAACGCATAATGCATAACGCATAACGCATAACGCATAACGCATAACGCATGGCGCATAACGCAAAATGCATAACGCATAACGCATAACGCATAACGCATAACATATAACGCATAACGCATAACGCATGACGCATATCGCATAACGCATAACGCATAATGCATAACGCATAAAGCGTAACGCATAACCCAAACTCATAAGGCATAAGGCATAACGCATAACGCATAACGCATAACGCATGTCGGATCACTCATAACGCATAATGCATAACGCATAAAGCATAAAGCATAACGTATAACGCATAACGCATATCGCATAACGCATAACGCATAACGTATAACGCATGACGCATAACGCATATCACATAACACATAACGCATAATGCACAACGCATAACGAATACAGCAAAACGCATAACGCTTAACGCTTAACGCATAACGGATCACGCATAACGCATAATGCACAACGCATAACGAATACCGCAAAACGCATAACGCCTAACGCATAACGGATCACACATAACGCTTAACGCATAACGTATAACTCATAATGCACAACGCATATCGCATAACGTATAACGCAAAACGCATAACGCATAACGTTACCGCATAAGGCTTGATGCATGACGCATATCGCATAACGCATAACGCATAACTCATAACGTATAACGCATAACGCATAATGCATAACGCATAACGCATAACGCATAACGCACAACGCATAATGCATAACGCATAACGAATACAGCAAAACGCATAATGCTTAACGCATAACGGATCACGCATAACGCATAACGCATAACGCATAACGCATATCGAATAACGCATAACGTGTAACTCATAACGCATAACGCATAATGCATAACGCATAACGAACAACGGATAACGAATAACGCATAACGCATAACGCATAACGCATAACGCATAACGCATAACGCATTACGCATAACGCATAAAGTATAACACATAACGCATAACGCATAAAGTATAACACATAACGCATAACGCATTACGCATAACGCATCACGCATAACGGATAACGCATAACGCATAACGCATATCGCATAAAACATAACGCATAAAGCATAACGTACAACGTATAACGCATAACGCATAACGCATAACGCATAACGCATAACGCATAACGTATATCGCATAACACATAACGCATAACCCATAACGCATAACGCATAAGGCATAACGCATAACGTTAACGCATAACGTATAACGCCTAACGCATAACGGATCACGCATAACGCATAAAGCATAACGCATAACGCATAATGCATAACGCAAACGTATAACGCAAAACGCATAACGCATAACGTTACCGCATAAGGCTTTATGCATGATGCATATCGCATAACGCATAACGCATAACGCATAACTCATAACGTATAACGCATAACGCATAATGCATAACGCATAACGCATAACGCATAACGCATAACGCACAACGCAAACGTATAACGCACAACGCATAATGCATAACGCATAACGCATAACGCATAACGCATAACGCATGGCGCATAACGCAAAATGCATAACGCATAACGCATAACGCATAACGCATACGGCATAACGCATAACGCATAACGCATAACGCACAACGCATATCGCATAACGCATAACGCATAACGCATAACGCATGGCGCATAACTCAAAATGCATAACGCATAACGCATAACGCATAACGCATAACGCATAACGCATAACGCATAACGCATAACGCATAACGCATAACGCATAACGCATAACGCATAACGCATAACGCATAACGCATAACGCATAACGCATAACGCATAACGCATAACGCATAACGCATAACGCATAACGCATAACGCATAACGCATAACGCATAACGCATAACGCATAACGCATAACGCATAACGCATAACGCACAACGCATATCGCATAACGCATAACGCATAACGCACAACGCATATCGCATAACGCATAACGCATAACGCATAACGCATGGCGCATAACTCAAAATGCATAACGCATAACGCATAACGCATAACGCATAACGCATAACGCATAACGCATAACGCATAACGCATAACGCATAACGCATAACGCATAACGCATAACGCATAACGCATAACGCATAACGCATAACGCATAACGCATAACGCATAACATATAACACATAACGCATAACGCATAACGCATAACGCACAACGCATATCGCATAACGCATAACGCATAACGCATAACGCATAACGCATAACGCATACCGCATAACGCATAACGCATAACGCATAACGCATATCGCATAACGCATAACGCATAAAGCATTACGCATAACGCATACCGCATAACGCATAACGCATAACGCATAACGCATAACGCATAACGCATAACGCATAACGTATAACGCATAACGCATACCGCATAACGCATAACGCATAACGCATAACGCATAACGCATAACGCATAACGCATAACGCATAACGTATAACGCATAACGCATAACGCATAAAGCATAACGCATACCGTATAACGCATAACGCATAACGCATAACGCATAACGCATAACGCATAACGCATAACGCATAACGCATAACGCATAACGCATAACGCATAACGCATAACGCATAACGCATAACGCAAAACGCATAACGTTAACGCATAACCCATAACGCATAAGGCTAGATGCATGACGAATTTCGCATATCACATAACGCATAAGGCATGATGCATGACGCATATCGCATAACGCATAACGCATAACCATAACGCATAACGCATAACCCATAACGCATAAAGCATAACGCATAACGCATAACGCATAACGCATAACGCATAACGCATAACGCATAACGCATAACGCATAACGCATAACGCATAACGCATAACGCATACCGCATAACGCATAACGCATAACGCATAACGCATAACGCATAACGCATAACGCATAACGCATAACGCATAACGCATAACGCATAACGCATAACGCATAACGCATAACGCATCACGCATAACGCACAACGCATAACGCATAACGCCTTACGGATCAGGCATAACGCATAACGCATAATGCATAACACATAACGCATAACGCATAACGCATAACGCATAACGCATAACGCATAACGCATAACGCATAACGCATAACGCATAACGCATAACGCATAACACATAACGCATAACGCATAACGCATAACGCATAACGCATAACGCATAACGCATAACGCATAACGCATAACGCATGTCGGATCACTCATAGCGCATAACGCATAACGCATAAAGCATAAAGCATAACGTATAACGCATAACGCATAACGCATAACGCATAACGCATAACGCACAACGCATATCGCATAACGCATAACGCATAACGCAAAACGCATGGCGCATAACTCAAAATGCATAACGCATAACGCATAACGCATAACGCATAACGCATAACGCATAACGCATAACGCATTACGGATAACGCATAACGCATATCGCATAATGCACAACGCATATCGCATAACGCATAACGCACAACGCATATCGCATAACGCATAACGCATAACGCATAACGCATGGCGCATACCTCAAAATGCATAACGCATAACGCATAACGCATAACGCATAACACATAACGCATAACGCATAACGCATAACGCATAACGCACAACGCATATCGCATAACGCATAACGCATAACGCATAACGCATGGCGCATAACTCAAAATGCAAAACGCATAACGCATAACGCATAACGCAAACGTATAACGCACAACGCATAACGAATACAGCAAAACGCATAATACTTAACGCATAACGGATCACGCATAACGCATAACGCATAACGCATAACGCATATCGCATAACGCATAACGCATAACGCATAACGCATGGCGCATAACTCAAAATGCATAACGCATAACGCACAACGCATATCGCATAACGCATAACGCATAACGCATAACGCATGGCGCATACCTCAAAATGCATAACGCATAACGCATAACGCATAACATATAACACATAACGCATAACGCATAACGCATAACGCATAACGCACAACGCATATCGCATAACGCATAACGCATAACGCATAACGCATGGCGCATAACTCAAAATGCAAAACGCATAACGCATAACGCATAACGCAAACGTATAACGCACAACGCATAACGAATACAGCAAAACGCATAATGCTTAACGCATAACGGATCACGCATAGCGCATAACGCATAACGCATAACGCATAACGCATATCGCATAACGCATAACGCATAACGCATAACGCATGGCGCATAACTCAAAATGCATAACGCATAACGCATAACGCATAACGCATAACGCATAACGCATAACGCATAACGCATAACGCATAACGCATAACGCACAACGCATATCGCATAACGCATAACGCACAACGCATATCGCATAACGCATAACGCATGGCGCATAACGCATGTCGGATCACTCATAACGCATAACGCATAACGCATAAAGCATAAAGCATAACGTATAACGCATAACGCATATCGCATAACGCATAACGCATAACCCATAACGCATAACGCATAACGCATAACGCATAACGCATAACGCATAACGCATAACGCATAACGCATAACGCATAACGCATAACGCATAACGCATAACGCATAACGCATAACGCATAACGCATAACGCATAACGCATAACGCATAACGCATAACGCATAACGCATAACGCATAACGCATAACGCATAACGCATAACGCATAACGCACAACGCATATCGCATAACGCATAACGCATAACGCAAAACGCATGGCGCATAACTCAAAATGCATAACGCACAACGCATATCGCATAACGCATAACGCATAACGCATAACGCATGCCGCATAACTCAAAATGCAAAACGCATAACGCATAACGCATAACGCAAACGTATAACGCACAACGCATAACGAATACAGCAAAACGCATAATGCTTAACGCATAACGGATCACGCATAACGCATAACGCATAACGCATAACGCATAACGCATATCGCATAACGCATAACGCATAACGCATAACGCATGGCGCATAACTCAAAATGCATAACGCATAACGCATAACGCATAACGCATAACGCATAACGCATAACGCATAACGCATAACGCATAACGCATAACGCATAACGCATCACGCATAACGCATAACGCATAACGCATAACGTACAACGCATATCGCATAACGCATAACGCACAACGCATATCGCATAACGCATAACGCATAACGCATAACGCATGGCGCATAACTCAAAATGCATAACGCATAACGCATAACGCATAACGCATAACGCATAACGCATAACGCAAACGTATAACGCACAACGCATAACGAATACAGCAAAACGCATAATGCTTAACGCATAACGGATCACGCATAACGCATAACGCACAACGCATATCGCATAACGCATAACGCATAACGCATAACGCATGGCGCATAACTCAAAATGCATAACGCATAACGCATAACGCATAACGCATAACGCATAACGCATAACGCATAACGCATAACGCATAACGCATAACGCATAACGCACAACGCACATCGCATAACGCATAACGCATAACGCATCACGCATAACGCACACCGCATATCGGATAACGTATAACGCAAAACGCATAACGCATAACGCATAACCCATAACGCATAACGCATGTCGGATCACTCATAACGCATAACGCATAACGCATAAAGCATAAAGCATAACGTATAACGCATAACGCATATCGCATAACGCATAACGCATAACCCATAACGCATAACGCATAACGCATAACGCATAACGCATAACGCATAACGCATAACGCATAACGCATAACGCATAACGCATAACGCATAACGCATAACGCATAACGCATAACGCATAACGCATAACGCACACCGCATATCGGATAACGTATAACGCAAAACGCATAACGCATAACGCATAACGCATAACGCACAACGCATATCGCATAACGCATAACGCATAACGCATAACGCATGCCGCATAACTCAAAATGCAAAACGCATAACGCATAACGCATAACGCAAACGTATAACGCACAACGCATAACGAATACAGCAAAACGCATAATGCTTAACGCATAACGGATCACGCATAACGCATAACGCATAACGCATAACGCATAACGCATATCGCATAACGCATAACGCATAACGCATAACGCATGGCGCATAACTCAAAATGCATAACGCATAACGCATAACGCATAACGCATAACGCATAACGCATAACGCATAACGCATAACGCATGGCGCATAACTCAAAATGCATAACGCATAACGCATAACGCATAACGCATAACGCATAACGCATAACGCATAACGCAAACGTATAACGCACAACGCATAACGAACACAGCAAAACGCATAATGCTTAACGCATAACGGATCACGCATAACGCATAACGCACAACGCATATCGCATAACGCATAACTCATAACGCATAACGCATGGCGCATAACTCAAAATGCATAACGCATAACGCATAACGCATAACGCATAACGCATAACGCATAACGCATAACGCATAACGCATAACGCACAACGCACATCGCATAACGCATAACGCATAACGCATCACGCATAACGCACAACGCATATCGGATAACGTATAACGCAAAACGCATAACGCATAACGCATAACCCATAACGCATAACGCATGTCGGATCACTCATAACGCATAACGCATAACGCATAAAGCATAAAGCATAACGTATAACGCATAACGCATATCGCATAACGCATAACGCATAACCCATAACGCATAACGCATAACGCATAACGCATAACGCATAACGCATAACGCATAACGCATAACGCATAACGCATAACGCATAACGCATAACGCATAACGCATAACGCATAACGCATAACGCATAACGCATAACGCATAACGCATAACGCATAACGCATAACGCATAACGCATAACGCATAACGCATAACGCATAACGCATAACGCATAATGCACAACGCATATCGCATAACGCATAACGCACAACGCATATCGCATAACGCATAACGCATAACGCATAACGCATGGCGCATACCTCAAAATGCATAACGCATAACGCATAACGCATAACATATAACACATAACGCATAACGCATAACGCATAACGCATAACGCACAACGCATATCGCATAACGCATAACGCATAACGCATAACGCATGCCGCATAACTCAAAATGCAAAACGCATAACGCATAACGCATAACGCAAACGTATAACGCACAACGCATAACGAATACAGCAAAACGCATAATGCTTAACGCATAACGGATCACGCATAACGCATAACGCATAACGCATAACGCATAACGCATATCGCATAACGCATAACGCATAACGCATAACGCATGGCGCATAACTCAAAATGCATAACGCATAACGCATAACGCATAACGCATAACGCATAACGCATAACGCATAACGCATAACGCATAACGCATAACGCATAACGCATAACGCATAACGCACAACGCATATCGCATAACGCATAACGCACAACGCATATCGCATAACGCATAACGCATAACGCATAACGCATGGCGCATAACTCAAAATGCATAACGCATAACGCATAACGCATAACGCATAACGCATAACGCATAACGCAAACGTATAACGCACAACGCATAACGAATACAGCAAAACGCATAATGCTTAACGCATAACGGATCACGCATAACGCATAACGCACAACGCATATCGCATAACGCATAACGCATAACGCATAACGCATGGCGCATAACTCAAAATGCATAACGCATAACGCATAACGCATAACGCATAACGCATAACGCATAACGCATAACGCATAACGCATAACGCACAACGCACATCGCATAACGCATAACGCATAACGCATCACGCATAACGCACACCGCATATCGGATAACGTATAACGCAAAACGCATAACGCATAACGCATAACCCATAACGCATAACGCATGTCGGATCACTCATAACGCATAACGCATAACGCATAAAGCATAAAGCATAACGTATAACGCATAACGCATATCGCATAACGCATAACGCATAACCCATAACGCATAACGCATAACGCATAACGCATAACGCATAACGCATAACGCATAACGCATAACGCATAACGCATAACGCATAACGCATAACGCATAACGCATAACGCATAACGCATAACGCATAACGCATAACGCATAACGCATAACGCATAACGCATAACGCATAACGCATAACGCATAACGCATAACGCATAACGCATAACGCATAACGCATAACGCATAACGCATAACGCATAACGCATAACGCATCACGCATAACGCACAACGCATAACGCATAACGCCTTACGGATCAGGCATAACGCATAACGCATAATGCATAACACATAACGCATAACGCATAACGCATAACGCATAACGCATAACGCATAACGCATAACGCATAACGCATAACACATAACGCATAACGCATAACGCATAACGCATAACGCATAACGCATGTCGGATCACTCATAGCGCATAACGCATAACGCATAAAGCATAAAGCATAACGTATAACGCATAACGCATAACGCATAACGCATAACGCATAACGCATAACGCATAACGCACAATGCATATCGCATAACGCATAACGCATAACGCAAAACGCATGGCGCATAACTCAAAATGCATAACGCATAACGCATAACGCATAACGCATAACGCATAACGCATAACGCATAACGCATAACGGATAACGCATAACGCATATCGCATAATGCACAACGCATATCGCATAACGCATAACGCACAACGCATATCGCATAACGCATAACGCATAACGCATAACGCATGGCGCATACCTCAAAATGCATAACGCATAACGCATAACGCATAACGCATAACGCATAACACATAACGCATAACGCATAACTCAAAATGCAAAACGCATAACGCATAACGCATAACGCAAACGTATAACGCACAACGCATAACGAATACAGCAAAACGCATAATGCTTAACGCATAACGGATCACGCATAACGCATAACGCATAACGCATAACGCATATCGCATAACGCATAACGCATAACGCATAACGCATGGCGCATAACTCAAAATGCATAACGCATAACGCATAACGCATAACGCATAACGCATAACGCATAACGCATAACGCATAACGCATAACGCATAACGCATAACGCATAACGCATAACGCATAACGCACAACGCATATCGCATAACGCATAACGCACAACGCATATCGCATAACGCATAACGCATAACGCATAACGCATGGCGCATAACTCAAAATGCATAACGCATAACGCATAACGCATAACGCATAACGCATAACGCATAACGCATAACGCATAACGCATAACGCATAACGCATAACGCATAACGCATAACGCATAACGCATAACGCATAACGCATAACGCATAACGCATAACGCATAACGCATAACGCACAACGCATATCGCATAACGCATAACGCATAATGCATAACGCATAACGCAAACTTATAACGCACAACGCATAACGAATACAGCAAAACGCATAATGCTTAACGCATAACGGATCACGCATAACGCATAACGCACAACGCATATCGCATAACGCATAACGCATAACGCATAACGCATAACGCATGGCGCATAACTCAAAATGCATAACGCATAACGCATAACGCATAACGCATAACGCAAACGTATAACGCACAACGCATAACGAATACAGCAAAACGCATAACGCATAACGCATAACGCATAACGCATAACGCATAACGCATAACGCATAACGCATAACGTATAACGCATAACGCATAACGCATAACGCATAACGCATACCGTATAACGCATAACGCATAACGCATAACGCATAACGCATAACGCATAACGCATAACGCATAACGCATAGCGCATAACGCATAACGCATAACGCATAACGCAAAACGCATAACGTTAACGCATAACCCATAACGCATAAGGCTAGATGCATGACGAATTTCGCATATCACATAACGCATAAGGCTTGATGCATGACGCATATCGCATAACGCATAACGCATAACCATAACGCATAACGCATAACCCATAACGCATAAAGCATAACGCATAACGCATAACGCATAACGCATAACGCATAACGCATAACGCATAACGCATAACGCATAACGCATAACGCATAACGCATACCGCATAACGCATAACGCATAACGCATAACGCATAACGCATAACGCATAACGCATAAAGCATAACGCATAACGCATACCGCATAACGCATAACGCATAACGCATAACGCATAACGCATAACGCATAACGCATAACGTATAGCGCATAACGCATACCGCATAACGCATAACGCATAACGCATAACGCATAACGCATAACGCATAACGTATAACGCATAACGCATAACGCATAACGCATAACGCATAACGCATAACGCATAACGCATAACGCACAACGCATAACGCATAACACATAACGCATAACGCATAACGCATGACGCATAACGCATAACGCATAACGCATAACGCATAACGCATCACGCATAACGCACAACGCATAACGCATAACGCCTTACGGATCAGGCATAACGCATAACGCATAATGCATAACACATAACGCATAACGCATAACGCATAACGCATAACGCATAACGCATAACGCATAACGCATAACGCATAACGCATAACACATAACGCATAACGCATAACGCATAACGCATAACGCATAACGCATAACGCATAACGCATGTCGGATCACTCATAGCGCATAACGCATAACGCATAAAGCATAAAGCATAACGTATAACGCATAACGCATAACGCATAACGCATAACGCATAACGCATAACGCACAATGCATATCGCATAACGCATAACGCATAACGCAAAACGCATGGCGCATAACTCAAAATGCATAACGCATAACGCATAACGCATAACGCATAACGCATAACGCATATTGCATAACGCATAACGCATAACGCATAACGCATAACGCATGGCGCATAACTCAAAATGCATAACGCATAACGCATAACGCATAACGCATAACGCATAACGCACAACGCACATCGCATAACGCATAACGCATGGCGCATAACTCAAAATGCATAACGCATAACGCATAACGCATAACGCATAACGCAAACGTATAACGCACAACGCATAACGAATACAGCAAAACGCATAATGCCTAACGCATAACGGATCACGCATAACGCATAAGGCATAACGCATAACGCATAACGCATATCGAATAACGCATAACGTGTAACTCATAACGCATAACGCATAAAGCATAATGCTTAACGCATAACGCATAACGCTTATCGCATAACGCATAAGGCATAACGCATAACGCATAACGCATATCGAATAACGCATAACGTGTAACTCATAACGCATAACGCATAAAGCATAATGCTTAACGCATAACGCATAACGCTTATCGCATAACGCATAACTCAAAATGCATAACGCATAACGCATAACGCATAACGCAAACGTATAACGCACAACGCATAACGAATACAGCAAAACGCATAATGCTTAACGCATAACGGATCACGCATAACGCATAAGGCATAACGCATAACGCATATCGCATAACGCATAACGCATAACGCATAACGCATGGCGCATAACTCAAAATGCATAACGCATAACGCATAACGCATAACGCATAACGCATAACGCACAACGCATGGCGCATAACTCAAAATGCATAACGCATAACGCATAACGCATAACGCAAACGTATAACGCACAACGCATAACGAATACAGCAAAACGCATAATGCTTAACGCATAACGGATCACGCATAACGCATAAGGCATAACGCATAACGCATATCGCATAACGCATAACGCATAACGCATAACGCATGGCGCATAACTCAAAATGCATAACGCATAACGCATAACGCATAACGCATAACGCATAACGCATAACGCAAACGTATAACGCACAACGCATAACGAATACAGCAAAACGCATAATGCTTAACGCATAACGGATCACGCATAACGCATAACGCACAACGCATATCGCATAACGCATAACGCATAACGCATAACGCATAACGCATAACGCACAACGCACATCGCATAACGCATAACGCATAACGCATCACGCATAACGCATAACGCATAACGCATAACGCATAACGCATAACGCATAACGCATAACGCATAACGCATAACGCATAACGCATAACGCATAACGCATAACGCATAACGCATAACGCATAACGCATAACGCACAACGCACATCGCATAACGCATAACGCATAACGCATCACGCATAACGCACACCGCATATCGGATAACGTATAACGCAAAACGCATAACGCATAACGCATAACCCATAACGCATAACGCATGTCGGATCACTCATAACGCATAACGCATAACGCATAAAGCATAAAGCATAACGTATAACGCATAACGCATATCGCATAACGCATAACGCATAACCCATAACGCATAACGCATAACGCATAACGCATAACGCATAACGCATAACGCATAACGCATAACGCATAACGCATAACGCATAACGCATAACGCATAACGCATAACGCATAACGCATAACGCATAACGCATAACGCATAACGCATAACGCATAACGCATAACGCATAACGCATAACGCATAACGCATAACGCATAACGCATCACGCATAACGCACAACGCATAACGCATAACGCCTTACGGATCAGGCATAACGCATAACGCATAATGCATAACACATAACGCATAACGCATAACGCATAACGCATAACGCATAACGCATAACGCATAACGCATAACGCATAACGCATAACACATAACGCATAACGCATAACGCATAACGCATAACGCATAACGCATAACGCATGTCGGATCACTCATAGCGCATAACGCATAACGCATAAAGCATAAAGCATAACGTATAACGCATAACGCATAACGCATAACGCATAACGCATAACGCATAACGCATAACGCATAACGCACAATGCATATCGCATAACGCATAACGCATAACGCAAAACGCATGGCGCATAACTCAAAATGCATAACGCATAACGCATAACGCATAACGCATAACGCATAACGCATAACGCATAACGCATAACGGATAACGCATAACGCATATCGCATAATGCACAACGCATATCGCATAACGCATAACGCACAACGCATATCGCATAACGCATAACGCATAACGCATAACGCATGGCGCATACCTCAAAATGCATAACGCATAACGCATAACGCATAACGCATAACACATAACGCATAACGCATAACTCAAAATGCAAAACGCATAACGCATAACGCATAACGCAAACGTATAACGCATAACGCATAACGCATCACGCATAACGCATAACGCATAACGCATAACGCATAACGCATAACGCATAACGCATAACGCATGTCGGATCACTCATAGCGCATAACGCATAACGCATAAAGCATAAAGCATAACGTATAACGCATAACGCATAACGCATAACGCATAACGCATAACCCACAATGCATATCGCATAACGCATAACGCATAACGCAAAACGCATGGCGCATAACTCAAAATGCATAACGCATAACGCATAACGCATAACGCATAACGCATAACGCATAACGCATAACGCATATTGCATAACGCATAACGCATAACGCATAACGCATAACGCATGGCGCATAACTCAAAATGCATAACGCATAACGCATAACGCATAACGCATAACGCATAACGCACAACGCACATCGCATAACGCATAACGCATGGCGCATAACTCAAAATGCATAACGCATAACGCATAACGCATAACGCATAACGCAAACGTATAACGCACAACGCATAACGAATACAGCAAAACGCATAATGCCTAACGCATAACGGATCACGCATAACGCATAAGGCATAACGCATAACGCATAACGCATATCGAATAACGCATAACGTGTAACTCATAACGCATAACGCATAAAGCATAATGCTTAACGCATAACGCATAACGCTTATCGCATAACGCATAAGGCATAACGCATAACGCATATCGAATAACGCATAACGTGTAACTCATAACGCATAACGCATAAAGCATAATGCTTAACGCATAACGCATAACGCTTATCGCATAACGCATAACTCAAAATGCATAACGCATAACGCATAACGCATAACGCAAACGTATAACGCACAACGCATAACGAATACAGCAAAACGCATAATGCTTAACGCATAACGGATCACGCATAACGCATAAGGCATAACGCATAACGCATATCGCATAACGCATAACGCATAACGCATAACGCATGGCGCATAACTCAAAATGCATAACGCATAACGCATAACGCATAACGCATAACGCATAACGCATAACGCATAACGCAAACGTATAACGCACAACGCATAACGAATACAGCAAAACGCATAATGCTTAACGCATAACGGATCACGCATAACGCATAAGGCATAACGCATAACGCATATCGCATAACGCATAACGCATAACGCATAACGCATGGCGCCTAACTCAAAATGCATAACGCATAACGCATAACGCATAACGCATAACGCATAACGCACAACGCATATCGGATAACGTATAACGCATAACGCATAACGCATAACGCAAAACGCATAACGTTAACGCATAACCCATAACGCATAAGGCTAGATGCATGACGAATTTCGCATATCACATAACGCATAAGGCTTGATGCATGACGCATATCGCATAACGCATAACGCATAACCATAACGCATAACGCATAACCCATAACGCATAAAGCATAACGCATAACGCATAACGCATAACGCATAACGCATAACGCATAACGCATAACGCATAACGCATAACGCATAACGCATAACGCATAACGCATAACGCATAACGCATAACGCATAACGCATAACGCAAAACGCATAACGTTAACGCATAACCCATAACGCATAAGGCTAGATGCATGACGAATTTCGCATATCACATAACGCATAAGGCTTGATGCATGACGCATATCGCATAACGCATAACGCATAACCATAACGCATAACGCATAACCCATAACGCATAAAGCATAACGCATAACGCATAACGCATAACGCATAACGCATAACGCATAACGCATAACGCATAACGCATAACGCATAACGCATAACGCATAACGCATAACGCATAACGCATAACGCATAACGCATAACGCAAAATGCATAATGTTAACGCATAACCCATAACGCATAAGGCTAGATGCATGACGAATTTCGCATATCACATAACGCATAAGGCTTGATGCATGACGCATATCGCATAACGCATAAGTCATAACCATAACGCATAACGCATAACCCATAACGCATAAAGCATAACGCATAACGCATAACGCATAACGCATAACGCATAACGCATAACGCATAACGCATAACGCATAACGCATAACGCATAACGCATACCGCATAACGCATAACGCATAACGCATAACGCATAACGCATAACGCATAAAGCATAACGCATAACGCATACCGCATAACGCATAACGCATAACGCATAACGCATAACGCATAACGCATAACGCATAACGCATAACGCATAACGTATAACGCATAACGCATACCGCATAACGCATAACGCATAACGCATAACGCATAACGCATAACGCATAACGCATAACGCATAACGCATAACGCATAACGTATAACGCATAACGCATAACGCATAACGCATAACGCATACCGTATAACGCATAACGCATAACGCATAACGCATAACGCATAACGCATAACGCATAACGCATAACGCATAACGCATAACGCATAACGCATAACGCATACCGTATAACGCATAACGCATAACGCAAACGTATAGCGCACAACGGATAACGCATAAACCACAACCCATACTTCATAACGCCTAACGCATAATGCACAACGCATAACGAACACCGGAAAACCCATAACGCCTAACGCATAACGGATCACTCATAACGCATAATGCATAACGCATAACGCATAAAGCATAACGCATAACGCATATCGCATAACGCATAACGCATAACGCATAACGCATAACGCATAACGCATAACGCATAACGCATAACGTATAACGCATAACGCATAACGCATAACGCAGAACGCATAACGCATAACGCATAACGCATAACGCATAACGCATAACGCATAACGCATAACGCATAACGCATAACGCATAACGCATAAAGCATAACGCATAACGCATATCGCATAACGCATAACGCATAACGCATAACGCATAACGCATAACGCATAACGCATAACGCATAACGTATAACGCATAACGCATAACGCATAACGCAGAACGCATAACGCATAACGCATAACGCATAACGCATAACGCATAACGCATAACGCATAACGCATAACGCATAACGCATAACGCATAACGCATAACGCATAACGCATAACGCATAACGCATAACGCATAACGCATAACGCATAACACATAATGCATAACGCATAACGCATAACGCATAACGCATAACGCATAACGCATAACGCATAACGCATAACGCATAACGCATAACGCATAACGCATAACGCATAACGCATAACGCATAACGCATAACGCATAAGGCATAACGCATAACGCATAACGTATAACGCATAACGCATACCGCATAACGCTTAACGCATAACGGATCACGCATAACGCATAACGCATAACGCATAACGCATAACGCATAACGCATAACGCATAACGCATAACGCATAACGCATAACGCATAACGCATAACGCATAACGCATAACGCATAACGCATAACGTATAACGCATAACGCATACCGCATAACGCATAACGCATAACGCATAACGCATAACGCATAACGCATAACGCATAACGCATAACGCATAACGCATAACGCATAACGCATAACGCATAACGCATAACGCAAAACGCATAACGTTAACGCATAACCCCTAACGCAATAACGCATAACGCATAACGTATAACGCATAACGCATACCGTATAACGCATAAAGCATAACGCAAACGTATAGCGCACAACGGATAACGCATAAACCACAACCCATACTTCATAACGCCTAACGCATAATGCACAACGCATAACGAACACCGGAAAACCCATAACGCCTAACGCATAACGGATCACTCATAACGCATAATGCATAACGCATAACGCATAAAGCATAACGCATAACGCATATCGCATAACGCATAACGCATAACGCATAACGCATAACGGATAACGCATAACGCATAACGCATAACGTATAACGCATAACGCATAACGCATAACGCAGAACGCATAACGCATAACGCATAACGCATAACGCATAACGCATAACGCATAACGCATAACGCATAACGCATAACGCATAACGCATAACGCATAACGCATAACGCATAACGCATAACGCATAACGCATAACGCATAACGCATAACGCATAACGCATAACGCATAACGCATAACGCATAACGCAAAACGCATAACGTTAACGCATAACCCATAACGCATAAGGCTAGATGCATGACGAATTTCGCATATCACATAACGCATAAGGCTTGATGCATGACGCATATCGCATAACGCATAACGCATAACCATAACGCATAACGCATAACCCATAACGCATAAAGCATAACGCATAACGCATAACGCATAACGCATAACGCATAACTCATAACGCATAACGCATAACGCATAACGCATAACGCATACCGCATAACGCATAACGCATAACGCATAACGCATAACGCATAACGCATAACGCATAAAGCATAACGCATAACGCATACCGCATAACGCATAACGCATAACGCATAACGCATAACGCATAACGCATAACGCATAACGTATAACGCATAACGCATACCGCATAACGCATAACGCATAACGCATAACGCATAACGCATAACGCATAACGTATAACGCATAACGCATAACGCATAACGCATAACGCATAACGCATAACGCATAACGCATAACGCACAACGCATAACGCATAACGCATAACGCATAACGCATAACGCATAACGCATAACGCATAACGCATAACGCATAACGCATAACGCATAACGCAAAACGCATAACGTTAACGCATAACCCATAACGCATAAGGCTAGATGCATGACGAATTTCGCATATCACATAACGCATAAGGCTTGATGCATGACGCATATCGCATAACGCATAACGCATAACCATAACGCATAACGCATAACCCATAACGCATAAAGCATAACGCATAACGCATAACGCATAACGCATAACGCATAACGCATAACGCATAACGCATAACGCATAACGCATAACGCATACCGCATAACGCATAACGCATAACGCATAACGCATAACGCATAACGCATAAAGCATAACGCATAACGCATACCGCATAACGCATAACGCATAACGCATAACGCATAACGCATAACGCATAACGCATAACGCATAACGCATAACGTATAACGCATAATGCATAACGCATAAAGCGTAACGCATAACGCATAACGCAGAACGCATAACGCATAAAGCATAACGCATAACGCATACCGCATAACGCATAACGCATAACGCATAACGCATAACGCATAACGTATAACGCATAACGCATACCGCATAACGCATAACGCATAACGCATAACGCATAACGCATAACGCATAACGCATAACGCATAACGTATAACGCATAACGCATAACGCATAACGCATACCGTATAACGCATAACGCATAACGCATAACGCATAACGCATAACGCATAACGCATAACGCATAACGCATAACGCATAACGCATAACGCATAACGCATAACGCATAACGCATAACGCATAACGCATAACGCATAACGCATAACGCATAACGTATAACGCATAACGCATACCGCATAACGCTTAACGCATAACGGATCACGCATAACGCATAACGCATAACGCATAACGCATAACGCATAACGCATAACGCATAACGCATAACGCATAACGCATAACGCATAACGCATAACGTATAACGCATAACGCATAACGCATAACGCATAACGCATAACGCATAACGCATAACGCATAACGCATAACGCATAACGCATAACGCATAACGCATAACGCATAACGCATAACGCATAACGCATAACGCATAACGCATAACGCATAACGCATAACGCATAACGCATAACGCATAACGCATAACGCATAACGCATAACGCATAACGCATAACACATAATGCATAACGCATAATGCACAACGCATAACGAATACAGCAAAACGCATAACGCTTAACGCATAACGGATCACGCATAACGCATAACGCATAATGCGTAACGCATAACGCATAACGCATAAGGCATAATGCATAACGCATAAAGCGTAACGCATAACGCATAACGCAGAACGCATAACGCATAAAGCATAACGCATAACGCATACCGCATAACGCATAACGCATAACGCATAACGCATAACGCATAACGCATAACGCATAACGCATAACGTATAACGCATAACGCATACCGCATAACGCATAACGCATAACGCATAACGCATAACGCATAACGCATAACGCATAACGCATAACGTATAACGCATAACGCATAACGCATAACGCATAACGCATACCGTATAACGCATAACGCATAACGCATAACGCATAACGCATACCGCATAACGCATAACGCATAACGCATAACGCAAAACGCATAACGTTAACGCATAACCCATAACGCATAAGGCTAGATGCATGACGAATTTCGCATATCACATAACGCATAAGGCTTGATGCATGACGCATATCGCATAACGCATAACGCATAACCATAACGCATAACGAATACAGCAAAACGCATAACGCTTAACGCATAACGGATCACGCATAACGCATAACGCATAACGCATAACGCATAACGCATAACGCATAACGCATAACGCATAACGCATAACGCATAACGTATAACGCATAACGCATACCGCATAACGCTTAACGCATAACGGATCACGCATAACGCATAACGCATAACGCATAACGCATAACGCATAACGCATAACGCATAACGCATAACGCATAACGCATAACGCATAACGCATAACGTATAACGCATAACGCATAACGCATAACGCATAACGCATAACGCATAACGCATAACGCATAACGCATAACGCATAACGCATAACGCATAACGCATAACGCATAACGCATAACGCATAACGCATAACGCATAACGCATAACGCATAACGCATAACGCATAACGCATAACGCATAACGCATAACGCATAACGCATAACGCATAACGCATAACGCATAACGCATAACACATAATGCATAACGCATAATGCACAACGCATAACGAATACAGCAAAACGCATAACGCTTAACGCATAACGGATCACGCATAACGCATAACGCATAATGCATAACGCATAACGCATAACGCATAAGGCATAATGCATAACGCATAAAGCGTAACGCATAACGCATAACGCAGAACGCATAACGCATAAAGCATAACGCATAACGCATACCGCATAACGCATAACGCATAACGCATAACGCATAACGCATAACGCATAACGCATAACGTATAACGCATAACGCATACCGCATAACGCATAACGCATAACGCATAACGCATAACGCATAACGCATAACGCATAACGCATAACGTATAACGCATAACGCATAACGCATAACGCATAACGCATACCGTATAACGCATAACGCATAACGCATAACGCATAACGCATACCGCATAACGCATAACGCATAACGCATAACGCAAAACGCATAACGTTAACGCATAACCCATAACGCATAAGGCTAGATGCATGACGAATTTCGCATATCACATAACGCATAAGGCTTGATGCATGACGCATATCGCATAACGCATAACGCATAACCATAACGCATAACGAATACAGCAAAACGCATAACGCTTAACGCATAACGGATCACGCATAACGCATAACGCATAACGCATAACGCATAACGCCTAACGCATAACGCATACCGCATAACGCATAACGCATAACGCATAACGCATATCGCATAACGCATAACGCATAAAGCATTACGCATAACGCATACCGCATAACGCATAACGCATAACGCATAACGCATAACGCATAACGCATAACGTATAACGCATAACGCATACCGCATAACGCATAACGCATAACGCATAACGCATAACGCATAACGCATAACGCATAACGCATAACGCATAACGTATAACGCATAACGCATAACGCATAAAGCATAACGCATACCGTATAACGCATAACGCATAACGCATAACGCATAACGCATAACGCATAACGCATAACGCATAACGCATAACGCATAACGCATAACGCATAACGCAAAACGCATAACGTTAACGCATAACCCATAACGCATAAGGCTAGATGCATGACGAATTTCGCATATCACATAACGCATAAGGCATGATGCATGACGCATATCGCATAACGCATAACGCATAACCATAACGCATAACCCATAACGCATAAAGCATAACGCATAACGCATAACGCATAACGCATAACGCATAACGCATAACGCATAACGCATAACGCATAACGCATAACGCATACCGCATAACGCATAACGCATAACGCATAACGCATAACGCATAACGCATAACGCATAACGCATAACGCATAACGCATAACGCATAACGCATCACGCATAACGCACAACGCATAACGCATAACGCCTTACGGATCAGGCATAACGCATAACGCATAATGCATAACACATAACGCATAACGCATAACGCATAACGCATAACGCATAACGCATAACGCATAACGCATAACGCATAACGCATAACGCATAACACATAACGCATAACGCATAACGCATAACGCATAACGCATAACGCATAACGCATGTCGGATCACTCATAGCGCATAACGCATAACGCATAAAGCATAAAGCATAACGTATAACGCATAACGCATAACGCATAACGCATAACGCATAACGCATAACGCATAACGCACAACGCAAATCGCATAACGCATAACGCATAACGCAAAACGCATGGCGCATAACTCAAAATGCATAACGCATAACGCATAACGCATAACGCATAACGCATAACGCATAACGCATAACGCATAACGCATAACGGATAACGCATAACGCATATCGCATAATGCACAACGCATATCGCATAACGCATAACGCACAACGCATATCGCATAACGCATAACGCATAACGCATAACGCATGGCGCATACCTCAAAATGCATAACGCATAACGCATAACGCATAACGCATAACACATAACGCATAACGCATAACGCATAACGCACAACGCATATCGCATAACGCATAACGCATAACGCATAACGCATGGCGCATAACTCAAAATGCAAAACGCATAACGCATAACGCATAACGCAAACGTATAACGCACAACGCATAACGAATACAGCAAAACGCATAATGCTTAACGCATAACGGATCACGCATAACGCATAACGCATAACGCATAACGCATAACGCATATCGCATAACGCATAACGCATAACGCATAACGCATGGCGCATAACTCAAAATGCATAACGCATAACGCATAACGCATAACGCATAACGCATAACGCATAACGCATAACGCATAACGCATAACGCATAACGCATAACGCATAACGCATAACGCACAACGCATATCGCATAACGCATAACGCACAACGCATATCGCATAACGCATAACGCATAACGCATAACGCATGGCGCATAACTCAAAATGCATAACGCATAACGCATAACGCATAACGCATAACGCATAACGCATAACGCATAACGCATAACGCATAACGCATAACGCATAACGCATAACGCACAACGCATATCGCATAACGCATAACGCATAACGGATAACGCATGGCGCATAACTCAAAATGCATAACGCATAACGCATAACGCATAACGCATAACGCATAACGCATAACGCACAACGCACATCGCATAACGCATAACGCATGGCGCATAACTCAAAATGCATAACGCATAACGCGTAACGCAGAACGCATAACGCAAACGTATAACGCACAACGCATAACGAATACAGCAAAACGCATAATGCCTAACGCATAACGGATCACGCATAACGCATAAGGCATAACGCATAACGCATAACGCATATCGAATAACGCATAACGTGTAACTCATAACGCATAACGCATAAAGCATAATGCTTAACGCATAACGCATAACGCTTATCGCATAACGCATAAGGCATAACGCATAACGCATAACGCATATCGAATAACGCATAACGTGTAACTCATAACGCATCACGCATAAAGCATAATGCTTAACGCATAACGCATAACGCTTATCGCATAACGCATAACTCAAAATGCATAACGCATAACGCATAACGCATAACGCAAACGTATAACGCACAACGCATAACGAATACAGCAAAACGCATAATGCTTAACGCATAACGGATCACGCATAACGCATAAGGCATAACGCATAACGCATATCGCATAACGCATAACGCATAACGCATAACGCATGGCGCATAACTCAAAATGCATAACGCATAACGCATAACGCATAACGCATAACGCATAACGCACAACGCATATCGGATAACGTATAACGCAAAACGCATAACGCATAACGCATAACCCATAACGCATGACGCATGTCGGATCACTCATAACGCATAACGCATAACGCATAAAGCATAAAGCATAACGTATAACGCATAACGCATATCGCATAACGCATAACGCATAACCCATAACGCATAACGCATAACGCATAACGCATAACGCATAACGCATAACGCATAACGCATAACGCATAACGCATAACGCATAACGCATAACGCATAACGCATAACGCATAACGCATAACGCATAACGCATAACGCATAACGCATAACGCATAACGCATAACGCATAACGCATAACGCATAACGCATAACGCATAACGCATAACGCATAACGCATAACGCATAGCGCATAACGCACAACGCATATCGCGTAACGCATAACGCATAATGCATAACGCATGGCGCATAACTCAAAATGCATAACGCATAACGCATAACGCATAACGCAAACGTATAACGCACAACGCATAACGAATACAGCAAAACGCATAATGCTTAACGCATAACGGATCACGCATAACGCATAACGCATACCGCATAACGCATAACGCATAACGCATAACGCATAACGCATAACGCATAACGCATAACGTATAACGCATAACGCATACCGCATAACGCATAACGCATAACGCATAACGCATAACGCATAACGCATAACGCATAACGCATAACGTATAACGCATAACGCATAACGCATAACGCATAACGCATACCGTATAACGCATAACGCATAACGCATAAACCACAACCCATACTTCATAACGCCTAACGCATAATGCACAACGCATAACGAACACCGGAAAACCCATAACGCCTAACGCATAACGGATCACTCATAACGCATAACGCATAAAGCATAACGCATAACGCATATCGCATAACGCAGAACGCATAACGCATAACGCATAACGCATAACGCATAACGCATAACGCATAACGCATAACGTATAACGCATAACGCATAACGCATAACGCATAACGCATAACGCATAACGCATAACGCATAACGCATAACTCATAACGCATAACGCATAACGCATAACGCATAACGCATAACGCACAACGCATAACGCATAACGCCTGACGGATCAGGCATAACGCATAACGCATAATGCATAACACATAACGCATAACGCATAACGCATAACGCATAACGCATAACGCATAACGCATAACGCATAACGCATAACGCATAACGCATAACGCATAACGCATAACACATAACGCATAACGCATAACGCATAACGCATAACGCATAACGCATAACGCATAACGCATGTCGGATCACTCATAGCGCATAAAGCATAACGCATAAAGCATAAAGCATAACGTATAACGCATAACGCATAACGCATAACGCATAACGCATAACGCACAACGCAAATCGCATAACGCATAACGCATAACGCAAAACGCATGGCGCATAACTCAAAATGCATAACGCATAACGCATAACGCATAACGCATAACGCATAACGCATAACGCATAACGCATAACGCATAACGGATAACGCATAACGCATATCGCATAATGCACAACGCATAACGCATAACGCACAACGCATATCGCATAACGCATAACGCATAACGCATAACGCATGGCGCATACCTCAAAATGCATAACGCATAACGCATAACGCATAACGCATAACACATAACGCATAACGCATAACGCATAACGCATAACGCACAACGCATATCGCATAACGCATAACGCATAACGCATAACGCATGGCGCATAACTCAAAATGCAAAACGCATAACGCATAACGCATAACGCAAACGTATAACGCACAACGCATAACGAATACAGCAAAACGCATAATGCTTAACGCATAACGGATCACGCATAACGCATAACGCATAACGCATAACGCATATCGCATAACGCATAACGCATAACGCATAACGCATGGCGCATAACTCAAAATGCATAACGCATAACGCATAACGCATAACGCATAACGCATAACGCATAACGCATAACGCATAATGCATAACGCATAACGCATAACGCACAACGCATATCGCATAACGCATAACGCACAACGCATATCGCATAACGCATAACGCATAACGCATAACGCATGGCGCATAACTCAAAATGCATAACGCATAACGCATAACGCATAACGCATAAAGCATAACGCATAACGCATAACGCATAACGCATAACGCATAACGCATAACGCACAACGCATATCGCATAACGCATAACGCATAATGCATAACGCATAACGCAAACGTATAACGCACAACGCATAACGAATACAGCAAAACGCATAATGCTTAACGCATAACGGATCACGCATAACGCATAACGCACAACGCATATCGCATAACGCATAACGCATAACGCATAACGCATGGCGCATAACTCAAAATGCATAACGCATAACGCATAACGCATAACGCATAACGCATAACGCATAACGCACAACGCACATCGCATAACGCATAACGCATTGCGCATAACTCAAAATGCATAACGCATAACGCGTAACGCATAACGCATAACGCAAACGTATAACGCACAACGCATAACGAATACAGCAAAACGCATAATGCCTAACGCATAACGGATCACGCATAACGCATAAGGCATAACGCATAACGCATAACGCATATCGAATAACGCATAACGTGTAACTCATAACGCATAACGCATAAAGCATAATGCTTAACGCATAACGCATAACGCTTATCGCATAACGCATAAGGCATAACGCATAACGCATAACGCATATCGAATAACGCATAACGTGTAACTCATAACGCATAACGCATAAAGCATAATGCTTAACGCATAACGCATAACGCTTATCGCATAACGCATAACTCAAAATGCATAACGCATAACGCATAACGCATAACGCAAACGTATAACGCACAACGCATAACGAATACAGCAAAACGCATAATGCTTAACGCATAACGGATCACGCATAACGCATAAGGCATAACGCATAACGCATATCGCATAACGCATAACGCATAACGCATAACGCATAACGCATAACGCATAACGCATAACGCATAACGCATAACGCATAACGCATAACGCATAACGCATAACGCATAACGCATAACGCATAACGCATAACGCATAACGCATAACGCATAACGCATAACGCATAACGCATAACGCATAACGCATAACGCATAGCGCATAACGCACAACGCATATCGCGTAACGCATAACGCATAATGCATAACGCATGGCGCATAACTCAAAATGCATAACGCATAACGCATAACGCATAACGCAAACGTATAACGCACAACGCATAACGAATACAGCAAAACGCATAATGCTTAACGCATAACGGATCACGCATAACGCATAACGCATAACGCATACCGCATAACGCATAACGCATAACGCATAACGCATAACGCATAACGCATGGCGCATAACTCAAAATGCATAACGCATAACGCATAACGCATAACGCATAACGCATAACGCATAACGCATAACGCATAACGCATAACGCATAACGCATAACGCACAACGCATATCGCATAACGCATAACGCACAACGCATATCGCATAACGCATAACGCATAACGCATAACGCATGGCGCATAACTCAAAATGCATAACGCATAACGCATAACGCATAACGCATAACGCATAACGCATAACGCATAACGCATAACGCATAACGCATAACGCACAACGCATATCGCATAACGCATAACGCATAATGCATAACGCATAACGCAAACGTATAACGCACAACGCATAACGAATACAGCAAAACGCATAATGCTTAACGCATAACGGATCACGCATAACGCATAACGCACAACGCATATCGCATAACGCATAACGCATAACGCATAACGCATGGCGCATAACTCAAAATGCATAACGCATAACGCATAACGCATAACGCATAACGCATAACGCACAACGCACATCGCATAACGCATAACGCATGGCGCATAACTCAAAATGCATAACGCATAACGCGTAACGCATAACGCATAACGCAAACGTATAACGCACAACGCATAACGAATACAGCAAAACGCATAATGCCTAACGCATAACGGATCACGCATAACGCATAAGGCATAACGCATAACGCATAACGCATATCGAATAACGCATAACGTGTAACTCATAACGCATAACGCATAAAGCATAATGCTTAACGCATAACGCATAACGCTTATCGCATAACGCATAAGGCATAACGCATAACGCATAACGCATATCGAATAACGCATAACGTGTAACTCATAACGCATAACGCATAAAGCATAATGCTTAACGCATAACGCATAACGCTTATCGCATAACGCATAACTCAAAATGCATAACGCATAACGCATAACGCATAACGCAAACGTATAACGCACAACGCATAACGAATACAGCAAAACGCATAATGCTTAACGCATAACGGATCACGCATAACGCATAAGGCATAACGCATAACGCATATCGCATAACGCATAACGCATAACGCATAACGCATAACGCATAACGCATAACGCATAACGCATAACGCATAACGCATAACGCATAACGCATAACGCATAACGCATAACGCATAACGCATAACGCATAACGCATAACGCATAACGCATAACGCATAACGCATAGCGCATAACGCACAACGCATATCGCGTAACGCATAACGCATAATGCATAACGCATGGCGCATAACTCAAAATGCATAACGCATAACGCATAACGCATAACGCAAACGTATAACGCACAACGCATAACGAATACAGCAAAACGCATAATGCTTAACGCATAACGGATCACGCATAACGCATAACGCATAACGCATACCGCATAACGCATAACGCATAACGCATAACGCATAACGCATAACGCATAACGCATAACGCATAACGTATAACGCATAACGCATACCGCATAACGCATAACGCATAACGCATAACGCATAACGCATAACGCATAACGCATAACGCATAACGTATAACGCATAACGCATAACGCATAACGCATAACGCATACCGTATAACGCATAACGCATAACGCATAACGCATAACGCATAACGCATAACGCATAATGCATAACGCATAACGCATAACGCATAACGCATAACGCATAACGCAAAACGCATAACGTTAACGCATAACCCCTAACGCAATAACGCATAACGCATAACGTATAACGCATAACGCATACCGTATAACGCATAACGCATAACGCAAACGTATAGCGCACAACGGATAACGCATAAACCACAACCCATACTTCATAACGCCTAACGCATAATGCACAACGCATAACGAACACCGGAAAACCCATAACGCCTAACGCATAACGGATCACTCATAACGCATAATGCATAACGCATAACGCATAAAGCATAACGCATAACGCATATCTCATAACGCAGAACGCATAACGCATAACGCATAACGCATAACGCATAACGCATAACGCATAACGCATAACGCATAACGCATAACGCATAACGCATAACGCATAACGCATAACGCATAACGCATAACGCATAACGCATAACGCATAACGCATAACGCATAACGCATAACGCATAACGCATAACGCATAACGCATAACGCATAACGCATAACGCATAACGCATAACACATAATGCATAACGCATAACGCATAACGCATAACGCATAAAGCATAACGCATAACGCATAACGCATAACGCATAACGCAAACGTATAACGCACAACGCATAACGAATACAGCAAAACGCATAATGCTTAACGCATAACGGATCACGCATAACGCATAACGCATAACCCATACCGCATAACGCATAACGCATAACGCATAACGCATATCGCATAACGCATAACGCATAACGCATAACGCATGGCGCATAACTCAAAATGCATAACGCATAACGCATAACGCATAACGCATAACGCATAACGCATAACGCATAACGCATAACGCATAACGCATAACGCATAACGCATAACGCATAACGCATAACGCATAACGCATAACGCACAACGCATATCGCATAACGCATAACGCACAACGCATATCGCATAACGCATAACGCATAACGCATAACGCATGGCGCATAACTCAAAATGCATAACGCATAACGCATAACGCATAACGCATAACGCATAACGCATAACGCATAACGCATAACGCATAACGCATAACGCATAACGCATAACGCATAACGCATATCGCATAACGCATAACGCATAATGCATAACGCATAACGCAAACGTATAACGCACAACGCATAACGAATACAGCAAAACGCATAATGCTTAACGCATAACGGATCACGCATAACGCATAACGCACAACGCATATCGCATAACGCATAACGCATAACGCATAACGCATGGCGCATAACTCAAAATGCATAACGCATAACGCATAACGCATAACGCATAACGCATAACGCATAACGCACAACGCACATCGCATAACGCATAACGCATGGCGCATAACTCAAAATGCATAACGCATAACTCGTAACGCATAACGCATAACGCAAACGTATAACGCACAACGCATAACGAATACAGCAAAACGCATAATGCCTAACGCATAACGGATCACGCATAACGCATAAGGCATAACGCATAACGCATAACGCATATCGAATAACGCATAACGTGTAACTCATAACGCATAACGCATAAAGCATAATGCTTAACGCATAACGCATAACGCTTATCGCATAACGCATAAGGCATAACGCATAACGCATAA
The DNA here is from genome assembly GCA_916610235.2 of Lasioglossum morio. Taxonomy (NCBI): domain Eukaryota; kingdom Metazoa; phylum Arthropoda; class Insecta; order Hymenoptera; family Halictidae; genus Lasioglossum; species Lasioglossum morio. Next base: position 4,788,239 of record CAKAJA020000289.1, read on the forward strand.
CGCATATCGAATAACGCATAACGTGTAACTCATAACGCATAACGCATAAAGCATAGTGCTTAACGCATAACGCATAACGCTTATCGCATAACGCATAACTCAAAATGCATAACGCATAACGCATAACGCATAACGCAAACGTATAACGCACAACGCATAACGAATACAGCAAAACGCATAATGCTTAACGCATAACGGATCACGCATAACGCATAAGGCATAACGCATAACGCATAACGCATATCGAATAACGCATAACGTGTAACTCATAACGCATAACGCATAAAGCATAATGCTTAACGCATAACGCATAACGCATAACGCATAACGCATAACGCATAACGCATAACGCATAACGCATAACGCATAACGCATAACGCATAACGCATAACGCATAACGCATAACGCATAACGCACAACGCATATCGCATAACGCATAACGCACAACGCATATCGCATAACGCATAACGCATAACGCATAACGCATGGCGCATAACTCAAAATGCATAACGCATAACGCATAACGCATAACGCATAACGCATAACGCATAACGCATAACGCATAACGCATAACGCATAACGCATAACGCATAACGCACAACGCATATCGCATAACGCATAACGCATAATGCATAACGCATAACGCAAACGTATAACGCACAACGCATAACGAATACAGCAAAACGCATAATGCTTAACGCATAACGGATCACGCATAACGCATAACGCACAACGCATATCGCATAACGCATAACGCATAACGCATAACGCATGGCGCATAACTCAAAATGCATAACGCATAACGCATAACGCATAACGCATAACGCATAACGCATAACGCACAACGCACATCGCATAACGCATAACGCATGGCGCATAACTCAAAATGCATAACGCATAACGCGTAACGCATAACGCATAACGCAAACGTATAACGCACAACGCATAACGAATACAGCAAAACGCATAATGCCTAACGCATAACGGATCACGCATAACGCATAAGGCATAACGCATAACGCATAACGCATATCGAATAACGCATAACGTGTAACTCATAACGCATAACGCATAAAGCATAATGCTTAACGCATAACGCATAACGCTTATCGCATAACGCATAAGGCATAACGCATAACGCATAACGCATATCGAATAACGCATAACGTGTAACTCATAACGCATAACGCATAAAGCATAATGCTTAACGCATAACGCATAACGCTTATCGCATAACGCATAACTCAAAATGCATAACGCATAACGCATAACGCATAGCGCAAACGTATAACGCACAACGCATAACGAATACAGCAAAACGCATAATGCTTAACGCATAACGGATCACGCATAACGCATAAGGCATAACGCATAACGCATATCGCATAACGCATAACGCATAACGCATAACGCATGGCGCATAACTCAAAATGCATAACGCATAACGCATAACGCATAACGCATAACGCATAACGCACAACGCATATCGGATAACGTATAACGCAAAACGCATAACGCATAACGCATAACCCATAACGCATAACGCATGTCGGATCACTCATAACGCATAACGCATAACGCATAAAGCATAAAGCATAACGTATAACGCATAACGCATATCGCATAACGCATATCGCATAACGCATAACGCATAACGCATAACGCATGGCGCATAACTCAAAATGCATAACGCATAACGCATAACGCATAACGCATAACGCATGGCGCATAACTCAAAATGCATAACGCATAACGCATAACGCATAACGCATAACGCATAACGCATAACGCACAACGCACATCGCATAACGCATAACGCATGGCGCATAACTCAAAATGCATAACGCATAACGCGTAACGCATAACGCATAACGCAAACGTATAACGCACAACGCATAACGAATACAGCAAAACGCATAATGCCTAACGCATAACGGATCACGCATAACGCATAAGGCATAACGCATAACGCATAACGCATATCGAATAACGCATAACGTGTAACTCATAACGCATAACCCATAAATCATAATGCTTAACGCATAACGCATAACGCTTATCGCATAACGCATAAGGAATAACGCATAACGCATAACGCATATCGAATAACGCATAACGTGTAACTCATAACGCATAACGCATAAAGCATAATGCTTAACGCATAACGCATAACGCTTATCGCATAACGCATAACTCAAAATGCATAACGCATAACGCATAACGCATAACGCAAACGTATAACGCACAACGCATAACGAATACAGCAAAACGCATAATGCTTAACGCATAACGGATCACGCATAACGCATAAGGCATAACGCATAACGCATATCGCATAACGCATAACGCATAACGCATAACGCATGGCGCATAACTCAAAATGCATAACGCATAACGCATAACGCATAACGCATAACGCATAACGCACAACGCATATCGGATAACGTATAACGCAAAACGCATAACGCATAACGCATAACCCATAACGCATAACGCATGTCGGATCACTCATAACGCATAACGCATAACGCATAAAGCATAAAGCATAACGTATAACGCATAACGCATATCGCATAACGCATAACGCATAACCCATAACGCATAACGCATAACGCATAACGCATAACGCATAACGCATAACGCATAACGCATAACGCATAACGCATAACGCATAACGCATAACGCATAACGCATAACGCATAACGCATAACGCTTAACGCATAACGGATCACGCATAACGCATAACGCATAACGCATAACGCATAACGCATAACGCATAACGCATAACGCATAACGCATAACGCATAACGCATAACGCATAACGCATAACGCATAACGCATAACGCATAACGCATAACGCATAACGCATAACGCATAACGCATATCGCATAACGCATAACGCATAACCATAACGCATAACGAATACAGCAAAACGCATAACGCTTAACGCATAACGGATCACGCATAACGCATAACGCATAACGCATAACGCATAACGCATAACGCATAACGCATAACGCATAACGCATAACGCATAACGCATAACGCATAACGCATAACGCATAACGCATAACGCATAACGCATAACGCAAAACGCATAACGTTAACGCATAACCCCTAACGCAATAACGCATAACGCATAACGTATAACGCATAACGCATACCGTATAACGCATAACGCATAACGCATAACGCACAACGGATAACGCATAAACCACAACCCATACTTCATAACGCCTAACGCATAATGCACAACGCATAACGAACACCGGAAAACCCATAACGCCTAACGCATAACGGATCACTCGTAACGCATAATGCATAACGCATAACGCATAAAGCATAACGCCTAACGCATATAGCATATCGCATAACGCATAACGCATAACGCATAACGCATAACGCATAACGCATAACGCATAACGCATAACGTATAACGCATAACGCATAACGCATAACGCATAACGCATAACGCATAACGCATAACGCATAACGCATAACGCATAACGCATAACGCATAACGCATAACGCATAACGCATAACGCATAACGCATAACGCATAACGCATAACGCATAACGCAAACGCATAACGCATAACGCATAACGCATAACGCATAACGCATAACACATAATGCATAACGCATAACGCATAACGCATAACGCATAAAGCATAACGCATAACGCATAACGCATAACACATAACGCATAACGCATAATGCACAACACATAACGAATACAGCAAAACGCATAACGCTTAACGCATAACGGATCACGCATAACGCATAACGCATAATGCATAACGCATAACGCATAACGCATAAGGCATAATGCATAACGCATAAAGCGTAACGCATAACGCATAACGCAGAACGCATAACGAATAAAGCATAACGCATAACGCATACCGCATAACGCATAACGCATAACGCATAACGCATAACGCATAACGCATAACGCGTAACGTATAACGCATAACGCATACCGCATAACGCAAAACGCATAACGCATAACGCATAACCCATAACGCATAACGCATGTCGGATCACTCATAACGCATAACGCATAACGCATAAAGCATAAAGCATAACGTATAACGCATAACGCATATCGCATAACGCATATCGCATAACGCATAACGCATAACGCATAACGCATGGCGCATAACTCAAAATGCATAACGCATAACGCATAACGCATAACGCATAACGCATGGCGCATAACTCAAAATGCATAACGCATAACGCATAACGCATAACGCATAACGCATAACGCATAACGCACAACGCACATCGCATAACGCATAACGCATGGCGCATAACTCAAAATGCATAACGCATAACGCGTAACGCATAACGCATAACGCAAACGTATAACGCACAACGCATAACGAATACAGCAAAACGCATAATGCCTAACGCATAACGGATCACGCATAACGCATAAGGCATAACGCATAACGCATAACGCATATCGAATAACGCATAACGTGTAACTCATAACGCATAACCCATAAATCATAATGCTTAACGCATAACGCATAACGCTTATCGCATAACGCATAAGGAATAACGCATAACGCATAACGCATATCGAATAACGCATAACGTGTAACTCATAACGCATAACGCATAAAGCATAATGCTTAACGCATAACGCATAACGCTTATCGCATAACGCATAACTCAAAATGCATAACGCATAACGCATAACGCATAACGCAAACGTATAACGCACAACGCATAACGAATACAGCAAAACGCATAATGCTTAACGCATAACGGATCACGCATAACGCATAAGGCATAACGCATAACGCATATCGCATAACGCATAACGCATAACGCATAACGCATGGCGCATAACTCAAAATGCATAACGCATAACGCATAACGCATAACGCATAACGCACAACGCATATCGGATAACGTATAACGCAAAACGCATAACGCATAACGCATAACCCATAACGCATAACGCATGTCGGATCACTCATAACGCATAACGCATAACGCATAAAGCATAAAGCATAACGTATAACGCATAACGCATATCGCATAACGCATAACGCATAACCCATAACGCATAACGCATAACGCATAACGCATAACGCATAACGCATAACGCATAACGCATAACGCATAACGCATAACGCATAACGCATAACGCATAACGCATAACGCATAACGCTTAACGCATAACGGATCACGCATAACGCATAACGCATAACGCATAACGCATAACGCATAACGCATAACGCATAACGCATAACGCATAACGCATAACGCATAACGCATAACGCATAACGCATAACGCATAACGCATAACGCATAACGCATAACGCATAACGCATATCGCATAACGCATAACGCATAACCATAACGCATAACGAATACAGCAAAACGCATAACGCTTAACGCATAACGGATCACGCATAACGCATAACGCATAACGCATAACGCATAACGCATAACGCATAACGCATAACGCATAACGCATAACGCATAACGCATAACGCATAACGCATAACGCATAACGCATAACGCATAACGCATAACGCAAAACGCATAACGATAACGCATAACCCCTAACGCAATAACGCATAACGCATAACGTATAACGCATAACGCATACCGAATAACGCATAACGCATAACGCAAACGTATAGCGCACAACGGATAACGCATAAACCACAACCCATACTTCATAACGCCTAACGCATAATGCACAACGCATAACGAACACCGGAAAACCCATAACGCCTAACGCATAACGGATCACTCGTAACGCATAATGCATAACGCATAACGCATAAAGCATAACGCATAACGCATATCGCATAACGCAGAACGCATAACGCATAACGCATAACGCATAACGCATAACGCATAACGCATAACGCATAACGTATAACGCATAACGCATAACGCATAACGCATAACGCATAACGCATAACGCATAACGCATAACGCATAACGCATAACGCATAACGCATAACGCATAACGCATAACGCATAACGCATAACGCATAACGCATAACGCATAACGCAAACGCATAACGCATAACGCATAACGCATAACGCATAACGCATAACACATAATGCATAACGCATAACGCATAACGCATAACGCATAAAGCATAACGCATAACGCATAACGCATAACACATAACGCATAACGCATAATGCACAACACATAACGAATACAGCAAAACGCATAACGCTTAACGCATAACGCATAACGCATAACGCATAACGCATAATGCATAACGCATAACGCATAACGCATAAGGCATAATGCATAACGCATAAAGCGTAACGCATAACGCATAACGCAGAACGCATAACGAATAAAGCATAACGCATAACGCATACCGCATAACGCATAACGCATAACGCATAACGCATAACGCATAACGCATAACGCATAACGCATAACGCATAACGCATAACGCATAACGCATAACGCATAACGCATAACGCATAACGCATAACGCATAACGCATAACGCATAACGCATAACGTATAACGCATAACGCATAACGCATAACGCATAACGCATACCGTATAACGCATAACGCATAACGCATAACGCATAACGCATAACGCATAACGCATAACGCATAACGCATAACGCATAACGCAAAACGCATAACGTTAACGCATAACCCATAACGCATAAGGCTAGATGCATGACGAATTTCGCATATCACATAACGCATAAGGCTTGATGCATGACGCATATCGCATAACGCATAACGCATAACCATAACGCATAACGAATACAGCAAAACGCATAACGCTTAACGCATAACGCATAACGCATAACGCATAACGCATAACGCATAACGCATACCGCATAACGCATAACGCATAACGCATAACGCATATCGCATAACGCATAACGCATAAAGCATTACGCATAACGCATAACGCATAACGCATAACGCATAACGCATAACGCATAACGCATAACGCATAACGTATAACGCATAACGCATAACGCATACCGTATAACGCATAACGCATAACGCATAACGCATAACGCATAACGCATAACGCATAACGCATAACGCATAACGTATAACGCATAACGCATAACGCATAACGCATAACGCATAACGCAAAACGCATAACGTTAACGCATAACCCATAACGCTTAAGGCTAGATGCATGACGAATTTCGCATATCACATAACGCATAAGGCATGATGCATGACGCATATCGCATAACGCATAACGCATAACGCATAACGCATAACGCATAAAGCATAACGCATAACGCATAACGCATAACACATAACGCATAACGCATAATGCACAACGCATAACGAATACAGCAAAACGCATAACGCTTAACGCATAACGGATCACGCATAACGCATAACGCATAATGCATAACGCATAACGCATAACGCATAAGGCATAATGCATAACGCATAAAGCGTAACGCATAACGCATAACGCAGAACGCATAACGCATAAAGCATAACGCATAACGCATACCGCATAACGCATAACGCATAACGCAAAACGCATAACGCATAACGCATAACGTATAACGCATAACGCATACCGCATAACGCATAACGCATAACGCATAACGCATAACGCATAACGCATAACGCATAACGCATAACGTATAACGCATAACGCATAAAGCATAACGCATAACGCATACCGTATAACGCATAACGCATAACGCATAACGCATAACGCATAACGCATAACGCATAATGCATAACGCATAACGCATAACGCAAAACGCATAACGTTAACGCATAACCCATAACGCATAAGGCTAGATGCATGACGAATTTCGCATATCACATAACGCATAAGGCTTGATGCATGACGCATATCGCATAACGCATAACGCATAACCACAACGCATAACGAATACAGCAAAACGCATAACGCTTAACGCATAACGGATCACGCATAACGCATAACGCATAACGCATAACGCATAACGCATAACGCATAACGCATAACGCATAACGCATAACGCATAACGCATAACGCATAACGCATAACGCATAACGCATAACGCATAACGCATAACGCATAACGCATAACGCATAACGCAAAACGCATAACGTTAACGCATAACCCCTAACGCAATAACGCATAACGCATAACGTATAACGCATAACGCATACCGTATAACGCATAACGCATAACGCAAACGTATAGCGCACAACGGATAACGCATAAACCACAACCCATACTTCATAACGCCTAACGCATACTGCACAACGCATAACGAACACCGGAAAACCCATAACGCCTAACGCATAACGGATCACTCATAACGCATAACGCATAACGCATAACGCATAACGCATAACGCATAACGCATATCGCATAACGCATAACGCATATCGCATAACGCATAACGCATAACGCATATCGCATAACGCATAACGCAAAACGCATAACGAATACAGCAAAACGCATAACGCTTAACGCACAACGGATCACGCATAACGCATAACGCATAACGCATAACGCATAACGCATAACGCATAACGCATAACGCATACCGCATAACGCATAACGCATAACGCATAACGCATATCGCATAACGCATAACGCATAAAGCATTACGCATAACGCATACCGCATAACGCATAACGCATAACGCATAACGCATAACGCATAACGCATAACGTATAACGCATAACGCATAACGCATACCGTATAACGCATAACGCATAACGCATAACGCATAACGCATAACGCATAACGCATAACGCATAACGCATAACGTATAACGCATAACGCATAACGCATAACGCATAACGCATAACGCAAAACGCATAACGTTAACGCATAACCCATAACGCTTAAGGCTAGATGCATGACGAATTTCGCATATCACATAACGCATAAGGCATGATGCATGACGCATATCGCATAACGCATAACGCATAACGCATAACGCATAACGCATAAAGCATAACGCATAACGCATAACGCATAACACATAACGCATAACGCATAATGCACAACGCATAACGAATACAGCAAAACGCATAACGCTTAACGCATAACGGATCACGCATAACGCATAACGCATAATGCATAACGCATAACGCATAACGCATAAGGCATAATGCATAACGCATAAAGCGTAACGCATAACGCATAACGCAGAACGCATAACGCATAAAGCATAACGCATAACGCATACCGCATAACGCATAACGCATAACGCAAAACGCATAACGCATAACGCATAACGTATAACGCATAACGCATACCGCATAACGCATAACGCATAACGCATAACGCATAACGCATAACGCATAACGCATAACGCATAACGTATAACGCATAACGCATAAAGCATAACGCATAACGCATACCGTATAACGCATAACGCATAACGCATAACGCATAACGCATAACGCATAACGCATAACGCATAATGCATAACGCATAACGCATAACGCAAAACGCATAACGTTAACGCATAACCCATAACGCATAAGGCTTGATGCATGACGAATTTCGCATATCACATAACGCATAAGGCTTGATGCATGACGCATATCGCATAACGCATAACGCATAACCATAACGCATAACGAATACAGCAAAACGCATAACGCTTAACGCATAACGGATCACGCATAACGCATAACGCATAACGCATAACGCATAACGCATAACGCATAACGCATAACGCATAACGCATAACGCATAACGCATAACGCATAACGCATAACGCATAACGCATAACGCATAACGCATAACGCATAACGCATAACGCATAACGCATAACGCATAACGCATAACGCATAACGCAAAACGCATAACGTTAACGCATAACCCCTAACGCAATAACGCATAACGCATAACGTATAACGCATAACGCATACCGTATAACGCATAACGCATAACGCAAACGTATAGCGCACAACGGATAACGCATAAACCACAACCCATACTTCATAACGCCTAACGCATACTGCACAACGCATAACGAACACCGGAAAACCCATAACGCCTAACGCATAACGGATCACTCATAACGCATAATGCATAACGCATAACGCATAAAGCATAACGCATAACGCATATCGCATAACGCATAACGCATATCGCATAACGCATAACGCATAACGCATATCGCATAACGCATAACGCAAAACGCATAACGCTTAACGCATAACGGATCACGCATAACGCATAACGCATAACGCATAACGCATAACGCATAACGCATAACGCATAACGCATACCGCATAACGCATAACGCATAACGCATAACGCATATCGCATAACGCATAACGCATAAAGCATTACGCATAACGCATACCGCATAACGCATAACGCATAACGCATAACGCATAACGCATAACGCATAACGCATAACGCATAACGCATAACGTATAACGCATAACGCATACCGCATAACGCATAACGCATAACGCATAACGCATAACGCATAACGCATAACGTATAACGCATAACGCATAACGCATAACGCATAACGCATACCGTATAACGCATAACGCATAACGCATAACGCATAACGCATAACGCATAACGCATAACGCATAACGCATAACGCATAACGCATAACGCATAACGCAAAACGCATAACGTTAACGCATAACCCATAACGCATAAGGCTAGATGCATGACGAATTTCGCATATCACATAACGCATAAGGCTTGATGCATGACGCATATCGCATAACGCATAACGCATAACCATAACGCATAACGAATACAGCAAAACGCATAACGCTTAACGCATAACGGATCACGCATAACGCATAACGCATAACGCATAACGCATAACGCATAACGCATAACGCATAACGCATAACGCATAACGCATAACGCATAACGCATAACGCATAACGCATAACGCATGACGCATAACGCATAACGCAAAACGCATAACGTTAACGCATAACCCCTAACGCAATAACGCATAACGCATAACGTATAACGCATAACGCATACCGTATAACGCATAACGCATAACGCAAACGTATAGCGCACAACGGATAACGCATAAACCACAACCCATACTTCATAACGCCTAACGCATAATGCACAACGCATAACGAACACCGGAAAACCCATAACGCCTAACGCATAACGGATCACTCATAACGCATAATGCATAACGCATAACGCATAAAGCATAACGCATAACGCATATCGCATAACGCAGAACGCATAACGCATAACGCATAACGCATAACGCATAACGCATAACGCATAACGTATAACGCATAACGCATAACGCATAACGCATAACGCATAACGCATAACGCATAACGCATAACGCATAAAGCGTAACGCATAACGCATAACGCAGAACGCATAACGCATAAAGCATAACGCATAACGCATACCGCATAACGCATAACGCATAACGCATAACGCATAACGCATAACGCATAACGTATAACGCATAACGCATACCGCATAACGCATAACGCATAACGCATAACGCATAACGCATAACGCATAACGCATAACGCATAACGTATAACGCATAACGCATAACGCATAACGCATAACGCATACCGTATAACGCATAACGCATAACGCATAACGCATAACGCATAACGCATAACGCATAACGCATAACGCATAACGCATAACGCATAACGCATAACGCATAACGCATAACGCATAACGCAAAACGCATAACGTTAACGCATAACCCATAACGCATAAGGCTAGATGCATGACGAATTTCGCATATCACATAACGCATAAGGCTTGATGCATGACGCATATCGCATAACGCATAACGCATAACCATAACGCATAACGAATACAGCAAAACGCATAACGCTTAACGCATAACGGATCACGCATAACGCATAACGCATAACGCATAACGCATAACGCATAACGCATAACGCATAACGCATACCGCATAACGCATAACGCATAACGCATAACGCATATCGCATAACGCATAACGCATAAAGCATTACGCATAACGCATACCGCATAACGCATAACGCATAACGCATAACGCATAACGCATAACGCATAACGTATAACGCATAACGCATACCGCATAACGCATAACGCATAACGCATAACGCATAACGCATAACGCATAACGCATAACGCATAACGTATAACGCATAACGCATAACGCATAACGCATACCGTATAACGCATAACGCATAACGCATAACGCATAACGCATAACGCATAACGCATAACGCATAACGCATAACGCATAACGCATAACGCATAACGCATAACGCAAAACTCATAACGTTAACGCATAACCCATAACGCTTAAGGCTAGATGCATGACGAATTTCGCATATCACATAACGCATAAGGCATGATGCATGACGCATATCGCATAACGCATAACGCATAACGCATAACGCATAAAGCATAACGCATAACGCATAACGCATAACACATAACGCATAACGCATAATGCACAACGCATAACGAATACAGCAAAACGCATAACGCTTAACGCATAACGGATCACGCATAACGCATAACGCATAATGCATAACGCATAACGCATAACGCATAAGGCATAATGCATAACGCATAAAGCGTAACGCATAACGCATAACGCAGAACGCATAACGCATAAAGCATAACGCATAACGCATACCGCATAACGCATAACGCATAACGCAAAACGCAAAACGCATAACGCATAACGTATAACGCATAACGCATACCGCATAACGCATAACGCATAACGCATAACGCATAACGCATAACGCATAACGCATAACGCATAACGTATAACGCATAACGCATAAAGCATAACGCATAACGCATACCGTATAACGCATAACGCATAACGCATAACGCATAACGCATAACGCATAACGCATAACGCATAACGCATAATGCATAACGCATAACGCATAACGCAAAACGCATAACGTTAACGCATAACCCATAACGCATAAGGCTAGATGCATGACGAATTTCGCATATCACATAACGCATAAGGCTTGATGCATGACGCATATCGCATAACGCATAACGCATAACCATAACGCATAACGAATACAGCAAAACGCATAACGCTTAACGCATAACGGATCACGCATAACGCATAACGCATAACGCATAACGCATAACGCATAACGCATAACGCATAACGCATAACGCATAACGCATAACGCATAACGCATAACGCATAACGCATAACGCATAACGCATAACGCATAACGCATAACGCAAAACGCATAACGTTAACGCATAACCCCTAACGCAATAACGCATAACGCATAACGTATAACGCATAACGCATACCGTATAACGCATAACGCATAACGCAAACGTATAGCGCACAACGGATAACGCATAAACCACAACCCATACTTCATAACGCCTAACGCATACTGCACAACGCATAACGAACACCGGAAAACCCATAACGCCTAACGCATAACGGATCACTCATAACGCATAATGCATAACGCATAACGCATAAAGCATAACGCATAACGCATATCGCATAACGCAGAACGCATAACGCATAACGCATAACGCATAACGCATAACGCATAACGCATAACGTATAACGCATAACGCATAACGCATAACGCATAACGCATAACGCATAACGCATAACGCATAACGCATAACGCATAACGCATAACGCATAACGCATAACGCATAACGCATAACGCATAACGCATAACGCATAACGCATAACGCATAACGCATAACGCATAACGCATAAAGCGTAACGCATAACGCATAACGCAGAACGCATAACGCATAAAGCATAACGCATAACGCATACCGCATAACGCATAACGCATAACGCATAACGCATAACGCATAACGCATAACGCATAACGCATAACGCATAACGTATAACGCATAACGCATACCGCATAACGCATAACGCATAACGCATAACGCATAACGCATAACGCATAACGCATAACGCATAACGCATAACGCATAACGCATAACGCATAACGCACAACGCAAATCGCATAACGCATAACGCATAACGCAAAACGCATGGCGCATAACTCAAAATGCATAACGCATAACGCATAACGCATAACGCATAACGCATAACGCATAACGCATAACGCATAACGGATAACGCATAACGCATATCGCATAATGCACAACGCATATCGCATAACGCATAACGCACAACGCATATCGCATAACGCATAACGCATAACGCATAACGCATGGCGCATACCTCAAAATGCATAACGCATAACGCATAACGCATAACGCATAACACATAACGCATAACGCATAACGCATAACGCACAACGCATATCGCATAACGCATAACGTATAACGCATAACGCATACCGTATAACGCATAACGCATAACGCAAACGTATAGCGCACAACGGATAACGCATAAACCACAACCCATACTTCATAACGCCTAACGCATACTGCACAACGCATAACGAACACCGGAAAACCCATAACGCCTAACGCATAACGGATCACTCATAACGCATAATGCATAACGCATAACGCATAAAGCATAACGCATAACGCATATCGCATAACGCAGAACGCATAACGCATAACGCATAACGCATAACGCATAACGCATAACGCATAACGCATAACGCATAACGTATAACGCATAACGCATAACGCATAACGCATAACGCATAACGCATAACGCATAACGCATAACGCATAACGCATAACGCATAACGCATAACGCATAACGCATAACGCATAACGCATAACGCATAACGCATAACGCATAACGCATAACGCATAACGCATAACGCATAACGCATAACGCATAACACATAATGCATAACGCATAACGCATAACGCATAACGCATAAAGCATAACGCATAACGCATAACGCATAACACATAACGCATAACGCATAATGCACAACGCATAACGAATACAGCAAAACGCATAACGCTTAACGCATAACGGATCACGCATAACGCATAACGCATAATGCATAACGCATAACGCATAACGCATAAGGCATAATGCATAACGCATAAAGCGTAACGCATAACGCATAACGCAGAACGCATAACGCATAAAGCATAACGCATAACGCATACCGCATAACGCATAACGCATAACGCATAACGCATAACGTATAACGCATAACGCATACCGCATAACGCATAACGCATAACGCATAACGCATAACGCATAACGCATAACGCATAACGCATAACGCATAACGCATAACGCATAACGCATAACGCATAACGCATAACGGATAACGCATAACGCATATCGCATAATGCACAACGCATATCGCATAACGCATAACGCACAACGCATATCGCATAACGCACAACGCAAATCGCATAACGCATAACGCATAACGCAAAACGCATGGCGCATAACTCAAAATGCATAACGCATAACGCATAACGCATAACGCATAACGCATAACGCATAACGCATAACGCATAACGGATAACGCATAACGCATATCGCATAATGCACAACGCATATCGCATAACGCATAACGCACAACGCATATCGCATAACGCATAACGCATAACGCATAACGCATGGCGCATACCTCAAAATGCATAACGCATAACGCATAACGCATAACACATAACGCATAACGCATAACGCATAACGCACAACGCATATCGCATAACGCATAACGCATACCGTATAACGCATAACGCATAACGCATAACGCATAACGCATAACGCATAACGCATAACGCATAATGCATAACGCATAACGCATAACGCAAAACGCATAACGTTAACGCATAACCCATAACGCATAAGGCTAGATGCATGACGAATTTCGCATATCACATAACGCATAAGGCTTGATGCATGACGCATATCGCATAACGCATAACGCATAACCATAACGCATAACGAATACAGCAAAACGCATAACGCTATACGCATAACGGATCACGCATAACGCATAACGCATAACGCATAACGCATAACGCATAACGCATAACGCATAACGCATAACGCATAACGCATAACGCATAACGCATAACGCATAACGCATAACGCATAACGCATAACGCATAACGCAAAACGCATAACGTTAACGCATAACCCCTAACGCAATAACGCATAACGCATAACGTATAACGCATAACGCATACCGTATAACGCATAACGCATAACGCAAACGTATAGCGCACAACGGATAACGCATAAACCACAACCCATACTTCATAACGCCTAACGCATAATGCACAACGCATAACGAACACCGGAAAACCCATAACGCCTAACGCATAACGGATCACTCATAACGCATAATGCATAACGCATAACGCATAAAGCATAACGCATAACGCATATCGCATAACGCAGAACGCATAACGCATAACGCATAACGCATAACGCATAACGCATAACGCATAACGCATAACGTATAACGCATAACGCATAACGCATAACGCATAACGCATAACGCATAACGCATAACGCATAACGCATAACGCATAACGCATAACGCATAACGCATAACGCATAACGCATAACGCATAACGCATAACGCATAACGCATAACGCATAACGCATAACGCATAACACATAATGCATAACGCATAACGCATAAAGCATAACGCATAACGCATAACACATAACGCATAACGCATAACGCATAACGCATAATGCACAACGCATAACGAATACAGCAAAACGCATAACGCTTAACGCATAACGGATCACGCATAACGCATAACGCATAATGCATAACGCATAACGCGTAACGCATAAGGCATAATGCATAACGCATAAAGCGTAACGCATAACGCATAACGCAGAACGCATAACGCATAAAGCGTAACGCATAACGCATACCGCATAACGCATAACGCATAACGCATAACGCATAACGCATAACGCATAACGCATAACGTATAACGCATAACGCATACCGCATAACGCATAACGCATAACGCATAACGCATAACGCATAACGCATAACGCATAACGCATAACGCATAACGCATAACGCATAACGCATAACGCATAACGCATAACGCATAACGCATAACGCATAACGCATAACGCATAACGCATAACGCAAAACGCATAACGTTAACGCATAACCCCTAACGCAATAACGCATAACGCATAACGTATAACGCATAACGCATACCGTATAACGCATAACGCATAACGCAAACGTATAGCGCACAACGGATAACGCATAAACCACAACCCATACTTCATAACGCCTAACGCATAATGCACAACGCATAACGAACACCGGAAAACCCATAACGCCTAACGCATAACGGATCACTCATAACGCATAATGCATAACGCATAACGCATAAAGCATAACGCATAACGCATATCGCATAACGCAGAACGCATAACGCATAACGCATAACGCATAACGCATAACGCATAACGCATAACGCATAACGCATAACGCATAACGTATAACGCATAACGCATAACGCATAACGCATAACGCATAACGCATAACGCATAACGCATAACGCATAACGCATAACGCATAACGCATAACGCATAACGCATAACGCATAACGCATAACGCATAACGCATAACGCATAACGCATAACGCATAACGCATAACGCATAACGCATAACGCATAACGCATAACGCATAACGCATAACGCATAACGCATAACGCATAACGCATAAAGCATAACGCATAACGCATAACGCATAACACATGACGCATAACGCATAATGCACAACGCATAACGAATACAGCAAAACGGATAACGCTTAACGCATAACGGATCACGCATAACGCATAACGCATAATGCATAACGCATAACGCATAACGCATAAGGCATAATGCATAACGCATAAAGCGTAACGCATAACGCATAACGCAGAACGCATAACGCATAAAGCATAACGCATAACGCATAACGCATAACGCATAACGCATAACGTATAACGCATAACGCATAACGCATAACGCATAACGCATAACGCATAACGCATAACGCATAACGCATAACGCATAACGCATAACGCATAACGCATAACGCATAACGCATAACGCATAACGCATACCGCATAACGCATAACGCATAACGCATAACGCATAACGCATAACGCAGAACGCATAACGCATAAAGCATAACGCATAACGCATACCGCATAACGCATAACGCATAACGCATAACGCATAACGCATAACGCATAACGTATAACGCATAACGCATACCGCATAACGCATACCGCATAACGCATAACGCATAACGCATAACGCATAACGCATAACGCATAACGTATAACGCATAACGCATACCGCATAACGCATAACGCATAACGCATAACGCATAACGCATAACGCATAACGCATAACGCATAACGCATAACGCATAACGCATAACGCATAACGCATAACGCATAACGCATAACGCATAACGCATAACGCATAACGCATAATGCATAACGCATAACGCATAACGCATAAAGCATAACGCATAACGCATAACGCATAACACATGACGCATAACGCATAATGCACAACGCATAACGAATACAGCAAAACGCATAACGCTTAACGCATAACGGATCACGCATAACGCATAACGCATAATGCATAACGCATAACGCATAACGCATAAGGCATAATGCATAACGCATAAAGCGTAACGCATAACGCATAACGCAGAACGCATAACGCATAAAGCATAACGCATAACGCATACCGCATAACGCATAACGCATAACGCATAACGCATAACGCATAACGCATAACGTATAACGCATAACGCATACCGCATAACGCATAACGCATAACGCATAACGCATAACGCATAACGCATAACGCATAACGCATAACGTATAACGCATAACGCATAACGCATAACGCATAACGCATACCGTATAACGCATAACGCATAACGCATAACGCATAACGCATAACGCATAACGCAAAACGCATAACGTTAACGCATAACCCCTAACGCAATAACGCATAACGTATAACGCATAACGCATACCGTATAACGCATAACGCATAACGCAAACGTATAGCGCACAACGGATAACGCATAAACCACAACCCATACTTCATAACGCCTAACGCATAATGCACAACGCATAACGAACACCGGAAAACCCATAACGCCTAACGCATAACGGATCACTCATAACGCATAATGCATAACGCATAACGCATAAAGCATAACGCATAACGCATATCGCATAACGCAGAACGCATAACGCATAACGCATAACGCATAACGCATAACGCATAACGTATAACGCATAACGCATAACGCATAACGCATAACGCATAACGCATAACGCATAACGCATAACGCATAACGCATAACGCATAACGCATAACGCATAACGCATAACGCATAACGCATAACGCATAACGCATAACGCATAACGCATAACGCATAACGCATAACACATAATGCATAACGCATAACGCATAACGCATAACGCATAAAGCATAACGCATAACGCATAACGCATAACGCATAACGCAAACGTATAACGCACAACGCATAACGAATACAGCAAAACGCATAATGCTTAACGCATAACGGATCACGCATAACGCATAACGCATAACGCATAACGCATAACGCATAACGCATAACGCATAACGCATAACGCATATCGCATAACGCATAACGCATAACGCATAACGCATGGCGCATAACTCAAAATGCATAACGCATAACGCATAACGCATAACGCATAACGCATAACGCATAACGCATAACGCATAACGCATAACGCATAACGCATAACGCATAACGCACAACGCATATCGCATAACGCATAACGCACAACGCATATCGCATAACGCATAACGCATAACGCATAACGCATGGCGCATAACTCAAAATGCATAACGCATAACGCATAACGCATAACGCATAACGCATAACGCATAACGCATAACGCATAACGCATAACGCATAACGCACAACGCATATCGCATAACGCATAACGCATAATGCATAACGCATAACGCAAACGTATAACGCACAACGCATAAAGAATACAGCAAAACGCATAATGCTTAACGCATAACGGATCACGCATAACGCATAACGCACAACGCATATCGCATAACGCATAACGCATAACGCATAACGCATGGCGCATAACTCAAAATGCATAACGCATATCGCGTAACGCATAACGCAAAACGCATAACGTTAACGCATAACCCCTAACGCAATAACGCATAACGCATAACGTATAACGCATAACGCACACCGTATAACGCATAACGCATAACGCATAACGCAAACGTATAGCGCACAACGGATAACGCATAAACCACAACCCATACTTCATAACGCCTAACGCATAATGCACAACGCATAACGAACACCGGAAAACCCATAACGCCTAACGCATAACGGATCACTCATAACGCATAATGCATAACGCATAACGCATAAAGCATAACGCATAACGCATATCGCATAACGCAGAACGCATAACGCATAACGCACAACGCATAACGAATACAGCAAAACGCATAACGCTTAACGCATAACGGATCACGCATAACGCATAACGCATAATGCATAACGCATAACGCATAACGCATAACGCATAACGCAAACGTATAGCGCACAACGGATAACGCATAAACCACAACCCATACTTCATAACGCCTAACGCATAATGCACAACGCATAACGAACACCGGAAAACCCATAACGCCTAACGCATAACGGATCACTCATAACGCATAATGCATAACGCATAACGCATAAAGCATAACGCATAACGCATATCGCATAACGCAGAACGCATAACGCATAACGCATAACGCATAACGCATAACGCATAACGTATAACCCATAACGCATAACGCATAACGCATAACGCATAACGCATAACGCATAACGCATAACGCATAACGCATAACGCATAACGCATAACGCATAACGCATAACGCATAACGCATAACGCATAACGCATAACGCATAACGCATAACGCATAACGCATAACGCATAACGCATAACGCATAACGCATAACGCATAACGCATAACGCATAACGCATAACGCATAACGCATAACGCATAACGCATAACACATAATGCATAACGCATAACGCATAACGCATAACGCATAAAGCATAATGCATAACGCATAACGCATAACACATAACGCATAACGCATAATGCACAACACATAACGAATACAGCAAAACGCATAACGCTTAACGCATAACGGATCACGCATAACGCATAACGCATAATGCATAACGCATAACGCATAACGCATAAGGCATAATGCATAACGCATAAAGCGTAACGCATAACGCATAACGCAGAACGCATAACGCATAAAGCATAACGCATAACGCATACCGCATAACGCATAACGCATAACGCATAACGCATAACGCATAACGCATAACGCATAACGTATAACGCATAACGCATACCGCATAACGCATAACGCATAACGCATAACGCATAACGCATAACGCATAACGCATAACGCATAACGTATAACGCATAACGCATAACGCATAACGCATAACGCATACCGTATAACGCATAACGCATAACGCATAACGCATAACGCATAACGCATAACGCATAACGCAAAACGCATAACGTTAACGCATAACCCATAACGCATAAGGCTAGATGCATGACGAATTTCGCATATCACATAACGCATAAGGCTTGATGCATGACGCATATCGCATAACGCATAACGCATAACCATAACGCATAACGAATACAGCAAAACGCATAACGCTTAACGCATAACGGATCACGCATAACGCATAACGCATAACGCATAACGCATAACGCATAACGCATAACGCATACCGCATAACGCATAACGCATAACGCATAACGCATATCGCATAACGCATAACGCATAAAGCATTACGCATAACGCATACCGCATAACGCATAACGCATAACGCATAACGCATAACGCATAACGCATAACGTATAACGCATAACGCATACCGCATAACGCATAACGCATAACGCATAACGCATAACGCATAACGCATAACGCATAACGCATAACGCATAACGCACAACGCATAACGAATACAGCAAAACGCATAACGCATAAAGCATACCGTATAACGCATAACGCATAACGCATAACGCAAACGTATAGCGCACAACGGATAACGCATAAACCACAACCCATACTTCATAACGCCTAACGCATAATGCACAACGCATAACGAACACCGGAAAACCCATAACGCCTAACGCATAACGGATCACTCATAACGCATAATGCATAACGCATAACGCATAAAGCATAACGCATAACGCATATCGCATAACGCATAACGCATAACGCATAACGCACAACGCATAACGAATACAGCAAAACGCATAACGCTTAACGCATAACGGATCACGCATAACGCATAACGCATAATGCATAACGCATAACGCATAACGCATAACGCATAACGCATAACGCAAACGTACAGCGCACAACGGATAACGCATAAACCACAACCCATACTTCATAACGCCTAACGCATAATGCACAACGCATAACGAACACCGGAAAACCCATAACGCCTAACGCATAACGGATCACTCATAACGCATAATGCATAACGCATAACGCATAAAGCATAACGCATAACGCATATCGCATAACGCAGAACGCATAACGCATAACGCATAACGCATAACGCATAACGCATAACGCATAACGCATAACGTATAACCCATAACGCATAACGCATAACGCATAACGCATAACGCATAACGCATAACGCATAACGCATAACGCATAACGCATAACGCATAACGCATAACGCATAACGCATAACGCATAACGCATAACGCATAACGCATAACGCATAACGCATAACGCATAACGCATAACGCATAACGCATAACGCATAACGCATAACGCATAATGCATAACGCATAACGCATAACGCATAACGCATAACGCATAACGCATAAAGCATAACGCATAACGCATAACGCATAACACATAACGCATAACGCATAATGCACAACACATAACGAATACAGCAAAACGCATAACGCATAACGCATAACGCATCACGCATAACGCATAACGCATAATGCATAACGCATAACGCATAACGCATAAGGCATAATGCATAACGCATAAAGCGTAACGCATAACGCATAACGCAGAACGCATAACGCATAAAGCATAACGCATAACGCATACCGCATAACGCATAACGCATAACGCATAACGCATAACGCATAACGCATAACGCATAACGTATAACGCATAACGCATACCGCATAACGCATAACGCATAACGCATAACGCATAACGCATAACGCATAACGCATAACGCATAACGTATAACGCATAACGCATAACGCATAACGCATAACGCATACCGTATAACGCATAACGCATAACGCATAACGCATAACGCATAACGCATAACGCATAACGCAAAACGCATAACGTTAACGCATAACCCATAACGCATAAGGCTAGATGCATGACGAATTTCGCATATCACATAACGCATAAGGCTTGATGCATGACGCATATCGCATAACGCATAACGCATAACCATAACGCATAACGAATACAGCAAAACGCATAACGCTTAACGCATAACGGATCACGCGTAACGCATAACGCATAACGCATAACGCATAACGCATAACGCATAACGCATAACGCATACCGCATAACGCATAACGCATAACGCATAACGCATATCGCATAACGCATAACGCATAAAGCATTACGCATAACGCATACCGCATAACGCATAACGCATAACGCATAACGCATAACGCATAACGCATAACGTATAACGCATAACGCATACCGCATAACGCATAACGCATAACGCATAACGCATAACGCATAACGCATAACGCATAACGCATAACGTATAACGCATAACGCATAACGCATAACGCATACCGTATAACGCATAACGCATAACGCATAACGCATAACGCATAACGCATAACGCATAACGCATAACGCATAACGCATAACGCATAACGCATAACGCATAACGCATAACGCATAACGCAAAACGCATAACGTTAACGCATAACCCATAACGCTTAAGGCTAGATGCATGACGAATTTCGCATATCACATAACGCATAAGGCATGATGCATGACGCATATCGCATAACGCATAACGCATAACGCATAACGCATAACGCATAAAGCATAACGCATAACGCATAACGCATAACACATAACGCATAACGCATAATGCACAACGCATAACGAATACAGCAAAACGCATAACGCTTAACGCATAACGGATCACGCATAACGCATAACGCATAATGCATAACGCATAACGCATAACGCATAAGGCATAATGCATAACGCATAAAGCGTAACGCATAACGCATAACGCAGAACGCATAACGCATAAAGCATAACGCATAACGCATACCGCATAACGCATAACGCATAACGCATAACGCATAACGCATAACGCATAACGTATAACGCATAACGCATACCGCATAACGCATAACGCATAACGCATAACGCATAACGCATAACGCATAACGCATAACGCATAACGTATAACGCATAACGCATAAAGCATAACGCATAACGCATACCGTATAACGCATAACGCATAACGCATAACGCATAACGCATAACGCATAATGCATAACGCATAACGCATAACGCAAAACGCATAACGTTAACACATAACCCATAACGCATAAGGCTAGATGCATGACGAATTTCGCATATCACATAACGCATAAGGCTTGATGCATGACGCATATCGCATAACGCATAACGCATAACCATAACGCATAACGAATACAGCAAAACGCATAACGCTTAACGCATAACGGATCACGCATAACGCATAACGCATAACGCATAACGCATAACGCATAACGCATAACGCATAACGCATAACGCGTAACGCATAACGCATAACGCATAACGCATAACGCATAACGCAAAACGCATAACGTTAACGCATAACCCCTAACGCAATAACGCATAACGCATAACGTATAACGCATAACGCATACCGTATAACGCATAACGCATAACGCAAACGTATAGCGCAAAACGGATAACGCATAAACCACAACCCATACTTCATAACGCCTAACGCATAATGCACAACGCATAACGAACACCGGAAAACCCATAACGCCTAACGCATAACGGATCACTCATAACGCATAATGCATAACGCATAACGCATAAAGCATAACGCATAACGCATATCGCATAACGCAGAACGCATAACGCATAACGCATAACGCATAACGCAAAACGCATAACGCATAACGTATAACGCATAACGCATAACGCATAACGCATAACGCATAACGCATAACGCATAACGCATAACGCATAACGCATAACGCATAACGCATAACGCATAACGCATAAGGCATAATGCATAACGCATAAAGCGTAACGCATAACGCATAACGCAGAACGCATAACGCATAAAGCATAACGCATAACGCATACCGCATAACGCATAACGCATAACGCATAACGCATAACGCATAACGCATAACGCATAACGTATAACGCATAACGCATACCGCATAACGCATAACGCATAACGCATAACGCATAACGCATAACGCATAACGCATAACGCATAACGTATAACGCATAACGCATAACGCATAACGCATAACGCATACCGTATAACGCATAACGCATAACGCATAACGCATAACGCATAACGCATAACGCAAAACGCATAACGTTAACGCATAACCCATAACGCATAAGGCTAGATGCATGACGAATTTCGCATATCACATAACGCATAAGGCTTGATGCATGACGCATATCGCATAACGCATAACGCATAACCATAACGCATAACGAATACAGCAAAACGCATAACGCTTAACGCATAACGGATCACGCATAACGCATAACGCATAACGCATAACGCATAACGCATAACGCATAACGCATAACGCATACCGCATAACGCATAACGCATAACGCATAACGCATATCGCATAACGCATAACGCATAAAGCATTACGCATAACGCATACCGCATAACGCATAACGCATAACGCATAACGCATAACGCATAACGCATAACGTATAACGCATAACGCATACCGCATAACGCATAACGCATAACGCATAACGCATAACGCATAACGCATAACGCATAACGCATAACGCATAACGCATAACGTATAACGCATAACGCATAACGCATAACGCATACCGTATAACGCATAACGCATAACGCATAACGCATAACGCATAACGCATAACGCATAACGCATAACGCATAACGCATAACGCATAACGCATAACGCATAACGCATAACGCATAACGCAAAACGCATAACGTTAACGCAAAACCCATAACGCTTAAGGCTAGATGCATGACGAATTTCGCATATCACATAACGCATAAGGCATGATGCATGACGCATATCGCATAACGCATAACGCATAACGCATAACGCATAACGCATAAAGCATAACGCATAACGCATAACGCATAACACATAACGCATAACGCATAATGCACAACGCATAACGAATACAGCAAAACGCATAACGCTTAACGCATAACGGATCACGCATAACGCATAACGCATAATGCATAACGCATAACGCATAACGCATAAGGCATAATGCATAACGCATAAAGCGTAACGCATAACGCATAACGCAGAACGCATAACGCATAAAGCATAACGCGTAACGCATACCGCATAACGCATAACGCATAACGCATAACGCATAACGCATAACGCATAACGTATAACGCATAACGCATACCGCATAACGCATAACGCATAACGCATAACGCATAACGCATAACGCATAACGCATAACGCATAACGTATAACGCATAACGCATAAAGCATAACGCATAACGCATACCGTATAACGCATAACGCATAACGCATAACGCATAACGCATAACGCATAACGCATAATGCATAACGCATAACGCATAACGCAAAACGCATAACGTTAACACATAACCCATAACGCATAAGGCTAGATGCATGACGAATTTCGCATATCACATAACGCATAAGGCTTGATGCATGACGCATATCGCATAACGCATAACGCATAACCATAACGCATAACGAATACAGCAAAACGCATAACGCTTAACGCATAACGCATAACGCATAACGCATAACGCATAACGCATAACGCATAACGCATAACGCATAACGCATAACGCATAACGCATAACGCATAACGCATAACGCATAACGCATAACGCAAAACGCATAACGTTAACGCATAACCCCTAACGCAATAACGCATAACGCATAACGTATAACGCATAACGCATACCGTATAACGCATAACGCATAACGCAAACGTATAGCGCAAAACGGATAACGCATAAACCACAACCCATACTTCATAACGCCTAACGCATAATGCACAACGCATAACGAACACCGGAAAACCCATAACGCCTAACGCATAACGGATCACTCATAACGCATAATGCATAACGCATAACGCATAAAGCATAACGCATAACGCATATCGCATAACGCAGAACGCATAACGCATAACGCATAACGCATAACGCAAAACGCATAACGCATAACGTATAACGCATAACGCATAACGCATAACGCATAACGCATAACGCATAACGCATAACGCATAACGCATAACGCATAACGCATAACGCATAACGCATAACGCATAACGCATAACGCATAACGCATAACGCATAACGCATAACGCATAACGCATAACGCATAACGCATAACGCATAACACATAATGCATAACGCATAACGCATAACGCATAACGCATAAAGCATAACGCATAACGCATAACGCATAACACATAACGCATAACGCATAATGCACAACGCATAACGAATACAGCAAAACGCATAACGCTTAACGCATAACGGATCACGCATAACGCATAACGCATAATGCATAACGCATAACGCATAACGCATAAGGCATAATGCATAACGCATAAAGCGTAACGCATAACGCATAACGCAGAACGCATAACGCATAAAGCATAACGCATAACGCATACCGCATAACGCATAACGCATAACGCATAACGCATAACGCATAACGCATAACGCATAACGCATAACGTATAACGCATAACGCATACCGCATAACGCATAACGCATAACGCATAACGCATAACGCATAACGCATAACGCATAACGCATAACGCATAACGCATAACGCATAACGCATAACGCATAACGCATAACGCATAACGCATAACGCATAACGCATAACGCATAACGCATAACGCATAACGCATAACGCAAAACGCATAACGTTAACGCATAACCCCTAACGCAATAACGCATAACGCATAACGTATAACGCATAACGCATACCGTATAACGCATAACGCATAACGCAAACGTATAGCGCACAACGGATAACGCATAAACCACAACCCATACTTCATAACGCCTAACGCATAATGCACAACGCATAACGAACACCGGAAAACCCATAACGCCTAACGCATAACGGATCACTCATAACGCATAATGCATAACGCATAACGCATAAAGCATAACGCATAACGCATATCGCATAACGCAGAACGCATAACGCATAACGCATAACGCATAACGCATAACGCATAACGCATAACGTATAACGCATAACGCATAACGCATAACGCATAACGCATAACGCATAACGCATAACGCATAACGCATAACGCATAACGCATAACGCATAACGCATAACGCATAACGCATAACGCATAACGCATAACGCATAACGCATAACGCATAACGCATAACGCATAACGCATAATGCATAACGCATAACGCATAACGCATAACGCATAAAGCATAACGCATAACGCATAACGCATAACACATGACGCATAACGCATAATGCACAACGCATAACGAATACAGCAAAACGCATAACGCTTAACGCATAACGGATCACGCATAACGCATAACGCATAATGCATAACGCATAACGCATAACGCATAAGGCATAATGCATAACGCATAAAGCGTAACGCATAACGCATAACGCAGAACGCATAACGCATAACGCATAACGCATAACGCATACCGCATAACGCATAACGCATAACGCATAACGCATAACGCATAACGTATAACGCATAACGCATACCGCATAACGCATAACGCATAACGCATAACGCATAACGCATAACGCATAACGCATAACGCATAACGTATAACGCATAACGCATAACGCATAACGCATAACGCATACCGTATAACGCATAACGCATAACGCATAACGCATAACGCATAACGCATAACGCATAACGCATAACGCATAACGCATAACGCAAAACGCATAACGTTAACGCATATCCCATAACGCATAAGGCTAGATGCATGACGAATTTCGCATATCACATAACGCATAAGGCTTGATGCATGACGCATATCGCATAACGCCTTAACGCATAACCATAACGCATAACGAATACAGCAAAACGCATAACGCTTAACGCATAACGGATCACGCATAACGCATAACGCATAACGCATAACGCATAACGCATAACGCATAACGCATAACGCATAACGCATACCGCATAACGCATAACGCATAACGCATATCGCATAACGCATAACGCATAAAGCATTACGCATAACGCATACCGCATAACGCATAACGCATAACGCATAACGCATAACGCATAACGCATAACGTATAACGCATAACGCATACCGCATAACGCATAACGCATAACGCATAACGCATAACGCATAACGCATAACGCATAACGCATAACGTATAACGCATAACGCATAACGCATAAAGCATAACGCATACCGTATAACGCATAACGCATAACGCATAACGCATAACGCATAACGCATAACGCATAACGCATAACGTATAACGCATAACGCATACCGCATAACGCATAACGCATAACGCATAACGCATAACGCATACCGCATAACGCATAACGCATAACGCATAACGCATAACGCATAACGCATAACGCATAACGTATAACGCATAACGCATACCGCATAACGCATAACGCATAACGCATAACGCATAACGCATAACGCATAACGCATAACGCATAACGCATAACGCATAACGCATAACGCATAACGCATAACGCATAACGCATAACGCATAACGCATAACGCAAAACGCATAACGTTAACTCATAACCCCTAACGCAATAACGCATAACGCATAACGTATAACGCATAACGCATACCGTATAACGCATAACGCATAACGCAAACGTATAGCGCACAACGGATAACGCATAAACCACAACCCATACTTCATAACGCCTAACGCATAATGCACAACGCATAACGAACACCGGAAAACCCATAACGCCTAACGCATAACGGATCACTCATAACGCATAATGCATAACGCATAACGCATAAAGCATAACGCATAACGCATATCGCATAACGCAGAACGCATAACGCATAACGCATAACGCATAACGCATAACGCATAACGCATAACGTATAACGCATAACGCATAACGCATAACGCATAACGCATAACGCATAACGCATAACGCATAACGCAGACGCATAACGCATAACGCATAACGCATAACGCATAACGCATAACGCATAACGCATAACGCATAACGCATAACGCATAACGCATAACGCATAACGCATAACGCATAACGCATAACGCATAACGCATAACGCATAACGCATAACGCATAATGCATAACGCATAACGCATAACGCATAACACATGACGCATAACGCATAATGCACAACGCATAACGAATACAGCAAAACGCATAACGCTTAACGCATAACGGATCACGCATAACGCATAACGCATAATGCATAACGCATAACGCATAACGCATAAGGCATAATGCATAACGCATAAAGCGTAACGCATAACGCATAACGCAGAACGCATAATGCACAACGCATAACGAATACAGCAAAACGCATAACGCTTAACGCATAACGGATCACGCATAACGCATAACGCATAATGCATAACGCATAACGCATAACGCATAAGGCATAATGCATAACGTATAACGCATAACGCATACCGCATAACGCATAACGCATAACGCATAACGCATAACGCATAACGCATAACGCATAACGCATAACGCATAACGCAAAACGCATAACGTTAACGCATAACCCCTAACGCAATAACGCATAACGCATAACGTATAACGCATAACGCATACCGCATAACGCATAACGCATAACGCATAACGCATAACGCATAACGCATAACGCATAACGTATAACGCATAACGCATACCGCATAACGCATAACGCATAACGCATAACGCATAACGCATAACGCATAACGCATAACGCATAACGTATAACGCATAACGCATAACGCATAACGCATAACGCATACCGTATAACGCATAACGCATAACGCATAACGCATAACGCATAACGCATAACGCATAACGCATAACGCATAACGCATAACGCATAACGCATAACGCATAACGCAAAACGCATAACGCATAACGCATAAGGCTAGATGCATGACGAATTTCGCATATCACATAACGCATAAGGCTTGATGCATGACGCATATCGCATAACGCATAACGCATAACCATAACGCATAACGAATACAGCAAAACGCATAACGCTTAACGCATAACGGATCACGCATAACGCATAACGCATAACGCATAACGCATAACGCATAACGCATAACGCATAACGCATAACGCATAACGCATACCGCATAACGCATAACGCATAACGCATAACGCATATCGCATAACGCATAACGCATAAAGCATTACGCATAACGCATACCGCATAACGCATAACGCATAACGCATAACGCATAACGCATAACGCATAACGTATAACGCATAACGCATACCGCATAACGCATAACGCATAACGCATAACGCATAACGCATAACGCATAACGCATAACGCAAAACGCATAACGTTAACGCATAACCCCTAACGCAATAACGCATAACGCATAACGTATAACGCATAACGCATACCGTATAACGCATAACGCATAACGCAAACGTATAGCGCACAACGGATAACGCATAAACCACAACCCATACTTCATAACGCCTAACGCATAATGCACAACGCATAACGAACACCGGAAAACCCATAACGCCTAACGCATAACGGATCACTCATAACGCATAATGCATAACGCATAACGCATAAAGCATAACGCATAACGCATATCGCATATCGCATAACGCAGAACGCATAACGCATAACGCATAACGCATAACGCATAACGCATAACGCATAACGTATAACGCATAACGCATAACGCATAACGCATAACGCATAACGCATAACGCATAACGCATAACGCATAACGCATAACGCATAACGCATAACGCATAACGCATAACGCATAACGCATAACGCATAACGCATAACGCATAACGCATAACGCATAACGCATAACGCATAACACATAATGCATAACGCATAACGCATAACGCATAACGCATAAAGCATAACGCATAACGCATAACGCATAACACATGACGCATAACGCATAATGCACAACGCATAACGAATACAGCAAAACGCATAACGCTTAACGCATAACGGATCACGCATAACGCATAACGCATAATGCATAACGCATAACGCATAACGCATAAGGCATAATGCATAACGCATAAAGCGTAACGCATAACGCATAACGCAGAACGCATAACGCATAAAGCATAACGCATAACGCATACCGCATAACGCATAACGCATAACGCATAACGCATAACGCATAACGCATAACGTATAACGCATAACGCATACCGCATAACGCATAACGCATAACGCATAACGCATAACGCATAACGCATAACGCATAACGCATAACGTATAACGCATAACGCATAACGCATAACGCATAACGCATACCGTATAACGCATAACGCATAACGCATAACGCATAACGCATAACGCATAACGCATAACGCATAACGCATAACGCATAACGCATAACGCATAACGCATAACGCAAAACGCATAACGTTAACGCATGTCCCATAACGCATAAGGCTAGATGCATGACGAATTTCGCATATCACATAACGCATAAGGCTTGATGCATGACGCATATCGCATAACGCATAACGCATAACCATAACGCATAACGAATACAGCAAAACGCATAACGCTTAACGCATAACGGATCACGCATAACGCATAACGCATAACGCATAACGCATAACGCATAACGCATAACGCATACCGCATAACGCATAACGCATAACGCATAACGCATATCGCATAACGCATAACGCATAAAGCATTACGCATAACGCATACCGCATAACGCATAACGCATAACGCATAACGCATAACGCATAACGCATAACGTATAACGCATAACGCATAACGCATAACGCATAACGCATAACGCATAACGCATAACGCATAACGCATAACGCATAACGCATAACGTATAACGCATAACGCATAACGCATAAAGCATAACGCATACCGTATAACGCATAACGCATAACGCATAACGCATAACGCATAACGCATAACGCATAACGCATAACGCATAACGCATAACGCATAACGCATAACGCATAACGCATAACGCATAACGCAAAACGCATAACGTTAACGCATAACCCATAACGCTTAAGGCTAGATGCATGACGAATTTCGCATATCACATAACGCATAAGGCATGATGCATGACGCATATCGCATAACGCATAACGCATATCGCATAACGCATAACGCATAAAGCATTACGCATAACGCATACCGCATAACGCATAACGCATAACGCATAACGCATAACGCATAACGCATAACGTGTAACGCATAACGCATAACGCATAACGCATAACGCATAACGCATAACGCATAACGCATAACGCATAACGCATAACGTATAACGCAAACGTATAGCGCACAACGGATAACGCATAAACCATAACCCATACTTCATAACGCCTAACGCATAATGCACAACGCATAACGAACACCGGAAAACCCATAACGCCTAACGCATAACGGATCACTCATAACGCATAATGCATAACGCATAACGCATAAAGCATAACGCATAACGCATAACGCATAACGCATAACGCATAACGCATAACGCATAACGCATAACGCATACCGTATAACGCATAACGCATAACGCATAACGCATAACGAATAACGCTTAACGCATAACGCATAACGCATAACGCATAAAGTATAATGCAAAACGTATAACGCAAACGTATAACGCACAACGCATAACGCATAACGCATAACGCATATCGCATAACGCATAACGCATAACGCATAACGCATAACGCATAACGCATAACGCATAACGCATAACGCATAACGCATAACGCATAACGCATAACGCATAACGCATAACGCATACCGTATAACGCATAACGCATAACGCATAGCGCATAACGCATAACGCATAACGCATAACGCATAACGCATAACGCATAACGCATAAAGCATAACGCATAACGCATAACGCATAACGCATAAAGCATAACGCATAACGCATAACGCATGAAGCATAACCCATAACGCATAACGCATAACGCATAACGTATAACGCATAACGCATACCGTATAACGCAAACGTATAGCGCACAACGCATAATGCATAAACCATAACCCATACTTCATAACGCATAACGCATAATGCACAACGCATATCGAACACCGGAAAACCCATAACCCCTAACGCATAACGGATCACGCATAACGCATAATGCATAACGCATAAAGTATAACGCATAACGCATAACCCCTAACGCAATAACGCATAACGCATAACGCATAACGCATAACGTGTAACTCATAACGCATAACGCATAAAGCATAACGCATAACGCATAACGCATAACGCATAACGCATAACGCATATCGCATAACGCATAACGCATAACGCATAACGTATAACGCATAACGCATACCGTATAACGCATAACGCATAACGCATAACGTATAACCCCTAACGCAATAACGCATAACGCATAACGCATAACGCATAACGCATAACGCATGAAGCATAACCCATAACGCATAACGCCTAACTCATAACGTATAACGCATAACGCATAACGCATATCGCATAACGCATAACGTATAACGCATAACGCATACCGTATAACGCATAACGCATAACGCAAACGTATAACGCACAACGCATAACGCATAACGCATAACGCATAACGCATAACATATAACGCATAACGCATAACGCATAACCCATAACGCATAACGCATAACGCATAACTTATAAAGCATAACGCATAACGCATAACGCATAACGCAAAACGCATAAACCCTAACGCAATAACGCATAACGCATAACGCATATCGCATAACTTGTAACTCATAACGCATAACGCATAAAGCATAACGCATAAGGCATAACGCATAACGCATATCGCATAACGCATAACGCATAACGTATAACGCATAACGCATACTGTATAACGCATAACGCATAACGCATAACGCATAACGCATAACGCATAACGCATAACGCATAACGCATAAAGCATAACGCATAACGCATAACGCATAACGCATAACCCCTAACGCAATAACGCATAACGCATAACGCATAACGTGTAACTCATAACACATATCGCATAAAGCATAACGCATAAGGCATAACGCATAACGCATATCGCATAACGCATAACGCATAACGCAATAACGCATAACGCATAACGCATAACGTGTAACTCATAACACATATCGCATAAAGCATAACGCATAAGGCATAACGCATAACGCATAACGCATAACGTGTAACTCATAACGCATAACGCATAAAGCATAACGCATAACGCATAACGCATAACGCATAACGCATAACGCATATCGCATAACGCATAACGCATAACGCATAACGTATAACGCATAACGCATACCGTATAACGCATAACGCATAACGCATAACGTATAACCCCTAACGCAATAACGCATAACGCATAACGCATAACGCATAACACATGACGCATAACGCATAATGCACAACGCATAACGAATACAGCAAAACGCATAACGCTTAACGCATAACGGATCACGCATAACGCATAACGCATAATGCATAACGCATAACGCATAACGCATAAGGCATAATGCATAACGCATAAAGCGTAACGCATAACGCATAACGCAGAACGCATAACGCATAAAGCATAACGCATAACGCATACCGCATAACGCATAACGCATAACGCATAACGCATAACGCATAACGCATAACGTATAACGCATAACGCATACCGCATAACGCATAACGCATAACGCATAACGCATAACGCATAACGCATAACGCATAACGCATAACGTATAACGCATAACGCATAACGCATAACGCATAACGCATACCGTATAACGCATAACGCATAACGCATAACGCATAACGCATAACGCATAACGCATAACGCATAACGCATAACGCATAACGCATAACGCAAAACGCATAACGTTAACGCATATCCCATAACGCATAAGGCTAGATGCATGACGAATTTCGCATATCACATAACGCATAAGGCTTGATGCATGACGCATATCGCATAACGCATAACGCATAACCATAACGCATAACGAATACAGCAAAACGCATAACGCTTAACGCAT
Source organism: Lasioglossum morio (assembly GCA_916610235.2). Classification (NCBI taxonomy): domain Eukaryota; kingdom Metazoa; phylum Arthropoda; class Insecta; order Hymenoptera; family Halictidae; genus Lasioglossum; species Lasioglossum morio. Next base: position 4,824,794 of record CAKAJA020000289.1, read on the forward strand.
AACGGATCACGCATAACGCATAACGCATAACGCATAACGCATAACGCATAACGCATAACGCATAACGCATAACGCATACCGCATAACGCATAACGCATAACGCATAACGCATATCGCATAACGCATAACGCATAAAGCATTACGCATAACGCATACCGCATAACGCATAACGCATAACGCATAACGCATAACGCATAACGCATAACGTATAACGCATAACGCATACCGCATAACGCATAACGCATAACGCATAACGCATAACGCATAACGCATAACGCATAACGCATAACGTATAACGCATAACGCATAACGCATAAAGCATAACGCATACCGTATAACGCATAACGCATAACGCATAACGCATAACGCATAACGCATAACGCATAACGCATAACGCATAACGCATAACGCATAACGCATAACGCATAACGCATAACGCATAACGCATAACGCAAAACGCATAACGTTAACGCATAACCCATAACGCTTAAGGCTAGATGCATGACGAATTTCGCATATCACATAACGCATAAGGCATGATGCATGACGCATATCGCATAACGCATAACGCATATCGCATAACGCATAACGCATAAAGCATTACGCATAACGCATACCGCATAACGCATAACGCATAACGCATAACGCATAACGCATAACGCATAACGCATAACGCATAACGCATAACGCATAACGCATAACGCATAACGCATAACGCATAACGCATAACGCATAACGCATAACGTATAACGCAAACGTATAGCGCACAACGGATAACGCATAAACCATAACCCATACTTCATAACGCCTAACGCATAATGCACAACGCATAACGAACACCGGAAAACCCATAACGCCTAACGCATAACGGATCACTCATAACGCATAATGCATAACGCATAACGCATAAAGCATAACGCATAACGCATATCGCATAACGCAGAACGCATAACGCATAACGCATAACGCATAACGCATAACGTATAACGCATAACGCATAACGCATAACGCATAACGAATAACGCTTAACGCATAACGCATAACGCATAACGCATAAAGTATAATGCAAAACGTATAACGCAAACGTATAACGCACAACGCATAACGCATAACGCATAACGCATATCGCATAACGCATAACGCATAACGCATAACGCATAACGCATAACGCATAACGCATAACGCATAACGCATAACGCATAACGCATAACGCATAACGCATAACGCATAACGCATACCGTATAACGCATAACGCATAACGCATAGCGCATAACGCATAACGCATAACGCATAACGCATAACGCATAACGCATAACGCATAAAGCATAACGCATAACGCATAACGCATAACGCATAAAGCATAACGCATAACGCATAACGCATGAAGCATAACCCATAACGCATAACGCATAACGCATAACGTATAACGCATAACGCATACCGTATAACGCAAACGTATAGCGCACAACGCATAATGCATAAACCATAACCCATACTTCATAACGCATAACGCATAATGCACAACGCATATCGAACACCGGAAAACCCATAACCCCTAACGCATAACGGATCACGCATAACGCATAATGCATAACGCATAAAGTATAACGCATAACGCATAACCCCTAACGCAATAACGCATAACGCATAACGCATAACGCATAACGTGTAACTCATAACGCATAACGCATAAAGCATAACGCATAACGCATAACGCATAACGCATAACGCATAACGCATATCGCATAACGCATAACGCATAACGCATAACGTATAACGCATAACGCATACCGTATAACGCATAACGCATAACGCATAACGTATAACCCCTAACGCAATAACGCATAACGCATAACGCATAACGCATAACGCATGAAGCATAACCCATAACGCATAACGCCTAACTCATAACGTATAACGCATAACGCATAACGCATATCGCATAACGCATAACGCATAACGTATAACGCATAACGCATACCGTATAACGCATAACGCATAACGCAAACGTATAACGCACAACGCATAACGCATAACGCATAACGCATAACGCATAACATATAACGCATAACGCATAACGCATAACCCATAACGCATAACGCATAACGCATAACTTATAAAGCATAACGCATAACGCATAACGCATAACGCAAAACGCATAAACCCTAACGCAATAACGCATAACGCATAACGCATATCGCATAACTTGTAACTCATAACGCATAACGCATAAAGCATAACGCATAAGGCATAACGCATAACGCATATCGCATAACGCATAACGCATAACGTATAACGCATAACGCATACTGTATAACGCATAACGCATAACGCATAACGCATAACGCATAACGCATAACGCATAACGCATAACGCATAAAGCATAACGCATAACGCATAACGCATAACGCATAACCCCTAACGCAATAACGCATAACGCATAACGCATAACGTGTAACTCATAACACATATCGCATAAAGCATAACGCATAAGGCATAACGCATAACGCATAACGCATAACGCATAACGCATAACGCAATAACGCATAACGCATAACGCATAACGTGTAACTCATAACACATATCGCATAAAGCATAACGCATAAGGCATAACGCATAACGCATATCGCATAACGCATAACGCATAACGTATAACGCATAACGCATAACGCATAACGCATAAAGCATAACGCATAACGCATAACACATAACGCATATCGCATAACGCATAACGCAAAACGTATATCGCATACCGTATAACGCATAACGCATAACGCATAACGCATAACGCAGACGTATAACGCACAACCCATAACGCATAACGAACAACGGATAACGCATAACGCATAACGCATAACGAATACCGCAAAACGTATATCGCCTAACACATAACGGATCACACATAACGCATAACGCATAACGTATAACGCATAACGCATAACGCATAACGCATAACGCATAACGCATAACGCATAACGCATAACGCATAACGCATAACGCATAACGCATAACATATAACGCATAACGCATAACGCATAACGCATAACGCATAACGTGTAACTCATAACGCATAACGCATAAAGCGTAACGCATAACGCATAACGCATAACGCATAACGCATATCGCATAACGCATAACGCATAACGTATAACGCATAACGCATACCGTATAACGCATAACGCATAACGCAAACGTATAACGCACAACGCATAACGCATAACGCATAACGCATAACGCATAACATATAACGCATAACGCATAACGCATAACGCATAACGCATAACGCATAACGCATAACGCATAACGCATAACGCACAACGCATAACGCATAACGTATAAAGCATAACGCATAACGCATAACGCATAACGCATAACGCATAACGCATAACGCATAACCCCTAACGCAATAACGCATAACGCATAACGCATAACGCATAACGTGTAACTCATAACACATATCGCATAAAGCATAACGCATAAGGCATAACGCATAACGCATATCGCATAACGCATAACGCATAACGTATAACGCATAACGCATACTGTATAACGCATAACGCATAACGCATAACGCAAACGTATAACGCACAACGCATAACGCATAAAGCATAACGCATAACGCATAACGCATAACGCATAACGCATAACGCATAACGCATAACGCATAACGCATAACGCATAACGCAAACGTATAGCGCACAACGCATAACGCATAAACCATAACCCATACTTAATAACGCATAACGCATAATGCACAACGCATAACGAACACCGGAAAACCCATAACGCCTAACGCATAACGGATCACGCATAACGCATCATGCATAACGCATAAAGCATAACGCATAACGCATAACGCATAACCCCTAACGCATAACGCATAACGCATAACGCATAACGCATAACGCATAACGCATAACGTGTAACTCATAACGCATAACGCATAACGCATAAAGCATAACGCATAACGCATAACACATAACGCATATCGCATAACGCATAACGCAAAACGTATATCGCATACCGTATAACGCATAACGCATAACGCATAACGCAGACGTATAACGCACAACCCATAACGCATAACGCATAACGCATAAAGCATTACGCATAACGCATACCGCATAACGCATAACGCATAACGCATAACGCATAACGCATAACGCATAACGTGTAACGCATAACGCATACCGCATAACGCATAACGCATAACGCATAACGCATAACGCATAACGCATAACGCATAACGTATAACGCAAACGTATAGCGCACAACGGATAACGCATAAACCATAACCCATACTTCATAACGCCTAACGCATAATGCACAACGCATAACGAACACCGGAAAACCCATAACGCCTAACGCATAACGGATCACTCATAACGCATAATGCATAACGCATAACGCATAAAGCATAACGCATAACGCATATCGCATAACGCAGAACGCATAACGCATAACGCATAACGCATAACGCATACCGTATAACGCATAACGCATAACGCATAACGCATAACGAATAACGCTTAACGCATAACGCATAACGCATAACGCATAAAGTATAATGCAAAACGTATAACGCAAACGTATAACGCACAACGCATAACGCATAACGCATAACGCATATCGCATAACGCATAACGCATAACGCATAACGCATAACGCATAACGCATAACGCATAACGCATAACGCATAACGCATAACGCATAACGCATAACGCATAACGCATACCGTATAACGCATAACGCATAACGCATAGCGCATAACGCATAACGCATAACGCATAACGCATAACGCATAACGCATAACGCATAAAGCATAACGCATAACGCATAACGCATAACGCATAAAGCATAACGCATAACGCATAACGCATGAAGCATAACCCATAACGCATAACGCATAACGCATAACGCATAACGCATAACGCATAACGCATAACGCAAACGTATAGCGCACAACGCATAATGCATAAACCATAACCCATACTTCATAACGCATAACGCATAATGCACAACGCATATCGAACACCGGAAAACCCATAACCCCTAACGCATAACGGATCACGCATAACGCATAATGCATAACGCATAAAGTATAACGCATAACGCATAACCCCTAACGCAATAACGCATAACGCATAACGCATAACGCATAACGTGTAACTCATAACGCATAACGCATAAAGCATAACGCATAACGCATAACGCATAACGCATAACGCATAACGCATATCGCATAACGCATAACGCATAACGCATAACGTATAACGCATAACGCATACCGTATAACGCATAACGCATAACGCATAACGTATAACCCCTAACGCAATAACGCATAACGCCTAACGCATAACGCATAACGCATAACGCATGAAGCATAACCCATAACGCATAACGCCTAACTCATAACGTATAACGCATAACGCATAACGCATATCGCATAACGCATAACGCATAACGTATAACGCATAACGCATACCGTATAACGCATAACGCATAACGCAAACGTATAACGCACAACGCATAACGCATAACGCATAACGCATAACGCATAACATATAACGCATAACGCATAACGCATAACCCATAACGCATAACGCATAACGCATAACTTATAAAGCATAACGCATAACGCATAACGCATAACGCAAAACGCATAAACCCTAACGCAATAACGCATAACGCATAACGCATATCGCATAACTTGTAACCCCTAACGCAATAACGCATAACGCCTAACGCATAACGCATAACGCATAACGCATGAAGCATAACCCATAACGCATAACGCCTAACTCATAACGTATAACGCATAACGCATAACGCATATCGCATAACGCATAACGCATAACGTATAACGCATAACGCATACCGTATAACGCATAACGCATAACGCAAACGTATAACGCACAACGCATAACGCATAACGCATAACGCATAACGCATAACGCATATCGCATAACGCATAACGCATAACGTATAACGCATAACGCATACTGTATAACGCATAACGCATAACGCATAACGCATAACGCATAACGCATAACGCATAACGCATAACGCATAAAGCATAACGCATAACGCATAACGCATAACGCATAACCCCTAACGCAATAACGCATAACGCATAACGCATAACGTGTAACTCATAACACATATCGCATAAAGCATAACGCATAAGGCATAACGCATAACGCATATCGCATAACGCATAACGCATAACGCAATAACGCATAACGCATAACGCATAACGTGTAACTCATAACACATATCGCATAAAGCATAACGCATAAGGCATAACGCATAACGCATATCGCATAACGCATAACGCATAACGTATAACGCATAACGCATAACGCATAACGCATAAAGCATAACGCATAACGCATAACACATAACGCATATCGCATAACGCATAACGCAAAACGTATATCGCATACCGTATAACGCATAACGCATAACGCATAACGCATAACGCAGACGTATAACGCACAACCCATAACGCATAACGAACAACGGATAACGCATAACGCATAACGCATAACGAATACCGCAAAACGTATATCGCCTAACATATAACGGATCACACATAACGCATAACGCATAACGTATAACGCATAACGCATAACGCATAACGCATAACGCATAACGCATAACGCATAACGCATAACGCATAACGCATAACGCATAACGCATAACATATAACGCATAACGCATAACGCATAACGCATAACGCATAACGTGTAACTCATAACGCATAACGCATAAAGCGTAACGCATAACGCATAACGCATAACGCATAACGCATAACGCATATCGCATAACGCATAACGCATAACGTATAACGCATAACGCGTACCGTATAACGCATAACGCATAACGCATAACGCAAACGTATAACGCACAACGCATAACGCATAACGCATAACGCATAACGCATAACATATAACGCATAACGCATAACGCATAACGCATAACGCATAACGCATAACGCATAACGCATAACGCACAACGCATAACGCATAACGTATAAAGCATAACGCATAACGCATAACGCATAACGCATAACGCATAACGCATAACGCATAACCCCTAACGCAATAACGCATAACGCATAACGCATAACGCATAACGTGTAACTCATAACACATATCGCATAAAGCATAACGCATAAGGCATAACGCATAACGCATATCGCATAACGCATAACGCATAACGTATAACGCATAACGCATACTGTATAACGCATAACGCATAACGCATAACGCAAACGTATAACGCACAACGCATAACGCAGAAAGCATAACGCATAACGCATAACGCATAACGCATAACGCATAACGCATAACGCATAACGCATAACGCATAACGCAAACGTATAGCGCACAACGCATAACGCATAAACCATAACCCATACTTAATAACGCATAACGCATAATGCACAACGCATAACGAACACCGGAAAACCCATAACGCCTAACGCATAACGGATCACGCATAATGCATCATGCATAACGCATAAAGCATAACGCATAACGCATAACGCATAACCCCTAACGCATAACGCATAACGCATAACGCATAACGCATAACGCATAACGCATAACGTGTAACTCATAACGCATAACGCATAACGCATAAAGCATAACGCATAACGCATAACACATAACGCATATCGCATAACGCATAACGCAAAACGTATATCGCATACCGTATAACGCATAACGCATAACGCATAACGCAGACGTATAACGCACAACCCATAACGCATAACGCATAACGCATAACGCATAACGCATAACGCATAACGCATAACGCATAACGCATAACGTATAACGCATAACGCATACCGTGTAACGCATAACGCATAACGCATAACGCATAACGCATACCGTATAACGCATAACGCATAACGCATAGCGCATAACGCATAACGCATAACGCATAACGTATAACGCATAACGCCTAACGCATAAAGCATAACGCATGACGCATAACGCATGAAGCATAACCCATAACGCATAACGCATAACGCATAACGTATAACGCATAACGCATACCGTATAACGCATAACGCATAACGCATAACGCAAACGTATAGCGCACAACGCATAATGAATAAACCATAACCCATACTTCATAACGCATAACGCATAATGCACAACGCATATCGAACACCGGAAAACCCATAACGCATAACGCATAACGCATAACGCATAACGCATAACGCATAACGCATAACGCATAACGCATAACGCATAACGCATAACGCATAACGCATAACGCATAACGCATTACGCATAACGCATCACGCATAACGCATAACGCATAACGCATAACGCATATCGCATAAAACATAACGCATCACGCATAACGTACAACGTATAACGCATAACGCATAACGCATAACGCATAACGCATAACGCATAACGCATAACGCATAACGTATATCGCATAACACATAACGCATAACCTATAACGCATAACGCATATGGCATAACGCATAACGTTAACGCATAACGCATAACGCGTAACGCATAACGGATCACGCATAACGCATAAAGCATAACGCATAAAGCATAACGCATAACGCATAACGCATAACGCATAAAGCATAACGCATACCGCAAACGCATAACGCATATCGCATAACGCATAACGCATAACGTATAACGCATAACGCATACCGTATAACGCATAACGCATAATGCATAACGCAAACGTATAACGCACAACGCATAACGCATAACGCATAACGCATAACGCATAACGCATTACGCATAACGCATAAAGTATAACACATAACGCATAACGCATTATGCATAACGCATCACGCATATCGCATAACGCATAACGCATAACGCATATCGCATAAAACATAACGCATCACGCATAATGTACAACGTATAACGCATAACGCATAACGCATAACGCATAACGCATAACGCATAACGCATAACGTATATCGCATAACACATAACGCATAACCTATAACGCATAACGCATAAGGCATAACGCATAACGTTAACGCATAACGCATAACGCCTAACGCATAACGGATCACGCATAACGCATAAAGCATAACGCATAAAGCATAACGCATAACGCATAACGCATAACGCATAAAGCATAACGCATACCGCATAACGCATAACGCATATCGAATAACGCATAACGCATAACGTATAACGCATAACGCATACCGTATAACGCATAACGCATAATGCATAACGCATAACGCATAACGCATAACTTATAACTCATAACTCATAACGAATATCGCATAACGCATAACGCATAACGCATAATGCATAACGCATAAAGCATAACGCATAACGCATAACGCATAACGCAAACGTATAACGCCCAACCTTAACGCATAACGAATAACGCATAACGCATAACGCATAACGCATAACGTATAACGCATAAAGCATAACGCATAACGCATAACGCATAACGTATAACGCATAACGCATAACGCAAACGTATAACGCCCAACGCTTAACGCATAACGAGTAACGCATAACGCATAACGCATAACATATAACGCATAACGCATAACGCATGACGCATATCGCATAACGCATAACGCATAATGCATAACGCATAAAGCGTAACGCATAACGCAAACTCATAAGGCATAAGGCATAACGCATAACGCATAACGCATAACGCATGTCGGATCACTCATAACGCATAATGCATAACGCATAAAGCATAAAGCATAACGTATAACGCATAACGCATATCGCATAACGCATAACGCATAACGTATAACGCATGACGCATAACGCATATCACATAACACATAACGCATAATGCACAACGCATAACGAATACAGCAAAACGCATAACGCTTAACGCTTAACGCATAACGGATCACCATAACGCATAATGCACAACGCATAACGAATACCGCAAAACGCATAACGCCTAACGCATAACGGATCACACATAACGCTTAACGCATAACGTATAACTCATAATGCACAACGCATATCGCATAACGTATAACGCAAAACGCATAACGCATAACGTTACCGCATAAGGCTTGATGCATGACGCATATCGCATAACGCATAACGCATAACTCATAACGTATAACGTATAACGCATAATGCATAACGCATAACGCATAACGCATAACGCATAACGCATAACGCATAACGCATAACGAATACAGCAAAACGCATAATGCTTAACGCATAACGGATCACGCATAACGCATAACGCATAACGCATATCGAATAACGCATAACGTGTAACTCATAACGCATAACGCATAATGCATAACGCATAACGAACAACGGATAACGAATAACGCATAACGCATAACGCATAACGCATAACGCATAACGCATAACGCATAACGCATAAAGTATAACACATAACGCATAACGCATAAAGTATAACACATAACGCATAACGCATTACGCATAACGCATCACGCATAACGGATAACGCATAACGCATAACGCATATCGCATAAAACATAACGCATAAAGCATAACGTACAACGTATAACGCATAACGCATAACGCATAACGCATAACGCATAACGCATAACGTATATCGCATAACACATAACGCATAACCCATAACGCATAACGCATAAGGCATAACGCATAACGTTAACGCATAACGTATAACGCCTAACGCATAACGGATCACGCATAACGCATAAAGCATAACGCATAAAGCATAACGCATAACGCATAACGCATAACGCATAAAGCATAACGCATAACGCAAAACGCATAACGCATATCGCATAACGCATAACGCATAACGCATAACGCATAACTTATAACTCATAACTCATAACGAATATCGCATAACGCATAACGCATAACGCATAACGCATAACGCATAATGCATAACGCATAAAGCATAACGCATAACGCATAACGCATAACGCATGACGCAAACGTATAACGCCCAACGCTTAACGCATAACGAATAACGCATAACGCATAACGCATAACGTATAACGCATAAAGCATAACGCATAACGCATAACGTATAACGCATAACGCATAACGCATAACGCAAACGTATAACGCCCAACGCTTAACGCATAACGAATAACGCATAACGCATAACGCATAACGCATAACGCATAACGCATAACATATAACGCATAACGCATAACGCATGACGCATATCGCATAACGCATAACGCATAATGCATAACGCATAAAGCGTAACGCATAACGCAAACTCATAAGGCATAAGGCATAACGCATAACGCATAACGCATAACGCATGTCGGATCACTCATAACGCATAATGCATAACGCATAAAGCATAAAGCATAACGTATAACGCATAACGCATATCGCATAACGCATAACGCATAACGTATAACGTATAACGCATGACGCATAACGCATATCACATAACACATAACGCATAATGCACAACGCATAACGAATACCGCATAACGCATAACGCTTAACGCTTAACGCATAACGGATCACGCATAACGCATAATGCACAACGCATAACGAATACCGCAAAACGCATAACGTTACCGCATAAGGCTTGATGCATGACGCATATCGCATAACGCATAACGCATAACTCATAACGTATAACGTATAACGCATAATGCATAACGCATAACGCATAACGCATAACGCACAACGCATAATGCATAACGCATAACGCATAACGCATAACGCATGGCGCAAACGCAAAATGCATAACGCATAACGCATAACGCATAACGCATAACGCACAACGCATATCGCATAACGCAAAACGCATAACGCATAACGCATGGCGCATAACTCAAAATGCATAACACATAACGCATAACGCATAACGCTTAAAGTATAACACATAACGCAAAACGCATAAAGTATAACACATAACGAATAACGCACAACGCATAATGCATAACGCATAACGCATAACGCATAACACATGGCGCATAACGCAAAATGCATAACGCATAACGCATAACGCATAACGCATAACGCACAACGCATATCGCATAACGCATAACGCATAACGCATAACGCATGGCGCATAACTCAAAATGCATAACGCATAACGCATAACGCATAACGCATAACGCATAACGCATAACGCATAAGTCATAACGCACAACGCATATCGCATAACGTATAAGGCATAACGCATAATACATAACGTATAACGCATTATGCATAACGCATAACGCATAATGCATAACGCATAACGCAAACCCATAAGGCATAAGGCATAACGCATAACGCATAACGCATAACGCATGTCGGATCACGAATAACGCATAACGCATAACGCATAAAGCATAAAGCATAACGCATAACGCATAACGCATAACGCATAACGCATAACGCATAACGCATAACGCATAACGCATAACGCATAACGCATAACGCATAACGCATAACGCATAACGCATAACGCATAACGCATAACGCATAACGCATAACGCATAACGCATAACGCATAACGCATAACGCATAACGCATAACGCATAACGCATAATGCATAACGCATAACGCATAACGCATAACGCATAACGCATAACGCATAAAGCATAACGCATAACGCATAACGCATAACACATAACGCATAACGCATAATGCACAACACATAACGAATACAGCAAAACGCATAACGCTTAACGCATAACGGATCACGCATAACGCATAACGCATAATGCATAACGCATAACGCATAACGCATAAGGCATAATGCATAACGCATAAAGCGTAACGCATAACGCATAACGCAGAACGCATAACGCATAAAGCATAACGCATAACGCATACCGCATAACGCATAACGCATAACGCATAACGCATAACGCATAACGCATAACGCATAACGCATAACGCATAACGTATAACGCATAACGCATACCGCATAACGCATAACGCATAACGCATAACGCATAACGCATAACGCATAACGCATAACGCATAACGTATAACGCATAACGCATAACGCATAACGCATAACGCATACCGTATAACGCATAACGCATAACGCATAACGCATAACGCATAACGCATAACGCATAACGCAAAACGCATAACGTTAACGCATAACCCATAACGCATAAGGCTAGATGCATGACGAATTTCGCATATCACATAACGCATAAGGCTTGATGCATGACGCATATCGCATAACGCATAACGCATAACCATAACGCATAACGAATACAGCAAAACGCATAACGCTTAACGCATAACGGATCACGCATAACGCATAACGCATAACGCATAACGCATAACGCATAACGCATAACGCATAACGCATACCGCATAACGCATAACGCATAACGCATAACGCATATCGCATAACGCATAACGCATAAAGCATTACTCATAACGCATACCGCATAACGCATAACGCATAACGCATAACGCATAACGCATAACGCATAACGTATAACGCATAACGCATAACGCATAACGCATAACGCATAACGCATAACGCATAACGCATAACGCATAACGCATAACGCATAACGTATAACGCATAACGCATAACGCATAACGCATACCGTATAACGCATAACGCATAACGCATAACGCATAACGCATAACGCATAACGCATAACGCATAACGCATAACGCATAACGCATAACGCATAACGCATAACGCAAAACGCATAACGTTAACGCATAACCCATAACGCTTAAGGCTAGATGCATGACGAATTTCGCATATCACATAACGCATAAGGCATGATGCATGACGCATATCGCATAACGCATAACGCATAACGCATAACGCATAAAGCATAACGCATAACGCATAACGCATAACACATAACGCATAACGCATAATGCACAACGCATAACGAATACAGCAAAACGCATAACGCTTAACGCATAACGGAACACGCATAACGCATAACGCATAATGCATAACGCATAACGCATAACGCATAAGGCATAATGCATAACGCATAAAGCGTAACGCATAACGCATAACGCAGAACGCATAACGCATAAAGCATAACGCATAACGCATACCGCATAACGCATAACGCATAACGCATAACGCATAACGCATAACGCATAACGTATAACGCATAACGCATACCGCATAACGCATAACGCATAACGCATAACGCATAACGCATAACGCATAACGCATAACGCATAACGTATAACGCATAACGCATAAAGCATAACGCATAACGCATACCGTATAACGCATAACGCATAACGCATAACGCATAACGCATAACGCATAACGCATAATGCATAACGCATAACGCATAACGCAAAACGCATAACGTTAACACATAACCCATAACGCATAAGGCTAGATGCATGACGAATTTCGCATATCACATAACGCATAAGGCTTGATGCATGACGCATATCGCATAACGCATAACGCATAACCATAACGCATAACGAATACAGCAAAACGCATAACGCTTAACGCATAACGGATCACGCATAACGCATAACGCATAACGCATAACGCATAACGCATAACGCATAACGCATAACGCATAACGCATAACGCATAACGCATAACGCATAACGCATAACGCATAACGCAAAACGCATAACGTTAACGCATAACCCCTAACGCAATAACGCATAACGCATAACGTATAACGCATAACGCATACCGTATAACGCATAACGCATAACGCAAACGTATAGCGCAAAACGGATAACGCATAAACCACAACCCATACTTCATAACGCCTAACGCATAATGCACAACGCATAACGAACACCGGAAAACCCATAACGCCTAACGCATAACGGATCACTCATAACGCATAATGCATAACGCATAACGCATAAAGCATAACGCATAACGCATATCGCATAACGCAGAACGCATAACGCATAACGCATAACGCATAACGCATAACGCATAACGCATAACGTATAACGCATAACGCATAACGCATAACGCATAACGCATAACGCATAACGCATAACGCATAACGCATAACGCATAACGCATAACGCATAACGCATAACGCATAACGCATAACGCATAACGCATAACGCATAACGCATAACGCATAACGCATAACACATAATGCATAACGCATAACGCATAACGCATAACGCATAAAGCATAACGCATAACGCATAACGCATAACACATAACGCATAACGCATAATGCACAACGCATAACGAATACAGCAAAACGCATAACGCTTAACGCATAACGGATCACGCATAACGCATAACGCATAATGCATAACGCATAACGCATAACGCATAAGGCATAATGCATAACGCATAAAGCGTAACGCATAACGCATAACGCAGAACGCATAACGCATAAAGCATAACGCATAACGCATACCGCATAACGCATAACGCATAATGCACAACGCATAACGAATACAGCAAAACGCATAACGCTTAACGCATAACGGATCACGCATAACGCATAACGCATAATGCATAACGCATAACGCATAACGCATAAGGCATAATGCATAACGCATAAAGCGTAACGCATAACGCATAACGCAGAACGCATAACGCATAAAGCATAACGCATAACGCATACCGCATAACGCATAACGCATAACGCATAACGCATAACGCATAACGCATAACGCATAACGTATAACGCATAACGCATACCGCATAACGCATAACGCATAACGCATAACGCATAACGTATAACGCATAACGCATAAAGCATAACGCATAACGCATACCGTATAACGCATAACGCATAACGCATAACGCATAACGCATAACGCATAACGCATAACGCATAACGCATAACGCATAACGCATAACGCATAACGCATAACGCAAAACGCATAACGTTAACGCATAACCCATAACGCTTAAGGCTAGATGCATGACGAATTTCGCATATCACATAACGCATAAGGCATGATGCATGACGCATATCGCATAACGCATAACGCATAACGCATAACGCATAAAGCATAACGCATAACGCATAACGCATAACACATAACGCATAACGCATAATGCACAACGCATAACGAATACAGCAAAACGCATAACGCTTAACGCATAACGGATCACGCATAACGCATAACGCATAATGCATAACGCATAACGCATAACGCATAAGGCATAATGCATAACGCATAAAGCGTAACGCATAACGCATAACGCAGAACGCATAACGCATAAAGCATAACGCATAACGCATACCGCATAACGCATAACGCATAACGCATAACGCATAACGCATAACGCATAACGTATAACGCATAACGCATACCGCATAACGCATAACGCATAACGCATAACGCATAACGCATAACGCATAACGCATAACGCATAACGTATAACGCATAACGCATAAAGCATAACGCATAACGCATACCGTATAACGCATAACGCATAACGCATAACGCATAACGCATAACGCATAACGCATAATGCATAACGCATAACGCATAACGCAAAACGCATAACGTTAACACATAACCCATAACGCATAAGGCTAGATGCATGACGAATTTCGCATATCACATAACGCATAAGGCTTGATGCATGACGCATATCGCATAACGCATAACGCATAACCATAACGCATAACGAATACAGCAAAACGCATAACGCTTAACGCATAACGGATCACGCATAACGCATAACGCATAACGCATAACGCATAACGCATAACGCATAACGCATAACGCATAACGCATAACGCATAACGCATAACGCATAACGCATAACGCATAACGCATAACGCAAAACGCATAACGTTAACGCATAACCCCTAACGCAATAACGCATAACGCATAACGTATAACGCATAACGCATACCGTATAACGCATAACGCATAACGCAAACGTATAGCGCAAAACGGATAACGCATAAACCACAACCCATACTTCATAACGCCTAACGCATAATGCACAACGCATAACGAACACCGGAAAACCCATAACGCCTAACGCATAACGGATCACTCATAACGCATAATGCATAACGCATAACGCATAAAGCATAACGCATAACGCATATCGCATAACGCAGAACGCATAACGCATAACGCATAACGCATAACGCATAACGCATAACGCATAACGTATAACGCATAACGCATAACGCATAACGCATAACGCATAACGCATAACGCATAACGCATAACGCATAACGCATAACGCATAACGCATAACGCATAACGCATAACGCATAACGCATAACGCATAACGCATAACGCATAACGCATAACGCATAACACATAATGCATAACGCATAACGCATAACGCATAACGCATAAAGCATAACGCATAACGCATAACGCATAACACATAACGCATAACGCATAATGCACAACGCATAACGAATACAGCAAAACGCATAACGCTTAACGCATAACGGATCACGCATAACGCATAACGCATAATGCATAACGCATAACGCATAACGCATAAGGCATAATGCATAACGCATAAAGCGTAACGCATAACGCATAACGCAGAACGCATAACGCATAAAGCATAACGCATAACGCATACCGCATAACGCATAACGCATAACGCATAACGCATAACGCATAACGCATAACGCATAACGTATAACGCATAACGCATACCGCATAACGCATAACGCATAACGCATAACGCATAACGCATAACGCATAACGCATAACGCATAACGCATAACGCATAACGCATAACGCATAACGCATAACGCATAACGCATAACGCATAACGCATAACGCATAACGCAAAACGCATAACGTTAACGCATAACCCCTAACGCAATAACGCATAACGCATAACGTATAACGCATAACGCATACCGTATAACGCATAACGCATAACGCAAACGTATAGCGCACAACGGATAACGCATAAACCACAACCCATACTTCATAACGCCTAACGCATAATGCACAACGCATAACGAACACCGGAAAACCCATAACGCCTAACGCATAACGGATCACTCATAACGCATAATGCATAACGCATAACGCATAAAGCATAACGCATAACGCATATCGCATAACGCAGAACGCATAACGCATAACGCATAACGCATAACGCATAACGCATAACGTATAACGCATAACGCATAACGCATAACGCATAACGCATAACGCATAACGCATAACGCATAACGCATAACGCATAACGCATAACGCATAACGCATAACGCATAACGCATAACGCATAACGCATAACGCATAACGCATAACGCATAACGCATAACGCATAACGCATAACGCATAACGCATAACGCATAACGCATAATGCATAACGCATAACGCATAACGCATAACGCATAAAGCATAACGCATAACGCATAACGCATAACACATGACGCATAACGCATAATGCACAACGCATAACGAATACAGCAAAACGCATAACGCTTAACGCATAACGGATCACGCATAACGCATAACGCATAATGCATAACGCATAACGCATAACGCATAAGGCATAATGCATAACGCATAAAGCGTAACGCATAACGCATAACGCAGAACGCATAACGCATAAAGCATAACGCATAACGCATACCGCATAACGCATAACGCATAACGCATAACGCATAACGCATAACGTATAACGCATAACGCATACCGCATAACGCATAACGCATAACGCATAACGCATAACGCATAACGCATAACGCATAACGCATAACGTATAACGCATAACGCATAACGCATAACGCATAACGCATAACGCATAACGTATAAAGCATAACGCATAACGCATAACGCATAACGCATAACGCATAACGCATAACGCATAACGCATAACCCCTAACGCAATAACGCATAACGCATAACGCATAACGTGTAACTCATAACACATATCGCATAAAGCATAACGCATAAGGCATAACGCATAACGCATATCGCATAACGCATAACGCATAACGTATAACGCATAACGCATACTGTATAACGCATAACGCATAACGCATAACGCAAACGTATAACGCACAACGCATAACGCAGAAAGCATAACGCATAACGCATAACGCATAACGCATAACGCATAACGCATAACGCATAACGCATAACGCATAACGCATAACGCAAACGTATAGCGCACAACGCATAACGCATAAACCATAACCCATACTTAATAACGCATAACGCATAATGCACAACGCATAACGAACACCGGAAAACCCATAACGCCTAACGCATAACGGATCACGCATAACGCATCATGCATAACGCATAAAGCATAACGCATAACGCATAACGCATAACCCCTAACGCATAACGCATAACGCATAACGCATAACGCATAACGCATAACGCATAACGTGTAACTCATAACGCATAACGCATAACGCATAACGCATAACGCATAACGCATAACACATAACGCATATCGCATAACGCATAACGCAAAACGTATATCGCATACCGTATAACGCATAACGCATAACGCATAACGCAGACGTATAACGCACAACCCATAACGCATAACGCATAACGCATAACGCATAACGCATAACGCATAACGCATAACGCATAACGCATAACGTATAACGCATAACGCATACCGTGTAACGCATAACGCATAACGCATAACGCATAACGCATACCGTATAACGCATAACGCATAACGCATAGCGCATAACGCATAACGCATAACGCATAACGTATAACGCATAACGCATAACGCATAAAGCATAACGCATGACGCATAACGCATGAAGCATAACCCATAACGCATAACGCATAACGCATAACGTATAACGCATAACGCATACCGTATAACGCATAACGCATAACGCATAACGCAAACGTATAGCGCACAACGCATAATGAATAAACCATAACCCATACTTCATAACGCATAACGCATAATGCACAACGCATATCGAACACCGGAAAACCCATAACGCATAACGCATAACGCATAACGCATAACGCATAACGCATAACGCATAACGCATAACGCATAACGCATAACGCATAACGTATAACACATAACGCATAACGCATTACGCATAACGCATCACGCATAACGCATAACGCATAACGCATAACGCATATCGCATAAAACATAACGCATCACGCATAACGTACAACGTATAACGCATAACGCATAACGCATAACGCATAACGCATAACGCATAACGCATAACGCATAACGCATAACGTATATCGCATAACACATAACGCATAACCTATAACGCATAACGCATATGGCATAACGCATAACGTTAACGCATAACGCATAACGCGTAACGCATAACGGATCACGCATAACGCATAAAGCATAACGCATAAAGCATAACGCATAACGCATAACGCATAACGCATAAAGCATAACGCATACCGCATAACGCATAACGCATATCGCATAACGCATAACGCATAACGTATAACGCATAACGCATACCGTATAACGCATAACGCATAATGCATAACGCAAACGTATAACGCACAACGCATAACGCATAACGCATAACGCATAACGCATAACGCATTACGCATAACGCATAAAGTATAACACATAACGCATAACGCATTATGCATAACGCATCACGCATATCGCATAACGCATAACGCATAACGCATATCGCATAAAACATAACGCATCACGCATAATGTACAACGTATAACGCATAACGCATAACGCATAACGCATAACGCATAACGCATAACGTATATCGCATAACACATAACGCATAACCTATAACGCATAACGCATAAGGCATAACGCATAACGTTAACGCATAACGCATAACGCCTAACGCATAACGGATCACGCATAACGCATAAAGCATAACGCATAAAGCATAACGCATAACGCATAACGCATAACGCATAAAGCATAACGCATACCGCATAACGCATAACGCATATCGAATAACGCATAACGCATAACGTATAACGCATAACGCATACCGTATAACGCATAACGCATAATGCATAACGCATAACGCATAACTTATAACTCATAACTCATAACGAATATCGCATAACGCATAACGCATAACGCATAATGCATAACGCATAAAGCATAACGCATAACGCATAACGCATAACGCAAACGTATAACGCCCAACCTTAACGCATAACGAATAACGCATAACGCATAACGCATAACGCATAACGCATAACGTATAACGCATAAAGCATAACGCATAACGCATAACGCATAACGTATAACGCATAACGCATAACGCATAACGCAAACGTATAACGCCCAACGCTTAACGCATAACGAATAACGCATAACGCATAACGCATAACGCATAACATATAACGCATAACGCATAACGCATGACGCATATCGCATAACGCAAAACGCATAATGCATAACGCATAAAGCGTAACGCATAACGCAAACTCATAAGGCATAAGGCATAACGCATAACGCATAACGCATAACGCATGTCGGATCACTCATAACGCATAATGCATAACGCATAAAGCATAAAGCATAACGTATAACGCATAACGCATATCGCATAACGCATAACGCATAACGTATAACGCATGACGCATAACGCATATCACATAACACATAACGCATAATGCACAACGCATAACGAATACAGCAAAACGCATAACGCTTAACGCTTAACGCATAACGGATCACCATAACGCATAATGCACAACGCATAACGAATACCGCAAAACGCATAACGCCTAACGCATAACGGATCACACATAACGCTTAACGCATAACGTATAACTCATAATGCACAACGCATATCGCATAACGTATAACGCAAAACGCATAACGCATAACGTTACCGCATAAGGCTTGATGCATGACGCATATCGCATAACGCATAACGCATAACTCATAACGTATAACGTATAACGCATAATGCATAACGCATAACGCATAACGCATAACGCACAACGCATAATGCATAACGCATAACGAATACAGCAAAACGCATAATGCTTAACGCATAACGGATCACGCATAATGCATAACGCATAACGAATACAGCAAAACGCATAATGCTTAACGCATAACGGATCACGCATAACGCATAACGCATAACGCATATCGAATAACGCATAACGTGTAACTCATAACGCATAACGCATAATGCATAACGCATAACGAACAACGGATAACGAATAACGCATAACGCATAACGCATAACGCATAACGCATAACGCATTACGCATAACGCATAAAGTATAACACATAACGCATAACGCATAAAGTATAACACATAACGCATAACGCATTACGCATAACGCATCACGCATAACGGATAACGCATAACGCATAACGCATATCGCATAAAACATAACGCATAAAGCATAACGTACAACGTATAACGCATAACGCATAACGCATAACGCATAACGCATAACGCATAACGTATATCGCATAACACATAACGCATAACCCATAACGCATAACGCATAAGGCATAACGCATAACGTTAACGCATAACGTATAACGCCTAACGCATAACGGATCACGCATAACGCATAAAGCATAACGCATAAAGCATAACGCATAACGCATAACGCATAACGCATAAAGCATAACGCATAACGCAAAACGCATAACGCATATCGCATAACGCATAACGCATAACGCATAACGCATAACTTATAACTCATAACTCATAACGAATATCGCATAACGCATAACGCATAACGCATAACGCATAACGCATAATGCATAACGCATAAAGCATAACGCATAACGCATAACGCATAACGCATGACGCAAACGTATAACGCCCAACGCTTAACGCATAACGAATAACGCATAACGCATAACGCATAACGCATAACGCATAAAGCATAACGCATAACGCATAACGTATAACGCATAACGCATAACGCATAACGCAAACGTATAACGCCCAACGCTTAACGCATAACGAATAACGCATAACGCATAACGCATAACGCATAACGCATAACATATAACGCATAACGCATAACGCATGACGCATATCGCATAACGCATAACGCATAATGCATAACGCATAAAGCGTAACGCATAACGCAAACTCATAAGGCATAAGGCATAACGCATAACGCATAACGCATAACGCATGTCGGATCACTCATAACGCATAATGCATAACGCATAACGCATAACGCATAACGTATAACGCATAACGCATAACGCATAACGCATAACGCATAACTTATAACGTATAACGCATGACGCATAACGCATATCACATAACACATAACGCATAATGCACAACGCATAACGAATACAGCAAAACGCATAACGCTTAACGCTTAACGCATAACGGATCACGCATAACGCATAATGCACAACGCATAACGAATACCGCAAAACGCATAACGCATAACGTTACCGCATAAGGCTTGATGCATGACGCATATCGCATAACGCATAACGCATAACTCATAACGTATAACGTATAACGCATAATGCATAACGCATAACGCGTAACGCATAACGCACAACGCATAATGCATAACGCATAACGCATAACGCATAACGCATGGCGCAAACGCAAAATGCATAACGCATAACGCATAACGCATAACGCATAACGCACAACGCATATCGCATAACGCATAACGCATAACGCATAACGCATGGCGCATAACTCAAAATGCATAACACATAACGCATAACGCATAACGCTTAAAGTATAACACATAACGCAAAACGCATAAAGTATAACACATAACGTATAACGCACAACGCATAATGCATAACGCATAACGCATAACGCATAACACATGGCGCATAACGCAAAATGCATAACGCATAACGCATAACGCATAACGCATAACGCACAACGCATATCGCATAACGCATAACGCATAACGCATAACGCATGGCGCATAACTCAAAATGCATAACGCATAACGCATAACGCATAACGCATAACGCATAACGCATAACGCATAAGTCATAACGCACAACGCATATCGCATAACGTATAAGGCATAACGCATAATACATAACGTATAACGCATTATGCATAACGCATAACGCATAATGCATAACGCATAACGCAAACCCATAAGGCATAAGGCATAACGCATAACGCATAACGCATAACGCATGTCGGATCACGAATAACGCATAACGCATAACGCATAAAGCATAAAGCATAACGCATAACGCATAACGCATAACGCATAACGCATAACGCATAACGCATAACGCATAACGCATAACGCATAACGCATAACGCATAACGCATAACGCATAACGCATAACGCATAATGCATAACGCATAACGCATAACGCATAACGCATAACGCATAACGCATAAAGCATAACGCATAACGCATAACGCATAACACATAACGCATAACGCATAATGCACAACACATAACGAATACAGCAAAACGCATAACGCTTAACGCATAACGGATCACGCATAACGCATAACGCATAATGCATAACGCATAACGCATAACGCATAAGGCATAATGCATAACGCATAAAGCGTAACGCATAACGCATAACGCAGAACGCATAACGCATAAAGCATAACGCATAACGCATACCGCATAACGCATAACGCATAACGCATAACGCATAACGCATAACGCATAACGCATAACGCATAACGCATAACGTATAACGCATAACGCATACCGCATAACGCATAACGCATAACGCATAACGCATAACGCATAACGCATAACGCATAACGCATAACGTATAACGCATAACGCATAACGCATAACGCATAACGCATACCGTATAACGCATAACGCATAACGCATAACGCATAACGCATAACGCATAACGCATAACGCAAAACGCATAACGTTAACGCATAACCCATAACGCATAAGGCTAGATGCATGACGAATTTCGCATATCACATAACGCATAAGGCTTGATGCATGACGCATATCGCATAACGCATAACGCATAACCATAACGCATAACGAATACAGCAAAACGCATAACGCTTAACGCATAACGGATCACGCATAACGCATAACGCATAACGCATAACGCATAACGCATAACGCATAACGCATAACGCATAACGCATAACGCATAACGCATAACGCATAACGCATATCGCATAACGCATAACGCATAAAGCATTACGCATAACGCATACCGCATAACGCATAACGCATAACGCATAACGCATAACGCATAACGCATAACGTATAACGCATAACGCATACCGCATAACGCATAACGCATAACGCATAACGCATAACGCATAACGCATAACGCATAACGCATAACGTATAACGCATAACGCATAACGCATAACGCATACCGTATAACGCATAACGCATAACGCATAACGCATAACGCATAACGCATAACGCATAACGCATAACGCATAACGCATAACGCATAACGCATAACGCAAAACGCATAACGTTAACGCATAACCCATAACGCTTAAGGCTAGATGCATGACGAATTTCGCATATCACATAACGCATAAGGCATAACGCATGACGCATATCGCATAACGCATAACGCATAACGCATAACGCATAACGCATAACGCATAACGCATAACGCATAACACATAACGCATAACGCATAATGCACAACGCATAACGAATACAGCAAAACGCATAACGCTTAACGCATAACGGATCACGCATAACGCATAACGCATAATGCATAACGCATAACGCATAACGCATAAGGCATAATGCATAACGCATAAAGCGTAACGCATAACGCATAACGCAGAACGCATAACGCATAAAGCATAACGCATAACGCATACCGCATAACGCATAACGCATAACGCATAACGCATAACGCATAACGCATAACGTATAACGCATAACGCATACCGCATAACGCATAACGCATAACGCATAACGCATAACGCATAACGCATAACGCATAACGCATAACGTATAACGCATAACGCATAAAGCATAACGCATAACGCATACCGTATAACGCATAACGCATAACGCATAACGCATAACGCATAACGCATAACGCATAATGCATAACGCATAACGCATAACGCAAAACGCATAACGTTAACACATAACCCATAACGCATAAGGCTAGATGCATGACGAATTTCGCATATCACATAACGCATAAGGCTTGATGCATGACGCATATCGCATAACGCATAACGCATAACCATAACGCATAACGAATACAGCAAAACGCATAACGCTTAACGCATAACGGATCACGCATAACGCATAACGCATAACGCATAACGCATAACGCATAACGCATAACGCATAACGCATAACGTATAACGCATAACGCATACCGTATAACGCATAACGCATAACGCAAACGTATAGCGCAAAACGGATAACGCATAAACCACAACCCATACTTCATAACGCCTAACGCATAATGCACAACGCATAACGAACACCGGAAAACCCATAACGCCTAACGCATAACGGATCACTCATAACGCATAATGCATAACGCATAACGCATAAAGCATAACGCATAACGCATATCGCATAACGCAGAACGCATAACGCATAACGCATAACGCATAACGCATAACGCATAACGCATAACGTATAACGCATAACGCATAACGCATAACGCATAACGCATAACGCATAACGCATAACGCATAACGCATAACGCATAACGCATAACGCATAACGCATAACGCATAACGCATAACGCATAACGCATAACGCATAACGCATAACGCATAACGCATAACACATAATGCATAACGCATAACGCATAACGCATAACGCATAAAGCATAACGCATAACGCATAACGCATAACACATAACGCATAACGCATAATGCACAACGCATAACGAATACAGCAAAACGCATAACGCTTAACGCATAACGGATCACGCATAACGCATAACGCATAATGCATAACGCATAACGCATAACGCATAAGGCATAATGCATAACGCATAAAGCGTAACGCATAACGCATAACGCAGAACGCATAACGCATAAAGCATAACGCATAACGCATACCGCATAACGCATAACGCATAACGCATAACGCATAACGCATAACGCATAACGCATAACGTATAACGCATAACGCATACCGCATAACGCATAACGCATAACGCATAACGCATAACGCATAACGCATAACGCATAACGCATAACGCATAACGCATAACGCATAACGCATAACGCATAACGCATAACGCATAACGCATAACGCATAACGCATAACGCATAACGCATAACGCAAAACGCATAACGTTAACGCATAACCCCTAACGCAATAACGCATAACGCATAACGTATAACGCATAACGCATACCGTATAACGCATAACGCATAACGCAAACGTATAGCGCACAACGGATAACGCATAAACCACAACCCATACTTCATAACGCCTAACGCATAATGCACAACGCATAACGAACACCGGAAAACCCATAACGCCTAACGCATAACGGATCACTCATAACGCATAATGCATAACGCATAACGCATAAAGCATAACGCATAACGCATATCGCATAACGCAGAACGCATAACGCATAACGCATAACGCATAACGCATAACGCATAACGTATAACGCATAACGCATAACGCATAACGCATAACGCATAACGCATAACGCATAACGCATAACGCATAACGCATAACGCATAACGCATAACGCATAACGCATAACGCATAACGCATAACGCATAACGCATAACGCATAACGCATAACGCATAACGCATAACGCATAACGCATAACGCATAACGCATAACGCATAATGCATAACGCATAACGCATAACGCATAACGCATAAAGCATAACGCATAACGCATAACGCATAACACATGACGCATAACGCATAATGCACAACGCATAACGAATACAGCAAAACGCATAACGCTTAACGCATAACGGATCACGCATAACGCATAACGCATAATGCATAACGCATAACGCATAACGCATAAGGCATAATGCATAACGCATAAAGCGTAACGCATAACGCATAACGCAGAACGCATAACGCATAAAGCATAACGCATAACGCATACCGCATAACGCATAACGCATAACGCATAACGCATAACGCATAACGTATAACGCATAACGCATACCGCATAACGCATAACGCATAACGCATAACGCATAACGCATAACGCATAACGCATAACGCATAACGTATAACGCATAACGCATAACGCATAACGCATAACGCATACCGTATAACGCATAACGCATAACGCATAACGCATAACGCATAACGCATAACGCATAACGCATAACGCATAACGCATAACGCATAACGCATAACGCAAAACGCATAACGTTAACGCATATCCCATAACGCATAAGGCTAGATGCATGACGAATTTCGCATATCACATAACGCATAAGGCTTGATGCATGACGCATATCGCATAACGCATAACGCATAACCATAACGCATAACGAATACAGCAAAACGCATAACGCTTAACGCATAACGGATCACGCATAACGCATAACGCATAACGCATAACGCATAACGCATAACGCATAACGCATAACGCATAACGCATACCGCATAACGCATAACGCATAACGCATATCGCATAACGCATAACGCATAAAGCATTACGCATAACGCATACCGCATAACGCATAACGCATAACGCATAACGCATAACGCATAACGCATAACGTATAACGCATAACGCATACCGCATAACGCATAACGCATAACGCATAACGCATAACGCATAACGCATAACGCATAACGCATAACGTATAACGCATAACGCATAACGCATAAAGCATAACGCATACCGTATAACGCATAACGCATAACGCATAACGCATAACGCATAACGCATAACGCATAACGCATAACGTATAACGCATAACGCATACCGCATAACGCATAACGCATAACGCATAACGCATAACGCATACCGCATAACGCATAACGCATAACGCATAACGCATAACGCATAACGCATAACGCATAACGTATAACGCATAACGCATACCGCATAACGCATAACGCATAACGCATAACGCATAACGCATAACGCATAACGCATAACGCATAACGCATAACGCATAACGCATAACGCATAACGCATAACGCATAACGCATAACGCATAACGCATAACGCAAAACGCATAACGTTAACGCATAACCCCTAACGCAATAACGCATAACGCATAACGTATAACGCATAACGCATACCGTATAACGCATAACGCATAACGCAAACGTATAGCGCACAACGGATAACGCATAAACCACAACCCATACTTCATAACGCCTAACGCATAATGCACAACGCATAACGAACACCGGAAAACCCATAACGCCTAACGCATAACGGATC
Source organism: Lasioglossum morio (assembly GCA_916610235.2). NCBI lineage: Eukaryota > Metazoa > Arthropoda > Insecta > Hymenoptera > Halictidae > Lasioglossum > Lasioglossum morio. The sequence goes on from CAKAJA020000289.1 coordinate 4,853,990, forward strand.
ACTCATAACGCATAATGCATAACGCATAACGCATAAAGCATAACGCATAACGCATATCGCATAACGCAGAACGCATAACGCATAACGCATAACGCATAACGCATAACGCATAACGCATAACGTATAACGCATAACGCATAACGCATAACGCATAACGCATAACGCATAACGCATAACGCATAACGCATAACGCATAACGCATAACGCATAACGCATAACGCATAACGCATAACGCATAACGCATAACGCATAACGCATAACGCATAACGCATAACGCATAACGCATAACGCATAACGCATAACGCATAACGCATAACGCATAACGCATAACGCATAATGCATAACGCATAACGCATATCGCATAACGCATAAAGCATAACGCATAACGCATAACGCATAACACATGACGCATAACGCATAATGCACAACGCATAACGAATACAGCAAAACGCATAACGCTTAACGCATAACGGATCACGCATAACGCATAACGCATAATGCATAACGCATAACGCATAACGCATAAGGCATAATGCATAACGCATAAAGCGTAACGCATAACGCATAACGCAGAACGCATAACGCATAACGCATAACGCATAACGCATAACGCATAACGCATAACGCATAACGCATAACGCATAACGCATAACGCATAACGCATAACGTATAACGCATAACGCATACCGCATAACGCATAACGCATAACGCATAACGCATAACGCATAACGCATAACGCATAACGCATAACGTATAACGCATAACGCATAACGCATAACGCATAACGCATACCGTATAACGCATAACGCATAACGCATAACGCATAACGCATAACGCATAACGCATAACGCATAACGCATAACGCATAACGCATAACGCATAACGCATAACGCATAACGCATAACGCATAACGCATAAGGCTAGATGCATGACGAATTTCGCATATCACATAACGCATAAGGCTTGATGCATGACGCATATCGCATAACGCATAACGCATAACCATAACGCATAACGAATACAGCAAAACGCATAACGCTTAACGCATAACGGATCACGCATAACGCATAACGCATAACGCATAACGCATAACGCATAACGCATAACGCATAACGCATAACGCATAACGCATACCGCATAACGCATAACGCATAACGCATAACGCATATCGCATAACGCATAACGCATAAAGCATTACGCATAACGCATAACGCATAACGCATAACGCATAACGCATAACGCATAACGCATAACGCATAACGTATAACGCATAACGCATACCGCATAACGCATAACGCATAACGCATAACGCATAACGCATAACGCATAACGCATAACGCATAACGCATAACGCAAAACGCATAACGTTAACGCATAACCCCTAACGCAATAACGCATAACGCATAACGTATAACGCATAACGCATACCGTATAACGCATAACGCATAACGCAAACGTATAGCGCACAACGGATAACGCATAAACCACAACCCATACTTCATAACGCCTAACGCATAATGCACAACGCATAACGAACACCGGAAAACCCATAACGCCTAACGCATAACGGATCACTCATAACGCATAATGCATAACGCATAACGCATAAAGCATAACGCATAACGCATATCGCATAACGCAGAACGCATAACGCATAACGCATAACGCATAACGCATAACGCATAACGCATAACGTATAACGCATAACGCATAACGCATAACGCATAACGCATAACGCATAACGCATAACGCATAACGCATAACGCATAACGCATAACGCATAACGCATAACGCATAACGCATAACGCATAACGCATAACGCATAACGCATAACGCATAACGCATAACGCATAACGCATAACGCATAACGCATAACGCATAATGCATAACGCATAACGCATAACGCATAACGCATAAAGCATAACGCATAACGCATAACGCATAACACATGACGCATAACGCATAATGCACAACGCATAACGAATACAGCAAAACGCATAACGCTTAACGCATAACGGATCACGCATAACGCATAACGCATAATGCATAACGCATAACGCATAACGCATAAGGCATAATGCATAACGCATAAAGCGTAACGCATAACGCATAACGCAGAACGCATAACGCATAAAGCATAACGCATAACGCATACCGCATAACGCATAACGCATAACGCATAACGCATAACGCATAACGCATAACGCATAACGTATAACGCATAACGCATACCGCATAACGCATAACGCATAACGCATAACGCATAACGCATAACGCATAACGCATAACGCATAACGCATAACGCATAACGCATAACGCATAACGCATAACGCATACCGTATAACGCATAACGCATAACGCATAACGCATAACGCATAACGCATAACGCATAACGCATAACGCATAACGCATAACGCATAACGCATAACGCATAACGCATAACGCATAACGCATAAGGCTAGATGCATGACGAATTTCGCATATCACATAACGCATAAGGCTTGATGCATGACGCATATCGCATAACGCATAACGCATAACCATAACGCATAACGAATACAGCAAAACGCATAACGCTTAACGCATAACGGATCACGCATAACGCATAACGCATAACGCATAACGCATAACGCATAACGCATAACGCATAACGCATAACGCATAACGCATACCGCATAACGCATAACGCATAACGCATAACGCATATCGCATAACGCATAACGCATAAAGCATTACGCATAACGCATACCGCATAACGCATAACGCATAACGCATAACGCATAACGCATAACGCATAACGTATAACGCATAACGCATACCGCATAACGCATAACGCATAACGCATAACGCATAACGCATAACGCATAACGCATAACGTATAACGCATAACGCATAACGCATAAAGCATAACGCATACCGTATAACGCATAACGCATAACGCATAACGCATAACGCATAACGCATAACGCATAACGCATAACGCATAACGCATAACGCATAACGCATAACGCAAAACGCATAACGTTAACGCATAACCCATAACGCTTAAGGCTAGATGCATGACGAATTTCGCATATCACATAACGCATAAGGCATGATGCATGACGCATATCGCATAACGCATAACGCATATCGCATAACGCATAACGCATAAAGCATTACGCATAACGCATACCGCATAACGCATAACGCATAACGCATAACGCATAACGCATAACGCATAACGCATAACGTGTAACGCATAACGCATACCGCATAACGCATAACGCATAACGCATAACGCATAACGCATAACGCATAACGTATAACGCAAACGTATAGCGCACAACGGATAACGCATAAACCATAACCCATACTTCATAACGCCTAACGCATAATGCACAACGCATAACGAACACCGGAAAACCCATAACGCCTAACGCATAACGGATCACTCATAACGCATAATGCATAACGCATAACGCATAAAGCATAACGCATAACGCATATCGCATAACGCAGAACGCATAACGCATAACGCATAACGCATAACGCATACCGTATAACGCATAACGCATAACGCATAACGCATAACGCATAGCGCATAACGCATAACGCATAACGCATAACGCATAACGCATAACGCATAACGCATAAAGCATAACGCATAACGCATAACGCATAACGCATAAAGCATAACGCATAACGCATAACGCATGAAGCATAACCCATAACGCATAACGCATAACGCATAACGTATAACGCATAACGCATACCGTATAACGCAAACGTATAGCGCACAACGCATAATGCATAAACCATAACCCATACTTCATAACGCATAACGCATAATGCACAACGCATATCGAACACCGGAAAACCCATAACCCCTAACGCATAACGGATCACGCATAACGCATAATGCATAACGCATAAAGTATAACGCATAACGCATAACCCCTAACGCAATAACGCATAACGCATAACGCATAACGCATAACGTGTAACTCATAACGCATAACGCATAAAGCATAACGCATAACGCATAACGCATAACGCATAACGCATAACGCATAACGCATAACGCATAACGCATAACGCATAACGTATAACGCATAACGCATACCGTATAACGCATAACGCATAACGCATAACGTATAACCCCTAACGCAATAACGCATAACGCATAACGCATAACGCATAACGCATAACGCATGAAGCATAACCCATAACGCATAACGCCTAACTCATAACGTATAACGCATAACGCATAACGCATATCGCATAACGCATAACGCATAACGTATAACGCATAACGCATACCGTATAACGCATAACGCATAACGCAAACGTATAACGCACAACGCATAACGCATAACGCATAACGCATAACGCATAACATATAACGCATAACGCATAACGCATAACCCATAACGCATAACGCATAACGCATAACGCATAAAGCATAACGCATAACGCATAACGCATAACGCAAAACGCATAAACCCTAACGCAATAACGCATAACGCATAACGCATATCGCATAACTTGTAACTCATAACGCATAACGCATAAAGCATAACGCATAAGGCATAACGCATAACGCATATCGCATAACGCATAACGCATAACGTATAACGCATAACGCATACTGTATAACGCATAACGCATAACGCATAACGCATAACGCATAACGCATAACGCATAACGCATAACGCATAAAGCATAACGCATAACGCATAACGCATAACGCATAACCCCTAACGCAATAACGCATAACGCATAACGCATAACGCATAACGTGTAACTCATAACACATATCGCATAAAGCATAACGCATAAGGCATAACGCATAACGCATATCGCATAACGCATAACGCATAACGCAATAACGCATAACGCATAACGCATAACGTGTAACTCATAACACATATCGCATAAAGCATAACGCATAAGGCATAACGCATAACGCATATCGCATAACGCATAACGCATAACGTATAACGCATAACGCACAACGCATAACGCATAAAGCATAACGCATAACGCATAACACATAACGCATATCGCATAACGCATAACGCAAAACGTATATCGCATACCGTATAACGCATAACGCATAACGCATAACGCATAACGCAGACGTATAACGCACAACCCATAACGCATAACGAACAACGGATAACGCATAACGCATAACGAATACCGCAAAACGTATATCGCCTAACACATAACGGATCACACATAACGCATAACGCATAACGTATAACGCATAACGCATAACGCATAACGCATAACGCATAACGCATAACGCATAACGCATAACGCATAACGCATAACGCATAACGCATAACATATAACGCATAACGCATAACGCATAACGCATAACGCATAACGTGTAACTCATAACGCATAACGCATAAAGCGTAACGCATAACGCATAACGCATAACGCATAACGCATATCGCATAACGCATAACGCATAACGTATAACGCATAACGCATACCGTATAACGCATAACGCATAACGCATAACGCATAACGCATAACGCACAACGCATAACGCATAACGTGTAACTCATAACACATATCGCATAAAGCATAACGCATAAGGCATAACGCATAACGCATATCGCATAACTTGTAACTCATAACGCATAACGCATAAAGCATAACGCATAAGGCATAACGCATAACGCATATCGCATAACGCATAACGCATAACGTATAACGCATAACGCATACTGTATAACGCATAACGCATAACGCATAACGCATAACGCATAACGCATAACGCATAACGCATAACGCATAAAGCATAACGCATAACGCATAACGCATAACGCATAACCCCTAACGCAATAACGCATAACGCATAACGCATAACGCATAACGTGTAACTCATAACACATATCGCATAAAGCATAACGCATAAGGCATAACGCATAACGCATATCGCATAACGCATAACGCATAACGCAATAACGCATAACGCATAACGCATAACGTGTAACTCATAACACATATCGCATAAAGCATAACGCATAAGGCATAACGCATAACGCATATCGCATAACGCATAACGCATAACGTATAACGCATAACGCATAACGCATAACGCATAAAGCATAACGCATAACGCATAACACATAACGCATATCGCATAACGCATAACGCAAAACGTATATCGCATACCGTATAACGCATAACGCATAACGCATAACGCATAACGCAGACGTATAACGCACAACCCATAACGCATAACGAACAACGGATAACGCATAACGCATAACGAATACCGCAAAACGTATATCGCCTAACACATAACGGATCACACATAACGCATAACGCATAACGTATAACGCATAACGCATAACGCATAACGCATAACGCATAACGCATAACGCATAACGCATAACGCATAACGCATAACGCATAACGCATAACATATAACGCATAACGCATAACGCATAACGCATAACGCATAACGTGTAACTCATAACGCATAACGCATAAAGCGTAACGCATAACGCATAACGCATAACGCATAACGCATATCGCATAACGCATAACGCATAACGTATAACGCATAACGCATACCGTATAACGCATAACGCATAACGCATAACGCATAACGCATAACGCACAACGCATAACGCATAACGTATAAAGCATAACGCATAACGCATAACGCATAACGCATAACGCATAACGCATAACGCATAACGCATAACCCCTAACGCAATAACGCATAACGCATAACGCATAACGTGTAACTCATAACACATATCGCATAAAGCATAACGCATAAGGCATAACGCATAACGCATATCGCATAACGCATAACGCATAACGTATAACGCATAACGCATACTGTATAACGCATAACGCATAACGCATAACGCAAACGTATAACGCACAACGCATAACGCAGAAAGCATAACGCATAACGCATAACGCATAACGCATAACGCATAACGCATAACGCATAACGCATAACGCATAACGCATAACGCAAACGTATAGCGCACAACGCATAACGCATAAACCATAACCCATACTTAATAACGCATAACGCATAATGCACAACGCATAACGAACACCGGAAAACCCATAACGCCTAACGCATAACGGATCACGCATAACGCATCATGCATAACGCATAAAGCATAACGCATAACGCATAACGCATAACCCCTAACGCATAACGCATAACGCATAACGCATAACGCATAACGCATAACGCATAACGTGTAACTCATAACGCATAACGCATAACGCATAAAGCATAACGCATAACGCATAACACATAACGCATATCGCATAACGCATAACGCAAAACGTATATCGCATACCGTATAACGCATAACGCATAACGCATAACGCAGACGTATAACGCACAACCCATAACGCATAACGCATAACGCATAACGCATAACGCATAACGCATAACGCATAACGCATAACGCATAACGTATAACGCATAACGCATACCGTGTAACGCATAACGCATAACGCATAACGCATAACGCATACCGTATAACGCATAACGCATAACGCATAGCGCATAACGCATAACGCATAACGCATAACGTATAACGCATAACGCATAACGCATAAAGCATAACGCATGACGCATAACGCATGAAGCATAACCCATAACGCATAACGCATAACGCATAACGCATAACGCATAACGCATACCGTATAACGCATAACGCATAACGCATAACGCAAACGTATAGCGCACAACGCATAATGAATAAACCATAACCCATACTTCATAACGCATAACGCATAATGCACAACGCATATCGAACACCGGAAAACCCATAACGCATAACGCATAACGCATAACGCATAACGCATAACGCATAACGCATAACGCATAACGCATAACGCATAACGCATAAAGTATAACACATAACGCATAACGCATTACGCATAACGCATCACGCATAACGCATAACGCATAACGCATAACGCATATCGCATAAAACATAACGCATCACGCATAACGTACAACGTATAACGCATAACGCATAACGCATAACGCATAACGCATAACGCATAACGCATAACGCATAACGCATAACGTATATCGCATAACACATAACGCATAACCTATAACGCATAACGCATATGGCATAACGCATAACGTTAACGCATAACGCATAACGCGTAACGCATAACGGATCACGCATAACGCATAAAGCATAACGCATAAAGCATAACGCATAACGCATAACGCATAACGCATAAAGCATAACGCATACCGCATAACGCATAACGCATATCGCATAACGCATAACGCATAACGTATAACGCATAACGCATACCGTATAACGCATAACGCATAATGCATAACGCAAACGTATAACGCACAACGCATAACGCATAACGCATAACGCATAACGCATAACGCATTACGCATAACGCATAAAGTATAACACATAACGCATAACGCATTATGCATAACGCATCACGCATATCGCATAACGCATAACGCATAACGCATATCGCATAAAACATAACGCATCACGCATAATGTACAACGTATAACGCATAACGCATAACGCATAACGCATAACGCATAACGCATAACGTATATCGCATAACACATAACGCATAACCTATAACGCATAACGCATAAGGCATAACGCATAACGTTAACGCATAACGCATAACGCCTAACGCATAACGGATCACGCATAACGCATAAAGCATAACGCATAAAGCATAACGCATAACGCATAACGCATAACGCATAAAGCATAACGCATACCGCATAACGCATAACGCATATCGAATAACGCATAACGCATAACGTATAACGCATAACGCATACCGTATAACGCATAACGCATAATGCATAACGCATAACGCATAACTTATAACTCATAACTCATAACGAATATCGCATAACGCATAACGCATAACGCATAATGCATAACGCATAAAGCATAACGCATAACGCATAACGCATAACGCAAACGTATAACGCCCAACCTTAACGCATAACGAATAACGCATAACGCATAACGCATAACGCATAACGCATAACGTATAACGCATAAAGCATAACGCATAACGCATAACGCATAACGTATAACGCATAACGCATAACGCATAACGCAAACGTATAACGCCCAACGCTTAACGCATAACGAATAACGCATAACGCATAACGCATAACGCATAACGCATAACATATAACGCATAACGCATAACGCATGACGCATATCGCATAACGCAAAACGCATAATGCATAACGCATAAAGCGTAACGCATAACGCAAACTCATAAGGCATAAGGCATAACGCATAACGCATAACGCATAACGCATGTCGGATCACTCATAACGCATAATGCATAACGCATAAAGCATAAAGCATAACGTATAACGCATAACGCATATCGCATAACGCATAACGCATAACGTATAACGCATGACGCATAACGCATATCACATAACACATAACGCATAATGCACAACGCATAACGAATACAGCAAAACGCATAACGCTTAACGCTTAACGCATAACGGATCACCATAACGCATAATGCACAACGCATAACGAATACCGCAAAACGCATAACGCCTAACGCATAACGGATCACACATAACGCTTAACGCATAACGTATAACTCATAATGCACAACGCATATCGCATAACGTATAACGCAAAACGCATAACGCATAACGTTACCGCATAAGGCTTGATGCATGACGCATATCGCATAACGCATAACGCATAACTCATAACGTATAACGTATAACGCATAATGCATAACGCATAACGCATAACGCATAACGCACAACGCATAATGCATAACGCATAACGAATACAGCAAAACGCATAATGCTTAACGCATAACGGATCACGCATAACGCATAACGCATAACGCATATCGAATAACGCATAACGTGTAACTCAAAACGCATAACGCATAATGCATAACGCATAACGAACAACGGATAACGAATAACGCATAACGCATAACGCATAACGCATAACGCATAACGCATTACGCATAACGCATAAAGTATAACACATAACGCATAACGCATAAAGTATAACACATAACGCATAACGCATTACGCATAACGCATCACGCATAACGGATAACGCATAACGCATAACGCATATCGCATAAAACATAACGCATAAAGCATAACGTACAACGTATAACGCATAACGCATAACGCATAACGCATAACGCATAACGCATAACGCATAACGTATATCGCATAACACATAACGCATAAACCATAACGCATAACGCATAAGGCATAACGCATAACGTTAACGCATAACGTATAACGCCTAACGCATAACGGATCACGCATAACGCATAAAGCATAACGCATAAAGCATAACGCATAACGCATAACGCATAACGCATAAAGCATAACGCATAACGCAAAACGCATAACGCATATCGCATAACGCATAACGCATAACGCATAACGCATAACTTATAACTCATAACTCATAACGAATATCGCATAACGCATAACGCATAACGCATAACGCATAACGCATAATGCATAACGCATAAAGCATAACGCATAACGCATAACGCATAACGCATGACGCAAACGTATAACGCCCAACGCTTAACGCATAACGAATAACGCATAACGCATAACGCATAACGTATAACGCATAAAGCATAACGCATAACGCATAACGTATAACGCATAACGCATAACGCATAACGCAAACGTATAACGCCCAACGCTTAACGCATAACGAATAACGCATAACGCATAACGCATAACGCATAACGCATAACATATAACGCATAACGCATAACGCATGACGCATATCGCATAACGCATAACGCATAATGCATAACGCATAAAGCGTAACGCATAACGCAAACTCATAAGGCATAAGGCATAACGCATAACGCATAACGCATGTCGGATCACTCATAACGCATAATGCATAACGCATAAAGCATAAAGCATAACGTATAACGCATAACGCATATCGCATAACGCATAACGCATAACGTATAACGTATAACGCATGACGCATAACGCATATCACATAACACATAACGCATAATGCACAACGCATAACGAATACAGCAAAACGCATAACGCTTAACGCTTAACGCATAACGGATCACGCATAACGCATAATGCACAACGCATAACGAATACCGCAAAACGCATAACGCATAACGTTACCGCATAAGGCTTGATGCATGACGCATATCGCATAACGCATAACGCATAACTCATAACGTATAACGTATAACGCATAATGCATAACGCATAACGCATAACGCATAACGCACAACGCATAATGCATAACGCATAACGCATAACGCATAACGCATGGCGCAAACGCAAAATGCATAACGCATAACGCATAACGCATAACGCATAACGCACAACGCATATCGCATAACGCATAACGCATAACGCATAACGCATGGCGCATAACTCAAAATGCATAACACATAACGCATAACGCATAACGCTTAAAGTATAACACATAACGCAAAACGCATAAAGTATAACACATAACGTATAACGCACAACGCATAATGCATAACGCATAACGCATAACGCATAACACATGGCGCATAACGCAAAATGCATAACGCATAACGCATAACGCATAACGCATAACGCACAACGCATATCGCATAACGCATAACGCATAACGCATAACGCATGGCGCATAACTCAAAATGCATAACGCATAACGCATAACGCATAACGCATAACGCATAACGCATAACGCATAAGTCATAACGCACAACGCATATCGCATAACGTATAAGGCATAACGCATAATACATAACGTATAACGCATTATGCATAACGCATAACGCATAATGCATAACGCATAACGCAAACCCATAAGGCATAAGGCATAACGCATAACGCATAACGCATAACGCATGTCGGATCACGAATAACGCATAACGCATAACGCATAAAGCATAAAGCATAACGTATAACGCATAACGCATATCGCATAACACATAACGCATAACCCATAACGCACAACGCAGAACGCATAACGCATAACGCATAACGCATAACGCATAACGCATAACGCATAACGCATAACGCATAACGGAAACTTATAACGCACAACGCATAACGCATAACGCATAACGCATAACGCATAACGCATAACGCATAACGCATAACGCATAACGTATAACGCATAACACATAACGCATAACCCATAACGCATAACGCATAAGGCATAACGCATAACGTTAACGCATAACGCATAACGCCTAACGCATAACGGATCACGCATAACGCATAAAGCATAACGCATAAAGCATAACGCATAACGCATAACGCATAACGCATAACGCATAAAGCATAACGCATACCGCATAACGCATAACGCATAACGCAAACTTATAACGCACAACGCATAACGCATAACGCATAACGCATAACGCATAACGCATAACGCATAACGCATAACGCATAACGCATAAAGCATAAAGCATAACGTATAACGCATAACGCATATCGCATAACGCATAACGCATAACCCATAACGCATAACGCATAACGCATAACGCATAACGCATAACGCATAACGCATAACGCATAACGCATAACGCATAACGCATAACGCATAACGCATAACGCATAACTCATAACGTATAACGCATAACGCATAACGCATAATGCATAACGCATAACGCATAACGCATAACGCATAACGCATAACGCATAACGCATAAAGCATAACGCATAACGCATAACGCAAACTTATAACGCACAACGCATAACGCATAACGCATAACGCATAACGCATAACGCATAACGCATAACGCATAACGCATAACGCATAACGCATAACGCATAACGCATAACGCATAACGCATAACGCATAACGCATAACGCATAACGCATAACGCATAACGCATAACGCATAACGCATAACGCATAACGCATAACGCATAACGCATAAAGCATAACGCATAACGCATATCGCATAACGCATAACGCATAACCCATAACGCATAACGCATAACGCATAACGCATAACGCATAACGCATAACGCATAACGCATAACGCATAACGCATAACGCATAACGCATAACGCATAACGCATAACGCATAACGCATAACTCATAACGTATAACGCATAACGCATAACGCATAACGCATAACGCATAACGCATAACGCATAACGCATAACGCATAACGCATAACGCATAACGCATAAAGCATAACGCATAACGCATAACGCAAACTTATAACGCACAACGCATAACGCATAACGCATAACGCATAACGCATAACGCATAACGCATAACGCATAACGCATAACGCATAACGCATAACGCATAACGCATAACGCATAACGCATAACGCATAACGCATAACGCATAACGCATAACGCATAACGCATAACGCATAACGCATAACGCATAAAGCATAACGCATAACGCATAACGCATAACGCATAACGCATAAGGCATAACGCATAACGTTAACGCATAACGCATAACGCCTAACGCATAACGGATCACGCATAACGCATAAAGCATAACGCATAAAGCATAACGCATAACGCATAACGCATAACGCATAACGCATAACGCATAAAGCATAACGCATACCGCATAACGCATAACGCATAACGCATAACGCAAACTTGTAACGCATTACGCATAACGGATCACGCATAACGCATAACGCATAACGAATACCGCAAAACGTATATCGCCTAACACATAACGGATCACGCATAACGCATAACGCATAACGTATAACGCATAACGCATAACGCATAACGCATAAAGCATAACGCATAACGCATAACGCATAACGCAAACTTATAACGCACAACGCATAACGCATAACGCATAACGCATAACGCATAACGCATAACGCATAACGCATAACGCATAACGCGTAACGCATAACGCATAACTCATAACGTATAACGCATAACGCATAACGCATAATGCATAACGCATAACGCATAACGCATAACGCATAACGCATAACGCATAACGCATAACGCATAACGCATAAAGCATAACGCATAACGCATAACGCAAACTTATAACGCACAACGCATAACGCATAACGCATAACGCATAAGGCATAACGCATAACGTACAACGTATAACGCATAACGCATAACGCATAACGCATAACGCATAACGCATAACGCATAACGCATAACGCATAACGCATTACGCATAACGCATAACGCATAACGCATAACGCATAACGCATAACGCATTACGCATAACGCATAAAGTATAACACATAACGCATAACGCATAAAGTATAACACATAACGCAAAACGCATTACGCATAACGGATCACGCATAACGCATAACGCATAACGAATACCGCAAAACGTATATCGCCTAACACATAACGGATCACGCATAACGCATAACGCATAACGTATAACGCATAACGCATAACGCATAACGCATAAAGCATAACGCATAACGCATAACGCATAACGCAAACTTATAACGCACAACGCATAACGCATAACGCATAACGCATAACGCATAACGCATAACGCATAACGCATAACGCATAACGCATAACGCATAACGCATAACGCATAACGCATAACGCATAACGCATAACGCATAACGCATAACGCATAACGCATAACGCATAACGCATAACGCATAACGCATTACGCATAACGCATAAAGTATAACACATAACGCATAACGCATAAAGCATAACGCATAACGCATAACGCATAACGCATAAAGCATAACGCATAACGCATAACGAATACCGCATAACGCATATCGCATAACGCATAACGCATAACGTATAACGCATAACGCAAACCGTATAACGCATAACGCATAACGCAAACGTATAACGCACAACGCATAACGAATACAGCAAAACGCATAATGCTTAACGCATAACGAATCACGCATAACGCATAACGCATAACGCATAACGCATGACGCATAACGCATAACGCATATCGAATAACGCATAACGTGTAACTCATAACGCATAACGCATAAAGCATAATGCATAACGCATAACACATAACGCATATCGCATAACGCATAACGCATAACGTATAACGCATAACGCATACCGTATAACGCATAACGCATAACGCATAACGCATAACGCATAACGCATATCGCATAAAACATAACGCATAAAGCATAACGTACAACGTATAACGCATAACGCATAACGCATAACGCATAACGCATAACGCATAACGCATAACGCATAACGTATATCGCATATCACATAACGCATAACCCATAACGCATAACGCATAAGGCATAACGCATAACGTTAACGCATAACGCATAACGCCTAACGCATAACGGATCACGCATAAAGCATAAAGCATAACGCATAAAGCATAACGCATAACGCATAACGTATAACGCATAACGCATAAAGCATAACGCATAACGCATAACGCATAACGCATATCGCATAACGCATAACGCATAACGTATACCGCATAACGCATACCGTATAACGCATAACGCATAACGCAAACGTATAACGCACAACGCATAACGAATACAGCAAAACGCATAATGTTTAACACATAACGGATCACGCATAACGCATAACGCATAACGCATAACGCATAACGCATAACGCATAACGCATAACGCATAACGCATAACGCATAACGCATAACGCATAACGCATAACGCATAACGCATAACGCATAACGCATAACGCATAACGCATAACGCATAACGCATAACGCATAACGCATAACGCATAACGAACAACGCATAACGCATAACGCATAACGCATAACGCATAACGCATAACGCATAACGCATAACGCATAACGCATTACGCATAACGCATAAAGTATAACACATAACGCATAACGCATAAGGCATAACGCATAACGTTAACGCATAACGCATAACGCCTAACGCATAACGCAAACGTATAACGCACAACGCATAACGCATAACGAACAACGGATAACGCATAACGCATAACGCATAACGAATACCGCAAAACGTATATCGCCTAACACATAACGGATCACGCATAACGCATAACGCGTAACGTATAACGCATAACGCATAACGCATAACGCATAACGCATAACGCATAACGCATAGCGCATAACGCATAACGTATAACGCGTAACGCATACCGTATAACGCATAACGCATAACGCATAACGCATAATGCATAACGCATAACGCATAACGCATAACGCATATGCATAACGCATAACGCATAACGCACAACGCAAACGTATAACGCACAACGCATAATGCATAACGCATAACGCATAACGCATAACGCATGGCGCATAATGTAAAATGCATAACGCATAACGCATAACGCATAACGCATAACACATAACGCATAACGCATAACGCATAACGCATAACGCATAACGCATATCGCATAAAACATAACGCATAAAGCATAACGTACAACGTATAACGCATAACGCATAACGCATAACGCATAACGCATAACGTATATCGCAAAACGCATAACGCATAATGCATAACGCATAACGCATAACGCATAACGCATAACGCATAACGCATAACGCATAACGCATAACGCATAACGCATAAAGCATAACGCATAACGTATAACGCAAAACGCATAACGCATAATGCATAACGCATAACGCATAACGCATAACGCATAACGCATAACGCATAACGCATAACGCATAACGCATAAAGCACAACGCATAACGCATAACGCATAACGCAAACTTATAACGCACAACGCATAACGCATAACGCATAACGCATAACGCATAACGCATAACGCATAACGCATAACGCATAACGCATAACGCATAACGCATAACGCATAACGCATAACGCATAACGCATTACGCATAACGCATAACGCATATCGCATAAAACATAACGCATCACGCATAACGTACAACGTATAACGCATAACGCATAACGCATAACGCATAACGCATAACGCATAACGTATATCGCATAACACATAACGCATAACCCATAACGCATAACGCATAAGGCATAACTCATAACGTTAACGCATAACGCATAACGCCTAACGCTTAACGGATCACGCATAACGCATAACGCATAACGCATAACGCATAACGCATAACGCATAACGCATAACGTATATCGCATAACACATAACGCATAACGCATAACGAACAACGGATAACGCATAACGCATAACGCATAACGAATACCGCAAAACGTATATCGCCTAACACATAACGGATCACGCATAACGCATGGCGCATAATGTAAAATGCATAACGCATAACGCATAACGCATAACGCATGACGCATAACGCATAACGCATAACGCATAACGCATAACGCATAACGCATAACGCATAACGCATAAAGCATAAAGCATAACGCATAACGCATAACGCATAACGCATAACGCATTACGCATAACGCATAAAGTATAACACATAACGCATAACGCATAAAGTATAACACATAACGCATAACGCATTACGCATATTGCATAACGTATAACGCAAAACGCATAACGCATAACGTTACCGCATAAGGCTTGATGCATGACGCATATCGCATAACGCATAACGCATAACTCATAACGTATAACGCAAAACGCATAACGCATAATGCATAACGCATAACGCATAACGCATAACGCATAACGCATAACGCATAACGCATAACGCATAACGCATAACGCATAAAGCATAACGCATAACGCATAACGCAAACTTATAACGCACAACGCATAACGCATAACGCATAACGCATAACGCATAACGCATAACGCATAACGCATAACGCATAACGCATAACGCATAACGCATAACGCATAACGCATAACGCATAACGCATAACGCATAACGCATAACGCATAACGCATAACGCATAACGCATAACGCATAACGCATAAAGCATAACGCATAACGCATAACGCATAACGCATAACGCATAAGGCATAACGCATAACGTTAACGCATAACGCATAACGCCTAACGCATAACGGATCACGCATAACGCATAAAGCATAACGCATAAAGCATAACGCATAACGCATAACGCATAACGCATAACGCATAACGCATAAAGCATAACGCATACCGCATAACGCATAACGCATAACGCATAACGCAAACTTGTAACGCATTACGCATAACGGATCACGCATAACGCATAACGCATAACGAATACCGCAAAACGTATATCGCCTAACACATAACGGATCACGCATAACGCATAACGCATAACGTATAACGCATAACGCATAACGCATAACGCATAAAGCATAACGCATAACGCATAACGCATAACGCAAACTTATAACGCACAACGCATAACGCATAACGCATAACGCATAACGCATAACGCATAACGCATAACGCATAACGCATAACGCGTAACGCATAACGCATAACTCATAACGTATAACGCATAACGCATAACGCATAATGCATAACGCATAACGCATAACGCATAACGCATAACGCATAACGCATAACGCATAACGCATAACGCATAACGCATAAAGCATAACGCATAACGCATAACGCAAACTTATAACGCACAACGCATAACGCATAACGCATAACGCATAAGGCATAACGCATAACGTACAACGTATAACGCATAACGCATAACGCATAACGCATAACGCATAACGCATAACGCATAACGCATAACGCATAACGCATAACGCATTACGCATAACGCATAACGCATAACGCATAACGCATAACGCATAACGCATTACGCATAACGCATAAAGTATAACACATAACGCATAACGCATAAAGTATAACACATAACGCAAAACGCATTACGCATAACGGATCACGCATAACGCATAACGCATAACGAATACCGCAAAACGTATATCGCCTAACACATAACGGATCACGCATAACGCATAACGCATAACGTATAACGCATAACGCATAACGCATAACGCATAAAGCATAACGCATAACGCATAACGCATAACGCAAACTTATAACGCACAACGCATAACGCATAACGCATAACGCATAACGCATAACGCATAACGCATAACGCATAACGCATAACGCATAACGCATAACGCATAACGCATAACGCATAACGCATAACGCATAACGCATAACGCATAACGCATAACGCATAACGCATAACGCATAACGCATAACGCATAACGCATTACGCATAACGCATAAAGTATAACACATAACGCATAACGCATAAAGCATAACGCATAACGCATAACGCATAACGCATAAAGCATAACGCATAACGCATAACGCATAACGCATAACGCATATCGCATAACGCATAACGCATAACGCATAACGCATAACGCAAACCGTATAACGCATAACGCATAACGCAAACGTATAACGCACAACGCATAACGAATACAGCAAAACACATAATGCTTAACGCATAACGAATCACGCATAACGCATAACGCATAACGCATAACGCATGACGCATAACGCATAACGCATATCGAATAACGCATAACGTGTAACTCATAACGCATAACGCATAAAGCATAATGTATAACGCATAACGCATAACGCATATCGCATAACGCATAACGCATAACGTATAACGCATAACGCATACCGTATAACGCATAACGCATAACGCATAACGCATAACGCATAACGCATATCGCATAAAACATAACGCATAAAGCATAACGTACAACGTATAACGCATAACGCATAACGCATAACGCATAACGCATAACGCATAACGCATAACGCATAACGTATATCGCATATCACATAACGCATAACCCATAACGCATAACGCATAAGGCATAACGCATAACGTTAACGCATAACGCATAACGCCTAACGCATAACGGATCACGCATAAAGCATAAAGCATATCGCATAAAGCATAACGCATAACGCATAACGTATAACGTATAACGCATAACGCATAACGCATAACGCATAACGCATAACGCATATCGCATAACGCATAACGCATTACGTATAACGCATAACGCATACCGTATAACGCATAACGCATAACGCAAACGTATAACGCACAACGCATAACGAATACAGCAAAACGCATAATGTTTAACACATAACGGATCACGCATAACGCATAACGCATAACGCATAACGCATAACGCATAACGCATAACGCATAACGCATAACGCATAACGCATAACGCATAACGCATAACGCATAACGCATAACGCATAACGCATAACGCATAACGCATAACGCATAACGCATAACGCATAACGCATAACGCATAACGCATAACGCATAACGAACAACGCATAACGCATAACGCATAACGCATAACGCATAACGCATAACGCATAACGCATAACGCATAACGCATTACGCATAACGCATAAAGTATAACACATAACGCATAACGCATAAGGCATAACGCATAACGTTAACGCATAACGCATAACGCCTAACGCATAACGCAAACGTATAACGCACAACGCATAACGCATAACGAACAACGGATAACGCATAACGCATAACGCATAACGAATACCGCAAAACGTATATCGCCTAACACATAACGGATCACGCATAACGCATAACGCGTAACGTATAACGCATAACGCATAACGCATAACGCATAACGCATAACGCATAACGCATAGCGCATAACGCATAACGTATAACGCGTAACGCATACCGTATAACGCATAACGCATAACGCATAACGCATAATGCATAACGCATAACGCATAACGCATAACGCATAACGCATAACGCATAACGCATAACGCACAACGCAAACGTATAACGCACAACGCATAATGCATAACGCATAACGCATAACGCATAACGCATGGCGCATAATGTAAAATGCATAACGCATAACGCATAACGCATAACGCATAACACATAACGCATAACGCATAACGCATAACGCATAACGCATAACGCATATCGCATAAAACATAACGCATAAAGCATAACGTACAACGTATAACGCATAACGCATAACGCATAACGCATAACGCATAACGTATATCGCAAAACGCATAACGCATAATGCATAACGCATAACGCATAACGCATAACGCATAACGCATAACGCATAACGCATAACGCATAACGCATAACGCATAACGCATAACGCATAACGTATAACGCAAAACGCATAACGCATAATGCATAACGCATAACGCATAACGCATAACGCATAACGCATAACGCATAACGCATAACGCATAACGCATAAAGCACAACGCATAACGCATAACGCATAACGCAAACTTATAACGCACAACGCATAACGCATAACGCATAACGCATAACGCATAACGCATAACGCATAACGCATAACGCATAACGCATAACGCATAACGCATAACGCATAACGCATAACGCATAACGCATTACGCATAACGCATAACGCATATCGCATAAAACATAACGCATCACGCATAACGTACAACGTATAACGCATAACGCATAACGCATAACGCATAACGCATAACGCATAACGCATAACGTATATCGCATAACACATAACGCATAACGCATAACGCATAACGCATAAAGCATAACGCATAACGCATAACGCATAACGCAAACTTATAACGCACAACGCATAACGCATAACGCATAACGCATAACGCATAACGCCTAACGCATAACGCATAACGCATAACGCATAACGCATAACGTATATCGCATAACACATAACGCATAACGCATAACGAACAACGGATAACGCATAACGCATAACGCATAACGAATACCGCAAAACGTATATCGCCTAACACATAACGGATCACGCATAACGCATGGCGCATAATGTAAAATGCATAACGCATAACGCATAACGCATAACGCATGACGCATAACGCATAACGCATAACGCATAACGCATAACGCATAACGCATAACGCATAACGCATAAAGCATAAAGCATAACGCATAACGCATAACGCATAACGCATAACGCATTACGCATAACGCATAAAGTATAACACATAACGCATAACGCATAAAGTATAACACATAACGCATAACGCATTACGCATATTGCATAACGTATAACGCAAAACGCATAACGCATAACGTTACCGCATAAGGCTTGATGCATGACGCATATCGCATAACGCATAACGCATAACTCATAACGTATAACGCAAAACGCATAACGCATAATGCATAACGCATAACGCATAACGCATAACGCATAACGCATAACGCATAACGCATAACGCATAACGCATAACGCATAACGCATAACGCATAACGCATAACGCATAACGCATAAAGCATAACGCGTAACGCATAACGCATAACGCAAACTTATAACGCACAACGCATAACGCATAACGCATAACGCATAACGCATAACGCATAACGCATAACGCATAACGCATAACGCATAACGCATAAAGTATAACACATAACGCATAACGCATAAAGTATAACACATAACGCATAACGCATTACGCATATTGCATAACGTATAACGCAAAACGCATAACGCATAACGTTACCGCATAAGGCTTGATGCATGACGCATATCGCATAACGCATAACGCATAACTCATAACGTATAACGCAAAACGCATAACGCATAATGCATAACGCATAACGCATAACGCATAACGCATAACGCATAACGCATAACGCATAACGCATAACGCATAACGCATAACGCATAACGCATAACGCATAACGCATAACGCATAACGCATAACGCATAACGCATAACGCATAACGCATAACGCATAACGCATAAAGCATAACGCATAACGCATAACGCATAACGCAAACTTATAACGCACAACGCATAACGCATAACGCATAACGCATAACGCATAACGCCTAACGCATAACGCATAACGCATAACGCATAACGCATAACGCAAAACGCATAACGCATAACGCATAACGCATAACGCATAACGCATAACGCATAACGCATAACGCATAACGCATAACGCATAACGCATAACGCATAACGCATAACGCATAACGCATAACGCATAACGCATAACGCATTACGCATAACGCATAAAGTATAACACATAACGCATAACGCATTACGCATAACGCATCACGCATAACGCATAACGCATAACGCATAACGCATAACGCATATCGCATAAAACATAACGCATCACGCATAACGTACAACGTATAACGCATAACGCATAACGCATAACGCATAACGCATAACGCATAACGTATATCGCATAACGCATACCGCATAACGCATAACGCATAACGCATAACGCAAACTTATAACGCACAACGCATAACGCATAACGCATAACGCATAACGCATAACGCATAACGCATAACGCATAACGCATAACGCATAACGCATAAAGCATAAAGCATAACGTATAACGCATAACGCATATCGCATAACGCATTACGCATAACCCATAACGCATAACGCATAACGCATAACGCATAACGCATAACGCATAACGCATAACGCATAACGCATAACGCATAACGCATAACGCATAACGCATAACGCATAACGCATAACTCATAACGTATAACGCATAACGCATAACGCATAATGCATAACGCATAACGCATAACGCATAACGCATAACGCATAACGCATAACGCATAAAGCATAACGCATAACGCATAACGCAAAATTATAACGCACAACGCATAACGCATAACGCATAACGCATAACGCATAACGCATAACGCATAACGCATAACGCATAACGCATAACGCATAACGCATAACGCATAACGCATAACGCATAACGCATAACGCATAACGCATAACGCATAACGCATAACGCATAACGCATAACGCATAACGCATAAAGCATAAAGCATAACGTATAACGCATAACGCATATCGCATAACGCATAACGCATAACCCATAACGCATAACGCATAACGCATAACGCATAACGCATAACGCATAACGCATAACGCATAACGCATAACGCATAACGCATAACGCATAACGCATAACGCATAACGCATAACGCATAACTCATAACGTATAACGCATAACGCATAACGCATAACGCATAACGCATAACGCATAACGCATAACGCATAACGCATAACGCATAACGCATAACGCATAACGCATAAAGCATAACGCATAACGCATAACGCAAACTTATAACGCACAACGCATAACGCATAACGCATAACGCATAACGCATAACGCATAACGCATAACGCATAACGCATAACGCATAACGCATAACGCATAACGCATAACGCATAACGCATAACGCATAACGCATAACGCATAACGCATAACGCATAACGCATAACGCATAACGCATAACGCATAACGCATAACGCATAACGCATAACGCATAAAGCATAACGCATAACGCATAACGCATAACGCATAACGCATAAGGCATAACGCATAACGTTAACGCATAACGCATAACGCCTAACGCATAACGGATCACGCATAACGCATAAAGCATAACGCATAAAGCATAACGCATAACGCATAACGCATAACGCATAACGCATAACGCATAAAGCATAACGCATAACGCATAACGCATAACGCATAACGCATAACGCAAACTTGTAACGCATAACGCATAACGGATCACGCATAACGCATAACGCATAACGAATACCGCAAAACGTATATCGCCTAACACATAACGGATCACGCATAACGCATAACGCATAACGTATAACGCATAACGCATAACGCATAACGCATAAAGCATAACGCATAACGCATAACGCAAACGTATAACGCACAACGCATAACGCATAACGCATAACGCATAACGCATAACGCATAACGCATAACGCATAACGCATAACGCGTAACGCATAACGCATAACTCATAACGTATAACGCATAACGCATAACGCATAATGCATAACGCATAACGCATAACGCATAACGCATAACGCATAACGCATAACGCATAACGCATAAAGCATAACGCATAACGCATAACGCAAACTTATAACGCACAACGCATAACGCATAACGCATAACGCATAAGGCATAACGCATAACGTACAACGTATAACGCATAACGCATAACGCATAACGCATAACGCATAACGCATATCGCATAAAACATAACGCATAAAGCATAACGTACAACGTATAACGCATAACGCACAACGCAAACGTATAACGCACAACGCATAATGCATAACGCATAACGCATAACGCATAACGCATGGCGCATAATGTAAAATGCATAACGCATAACGCATAACGCATAACGCATAACACATAACGCATAACGCATAACGCATAACGCATAACGCATATCGCATAAAACATAACGCATAAAGCATAACGTACAACGTATAACGCATAACGCATAACGCATAACGCATAACGCATAACGTATATCGCAAAACGCATAACGCATAATGCATAACGCATAACGCATAACGCATAACGCATAACGCATAACGCATAACGCATAACGCATAACGCATAACGCATAAAGCATAACGCATAACGTATAACGCAAAACGCATAACGCATAATGCATAACGCATAACGCATAACGCATAACGCATAACGCATAACGCATAACGCATAACGCATAACGCATAAAGCACAACGCATAACGCATAACGCATAACGCAAACTTATAACGCACAACGCATAACGCATAACGCATAACGCATAACGCATAACGCATAACGCATAACGCATAACGCATAACGCATAACGCATAACGCATAACGCATAACGCATAACGCATAACGCATTACGCATAACGCATAACGCATATCGCATAAAACATAACGCATCACGCATAACGTACAACGTATAACGCATAACGCATAACGCATAACGCATAACGCATAACGCATAACGCATAACGTATATCGCATAACACATAACGCATAACCCATAACGCATAACGCATAAGGCATAACTCATAACGTTAACGCATAACGCATAACGCCTAACGCTTAACGGATCACGCATAACGCATAACGCATAACGCATAACGCATAACGCATAACGCATAACGTATATCGCATAACACATAACGCATAACGCATAACGAACAACGGATAACGCATAACGCATAACGCAAAACGAATACCGCAAAACGTATATCGCCTAACACATAACGGATCACGCATAACGCATGGCGCATAATGTAAAATGCATAACGCATAACGCATAACGCATAACGCATGACGCATAACGCATAACGCATAACGCATAACGCATAACGCATAACGCATAACGCATAAAGCATAAAGCATAACGCATAACGCATAACGCATAACGCATAACGCATTACGCATAACGCATAAAGTATAAAACATAACGCATAACGCATAAAGTATAACACATAACGCATAACGCATTACGCATATTGCATAACGTATAACGCAAAACGCATAACGCATAACGTTACCGCATAAGGCTTGATGCATGACGCATATCGCATAACGCATAACGCATAACTCATAACGTATAACGCAAAACGCATAACGCATAATGCATAACGCATAACGCATAACGCATAACGCATAACGCATAACGCATAACGCATAACGCATAACGCATAACGCATAACGCATAACGCATAACGCATAAAGCATAACGCATAACGCATAACGCATAACGCAAACTTATAACGCACAACGCATAACGCATAACGCATAACGCATAACGCATAACGCATAACGCATAACGCATAACGCATAAAGTATAACACATAACGCATAACGCATAAAGTATAACACATAACGCATAACGCATTACGCATATTGCATAACGTATAACGCAAAACGCATAACGCATAACGTTACCGCATAAGGCTTGATGCATGACGCATATCGCATAACGCATAACGCATAACTCATAACGTATAACGCAAAACGCATAACGCATAATGCATAACGCGTAACGCATAACGCATAACGCATAACGCATAACGCATAACGCATAACGCATAACGCATAACGCATAACGCATAACGCATAACGCATAAAGCATAACGCATAACGCATAACGCAAACTTATAACGCACAACGCATAACGCATAACGCATAACGCATAACGCATAACGCCTAACGCATAACGCATAACGCATAACGCATAACGCATAACGCAAAACGCATAACGCATAACGCATAACGCATAACGCAAACTTATAACGCACAACGCACAACGCATAACGCATAACGCATAACGCATAACGCATAACGCATAACGCATAACGCATAAAGTATAACACATAACGCATAACGCATAAAGTATAACACATAACGCATAACGCATTACGCATATTGCATAACGTATAACGCAAAACGCATAACGCATAACGTTACCGCATAAGGCTTGATGCATGACGCATATCGCATAACGCATAACGCATAACTCATAACGTATAACGCAAAACGCATAACGCATAATGCATAACGCGTAACGCATAACGCATAACGCATAACGCATAACGCATAACGCATAACGCATAACGCATAACGCATAACGCATAACGCATAACGCATAAAGCATAACGCATAACGCATAACGCAAACTTATAACGCACAACGCATAACGCATAACGCATAACGCATAACGCATAACGCCTAACGCATAACGCATAACGCATAACGCATAACGCATAACGCAAAACGCATAACGCATAACGCATAACGCATAACGCATAACGCATAACGCATAACGCATAACGCATAACGCATATCGCATAACGCATAACGCATAACGCATAACGCATAACGAATAACGCATAACGCATTACGCATAACGCATAAAGTATAACACATAACGCATAACGCATTACGCATAACGCATCACGCATAACGCATAACGCATAACGCATAACGCATAACGCATATCGCATAAAACATAACGCATCACGCATAACGTACAACGTATAACGCATAACGCATAACGCATAACGCATAACGCATAACGCATAACGCATAACGTATATCGCATAACACATAACGCATAACCCATAACGCATAACGCATAAGGCATAACTCATAACGTTAACGCATAACGCATAACGCCTAACGCATAACGCATAACGCATAACGCATATCGCATAAAACATAACGCATCACGCATAACGTACAACGTATAACGCATAACGCATAACGCATAACGCATAACGCATAACGCATAACGCATAACGCATAACGCATAACGCATAACGTATATCGCATAACACATAACGCATAACCCATAACGCATAACGCATAAGGCATAACTCATAACGTTAACGCATAACGCATAACGCCTAACGCTTAACGGATCACGCATAACGCATAAAGCATAACGCATAAAGCATAACGCATAACGCATAACGCATAACGCATAACGCATAACGCATAAAGCATAACGCATAACGCATCACGCATAACGCATAACGCATAACGCATAACGCATAACGCATATCGCATAAAACATAACGCATCACGCATAACGTACAACGCCTAACGCATAACGCAAACGTATAACGCACAACGCATAACGCATAACGAACAACGGATAACGCATAACGCATAACGCATAACGAATACCGCAAAACGTATATCGCCTAACACATAACGGATCACGCATAACGCATAACGCATAACGTATAACGCATAACGCATAACGCATAACGCATAACGCATAACGCATAACGCATAACGCATAGCGCATAACGCATAACGCATAACGTATAACGCGTAACGCATACCGTATAACGCATAACGCATAACGCATAACGCATAATGCATAACGCATAACGCATAACGCATAACGCATAACGCATAACGCATAACGCACAACGCAAACGTATAACGCACAACGCATAACGCATAACGCATAATGCATAACGCATAACGCATAACGCATAACGCATAACGCATAACGCATAACGCATAACGCATAACGCATAACGCATAACGCTTAAAGCATAACGCATAACGTATAACGCAAAACGCATAACGCATAATGCATAACGCATAACGCATAACGCATAACGCATAACGCATAACGCATAACGCATAACGCAAAACGCATAACGCATAACGCATAACGCATAAAGCATAACGCATAAAGCATAACGCATAACGCATATCGCATAAAACATAACGCATCACGCATAACGTACAACGTATAACGCATAACGCATAACGCATAACGCATAACGCATAACGCATAACGTATATCGCATAACACATAACGCATAACCCATAACGCATAACGCATAAGGCATAACTCATAACGTTAACGCATAACGCATAACGCCTAACGCTTAACGGATCACGCATAACGCATAACGCATAACGCATAAAGCATAACGCATAAAGCATAACGCATAACGCATAACGCATAACGCATAACGCATAACGCATAAAGCATAACGCATAACGCATCACGCATAACGCATAACGCATAACGCATAACGCATAACGCATATCGCATAAAACATAACGCATCACGCATAACGTACAACGCCTAACGCATAACGCAAACGTATAACGCACAACGCATAACGCATAACGAACAACGGATAACGCATAACGCATAACGCATAACGAATACCGCAAAACGTATATCGCCTAACACATAACGGATCACGCATAACGCATAACGCATAACGTATAACGCATAACGCATAACGCATAACGCATAACGCATAACGCATAACGCATAGCGCATAACGCATAACGCATAACGTATAACGCGTAACGCATACCGTATAACGCATAACGCATAACGCATAACGCATAATGCATAACGCATAACGCATAACGCATAACGCATAACGCATAACGCATAACGCACAACGCAAACGTATAACGCACAACGCATAACGCATAACGCATAACGCATAACGCATAACGCATAACGCATAACGCATAACGCATAACGCATAACGCATAACGCATAACGCATAACGCATAACGCATAAAGCATAACGCATAACGCATAACGCATAACGCCAACTTATAACGCACAACGCATAACGCATAACGCATAACGCATAACGCATAACGCATAACGCATAACGCATAACGCATAACGCATAACGCATAACGCATAACGCATAACGCATAACGCATAACGCATAACGCATTACGCATAACGCATAAAGTATAACACATAACGCATAACGCATTACGCATAACGCATCACGCATAACGCATAACGCATAACGCATAACGCATATCGCATAAAACATAACGCATCACGCATAACGTACAACGTATAACGCATAACGCATAACGCATAACGCATAACGCATAACGCATAACGCATAACGTATATCGCATAACACATAACGCATAACCCATAACGCATAACGCATAAGGCATAACTCATAACGTTAACGCATAACGCATAACGCCTAACGCTTAACGGATCACGCATAACGCATAACGCATAACGCATAACG
Source organism: Lasioglossum morio (assembly GCA_916610235.2). Lineage (NCBI taxonomy): Eukaryota > Metazoa > Arthropoda > Insecta > Hymenoptera > Halictidae > Lasioglossum > Lasioglossum morio. Next base: position 4,884,337 of record CAKAJA020000289.1, read on the forward strand.
CATAACGCATAACGCATAACGCATTACGCATAACGCATAAAGTATAACACATAACGCATAACGCATAAAGTATAACACATAACGCATAACGCATTACGCATATTGCATAACGTATAACGCAAAACGCATAACGCATAACGTTACCGCATAAGGCTTGATGCATGACGCATATCGCATAACGCATAACGCATAACGCATAACGCATAACCCATAACGCATAACGCATAACGCATAACGCATAACGCATAACGCATAACGCATAACGCATAACGCATAACGCATAACGCATAACGCATAACGCATAACGCATAACGCATAACGCATAACGCATAACGCATAACGCATAACGCATAACGCATAACTCATAACGTATAACGCATAACGCATAACGCATAATGCATAACGCATAACGCATAACGCATAACGCATAACGCATAACGCATAACGCATAACGCATAAAGCATAACGCATAACGCATAACGCAAACTTATAACGCACAACGCATAACGCATAACGCATAACGCATAACGCATAACGCATAACGCATAACGCATAACGCATAACGCATAACGCATAACGCATAACGCATAACGCATAACCCATAACGCATAACGCATAACGCATAACGCATAACGCATAACGCATAACGCATAACGCATAACGCATAACGCATAACGCATAAAGCATAACGCATAACGCATAACGCATAACGCATAACGCATAAGGCATAACGCATAACGTTAACGCATAACGCATAACGCCTAACGCATAACGGATCACGCATAACGCATAAAGCATAACGCATAAAGCATAACGCATAACGCATAACGCATAACGCATAACGCATAACGCATAAAGCATAACGCATACCGCATAACGCATAACGCATAACGCATAACGCAAACTTGTAACGCATTACGCATAACGGATCACGCATAACGCATAACGCATAACGAATACCGCAAAACGTATATCGCCTAACACATAACGGATCACGCATAACGCATAACGCATAACGTATAACGCATAACGCATAACGCATAACGCATAAAGCATAACGCATAACGCATAACGCAAACTTATAACGCACAACGCATAACGCATAACGCATAACGCATAACGCATAACGCATAACGCATAACGCATAACGCATAACGCGTAACGCATAACGCATAACTCATAACGTATAACGCATAACGCATAACGCATAATGCATAACGCATAACGCATAACGCATAACGCATAACGCATAACGCATAACGCATAACGCATAACGCATAAAGCATAACGCATAACGCATAACGCAAACTTATAACGCACAACGCATAACGCATAACGCATAACGCATAAGGCATAACGCATAACGTACAACGTATAACGCATAACGCATAACGCATAACGCATAACGCATAACGCATAACGCATAACGCATAACGCATAACGCATAACGCAAAGCGCATAACGCATAACGTATAACGCGTAACGCATACCGTATAACGCATAACGCATAACGCATAACGCATAATGCATAACGCATAACGCATAACGCATAACGCATAACGCATAACGCATAACGCACAACGCAAACGTATAACGCACAACGCATAATGCATAACGCATAACGCATAACGCATAACGCATGGCGCATAATGTAAAATGCATAACGCATAACGCATAACGCATAACGCATAACACATAACGCATAACGCATAACGCATAACGCATAACGCATAACGCATATCGCATAAAACATAACGCATAAAGCATAACGTACAACGTATAACGCATAACGCATAACGCATAACGCATAACGCATAACGCATAACGTATATCGCAAAACGCATAACGCATAATGCATAACGCATAACGCATAACGCATAACGCATAACGCATAACGCATAACGCATAACGCATAACGCATAACGCATAACGCATAAAGCATAACGCATAACGTATAACGCAAAACGCATAACGCATAATGCATAACGCATAACGCATAACGCATAACGCATAACGCATAACGCATAACGCATAACGCATAAAGCACAACGCATAACGCATAACGCATAACGCAAACTTATAACGCACAACGCATAACGCACAACGCATAACGCATAACGCATAACGCATAACGCATAACGCATAACGCATAACGCATAACGCATAACGCATAACGCATAACGCATAACGCATAACGCATAACGCATTACGCATAACGAATAACGCATATCGCATAAAACATAACGCATCACGCATAACGTACAACGTATAACGCATAACGCATAACGCATAACGCATAACGCATAACGCATAACGCATAACGTATATCGCATAACACATAACGCATAACCCATAACGCATAACGCATAAGGCATAACTCATAACGTTAACGCATAACGCATAACGCCTAACGCTTAACGGATCACGCATAACGCATAACGCATAACGCATAACGCATAACGCATAACGCATAACGTATATCGCATAACACATAACGCATAACGCATAACGAACAACGGATAACGCATAACGCATAACGCATAACGAATACCGCAAAACGTATATCGCCTAACACATAACGGATCACGCATAACGCATGGCGCATAATGTAAAATGCATAACGCATAACGCATAACGCATAACGCATGACGCATAACGCATAACGCATAACGCATAACGCATAACGCATAACGCATAACGCATAAAGCATAAAGCATAACGCATAACGCATAACGCATAACGCATAACGCATTACGCATAACGCATAAAGTATAACACATAACGCATAACGCATAAAGTATAACACATAACGCATAACGCATTACGCATATTGCATAACGTATAACGCAAAACGCATAACGCATAACGTTACCGCATAAGGCTTGATGCATGACGCATATCGCATAACGCATAACGCATAACGCATTACGCATATTGCATAACGTATAACGCAAAACGCATAACGCATAATGCATAACGCATAACGCATAACGCATAACGCATAACGCATAACGCATAACGCATAACGCATAACGCATAACGCATAACGCATAACGCATAACGCATAACGCATAACGCATAAAGCATAACGCATAACGCATAACGCATAACGCAAACTTATAACGCACAACGCATAACGCATAACGCATAACGCATAACGCATAACGCATAACGCATAACGCATAAAGTATAACACATAACGCATAACGCATAAAGTATAACACATAACGCATAACGCATTACGCATATTGCATAACGTATAACGCAAAACGCATAACGCATAACGCATAACGCATAACGCATAACGCATAACGCATAACGCATAACGCATAACGCATAACGCATAACGCATAACGCATAAAGCATAACGCATAACGCATAACGCATAACGCAAACTTATAACGCACAACGCATAACGCATAACGCATAACGCATAACGCATAACGCATAACGCATAACGCATAACGCATAACGCATAACGCATAACGCATAACGCATAACGCATAACGCATAAAGCATAACGCATAACGCATAACGCATAACGCAAACTTATAACGCACAACGCATAACGCATAACGCATAACGCATAACGCATAACGCCTAACGCATAACGCATAACGCATAACGCATAACGCATAACGCAAAACGCATAACGCATAACGCATAACGCATAACGCATAACGCATAACGCATAACGCATAACGCATAACGCATAACGCATAACGCATAACGCATAACGCATAACGCATAACGCATAACGCATTACGCATAACGCATAAAGTATAACACATAACGCATAACGCATTACGCATAACGCATCACGCATAACGCATAACGCATAACGCATAACGCATAACGCATAACGCATATCGCATAAAACATAACGCATCACGCATAACGTACAACGTATAACGCATAACGCATAACGCATAACGCATAACGCATAACGCATAACGCATAACGTATATCGCATAACACATAACGCATAACCCATAACGCATAACGCATAAGGCATAACTCATAACGTTAACGCATAACGCATAACGCCTAACGCATAACGCATAACGCATAACGCATATCGCATAAAACATAACGCATCACGCATAACGTACAACGTATAACGCATAACGCATAACGCATAACGCATAACGCATAACGCATAACGCATAACGCATAACGCATAACGTATATCGCATAACACATAACGCATAACCCATAACGCATAACGCATAAGGCATAACTCATAACGTTAACGCATAACGCATAACGCCTAACGCTTAACGGATCACGCATAACGCATAAAGCATAACGCATAAAGCATAACGCATAACGCATAACGCATAACGCATAACGCATAACGCATAAAGCATAACGCATAACGCATCACGCATAACGCATAACGCATAACGCATATCGCATAAAACATAACGCATCACGCATAACGTACAACGTATAACGCATAACGCATAACGCATAACGCATAACGCATAACGTATATCGCATAACACATAACGCATAACCCATAACGCATAACGCATAAGGCATAACTCATAACGTTAACGCATAACGCATAACGCCTAACGCTTAACGGATCACGCATAACGCATAACGCATAACGCATAACGCATAACGCATAACGCATTACGCATAACGCATAAAGTATAACACATAACGCATAACGCATAAAGTATAACACATAACGCATAACGCATTACGCATATTGCATAACGTATAACGCAAAACGCATAACGCATAACGTTACCGCATAAGGCTTGATGCATGACGCATATCGCATAACGCATAACGCATAACTCATAACGTATAACGCAAAACGCATAACGCATAATGCATAACGCATAACGCATAACGCATAACGCATAAAGCATAACGCATAAAGCATAACGCATAACGCATAACGCATAACGCATAACGCATAACGCATAAAGCATAACGCATAACGCATCACGCATAACGCATAACGCATAACGCATAACGCATAACGCATATCGCATAAAACATAACGCATCACGCATAACGTACAACGCCTAACGCATAACGCAAACGTATAACGCACAACGCATAACGCATAACGAACAACGGATAACGCATAACGCATAACGCATAACGAATACCGCAAAACGTATATCGCCTAACACATAACGGATCACGCATAACGCATAACGCATAACGTATAACGCATAACGCATAACGCATAACGCATAACGCATAACGCATAACGCATAGCGCATAACGCATAACGCATAACGTATAACGCGTAACGCATACCGTATAACGCATAACGCATAACGCATAACGCATAATGCATAACGCATAACGCATAACGCATAACGCATAACGCATAACGCATAACGCACAACGCAAACGTATAACGCACAACGCATAACGCATAACGCATAATGCATAACGCATAACGCATAACGAATACCGCAAAACGTATATCGCCTAACACATAACGGATCACGCATAACGCATAACGCATAACGTATAACGCATAACGCATAACGCATAACGCATAACGCATAACGCATAACGCATAGCGCATAACGCATAACGCATAACGTATAACGCGTAACGCATACCGTATAACGCATAACGCATAACGCATAACGCATAATGCATAACGCATAACGCATAACGCATAACGCATAACGCATAACGCATAACGCACAACGCAAACGTATAACGCACAACGCATAACGCATAACGCATAATGCATAACGCATAACGCATAACGCATAACGCATAACGCATAACGCATAACGCATAACGCATAACGCATAACGCATAACGCATAACGCATAAAGCATAACGCATAACATATAACGCAAAACGCATAACGCATAATGCATAACGCATAACGCATAACGCATAACGCATAACGCATAACGCATAACGCATAACGCATAACGCATAAAGCATAACGCATAACGCATAACGCATAACGCCAACTTATAACGCACAACGCATAACGCATAACGCATAACGCATAACGCATAACGCATAACGCATAACGCATAACGCATAACGCATAACGCATAACGCATAACGCATAACGCATAACGCATAACGCATAACGCATAACGCATAACGCATAACGCATTACGCATAACGCATAAAGTATAACACATAACGCATAACGCATTACGCATAACGCATCACGCATAACGCATAACGCATAACGCATAACGCATATCGCATAAAACATAACGCATCACGCATAACGTACAACGTATAACGCATAACGCATAACGCATAACGCATAACGCATAATGCATAACGCATAACGTATATCGCATAACACATAACGCATAACCCATAACGCATAACGCATAAGGCATAACTCATAACGTTAACGCATAACGCATAACGCCTAACGCTTAACGGATCACGCATAACGCATAACGCATAACGCATAACGCATAACGCATAACGCATAACGCATTACGCATAACGCATAAAGTATAACACATAACGCATAACGCATAAAGTATAACACATAACGCATAACGCATTACGCATATTGCATAACGTATAACGCAAAACGCATAACGCATAACGTTACCGCATAAGGCTTGATGCATGACGCATATCGCATAACGCATAACGCATAACTCATAACGTATAACGCAAAACGCATAACGCATAATGCATAACGCATAACGCATAACGCATAACGCATAACGCATAACGCATAACGCATAACGCATAACGCATAACGCATAACGCATAACGCATAAAGCATAACGCATAACGCATAACGCATAACGCAAACTTATAACGCACAACGCATAACGCATAACGTATAACGCATAACGCATAACGCCTAACGCATAACGCATAACGCATAACGCATAACGCATAACGCAAAACGCATAACGCATAACGCATAACGCATAACGCATAACGCATAACGCATAACGCATAACGCATAACGCATAACGCATAACGCATAACGCATAACGCATAAAGTATAACACATAACGCATAACGCATTACGCATAACGCATCACGCATAACGCATAACGCATAACGCATAACGCATAACGCATAACGCATAACGCATAACGCATATCGCATAAAACATAACGCATCACGCATTTCGTACAACGTATAACGCATAACGCATAACGCATAACGCATAACGCATAACGCATAACGCATAACGTATATCGCATAACACATAACCCATAACCCATAACGCATAACGCATAACGCAGAAGGCATAACTCATAACGTTAACGCATAACGCATAACGCCTAACGCTTAACGGATCACGCATAACGCATAAAGCATAACGCATAAAGCATAACGCATAACGCATAACGCATAACGCATAAAGCATAACGCATACCGCATAACGCATACCGCATAACGCATAACGCATAACGCATAACGCAAACTTATAACGCACAACGCATAACGCACAACGCATAACGCATAACGCATAACGCATAACGCATAACGCATAACGCATAACGCATAACGCTTAACGCATAACGCATAACGCATAACGCATAACGCATAACGCATAACGCATAACGCATAACGCATAACGCATAACGCATAACGCATAACGCATAACGCATAACGCATAACGCATAACGCATAACGCATAACGCATAACGCATAACGCATAACGCATAACGCATAACGCATAACGCATAACGCATAACGCATAACGCATAACGCATAACGCATAACGCATAACGCATAACGCATAACGCATAACGCATAACGCATAACGCATAACGCATAACGCATAACGCATAACGCATAACGCATATCGCATAACGCATAACGCATAACCCATAACGCATAACGCATAACGCATAACGCATAACGCATAACGCATAATGCATAACGCATAACGCATAACGCATAACGCATTACGCATAACGTATAAAGTATAACACATAACGCATAACGCATAAAGTATAACACACAACGCATAACGCATTACGCATATTGCATAACGTATAACGCAAAACGCATAACGCATAACGTTACCGCATAAGGCTTGATGCATGACGCATATCGCATAACGCATAACGTACAACGTATAACGCATAACGCATAACGCATAACGCATAACGCATATCGCATAACGCATAACGCATAACGTATAACGCATAACGCATACCGTATAACGCATAACGCATGACGCATAACGCAAACGTATAACGCACAACGCATAACGAATACAGCAAAACGCATAATGCTTAACGCATAACGGATCACGCATAACGCATAACGCATAACGCATAACGCATATCGAATAACGCATAACGTGTAACTCATAACGCATAACGCATAAAGCATAATGCATAACGCATAACGCATAACGCATAAAGCATAACGCATAACGCATAACGCATAACGCAAACTTATAACGCACAACGCATAACGCATAACGCATAACGCATAACGCCTAACGCATAACGCATAACGCATAACGCATAACGCATAACGCAAAACGCATAACGCATAACGCATAACGCATAACGCATAACGCATAACGCATAACGCATAACGCATAACGCATAACGCATAACGCATAACGCATAACGCATAACGCATTACACATAACGCATAAAGTATAACACATAACGCATAACGCATTACGCATAACGCATCACGCATAACGCATAACGCATAACGCATAACGCATAACGCATATCGCCTAAAACATAACGCATCACGCATAACGTACAACGTATAACGCATAACGCATAACGCTTAACGCATAACGCATAACGCATAACGCATAACGCATAACGTATATCGCATAACACATAACGCATAACCCATAACGCATAACGCATAAGGCATAACCCATAACGTTAACGCATAACGCATAACGCATAACGCCTAACGCTTAACGGATCACGCATAACGCATAAAGCATAACGCATAAAGCATAACGCATAACGCATAACGCATAACGCATAACGCATGAAGCATAACGCATACCGCATAACGCATACCGCATAACGCATAACGCATAACGCATAACGCAAACTTATAACGCACAACGCATAACGCATAACGCATAACGCATAACGCATAACGCATAACGCATAACGCATAACGCATAACGCATAACGCATAACGCATAACGCATAACGCATAACGCATAACGCATAACGCATAACGCATAACGCATAACGCATAACGCATAACGCATAACGCATAACGTATAACGCATAACGCATAACGCATAACGCATATCGCATAACGCATAACGCATAACCCATAACGCATAACGCATAACGCGTAACGCATAACGCATAACGCATAACGCATAACGCATAACGCATAACGCATTACGCATAACGCATAAAGTATAACACATAACGCATAACGCATAAAGTATAACACACAACGCATAACGCATTACGCATATTGCATAACGTATAACGCAAAACGCATAACGCATAACGTTACCGCATAAGGCTTGATGCATGACGCATATCGCATAACGCATAACGTACAACGTATAACGCATAACGCATAACGCATAACTCATATCGCATAACGCATAACGCATAACGTATAACGCATAACGCATACCGTATAACGCATAACGCATGACGCATAACGCAAACGTATAACGCACAACGCATAACGAATACAGCAAAACGCATAATGCTTAACGCATAACGGATCACGCATAACGCATAACGCATAACGCATAACGCATATCGAATAACGCATAACGTGTAACTCATAACGCATAACGCATAAAGCATAATGCATAACGCATAACGCATAACGCATAAAGCATAACGCATAACGCATAACGCATAACGCAAACTTATAACGCACAACGCATAACGCATAACGCATAACGCATAACGCATAACGCCTAACGCATAACGCAAAACGCATAACGCATAACGTATAACGCAAAACGCATAACGCATAACGCATAACGCATAACGCATAACGCATAACGCATAACGCATAACGCATAACGCATAACGCATAACGCATAACGCATAACGCATAACGCATAACGCATAACGCATTACGCATAACGCATAAAGTATAACACATAACGCATAACGCATTACGCATAACGCATCACGCATAACGCATAACGCATAACGCATATCGCCTAAAACATATCGCCTAAAACATAACGCATCACGCATAACGTACAACGTATAACGCATAACGCATAACGCATAACGCATAACGCATAACGCATAACGCATAACGTATATCGCATAACACATAACGCATAACCCATAACGCAAAACGCATAAGGCATAACCCATAACGTTAACGCATAACGCATAACGCATAACGCCTAACGCTTAACGGATCACGCATAACGCATAAAGCATAACGCATAAAGCATAACGCATAACGCATAACGCATAACGCATAACGCATAACGCATAAAGCATAACGCATACCGCATAACGCATACCGCATAACGCATAACGCATAACGCATAACGCAAACGTATAACGCACAACGCATAACGCATAACGCATAACGCATAACGCATAACGCATAACGCATAACGCATAACGCATAACGCATAACGCATAACGCATAACGCATAACGCATAACGCATAACGCATAACGCATAACGCATAACGCATAACGCATAACGCATAACGCATAACGCATAACGCATAACGCATAACGCATAACGCATAACGCATAACGCATAACGCATAACGCATAACGCATAACGCATAACGCATAACGCATAACGCATAACGCATAACGCGTATCGCATAACGCATAACGCATAACCCATAACGCATAACGCATAACGCATAACGCATAACGCATAACGCATAACGCATTACGCATAACGCATAAAGTATAACACATAACGCATAACGCATAAAGTATAACACATAACGCATAACGCATTACGCATATTGCATAACGTATAACGCAAAACGCATAACGCATAACGTTACCGCATAAGGCTTGATGCATGACGCATATCGCATAACGCATAACGTACGACGTATAACGCATAACGCATAACGCATAACGCATAACGCATAACGCATAACGCATAGCGCATAACGCATAACGCATAACGTATAACGCGTAACGCATACCGTATAACGCATAACGCATAACGCATAACGCATAATGCATAACGCATAACGCATAACGCATGACGCATAAAGCATAACGCATAACGTATAACGCAAAACGCATAACGCATAATGCATAACGCATAACGCATAACGCATAACGCATAACGCATAACGCATAACGCATAACGCATAACGCATAACGCATACCGCATAACGCATAACGCATAACGCATAACGCATAACGCATAACGCATAACGCATAACGCATAACGCATAACGCATTACGCATAACGCATCACGCATCACGCATAACGCATAACGCATAACGCATAACGCATAACGCATATCCCATAAAACATAACGCATCACGCATAACGTACAACGTATAACGCATAACGCATAACGCATAACGCATAACGCATAACGCATAACGCATAGCGCATAACGCATAACGCATAACGTATAACGCGTAACGCATACCGTATAACGCATAACGCATAACGCATAACGCATAATGCATAACGCATAACGCATAACGCATGACGCATAAAGCATAACGCATAACGTATAACGCAAAACGCATAACGCATAATGCATAACGCATAACGCATAACGCATAACGCATAACGCATAACGCATAACGCATAACGCATAACGCAAACTTATAACGCACAACGCATAACGCATAACGCATAACGCATAACGCATAACGCATAACGCCTAACGCATAACGCATAACGCATAACGCATAACGCATAACGCAAAACGCATAACGCATAACGCATAACGCATAACGCATAACGCATAACGCATAACGCATAACGCATAACGCATAACGTATATCGCATAACACATAACGCATAACCCATAACGCATAACGCATAACGCATTACGCATAACGCATAAAGTATAACACATAACGTATATCGCATAACACATAACGCATAACCCATAACGCATAACGCATAAGGCATAACTCATAACGTTAACGCATAACGCATAACACCTAACGCTTAACGGATCACGCATAACGCATAACGCATAACGCATAAAGTATAACACATAACGCATAACGCATAAAGTATAACACACAACGCATAACGCATTACGCATATTGCATAACGTATAACGCAAAACGCATAACGCATAACGTTACCGCATAAGGCTTGACGCATGACGCATATCGCATAACGCATAACGTACAACGTATAACGCATAACGCATAACGCATAACTCATATCGCATAACGCATAACGCATAACGTATAACGCATAACGCATACCGTATAACGCATAACGCATGACGCATAACGCAAACGTATAACGCACAACGCATAACGAATACAGCAAAACGCATAATGCTTAACGCATAACGGATCACGCATAACGCATAACGCATAACGCATAACGCATATCGAATAACGCATAACGTGTAACTCATAACGCATAACGCATAAAGCATAATGCATAACGCATAACGCATAACGCATAAAGCATAACGCATAACGCATAACGCATAACGCAAACTTATAACGCACAACGCATAACGCATAACGCATAACGCATAACGCATAACGCCTAACGCATAACGCAAAACGCATAACGCATAACGTATAACGCAAAACGCATAACGCATAACGCATAACGCATAACGCATAACGCATAACGCATAACGCATTACGCATAACGCATAAAGTATAACACATAACGCATAACGCATAAAGTATAACACACAACGCATAACGCATTACGCATATTGCATAACGTATAACGCAAAACGCATAACGCATAACGTTACCGCATAAGGCTTGATGCATGACGCATATCGCATAACGCATAACGTACAACGTATAACGCATAACGCATAACGCATAACTCATATCGCATAACGCATAACGCATAACGTATAACGCATAACGCATACCGTATAACGCATAACGCATGACGCATAACGCAAACGTATAACGCACAACGCATAACGAATACAGCAAAACGCATAATGCTTAACGCATAACGGATCACGCTAACGCATAACGCATAACGCATAACGCATAACGCATAACGCATAACGCATAACGCATAACGCATAACGCATAACGCATAACGCATAACGCATAACGCATAACGCATAACGCATAACTCATAACGCATAACGCATAACGCATAACGCATAACGCATAACGCATAACGCATAACGCATAACGCATAACGCATAACGCATAACGCATAACGCATAACGCATAACGCATAACGCATAACGCATAACGCATAACGCATAACGCATAACGCATAACGCATAACGCATAACGCATAACGCATAACGCATAACGCATAACGTATAACGCATAACGCATAACGCATAACGCATATCGCATAACGCATAACGCATAACCCATAACGCATAACGCATAACGCATAACGCATAACGCATAACGCATAACGCATAACGCATTACGCATAACGCATAAAGTATAACACATAACGCATAACGCATAAAGTATAACACACAACGCATAACGCATTACGCATATTGCATAACGTATAACGCAAAACGCATAACGCATAACGTTACCGCATAAGGCTTGATGCATGACGCATATCGCATAACGCATAACGTACAACGTATAACGCATAACGCATAACGCATAACTCATATCGCATAACGCATAACGCATAACGTATAACGCATAACGCATACCGTATAACGCATAACGCATGACGCATAACGCAAACGTATAACGCACAACGCATAACGAATACAGCAAAACGCATAATGCTTAACGCATAACGGATCACGCATAACGCATAACGCATAACGCATAACGCATATCGAATAACGCATAACGTGTAACTCATAACGCATAACGCATAAAGCATAATGCATAACGCATAACGCATAACGCATAAAGCATAACGCATAACGCATAACGCATAACGCAAACGTATAACGCACAACGCATAACGCATAACGCATAACGCATAACGCATAACGCCTAACGCATAACGCAAAACGCATAACGCATAACGTATAACGCAAAACGCATAACGCATAACGCATAACGCATAACGCATAACGCATAACGCATAACGCATAACGCATAACGCATAACGCATAACGCATAACGCATAACGCATAACGCATAACGCATAACGCATTACGCATAACGCATAAAGTATAACACATAACGCATAACGCATTACGCATAACGCATCACGCATAACGCATAACGCATAACGCATATCGCCTAAAACATATCGCCTAAAACATAACGCATCACGCATAACGTACAACGTATAACGCATAACGCATAACGCATAACGCATAACGCATAACGCATAACGCATAACGTATATCGCATAACACATAACGCATAACCCATAACGCAAAACGCATAAGGCATAACCCATAACGTTAACGCATAACGCATAACGCATAACGCCTAACGCTTAACGGATCACGCATAACGCATAAAGCATAACGCATAAAGCATAACGCATAACGCATAACGCATAACGCATAACGCATAACGCATAACGCATAACGCATACCGCATAACGCATACCGCATAACGCATAACGCATAACGCATAACGCAAACTTATAACGCACAACGCATAACGCATAACGCATAACGCATAACGCATAACGCATAACGCATAACGCATAACGCATAACGCATAACGCATAACGCATAACGCATAACGCATAACGCATAACGCATAACGCATAACGCATAACGCATAACGCATAACGCATAACGCATAACGCATAACGCATAACGCATAACGCATAACGCATAACGCATAACGCATAACGCATAACGCATAACGCGTATCGCATAACGCATAACGCATAACCCATAACGCATAACGCATAACGCATAACGCATAACGCATAACGCATAACGCATTACGCATAACGCATAAAGTATAACACATAACGCATAACGCATAAAGTATAACACATAACGCATAACGCATTACGCATATTGCATAACGTATAACGCAAAACGCATAACGCATAACGTTACCGCATAAGGCTTGATGCATGACGCATATCGCATAACGCATAACGTACGACGTATAACGCATAACGCATAACGCATAACGCATAACGCATAACGCATAACGCATAGCGCATAACGCATAACGCATAACATATAACGCGTAACGCATACCGTATAACGCATAACGCATAACGCATAACGCATAATGCATAACGCATAACGCATAACGCATGACGCATAAAGCATAACGCATAACGTATAACGCAAAACGCATAACGCATAATGCATAACGCATAACGCATAACGCATAACGCATAACGCATAACGCATAACGCATAACGCATAACGCATAACGCATACCGCATAACGCATAACGCATAACGCATAACGCATAACGCATAACGCATAACGCATAACGCATAACGCATAACGCATTACGCATAACGCATCACGCATCACGCATAACGCATAACGCATAACGCATAACGCATAACGCATATCCCATAAAACATAACGCATCACGCATAACGTACAACGTATAACGCATAACGCATAACGCATAACGCATAACGCATAACGCATAACGCATAACGCATAACGCATAACGCATAACGCATAACGCATAACGCATAACGTATATCGCATAACACATAACGCATAACCCATAACGCATAACGCATAACGCATTACGCATAACGCATAAAGTATAACACATAACGTATATCGCATAACACATAACGCATAACCCATAACGCATAACGCATAAGGCATAACTCATAACGTTAACGCATAACGCATAACACCTAACGCTTAACGGATCACGCATAACGCATAACGCATAACGCATAACGCATAAAGCATAACGCATAACGCATAACGTATATCGCATAACACATAACGCATAACGCATAACGAACAACGGATAACGCATAACGCATAACGCATAACGAATACCGCAAAACGTATATCGCCTAACACATAACGGATCACGCATAACGCATGGCGCATAATGTAAAATGCATAACGCATAACGCATAACGCATAACGCATGAAGCATAACGCATAACGCATAACGCATAACGCATAACGCATAACGCATAACGCATAAAGCATAAAGCATAACGCATAACGCATAACGCATAACGCATGACGCATTACGCATAACGCATAAAGTATAACACATAACGCATAACGCATAAAGTATAACACATAACGCATAACGCATTACGCATATTGCATAACGTATAACGCAAAACGCATAACGCATAACGTTACCGCATAAGGCTTGATGCATGACGCATATCGCATAACGCATAACGCATAACTCATAACGTATAACGCAAAACGCATAACGCATAATGCATAACGCATAACGCATAACGCATAACGCATAACGCATAACGCATAACGCATAACGCATAACGCATAACGCATAACGCATAACGAATAACGCATAAAGCATAACGCATAACGCATAACGCATAACGCAAACTTATAACGCACAACGCATAACGCATAACGCATAACGCATAACGCATAACGCCTAACGCATAACGCATAACGCATAACGCATAACGCATAACGCAAAACGCATAACGCATAACGCATAACGCATAACGCATAACGCATAACGCATAACGCATAACGCATAACGCATAACGCATAACGCATAACGCATAACGCATAACGCATAACGCATAACGCATAACGCATTACGCATAACGCATAAAGTATAACACATAACGCATAACGCATTACGCATAACGCATCACGCATAACGCATAACGCATAACGCATAACGCATAACGCATATCGCATAAAACATAACGCATCACGCATAACGTACAACGTATAACGCATAACGCATAACGCATAACGCATAACGCATAACGTATATCGCATAACACATAACGCATAACGCATAACGCATAACGCATAACGCATAACGTTAACGCATAACGCATAACGCCTAACGCTTAACGGATCACGCATAACGCATAAAGCATAACGCATAACGCATAACGCATAACGCATAACGCATTACGCATAACGCATAAAGTATAACACATAACGCATAACGCATAAAGTATAACACACAACGCATAACGCATTACGCATATTGCATAACGTATAACGCAAAACGCATAACGCATAACGTTACCGCATAAGGCTTGATGCATGACGCATATCGCATAACGCATAACGTACAACGTATAACGCATAACGCATAACGCATATCGCATAACGCATAACGCATAACGTATAACGCATAACGCATACCGTATAACGCATAACGCATGACGCATAACGCAAACGTATAACGCACAACGCATAACGAATACAGCAAAACGCATAATGCTTAACGCATAACGGATCACGCATAACGCATAACGCATAACGCATAACGCATAACGCATAACGCATATCGAATAACGCATAACGTGTAACTCATAACGCATAACGCATAAAGCATAATGCATAACGCATAACGCATAACGCATAAAGCATAACGCATAACGCATAACGCATAACGCAAACTTATAACGCACAACGCATAACGCATAACGCATAACGCATAACGCATAACGCCTAACGCATAACGCATAACGCATAACGCATAACGCATAACGCAAAACGCATAACGCATAACGCATAACGCATAACGCATAACGCATAACGCATAACGCATAACGCATAACGCATAACGCATTACGCATAACGCATAAAGTATAACACATAACGCATAACGCATTACGCATAACGCATCACGCATAATGCATAACGCATAACGCATAACGCATAACGCATAACGCATATCGCATAAAACATAACGCATCACGCATAACGTACAACGTATAACGCATAACGCATAACGCATAACGCATAACGCATAACGCATAACGTATATCGCATAACACATAACGCATAACCCATAACGCATAACGCATAAGGCATAACTCATAACGTTAACGCATAACGCATAACGCCTAACGCTTAACGGATCACGCATAACGCATAAAGCATAACGCATAAAGCATAACGCATAACGCATAACGCATAACGCATAACGCATAAAGCATAACGCATACCGCATAACGCATACCGCATAACGCATAACGCATAACGCATAACGCAAACTTATAACGCACAACGCATAACGCATAACGCATAACGCATAACGCATAACGCATAACGCATAACGCATAACGCATAACGCATAACGCATAACGCATAACGCATAACGCATAACGCATAACGCATAACGCATAACGCATAACCCATAACGCATAACGCATAACGCATAACGCATAACGCATAACGCATAACACACAACGCATAACGCATTACGCATATTGCATAACGTATAACGCAAAACGCATAACGCATAACGTTACCGCATAAGGCTTGATGCATGACGCATA
Source organism: Lasioglossum morio (assembly GCA_916610235.2). Classification (NCBI taxonomy): domain Eukaryota; kingdom Metazoa; phylum Arthropoda; class Insecta; order Hymenoptera; family Halictidae; genus Lasioglossum; species Lasioglossum morio. Next base: position 4,902,858 of record CAKAJA020000289.1, read on the forward strand.
TCGCATAACGCATAACGTACAACGTATAACGCATAACGCATAACGCATAACGCATAACGTACAACGTATAACGCATAACGCATAACGCATAACGCATATCGCATAACGCATAACGCATAACGTATAACGCATAACGCATACCGTATAACGCATAACGCATGACGCATAACGCAAACGTATAACGCACAACGCATAACGAATACAGCAAAACGCATAATGCTTAACGCATAACGGATCACGCATAACGCATAACGCATAACGCATAACGCATAACGCATAACGCATATCGAATAACGCATAACGTGTAACTCATAACGCATAACGCATAAAGCATAATGCATAACGCATAACGCATAACGCATAAAGCATAACGCATAACGCATAACGCATAACGCAAACTTATAACGCACAACGCATAACGCATAACGCATAACGCATAACGCATAACGCATAACGCATAACGCATAACGCATAACGCATAACGCATAACGCATAACGCAAAACGCATAACGCATAACGCATAACGCATAACGCATAACGCATAACGCATAACGCATAACGCATAACGCATAACGCATAACGCATAACGCATTACGCATAACGCATAAAGTATAACACATAACGCATAACGCATTACGCATAACGCATCACGCATAATGCATAACGCATAACGCATAACGCATAACGCCTATCGCATAAAACATAACGCATCACGCATAACGTACAACGTATAACGCATAACGCATAACGCATAACGCATAACGCATAACGCATAACGCATAACGCATAACGTATATCGCATAACACATAACGCATAACCCATAACGCATAACGAATAAGGCATAACTCATAACGTTAACGCATAACGCATAACGCCTAACGCTTAACGGATCACGCATAACGCATAAAGCATAACGCATAAAGCATAACGCATAACGCATAACGCATAACGCATAACGCATAAAGCATAACGCATACCGCATAACGCATACCGCATAACGCATAACGCATAACGCATAACGCAAACTTATAACGCACAACGCATAACGCAAAACGCATAACGCATAACGCATAACGCATAACGCATAACGCATAACGCATAACGCATAACGCATAACGCATAACGCATAACGCATAACCCATAACGCATAACGCATAACGCATAACGCATAACGCATAACGCATAACGCATAACGCATAACGCATTACGCATAACGCATAAAGTATAACACATAACGCATAACGCATAACGCAAAACGCATAACGCATAACGCATAACGCATAACGCATAACGCATAACGCATAACGCATAACGCATAACGCATAACGCATAACGCATAACGCATAACGCATTACGCATAACGCATAAAGTATAACACATAACGCATAACGCATTACGCATAACGCATCACGCATAATGCATAACGCATAACGCATAACGCATAACGCCTATCGCATAAAACATAACGCATCACGCATAACGTACAACGTATAACGCATAACGCATAACGCATAACGCATAACGCATAACGCATAACGCATAACGCATAACGTATATCGCATATTGCATAACGTATAACGCAAAACGCATAACGCATAACGTTACCGCATAAGGCTTGATGCATGACGCATATCGCATAACGCATAACGTACAACGTATAACGCATAACGCATAACGCATAACGCATATCGCATAACGCATAACGCATAACGCATAACGCATAACGCATAACGCATTACGCATAACGCATAAAGTATAACGCAAAACGCATAACGCATAACGCATAACGCATAACGCATAACGCATAACGCATAACGCATAACGCATAACGCATAACGCATAACGCATAACGCATAACGCATAACGCATTACGCATAACGCATAAAGTATAACACATAACGCATAACGCATAAAGTATAACACATAACGCATAACGCATTACGCATATTGCATAACGTATAACGCAAAACGCATAACGCATAACGTTACCGCATAAGGCTTGATGCATGACGCATATCGCATAACGCATAACGTACAACGTATAACGCATAACGCATAACGCATAACGCATATCGCATAACGCATAACGCATAACGTATAACGCATAACGCATACCGTATAACGCATAACGCATGACGCATAACGCAAACGTATAACGCACAACGCATAACGAATACAGCAAAACGCATAATGCTTAACGCATAACGGATCACGCATAACGCATAACGCATAACGCATAACGCATAACGCATATCGAATAACGCATAACGTGTAACTCATAACGCATAACGCATAAAGCATAATGCATAACGCATAACGAACAACGGATCACGCATAACGCATAACGCATAACGAATACCGCAAAACGTATATCGCCTAACACATAACGGATCACGCATAACGCATAACGCATAACGTATAACGCATAACGCATAACGCATAACGCATAAAGCATAACGCATAACGCATAACGCATAACGCAAACTTATAACGCACAACGCATAACGCATAACGCATAACGCATAACGCATAACGCATAACGCATAACGCATAACGCATAACGCATAACGCATAACGCATAACGCATAACGCATAACGCATTACGCATAACGCATAAAGTATAACACATAACGCATAACGCATAAAGCATAACGCATAACGCATAACGCATAACGCATAAAGCATAACGCATAACGCATAACGCATAACGCATAACGCATATCGCATAACGCATAACGCATAACGTATAACGCATAACGCAAACCGTATAACGCATAACGCATAACGCAAACGTATACCGCACAACGCATAACGAATACAGCAAAACGCATAATGCTTAACGCATAACGAATCACGCATAACGCATAACGCATAGCGCATAATGCATAACGCATAACGCATAACGCATATCGCATAACGCATAACGCATAACGTATAACGCATAACGCATACCGTATAACGCATAACGCATGACGCATAACGCAAACGTATAACGCACAACGCATAACGAATACAGCAAAACGCATAATGCTTAACGCATAACGGATCACGCATAACGCATAACGCATAACGCATAACGCATAACGCATATCGAATAACGCATAACGTGTAACTCATAACGCATAACGCATAAAGCATAATGCATAACGCATAACGAACAACGGATCACGCATAACGCATAACGCATAACGAATACCGCAAAACGTATATCGCCTAACACATAACGGATCACGCATAACGCATAACGCATAACGTATAACGCATAACGCATAACGCATAACGCATAACGCATAAAGCATAACGCATAACGCATAACGCATAACGCAAACTTATAACGCACAACGCATAACGCATAACGCATAACGCATAACGCATAACGCATAACGCATAACGCATAACGCATAACGCATAACGCATAACGCATAACGCATATCGAATAACGCATAACGTGTAACTCATAACGCATAACGCATAAAGCATAATGCATAACGCATAACACATAACGCATATCGCATAACGCATAACGCATAACGTATAACGCATAACGCATACCGTATAACGCATAACGCATAATGCATAACGCAAACGTATAACGCATAATGCATAACGAACAACGGATAACGCATAACGCATAACGCATAACGAATACCGCAAAACGTATATCGCCTAACACATAACGGATCACGCATAACGCATAACGCATATCGCATAAAACATAACGCATAAAGCATAACGTACAACGTATAACGCATAACGCATAACGCATAACGCATAACGCATATCGAATAACGCATAACGTGTAACTCATAACGCATAACGCATAAAGCATAATGCATAACGCATAACACATAACGCATATCGCATAACGCATAACGCATAACGTATAACGCATAACGCATAACGCATAACGCATAACGCATAACGCATAACGCACAACGCATAACGCATAACGTATATCGCATATCACATAACGCATAACCCATAACGCATAACGCATAAGGCATAACGCATAACGTTAACGCATAACGCATAACGCCTAACGCATAACGCATAACGCATAACGCATAACGCATAACGCATAACGCATAACGCATAACGCATAACGCATAACGCATAACGCATAACGCATAACGCATAACGCATATCGCATAAAACATAACGCATAAAGCATAACGTACAACGTATAACGCATAACGCATAACGCATAACGCATAACGTATATCGCATAACACATAACGCATAACCCATAACGCATAACGCATAAGGCATAACGCATAACGTTAACGCATAACGCATAACGCATAACGCATAACGCATAACGCATTACGCATAACGCATAAAGTATAACACATAACGCATAACGCATAAAGTATAACACATAACGCATAACGCATTACGCATATTGCATAACGTATAACGCAAAACGCATAACGCATAACGTTACCGCATAAGGCTTGATGCATGACGCATATCGCATAACGCATAACGTACAACGTATAACGCATAACGCATAACGCATAACGCATATCGCATAACGCATAACGCATAACGTATAACGCATAACGCATACCGTATAACGCATAACGCTTGACGTATAACGCAAACGTATAACGCACAACGCATAACGAATACAGCAAAACGCATAATGCTTAACGCATAACGGATCACGCATAACGCATAACGCATAAGGCTTGATGCATGACGCATATCGAATAACGCATAACGTGTAACTCATAACGCATAACGCATAAAGCATAATGCATAACGCATAACGAACAACGGATAACGCATAACGCATAACGCATAACGAATACCGCAAAACGTATATCGCCTAACACATAACGGATCACGCATAACGCATAACGCATAACGTATAACGCATAACGCATAACGCATAACGCATAAAGCATAACGCATAACGCATAACGCATAACGCAAACTTATAACGCACAACGCATAACGCATAACGCATAACGCATAACGCATAACGCATAACGCATAACGCATAACGCATAACGCATAACGCATAACGCATTACGCATAACGCATAAAGTATAACACATAACGCATAACGCATAAAGCATAACGCATAACGCATAACGCATAACGCATAAAGCATAACGCATAACGCATAACGCATAACGCATAACGCATATCGCATAACGCATAACGCATAACGTATAACGCATAACGCAAACCGTATAACGCATAACGCATAACGCAAACGTATAACGCACAACGCATAACGAATACAGCAAAACGCATAATGCTTAACGCATAACGAATCACGCATAACGCATAACGCATAACGCATAACGCATAACGCATAACGCATAACGCATATCGAATAACGCATAACGTGTAACTCATAACTCATAACGCATAAAGCATAATGCATAACGCATAACACATAACGCATATCGCATAACGCATAACGCATAACGTATAACGCATAACGCATACCGTATAACGCATAACGCATAATGCATAACGCAAACGTATAACGCACAACGCATAATGCATAACGAACAACGGATAACGCATAACGCATAACGCATAACGAATACCGCAAAACGTATATCGCCTAACACATAACGGATCACGCATAAAGCATAACGCATAACGTATAACGCATAACGCATAACGCAAACGTATAGCGCACAACGCATAACGCATAAACCATAACCCATACTTCATAACGCCTAACGCATAATGCACAACGCATAACGAACACCGGAAAACCCATAACGCCTAACGCATAACGCATAACGCCTAATGCATAACGCATAAAGCATAACGCATAACGCATAAAGCATAACGCATAACGCATAACGCATAACGCATAAAGCATAACGCATAACGCATAACGCATAACGCATAACGCATAACGCATAACGCATATCGCATAAAACATAACGCATAAAGCATAACGTACAACGTATAACGCATAACGCATAACGCATAACGCATAACGCATAACGCATAACGCATAACGCACAACGCATAACGCATAACGTATATCGCATATCACATAACGCATAACCCATAACGCATAACGCATAAGGCATAACGCATAACGTTAACGCATAACGCATAACGCCTAACGCATAACGCATAACGCATAACGCATAACGCATAACGCATAACGCATAACTCATAACGCATAACGCATAACGCATATCGCATAACGCATAACGCATAACGCATAACGCATTACGCATTACGCATAACGCATAAAGTATAACACATAACGCATAACGCATAAAGTATAACACATAACGCATAACGCATTACGCATAATGCATAACGCATAAAGCATAAAGCATAACGTATAACGCATAACGCATATCGCATAACGCATAACGCATAACGTATAACGTATAACGCATACCGCATAACGCATAACGCATAACGCATAACGCATATCGCATAACGTATAACGCATGACGCATAACGCATAACACATAACGCATAACGCGGAATGCACAACGCATAACGAATACAGCAAAACGCATAACGCTTAACGCATAACGGATCACGCATAACGCATAATGCACAACGCATAACGAATACCGCAAAACGCATAACGCCTAACGCATAACGGATCACGCATAACGCTTAACGCATAACGTATAACTCATAATGCACAACGCATAAAGCATAACGCATAACGCATAACGCATAACGAATAACGCCTAACGCATAACGCATAACGCATAACGCATAACGCATAACTTATAACTCATAACTCATAACGAATATCGCATAACGCATAACACATAACGCATAACGAACAACGGATAACGCATAACGCATAACGCATAACGAATACCGCAAGACGTATATCGCCTAACACATAACGGATCACGCATAACGCATAACGCATAACGTATAACGCATAACGCATAACGCATAACGCATATCGCATAACGCATAACGCATAACGTATAACGCATAACGCATAACGCATAACGCATAACGCATAACGGATCACGCATAACGCATAACGCATAACGTATAACGCATAACGCATAACGAATAACGCATAACGCATAACGCATAACGCATAACGCATAACGCATAACGCATAACGAATACCGCAAAACGTATATCGCCTAACACATAACGGATCACGCATAACGCATAACGCATAACGTATAACGCATAACGCATAACGCATAACGCATAACGCATAACGCATAACGCATAACGCATATCGCATAACGCATAACGCATAACGTATAACTCATAACGCATACCGTATAACGCATAACGCATAACGCATAACGCATACCGTATAACGCATAACGCATAACGCATAACGCATAACGCATAACGCATAACGCATAACGCATAACGCATAACGCATAACGCATAACGCATACCGTATAACGCATAACGCATAACGCATAACAAACAACGGATAACGCATAACGCATAACGCATAACGAATACCGCAAAACGTATATCGCCTAACACATAACGGATCACGCATAACGCATAACGCATAACGTATAACGCATAACGCATAACGCATAACGCATAACGCATAACGCATAACGCATAACGCATAACGCATATCGCATAACGCATAACGCATAACGTATAACGCATAACGCATACCGTATAACGCGTAACGCATAACGCATAACGCATAACGCATAACGCATACCGTATAACGCATAACGCATAACGCATAACGCATAACGCATAACGCATAACGCATAACGCATAACGCATAACGCATAACGCATATCGCATAACGCATAACGCATAACGTATAACGCATAACGCATACCGTATAACGCATAACGCATAACGCATAACGCATAACGCATAACGCATAACGCATAACGCATAACGCATAACGCATATCGCATAACGCAAAACGCATAACGTATAACGCATAACGCATACCGTATAACGCATAACGCATAACGCATAACGCATAACGCATAACGTATAACGCATAACGCATAACGCATAACGCATAACGCATAACGCATATCGCATAAAACATAACGCATAACGCATAACGTACAACGTATAACGCATAACGCATAACGCATAACGCATAACGCATAACGCATAACGCATAACGCATAACGCATACCGTATAACGCATAACGCATAACGCATAACGCATAACGCATAATGCATAACGCATAAGGCATAACGCATAACGCATCACGCATGACGCATAACGCATAACGCATGACGCATAACGCATAACGCATAACGCATAACGCATAACGCATAACGCATAACGCATAACGCATAACGCATAACGCATAACGCATAAAGCATAACGCATAACGCATAACGCATAACGCAAACTTATAACGCACAACGCATAACGCATAACGCATAACGCATAACGCATAACGCATAACGCATAACGCATAACGCATAACGCATAACGCATAACGCATAACGCATAACGCATAACGCATAACGCATAACGCATAACGTATAACTCATAACGCATACCGTATAACGCATAACGCATAACGCATAACGCATACCGTATAACGCATAACGCATAACGCATAACGCATAACGCATAACGCATACCGTATAACGCATAACGCATAACGCATAACAAACAACGGATAACGCATAACGCATAACGCATAACGAATACCGCAAAACGTATATCGCCTAACACATAACGGATCACGCATAACGCATAACGCATAACGTATAAGGCATAACGCATACCGTATAACGCATAACGCATAACAAACAACGGATAACGCATAACGCATAACGCATAACGAATACCGCAAAACGTATATCGCCTAACACATAACGGATCACGCATAACGCATAACGCATAACGTATAACGCATAACGCATAACGCATAACGCATAACGCATATCGCATAACGCATAACGCATAACGTATAACGCATAACGCATACCGTATAACGCGTAACGCATAACGCATAACGCATAACGCATACCGTATAACGCATAACGCATAACGCATAACGCATAACGCATAACGCATAACGCATAACGCATAACGCATAACGCATATCGCATAACGCATAACGCATAACGCATAACGCATAACGCATAACGCATAACGCATAATGCATAACGCATAACGCATAACGCATAACGCATAACGCATAACGCATAACGCATATCGCATAAAACATAACGCATAACGCATAACGTACAACGTATAACGCATAACGCATAACGCATAACGCATAACGCATAACGCATAACGCATAACGCATAACGCATAACGCAAAACGCATAAAGCATAACGCATAACGCATAACGCATATCGCATAAAACATAACGCATAACGCATAACGTACAACGTATAACGCATAACGCATAACGCATAACGCATAACGCATAACGCATAACGCATATCGCATGACACATAACGCATAACGCATAATGCATAACGCATAACGCATAACGCATCACGCATGACGCATAACGCATAACGCATGACGCATAACGCATAACGCATAACGCATAACGCATAACGCATAACGCATAACGCATAACGCATAACGCATAAGGCATAACGCATAACGCATAACGCATAACGCAAACTTATAACGCACAACGCATAACGCATAACGCATAACGCATAACGCATAACGCATAACGCATAACGCATAACGCATAACGCATAACGCATAACGCATAACGCATAACGCATAACGCATAACGCATAACGCATAACGCATCACGCATGGCGCATAACGCAAAATGCATAACGCATAACGCATAACGCATAACGCACAACGCATATCGCATAACGAATACAGCAAAACGCATAACGCTTAACGCATAACGGATCACGCATAACGTATAACGCAAAACACATAACGCATAACGTTACCGCATAAGGCTTGATGCATGATGCATATCGCATATCGCATAACGCATAACTCATAACGTATAACGCATAACGCATAACGCATAACGCATAACGCATAACTTATAAATCATACCGCATAACGCATAACGCATAACGCATAACGCATAACGCATAACGCATAACGCATAACGTATAACGTATAACGCATACCGCATAACGCATAACGCATAACGCATGTCGCGTAACGTATAACGCATAACGCATAACGCATAACACATAACGCATAACGCATAATGCACAACGCATAACGAATACAGCAAAACGCATAACGCTTAACGCATAACGGATCACGCATAACGGATCACGCATAACGCTTAATGCATAACGTATAACTCATAATGCATAACGCATAAAGCATAACGCATAACGCATAACGCATAACGAATAACGCATAACGCATAACGCATAACGCATAACTTATAAATCATAACTCATAACGAATATCGCATAAAGCATAACGCATAACGCATAACGCATAATGCATAACGCATAAAGCATAACGCATAACGCATAACGCATAACGCATAACGCATAACACAAACGTATAACGCCCAACGCATAACGCATAACGCATAACGAATAACGCATAACGCATAACGCATAACGCATAACGCATATCGCATAACGCGTAACGCATAATGCATAACGCATAAAGCGTAACGCATAACGCATAACGCATAACGCATAACGCATAACGCACAACGCATATCGCATAACGTATAAGGCATAACGCATAATGCATAACGTATAACGCATTATGCATAACGCATAACGCATATCGCATAACGTATAACGCATAACGCATAACGCATAACGCATAACACATAACGCATAACGCATAATGCACAACGCATAACGAATAACGCATAAAGCATAACGCATAACGCATAACGCAAACTTATAACGCACAACGCATAACACATAACGCATAACGCATAACGCATAACGCATAACGCATAACGCATAACGCATAACGCATAACGCATAACGCATAACGCATAACGAATAACGCATAACGCATAACGCATAACGCATAACGCATAACGCATAACGCATGACGCATATCGCATAACGCATAACGCATAACGCATAATGCATAACGCATAAACCGTAACGCATAACGCAAACCCATAAGGCATAAGGCATAACGCATAACGCATAACGCATAATGCATAACGCATAACGCATAATGCATAACGCATAAAGCATAAAGCATAACGTATAACGCATAACGCATATCGCATAACGCATAACGCATAACGTATAACGTATAACGCATACCGCATAACGCATAACGCATAACGCATAACGCATATCGCATAACGTATAACGCATGACGCATAACGCATAACACATAACGCATAACGCATAAAGCACAACGCATAACGAATACAGCAAAACGCATAACGCTTAACGCATAACGGATCACGCATAACGCATAATGCACAACGCATAACGCATAACGCATAACTTATAACTCATAACTCATAACGAATATCGCATAACGCATAACACATAACGCATAACGAACAACGGATAACGCATATCGCATAACGCATAACGCATAACGCATAACGCATAACGCATAACGCATAACGCTTAACGCATAACGCATAACGCATGACGCATAACGCATAACGCATAACGCATAACGCATAACGCATAACGCATAACGCATAGCGCATAACGCATAACGCATAACGCATAACGCATAACGCATAACGCATAACGCATAACGCATAACGCATAACGCATAACGCATAACGCATAACGCATAACGCATAACGCATAACGCATAACGCATGACGCATAACGCATAACGCATAACGCATAACGCATAACGCATAACGCATAACGCATAACGCATAACGCATATCGCATAAAACATAACGCATAACGCATAACGTACAACGTATAACGCATAACGCATAACGCATAACGCATAACGCATAACGTATAACGCATAACGCATACCGTATAACGCATAACACATAATGCATAACGCAAACGTATAACGCACAACGCATAACGCATAACAAACAACGGATAACGCATAACGCATAACGAATACCGCAAAACGTATATCGCCTGACACATAACGGATCACGCATAACGCATAACGCATAACGTATAACGCATAACGCATAACGCATAACGCATAACGCATAACGCATATCGCATAACGCATAACGCATAACGTATAACGTATATCGCCTAACACATAACGGATCACGCATAACGCATAACGCATAACGTATAACGCATAACGCATAACGCATAACGCATAACGGATCACGCATAACGCATAACGCATAACGTATAACGCATAACGCATAACGCATAACGCATAACGCATAACGCATAACGCATAACGCATAACGCATAACGCATAACGCATAACGCATATCGCATAACGCATAACGCATAACGTATAACTCATAACGCATACCGTATAACGCATAACGCATAACGCATAACGCATAACGTATAACGCATAACGCATAACGCATAACGCATAACGCATAACGCATAACGCATAACGCATAACGCATACCGTATAACGCATAACGCATAACGCATAACAAACAACGGATAACGCATAACGCATAACGCATAACGAATACCGCAAAACGTATATCGCCTAACACATAACGGATCACGCATAACGCATAACGCATAACGTATAACGCATAACGCATAACGCATAACGCATAACGCATAACGCATAACGCATATCGCATAACGCATAACGCATAACGTATAACGCATACCGTATAACGCATAACGCATAACGCATAACGCATACCGTATAACGCATAACGCATAACGCATAACGCATAACGCATAACGCATAACGCATAACGCATAACGCATACCGTATAACGCATAACGCATAACGCATAACAAACAACGGATAACGCATAACGCATAACGCATAACGAATACCGCAAAACGTATATCGCCTAACACATAACGCATAACGCATATCGCATAACGCATAACGCATAACGTATAACGCATAACGCATACCGTATAACGCATAACGCATAACGCATAACGCATAACGCATACCGTATAACGCATAACGCATAACGCATAACGCATAACGCATAACGCATAACGCATAACGCATAACGCATAACGCATAACGCATATCGCATAACGCATAACGCATAACGTATAACGCATAACGCATACCGTATAAAGCATAACGCATAACGCATAACGCATAACGCATAACGCATAACGCATAACGCATATCGCATAACTCATAACGCATAACGTATAACGCATAACGCATACCGTATAACGCATAACGCATAACGCATAACGCATAACGCATAACGCATAATGCATAACGCATAACGCATAACGCATAACGCATAACGCATAACGCATAACGCATATCGCATAACGCATAACGCATAACGTATAACGCATAACGCATACCGTATAAAGCATAACGCATAACGCATAACGCATAACGCATAACGCATAACGCATAACGCATAACGCATATCGCATAACTCATAACGCATAACGTATAACGCATAACGCATACCGTATAACGCATAACGCATAACGCATAACGCATAACGCATAACGCATAACGCATAACGCATAACGCATAACGCATAACGCATAACGCTTAATGCATAACGCATAATGCATAACGCATAACGCATAACGCATAACGCATAACGCATAACGCATAACGCATAACGCATAACGCATAACGCATAACGCATAACGCATGACGCATAACGCATAACGCATAACGCATAACGCATAACGCATAACGCATAACGCATAACGCATAACGCATAACGCATAACGTATAACGCATAACGCATACCGTATAACGCATAACACATAATGCATAACGCAAACGTATAACGCACAACGCATAACGCATAACAAACAACGGATAACGCATAACGCATAACGCATAACGAATACCGCAAAACGTATATCGCCTGACACATAACGGATCACGCATAACGCATAACGCATAACGTATAACGCATAACGCATAACGCATAACGCATAACGCATAACGCATATCGCATAACGCATAACGCATAACGTATAACGTATATCGCCTAACACATAACGGATCACGCATAACGCATAACGCATAACGTATAACGCATAACGCATAACGCATAACGCATAACGGATCACGCATAACGCATAACGCATAACGTATAACGCATAACGCATAACGCATAACGCATAACGCATAACGCATAACGCATAACGCATAACGCATAACGCATAATGCATAACGCATATCGCATAACGCATAACGCATAACGTATAACTCATAACGCATACCGTATAACGCATAACGCATAACGCATAACGCATACCGTATAACGCATAACGCATAACGCATAACGCATAACGCATAACGCATAACGCATAACGCATAACGCATAACGCATACCGTATAACGCATAACGCATAACGCATAACAAACAACGGATAACGCATAACGCATAACGCATAACGAATACCGCAAAACGTATATCGCCTAACACATAACGGATCACGCATAACGCATAACGCATAACGTATAACGCATAACGCATAACGCATAACGCATAACGCATAACGCATAACGCATATCGCATAACGCATAACGCATAACGTATAACGCATAACGCATACCGTATAACGCATAACGCATAACAAACAACGGATAACGCATAACGCATAACGCATAACGAATACCGCAAAACGTATATCGCCTAACACATAACGCATAACGCATAACGCATAACGCATAACGCATAACGTATAACGCATAACGCATACCGTATAACGCATAACGCATAACGCATAACGCATAACGCATACCGTATAACGCATAACGCATAACGCATAACGCATAACGCATAACGCATAACGCATAACGCATAACGCATAACGCATAACGCATATCGCATAACGCATAACGCATAACGTATAACGCATAACGCATACCGTATAAAGCATAACGCATAACGCATAACGCATAACGCATAACGCATAACGCATAACGCATAACGCATATCGCATAACTCATAACGCATAACGTATAACGCATAACGCATACCGTATAACGCATAACGCATAACGCATAACGCATAACGCATAACGCATAATGCATAACGCATAACGCATAACGCATAACGCATAACGCATAACGCATAACGCATATCGCATAACGCATAACGCATAACGTATAACGCATAACGCATACCGTATAAAGCATAACGCATAACGCATAACGCATAACGCATAACGCATAACGCATAACGCATAACGCATAACGCATATCGCATAACTCATAACGCATAACGTATAACGCATAACGCATACCGTATAACGCATAACGCATAACGCATAACGCATAACGCATAATGCATAACGCATAACGCATAACGCATAACGCATAACGCATATCGCATAAAACATAACGCATAACGCATAACGTACAACGTATAACGCATAACGCATAACGCATAACGCATAACGCATAACGCATAACGCATAACGCATAACGCATAACGCATGACGCAAAACGCATAAAGCATAACGCATAACGCATAACTCATAACGCATAACGCATAACGCATAACGCATAACGCATAACGCATAACGCATAATGCATAACGCATAACGCATAACGCATAACGCATAACGCATAACGCATAACGCATAACGCATAACGCATAAGGCATAACGCATAACGCATAACGCATAACGTAAACTTATAACGCACAACGCATAACGCATAACGCATAACGCATAACGCATAACGCATAACGCATAACGCATAACGCATAACGCATAACGCATAACGCATAACGCATAACGCATAACGCATAACGCATAACGCATCACGCATGGCGCATAACGCAAAATGCATAACGCATAACGCATAACGCATAACGCACAACGCATATCGCATAACGAATACAGCAAAACGCATAACGCTTAACGCATAACGGATCACGCATAACGTATAACGCAAAACACATAACGCATAACGTTACCGCATAAGGCTTGATGCATGATGCATATCGCATATCGCATAACGCATAACTCATAACGTATAACGCATAACGCATAACGCATAACGCATAACGCATAACTTATAAATCATACCGCATAACGCATAACGCATAACGCATAACGCATAACGCATAACGCATAACGTATAACGTATAACGCATACCGCATAACGCATAACGCATAACGCATGTCGCGTAACGTATAACGCATAACGCATAACGCATAACACATAACGCATAACGCATAATGCACAACGCATAACGAATACAGCAAAACGCATAACGCTTAACGCATAACGGATCACGCATAACGGATCACGCATAACGCTTAATGCATAACGTATAACTCATAATGCATAACGCATAAAGCATAACGCATAACGCATAACGCATAACGAATAACGCATAACGCATAACGCATAACGCATAACTTATAAATCATAACTCATAACGAATATCGCATAAAGCATAACGCATAACGCATAACGCATAATGCATAACGCATAACGCATAACGCATAACGCATAACGCATAACGCATAACGCATAACACAAACGTATAACGCCCAACGCATAACGCATAACGCATAACGAATAACGCATAACGCATAACGTATAACGCATGACGCATATCGCATAACGCGTAACGCATAATGCATAACGCATAAAGCGTAACGCATAACGCATAACGCATAACGCATAACGCATAACGCACAACGCATATCGCATAACGTATAAGGCATAACGCATAATGCATAACGTATAACGCATTATGCATAACGCATAACGCATATCGCATAACGTATAACGCATAACGCATAACGCATAACACATAACGCATAACGCATAATGCACAACGCATAACGAATAACGCATAAAGCATAACGCATAACGCATAACGCAAACTTATAACGCACAACGCATAACACAAAACGCATAACGCATAACGCATAACGCATAACGCATAACGCATAACGCATAACGCATAACGCATAACGCATAACGCATAACGAATAACGCATAACGCATAACGCATAACGCATAACGCATAACGCATAACGCATGACGCATATCGCATAACGCATAACGCATAACGCATAATGCATAACGCATAAAGCGTAACGCATAACGCAAACCCATAAGGCATAAGGCATAACGCATAACGCATAACGCATAATGCATAACGCATAACGCATAATGCATAACGCATAAAGCATAAAGCATAACGTATAACGCATAACGCATATCGCATAACGCATAACGCATAACGTATAACGTATAACGCATACCGCATAACGCATAACGCATAACGCATAACGCATATCGCATAACGTATAACGCATGACGCATAACGCATAACACATAACGCATAACGCATAATGCACAACGCATAACGAATACAGCAAAACGCATAACGCTTAACGCATAACGGATCACGCATAACGCATAATGCACAACGCATAACGCATAACGCATAACTTATAACTCATAACTCATAACGAATATCGCATAACGCATAACACATAACGCATAACGAACAACGGATAACGCATATCGCATAACGCATAACGCATAACGCATAACGCCTAACGCATAACGCATAACGCATAACGCATAACGCATAACGCATGACGCATAACGCATAACGCATAACGCATAACGCATAACGCATAACGCATAACGCATAGCGCATAACGCATAACGCATAACGCATAACGCATAACGCATAACGCATAACGCATAACGCATAACGCATAACGCATAACGCATAACGCATAACGCATAACGCATAACGCATAACGCATAACGCATAACGCATAACGCATAACGCATGACGCATAACGCATAACGCATAACGCATAACGCATAACGCATAACGCATAACGCATAACGCATAACGCATAACGCATATCGCATAAAACATAACGCATAACGCATAACGTACAACGTATAACGCATAACGCATAACGCATAACGCATAACGCATAACGCATAACGTATAACGCATAACGCATACCGTATAACGCATAACACATAATGCATAACGCAAACGTATAACGCACAACGCATAACGCATAACAAACAACGGATAACGCATAACGCATAACGCATAACGAATACCGCAAAACGTATATCGCCTGACACATAACGGATCACGCATAACGCATAACGCATAACGTATAACGCATAACGCATAACGCATAACGCATAACGCATAACGCATATCGCATAACGCATAACGCATAACGCATAACGTATATCGCCTAACACATAACGGATCACGCATAACGCATAACGCATAACGTATAACGCATAACGCATAACGCATAACGCATAACGGATCACGCATAACGCATAACGCATAACGTATAACGCATAACGCATAACGCATAACGCATAACGCATAACGCATAACGCATAACGCATAACGCATAACGCATAACGCATATCGCATAACGCATAACGCATAACGTATAACTCATAACGCATACCGTATAACGCATAACGCATAACGCATAACGCATACCGTATAACGCATAACGCATAACGCATAACGCATAACGCATAACGCATAACGCATAACGCATAACGCATACCGTATAACGCATAACGCATAACGCATAACAAACAACGGATAACGCATAACGCATAACGCATAACGAATACCGCAAAACGTATATCGCCTAACACATAACGGATCACGCATAACGCATAACGCATAACAATCAACGGATAACGCATAACGCATAACGCATAACGAATACCGCAAAACGTATATCGCCTAACACATAACGCATAACGCATATCGCATAACGCATAACGCATAACGTATAACGCATAACGCATACCGTATAACGCATAACGCATAACGCATAACGCATAACGCATACCGTATAACGCATAACGCATAACGCATAACGCATAACGCATAACGCATAACGCATAACGCATAACGCATATCGCATAACGCATAACGCATAACGTATAACGCATAACGCATACCGTATAAAGCATAACGCATAACGCATAACGCATAACGCATAACGCATAACGCATAACGCATATCGCATAACTCATAACGCATAACGTATAACGCATAACGCATACCGTATAACGCATAACGCATAACGCATAACGCATAACGCATAACGCATAATGCATAACGCATAACGCATAACGCATAACGCATAACGCATAACGCATAACGCATATCGCATAACGCATAACGCATAACGTATAACGCATAACGCATAACGTATAAAGCATAACGCATAACGCATAACGCATAACGCATAACGCATAACGCATAACGCATAACGCATATCGCATAACTCATAACGCATAACGTATAACGCATAACGCATACCGTATAACGCATAACGCATAACGCATAACGCATAACGCATAATGCATAACGCATAACGCATAACGCATAACGCATAACGCATATCGCATAAAACATAACGCATAACGCATAACGTACAACGTATAACGCATAACGCATAACGCATAACGCATAACGCATAACGCATAACGCATAACGCATAACGCATAACGCATGACGCAAAACGCATAAAGCATAACGCATAACGCATAACGCATATCGCATAAAACATAACGCATAACGCATAACGTACAACGTATAACGCACAACGCATAACGCATAACGCATAACGCATAACGCATATCGCATGACACATAACGCATAACGCATAATGCATAACGCATAAGGCATAACGCATAACGCATAACGCATGACGCATAACGCATAATGTATAACGCATAACGCATAACGCGTAACGCATAACGCATAACTCATAACTCATAACGAATATCGCATAACGCATAACGCATAACGCATAACGCATAACGCATAATGCATAACGCATAAAGCATAACGCATAACGCATAACGCATAACGCATAACGCATAACGCATAACGCATAACGCATAACGCATCACGCATGACGCATAACGCATAATGCATAACGCATAACGCATAACGAATACCGCAAAACGTATATCGCCTAACACATAACGCATAACGCATATCGCATAACGCATAACGCATAACGTATAACGCATAACGCATACCGTATAACGCATAACGCATAACGCATAACGCATAACGCATACCGTATAACGCACAACGCATAACGCATAACGCATAACGCATAACGCATAACGCATAACGCATAACGCATAACGCATAACGCATATCGCATAACGCATAACGCATAACGTATAACGCATAACGCATACCGTATAAAGCATAACGCATAACGCATAACGCATAACGCATAACGCATAACGCATATCGCATAACTCATAACGCATAACGTATAACGCATAACGCATACCGTATAACGCATAACGCATAACGCATAACGCATAACGCATAATGCATAACGCATAACGCATAACGCATAATGCATAACGCATAACGCATAACGCATAACGCATAACGCATAACGCATAACGCATAACGCATAACGCATATCGCATAAAACATAACGCATAACGCATAACGTACAACGTATAACGCATAACGCATAACGCATAACGCATAACGCATAACGCATAACGCATAACGCATAACGCAAAACGCATAAAGTATAACGCATAACGCATAACGCATATCGCATAAAACATAACGCATAACGCATAACGTACAACGTATAACGCATAACGCATGACGCATAACGCATAACGCATAACGCATAACGCATAACGCATAACGCATAACGCATAACGCATAACGCATAACGCATAACGCATATCGCATAAAACATAACGCATAACGCATAACGTACAACGTATAACGCATAACGCATAACGCATAACGCATAACGCATAACGCATAACGCATAACGCATAATGCATAACGCATAACGCATAACGCATAACGCATAACGCATAACGCATATCGCATAAAACATAACGCATAACGCATAACGTACAACGTATAACGCATAACGCATAACGCATAACGCATAAGGCATAACGCATAACGCATAACGCATAACGTAAACTTATAACGCACAACGCATAACGCATAACGCATAACGCATAACGCATAACGCATAACGCATAACGCATAACGCATAACGCATAACGCATAACGCATAACGCATAACGCATAACGCATAACGCATCACGCATGGCGCATAACGCAAAATGCATAACGCATAACGCATAACGCATAACGCACAACGCATATCGCATAACGAATACAGCAAAACGCATAACGCTTAACGCATAACGGATCACGCATAACGTATAACGCAAAACACATAACGCATAACGTTACCGCATAAGGCTTGATGCATGATGCATATCGCATATCGCATAACGCATAACTCATAACGTATAACGCATAACGCATAACGCATAACGCATAACGCATAACTTATAAATCATACCGCATAACGCATAACGCATAACGCATAACGCATAACGCATAACGCATAACGTATAACGTATAACGCATACCGCATAACGCATAACGCATAACGTATGTCGCGTAACGTATAACGCATAACGCATAACGCATAACACATAACGCATAACGCATAATGCACAACGCATAACGAATACAGCAAAACGCATAACGCTTAACGCATAACGGATCACGCATAACGGATCACGCATAACGCTTAATGCATAACGTATAACTCATAATGCATAACGCATAAAGCATAACGCATAACGCATAACGCATAACGAATAACGCATAACGCATAACGCATAACGCATAACTTATAAATCATAACTCATAACGAATATCGCATAAAGCATAACGCATAACGCATAACGCATAATGCATAACGCATAAAGCATAACGCATAACGCATAACGCATAACGCATAACGCATAACACAAACGTATAACGCCCAACGCATAACGCATAACGCATAACGAATAACGCATAACGCATAACGTATAACGCATGACGCATATCGCATAACGCGTAACGCAAAATGCATAACGCATAAAGCGTAACGCATAACGCATAACGCATAACGCATAACGCATAACGCACAACGCATATCGCATAACGTATAAGGCATAACGCATAATGCATAACGTATAACGCATTATGCATAACGCATAACGCATATCGCATAACGTATAACGCATAACGCATAACGCATAACACATAACGCATAACGCATAATGCACAACGCATAACGAATAACGCATGGCGCATAACTCAAAATGCATAACGCATAACGCATAACGCATAACGCATAACGAATACAGCAAAACGCATAATGCTTAACGCATAACGGATCACGCATAACGCATAACGCACAACGCATATCGCATAACGCATAACGCATAACGCACAACGCATATCGCATAACGCATAACGCATGGCGCATAACTCAAAATGCATAACGCATAACGCATAACGCATAACGCATAACGCAAACGTATAACGCACAACGCATAACGAATACAGCAAAACGCATAATGCTTAACGCATAACGGATCACGCATAACGCATAACGCATAACGCATAACGCATATCGCATAACGCATAACGCATAACGCATAACGCATGGCGCATAACGCATAACGCATAACGCATAACGCATAACGCATAACGCATAACGCATAACGCATAACGCATAACGCATAACGCATAACGCATAACGCATAACGCATAACGCATAACGCATAACGTATAACGCATAACGCATAACGCACAACGCATATCGCATAACGCATAACGCATAACGCATAACGCATAACGCATAACGCACAACGCATAACGCATAACGCATAACGCATAACGCATAACGCATAACGCACAACGCATATCGCATAACGCATAACGCATAACGCATAACGCATAACGCATATCGAATAACGCATAACGTGTGACTCATAACGCATAACGCATAAAGCATAATGCATAACGCATAACGCATAACGCATAACGCATAACGCATAACGCATAACGCATAACGCATATCGAATAACGCATAACGTGTGACTCATAACGCATAACGCATAAAGCATAATGCATAACGCATAAAGCATAACGCATAACGCATAACGCATAACGCATAACGCATAACACACAACGCATATCGCATAACGCATAACGCATAACGCATAACGCATGGCGCATAACTCAAAATGCATAACGCATAACGCATAACGCATAACGCATAACGCATAACGCATAACGCACAACGCATATCGCATAACGCATAACGCATAATGCATAACGCATGGCGCATAACTCAAAATGCATAACGCATAACGCATAACGCAAACGTATAACGCACAACGCATAACGAATACAGCAAAACGCATAATGCTTAACGCATAACGGATCACGCATAACGCATAACGCACAACGCATATCGCATAACGCATAACGCATAACGCATAACGCATGGCGCATAACTCAAAATGCATAACGCATAATGCATAACGCATAACGCATAACGCATAATGCATAACGCATAACGCATAACGCATAACGCATAACGCATAACGCATAACGCATAACGCATAACGCATATCGCATAAAACATAACGCATAACGCATAACGTACAACGTATAACGCATAACGCATAACGCATAACGCATAACGCATAACGCATAACGCATAACGCAAAACGCATAAAGTATAACGCATAACGCATAACGCATATCGCATAAAACATAACGCATAACGCATAACGTACAACGTATAACGCATAACGCATGACGCATAACGCATAACGCATAACGCATAACGCATAACGCATAACGCATAACGCATAACGCATAACGCATAACGCATATCGCATAAAACATAACGCATAACGCATAACGTACAACGTATAACGCATAACGCATAACGCATAACGCATAACGCATAACGCATAACGCATAACGCATAATGCATAACGCATAACGCATAACGCATAACGCATAACGCATAACGCATATCGCATAAAACATAACGCATAACGCATAACGTACAACGTATAACGCATAACGCATAACGCATAACGCATAAGGCATAACGCATAACGCATAACGCATAACGTAAACTTATAACGCACAACGCATAACGCATAACGCATAACGCATAACGCATAACGCATAACGCATAACGCATAACGCATAACGCATAACGCATAACGCATAACGCATAACGCATAACGCATAACGCATCACGCATGGCGCAAAATGCATAACGCAAAATGCATAACGCATAACGCATAACGCATAACGCACAACGCATATCGCATAACGAATACAGCAAAACGCATAACGCTTAACGCATAACGGATCACGCATAACGTATAACGCAAAACACATAACGCATAACGTTACCGCATAAGGCTTGATGCATGATGCATATCGCATATCGCATAACGCATAACTCATAACGTATAACGCATAACGCATAACGCATAACGCATAACGCATAACTTATAAATCATACCGCATAACGCATAACGCATAACGCATAACGCATAACGCATAACGCATAACGTATAACGTATAACGCATACCGCATAACGCATAACGCATAACGTATGTCGCGTAACGTATAACGCATAACGCATAACGCATAACACATAACGCATAACGCATAATGCACAACGCATAACGAATACAGCAAAACGCATAACGCTTAACGCATAACGGATCACGCATAACGGATCACGCATAACGCTTAATGCATAACGTATAACTCATAATGCATAACGCATAAAGCATAACGCATAACGCATAACGCATAACGAATAACGCATAACGCATAACGCATAACGCATAACTTATAAATCATAACTCATAACGAATATCGCATAAAGCATAACGCATAACGCATAACGCATAATGCATAACGCATAACGCATAACGCATAACGCATAACGCATAACGCATAACGCATAACACAAACGTATAACGCCCAACGCATAACGCATAACGCATAACGAATAACGCATAACGCATAACGTATAACGCATGACGCATATCGCATAACGCGTAACGCATAATGCATAACGCATAAAGCGTAACGCATAACGCATAACGCATAACGCATAACGCATAACGCACAACGCATATCGCATAACGTATAAGGCATAACGCATAATGCATAACGTATAACGCATTATGCATAACGCATAACGCATATCGCATAACGTATAACGCATAACGCATAACGCATAACACATAACGCATAACGCATAATGCACAACGCATAACGAATAACGCATGGCGCATAACTCAAAATGCATAACGCATAACGCATAACGCATAACGCATAACGAATACAGCAAAACGCATAATGCTTAACGCATAACGGATCACGCATAACGCATAACGCACAACGCATATCGCATAACGCATAACGCATAACGCACAACGCATATCGCATAACGCATAACGCATGGCGCATAACTCAAAATGCATAACGCATAACGCATAACGCATAACGCATAACGCAAACGTATAACGCACAACGCATAACGAATACAGCAAAACGCATAATGCTTAACGCATAACGGATCACGCATAACGCATAACGCATAACGCATAACGCATATCGCATAACGCATAACGCATAACGCATAACGCATGGCGCATAACGCATAACGCATAACGCATAACGCATAACGCATAACGCATAACGCATAACGCATAACGCATAACGCATAACGCATAACGCATAACGCATAACGCATAACGCATAACGCATAACGCATAACGTATAACGCATAACGCATAACGCACAACGCATATCGCATAACGCATAACGCATAACGCATAACGCATAACGCATAACGCACAACGCATAACGCATAACGCATAACGCATAACGCATAACGCATAACGCACAACGCATACCGCATAACGCATAACGCATAACGCATAACGCATAACGCATATCGAATAACGCATAACGTGTGACTCATAACGCATAACGCATAAAGCATAATGCATAACGCATAACGCATAACGCATAACGCATAACGCATAACGCATATCGAATAACGCATAACGTGTGACTCATAACGCATAACGCATAAAGCATAATGCATAACGCATAAAGCATAACGCATAACGCATAACGCATAACGCATAACGCATAACACACAACGCATATCGCATAACGCATAACGCATAACGCATAACGCATGGCGCATAACTCAAAATGCATAACGCATAACGCATAACGCATAACGCATAACGCATAACGCATAACGCATAACGCATAACGCATAACGCATAACGCATAACGCATAACGCATAACGCATAACGCATAACGCATAACGCATAACGCATAACGCACAACGCATATCGCATAACGCATAACGCATAATGCATAACGCATGGCGCATAACTCAAAATGCATAACGCATAACGCATAACGCAAACGTATAACGCACAACGCATAACGAATACAGCAAAACGCATAATGCTTAACGCATAACGGATCACGCATAACGCATAACGCACAACGCATATCGCATAACGCATAACGCATAACGCATAACGCATGGCGCATAACTCAAAATGCATAACGCATAACGCATAACGCATAACGCATAACGCATAACGCATAACGCATAACGCACAACGCACATCGCATAACGCATAACGCATGGCGCATAACTCAAAATGCATAACGCATAACGCATAACGCATATCGCATAACGTATAAGGCATAACGCATAATACATAACGTATAACGCATTATGCATAACGCATAACGCATAACGCATAATGCATAACGCATAACGCAAACCCATAAGGCATAAGGCATAACGCATAACGCATAACGCATAACGCATAATGCATAACGCATAACGCATAACGCATAACGCAAAATGCATAACGCATAACGCATATCGCATAACGCATAACGCATAACGCATAACGCATGGCGCATAACTCAAAATGCATAACGCATAACGCATAACGCATAACGCATAACGCATAACGCATAACGCATAACGCATAACGCATAACGCATAACGCATATGGCATAACGCATAACGCATAACGCATAACGCATAACGCATGGCGCATAACTCAAAATGCATAACGCATAACGCATAACGCATAACGCATAACGCATAACGCATAACGCATAACGCATAACGCATAACGCATAACGCATAACGCATAACGCATAACGCATAACGCATAACGCATAACGCATAACGCATAACGCATAACGCACAACGCATATCGCATAACGCATAACGCATAACGCATAACGCATAACGCATAACGCATAACGCATAACGCATAACGCATAACGCATAACGCATAACGTATAACGCATAACGCATAACGCACAACGCATATCGCATAACGCATAACGCATAACGCATAACGCATAACGCATAACGCACAACGCATAACGCATAACGCATAACGCATAACGCATAACGCATAACGCATAACGCACAACGCATATCGCATAACGCATAACGCATAACGCATAACGCATAACGCATATCGAATAACGCATAACGTGTGACTCATAACGCATAACGCATAAAACATAATGCATAACGCATAACGCATAACGCATAACGCATAACGCATATCGAATAACGCATAACGTGTGACTCATAACGCATAACGCATAAAGCATAATGCATAACGCATAACGCATAACGCATAACGCATAACGCATAACGCATAACGCATAACGCATAACGCACAACGCATATCGCATAACGCATAACGCATAACGCATAACGCATAACGCATAACGCATAACGCATAACGCATAACGCATAACGCATAACGCATAACGCATAATGCTTAACGCATAACGGATCACGCATAACGCATAACGCACAACGCATATCGCATAACGCATAACGCATAACGCATAACGCATAACGCATGGCGCATAACTCAAAATGCATAACGCATAACGCATAACGCATAACGCATAACGCATAACGCATAACGCATAACGCACAAAGCACATCGCATAACGCATAACGCACAACGCATATCGCATAACGCATAAAGCATAACGCATAACGCATAACGCATATCGAATAACACATAACGTGTGACTCATAACGCATAACGCATAAAGCATAATGCATAACGCATAACGCATAACGCATAACGTATAACGCATAACGCATAACGCATATCGAATAACGCATAACGTGTGACTCATAACGCATAACGCATAAAGCATAATGCATAACACATAACGCATAACGCATAACGCATAACGCATAACGCATAACGCATAACGCATAACGCATAACGCATAACGCATAACGCACAACGCATATCGCATAACGCATAACGCATAATGCTTAACGCATAACGGATCACGCATAACGCATAACGCACAACGCATATCGCATAACGCATAACGCATAACGCATAACGCATGGCGCATAACTCAAAATGCATAACGCATAACGCATAACGCATAACGCATAACGCATAACGCATAACGCATAACGCACAACGCACATCGCATAACGCATAACGCATGGCGCATAACTCAAAATGCATAACGCATAACGCATAACGCATAACGCATAACGCATAACGCATAACGCATAACGCATAACGCATAACGCATAACGCATAACGCATAACGCATAACGCATAACGCATAACGCATAACGCATAACGCATAACGCATAACGCATAACGCATAACGCATAACGCATAACGCATAGCGCATAACGCATAACGCATAACGCATAACGCATAACGCATAACGAATAACGCATAACGCATAACGCATAACGCCTAACGGATTAGGCATAACGCATAACGCATAATGCATAACACATAACGCATAACGCATAACGCATAACGCATAACGCATAACGCATAACGCATAACGCATAACGCATAACGCATAACGCCTTACGGATCAGGCATAACGCATAACGCATAATGCATAACACATAACGCATAACGCATAACGCATAACGCATAACGCATAACGCATAACGCATAACGCATAACGCATAACGCATAACGCATAACGCATAACGCATAACGCATAACGCATAACGCATAACGCATAACGCATAACGCATAACGCATAACGCATAACGCATAACGCATAACGCATAACGCATAACGCAAGTCGGATCACTCATAGCGCATAACGCATAACGCATAAAGCATAAAGCATAACGTATAACGCATAACGCATATCGCATAACGCATAACGCATAACCCATAACGCATAACGCATAACGCATAACGCATAACGCATAACGCATAACGCATAACGCATAACGCATAACGCATAACGCATAACGCATAACGCACAACGCATATCGCATAACGCATAACGCAAAACGCATGGCGCATACCTCAAAATGCATAACGCATAACGCATAACGCATAACGCATAACGCATAACACATAACGCATAACGCATAACGCATAACGCACAACGCATATCGCATAACGCATAACGCATAACGCGTAACGCATGGCGCATAACTCAAAATGCAAAACGCATAACGCATAACGCATAACGCAAACGTATAACGCACAACGCATAACGAATACAGCAAAACGCATAATGCTTAACGCATAACGGATCACGCATAACGCATAACGCACAACGCATATCGCATAACGCATAACGCATAACGCACAACGCATATCGCATAACGCATAACGCATGGCGCATAACTCAAAATGCATAACGCATAACGCATAACGCATAACGCATAACGCAAACGTATAACGCACAACGCATAACGAATACAGCAAAACGCATAATGCTTAACGCATAACGGATCACGCATAACGCATAACGCATAACGCATAACGCATATCGCATAACGCATAACGCATAACGCATGGCGCATAACTCAAAATGCATAACGCATAACGTATAACGCATAACGCATAACGCATAACGCATAACGCATAACGCATAACGCATAACGCATAACGCATAACGCATAACGCATAACGCACAACGCATATCGCATAACGCATAACGCACAACGCATATCGCATAACGCATAACGCATAACGCATGGCGCATAACTCAAAATGCATAACGCATAACGCATAACGCATAACGCATAACGCATAACGCATAACGCATAACGCATAACGCATAACGCATAACGCATAACGCATAACGCATAACGCATAACGCATAACGCATAACGCATAACGCATAACGCATAACGCATAACGCATAACGCATAACGCATAACGCATAACGCATAACGCATAACGCATAACGCACAACGCATATCGCATAACGCATAACGCATAACGCATAACGCATAACGCATAACGCATAACGCATAACGCATAACGCATAACGCATAACGCATAACGCATAACGCATAACGTATAACGCATAACGCATAACGCACAACGCATATCGCATAACGCATAACGCATAACGCATAACGCATTACGCATAACGCAAAACGCATAACGCATAACGCATAACGCATAACGCATAACGCATAACGCATAACGCACAACGCATATCGCATAACGCATAACGCATAACGCATAACGCATATCGAATAACGCATAACGTGTGACTCATAACGCATAGCGCATAAAGCATAATGCATAACGCATAACGCATAACGCATAACGCATAACGCATAACGCATAACGCATATCGAATAACGCATAACGTGTGACTCATAACGCATAACGCATAAAGCATAATGCATAACGCATAACGCATAACGCATAACGCATAACGCATAACGCATAACGCATAACGCATAACGCACAACGCATATCGCATAACGCATAACGCATAACGCATAACGCATGGCGCATAACTCAAAATGCATAACGCATAACGCATAACGCATAACGCATAACGCATAACGCATAACGCATAACGCATAACGCATAACGCATAACGCATAACGCATAACGCATAACGCATAACGCATAACGCATAACGCATAACGCATAACGCATAACGCATAACGCATAACGCACAACGCATATCGCATAACGCATAACGCATAATGCATAACGCATGGCGCATAACTCAAAATGCATAACGCATAACGCATAACGCATAACGCAAACGTATAACGCACAACGCATAACGAATACAGCAAAACGCATAATGCTTAACGCATAACGGATCACGCATAACGCATAACGCACAACGCATATCGCATAACGCATAACGCATAACGCATAACGCATGGCGCATAACTCAAAATGCATAACGCATAACGCATAACGCATAACGCATAACGCATAACGCATAACGCATAACGCACAACGCACATCGCATAACGCATAACGCATGGCGCATAACTCAAAATGCATAACGCATAACGCATAACGCATATCGCATAACGTATAAGGCATAACGCATAATACATAACGTATAACGCATTATGCATAACGCATAACGCATAACGCATAATGCATAACGCATAACGCAAACCCATAAGGCATAAGGCATAACGCATAACGCATAACGCATAACGCATAATGCATAACGCATAACGGATCACGCATAACGCATAAGGCATAACGCATAACGCATATCGCATAACGCATAACGCATAACGCATAACGCATGGCGCATAACTCAAAATGCATAACGCATAACGCATAACGCATAACGCATAACGCATAACGCACAACGCATATCGGATAACGTATAACGCATAACGCAAACGTATAACGCACAACGCATAACGAATACAGCAAAACGCATAATGCTTAACGCATAACGGATCACGCATAACGCATAAGGCATAAAGCATAACGTATAACGCATAACGCATATCACATAAAGCATAACGCATAACCCATAACGCATAACGCATAACGCATAACGCATAACGCATAACGCATAACGCATAACGCATAACGCATAACGCATAACGCATAACGCATAACGCATAACGCATAACGCACAACGCATATCGCATAACGCATAACGCATAACGCATAACGCATAACGCATAACGCATAACGCATAACGCATAACGCATAACGTATAACGCATAACGCATAACGCACAACGCATATCGCATAACGCATAACGCATAATGCATAACGCATGGCGCATAACTCAAAATGCATAACGCATAACGCATAACGCATAACGCAAACGTATAACGCACAACGCATAACGAATACAGCAAAACGCATAATGCTTAACGCATAACGGATCACGCATAACGCATAAGGCATAACGCATAACGCATAACGCATAACGCATAACGCATAACGCATAACGCATAACGCATATCGCATAATGCATAACGCATAACGCATAACGCATAACGTATAACGCAAAACGCATAACGCATAACGTTACCGCATAAGGCTTTATGCATGATGCATATCGCATAACGCATAACGCATAACGCATAACTCATAACGTATAAAGCATAACGCATAATGCATAACGCATAACGCATAACGCATAACGCACAACGCAAACGTATAACGCACAACGCATAATGCATAACGCATAACGCATAACGCATAACGCATAACGCATGGCCCATAACGCAAAATGCATAACGCATAACGCATAACGCATAACGCATACGGCATAACGCATAACGCATAACGCATAACGCACAACGCATATCGCATAACGCATAACGCATAACGCATAACGCATGGCGCATAACTCAAAATGCATAACGCATAACGCATAACGCATAACGCATAACGCATAACGCATAACGCATAACGCATAACGCATAACGCATAACGCATAACGCGTAACGCATAACGCATAACGCACAACGCCTAACGCATAACGCATAACGCATAACGCATAACGCATAACGCATAACGCACAACGCATATCGCATAACGTATAACGCAAAACGCATAACGCATAACGCATAACCCATAACGCATAACGCATGTTGGATCACTCATAACGCATAACGCATAACGCATAAAGCATAAAGCATAACGTATAACGCATAACGCATATCGCATAACGCATAACGCATAACCCATAACGCATAACGCATAACGCATAACGCATAACGCATAACGCATAACGCATAACGTATAACGCATAACGCATAACGCATAACGCATAACGCATAACGCATAACGCATAACGCATAACGCATAACGCATAACGCATAACGCATAACGCACAACGCATATCGCATAACGCATAACGCATAACGCATAACGCAAAACGCATGGCGCATAACTCAAAATGCATAACGCATAACGCATAACGCATAACGCATAACGCATAACGCATAACGCATAACGCATAACGCATAATGCACAACGTATATCGCATAACGCATAACGCACAACGCATATCGCATAACGCATAACGCATAACGCATAACGCATGGCGCATACCTCAAAATGCATAACGCATAACGCATAACGCATAACGCATAACACATAACGCATAACGCATAACGCATAACGCACAACGCATATCGCATAACGCATAACGCATAACGCATAACGCATGGCGCATAACTCAAAATGCAAAACGCATGACGCATAACGCATAACGCAAACGTATAACGCACAACGCATAACGAATACAGCAAAACGCATAATGCTTAACGCATAACGGATCACGCATAACGCATAACGCATAACGCATATCGCATAACGCATAACGCATAACGCATAACGCATGGCGCATAACTCAAAATGCATAACGCATAACGCATAACGCATAACGCATAACGCATAACGCATAACGCATAACGCATAACGCATAACGCATAACGCACAACGCATATCGCATAACGCATAACGCACAACGCATATCGCATAACGCATAACGCATAACGCATAACGCATGGCGCATAACTCAAAATGCATAACGCATAACGCATAACGCATAACGCATAACGCATAACGCATAACGCATAACGCATAACGCATAACGCATAACGCATAACGCATAACGCACAACGCACAACGCATAACGCACAACGCATATCGCATAACGCATAACGCATAATCCATAACGCATGGCGCATAACTCAAAATGCATAACGCATAACGCATAACGCATAACGCAAACGTATAACGCACAACGCATAACGAATACAGCAAAACGCATAATGCTTAACGCATAACGGATCACGCATAACGCATAACGCACAACGCATATCGCATAACGCATAACGCATAACGCATAACGCATGGCGCATAACTCAAAATGCATAACGCATAACGCATAACGCATAACGCATAACGCATAACACACTACGCACATCGCATAACGCATAACGCATGGCGCATAACTCAAAATGCATAACGCATAACGCATAACGCATAACGCATAACGCAAACGTATAACGCACAACGCATAACGAATACAGCAAAACGCATAATGCTTAACGCATAACGGATCACGCATAACGCATAAGGCATAACGCATAACGCATAACGCATATCGAATAACGCATAACGTGTAACTCATAACGCATAACGCATAAAGCATAATGCTTAACGCATAACGCATAACGCTTATCGCATAACGCATAAGGCATAACGCATAACGCATAACGCATATCGAATAACGCATAACGTGTAACTCATAACGCATAACGCATAAAGCATAATGCTTAACGCATAACGCATAACGCTTATCGCATAACGCATAACTCAAAATGCATAACGCATAACGCATAACGCATAACGCAAACGTATAACGCACAACGCATAACGAATACAGCAAAACGCATAATGCTTAACGCATAACGGATCACGCATAACGCATAAGGCATAACGCATAACGCATATCGCATAACGCATAACGCATAACGCATAACGCATGGCGCATAACTCAAAATGCATAACGCATAACGCATAACGCATAACGCATAACGCATAACGCACAACGCATATCGGATAACGTATAACGCAAAACGCATAACGCATAACGCATAACCCATAACGCATAACGCATAACGCATAACGCATAACGCATAACGCATAACGCATAACGCATAACGCACAACGCATATCGCATAACGCATAACGCATAATCCATAACGCATGGCGCATAACTCAAAATGCATAACGCATAACGCATAACGCATAACGCAAACGTATAACGCACAACGCATAACGAATACAGCAAAACGCATAATGCTTAACGCATAACGGATCACGCATAACGCACAACGCATATCGCACAACGCATAACGAATACAGCAAAACGCATAATGCTTAACGCATAACGGATCACGCATGACGCATAACGCACAACGCATATCGCATAACGCATAACGCATAACGCATAACGCATGGCGCATAACTCAAAATGCATAACGCATAACGCACAACGCATATCGCATAACGTACAACGTATAACGCATAACGCATAACGCATAACGCATAACGCATAACGCATAACGCATAACGCATAACGCATAACGCATAACGCATAACGCATATCGCATAATGCATAACGCATAACGCATAACGCATAACGTATAACGCAAAACGCATAACGCATAACGTTACCGCATAAGGCTTTATGCATGATGCATATCGCATAACGCATAACGCATAACGCATAACTCATAACGTATAACGCATAACGCATAATGCATAACGCATAACGCATAACGCATAACGCATAACGCACAACGCAAACGTATAACGCACAACGCATAATGCATAACGCATAACGCATAACGCATAACGCATAACGCATGGCCCATAACGCAAAATGCATAACGCATAACGCATAACGCATAACGCATACGGCATAACGCATAACGCATAACGCATAACGCACAACGCATATCGCATAACGCATAACGCATAACGCATAACGCATGGCGCATAACTCAAAATGCATAACGCATAACGCATAACGCATAACGCATAACGCATAACGCATAACGCATAACGCATAACGCATAACGCATAACGCATAACGCATAACGCGTAACGCATAACGCATAACGCACAACGCCTAACGCATAACGCATAACGCATAACGCATAACGCATAACGCATAACGCATAACGCACAACGCATATCGCATAACGTATAACGCAAAACGCATAACGCATAACGCATAACCCATAACGCATAACGCATGTTGGATCACTCATAACGCATAACGCATAACGCATAAAGCATAAAGCATAAAGCATAACGTATAACGCATAACGCATATCGCATAACGCATAACGCATAACCCATAACGCATAACGCATAACGCATAACGCATAACGCATAACGCATAACGCATAACGCATAACGTATAACGCATAACGCATAACGCATAACGCATAACGCATAACGCATAACGCATAACGCATAACGCATAACGCACAACGCATATCGCATAACGCATAACGCATAACGCAAAACGCATGGCGCATAACTCAAAATGCATAACGCATAACGCATAACGCATAACGCATAACGCATAACGCATAACGCATAACGCATAACGCATAATGCACAACGCATATCGCATAACGCATAACGCACAACGCATATCGCATAACGCATAACGCATAACGCATAACGCATGGCGCATACCTCAAAATGCATAACGCATAACGCATAACGCATAACGCATAACACATAACGCATAACGCATAACGCATAACGCACAACGCATATCGCATAACGCATAACGCATAACGCATAACGCATGGCGCATAACTCAAAATGCAAAACGCATGACGCATAACGCATAACGCAAACGTATAACGCACAACGCATAACGAATACAGCAAAACGCATAATGCTTAACGCATAACGGATCACGCATAACGCATAACGCATAACGCATATCGCATAACGCATAACGCATAACGCATGGCGCATAACTCAAAATGCATAACGCATAACGCATAACGCATAACGCATAACGCATAACGCATAACGCATAACGCATAACGCATAACGCATAACGCATAACGCACAACGCATATCGCATAACGCATAACGCACAACGCATATCGCATAACGCATAACGCATAACGCATAACGCATGGCGCATAACTCAAAATGCATAACGCATAACGCATAACGCATAACGCATAACGCATAACGCATAACGCATAACGCATAACGCATAACGCATAACGCATAACGCATAACGCATAACGCATAACGCACAACGCATAACGCACAACGCATATCGCATAACGCATAACGCATAATCCATAACGCATGGCGCATAACTCAAAATGCATAACGCATAACGCATAACGCATAACGCAAACGTATAACGCAGAACGCATAACGAATACAGCAAAACGCATAATGCTTAACGCATAACGGATCACGCATAACGCATAACGCACAACGCATATCGCATAACGCATAACGCATAACGCATAACGCATGGCGCATAACTCAAAATGCATAACGCATAACGCATAACGCATAACGCATAACGCATAACGCATAACGCACTACGCACATCGCATAACGCATAACGCATGGCGCATAACTCAAAATGCATAACGCATAACGCATAACGCATAACGCATAACGCAAACGTATAACGCACAACGCATAACGAATACAGCAAAACGCATAATGCTTAACGCATAACGGATCACGCATAACGCATAAGGCATAACGCATAACGCATAACGCATAACGCATATCGAATAACGCATAACGTGTAACTCATAACGCATAACGCATAAAGCATAATGCTTAACGCATAACGCATAACGCTTATCGCATAACGCATAACTCAAAATGCATAACGCATAACGCATAACGCATAACGCAAACGTATAACGCACAACGCATAACGAATACAGCAAAACGCATAATGCTTAACGCATAACGGATCACGCATAACGCATAAGGCATAACGCATAACGCATATCGCATAACGCATAACGCATAACGCATAACGCATGGCGCATAACTCAAAATGCATAACGAATAACGCATAACGCATAACGCATAACGCATAACGCACAACGCATATCGGATAACGTATAACGCAAAACGCATAACGCATAACGCATAACCCATAACGCATAACGCATAACGCATAACGCATAACGCATAACGCATAACGCATAACGCACAACGCATATCGCATAACGCATAACGCATAATCCATAACGCATGGCGCATAACTCAAAATGCATAACGCATAACGCATAACGCATAACGCAAACGTATAACGCACAACGCATAACGAATACAGCAAAACGCATAATGCTTAACGCATAACGGATCACGCATAACGCATAACGCACAACGCATATCGCATAACGCATAACGCATAACGCAAAACGCATGGCGCATAACTCAAAATGCATAACGCATAACGCATAACGCATAACGCATAACGCATAACGCATAACGCATAACGCACAAAGCATATCGCATAACGCATAACGCATAACGCGTAACGCATGGCGCATAACTCAAAATGCAAAACGCATAACGCATAACGCATAACGCAAACGTATAACGCACAACGCATAACGAATACAGCAAAACGCATAATGCTTAACGCATAACGGATCACGCATAACGCATAACGCACAACGCATATCGCATAACGCATAACGCATAACGCACAACGCATATCGCATAACGCATAACGCATGGCGCATAACTCAAAATGCATAACGCATAACGCATAACGCATAACGCAAACGTATAACGCACAACGCATAACGAATACAGCAAAACGCACAACGCATAACGAATACAGCAAAACGCATAATGCTTAACGCATAACGGATCACGCATAACGCATAACGCATAACGCATAACGCATAACGCATATCGCATAACGCATAACGCATAACGCATAACGCATGGCGCATAACTCAAAATGCATAACGCATAACGCATAACGCATAACGCATAACGCATAACGCATAACACATAACGCATAACGCATAACTCACAACGCATATCGCATAACGCATAACGCACAACGCATATCGCATAACGCATAACGCATAACGCATGGCGCATAACTCAAAATGCATAACGCATAACGCATAACGCATAACGCATAACGCATAACGCATAACGCATAACGCATAACGCATAACGCATAACGCATAACGCATAACGCATAACGCAAAACGCATAACGCATAACGCATAACGCATAACGCATAACGCACAACGCATATCGCATAACGCATAACGCATAACGCATAACGCATAACGCATAACGCATAACGCATAACGCATAACGCATAACGTATAACGCATAACGCATAACGCACAACGCATAACTCAAAATGCATAACGCATAACGCACAACGCATATCGCATAACGTACAACGTATAACGCATAACGCATAACGCATAACGCATAACGCATAACGCATAACGCATAACGCATAACGCATAACGCATAACGCATAACGCATAACGCATAACGCATAACGCATAACGCATAACGCATAACGCATATCGCATAATGCATAACGCATAACGCATAACGCATAACGTATAACGCAAAACGCATAACGCATAACGTTACCGCATAAGGCTTTATGCATGATGCATATCGCATAACGCATAACGCATAACGCATAACTCATAACGTATAACGCATAACGCATAATGCATAACGCATAACGCATAACGCACAACGCAAACGTATAACGCACAACGCATAATGCATAACGCATAACGCATAACGCATAACGCATAACGCATAACGCATGGCGCATAACGCAAAATGCATAACGCATAACGCATAACGCATAACGCATACGGCATAACGCATAACGCATAACGCACAACGCATATCGCATAACGCATAACGCATAACGCATAACGCATGGCGCATAACACAAAATGCATAACGCATAACGCATAACGCATAACGCATAACGCATAACGCATAACGCATAACGCATAACGCATAACGCATAACGCATAACGCATAACGCATAACGCACAACGCATATCGCATAACGCATAACGCATAACGCATAACGCATAACGCATAACGCATAACGCATAACGCATAACGCACAACGCATATCGCATAACGTATAACGCAAAACGCATAACGCATAACGCATAACGCATAACCCATAACGCATAACGCATGTCGGATCACTCATAACGCATAACGCATAACGCATAACGCATAACGCATAACGCATAACGCATAACGCATAACGCATAACGCATAACGCATAACGCATAACGCAAAACGCATAACGCATAACGCATAACGCATAACGCATAACGCACAACGCATATCGCATGTCGGATCACTCATAACGCATAACGCATAACGCATAACGCATAACGCATAACGCATAACGCATAACGCATAACACATAACGCATAACGCATAACGCATAACGCAAAACGCATAACGCATAACGCATAACGCATAACGCATAACGCACAACGCATATCGCATAACGCATAACGCATAACGCATAACGCATAACGCATAACGCATAACGCATAACGCATAACGCATAACGTATAACGCATAACGCATAACGCACAACGCATAACTCAAAATGCATAACGCATAACGCATAACGCATAACGCACAACGCATATCGCATAACGCATAACGCATAACGCATAACGCATAACGCATAACGCATAACGCATAACGCATAACGCATAACGTATAACGCATAACGCATAACGCATAACGCATAACGCATAACGCATAACGCACAACGCATATCGCATAACGCATAACGCATAACGCATAACGCATAACGCATAACGCATAACGCATAACGCATAACGCATAACGTATAACGCATAACGCAAAACGCATAACGCATAACGCATAACGCATAACGCATAACGCACAACGCATATCGCATAACGCATAACGCATAACGCATAACGCATAACGCATAACGCATAACGCATAACGCATAACGCATAACGCATAACGCATAACGTATAACGCATAACGCATAACGCACAACGCATAACTCAAAATGCATAACGCATAACGCATAACGCATAACGCACAACGCATATCGCATAACGCATAACGCATAACGCATAACGCATAACGCATAACGCATAACGCATAACGCATAACGCATAACGCATAACGCATAACGTATAACGCATAACGCATAACGCATAACGCATAACGTATAACGCATAACGCATAACGCACAACGCATAACTCAAAATGCATAACGCATAACGCACAACGCATATCGCATAACGTACAACGTATAACGCATAACGCATAACGCATAACGCATAACGCATAACGCATAACGCATAACGCATAACGCATAACGCATAACGCATAACGCATAACGCATAACGCATAACGCATAACGCATAACGCATAACGCATAACGCATAACGCATAACGCATAACGCATAACGCATAACGCATAACGCATAACGCATAACGTTACCGCATAAGGCTTTATGCATGATGCATATCGCATAACGCATAACGCATAACGCATAACTCATAACGTATAACGCATAACGCATAATGCATAACGCATAACGCATAACGCACAACGCAAACGTATA
Organism: Lasioglossum morio; assembly: GCA_916610235.2. Taxonomy (NCBI): domain Eukaryota; kingdom Metazoa; phylum Arthropoda; class Insecta; order Hymenoptera; family Halictidae; genus Lasioglossum; species Lasioglossum morio. The sequence goes on from CAKAJA020000289.1 coordinate 4,944,310, forward strand.
ACGCACAACGCATAATGCATAACGCATAACGCATAACGCAAAACGCATAACGCATAACGCATGGCGCATAACGCAAAATGCATAACGCATAACGCATAACGCATAACGCATACGGCATAACGCATAACGCATAACGCACAACGCATATCGCATAACGCATAACGCATAACGCATAACGCATGGCGCATAACACAAAATGCATAACGCATAACGCATAACGCATAACGCATAACGCATAACGCATAACGCATAACGCATAACGCATAACGCATAACGCATAACGCACAACGCATATCGCATAACGCATAACGCATAACGCATAACGCATAACGCATAACGCATAACGCATAACGCATAACGCATAACGCACAACGCATATCGCATAACGTATAACGCAAAACGCATAACGCATAACGCATAACGCATAACCCATAACGCATAACGCATGTCGGATCACTCATAACGCATAACGCATAACGCATAACGCATAACTTATAACTCATAACTCATAACGAATATCGCATAACGCATAACGCATAACGCATAACGCATAACGCATAACGCATAACGCATAACGCATAACGCATAACGCATAACGCATAACGCATAACGCACAACGCATATCGCATAACGCATAACGCATAATGCATAATGCATGGCGCATAACTCAAAATGCATAACGCATAACGCATAACTCATATCGCATAACGTATAAGGCATAACGCATAATACATAACGTATAACGCATTATGCATAACGCATAACGCATAACGCATAATGCATAACGCATAACGCAAACCCATAAGGCATAAGGCATAACGCATAACGCATAACGCATAACGCATAATGCATAACGCATAACGCATAACGCATAACGCAAAATGCATAACGCATAACGCATATCGCATAACGCATAACGCATAACGCATAACGCATGGCGCATAACTCAAAATGCATAACGCATAACGCATAACGCATAACGCATAACGCATAACGCATAACGCATAACGCATAACGCATAACGCATAACGCATAACGCATAACGCATAACGCATAACGCATAACGCATAACGCACAACGCATATCGCATAACGCATAACGCACAACGCATATCGCATAACGCATAACGCATAACGCATAACGCATGGCGCATAACTCAAAATGCATAACGCATAACGCATAACGCATAACGCATAACGCATAACGCATAACGCATAACGCATAACGCATAACGCATAACGCATAACGCATAACGCATAACGCATAACGCATAACGCATAACGCATAACGCATAACGCATAACGCATAACGCATAACGCATAACGCATAACGCATAACGCATAACGCACAACGCATATCGCATAACGCATAACGCATAATGCATAACGCATGACGCATAACTCAAAATGCATAACGCATAACGCATAACGCATAACGCAAACGTATAACGCACAACGCATAACGAATACAGCAAAACGCATAATGCTTAACGCATAACGGATCACGCATAACGCATAACGCACAACGCATATCGCATAACGCATAACGCATAACGCATAACGCATTGCGCATAACTCAAAATGCATAACGCATAACGCATAACGCATAACGCATAACGCATAACGCATAACGCATAACGCACAACGCACATCGCATAACGCATAACGCATGGCGCATAACTCAAAATGCATAACGCATAACGCATAACGCATAACGCATAACGCAAACGTATAACGCACAACGCATAACGAATACAGCAAAACGCATAATGCTTAACGCATAACGGATCACGCATAACGCATAAGGCATAACGCATAACGCATAATGCACAACGCATAACGAATACCGCAAAACGCATAACGCATAACGGATCACGCATAACGCTTAACGCATAACGTATAACTCATAATGCACAACGCATAAAGCATAACGCATAACGCATAACGCATAACGAATAACGCCTAACGCATAACGCATAACGCATAACGCATAACTTATAACTCATAACTCATAACGAATATCGCATAACGCATAACGCATAACGCATAACGCATAATGCATAACGCATAACGCATAACGCATAACGCATAACGCATAACGCATAACGCACAACGCATATCGCATAACGCATAACGCATAACGCATAACGCATGGCGCATAACTCAAAATGCATAACGCATAACGCATAACGCATATCGCATAACGTATAAGGCATAACGCATAATACATAACGTATAACGCATTATGCATAACGCATAACGCATAACGCATAATGCATAACGCATAACGCAAACCCATAAGGCATAAGGCATAACGCATAACGCATAACGCATAACGCATAATGCATAACGCATAACGCATAACGCAAAATGCATAACGCATAACGCATATCGCATAACGCATAACGCATAACGCATAACGCATGGCGCATAACTCAAAATGCATAACGCATAACGCATAACGCATAACGCATAACGCATAACGCATAACGCATAACGCATAACGCATAACGCATAACGCATAACGCATAACGCATAACGCATAACGCATAACGCATAACGCATAACGCACAACGCATATCGCATAACGCATAACGCACAACGCATATCGCATAACGCATAACGCATAACGCATAACGCATGGCGCATAACTCAAAATGCATAACGCATAACGCATAACGCATAACGCATAACGCATAACGCATAACGCATAACGCATAACGCATAACGCATAACGCATAACGCATAACGCATAACGCATAACGCATAACGCATAACGCATAACGCATAACGCATAACGCATAACGCATAACGCACAACGCATATCGCATAACGCATAACGCATAATGCATAACGCATGGCGCATAACTCAAAATGCATAACGCATAACGCATAACGCATAACGCAAACGTATAACGCACAACGCATAACGAATACAGCAAAACGCATAATGCTTAACGCATAACGGATCACGCATAACGCATAACGCACAACGCATATCGCATAACGCATAACGCATAACGCATAACGCATGGCGCATAACTCAAAATGCATAACGCATAACGCATAACGCATAACGCATAACGCATAACGCATAACGCATAACGCATAACGCACAACGCACATCGCATAAAGCATAACGCATATCGAATAACGCATAACGTGTAACTCACAACGCATAACGCATAAAGCATAATGCTTAACGCATAACGCATAACGCTTATCGCATAACGCATAACTCAAAATGCATAACGCATAACGCATAACGCATAACGCATAACGCATAACGCATAACGCATAACGCATAACGCATAACGCATAACGCATAACGCATAACGCATAACGCATAACGCATAACGCATAACGCATAACGCATAACGCACAACGCATATCGCATAACGCATAACGCACAACGCATATCGCATAACGCATAACGCATAACGCATAACGCATGGCGCATAACTCAAAATGCATAACGCATAACGCATAACGCATAACGCATAACGCATAACGCATAACGCATAACGCATAACGCATAACGCATAACGCATAACGCATAACGCATAACGCATAACGCATAACGCATAACGCATAACGCATAACGCATAACGCATAACGCATAACGCATAACGCATAACGCACAACGCATATCGCATAACGCATAACGCATAATGCATAACGCATGGCGCATAACTCAAAATGCATAACGCATAACGCATAACGCATAACGCAAACGTATAACGCACAACGCATAACGAATACAGCAAAACGCATAATGCTTAACGCATAACGGATCACGCATAACGCATAACGCACAACGCATATCGCATAACGCATAACGCATAACGCATAACGCATGGCGCATAACTCAAAATGCATAACGCATAACGCATAACGCATAACGCATAACGCATAACGCATAACGCATAACGCATAACGCATAACGCACAACGCACATCGCATAAAGCATAACGCATATCGAATAACGCATAACGTGTAACTCATAACGCATAACGCATAAAGCATAATGCTTAACGCATAACGCATAACGCTTATAGCATAACGCATAACTCAAAATGCATAACGCATAACGCATAACGCATAACGCATAACGCAAACGTATAACGCACAACGCATAACGAATACAGCAAAACGCATAATGCTTAACGCATAACGGATCACGCATAACGCATAAGGCATAACGCATAACGCATATCGCATAACGCATAACGCATAACGCATAACGCATGGCGCATAACTCAAAATGCATAACGCATAACGCATAACGCATAACGCATAACGCATAACGCACAACGCATATCGGATAACGTATAACGCATAACGCAAACGTATAACGCACAACGCATAACGAATACAGCAAAACGCATAATGCTTAACGCATAACGGATCACGCATAACGCATAAGGCATAAAGCATAACGTATAACGCATAACGCATATCGCATAAAGCATAACGCATAACCCATAACGCATAACGCATAACGCATAACGCATAACGCATAACGCATAACGCATAACGCATAACGCATAACGCATAACGCATAACGCATAACGCATAACGCATAACGCATAACGCATAACGCATAACGCATAACGCATAACGCATAACGCATAACGCATAACGCATAACGCATAACGCATAACGCATAACGCATAACGCATAACGCATAACGCATAACGCATAACGCATAACGCATAACGCATAACGCATAACGCATAACGCATAACGCATAACGCATAACGCATAACGCATAACGCATAACGCATAACGCATAACGAATAACGCATAACGCATAACGCATAACGCCTAACGGATTAGGCATAACGCATAACGCATAATGCATAACACATAACGCATAACGCATAACGCATAACGCATAACGCATAACGCATAACGCATAACGCATAACGCATAACGCATAACGCCTTACGGATCAGGCATAACGCATAACGCATAATGCATAACACATAACGCATAACGCATAACGCATAACGCATAACGCATAACGCATAACGCATAACGCATAACACATAACGCATAACGCATAACGCATAACGCATAACGCATAACGCATAACGCATAACGCAAGTCGGATCACTCATAGCGCACAACGCATAACGCATAAAGCATAAAGCATAACGTATAACGCATAACGCATATCGCATAACGCATAACGCATAACCCATAACGCATAACGCATAACGCATAACGCATAACGCATAACGCATAACGCATAACGCATAACGCATAACGCATAACGCATAACGCATAACGCATAACGCATAACGCACAACGCATATCGCATAACGCATAACGCAAAACGCATGGCGCATACCTCAAAATGCATAACGCATAACGCATAACGCATAACGCATAACGCATAACACATAACGCATAACGCATAACGCATAACGCACAACGCATATCGCATAACGCATAACGCATAACGCGTAACGCATGGCGCATAACTCAAAATGCAAAACGCATAACGCATAACGCATAACGCAAACGTATAACGCACAACGCATAACGAATACAGCAAAACGCATAATGCTTAACGCATAACGGATCACGCATAACGCATAACGCACAACGCATATCGCATAACGCATAACGCATAACGCACAACGCATATCGCATAACGCATAACGCATGGCGCATAACTCAAAATGCATAACGCATAACGCATAACGCATAACGCATAACGCAAACGTATAACGCACAACGCATAACGAATACAGCAAAACGCATAATGCTTAACGCATAACGGATCACGCATAACGCATAACGCATAACGCATAACGCATAACGCATAACGCATAACGCATGGCGCATAACTCAAAATGCATAACGCATAACGTATAACGCATAACGCATAACGCATAACGCATAACGCATAACGCATAACGCATAACGCATAACGCATAACGCATAACGCACAACGCATATCGCATAACGCATAACGCACAACGCATATCGCATAACGCATAACGCATAACGCATGGCGCATAACTCAAAATGCATAACGCATAACGCATAACGCATAACGCATAACGCATAACGCATAACGCATAACGCATAACGCATAACGCATAACGCATAACGCATAACGCATAACGCATAACGCATAACGCATAACGCATAACGCATAACGCATAACGCATAACGCATAACGCATAACGCATAACGCATAACGCATAACGCATAACGCACAACGCATATCGCATAACGCATAACGCATAACGCATAACGCATAACGCATAACGCATAACGCATAACGCATAACGCATAACGTATAACGCATAACGCATAACGCACAACGCATATCGCATAACGCATAACGCATAACGCATAACGCATAACGCACAACGCATAACGCATAACGCATAACGCATAACGCATAACGCATAACGCATAACGCACAACGCATATCGCATAACGCATAACGCATAACGCATAACGCATAACGCATATCGAATAACGCATAACGTGTGACTCATAACGCATAACGCATAAAGCATAATGCATAACGCATAACGCATAACGCATAACGCATAACGCATAACGCATAACGCATAACGCATATCGAATAACGCATAACGTGTGACTCATAACGCATAACGCATAAAGCATAATGCATAACGCATAACGCATAACGCATAACGCATAACGCATAACGCATAACGCATAACGCACAACGCATATCGCATAACGCATAACGCATAACGCATAACGCATGGCGCATAACTCAAAATGCATAACGCATAACGCATAACGCATAACGCATAACGCATAACGCATAACGCATAACGCATAACGCATAACGCATAACGCATAACGCATAACGCATAACGCATAACGCATAACGCATAACGCATAACGCATAACGCATAACGCATAACGCATAACGCATAACGCATAACGCATAACGCATAACGCATAACGCATAACGCATAACGCACAACGCATATCGCATAACGCATAACGCATAACGCACAACGCATATCGCATAACGCATAACGCATAACGCATAACGCATGGCGCATAACTCAAAATGCATAACGCATAACGCATAACGCATAACGCATAACGCATAACGCATAACGCATAACGCATAACGCACAACGCAAATCGCATAACGCATAACGCATAACGAATGGCGCATAACTGAAAATGCATAACGCATAACGCATAACGCATAACGCAAACGTATAACGCACAACGCATAACGAATACAGCAAAACGCATAATGCTTAACGCATAACGGATCACGCATGACGCATAACGCACAACGCATATCGCATAACGCATAACGCATAACGCATAACGCATGGCGCATAACTCAAAATGCATAACGCATAACGCACAACGCATATCGCATAACGTACAACGTATAACGCATAACGCATAACGCATAACGCATAACGCATAACGCATAACGCATAACGCATAACGCATAACGCATAACGCATAACGCATAACGCATAACGCATAACGCATAACGCATAACGCATAACGCATAACGCATAACGAATGACGCATAAAGCATAACGCATAACGCATAACGCATAACGCAAACTTATAACGCACAACGCATAACGCATAACGCATAACGCATAACGCATATCGCATAATGCATAACGCATAACGCATAACGCATAACGTATAACGCAAAACGCATAACGCATAACGTTACCGCATAAGGCTTTATGCATGATGCATATCGCATAACGCATAACGCATAACGCATAACTCATAACGTATAACGCATAACGCATAATGCATAACGCATAACGCATAACGCATAACGCACAACGCAAACGTATAACGCACAACGCATAATGCATAACGCATAACGCATAACGCATAACGCATAACGCATGGCCCATAACGCAAAATGCATAACGCATAACGCATAACGCATAACGCATACGGCATAACGCATAACGCATAACGCATAACGCACAACGCATATCGCATAACGCATAACGCATAACGCATAACGCATGGCGCATAACTCAAAATGCATAACGCATAACGCATAACGCATAACGCATAACGCATAACGCATAACGCATAACGCATAACGCATAACGCATAACGCATGGCGCATAACTCAAAATGCATAACGCATAACGCATAACGCATAACGCATAACGCATAACGCATAACGCATAACGCATAACGCATAACGCATAACGCATAACGCATAACGCATAACGCCTAACGCATAACGCATAACGCATAACGCATAACGCACAACGCATATCGCATAACGTATAACGCAAAACGCATAACGCATAACACATAACCCATAACGCATAACGCATGTTGGATCACTCATAACGCATAACGCATAACGCATAAAGCATAACGTATAACGCATAACGCATATCGCATAACGCATAACGCATAACCCATAACGCATAACGCATAACGCATAACGCATAACGCATAACGCATAACGCATAACGCATAACGCATAACGCATAACGTATAACGCATAACGCAAAACGCATAACGCATAATGCATAACGCATAACGCATAACGCATAACGCATAACGCATAACGCATAACGCATAACGCATAACGCACAACGCATATCGCATAACGCATAACGCATAACGCATAACGCATAACGCATAACGCATAACGCATAACGAATAACGCATAACGCATAACGCATAACGCCTAAAGGATTAGGCATAACGCATAACGCATAATGCATAACACATAACGCATAACGCGTAACGCATAACGCATAACGCATAACGCATAACGCATAACGCCTTACGGATCAGGCATAACGCATAACGCATAATGCATAACACATAACGCATAACGCATAACGCATAACGCATAACGCATAACGCATAACGCATAACGCATAACGCATAACGCATAACGCATAACGCATAACGCATAACACATAACGCATAACGCATAACGCATAACGCATAACGCAAAACGCATAACGCATAACGCATAACGCAAGTCGGATCACTCATAGCGCATAACGCATAACGCATAAAGCATAAAGCATAACGTATAACGCATAACGCATATCGCATAACGCATAACGCATAACCCATAACGCATAACGCATAACGCATAACGCATAACGCATAACGCATAACGCATAACGCATAACGCATAACGCATAACGCATAACGCATAACGCATAACGCATAACGCACAACGCATATCGCATAACGCATAACGCAAAACGCATGGCGCATACCTCAAAATGCATAACGCATAACGCATAACGCATAACGCATAACGCATAACACATAACGCATAACGCATAACGCATAACGCACAACGCATATCGCATAACGCATAACGCATAACGCGTAACGCATGGCGCATAACTCAAAATGCAAAACGCATAACGCATAACGCATAACGCAAACGTATAACGCACAACGCATAACGAATACAGCGAAACGCATAATGCTTAACGCATAACGGATCACGCATAACGCATAACGCACAACGCATATCGCATAACGCATAACGCATAACGCATAACGCACAACGCATATCGCATAACGCATAACGCATGGCGCATAACTCAAAATGCATAACGCATAACGCATAACGCATAACGCATAACGCAAACGTATAACGCACAACGCATAACGAATACAGCAAAACGCATAATGCTTAACGCATAACGGATCACGCATAACGCATAACGCATAACGCATAACGCATATCGCATAACGCATAACGCATAACGCATAACGCATGGCGCATAACTCAAAATGCATAACGCATAACGTATAACGCATAACGCATAACGCATAACGCATAACGCATAACGCATAACGCATAACGCATAACGCATAACGCATAACGCATAACGCACAACGCATATCGCATAACGCATAACGCACAACGCATATCGCATAACGCATAACGCATAACGCATGGCGCATAACTCAAAATGCATAACGCATAACGCATAACGCATAACGCATAACGCATAACGCATAACGCATAACGCATAACGCATAACGCATAACGCATAACGCATAACGCATAACGCATAACGCATAACGCATAACGCATAACGCATAACGCATAACGCATAACGCATAACGCACAACGCATATCGCATAACGCATAACGCATAACGCATAACGCATGGCGCATAACTCAAAATGCATAACGCATAACGCATAACGCATAACGCATAACGCATAACGCACAACGCATAACGCATAACGCATAACGCATGGCGCATAACGCATAACGCATAACGCATAACGCATGGCGCATAACGCATAACGCATAACGCACAACGCATATCGCATAACGCAAACGCATAACGCACAACGCATATCGCATAACGCATAACGCATGGCGCATAACTCAAAATGCATAACGCATAACGCATAACGCATAACGCATAACGCAAACGTATAACGCACAACGCATAACGAATACAGCAAAACGCATAATGCTTAACGCATAACGGATCACGCATAACGCATAACGCACAACGCATATCGCATAACGCATAACGCATAACGCATAACGCATGGCGCATAACTCAAAATGCATAACGCATAACGCATAACGCATAACGCATAACGCATAACGCATAACGCATAACGCACAACGCACATCGCATAACGCATAACGCATGGCGCATAACTCAAAATGCATAACGCATAACGCATAACGCATAACGCATAACGCAAACGTATAACGCACAACGCATAACGAATACAGCAAAACGCATAATGCTTAACGCATAACGGATCACGCATAACGCATAAGGCATAACGCATAACGCATAACGCATATCGAATAACGCATAACGTGTAACTCATAACGCATAACGCATAAAGCATAATGCTTAACGCATAACGCATAACGCTTATCGCATAACGCATAACTCAAAATGCATAACGCATAACGCATAACGCATAACGTATAACGCAAAACGCATAACGCATAACGTTACCGCATAAGGCTTTATGCATGATGCATATCGCATAACGCATAACGCATAACGCATAACGCATAACTCATAACGTATAACGCATAACGCATAATGCATAACGCATAACGCATAACGCATAACGCACAACGCAAACGTATAACGCACAACGCATAATGCATAACGCATAACGCATAACGCATAACGCATAACGCATAACGCATGGCCCATAACGCAAAATGCATAACGCATAACGCATAACGCATAACGCATACGGCATAACGCATAACGCATAACGCATAACGCACAACGCATATCGCATAACGCATAGCGCATAACGCATAACGCATGGCGCATAACTCAAAATGCATAACGCATAACGCATAACGCATAACGCATAACGCATAACGCATAACGCATAACGCATAACGCATAACGCATAACGCATAACGCATAACGCATAACGCATAACGCCTAACGCATAACGCATAACGCATAACGCATAACGCATAACGCACAACGCATATCGCATAACGTATAACGCAAAACGCATAACGCATAACGCATAACCCATAACGCATAACGCATGTTGGATCACTCATAACGCATAACGCATAACGCATAAAGCATAAAGCATAACGTATAACGCATAACGCATAACGCATAACGCATAACGCATAACCCATAACGCATAACGCATAACGCATAACGCATAACGCATAACGCATAACGCATAACGTATAACGCATAACGCATAACGCATAACGCATAACGCATAACGCATAACGCATAACGCATAACGCATAACGCATAACGCATAACGCATAACGCATAACGCACAACGCATATCGCATAACGCATAACGCATAACGCAAAACGCATGGCGCATAACTCAAAATGCATAACGCATAACGCATAACGCATAACGCATAACGCATAACGCATAACGCATAACGCATAACGCATAACGCATAACGCATAACGCATAACGCATAACGCATAATGCACAACGCATATCGCATAACGCATAACGCACAACGCATATCGCATAACGCATAACGCACAACGCATATCGCATAACGCATAACGCATAACGCATAACGCATGGCGCATAACTCAAAATGCATAACGCATAACGCATAACGCATAACGCATAACGCATAACGCATAACGCATAACGCATAACGCATAACGCATAACGCATAACGCATAACGCATAACGCATAACGCATAACGCATAACGCACAACGCATATCGCATAACGCATAACGCATAATCCATAACGCATGGCGCATAACTCAAAATGCATAACGCATAACGCATAACGCATAACGCAAACGTATAACGCACAACGCATAACGAAGACAGCAAAACGCATAATGCTTAACGCATAACGGATCACGCATAACGCATAACGCACAACGCATATCGCATAACGCATAACGCATAACGCATAACGCATGGCGCATAACTCAAAATGCATAACGCATAACGCATAACGCATAACGCATAACGCATAACGCATAACGCATAACGCACTACGCACATCGCATAACGCATAACGCATGGCGCATAACTCAAAATGCATAACGCATAACGCATAACGCATAACGCATAACGCAAACGAATAACGCACAACGCATAACGAATACAGCAAAACGCATAATGCTTAACGCATAACGGATCACGCATAACGCATAAGGCATAACGCATAACGCATAACGCATATCGAATAACGCATAACGTGTAACTCATAACGCATAACGCATAAAGCATAATGCTTAACGCATAACGCATAACGCTTATCGCATAACGCATAAGGCATAACGCATAACGCATAACGCATATCGAATAACGCATAACGTGTAACTCATAACGCATAACGCATAAAGCATAATGCTTAACGCATAACGCATAACGCTTATCGCATAACGCATAACTCAAAATGCATAACGCATAACACATAACGCATAACGCAAACGTATAACGCACAACGCATAACGAATACAGCAAAACGCATAATGCTTAACGCATAACGGATCACGCATAACGCATGAGGCATAACGCATAACGCATATCGCATAACGCATAACGCATAACGCATAACGCATGGCGCATAACTCAAAATGCATAACGCATAACGCATAACGCATAACGCATAACGCATAACGCACAACGCATATCGGATAACGTATAACGCAAAACGCATAACGCATAACGCATAACCCATAACGCATAACGCATAACGCATAACGCATAACGCATAACGCATAACGCACAACGCATATCGCATAACGCATAACGCATAATCCATAACGCATGGCGCATAACTCAAAATGCATAACGCATAACGCATAACGCATAACGCAAACGTATAACGCACAACGCATAACGCATAACGCAAAACGCATGGCGCATAACTCAAAATGGATAACGCATAACGCATAACGCATAACGCATAACGCATAACGCATAACGCATAACGCATAACGCACAAAGCATATCGCATAACGCATAACGCATAACGCGTAACGCATGGCGCATAACTCAAAATGCAAAACGCATAACGCATAACGCATAACGCAAACGTATAACGCACAACGCATAACGAATACAGCAAAACGCATAATGCTTAACGCATAACGGATCACGCATAACGCATAACGCACAACGCATATCGCATAACGCATAACGCATAACGCACAACGCATATGGCATAACGCATAACGCATAACGCACAACGCATATCGCATAACGCATAACGCATGGCGCATAACTCAAAATGCATAACGCATAACGCATAACGCATAACGCATAACGCAAACGTATAACGCACAACGCATAACGAATACAGCAAAACGCATAATGCTTAACGCATAACGGATCACGCATAACGCATAACGCATAACGCATAACGCATAACGCATAACGCATAACGCATATCGCATAACGCATAACGCATAACGCATAACGCATGGCGCATAACTCAAAATGCATAACGCATAACGCATAACGCATAACGCATAACGCATAACGCATAACACATAACGCATAACGCATAACTCACAACGCATATCGCATAACGCATAACGCACAACGCATATCGCATAAGGCATAACGCATAACGCATGGCGCATAACTCAAAATGCATAACGCATAACGCATAACGCATAACGCATAACGCACAACGCATATCGCATAACGCATAACGCATAACGCATAACGCATAACGCATAACGCATAACGCATAACGCATAACGTATAACGCATAACGCATAACGCACAACGCATATCGCATAAAGCATAACGCATAATGCATAACGCATGGCGCATAACTCAAAATGCATAACGCATAACGCATAACGCATAACGCAAACGTATAACGCACAACGCATAACGAATACAGCAAAACGCATAATGCTTAACGCATAACGGATCACGCATAACGCATAAGGCATAACGCATAACGCATAAAGCATATCGAATAACGCATAACGTGTAACTCATAACGCATAACGCATAAAGCATAATGCTTAACGCATAACGCATAACGCATAACGCATAACGCATAACGCATAACGCATAACGCATAACGCACAACGCATATCGCATAACGCATAACGCATAACGCACAACGCATATCGCATAACGCATAACGCATAACGCATAACGCATGGCGCATAACTCAAAATGCATAACGCATAACGCATAACGCATAACGCATAACGCATAACGCACAACGCAAATCGCATAACGCATAACGCATAACGCATAACGAATGGCGCATAACTGAAAATGCATAACGCATAACGCATAACGCATAACGCAAACGTATAACGCACAACGCATAACGAATACAGCAAAACGCATAATGCTTAACGCATAACGGATCACGCATAACGCATAACGCACAACGCATATCGCATAACGCATAACGCATAACGCATAACGCATAACGCATAACGCATAACGCATAACGCATATCGCATAATGCATAACGCATAACGCATAACGCATAACGTATAACGCAAAACGCATAACGCATAACGTTACCGCATAAGGCTTTATGCATGATGCATATCGCATAACGCATAACGCATAACGCATAACTCATAACGTATAACGCATAACGCATAATGCATAACGCATAACGCATAACGCATAACGCACAACGCAAACGTATAACGCACAACGCATAACGCATAACGCATAACGCATAACGCATAACGCATAACGCATGGCGCATAACGCAAAATGCATAACGCATAACGCATAACGCATAACGCATACGGCATAACGCATAACGCATAACGCACAACGCATATCGCATAACGCATAACGCATAACGCATAACGCATGGCGCATAACACAAAATGCATAACGCATAACGCATAACGCATAACGCATAACGCATAACGCATAACGCATAACGCATAACGCATAACGCATAACGCATAACGCATAACGCATAACGCATAACGCATAACGCATAACGCATAACGCATAACGCATAACGCATAACGCATAACGCATAACGCATAACGCATAACGCATAACGCATAACGCACAACGCATATCGCATAACGTATAACGCAAAACGCATAACGCATAACGCATAACGCATAACCCATAACGCATAACGCATGTCGGATCACTCATAACGCATAACGCATAACGCATAAAGCATAAAGCATAACGTATAACGCATAACGCATATCGCATAACGCATAACGCATAACCCATAACGCATAACGCATAACGCATAACGCATAACGCATAACGCATAACGCATAACGCATAACGCATAACGCATAACGCATAACGCATAACGCATAACGCATAACGCATAACGCATAACGCATAACGCATAACGCATAACGCATAACGCATAACGCATAACGCATAACGCATAACGCATAACGCATAACGCATAACGCATAACGCATAACGCATAGCGCATAACGCATAACGCATAACGCAAAACGCATAACGCATAACGCATAACGCATAACGCCTAACGGATCAGGCATAACGCATAACGCATAATGCATAACACATAACGCATAACGCATAACGCATAACGCATAACGCATAACGCATAACGCATAACGCATAACGCATAACGCATAACGCATAACGCCTTACGGATCAGGCATAACGCATAACGCATAATGCATAACACATAACGCATACCGCATAACGCATAACGCATAACGCATAACGCATAACACATAACGCATAACGCATAACGCATAACGCATAACGCATAACGCATAGCGCAAACGTATAACGCACAACGCATAACGAATACAGCAAAACGCATAACGCATAACGCATAACGCATAACGCATAACGCACAACGCATATCGCATAACGCATAACGCATAACGCATAACGCATGGCGCATAACTCAAAATGCAAAACGCATAACGCATAACGCATAACGCAAACGTATAACGCACAACGCATAACGAATACAGCAAAACGCATAATGCTTAACGCATAACGGATCACGCATAACGCATAACGCACAACGCATACCGCATAACGCATAACGCATAACGCACAACGCATATCGCATAACGCATAACGCATAACGCACAACGCATATCGCATAACGCATAACGCATGGCGCATAACTCAAAATGCATAACGCATAACGCATAACGCATAACGCATAACGCAAACGTATAACGCACAACGCATAACGAATACAGCAAAACGCATAATGCTTAACGCATAACGGATCACGCATAACGCATAACGCATAACGCATAACGCATAACGCATATCGCATAACGCATAACGCATAACGCATAACGCATGGCGCATAACTCAAAATGCATAACGCATAACGCATAACGCATAACGCATAACGCATAACGCATAACACATAACGCATAACGCATAACTCACAACGCATATCGCATAACGCATAACGCACAACGCATATCGCATAACGCATAACGCATAACGCATGGCGCATAACTCAAAATGCATAACGCATAACGCATAACGCATAACGCATAACGCATAACGCATAACGCATAACGCACAACGCAAATCGCATAACGCATAACGCATAACGCATAACGAATGGCGCATAACTGAAAATGCATAACGCATAACGCATAACGCATAACGCAAACGTATAACGCACAACGCATAACGAATACAGCAAAACGCATAATGCTTAACGCATAACGGATCACGCATAACGCATAACGCACAACGCATATCGCATAACGCATGACGCATAACGCATAACGCATGGCGCATAACTCAAAATGCATAACGCATAACGCACAACGCATATCGCATAACGTACAACGTATAACGCATAACGCATAACGCATAACGCATAACGCATAACGCATAACGCATAACGCATAACGCATAACGCATAACGCATAACGCATAACGCATAACGCATAACGCATATCGCATAATGCATAACGCATAACGCATAACGCATAACGTATAACGCAAAACGCATAACGCATAACGTTACCGCATAAGGCTTTATGCATGATGCATATCGCATAACGCATAACGCATAACGCATAACTCATAACGTATAACGCATAACGCATAATGCATAACGCATAACGCATAACGCATAACGCACAACGCAAACGTATAACGCACAACGCATAATGCATAACGCATAACGCATAACGCATAACGCATAACGCATGGCGCATAACGCAAAATGCATAACGCATAACGCATAACGCATAACGCATACGGCATAACGCATAACGCATAACGCACAACGCATATCGCATAACGCATAACGCATAACGCATAACGCATGGCGCATAACACAAAATGCATAACGCATAACGCATAACGCATAACGCATAACGCATAACGCATAACGCATAACGCATAACGCATAACGCATAACGCATAACGCATAACGCATAACGCATAACGCATAACGCATAACGCATAACGCATAACGCATAACGCATAACGCATAACGCATAACGCATAACGCATAACGCATAACGCATAACGCACAACGCATATCGCATAACGTATAACGCAAAACGCATAACGCATAACGCATAACGCATAACCCATAACGCATAACGCATGTCGGATCACTCATAACGCATAACGTATAACGCATAAAGCATAAAGCATAACGTATAACGCATAACGCATATCGCATAACGCATAACGCATAACCCATAACGCATAACGCATAACGCATAACGCATAACGCATAACGCATAACGCATAACGCATAACGCATAACGCATAACGCATAACGCATAACGCATAACGCATAACGCATAACGCATAACGCATAACGCATAACGCATAACGCATAACGCATAACGCATAACGCATAACGCATAACGCATAACGCATAACGCATAACGCATAACGCATAACGCATAACGCATAACGCATAACGCATAACGCATAACGCATAGCGCATAACGCATAACGCATAACGCAAAACGCATAACGCATAACGCATAACGCATAACGCCTAACGGATCAGGCATAACGCATAACGCATAATGCATAACACATAACGCATAACGCATAACGCATAACGCATAACGCATAACGCATAACGCATAACGCATAACGCAAAACGCATAACGCCTTACGGATCAGGCATAACGCATAACGCATAATGCATAACACATAACGCATACCGCATAACGCATAACGCATAACGCATAACGCATAACACATAACGCATAACGCATAACGCATAACGCATAACGCATAACGCATAGCGCAAACGTATAACGCACAACGCATAACGAATACAGCAAAACGCATAACGCATAACGCATAACGCATAACGCATAACGCACAAAGCATATCGCATAACGCATAACGCATAACGCGTAACGCATGGCGCATAACTCAAAATGCAAAACGCATAACGCATAACGCATAACGCAAACGTATAACGCACAACGCATAACGAATACAGCAAAACGCATAATGCTTAACGCATAACGGATCACGCATAACGCATAACGCACAACGCATATCGCATAACGCATAACGCATAACGCACAACGCATATCGCATAACGCATAACGCATAACGCATAACGCATAACGCATAACGCATAACGCATGGCGCATAACTCAAAATGCATAACGCATAACGCATAACGCATAACGCATAACGCAAACGTATAACGCACAACGCATAACGAATACAGCAAAACGCATAATGCTTAACGCATAACGGATCACGCATAACGCATAACGCATAACGCATAACGCATAACGCATAACGCATATCGCATAACGCATAACGCATAACGCATAACGCATGGCGCATAACTCAAAATGCATAACGCATAACGCATAACGCATAACGCATAACGCATAACGCATAACGCATAACACATAACGCATAACGCATAACTCACAACGCATATCGCATAACGCATAACGCACAACGCATATCGCATAACGCATAACGCATAACGCATGGCGCATAACTCAAAATGCATAACGCATAACGCATAACGCATAACGCATAACGCATAACGCATAACGCATAACGCATAACGCATAACGCATAACGCATAACGCATAACGCATAACACATAACGCATAACGCATAACGCATAACGCATAACGCATAACGCATAACGCATAACGCATAACGCATAACGCATAACGCATAACGCATAACGCACAACGCATATCGCATAACGCATAACGCATAACGCATAACGCCTAACGGATCAGGCATAACGCATAACGCATAACGCATAACGCATAACGCCTTACGGATCAGGCATAACGCATAACGCATAATGCATAACGCATAACGCATAACGCATAACGCATAACGCATAACGCATAACGCATAACGCATAACGCATAACGCATAACGCATAACGCATAACGCATAACGCATAACGCATAACGCATAACGCATAACGCATAACGCAAGTCGGATCACTCATAGCGCATAACGCATAACGCATAAAGCATAAAGCATAACGTATAACGCATAACGCATATCGCATAACGCATAACGCATAACCCATAACGCATAACGCATAACGCATAACGCATAACGCATAACGCATAACGCATAACGCATAACGCATAACGCATAACGCATAACGCATAACGCATAACGCATAACGCACAACGCATATCGCATAACGCATAACGCAAAACGCATGGCGCATACCTCAAAATGCATAACGCATAACGCATAACGCATAACGCATAACGCATAACACATAACGCATAACGCATAACGCATAACGCACAACGCATATCGCATAACGCATAACGCATAACGCGTAACGCATGGCGCATAACTCAAAATGCAAAACGCATAACGCATAACGCATAACGCAAACGTATAACGCACAACGCATAACGAATACAGCAAAACGCATAATGCTTAACGCATAACGGATCACGCATAACGCATAACGCACAACGCATATCGCATAACGCATAACGCATAACGCACAACGCATATCGCATAACGCATAACGCATGGCGCATAACTCAGAATGCATAACGCATAACGCATAACGCATAACGCATAACGCAAACGTATAACGCACAACGCATAACGAATACAGCAAAACGCATAATGCTTAACGCATAACGGATCACGCATAACGCATAACGCATAACGCATAACGCATATCGCATAACGCATAACGCATAACGCATAACGCATGGCGCATAACTCAAAATGCATAACGCATAACGTATAACGCATAACGCATAACGCATAACGCATAACGCATAACGCATAACGCATAACGCATAACGCATAACGCATAACGCATAACGCATAACGCACAACGCATATCGCATAACGCATAACGCACAACGCATATCGCATAACGCATAACGCATAACGCATGGCGCATAACTCAAAATGCATAACGCATAACGCATAACGCATAACGCATAACGCATAACGCATAACGCATAACGCATAACGCATAACGCATAACGCATAACGCATAACGCATAACGCATAACGCATAACGCATAACGCATAACGCATAACGCATAACGCATAACGCATAACGCATAACGCATAACGCATAACGCATAACGCATAACGCATATCGCATAATGCATAACGCATAACGCATAACGCATAACGTATAACGCAAAACGCATAACGCATAACGTTACCGCATAAGGCTTTATGCATGATGCATATCGCATAACGCATAACGCATAACGCATAACTCATAACGTATAACGCATAACGCATAATGCATAACGCATAACGCATAACGCATAACGCACAACGCAAACGTATAACGCACAACGCATAATGCATAACGCATAACGCATAACGCATAACGCATAACGCATAACGCATGGCCCATAACGCAAAATGCATAACGCATAACGCATAACGCATAACGCATACGGCATAACGCATAACGCATAACGCACAACGCATATCGCATAAAGCATAACGCATAACGCATAACGCATGGCGCATAACTCAAAATGCATAACGCATAACGCATAACGCATAACGCATAACGCATAACGCATAACGCATAACGCATAACGCATAACGCATAACGCATAACGCATAACGCATAACGCCTAACGCATAACGCATAACGCATAACGCATAACGCATAACGCATAACGCACAACGCATATCGCATAACGTATAACGCAAAACGCATAACGCATAACGCATAACCCATAACGCATAACGCATGTTGGATCACTCATAACGCATAACGCATAACGCATAAAGCATAAAGCATAACGTATAACGCATAACGCATATCGCATAACGCATAACGCATAACCCATAACGCATAACGCATAACGCATAACGCATAACGCATAACGCATAACGCATAACGCATAACGTATAACGCATAACGCATAACGCATAACGCATAACGCATAACGCATAACGCATAACGCATAACGCATAACGCATAACGCATAACGCATAACGCATAACGCACAACGCATATCGCATAACGCATAACGCATAACGCAAAACGCATGGCGCATAACTCAAAATGCATAACGCATAACGCATAACGCATAACGCATAACGCATAACGCATAACGCATAACGCATAACGCATAACGCATAACGCATAACGCATAATGCACAACGCATATCGCATAACGCATAACGCACAACGCATATCGCATAACGCATAACGCACAACGCATATCGCATAACGCATAACGCATAACGCATGGCGCATAACTCAAAATGCATAACGCATAACGCATAACGCATAACGCATAACGCATAACGCATAACGCATAACGCATAACGCATAACGCATAACGCATAACGCATAACGCATAACGCATAACGCATAACGCATAACGCACAACGCATATCGCATAACGCATAACGCATAATCCATAACGCATGGCGCATAACTCAAAATGCATAACGCATAACGCATAACGCATAACGCAAACGTATAACGCACAACGCATAACGAAGACAGCAAAACGCATAATGCTTAACGCATAACGGATCACGCATAACGCATAACGCACAACGCATATCGCATAACGCATAACGCATAACGCATAACGCATGGCGCATAACTCAAAATGCATAACGCATAACGCATAACGCATAACGCATAACGCATAACGCATAACGCATAACGCATAACGCATAACGCACTACGCACATCGCATAACGCATAACGCATGGCGCATAACTCAAAATGCATAACGCATAACGCATAACGCATAACGCATAAGGCAAACGAATAACGCACAACGCATAACGAATACAGCAAAACGCATAATGCTTAACGCATAACGGATCACGCATAACGCATAAGGCATAACGCATAACGCATAACGCATATCGAATAACGCATAACGTGTAACTCATAACGCATAACGCATAAAGCATAATGCTTAACGCATAACGCATAACGCTTATCGCATAACGCATAAGGCATAACGCATAACGCATAACGCATGTCGAATAACGCATAACGTGTAACTCATAACGCATAACGCATAAAGCATAATGCTTAACGCATAACGCTTATCGCATAACGCATAACTCAAAATGCATAACGCATAACACATAACGCATAACGCAAACGTATAACGCACAACGCATAACGAATACAGCAAAACGCATAATGCTTAACGCATAACGGATCACGCATAACGCATAAGGCATAACGCATAACGCATATCGCATAACGCATAACGCATAACGCATAACGCATGGCGCATAACTCAAAATGCATAACGCATAACGCATAACGCATAACGCATAACGCACAACGCATATCGGATAACGTATAACGCAAAACGCATAACGCATAACGCATAACCCATAACGCATAACGCATAACGCATAACGCATAACGCATAACGCATAACGCACAACGCATATCGCATAACGCATAACGCATAATCCATAACGCATGGCGCATAACTCAAAATGCATAACGCATAACGCATAACGCATAACGCAAACGTATAACGCACAACGCATAACGCATAACGCAAAACGCATGGCGCATAACTCAAAATGCATAACGCATAACGCATAACGCATAACGCATAACGCATAACGCATAACGCATAACGCATAACGCATAACGCACAAAGCATATCGCATAACGCATAACGCATAACGCGTAACGCATGGCGCATAACTCAAAATGCAAAACGCATAACTGTTTTGTCGCGTGCGTGGATTTCGCGACTGTTCCGGATCTGGACCCGCCAAATTAATCTTGAGCCAGTAGTTCAAGAAATTTAGATGTGTGAAAGACGCAAAATACAATAATTGATTCGCGTGACAATGAATTACGTTAAAAGAAGCGTTTCGTCCCGGACCTGCTAGTGGACTCATCAGTAAGGCTGATCTAGCAGGTCCTGCCTTATACGCGCGCAGAGTTGAATAATCCTAATCCGGATTGAATCGATATAATCAAACTGATGCTCGCGGATCTAATGAAAGATGCGATCCCGGTTTGACGCGTGTCCTGATCGCTGGACAATTAACGGTCGCACTGGAAGTCCTTGGAAGTACACTTAATGATAGACAAGTACAACGGCCGGGCGTTGTACTTGTATATCCGCGGATTCAAATGACGCTTGTCCGAAAGCTAAGAAGGAACTGTCGGAGTTCGACTTCTTGTCCGAACGCGATGAAGAAAAACATGTACTGATTGGTTCTGCCGAAAGTTGTACGAACCAATCAGCAACCTCAAGAATGTTTAGACCTCCTTCTCGTAGCTCTGAAGGAGCCTTGGGAAGGAGGTGCAACAATGTAATGTGACTCTACTCTGGACGGACGCGGCTAGTCGTTCGAAGGGACCAATTTATGGTACATTGTCCTTTTGAGAAAACCAAACATCTGGCGATGTTTTCGAATGGTCGTCGAATGACCCTACTTGACTTAATCTTAGAGGAAGATTCTTAGTCACGAACGTACCATAAATATGTCCGAAAGAATTTCACGTTTTCTGTTCCGACGGGACGGAACATGCTCCCCCTCGTTGATCGATCCGATCGATCAATAATAGATTTGTTTATGCGTTGGGGTTCATACGTAATTTACGTTAACGTTTGCACTGTGCGGTTGTGCTCTATGGACATTCAAAGATTCCGATGTCGCGATGTTTCGCTTGCAAATGTCGTTGTCGGTTTGAATGGTCACTGCTCGTATGCTGCAGTGTAGGTCGATTGTACGTATAAGGTTATGCTGAAATCAGTAAAGGTTATGCACGTTAATAGAACCACCAATCAGGAAATAATGGTCAAAATGAAGACGGAGAGATCGTCTGGATTTGGCAATAGAGACATACGAATATACGTAAATTCAAAGACGGTTTGATTTGAATAACGAGTGTGTAGAATTGTTCATGCGTGAGCAATTCTTGCCGACGACACGTTTGTCGTGGTGTTTGAAAGATGTAATGTTTGTGTCTAACAAATCCGAAATAAGTTGTTGATAACGTGTCACGAGGTTTCTTTAACCGACATTGTTCCGTTAATTCGTTCCTTGTACCGACGAAATTCGTAATGGTTGTCTGAATAAGATTCTGAAAGGTTATCGTTAATACTTCGGTAGTCAAGTCGCTAGTTAAGCTTAGGTAAACAGTCTTTGTTGTGACCAGGTAAAACCGCAGCGTGAATCTCACTTCGAGTCCGATTTTGACGTTATTGTATGTGCACGAAAAAAGGACCGTAATAATCCACGCGGTGGTTTGTGAATAGCCGACCCTTTAGCGGGTGCCGCAGGTAAGAACGAAGGTTGATCGTTCCGGAAATTCGAGGTATAGTCGAATGATTTGACGCGTGGTTCGTTGTTTGGACTGGACGCGTAAGGTTGACGCGTTCGACTTGATGCATAGACTTCACGTGATTGTCTACCGATTGAATATGTCGTCGAGATTGAATGTTCGATTTAAAAAATGTCAATTCGATTGACTGTGAATTGCTTGAATATCAGTTTCCGTTGTATGTTGGCCACGCGTTTGCACGTAAGATTTGACGATAGAGATTTGCTTGTTTAGACGGTTCAAAAAACATGTTCGAGTTGATTGAAAGAACTGGTGTTTGTCCGTGAATTGTCATCGTTCGAGACAATGTGGCTTGTGAGACGGCGCCATGCGATTTCAAGTGCACGAGAATGATTTGACTCAAGAGCGCGTCGCGATGTTTCGCGTAAAGCAAATGAATGTAATTTGAACTGAGCCGGTCCGTTGTCAGCATGTGTGAAAGGTACCGTGTGCTCTTTAGTTCACATTATGAGTTGTGACGTTCGATTAGTTCACGTCCTTGAGCTTCGCGATGCGATTTGAAATCGATTGTAATTCCGTGATTGTGAATCGCCTTCGAATTTGGCTGATTTTGTGTTAATGCGAAAAGACAAATATGCGCGGTCTTCGGGACGCACGAGGGGTTGCTGATCCCTTTCGATATTTCGTCGAGAACGTACGCGTGCATTTGATAACGCGACGTAATGCAGTTTGATCGTTGCTGTTTGAGCTTATCCTTCGCGTGTTGTCGCGTAAAGGTCTGATAGTCGTTTGAATGATTAAGAAAGGCAACGACTGTGCGTTGTATTTGGCTACTCGAGGATTGGATAGTATCACGTTGTTTGAGGCGTAAATTCAAACGGTTGTGAACTCGACTTCCAATCCTTAGCGAGGTTGTTCGAATTTCTCCGTTGATCGAGAAGGTGTTCTTTGCGAGGCCCCTCTATGTATGCGAGAGGGGATGTGCCTCGATTTGGACATTGGTGCAATGTCACCGATTGCCTTGTTCGCCCGCGACGTCGCGATTTGTTACCCGCCAAGTTAATCTTGGGCAACTAGTTACACGCGATGTGATTGGATCGAGTGGATAGGATCGAAAGGAACCGCGTTTCGTCTCAGACTTGTCGGAGGACTCGTCAATAAGGCTATTCCGACAAGTCCTGCCTTAACGCGCGCAGATCTTTTGGTAGATCTGTGTTTGCTTGACTTGCACGATCTCGATTGCAAGAAGCGAGACACTCCGGTGAGACTATGGAAATATCACTGATACAGAGGACTGTAGTGATTTGCACGATCTCGATTGCAACAAGCAAGTTCTGATGCTGTGAGCGAACTGAACTGATGCTTGAATTCCTGCTCTGATGAGGTCTCTTTTTTGGCTCCTCGTGGATCGAGAGGTTGGCCTTAGGAAAAAGGAAGAACACGTCATCCATTGAGGTGTTAGAGGAATGTGTGACTACATGTAGAACTGGTTATCGTCACGACGTTTGAGGCGTAAATTCAAACGTTGTGATCTCGACTTCCAGTCCTGACATGAGGTCTTTTGGTAATGAGTTTAAAGATCGACTTTGTGGATCTTGTTGGAAACCGTGCGGATGCTTGCTCGACGGTTAAAGTTTATGACGGCGTTATGCGGCAGGTAGAAAACCCGGCGCGTGGACAGTTTCTACCTGTGTTATTGTGCCCCGGCGCGAGACATTATATTGTTATACCGAGCACCGTTGCTTCGATTTTAAATCGCGTTCGAATTTCCGTTCGAGGATGTAAACTAGATGATCTGAATATTCGGTAACGTCCTGCTTTGCTGTATCGGGCAAAGGTCAAGATTGCTCGCGATTTGATCATCGCGAATTGATCGTTGTTCGTTTATGTTTGCGTGTCTGTACGAAAGTAATGTCGATGACTTCCGTTTCGAGAGTATTACTCGGTTTGTATGAGCGCGTGTTTCGGATAATTCGCGTTCGTCACCGTTGTAGACGATTTGAGTTGATGTGATGCGTTGCGACGATATTTCAATATATCCGAAGCGTTAGACATATGCGTGTTTGATAACGGTTGTTCCCGTGTTTGCGCGTATTGGGAATTAGATCGATCGCGAAGCTCGTGAGGAGATCGTTCGCGACGTCTTTCCATGATCGGCAGAAAGATTGCAATGATCGAATATGCGAAAACGTGTAATGATTGGAATTGTTTATAGATTCCGACGAATTGTCCGGTATGGCGGTTGCATTTGCTAGTTGCAAGGTGTAATGTAAACACGTGCGCGATGGTGTCGTATGATTTCATCCGCTGAGCCTACGTGGCTTTGTGAATTTACTCATTGGTAGTAAATGATTCGATCGCGAATTCGGCCTTTTCAGAAACTGACAATCATAGATTGTTGGATGTCGTTAATCCAATGTGCGTGGTAGCAAGCTTAGAAATGTGTATTTCTGAGAAGATGAATTACATGAAGCTGTTGATGAACGTGTACAGCGCGGGCGAGTCGATCGCGATTCTCGCATTTGGGATTGACGTTGAATGTAATGAGTCGCGTCCGCGATTACGTCATTGTTTGCAACGGTCGCGGCTTCGCGTGCGGTATCGTTTTCGTCGTCGAATTCTTCGTGACGTTCGAATTCGGGTTTGAATGTCGTTGAGGATTGGTACGAATCGAAACCGTTCGAATTCGAATTCTTTCCTCAAACGTTCGATGCGTTCGCGAAGTTTGATTCATTTGTCCCGTCGTAGAATCATGAACTCTTCGCGGTGATTCGCGACGATCGTCATTTGCGACTTGAAAACACGTCGTTAGTGTGTGAATGTGCGAATGTGTATTCGTTTCGTTCGCGTTAGCTATTGTGTGTCTCGTAACGCGTATGAACGTGGGAAATTGCCAATTGAACGATCCTGATTGGTAAATTCAAAATAACGTGTCTACCTTGTACTGATGTGTCTCTGATGTGAGCGAATATGATAGGCTGTTGCCTTCGAAAGACTTCTCAGTGCCGACGGATGCTAGCACGAATAAGGGACGTTGATTCCTTTAACGTGTTGGATGGACTGCCGAATGCTGCAGACCACTGTATGACTGTTCGGTACACGAATGTTTGTACACTATTGTCTTTGCACGAATGTCTTTTGCACGAACTGCACTTCCTAGGTCACTGGATCCGGCTCGAAGGACCATGTTTTGTCGCGTGCGTGGATTTCGCGACTGTTCCGGATCTGGACCCGCCAAATTAATCTTGAGCCAGTAGTTCAAGAAATTTAGATGTGTGAAAGACGCAAAATACAATAATTGATTCGCGTGACAATGAATTACGTTAAAAGAAGCGTTTCGTCCCGGACCTGCTAGTGGACTCATCAGTAAGGCTGATCTAGCAGGTCCTGCCTTATACGCGCGCAGAGTTGAATAATCCTAATCCGGATTGAATCGATATAATCAAACTGATGCTCGCGGATCTAATGAAAGATGCGATCCCGGTTTGACGCGTGTCCTGATCGCTGGACAATTAACGGTCGCACTGGAAGTCCTTGGAAGTACACTTAATGATAGACAAGTACAACGGCCGGGCGTTGTACTTGTATATCCGCGGATTCAAATGACGCTTGTCCGAAAGCTAAGAAGG
The DNA here is from genome assembly GCA_916610235.2 of Lasioglossum morio. Lineage (NCBI taxonomy): Eukaryota > Metazoa > Arthropoda > Insecta > Hymenoptera > Halictidae > Lasioglossum > Lasioglossum morio. The sequence continues at coordinate 4,973,183 of CAKAJA020000289.1, forward strand.
AACTGTCGGAGTTCGACTTCTTGTCCGAACGCGATGAAGAAAAACATGTACTGATTGGTTCTGCCGAAAGTTGTACGAACCAATCAGCAACCTCAAGAATGTTTAGACCTCCTTCTCGTAGCTCTGAAGGAGCCTTGGGAAGGAGGTGCAACAATGTAATGTGACTCTACTCTGGACGGACGCGGCTAGTCGTTCGAAGGGACCAATTTATGGTACATTGTCCTTTTGAGAAAACCAAACATCTGGCGATGTTTTCGAATGGTCGTCGAATGACCCTACTTGACTTAATCTTAGAGGAAGATTCTTAGTCACGAACGTACCATAAATATGTCCGAAAGAATTTCACGTTTTCTGTTCCGACGGGACGGAACATAACGCATAACGCATAACGCAAACGTATAACGCACAACGCATAACGAATACAGCAAAACGCATAATGCTTAACGCATAACGGATCACGCATAACGCATAACGCACAACGCATATCGCATAACGCATAACGCATAACGCACAACGCATATGGCATAACGCATAACGCATAACGCACAACGCATATCGCATAACGCATAACGCATGGCGCATAACTCAAAATGCATAACGCATAACGCATAACGCATAACGCATAACGCAAACGTATAACGCACAACGCATAACGAATACAGCAAAACGCATAATGCTTAACGCATAACGGATCACGCATAACGCATAACGCATAACGCATAACGCATAACGCATAACGCATAACGCATATCGCATAACGCATAACGCATAACGCATAACGCATGGCGCATAACTCAAAATGCATAACGCATAACGCATAACGCATAACGCATAACGCATAACGCATAACACATAACGCATAACGCATAACTCACAACGCATATCGCATAACGCATAACGCACAACGCATATCGCTTAAGGCATAACGCATAACGCATGGCGCATAACTCAAAATGCATAACGCATAACGCATAACGCATAACGCATAACGCATAACGCATAACGCATAACGCATAACGCATAACGCATAACGCATAACGCATAACGCATAACGCATAACGCATAACGCATAACGCATAACGCATAACGCATAACGCACAACGCATATCGCATAACGCATAACGCATAACGCATAACGCATAACGCATAACGCATAACGCATAACGCATAACGTATAACGCATAACGCATAACGCACAACGCATATCGCATAAAGCATAACGCATAATGCATAACGCATGGCGCATAACTCAAAATGCATAACGCATAACGCATAACGCATAACGCAAACGTATAACGCACAACGCATAACGAATACAGCAAAACGCATAATGCTTAACGCATAACGGATCACGCATAACGCATAAGGCATAACGCATAACGCATAAAGCATATCGAATAACGCATAACGTGTAACTCATAACGCATAACGCATAAAGCATAATGCTTAACGCATAACGCATAACGCATAACGCATAACGCATAACGCATAACGCATAACGCATAACGCATAACGCATAACGCATAACGCATAACGCATAACGCATAACGCATAACGCATAACGCAAAACGCATATCGCATAACGCATAACGCATAACGCACAACGCATATCGCATAACGCATAACGCATAACGCATAACGCATGGCGCATAACTCAAAATGCATAACGCATAACGCATAACGCATAACGCATAACGCATAACGCACAACGCAAATCGCATAACGCATAACGCATAACGCATAACGAATGGCGCATAACTGAAAATGCATAACGCATAACGCATAACGCATAACGCAAACGTATAACGCACAACGCATAACGAATACAGCAAAACGCATAATGCTTAACGCATAACGGATCACGCATAACGCATAACGCACAACGCATATCGCATAACGCATAACGCATAACGCATAACGCATAACGCATGGCGCATAACTCAAAATGCATAACGCATAACGCACAACGCATATCGCATAACGTACAACGTATAACGCATAACGCATAACGCATAACGCATAACGCATAACGCATAACGCATAACGCATAACGCATAACGCATAACGCATAACGCATATCGCATAATGCATAACGCATAACGCATAACGCATAACGTATAACGCAAAACGCATAACGCATAACGTTACCGCATAAGGCTTTATGCATGATGCATATCGCATAACGCATAACGCATAACGCATAACTCATAACGTATAACGCATAACGCATAATGCATAACGCATAACGCATAACGCATAACGCACAACGCAAACGTATAACGCACAACGCATAATGCATAACGCATAACGCATAACGCATAACGCATAACGCATGGCGCATAACGCAAAATGCATAACGCATAACGCATAACGCATAACGCATACGGCATAACGCATAACGCATAACGCACAACGCATATCGCATAACGCATAACGCATAACGCATAACGCATGGCGCATAACACAAAATGCATAACGCATAACGCATAACGCATAACGCATAACGCATAACGCATAACGCATAACGCATAACGCATAACGCATAACGCATAACGCATAACGCATAACGCATAACGCATAACGCATAACGCATAACGCATAACGCATAACGCATAACGCACAACGCATATCGCATAACGTATAACGCATATCGCATAACGCAAAATGCATAACGCATAACGCATAACCCATAACGCATAACGCATGTCGGATCACTCATAACGCATAACGCATAACGCATAAAGCATAAAGCATAACGTATAACGCATAACGCATAACGCATAACGCATAACGCATAACCCATAACGCATAACGCATAACGCATAACGCATAACGCATAACGCATAACGCATAACGCATAACGCATAACGCATAACGCATAACGCATAACGCATAACGCATAACGCATAACGCATAACGCATAACGCATAACGCATAACGCATAACGCATAACGCATAACGCATAACGCATAACGCATAACGCATAACGCATAACGCATAACGCATAACGCATAACGCATAACGCATAACGCAAAACGCATAACGCATAACGCATAACGCCTAACGGATCAGGCATAACGCATAACGCATAATGCATAACACATAACGCATAACGCATAACGCATAACGCATAACGCATAACGCATAACGCATAACGCATAACGCATAACGCATAACGCATAACGCATAACGCCTTACGGATCAGGCATAACGCATAACGCATAATGCATAACACATAACGCATACCGCATAACGCATAACGCATAACGCATAACGCATAACGCATAACGCATAACGCATAACGCATAACGCATAACGCATAACGCATAACGCAAACGTATAACGCACAACGCATAACGAATACAGCAAAACGCATAACGCATAACGCATAACGCATAACGCATAACGCATAACGCACAAAGCATATCGCATAACGCATAACGCATAACGCGTAACGCATGGCGCATAACTCAAAATGCAAAACGCATAACGCATAACGCATAACGCAAACGTATAACGCACAACGCATAACGAATACAGCAAAACGCATAATGCTTAACGCATAACGGATCACGCATAACGCATAACGCACAACGCATATCGCATAACGCATAACGCATAACGCACAACGCATATCGCATAACGCATAACGCATAACGCACAACGCATATCGCATAACGCATAACGCATGGCGCATAACTCAAAATGCATAACGCATAACGCATAACGCATAACGCATAACGCAAACGTATAACGCACAACGCATAACAAATACAGCAAAACGCATAATGCTTAACGCATAACGGATCACGCATAACGCATAACGCATAACGCATAACGCATAACGCATATCGCATAACGCATAACGCATAACGCATAACGCATGGCGCATAACTCAAAATGCATAACGCATAACGCATAACGCATAACGCATAACGCATAACGCATAACACATAACGCATAACGCATAACTCACAACGCATATCGCATAACGCATAACGCACAACGCATATCGCATAACGCATAACGCATAACGCATGGCGCATAACTCAAAATGCATAACGCATAACGCATAACGCATAACGCATAACGCATAACGCATAACGCATAACGCACAACGCAAATCGCATAACGCATAACGCATAACGCATAACGAATGGCGCATAACTGAAAATGCATAACGCATAACGCATAACGCATAACGCAAACGTATAACGCACAACGCATAACGAATACAGCAAAACGCATAATGCTTAACGCATAACGGATCACGCATAACGCATAACGCACAACGCATATCGCATAACGCATGACGCATAACGCATAACGCATGGCGCATAACTCAAAATGCATAACGCATAACGCACAACGCATATCGCATAACGTACAACGTATAACGCATAACGCATAACGCATAACGCATAACGCATAACGCATAACGCATAACGCATAACGCATAACGCATAACGCATAACGCATAACGCATAACGCATATCGCATAATGCATAACGCATAACGCATAACGCATAACGTATAACGCAAAACGCATAACGCATAACGTTACCGCATAAGGCTTTATGCATGATGCATATCGCATAACGCATAACGCATAACGCATAACTCATAACGTATAACGCATAACGCATAATGCATAACGCATAACGCATAACGCATAACGCACAACGCAAACGTATAACGCACAACGCATAATGCATAACGCATAACGCATAACGCATAACGCATAACGCATGGCGCATAACGCAAAATGCATAACGCATAACGCATAACGCATAACGCATACGGCATAACGCATAACGCATAACGCACAACGCATATCGCATAACGCATAACGCATAACGCATAACGGATGGCGCATAACACAAAATGCATAACGCATAACGCATAACGCATAACGCATAACGCATAACGCATAACGCATAACGCATAACGCATAACGCATAACGCATAACGCATAACGCATAACGCATAACGCATAACGCATAACGCATAACGCATAACGCATAACGCATAACGCATAACGCACAACGCATATCGCATAACGTATAACGCAAAACGCATAACGCATAACGCATAACGCATAACCCATAACGCATAACGCATGTCGGATCACTCATAACGCATAACGCATAACGCATAAAGCATAAAGCATAAAGCATAACGTATAACGCATAACGCATATCGCATAACGCATAACGCATAACCCATAACGCATAACGCATAACGCATAACGCATAACGCATAACGCATAACGCATAACGCATAACGCATAACGCATAACGCATAACGCATAACGCATAACGCATAACGCATAACGCATAACGCATAACGCATAACGCATAACGCATAACGCATAACGCATAACGCATAACGCATAACGCATAACGCATAACGCATAGCGCATAACGCATAACGCATAACGCAAAACGCATAACGCATAACGCATAACGCATAACGCCTAACGGATCAGGCATAACGCATAACGCATAATGCATAACACATAACGCATAACGCATAACGCATAACGCATAACGCATAACGCATAACGCATAACGCATAACGCCTAACGGATCAGGCATAACGCATAACGCATAATGCATAACACATAACGCATACCGCATAACGCATAACGCATAACGCATAACGCATAACACATAACGCATAACGCATAACGCATAACGCATAACGCATAACGCATAACGCAAACGTATAACGCACAACGCATAACGAATACAGCAAAACGCATAACGCATAACGCATAACGCATAACGCATAACGCATAACGCACAAAGCATATCGCATAACGCATAACGCATAACGCTTAACGCATGGCGCATAACTCAAAATGCAAAACGCATAACGCATAACGCATAACGCAAACGTATAACCCACAACGCATAACGAATACAGCAAAACGCATAATGCTTAACGCATAACGGATCACGCATAACGCATAACGCACAACGCATATCGCATAACGCATAACGCATAACGCAAAACGCATATCGCATAACGCATAACGCATAACGCACAACGCATATCGCATAACGCATAACGCATGGCGCATAACTCAAAATGCATAACGCATAACGCATAACGCATAACGCATAACGCAAACGTATAACGCACAACGCATAACGAATACAGCAAAACGCATAATGCTTAACGCATAACGGATCACGCATAACGCATAACGCATAACGCATAACGCATAACGCATAACGCATAACGCATATCGCATAACGCATAACGCATAACGCATAACGCATGGCGCATAACTCAAAATGCATAACGCATAACGCATAACGCATAACGCATAACGCATAACGCATAACACATAACGCATAACGCATAACTCACAACGCATATCGCATAACGCATAACGCACAACGCATATCGCATAACGCATAACGCATAACGCATGGCGCATAACTCAAAATGCATAACGCATAACGCATAACGCATAACGCATAACGCATAACGCATAACGCATAACGCATAACGCATAACGCATAACGCATAACGCATAACGCATAACGCATAACGCATAACGCATAACGCATAACGCATAACGCATAACGCATAACGCATAACGCATAACGCATAACGCATAACGCACAACGCATATCGCATAACGCATAACGCATAACGCATAACGCCTAACGGATCAGGCATAACGCATAACGCATAACGCATAACGCATAACGCCTTACGGATCAGGCATAACGCATAACGCATAATGCATAACGCATAACGCATAACGCATAACGCATAACGCATAACGCATAACGCATAACGCATAACACATAACGCATAACGCATAACGCATAACGCATAACGCATAACGCATAACGCATAACGCATAACGCAAGTCGGATCACTCATAGCGCATAACGCATAACGCATAAAGCATAAAGCATAACGTATAACGCATAACGCATATCGCATAACGCATAACGCATAACGCATAACGCATAACGCATAACGCATAACGCATAACGCATAACGCATAACGCATAACGCATAACGCATAACGCATAACGCATAACGCATAACGCATAACGCACAACGCATATCGCATAACGCATAACGCAAAACGCATGGCGCATACCTCAAAATGCATAACGCATAACGCATAACGCATAACGCATAACGCATAACACATAACGCATAACGCATAACGCATAACGCACAACGCATATCGCATAACGCATAACGCATAACGCGTAACGCATGGCGCATAACTCAAAATGCAAAACGCATAACGCATAACGCAAACGTATAACGCACAACGCATAACGAATACAGCAAAACGCATAATGCTTAACGCATAACGGATCACGCATAACGCATAACGCACAACGCATATCGCATAACGCATAACGCATAACGCACAACGCATATCGCATAACGCATAACGCATGGCGCATAACTCAAAATGCATAACGCATAACGCATAACGCATAACGCATAACGCAAACGTATAACGCACAACGCATAACGAATACAGCAAAACGCATAATGATTAACGCATAACGGATCACGCCTAACGCATAACGCATAACGCATAACGCATATCGCATAACGCATAACGCATAACGCATAACGCATGGCGCATAACTCAAAATGCATAACGCATAACGTATAACGCATAACGCATAACGCATAACGCATAACGCAGAACGCATAACGCATAACGCATAACGCATAACGCATAACGCATAACGCATAACGCACAACGCATATCGCATAACGCATAACGCACAACGCATATCGCATAACGCATAACGCATAACGCATGGCGCATAACTCAAAATGCATAACGCATAACGCATAACGCATAACACATAACGCATAACGCATAACGCATAACGCATAACGCATAACGCATAACGCATAACGCATAACGCATAACGCATAACGCATAACGCATAACGCATAACGCATAACGCATAACGCATAACGCATAACGCATAACGCATAACGCATAACGCATAACGCATAACGCATAACGCATAACGCATAACGCACAACGCATATCGCATAACGCATAACGCATAACGCATAACGCATAACGCATAACGCATAACGCATAACGCATAACGCATAACGCATAACGCATAACGCATAACGCATAACGTATAACGCATAACGCATAACGCACAACGCATATCGCATAACGCATAACGCATAACGCATAACGCATAACGCATAACGCACAACGCATAACGCATAACGCATAACGCATAACGCATAACGCATAACGCATAACGCACAACGCATATCGCATAACGCATAACGCATAACGCATAACGCATAACGCATATCGAATAACGCATAACGTGTGACTCATAACGCATAACGCATAAAGCATAATGCATAACGCATAACGCATAACGCATAACGCATAACGCATAACGCATAACGCATATCGAATAACGCATAACGTGTGACTCATAACGCATAACGCATAAAGCATAATGCATAACGCATAACGCATAACGCATAACGCATAACGCATAACGCATAACGCACAACGCATATCGCATAACGCATAACGCATAACGCATAACGCATGGCGCATAACTCAAAATGCATAACGCATAACGCATATCGCATAACGCATAACGCATAACGCATAACGCATAACGCATAACGCATAACGCATAACGCATAACGCATAACGCATAACGCATAACGCATAACGCATAACGCATAACGCATAACGCATAACGCATAACGCATAACGCATAACGCATAACGCATAACGCACAACGCATATCGCATAACGCATAACGCATAACGCACAACGCATATCGCATAACGCATAACGCATAACGCATAACGCATGGCGCATAACTCAAAATGCATAACGCATAACGCATAACGCATAACGCATAACGCATAACGCATAACGCATAACGCACAACGCAAATCGCATAACGCATAACGCATAACGAATGGCGCATAACTGAAAATGCATAACGCATAACGCATAACGCATAACGCAAACGTATAACGCACAACGCATAACGAATACAGCAAATCGCATAATGCTTAACGCATAACGGATCACGCATGACGCATAACGCACAACGCATATCGCATAACGCATAACGCATAACGCATAACGCATGGCGCATAACTCAAAATGCATAACGCATAACGCACAACGCATATCGCATAACGTACAACGTATAACGCATAACGCATAACGCATAACGCATAACGCATAACGCATAACGCATAACGCATAACGCATAACGCATAACGCATAACGCATAACGCATAACGCATAACGCATAACGCATAACGCATATCGCATAATGCATAACGCATAACGCATAACGCATAACGTATAACGCAAAACGCATGACGCATAACGTTACCGCATAAGGCTTTATGCATGATGCATATCGCATAACGCATAACGCATAACGCATAACTCATAACGTATAACGCATAACGCATAATGCATAACGCATAACGCATAACGCATAACGCACAACGCAAACGTATAACGCACAACGCATAATGCATAACGCATAACGCATAACGCATAACGCATGGCCCATAACGCAAAATGCATAACGCATAACGCATAACGCACAACGCATATCGCATAACGCATAACGCATAACGCATAACGCATGGCGCATAACTCAAAATGCATAACGCATAACGCATAACGCATAACGCATAACGCATAACGCATAACGCATAACGCATAACGCATAACGCATAACGCATAACGCATAACGCATAACGCATAACGCCTAACGCATAACGCATAACGCATAACGCATAACGCATAACGCACAACGCATATCGCATAACGTATAACGCAAAACGCATAACGCATAACGCATAACCCATAACGCATAACGCATGTTGGATCACTCATAACGCATAACGCATAACGCATAAAGCATAAAGCATAACGTATAACGCATAACGCATATCGCATAACGCATAACGCATAACCCATAACGCATAACGCATAACGCATAACGCATAACGCATAACGCATAACGCATAACGCATAACGTATAACGCATAACGCATAACGCATAACGCATAACGCATAACGCATAACGCATAACGCATAACGCATAACGCATAACGCATAACGCATAACGCATAACGCATAACGCACAACGCATATCGCATAACGCATAACGCATAACGCAAAACGCATGGCGCATAACTCAAAATGCATAACGCATAACGCATAACGCATAACGCATAACGCATAACGCATAACGCATAACGCATAACGCATAACGCATAATGCACAACGCATATCGCATAACGCATAACGCACAACGCATATCGCATAACGCATAACGCACAACGCATATCGCATAACGCATAACGCATAACGCATAACGCATGGCGCATAACTCAAAATGCATAACGCATAACGCATAACGCATAACGCATAACGCATAACGCATAACGCATAACGCATAACGCATAACGCATAACGCATAACGCATAACGCATAACGCATAACGCATAACGCATAACGCCTAACGGATCAGGCATAACGCATAACGCATAATGCATAACACATAACGCATAACGCATAACGCATAACGCATAACGCATAACGCATAACGCATAACGCATAACGCCTTACGGATCAGGCATAACGCATAACGCATAATGCATAACACATAACGCATACCGCATAACGCATAACGCATAACGCATAACGCATAACACATAACGCATAACGCATAACGCATAACGCATAACGCATAACGCATAGCGCAAATGTATAACGCACAACGCATAACGAATACAGCAAAACGCATAACGCATAACGCATAACGCATAACGCATAACGCATAACGCACAAAGCATATCGCATAACGCATAACGCATAACGCGTAACGCATGGCGCATAACTCAAAATGCAAAACGCATAACGCATAACGCATAACGCAAACGTATAACCCACAACGCATAACGAATACAGCAAAACGCATAATGCTTAACGCATAACGCATAACGCATAACGCATAACGCATAACGCATAACGCATAACGTATAACGCATAACGCATAACGCATAACGCATAACGCATAACGCATAACGCATAACGCATAACGCATAACGCATAACGCATAACGCATAACGCACAACGCATATCGCATAACGCATAACGCATAACGCAAAACGCATGGCGCATAACTCAAAATGCATAACGCATAACGCATAACGCATAACGCATAATGCATAACGCATAACGCATAACGCATAACGCATAACGCATAACGCATAACGCATAACGCATAATGCACAACGCATATCGCATAACGCATAACGCACAACGCATATCGCATAACGCATAACGCACAACGCATATCGCATAACGCATAACGCATAACGCATAACGCATGGCGCATAACTCAAAATGCATAACGCATAACGCATAACGCATAACGCATAACGCATAACGCATAACGCATAACGCATAACGCATAACGCATAACGCATAACGCATAACGCATAACGCATAACGCATAACGCACAACGCATATCGCATAACGCATAACGCATAATCCATAACGCATGGCGCATAACTCAAAATGCATAACGCATAACGCATAACGCATAACGCAAACGTATAACGCACAACGCATAACGAATACAGCAAAACGCATAATGCTTAACGCATAACGGATCACGCATAACGCATAACGCACAACGCATATCGCATAACGCATAACGCATAACGCATAACGCATGGCGCATAACTCAAAATGCATAACGCATAACGCATAACGCATAACGCATAACGCATAACGCATAACGCATAACGCATAACGCATAACGCATAACGCACTACGCACATCGCATAACGCATAACGCATGGCGCATAACTCAAAATGCATAACGCATAACGCATAACGCATAACGCATAACGCAAACGTATAACGCACAACGCATAACGAATACAGCAAAACGCATAATGCTTAACGCATAACGGATCACGCATAACGCATAAGGCATAACGCATAACGCATAACGCATATCGAATAACGCATAACGTGTAACTCATAACGCATAACGCATAAAGCATAATGCTTAACGCATAACGCATAACGCTTATCGCATAACGCATAAGGCATAACGCATAACGCATAACGCATATCGAATAACGCATAACGTGTAACTCATAACGCATAACGCATAAAGCATAATGCTTAACGCATAACGCATAACGCTTATCGCATAACGCATAACTCAAAATGCATAACGCATAACGCATAACGCATAACGCAAACGTATAACGCACAACGCATAACGAATACAGCAAAACGCATAATGCTTAACGCATAACGGATCACGCATAACGCATAAGGCATAACGCATAACGCATATCGCATAACGCATAACGCATAACGCATAACGCATGGCGCATAACTCAAAATGCATAACGCATAACGCATAACGCATAACGCATAACGCATAACGCACAACGCATAACGCATAACGCATAACGCATGGCGCATAACGCATAACGCATAACGCACATCGCATATCGCATAACGCATAACGCACAACGCATATCGCATAACGCATAACGCATAACGCATAACGCATGGCGCATGACTCAAAATGCATAACGCATAACGCATAACGCATAACGCATAACGCATAACGCATAACGCATACCGCATAACGCATAACGCATAACGCATAACGCATAACGCATAACGCATAACGCATAACGCATAACGCATAACGCATAACGCATAACGCATAACGCATAACGCACAACGCATATCGCATAACGCATAACGCATAATGCATAACGCATGGCGCATAACTCAAAATGCATAACGCATAACGCATAACGCATGTCGGATCACTCATAACGCATAACGCATAACGCATAAAGCATAAAGCATAACGTATAACGCATAACGCATATCGCATAACGCATAACGCATAACCCATAACGCATAACGCATAACGCATAACGCATAACGCATAACGCATAACGCATAACGCATAACGCATAACGCATAACGCATAACGCATAACGCATAACGCATAACGCATAACGCATAACGCATAACGCATAACGCATAACGCATAACGCATAACGCATAACGCATAACGCATAACGCATAACGCATAACGCATAACGCATAACGCATAACGCATAGCGCATAACGCATAACGCATAACGCAAAACGCATAACGCATAACGCATAACGCATAACGCCTAACGGATCAGGCATAACGCATAACGCATAATGCATAACACATAACGCATAACGCATAACGCATAACGCATAACGCATAACGCATAACGCATAACGCATAACGCCTTACGGATCAGGCATAACGCATAACGCATAATGCATAACACATAACGCATACCGCATAACGCATAACGCATAACGCATAACGCATAACACATAACGCATAACGCATAACGCATAACGCATAACGCATAGCGCAAACGTATAACGCACAACGCATAACGAATACAGCAAAACGCATAACGCATAACGCATAACGCATAACGCATAACGCATAACGCACAAAGCATATCGCATAACGCATAACGCATAACGCGTAACGCATGGCGCATAACTCAAAATGCAAAACGCATAACGCATAACGCATAACGCAAACGTATAACCCACAACGCATAACGAATACAGCAAAACGCATAATGCTTAACGCATAACGGATCACGCATAACGCATAACGCACAACGCATATCGCATAACGCATAACGCATAACGCACAACGCATATCGCATAACGCATAACGCATAACGCACAACGCATATCGCATAACGCATAACGCATGGCGCATAACTCAAAATGCATAACGCATAACGCATAACGCATAACGCATAACGCAAACGTATAACGCACAACGCATAACGAATACAGCAAAACGCATAATGCTTAACGCATAACGGATCACGCATAACGCATAACGCATAACGCATAACGCATAACGCATAACGCATAATGCATAACGCATAACGCATAACGCATAACGCATGGCGCATAACTCAAAATGCATAACGCATAACGCATAACGCATAACGCATAACGCATAACGCATAACACATAACGCATAACGCATAACTCACAACGCATATCGCATAACGCATAACGCACAACGCATATCGCATAACGCATAACGCATAACGCATGGCGCATAACTCAAAATGCATAACGCATAACGCATAACGCATAACGCATAACGCATAACGCATAACGCATAACGCATAACGCATAACGCATAACGCATAACGCATAACGCATAACGCATAACGCATAACGCATAACGCATAACGCATAACGCATAACGCATAACGCATAACGCATAACGCATAACGCATAACGCATAACGCATAACGCATAACGCATAACGCATAACGCATAACGCATATCGCATAACGCATAACGCACAACGCAAATCGCATAACGCATAACGCATAACGAATGGCGCATAACTGAAAATGCATAACGCATAACGCATAACGCATAACGCAAACGTATAACGCACAACGCATAACGAATACAGCAAATCGCATAATGCTTAACGCATAACGGATCACGCATGACGCATAACGCACAACGCATATCGCATAACGCATAACGCATAACGCATAACGCATGGCGCATAACTCAAAATGCATAACGCATAACGCACAACGCATATCGCATAACGTACAACGTATAACGCATAACGCATAACGCATAACGCATAACGCATAACGCATAACGCATAACGCATAACGCATAACGCATAACGCATAACGCATAACGCATAACGCATAACGCATAACGCATAACGCATAACGCATATCGCATAATGCATAACGCATAACGCATAACGCATAACGTATAACACAAAACGCATAACGCATAACGTTACCGCATAAGGCTTTATGCATGATGCATATCGCATAACGCATAACGCATAACGCATAACTCATAACGTATAACGCATAACGCATAATGCATAACGCATAACGCATAACGCATAACGCACAACGCAAACGTATAACGCACAACGCATAATGCATAACGCATAACGCATAACGCATAACGCATGGCCCATAACGCAAAATGCATAACGCATAACGCATAACGCATAACGCATACGGCATAACGCATAACGCATAACGCATAACGCACAACGCATATCGCATAACGCATAACGCATAACGCATAACGCATGGCGCATAACTCAAAATGCATAACGCATAACGCATAACGCATAACGCATAACGCATAACGCATAACGCATAACGCATAACGCATAACGCATAACGCATAACGCATAACGCCTAACGCATAACGCATAACGCATAACGCATAACGCATAACGCATAACGCACAACGCATATCGCATAACGTATAACGCAAAACGCATAACGCATAACGCATAACCCATAACGCATAACGCATGTTGGATCACTCATAACGCATAACGCATAACGCATAAAGCATAAAGCATAACGTATAACGCATAACGCATATCGCATAACGCATAACGCATAACCCATAACGCATAACGCATAACGCATAACGCATAACGCATAACGCATAACGCATAACGCATAACGTATAACGCATAACGCATAACGCATAACGCATAACGCATAACGCATAACGCATAACGCATAACGCATAACGCATAACGCATAACGCATAACGCACAACGCATATCGCATAACGCATAACGCATAACGCAAAACGCATGGCGCATAACTCAAAATGCATAACGCATAACGCATAACGCATAACGCATAACGCATAACGCATAACGCATAACGCATAACGCATAACGCATAACGCATAACGCATAACGCACAACGCATATCGCATAACGCATAACGCACAACGCATATCGCATAACGCATAACGCACAACGCATATCGCATAACGCATAACGCATAACGCATAACGCATGGCGCATAACTCAAAATGCATAACGCATAACGCATAACGCATAAC
Organism: Lasioglossum morio; assembly: GCA_916610235.2. Taxonomy (NCBI): domain Eukaryota; kingdom Metazoa; phylum Arthropoda; class Insecta; order Hymenoptera; family Halictidae; genus Lasioglossum; species Lasioglossum morio. The sequence goes on from CAKAJA020000289.1 coordinate 4,989,208, forward strand.
GCATAACGCATAACGCATAACGCATAACGCATAACGCATAACGCATAACGCATAACGCATAACGCATAACGCATAACGCACAACGCATATCGCATAACGCATAACGCATAATCCATAACGCATGGCGCATAACTCAAAATGCATAACGCATAACGCATAACGCATAACGCAAACGTATAACGCACAACGCATAACGAATACAGCAAAACGCATAATGCTTAACGCATAACGGATCACGCATAACGCATAACGCACAACGCATATCGCATAACGCATAACGCATAACGCATAACGCATGGCGCATAACTCAAAATGCATAACGCATAACGCATAACGCATAACGCATAACGCATAACGCATAACGCATAACGCATAACGCATAACGCATAACGCATAACGCACTACGCACATCGCATAACGCATAACGCATGGCGCATAACTCAAAATGCATAACGCATAACGCATAACGCATAACGCAAACGTATAACGCACAACGCATAACGAATACAGCAAAATGCATAATGCTTAACGCATAACGGATCACGCATAACGCATAAGGCATAACGCATAACGCATATCGCATAACGCATAACGCATAACGCATAACGCATGGCGCATAACTCAAAATGCATAACGCATAACGCATAACGCATAACGCATAACGCATAACGCACAACGCATAACGCATAACGCATAACGCATGGCGCATAACGCATAACGCATAACGCACATCGCATATCGCATAACGCATAACGCACAACGCATATCGCATAACGCATAACGCATAACGCATAACGCATGGCGCATGACTCAAAATGCATAACGCATAACGCATAACGCATAACGCATAACGCATAACGCATAACGCATACCGCATAACGCATAACGCATAACGCATAACGCATAACGCATAACGCATAACGCATAACGCATAACGCATAACGCATAACGCATAACGCACAACGCATATCGCATAACGCATAACGCATAATGCATAACGCATTGCGCATAACTCAAAATTCATAACGCATAACGCATGTCGGATCACTCATAACGCATAACGCATAACGCATAAAGCATAAAGCATAACGTATAACGCATAACGCATATCGCATAACGCATAACGCATAACCCATAACGCATAACGCATAACGCATAACGCATAACGCATAACGCATAACGCATAACGCATAACGCATAACGCATAACGCATAACGCATAACGCATAACGCATAACGCATAACGCATAACGCATAACGCATAACGCATAACGCATAACGCATAACGCATAACGCATAACGCATAACGCATAACGCATAACGCATAACGCATAACGCATAACGCATAACGCATAACGCATAACGCATAGCGCATAACGCATAACGCATAACGCAAAACGCATAACGCATAACGCATAACGCATAACGCCTAACGGATCAGGCATAACGCATAACGCATAATGCATAACGCATAACGCATAACGCATAACGCATAACGCATAACGCCTTACGGATCAGGCATAACGCATAACGCATAATGCATAACACATAACGCATACCGCATAACGCATAACGCATAACGCATAACGCATAACACATAACGCATAACGCATAACGCATAACGCATAACGCATAACGCATAGCGCAAATGTATAACGCACAACGCATAACGAATACAGCAAAACGCATAACGCATAACGCATAACGCATAACGCATAACGCATAACGCACAAAGCATATCGCATAACGCATAACGCATAACGCGTAACGCATGGCGCATAACTCAAAATGCAAAACGCATAACGCATAACGCATAACGCAAACGTATAACCCACAACGCATAACGAATACAGCAAAACGCATAATGCTTAACGCATAACGGATCACGCATAACGCATAACGCACAACGCATATCGCATAACGCATAACGCATAACGCACAACGCATATCGCATAACGCATAACACATAACGCACAACGCATATCGCATAACGCATAACGCATGGCGCATAACTCAAAATGCATAACGCATAACGCATAACGCATAACGCATAACGCAAACGTATAACGCACAACGCATAACGAATACAGCAAAACGCATAATGCTTAACGCATAACGGATCACGCATAACGCATAACGCATAACGCATAACGCATAACGCATAACGCATATCGCATAACGCATAACGCATAACGCATAACGCATGGCGCATAACTCAAAATGCATAACGCATAACGCATAACGCATAACGCATAACGCATAACGCATAACACATAACGCATAACGCATAACTCACAACGCATATCGCATAACGCATAACGCACAACGCATATCGCATAACGCATAACGCATAACGCATGGCGCATAACTCAAAATGCATAACGCATAACGCATAACGCATAACGCATAACGCATAACGCATAACGCATAACGCATAACGCATAACGCATAACGCATAACGCATAACGCATAACGCATAACGCATAACGCATAACGCATAACGCATAACGCATAACGCATAACGCATAACGCATAACGCATAACGCATAACGCACAACGCATATCGCATAACGCATAACGCAAAACGCATAACGCCTAACGGATCAGGCATAACGCATAACGCATAACGCATAACGCATAACGCCTTACGGATCAGGCATAACGCATAACGCATAATGCATAACGCATAACGCATAACGCATAACGCATAACGCATAACGCATAACGCATAACGCATAACACATAACGCATAACGCATAACGCATAACGCATAACGCATAACGCATAACGCATAACGCATAACGCATAACGCAAGTCGGATCACTCATAGCGCATAACGCATAACGCATAAAGCATAAAGCATAACGTATAACGCATAACGCATATCGCATAACGCATAACGCATAACCCATAACGCATAACGCATAACGCATAACGCATAACGCATAACGCATAACGCATAACGCATAACGCATAACGCATAACGCATAACGCATAACGCACAACGCATATCGCATAACGCATAACGCAAAACGCATGGCGCATACCTCAAAATGCATAACGCATAACGCATAACGCATAACGCATAACGCATAACACATAACGCATAACGCATAACGCATAACGCACAACGCATATCGCATAACGCATAACGCATAACGCGTAACGCATGGCGCATAACTCAAAATGCAAAACGCATAACGCATAACGCATAACGCAAACGTATAACGCACAACGCATAACGAATACAGCAAAACGCATAATGCTTAACGCATAACGGATCACGCATAACGCATAACGCACAACGCATATCGCATAACGCATAACGCATAACGCACAACGCATATCGCATAACGCATAACGCATGGCGCATAACTCAAAATGCATAACGCATAACGCATAACGCATAACGCATAACGCAAACGTATAACGCACAACGCATAACGAATACAGCAAAACGCATAATGCTTAACGCATAACGGATCACGCATAACGCATAACGCATAACGCATAACGCATATCGCATAACGCATAACGCATAACGCATAACGCATGGCGCATAACTCAAAATGCATAACGCATAACGTATAACGCATAACGCATAACGCATAACGCATAACGCATAACGCATAACGCATAACGCATAACGCATAACGCATAACGCATAACGCACAACGCATATCGCATAACGCATAACGCACAACGCATATCGCATAACGCATAACGCATAACGCATGGCGCATAACTCAAAATGCATAACGCATAACGCATAACGCATAACACATAACGCATAACGCATAACGCATAACGCATAACGCATAACGCATAACGCACAACGCATAACGCATAACGCATAACGCATAACGCATAACGCATAACGCATAACGCACAACGCATATCGCATAACGCATAACGCATAACGCATAACGCATAACGCATAACGCATAACGCATAACGCATAACGCACAACGCATATCGCATAACGCATAACGCATAACGCATAACGCATAACGCATAACGCATAACGCATAACGCATAACGCATAACGCATAACGCATAACGCATAACGTATAACGCATAACGCATAACGCACAACGCATATCGCATAACGCATAACGCATAACGCATAACGCATAACGCATAACGCACAACGCATAACGCATAACGCATAACGCATAACGCATAACGCATAACGCACAACGCATATCGCATAACGCATAACGCATAAAGCATAACGCATAACGCATATCGAATAACGCATAACGTGTGACTCATAACGCATAACGCATAAAGCATAATGCATAACGCATAACGCATAACGCATAACGCATAACGCATAACGCATAACGCATATCGAATAACGCATAACGTGTGACTCATAACGCATAACGCATAAAGCATAATGCATAACGCATAACGCATAACGCATAACGCATAACGCATAACGCATAACGCACAACGCATATCGCATAACGCATAACGCATAACGCATAACGCATGGCGCATAACTCAAAATGCATAACGCATAACGCATAACGCATAACGCATAACGCATAACGCATAACGCATAACGCATAACGCATAACGCATAACGCATAACGCATAACGCATAACGCATAACGCATAACGCATAACGCATAACGCATAACGCATAACGCATAACGCATAACGCATAACGCATAACGCATAACGCATAACGCACAACGCATATCGCATAACGCATAACGCATAACGCACAACGCATATCGCATAACGCATAACGCATAACGCATAACGCATGGCGCATAACTCAAAATGCATAACGCATAACGCATAACGCATAACGCATAACGCATAACGCATAACGCACAACGCAAATCGCATAACGCATAACGCATAACGAATGGCGCATAACTGAAAATGCATAACGCATAACGCATAACGCATAACGCAAACGTATAACGCACAACGCATAACGAATACAGCAAATCGCATAATGCTTAACGCATAACGCATAACGCATGACGCATAACGCACAACGCATATCGCATAACGCATAACGCATAACGCATAACGCATGGCGCATAACTCAAAATGCATAACGCATAACGCACAACGCATATCGCATAACGTACAACGTATAACGCATAACGCATAACGCATAACGCATAACGCATAACGCATAACGCATAACGCATAACGCATAACGCATAACGCATAACGCATAACGCATAACGCATAACGCATAACGCATAACGCATAACGCATAACGCATATCGCATAATGCATAACGCATAACGCATAACGCATAACGTATAACGCAAAACGCATAACGCATAACGTTACCGCATAAGGCTTTATGCATGATGCATATCGCATAACGCATAACGCATAACGCATAACTCATAACGTATAACGCATAACGCATAATGCATAACGCATAACGCATAACGCATAACGCACAACGCAAACGTATAACGCACAACGCATAATGCATAACGCATAACGCATAACGCATAACGCATGGCCCATAACGCAAAATGCATAACGCATAACGCATAACGCATAACGCATACGGCATAACGCATAACGCATAACGCATAACGCACAACGCATATCGCATAACGCATAACGCATAACGCATAACGCATGGCGCATAACTCAAAATGCATAACGCATAACGCATAACGCATAACGCATAACGCATAACGCATAACGCATAACGCATAACGCATAACGCATAACGCATAACGCATAACGCATAACGCATAACGCCTAACGCATAACGCATAACGCATAACGTATAACGCATAACGCATAACGCATAACGCATAACGCATAACGCATAACGCATAACGCATAACGCATAACGCATAACGCATAACGCATAACGCATAACGCACAACGCATATCGCATAACGCATAACGCATAACGCAAAACGCATGGCGCATAACTCAAAATGCATAACGCATAACGCATAACGCATAACGCATAACGCATAACGCATAACGCATAACGCATAACGCATAACGCATAACGCATAACGCATAATGCACAACGCATATCGCATAACGCATAACGCACAACGCATATCGCATAACGCATAACGCACAACGCATATCGCATAACGCATAACGCATAACGCATAACGCATGGCGCATAACTCAAAATGCATAACGCATAACGCATAACGCATAACGCATAACGCATAACGCATAACGCATAACGCATAACGCATAACGCATAACGCATAACGCATAACGCATAACGCATAACGCACAACGCATATCGCATAACGCATAACGCATAATCCATAACGCATGGCGCATAACTCAAAATGCATAACGCATAACGCATAACAATAACGCAAACGTATAACGCACAACGCATAACGAATACAGCAAAACGCATAATGCTTAACGCATAACGGATCACGCATAACGCATAACGCACAACGCATATCGCATAACGCATAACGCATAACGCATAACGCATGGCGCATAACTCAAAATGCATAACGCATAACGCATAACGCATAACGCATAACGCATAACGCATAACGCATAACGCATAACGCATAACGCATAACGCATAACGCACTACGCACATCGCATAACGCATAACGCATGGCGCATAACTCAAAATGCATAACGCATAACGCATAACGCATAACGCATAACGCAAACGTATAACGCACAACGCATAACGAATACAGCAAAACGCATAATGCTTAACGCATAACGGATCACGCATAACGCATAAGGCATAACGCATAACGCATAACGCATATCGAATAACGCATAACGTGTAACTCATAACGCATAACGCATAAAGCATAATGCTTAACGCATAACGCATAACGCTTATCGCATAACGCATAAGGCATAACGCATAACGCATAACGCATATCGAATAACGCATAACGTGTAACTCATAACGCATAACGCATAAAGCATAATGCTTAACGCATAACGCATAACGCTTATCGCATAACGCATAACTCAAAATGCATAACGCATAACGCATAACGCATAACGCAAACGTATAACGCACAACGCATAACGAATACAGCAAAACGCATAACGGATCACGCATAACGCATAAGGCATAACGCATAACGCATATCGCATAACGCATAACGCATAACGCATAACGCATGGCGCATAACTCAAAATGCATAACGCATAACGCATAACGCATAACGCATAACGCATAACGCACAACGCATAACGCATAACGCATAACGCATGGCGCATAACGCATAACGCATAACGCACATCGCATATCGCATAACGCATAACGCACAACGCATATCGCATAACGCATAACGCATAACGCATAACGCATGGCGCATAACTCAAAATGCATAACGCATAACGCATAACGCATAACGCATAACGCATAACGCATAACGCATACCGCATAACGCATAACGCATAACGCATAACGCATAACGCATAACGCATAACGCATAACGCATAACGCATAACGCATAACGCATAACGCATAACGCACAACGCATATCGCATAACGCATAACGCATAATGCATAACGCATGGCGCATAACTCAAAATTCATAACGCATAACGCATAACGCATAACGCAAACGTATAACGCACAACGCATAACGAATACAGCAAAACGCATAATGCTTAACGCATAACGGATCACGCATAACGCATAACGCACAACGCATATCGCATAACGCATAACGCATAACGCATAACGCATGGCGCATAACTCAAAATGCATAACGCATAACGCATAACGCATAACGCATAACGCATAACGCATAACGCATAACGCATAACGCACAACGCACATCGCATAACGCATAACGCATGGCGCATAACTCAAAATGCATAACGCATAACGCACAACGCATAACGCATAACGCAAACGTATAACGCACAACGCATAACGAATACAGCAAAACGCATAATGCTTAACGCATAACGGATCACGCATAACGCATAAGGCATAACGCATAACGCATAACGCATATCGAATAACGCATAACGTGTAACTCATAACGCATAACGCATAAAGCATAATGCTTAACGCATAACGCATAACGCTTATCGCATAACGCATAACTCAAAATGCATAACGCATAACGCATAACGCATAACGCAAACGTATAACGCACAACGCATAACGAATACAGCAAAACGCATAATGCTTAACGCATAACGGATCACGCATAACGCATAAGGCATAACGCATAACGCATATCGCATAACGCATAACGCATAACGCATAACGCATGGCGCATAACTCAAAATGCATAACGCATAACGCATAACGCATAACGCATAACGCATAACGCACAACGCATATCGGATAACGTATAACGCATAACGCAAACGTATAACGCACAACGCATAACGAATACAGCAAAACGCATAATGCTTAACGCATAACGGATCACGCATAACGCATAATGCATAAAGCATAACGTATAACGCATAACGCATATCGCATAAAGCATAACGCATAACCCATAACGCATAACGCATAACGCATAACGCATAACGCATAACGCATAACGCATAACGCATAACGCATAACGCATAACGCATAACGCATAACGCATAACGCATAACGCATAACGCATAACGCATAACGCATAACGCATAACGCATAACGCATAACGCATAACGCATAACGCATAACGCATAACGCATAACGCATAACGCATAACGCATAACGCATAACGCATAACGCATAACGCATAACGCATAGCGCATAACGCATAACGCATAACGCATAACGCATAACGCATAACGAATAACGCATAACGCATAACGCATAACGCCTAACGGATTAGGCATAACGCATAACGCATAATGCATAACACATAACGCATAACGCATAACGCATAACGCATAACGCATAACGCATAACGCATAACGCATAACGCATAACGCATAACGCCTTACGGATCAGGCATAACGCATAACGCATAATGCATAACACATAACGCATAACGCATAACGCATAACGCATAACGCATAACGCATAACGCATAACGCATAACGCATAACGCATAACGCATAACGCATAACGCATAACACATAACGCATAACGCATAACGCATAACGCATAACGCATAACGCATAACGCATAACGCATAACGCAAGTCGGATCACTCATAGCGCATAACGCATAACGCATAAAGCATAAAGCATAACGTATAACGCATAACGCATATCGCATAACGCATAACGCATAACCCATAACGCATAACGCATAACGCATAACGCATAACGCATAACGCATAACGCATAACGCATAACGCATAACGCATAACGCATAACGCATAACGCATAACGCATAACGCATAACGCACAACGCATATCGCATAACGCATAACGCAAAACGCATGGCGCATACCTCAAAATGCATAACGCATAACGCATAACGCATAACGCATAACGCATAACACATAACGCATAACGCATAACGCATAACGCACAACGCATATCGCATAACGCATAACGCATAACGCGTAACGCATGGCGCATAACTCAAAATGCAAAACGCATAACGCATAACGCATAACGCAAACGTATAACGCACAACGCATAACGAATACAGCAAAACGCATAATGCTTAACGCATAACGGATCACGCATAACGCATAACGCACAACGCATATCGCATAACGCATAACGCATAACGCACAACGCATATGGCATAACGCATAACGCATAACGCACAACGCATATCGCATAACGCATAACGCATGGCGCATAACTCAAAATGCATAACGCATAACGCATAACGCATAACGCATAACGCAAACGTATAACGCACAACGCATAACGAATACAGCAAAACGCATAATGCTTAACGCATAACGGATCACGCATAACGCATAACGCATAACGCATAACGCATAACGCATAACGCATAACGCATAACGCATAACGCATAACGCATAACGCATGGCGCATAACTCAAAATGCATAACGCATAACGCATAACGCATAACGCATAACGCATAACGCATAACACATAACGCATAACTCATAACTCACAACGCATATCGCATAACGCATAACGCACAACGCATATCGCATAACGCATAACGCATAACGCATGGCGCATAACTCAAAATGCATAACGCATAACGCATAACGCATAACGCATAACGCATAACGCATAACGCATAACGCATAACGCATAACGCATAACGCATAACGCATAACGCATAACGCATAACGCATAACGCATAAAGCATAACGCATAACGCATAACGCATAACGCATAACGCATAACGCATAACGCATAACGCACAACGCATATCGCATAACGCATAACGCATAACGCATAACGCATAACGCATAACGCATAACGCATGACGTATAACGCATAACGCATAACGCACAACGCATATCGCATAAAGCATAACGCATAACGCATAACGCATGGCGCATAACTCAAAATGCATAACGCATAACGCATAACGCATAACGCATAACGCATAACGCATAACGCATAACGCATAACGCATAACGCATAACGCATAACGCATAACGCATAACGCATAACGAATAACGCATATCGCATAACGCATAACGCATAATCGATAACGCATGGCGCATAACTCAAAATGCATAACGCATAACGCATAACGCATAACGCAAACGTATAACGCACAACGCATAACGAATACAGCAAAACGCATAATGCTTAACGCATAACGGATCACGCATAACGCATAACGCACAACGCATATCGCATAACGCATAACGCATAACGCATAACGCATGGCGCATAACTCAAAATGCATAACGCATAACGCATAACGCATAACGCATAACGCATAACGCATAACGCATAACGCATAACGCATAACGCATAACGCATAACGCATAACGCATAACGCACTACGCACATCGCATAACGCATAACGCATGGCGCATAACTCAAAATGCATAACGCATAACGCATAACGCATAACGCATAACGCAAACGTATAACGCACAACGCATAACGAATACAGCAAAACGCATAATGCTTAACGCATAACGGATCACGCATAACGCATAAGGCATAACGCATAACGCATAACGCATATCGAATAACGCATAACGTGTAACTCATAACGCATAACGCATAAAGCATAATGCTTAACGCATAACGCATAACGCTTATCGCATAACGCATAAGGCATAACGCATAACGCATAACGCATATCGAATAACGCATAACGTGTAACTCATAACGCATAACGCATAAAGCATAATGCTTAACGCATAACGCATAACGCTTATCGCATAACGCATAACTCAAAATGCATAACGCATAACGCATAACGCATAACGCAAACGTATAACGCACAACGCATAACGAATACAGCAAAACGCATAATGCTTAACGCATAACGGATCACGCATAACGCATAAGGCATAACGCATAACGCATATCGCATAACGCATAACGCATAACGCATAACGCATGGCGCATAACTCAAAATGCATAACGCATAACGCATAACGCATAACGCATAACGCAAACGTATAACGCACAACGCATAACGAATACAGCAAAACGCATAATGCTTAACGCATAACGGATCACGCATAACGCATAACGCATAACGCATAACGCATAACGCATAACGCATATCGCATAACGCATAAACCATAACGCATAACGCATGGCGCATAACTCAAAATGCATAACGCATAACGCATAACGCATAACGCATAACGCATAACACATAACGCATAACGCATAACTCACAACGCATATCGCATAACGCATAACGCACAACGCATATCGCATAACGCATAACGCATAACGCATGGCGCATAACTCAAAATGCATAACGCATAACGCATAACGCATAACGCATAACGCATAACGCATAACGCATAACGCATAACGCATAACGCATAACGCATAACGCATAACGCATAACGCATAACGCATAACGCATAACGCATAACGCATAACGCATAACGCATAACGCATAACGCACAACGCATAACGCATAACGCACAACGCATATCGCATAACGCATAACGCATAACGCATAACGCATAACGCATAACGTATAACGCATAACGCATAACGCACAACGCATATCGCATAAAGCATAACGCATAATGCATAACGCATGGCGCATAACTCAAAATGCATAACGCATAACGCATAACGCATAACGCAAACGTATAACGCACAACGCATAACGAATACAGCAAAACGCATAATGCTTAACGCATAACGGATCACGCATAACGCATAAGGCATAACGCATAACGCATAAAGCATATCGAATAACGCATAACGTGTAACTCATAACGCATAACGCATAAAGCATAATGCTTAACGCATAACGCATAACGCATAACGCATAACGCATAACGCATAACGCATAACGCATAACGCATAACGCATAACGCATAACGCATAACGCATAACGCATAACGCATAACGCACAACGCATATCGCATAACGCATAACGCATAACGCACAACGCATATCGCATAACGCATAACGCATAACGCATAACGCATGGCGCATAACTCAAAATGCATAACGCATAACGCATAACGCATAACGCATAACGCATAACGCACAACGCAAATCGCATAACGCATAACGCATAACGCATAACGAATGGCGCATAACTGAAAATGCATAACGCATAACGCATAACGCAAACGTATAACGCACAACGCATAACGAATACAGCAAAACGCATAATGCTTAACGCATAACGGATCACGCATAACGCATAACGCACAACGCATATCGCATAACGCATAACGCATAATGTTAGAGTACCAGGAAAGCAAAACACTTATTCACAAACTAGTCACTTCTTTATTCCCCTAAGGGGCTTCGTCTATACATTAATAGAAAATAACAACTGTGTTAAACAGAAGATGTATGAATTAACAATAAACACTCTCGTAGTAGAGCCTTTATTTATAGAGTAGATAATTCCCGAATAGTCGCGGGAAGCCGGAGATGCTTCTAATTCAAGTACCGGTCAGTAGACGCTCGATAGTTAAATTAGAACCGAGATTTTTGCAAGAGTCGCAAGAGACATTCGATAACGAACTGGACGTCGGATCATTTGGCGGACACTCGTCACCGTTGAGTGTTATGATCGATGGATCGAACGTGGGATCCACCAATCAGACCCGGGCTCCGCGGGCGATAATCGATCTGTATTGATCTCGACGGTGATAACCAATGAGTCCGCGAGTTGATTCTCGATCGTCAGCTCTCGCAGTTACGCGGAGTTACCCAATAGAGTGTTGCCACTCGTTATCGATACGCGATCGCCGCTGATCCATTCAGCCAATCCCAAACATTCCGCCCGCCTCGTCAGCTATTGACGAAACTGAGCAGAAGATTAGCCAATCAGAGGCTCGATAACAACCGCGAGTCGGATAGCTGAATGGGACAGCAACGTGCGTCGTAGTAAGTGAAATGCGTAGTAACGTGAAAGTGATGTGATGTAAAGTGATTACAATGTCGGTGAACAGTACTAGAGGTGAGTGAAATGCATAATGATACCTGCATGAAGTAAAGTGAAACGAGAATTGATTAGAATGTACATAATCACTGATCGGGAGACTCGCTTGCGAGTCCAGTCTCGTCGGCTTCTCCCGTGTTCTTTTCCTCGTCGTCCGGTGTCAACAGAGGGATTAATTTGTGTGCCGGCCGTAGAAAAGTAGTGGTGGCTGTACGAACCGTGGCGACTCGGGCTGTGCCATCTGGTCCCAAGTGAACGTGAACAACTCGAGCAAGTGGCCATTGCGTAGGAGGTAAAATTTCGCTTTTAATCAGACAGAGAAGCCCGGGACTGATCAAGACATTGTCCTTTCGCCACTTGACTCTTGTTTGCAACGTGTTCAGGTACTCCTGAGACCAGCGCCGCCAGAAATGTTGTTGCAGTTGTTGCATTAACTGCCATCGTGATAACCGCGACACGGGAAGCTCCTCGAGACTGGGCTCTGGAATCGCGATAAGCGGTTCCCCGATCAGAAAATGACCCGGTGTCAGGGCAGCTGGATCCTCCGGGTCGTCGGACAATGGTTGTAAGGGCCTGGAATTCAGACAAGCTTCGATACCGGCTAGGAGCGTGGTCAGCTCCTCAAACGTCAGTCGCTGCTCGCCGATGATTCTGCGGAGGTGGTGCTTCACGGATTTGACTGCCGCCTCCCAGATTCCTCCAAAGTGTGGAGCAGATGGTGGATTGAATTTCCACGAAATTCCTTCCCTGGAAGCTGCATCGAACGGGCCACTTCCCTGTTGATTCGCCGCTTGCAGAAGTTCACGTAGCTCGTGATCGGCGCCTACGAAATTCCGGCCGCAGTCGCTGTACAGCTCCAAGCATTTTCCCCGCCGAGACGTGAATCTCTTCAGTGCAGCCAGAAAGCTCTCGGTTGAGGCGTCCGATACAGCTTCCAGGTGCACAGCTTTAGTGGTCAAGCAAATGAAGACAGCGACGTAGCCTTTTGATGTGAGCTGACCACGTCCACGACCCCGGCCGGCTCGAAGTTGCATTGGACCCGCATAGTCGATTCCAGACCTAAAAAATGGACGACTTGGTGTTACTCGAGCGGATGGGAGATTTCCCATTTTTGGCTGGGCAGTTTGCCCTTTCCAGCGAATACAAACTGTACATTGACCGATACATTTCTTTACCAGTTGTCGACCCCGGAGAATCCAGCACTCCTGGCGTAGCGTAGCCAGGGTAAGCTGTGTCCCCCCGTGGAGGCATCGTTTGTGGGCAGCTGCGACCCACAGCTTAGCCAGAGGGGATTCGTCAGGCAGTATTGATGGATGGGTCCGATCGTACGAGAGATTGGCAGCTTGGATCCGGCCACCGACTCGTAGAACCCCGTCCGCGTCCAGAAATGGGCAGAGTTTCGCCAATCGGCTCTTGGCCGCTACGGGTTGATTCTTCCGGAGATTCGAGATGTCCTCTGGGAATACTGCTGCTTGCTCCACCCGTAGTAAGTTGCGTTTTACTTCCTGCATCTCAGAGGCTGTTATGAATGATTCCTCCTTCCTATGCTTAGGAATCCAGCGCCGACACCAGGACAGAACTCGAATAAGGCGTGTTAGACTCGAGAACCGTTCTATTAATTGGCACGAGGATCTTTCCTGTTGCCGAGTGACATGGTGGATCTCCAGTTCCTCGTCCTCAGGTGCCTCCTCCTCGGTGAGTGACTCCCAGATTGAGCCGGGTGACGAAAGCCAAGCGGGTCCTCGCCACCACAGTTCAAATGACGGAAGCTCAGCTGGTGACAAGCCTCGCGAAGCACAGTCCGCGGGATTTTCCGCGCTTTTGACATGATGCCACTGAGCTTGAGGCAGCATTCTCTGAATTTCAGCCACCCGGTTGGCGATGTACGTTGGCCAGCGGGAAGGGTGCCCTCGTATCCAGCTGAGGGTTACCGAAGAATCCGACCAGAGATGGATCCTGACGTCCTTCCAATCGAGTGCCTTGGTGACCTGCTCGACGAGTCTAGCCAACAGAAAAGCTGCACAGAGTTCCAGTCTGGGCAGAGATACTCGTTTCAAGGGTGCCACCCTTGACTTAGCAACGATCAAGGAGACTGTCGTTTCACCCTCCGCTGTCCTCGTGCGTAAATACACGACGGCTGCATAGGCGCGCTCGGAAGCATCCGAGAAACCGTGTATTTCCAGAGGCTGCCTGGAAGGGTTTGTTCCAAACCACCGAGGAACCAGAATATCCTGCAGTGCAGGGAGTTGCTGCTGAAACTGTTGCCACAGTGAGTTCTCCTTTTCCGCCAGTGGAGTGTCCCAGTCGACCTTCTGGAGCCAAAGCGACTGGATAAGCACCTTGGCCACGATTGTTACAGGCGCCAGCCAGCCGAGCGGGTCAAACAACTGCGCTGTGCCGCTGAGGACGGCGCGCTTGGTAGACCCGGAGTTTTTGAGCGATGTCACTGCTGTCACCTGAAAACAATCAGAAGAAGGGATCCACCTGATACCTAGCACGCTGTGCTGCGTTGGCGAGTCCCACTCGACTGTTCCCTTCAGTTCGTCGTCGGAGAGCTCGTCCAGAAGTCCCTTCGAGTTAGATGCCCACTTGCGAAGTGGGAAACCGCCCGCCATGAGGAGCTCGCGAATTTCCTGCTGCTTCCTCCGTGCTTCTGGCAGAGAGTCTGCCCCGGAGAGGACATCGTCCATATATATTTCCCGCAGCACTACGCGGGAGCCCAGCGGGTATCGCTCCTCTTCCATCTTGGCGAGTTGGTGCAGACTTCGAATCGCAAGGTAGGGAGCACAAGCTAACCCGTAAGTGACGGTGTTCAGCTCGTAATCTACTACTTTGCTTCCAGGTGTCGACTTCCAGACGATCCGCTGCCACTTCCGGTCTTCAGGATGTACGAGTATCTGCCGGTACATCTTTTCAATGTCCGCTGAAAAGACGAACTCGTGCATTCGCCACCTCAGTAGGACGTCGGACAGATGTAGCAGCAGATTTGGGCCCCGGAGAAGGAAGTCGTTGATGGACTTCCCGTTTGAAGAAGCCATGGATCCGTTGAATACCACCCTTAGTTTGGTGGTGGAACTGGCCTGTCGGAATACTCCGTGGTGAGGGAGATAGTACCCTTCGCTTTGGTTGAGCTGCTGGGACGGCGACATGTGTCCCAGAGACTCGTAGGCCTCCATGAAGTCGCTGTAGGCTCGATGGAGTTCGGCCGATCGACGAAACCGGCCGTCCAGAGACTCCAATGTTCGGAGTGCGATGCGGCGAGAGTCCCCCAGCACAGGCGGGCTGCTGAATGGCAGCCGGACCATGAACCGGCCATCCGGTTGACGAAGGTGGGTGACGACGAAGTGTTCTTCCGCTCTTCTATCGTCTTCCGTAGCTGGAATCGCAGACGCGATCTCCTCCTGCTCCCAGAATCTGGTTAAAAATTCTATTAACTCATGGTCAATATTACTGTGGTGTACAGGAATCTCAGAGCTACTTGCTGCGTCGTCCAATTTCTCCGAGTCGACTCCTCCCGTCAGGATCCAGCCAAGGGCAGTTTCTTGAGCTACCGGCTGGTGCGCCTGCCCTCGCCTGACACCATCTCGAAGTATTAGATTGTAGGAGTCGGCTCCCAGCAGTATGTCGACCGGATCGGCGAGATGATAGGTCGGGTCAGCTAACCTGAGACCCATCACATGTGGCCACTCGGCCACCGCGGGAAGATTGCGAGGCCGATATCGTGAGAGCTCAGGGATGATGAAGACCGGTAATTCGAGTCGATCGCCTCCGTCGTAATGCGGCGAGATGGCCAAAGTTGTTTTCCCTCGAGTGAGCTTGGCCTTGGCGCCTCCGACCCCGAGGAGAGGAATACGAGCTTGACTCCTTTTTACCCCGAGCCGCTGAGCCAAAGCCTCCGAAATGAGCGACACCTCGCTGCCAGGGTCAATGAGTGACCGAGCTTGGTAGTCCTGAACTCGAGACCCTGAAACTTTGACCCGAGCTGTAGCGAGAAGTACCGTAGACGAGCGACTCACGTGCATGGCGACGTGCTGAACAGTGGCTCCGGACGACGAAGGCTCCTTCCCAGTCGGAGCTGCCTCGTGGATCGTGGTATGGTGTTTTCCAGCACACTTTTGACACCGTTTGTTTGACTTGCATTCATTTGCTGAATGCTTTCCCAGACAGTTATAGCACAAGCTCAACTTCCGCACAGTCTCCTTCCGCTCCGAGGGAGTCTTCTCCTGGTACAAATTGCAGAAGAGAAGGAAATGCTTTCCTTGGCAGAGGCTGCAGTTTTTGACCGGAGGGCTCGATTTGGACACCTGATGGATCTTGAAGGCCCTTGCCGTCGATTTCTTGACATCGAATGTTTCCTCAGGTTGTGGTGCCTCCAGAGCTTCACAGGTATGTATGCGCCCCTCCATAAATTCCTTGAGCTGCTCTAACGTCGGGGGTTCTTTAGAGTGTCTAACCGAGTCTTCCCACTCACGTCTAGATTGCTGATCCAACCGGTCAACCGTAAGTTCGACGACCCAGTCGACAGCGTTTGTTACTGGCCGGTCGAGGTTGTCGAGAGCGTCGATCGCATCGAATGTTTCGTCGTAGAGCCGTTGCATTTCTACCGACGATTCCTTCATCATGGGAGCCAGTGACGAAAGTGCTCTAATTTGAGCTTGGACCAGTAGCCGACGATTGCTGAAGCGATTCTCCAGTTTGTCCCAAGCGACTTGGAAGTTGTCAGAGGTAGTCTTGACGTTCTTCAGAATCGCAGCGGCGCTGCCCTTCATACACGATTTCAAGTAGTGCAGGCGTTCGACCGGAGACAACGTCGCGTCGTTTACGATGAGCGACGTAAACAAATCACGGAAGGAGGGCCAGTCCTTGTAATGACCGTCGAATGTAGGCAAAGCCATTTTTGGCAACACAGCGCGTGACCTTTGCGAACCCGTTGCCTCGACCGTTTCGTTTGAAATTTGACTCGACTTGCTCGCCGATGCCGCTTCAAATTCGCTGATCCACGATCGAAGTCCAGCAGCAATTTCCAGATAGCTGTCGTGGACGTTGCTGTATTCGTCCTCCTTAAAATAACGGCTCTCAAGGAGCTTGGGTTCCCGTCTAGCCGCGGTCCTCAGTCCGGAATCGTTCGCATGGTATTCCTCCCAGTGCCGTCTGGTGCTTTCAAGATGCTCCTGAAGTAGCTGTAGAGTGATGTTAGCCTTCCCTTTCTTTTTCAGGTTGACCAGAACGCGGGAGATTCGTTGGGCTCGAAGCCGTTGATCTTCGATAAGGTCAGACATTGTTGCTATGTGGTAGAAGCACTAGTCGTGGTGAATAAAACGCTGCTTGAATTTTTAGATGACTGCAGCGCTGGATCCGGCTCGAAGGACCAAAATGTTAGAGTACCAGGAAAGCAAAACACTTATTCACAAACTAGTCACTTCTTTATTCCCCTAAGGGGCTTCGTCTATACATTAATAGAAAATAACAACTGTGTTAAACAGAAGATGTATGAATTAACAATAAACACTCTCGTAGTAGAGCCTTTATTTATAGAGTAGATAATTCCCGAATAGTCGCGGGAAGCCGGAGATGCTTCTAATTCAAGTACCGGTCAGTAGACGCTCGATAGTTAAATTAGAACCGAGATTTTTGCAAGAGTCGCAAGAGACATTCGATAACGAACTGGACGTCGGATCATTTGGCGGACACTCGTCACCGTTGAGTGTTATGATCGATGGATCGAACGTGGGATCCACCAATCAGACCCGGGCTCCGCGGGCGATAATCGATCTGTATTGATCTCGACGGTGATAACCAATGAGTCCGCGAGTTGATTCTCGATCGTCAGCTCTCGCAGTTACGCGGAGTTACCCAATAGAGTGTTGCCACTCGTTATCGATACGCGATCGCCGCTGATCCATTCAGCCAATCCCAAACACATAACGCATAACGCATGGCGCATAACTCAAAATGCATAACGCATAACGCACAACGCATATCGCATAACGTACAACGTATAACGCATAACGCATAACGCATAACGCATAACGCAAAACGCATAACGCATAACGCATAACGCATAACGCATAACGCATAACGCATAACGCATAACGCATATCGCATAATGCATAACGCATAACGCATAACGCATAACGTATAACGCAAAACGCATAACGCATAACGTTACCGCATAAGGCTTTATGCATGATGCATATCGCATAACGCATAACGCATAACGCATAACTCATAACGTATAACGCATAACGCATAATGCATAACGCATAACGCATAACGCATAACGCACAACGCAAACGTATAACGCACAACGCATAATGCATAACGCATAACGCATAACGCATAACGCATAACGCATGGCGCATAACGCAAAATGCATAACGCATAACGCATAACGCATAACGCATACGGCATAACGCATAACGCATAACGCACAACGCATATCGCATAACGCATAACGCATAACGCATAACGCATGGCGCATAACACAAAATGCATAACGCATAACGCATAACGCATAACGCATAACGCATAACGCATAACGCATAACGCATAACGCATAACGCATAACGCATAACGCATAACGCATAACACATAACGCATAACTCACAACGCATATCGCATAACGCATAACGCACAACGCATATCGCATAACGCATAACGCATAACGCATGGCGCATAACTCAAAATGCATAACGCATAACGCATAACGCATAACGCATAACGCATAACGCATAACGCATAACGCATAACGCATAACGCATAACGCATAACGCATAACGCATAACGCATAACGCATAACGCATAACGCATAACGCATAACGCATAACGCATAACGCATAACGCATAACGCATAACGCATAACGCATAACGCATAACGCACAACGCATATCGCATAACGCATAACGCATAACGCATAACGCATAACGCATAACGCATAACGCATAACGCAAAACGCATAACGCATAACGCATAACGCATAACGCCTAACGGATCAGGCATAACGCATAACGCATAATGCATAACACATAACGCATAACGCATAACGCATAACGCATAACGCATAACGCATAACGCATAACGCATAACGCATAACGCATAACGCATAACGCATAACGCATAACGCATAACGCACAACGCATATCGCATAACGCATAACGCATAACGCATAACGCATAACGCATAACGCATAACGCATAACGCAAAACGCATAACGCATAACGCATAACGCCTAACGGATCAGGCATAACGCATAACGCATAATGCATAACACATAACGCATAACGCATATCGCATAACGCATAACGCATAACGCATGGCGCATAACTCAAAATGCATAACGCATAACGCATAACGCATAACGCATAACGCATAACGCATAACGCATAACGCATAACGCATAACGCATAACGCATAACGCATAACGCATAACGCATAACGCATAACGCATAACGCATAACGCATAACGCATAACGCATAACGCATAACGCATAACGCATAACGCATAACACATAACGCATAACGCATAACTCACAACGCATATCGCATAACGCATAACGCACAACGCATATCGCATAACGCATAACGCATAACGCATGGCGCATAACTCAAAATGCATAACGCATAACGCATAACGCATAACGCATAACGCATAACGCATAACGCATAACGCATAACGCATAACGCATAACGCATAACGCATAACGCATAACGCATAACGCATAACGCATAACGCATAACGCATAACGCATAACGCATAACGCATAACGCATAACGCATAACGCATAACGCATAACGCATAACGCATAACGCATAACGCATAACGCATAACGCATGGCGCGTAACTCAAAATGCATAACGCATAACGCATAACGCAAACGTATAACGCACAACGCATAACGAATACAGCAAAACGCATAATGCTTAACGCATAACGGATCACGCATAACGCATAACGCACAACGCATAACGCATAACGCATAACGCATAACTCATAACGTATAACGCATAACGCATAATGCATAACGCATAACGCATAACGCATAACGCACAACGCAAACGTATAACGCACAACGCATAATGCATAACGCATAACGCATAACGCATAACGCATAACGCATGGCGCATAACGCAAAATGCATAACGCATAACGCATAACGCATAACGCATACGGCATAACGCATAACGCATAACGCATAACGCACAACGCATATCGCATAACGCATAACGCATAACGCATAACGCATGGCGCATAACTCAAAATGCATAACGAATAACACATAACGCATAACGCATAACGCATAACGCATAACGCATAACGCATAACTCAAAATGCATAACGCATAACGCACAACGCATATCGCATAACGTACAACGTATAACGCATAACGCATAACGCATAACGCATAACGCATAACGCATAACGCATAACGCATAACGCATAACGCATAACGCATAACGCATAACGCATAACGCATATCGCATAATGCATAACGCATAACGCATAACACATAACGCATAACGCATAACGCATAACGCATAACGCATAACGCATAGCGCAAACGTATAACGCACAACGCATAACGAATACAGCAAAACGCATAACGCATAACGCATAACGCATAACGCACAAAGCATATCGCATAACGCATAACGCATAACGCGTAACGCATGGCGCATAACTCAAAATGCAAAACGCATAACGCATAACGCATAACGCAAACGTATAACGCACAACGCATAACGAATACAGCAAAACGCATAATGCTTAACGCATAACGGATCACGCATAACGCATAACGCACAACGCATACCGCATAACGCATAACGCATAACGCACAACGCATATCGCATAACGCATAACGCATAACGCACAACGCATATCGCATAACGCATAACGCATGGCGCATAACTCAAAATGCATAACGCATAACGCATAACGCATAACGCATAACGCAAACGTATAACGCACAACGCATAACGAATACAGCAAAACGCATAATGCTTAACGCATAACGGATCACGCATAACGCATAACGCATAACGCATAACGCATAACGCATATCGCATAACGCATAACGCATAACGCATAACGCATAACGCAAACGTATAACGCACAACGCATAACGAATACAGCAAAACGCATAATGCTTAACGCATAACGGATCACGCATAACGCATAACGCACAACGCATATCGCATAACGCATGACGCATAACGCATAACGCATGGCGCATAACTCAAAATGCATAACGCATAACGCACAACGCATATCGCATAACGTACAACGTATAACGCATAACGCATAACGCATAACGCATAACGCATAACGCATAACGCATAACGCATAACGCATAACGCATAACGCATAACGCATAACGCATAACGCATAACGCATAACGCATAACGCATATCGCATAATGCATAACGCATAACGCATAACGCATAACGTATAACGCAATACGCATAACGCATAACGTTACCGCATAAGGCTTTATGCATGATGCATATCGCATAACGCATAACGCATAACGCATAACTCATAACGTATAACGCATAACGCATAATGCATAACGCATAACGCATAACGCATAACGCACAACGCAAACGTATAACGCACAACGCATAATGCATAACGCATAACGCATAACGCATAACGCATAACGCATGGCGCATAACGCAAAATGCATAACGCATAACGCATAACGCATAACGCATACGGCATAACGCATAACGCATAACGCACAACGCATATCGCATAACGCATAACGCATAACGCATAACGCATGGCGCATAACACAAAATGCATAACGCATAACGCATAACGCATAACGCATAACGCATAACGCATAACGCATAACGAATAACGCATAACGCATAACGCATAACGCATAACGCATAACGCATAACGCATAACGCATAACGCATAACGCATAACGCACAACGCATATCGCATAACGTATAACGCAAAACGCATAACGCATAACGCATAACGCATAACCCATAACGCATAACGCATGTCGGATCACTCATAACGCATAACGCATAACGCATAAAGCATAAAGCATAACGTATAACGCATAACGCATATCGCATAACGCATAACGCATAACCCATAACGCATAACGCATAACGCATAACGCATAACGCATAACGCATAACGCATAACGCATAACGCATAACGCATAACGCATAACGCATAACGCATAACGCATAACGCATAACGCATAACGCATAACGCATAACGCATAACGCATAACGCATAACGCATAGCGCATAACGCATAACGCATAACGCAAAACGCATAACGCATAACGCATAACGCATAACGCCTAACGGATCAGGCATAACGCATAACGCATAATGCATAACACATAACGCATAACGCATAACGCATAACGCATAACGCATAACGCATAACGCATAACGCATAACGCCTTACGGATCAGGCATAACGCATAACGCATAATGCATAACACATAACGCATACCGCATAACGCATAACGCATAACGCATAACGCATAACACATAACGCATAACGCATAACGCATAACGCATAACGCATAACGCATAACGCAAACGTATAACGCACAACGCATAACGAATACAGCAAAACGCATAACGCATAACGCATAACGCATAACGCATAACGCATAACGCACAAAGCATATCGCATAACGCATAACGCATAACGCGTAACGCATGGCGCATAACTCAAAATGCAAAACGCATAACGCATAACGCATAACGCAAACGTATAACGCACAACGCATAACGAATACAGCAAAACGCATAATGCTTAACGCATAACGGATCACGCATAACGCATAACGCACAACGCATATCGCATAACGCATAACGCATAACGCACAACGCATATCGCATAACGCATAACGCATAACGCACAACGCATATCGCATAACGCATAACGCATGGCGCATAACTCAAAATGCATAACGCATAACGCATAACGCATAACGCAAACGTATAACGCACAACGCATAACGAATACAGCAAAACGCATAATGCTTAACGCATAACGGATCACGCATAACGCATAACGCATACAGCAAAACGCATAATGCTTAACGCATAACGGATCACGCATAACGCATAACGCATAACGCATAACGCATAACGCATAACGCATAACGCATAACGCATAACGCATAACGCATAACGCATAACGCATAACGCATAACGCATAACGCATAACGCATAACGCATAACGCATAACGCATAACGCATAACGCATAACGCATAACGCATAACGCATAACGCACAACGCATATCGCATAACGCATAACGCATAACGCATAACGCCTAACGGATCAGGCATAACGCATAACGCATAACGCATAACGCATAACGCCTTACGGATCAGGCATAACGCATAACGCATAATGCATAACGCATAACGCATAACGCATAACGCATAACGCATAACGCATAACGCATAACGCATAACACATAACGCATAACGCATAACGCATAACGCATAACGCATAACGCATAACGCATAACGCATAACGCATAACGCAAGTCGGATCACTCATAGCGCATAACGCATAACGCATAAAGCATAAAGTATAACGTATAACGCATAACGCATATCGCATAACGCATAACGCATAACCCATAACGCATAACGCATAACGCATAACGCATAACGCATAACGCATAACGCATAACGCATAACGCATAACGCATAACGCATAACGCATAACGCATAACGCACAACGCATATCGCATAACGCATAACGCAAAACGCATGGCGCATACCTCAAAATGCATAACGCATAACGCATAACGCATAACGCATAACGCATAACGCATAACGCATAACGCATAACGCATAACGCACAACGCATATCGCATAACGCATAACGCATAACGCGTAACGCATGGCGCATAACTCAAAATGCAAAACGCATAACGCATAACGCATAACGCAAACGTATAACGCACAACGCATAACGAATACAGCAAAACGCATAATGCTTAACGCATAACGGATCACGCATAACGCATAACGCACAACGCATATCGCATAACGCATAACGCATAACGCACAACGCATATCGCATAACGCATAACGCATGGCGCATAACTCAAAATGCATAACGCATAACGCATAACGCATAACGCATAACGCAAACGTATAACGCACAACGCATAACGAATACAGCAAAACGCATAATGCTTAACGCATAACGGATCACGCATAACGCATAACGCATAACGCATATCGCATAACGCATAACGCATAACGCATAACGCATGGCGCATAACTCAAAATGCATAACGCATAACGTATAACGCATAACGCATAACGCATAACGCATAACGCATAACGCATAACGCATAACGCATAACGCATAACGCATAACGCATAACGCATAACGCACAACGCATATCGCATAACGCATAACGCACAACGCATATCGCATAACGCATAACGCATAACGCATGGCGCATAACTCAAAATGCATAACGCATAACGCATAACGCATAACGCATAACGCATAACGCATAACGCATAACGCATAACGCATAACGCATAACGCATAACGCATAACGCATAACGCATAACGCATAACGCATAACGCATAACGCATAACGCATAACGCATAACGCATAACGCATAACGCATAACGCATAACGCATAACGCATATCGCATAATGCATAACGCATAACGCATAACGCATAACGTATAACGCATAACGCATAACGCATAACGTTACCGCATAAGGCTTTATGCATGATGCATATCGCATAACGCATAACGCATAACGCATAACTCATAACGTATAACGCATAACGCATAATGCATAACGCATAACGCATAACGCATAACGCACAACGCAAACGTATAACGCACAACGCATAATGCATAACGCATAACGCATAACGCATAACGCATAACGCATAACGCATGGCCCATAACGCAAAATGCATAACGCATAACGCATAACGCATAACGCATACGGCATAACGCATAACGCATAACGCATAACGCACAACGCATATCGCATAAAGCATAACGCATAACGCATAACGCATGGCGCATAACTCAAAATGCATAACGCATAACGCATAACGCATAACGCATAACGCATAACGCATAACGCATAACGCATAACGCATAACGCATAACGCATAACGCATAACGCATAACGCATAACGCATAACGCATAACGCATAACGCATAACGCCTAACGCATAACGCATAACGCATAACGCATAACGCATAACGCATAACGCACAACGCATATCGCATAACGTATAACGCAAAACGCATAACGCATAACGCATAACCCATAACGCATAACGCATGTTGGATCACTCATAACGCATAACGCATAACGCATAAAGCATAAAGCATAACGTATAACGCATAACGCATATCGCATAACGCATAACGCATAACCCATAACGCATAACGCATAACGCATAACGCATAACGCATAACGCATAACGCATAACGCATAACGTATAACGCATAACGCATAACGCATAACGCATAACGCATAACGCATAACGCATAACGCATAACGCATAACGCATAACGCATAACGCATAACGCATAACGCACAACGCATATCGCATAACGCATAACGCATAACGCAAAACGCATGGCGCATAACTCAAAATGCATAACGCATAACGCATAACGCATAACGCATAACGCATAACGCATAACGCATAACGCATAACGCATAACGCATAACGCATAACGCAAAATGCACAACGCATATCGCATAACGCATAACGCACAACGCATATCGCATAACGCATAACGCACAACGCATATCGCATAACGCATAACGCATAACGCATGGCGCATAACTCAAAATGCATAACGCATAACGCATAACGCATAACGCATAACGCATAACGCATAACGCATAACGCATAACGCATAACGCATAACGCATAACGCATAACGCATAACGCATAACGCACAACGCATATCGCATAACGCATAACGCATAATCCATAACGCATGGCGCATAACTCAAAATGCATAACGCATAACGCATAACGCATAACGCAAACGTATAACGCACAACGCATAACGAAGTCAGCAAAACGCATAATGCTTAACGCATAACGGATCACGCATAACGCATAACGCACAACGCATATCGCATAACGCATAACGCATAACGCATAACGCATGGCGCATAACTCAAAATGCATAACGCATAACGCATAACGCATAACGCATAACGCATAACGCATAACGCATAACGCATAACGCACTACGCACATCGCATAACGCATAACGCATGGCGCATAACTCAAAATGCATAACGCATAACGCATAACGCATAACGCAAACGAATAACGCACAACGCATAACGAATACAGCAAAACGCATAATGCTTAACGCATAACGGATCACGCATAACGCATAAGGCATAACGCATAACGCATAACGCATATCGAATAACGCATAACGTGTAACTCATAACGCATAACGCATAAAGCATAATGCTTAACGCATAACGCATAACGCTTATCGCATAACGCATAAGGCATAACGCATAACGCATAACGCATATCGAATAACGCATAACGTGTAACTCATAACGCATAACGCATAAAGCATAATGCTTAACGCATAACGCATAACGCTTATCGCATAACGCATAACTCAAAATGCATAACGCATAACACATAACGCATAACGCAAACGTATAACGCACAACGCATAACGAATACAGCAAAACGCATAATGCTTAACGCATAACGGATCACGCATAACGCATAAGGCATAACGCATAACGCATATCGCATAACGCATAACGCATAACGCATAACGCATGGCGCATAACTCAAAATGCATAACGCATAACGCATAACGCATAACGCATAACGCATAACGCATAACGCACAACGCATATCGGATAACGTATAACGCAAAACGCATAACGCATAACGCATAACCCATAACGCATAACGCATAACGCATAACGCATAACGCATAACGCATAACGCACAACGCATATCGCATAACGCATAACGCATAATCCATAACGCATGGCGCATAACTCAAAATGCATAACGCATAACGCATAACGCATAACGCAAACGTATAACGCACAACGCATAACGCATAACGCAAAACGCATGGCGCATAACTCAAAATGCATAACGCATAACGCATAACGCATAACGCATAACGCATAACGCATAACGCATAACGCATAACGCATAACGCATAACGCACAAAGCATATCGCATAACGCATAACGCATAACGCGTAACGCATGGCGCATAACTCAAAATGCAAAACGCATAACGCATAACGCATAACGCAAACGTATAACGCACAACGCATAACGAATACAGCAAAACGCATAATGCTTAACGCATAACGGATCACGCATAACGCATAACGCACAACGCATATCGCATAACGCATAACGCATAACGCACAACGCATATGGCATAACGCATAACGCATAACGCACAACGCATATCGCATAACGCATAACGCATGGCGCATAACTCAAAATGCATAACGCATAACGCATAACGCATAACGCATAACGCAAACGTATAACGCACAACGCATAACGAATACAGCAAAACGCATAATGCTTAACGCATAACGGATCACGCATAACGCATAACGCATAACGCATAACGCATAACGCATAACGCATAACGCATATCGCATAACGCATAACGCATAACGCATAACGCATGGCGCATAACTCAAAATGCATAACGCATAACGCATAACGCATAACGCATAACGCATAACGCATAACACATAACGCATAACGCATAACTCACAACGCATATCGCATAACGCATAACGCACAACGCATATCGCATAAGGCATAACGCATAACGCATGGCGCATAACTCAAAATGCATAACGCATAACGCATAACGCATAACGCATAACGCATAACGCATAACGCATAACGCATAACGCATAACGCATAACGCATAACGCATAACGCATAACGCATAACGCATAACGCATAACGCATAACCAATAACGCATAACGCATAACGCATAACGCATAACGCACAACGCATATCGCATAACGCATAACGCATAACGCATAACGCATAACGCATAACGCATAACGCATAACGCATAACGTATAACGCATAACGCATAACGCACAACGCATATCGCATAAAGCATAACGCATAATGCATAACGCATGGCGCATAACTCAAAATGCATAACGCATAACGCATAACGCATAACGCAAACGTATAACGCACAACGCATAACGAATACAGCAAAACGCATAATGCTTAACGCATAACGGATCACGCATAACGCATAAGGCATAACGCATAACGCATAAAGCATATCGAATAACGCATAACGTGTAACTCATAACGCATAACGCATAAAGCATAATGCTTAACGCATAACGCATAACGCATAACGCATAACGCATAACGCATAACGCATAACGCATAAACATAACGCATAACGCATAACGCATAACGCATACCGCATAACGCATAACGCATAACGCATAACGCACAACGCATATCGCATAACGCATAACGCATAACGCACAACGCATATCGCATAACGCATAACGCATAACGCATAACGCATGGCGCATAACTCAAAATGCATAACGCATAACGCATAACGCATAACGCATAACGCATAACGCACAACGCAAATCGCATAACGCATAACGCATAACGCATAACGAATGGCGCATAACTGAAAATGCATAACGCATAACGCATAACGCATAACGCAAACGTATAACGCACAACGCATAACGAATACAGCAAAACGCATAATGCTTAACGCATAACGGATCACGCATAACGCATAACGCACAACGCATATCGCATAACGCATAACGCATAACGCATAACGCATAACGCATGGCGCATAACTCAAAATGCATAACGCATAACGCACAACGCATATCGCATAACGTACAACGTATAACGCATAACGCATAACGCATAACGCATAACGCATAACGCATAACGCATAACGCATAACGCATAACGCATAACGCATAACGCATAACGCATAACGCATATCGCATAATGCATAACGCATAACGCATAAAGCATAACGTATAACGCAAAACGCATAACGCATAACGTTACCGCATAAGGCTTTATGCATGATGCATATCGCATAACGCATAACGCATAACGCATAACTCATAACGTATAACGCATAACGCATAATGCATAACGCATAACGCATAACGCACAACGCAAACGTATAACGCACAACGCATAATGCATAACGCATAACGCATAACGCATAACGCATAACGCATGGCGCATAACGCAAAATGCATAACGCATAACGCATAACGCATAACGCATACGGCATAACGCATAACGCATAACGCACAACGCATATCGCATAACGCATAACGCATAACGCATAACGCATGGCGCATAACACAAAATGCATAACGCATAACGCATAACGCATGTCGGATCACTCATAACGCATAACGCATAACGCATAAAGCATAAAGCATAACGTATAACGCATAACGCATATCGCATAACGCATAACGCATAACCCATAACGCATAACGCATAACGCATAACGCATAACGCATAACGCATAACGCATAACGCATAACGCATAACGCATAACGCATAACGCATAACGCATAACGCATAACGCATAACGCATAACGCATAACGCATAACGCATAACGCATAACGCATAACGCATAACGCATAACGCATAACGCATAACGCATAACGCATAACGCATAACGCATAACGCATAACGCATAACGCATAACGCATAGCGCATAACGCATAACGCATAACGCAAAACGCATAACGCATAACGCATAACGCATAACGCCTAACGGATCAGGCATAACGCATAACGCATAATGCATAACACATAACGCATAACGCATAACGCATAACGCATAACGCATAACGCATAACGCATAACGCATAACGCATAACGCATAACGCATAACGCATAACGCCTTACGGATCAGGCATAACGCATAACGCATAATGCATAACACATAACGCATACCGCATAACGCATAACGCATAACGAATAACGCATAACCCATAACGCATAACGCATAACGCATAACGCATAACGCATAACGCATAGCGCAAACGTATAACGCACAACGCATAACGAATACAGCAAAACGCATAACGCATAACGCATAACGCATAACGCATAACGCATAACGCACAAAGCATATCGCATAACGCATAACGCATAACGCGTAACGCATGGCGCATAACTCAAAATGCAAAACGCATAACGCATAACGCATAACGCAAACGTATAACGCACAACGCATAACGAATACAGCAAAACGCATAATGCTTAACGCATAACGGATCACGCATAACGCATAACGCACAACGCATATCGCATAACGCATAACGCATAACGCACAACGCATATCGCATAACGCATAACGCATAACGCACAACGCATATCGCATAACGCATAACGCATGGCGCATAACTCAAAATGCATAACGCATAACGCATAACGCATAACGCATAACGCAAACTTATAACGCACAACGCATAACTAATACAGCAAAACGCATAATGCTTAACGCATAACGGATCACGCATAACGCATAACGCATAACGCATAACGCATAACGCATATCGCATAACGCATAACGCATAACGCATAACGCATGGCGCATAACTCAAAATGCATAACGCATAACGCATAACGCATAACGCATAACGCATAACGCATAACACATAACGCATAACGCATAACTCACAACGCATATCGCATAACGCATAACGCACAACGCATATCGCATAACGCATAACGCATAACGCATGGCGCATAACTCAAAATGCATAACGCATAACGCATAACGCATAACGCATAACGCATAACGCATAACGCATAACGCACAACGCAAATCGCATAACGCATAACGCATAACGCATAACGAATGGCGCATAACTGAAAATGCATAACGCATAACGCATAACGCAAACGTATAACGCACAACGCATAACGAATACAGCAAAACGCATAATGCTTAACGCATAACGGATCACGCATAACGCATAACGCACAACGCATATCGCATAACGCATGACGCATAACGCATAACGCATGGCGCATAACTCAAAATGCATAACGCATAACGCACAACGCATATCGCATAACGTACAACGTATAACGCATAACGCATAACGCATAACGCATAACGCATAACGCATAACGCATAACGCATAACGCATAACGCATAACGCATAACGCATAACGCATAACGCATATCGCATAATGCATAACGCATAACGCATAACGCATAACGTATAACGCAAAACGCATAACGCATAACGTTACCGCATAAGGCTTTATGCATGATGCATATCGCATAACGCATAACGCATAACGCATAACTCATAACGTATAACGCATAACGCATAATGCATAACGCATAACGCACAACGCAAACGTATAACGCACAACGCATAATGCATAACGCATAACGCATAACGCATAACGCATAACGCATGGCGCATAACGCAAAATGCATAACGCATAACGCATAACGCATAACGCATACGGCATAACGCATAACGCATAACGCACAACGCATATCGCATAACGCATAACGCATAACGCATAACGGATGGCGCATAACACAAAATGCATAACGCATAACGCATAACGCATAACGCATAACGCATAACGCATAACGCATAACGCATAACGCATAACGCATAACGCATAACGCATAACGCATAACGCATAACGCATAACGCATAACGCATAACGCATAACGCACAACGCATATCGCATAACGTATAACGCAAAACGCATAACGCATAACGCATAACGCATAACCCATAACGCATAACGCATGTCGGATCACTCATAACGCATAACGCATAACGCATAAAGCATAAAGCATAACGTATAACGCATAACGCATATCGCATAACGCATAACGCATAACCCATAACGCATAACGCATAACGCATAACGCATAACGCATAACGCATAACGCATAACGCATAACGCATAACGCATAACGCATAACGCATAACGCATAACGCATAACGCATAACGCATAACGCATAACGCATAACGCATAACGCATAACGCATAACGCATAACGCATAACGCATAAAGCATAAAGCATAACGTATAACGCATAACGCATATCGCATAACGCATAACGCATAACCCATAACGCATAACGCATAACGCATAACGCATAACGCATAACGCATAACGCATAACGCATAACGCATAACGCATAACGCATAACGCATAACGCATAACGCATAACGCATAACGCATAACGCATAACGCATAACGCATAACGCATAACGCATAACGCATAACGCATAACGCATAACGCATAACGCATAACGCATAACGCATAACGCATAACGCATAACGCATAACGCATAACGCATAACGCATAACGCATATCGCATAATGCATAACGCATAACGCATAACGCATAACGTATAACGCAAAACGCATAACGCATAACGTTACCGCATAAGGCTTTATGCATGATGCATATCGCATAACGCATAACGCATAACGCATAACTCATAACGTATAACGCATAACGCATAATGCATAACGCATAACGCATAACGCATAACGCACAACGCAAACGTATAACGCACAACGCATAATGCATAACGCATAACGCATAACGCATAACGCATAACGCATGGCGCATAACGCAAAATGCATAACGCATAACGCATAACGCATAACGCATACGGCATAACGCATAACGCATAACGCACAACGCATATCGCATAACGCATAACGCATAACGCATAACGCATGGCGCATAACACAAAATGCATAACGCATAACGCATAACGCATAACGCATAACGCATAACGCATAACGCATAACGCATAACGCATAACGCATAACGCATAACGCATAACGCATAACGCATAACGCATAACGCATAACGCATAAAGCATAACGCATAACGCATAACGCATAACGCACAACGCATATCGCATAACGTATAACGCAAAACGCATAACGCATAACGCATAACGCATAACCCATAACGCATAACGCATGTCGGATCACTCATAACGCATAACGCATAACGCATAAAGCATAAAGCATAACGTATAACGCATAACGCATATCGCATAACGCATAACGCATAACCCATAACGCATAACGCATAACGCATAACGCATAACGCATAACGCATAACGCATAACGCATAACGCATAACGCATAACGCATAACGCATAACGCATAACGCATAACGCATAACGCATAACGCATAACGCATAACGCATAACGCATAACGCATAACGCATAACGCATAACGCATAACGCATAACGCATAACGCATAACGCATAACGCATAACGCATAACGCATAGCGCATAACGCATAACGCATAACGCAAAACGCATAACGCATAACGCATAACGCATAACGCCTAACGGATCAGGCATAACGCATAACGCATAATGCATAACACATAACGCATAACGCATAACGCATAACGCATAACGCATAACGCATAACGCATAACGCATAACGCATAACGCATAACGCCTTACGGATCAGGCATAACGCATAACGCATAATGCATAACACATAACGCATACCGCATAACGCATAACGCATAACGAATAACGCATAACACATAACGCATAACGCATAACGCATAACGCATAACGCATAACGCATAGCGCAAACGTATAACGCACAACGCATAACGAATACAGCAAAACGCATAACGCATAACGCATAACGCATAACGCATAACGCATAACGCACAAAGCATATCGCATAACGCATAACGCATAACGCGTAACGCATGGCGCATAACTCAAAATGCAAAACGCATAACGCATAACGCATAACGCAAACGTATAACGCACAACGCATAACGAATACAGCAAAACGCATAATGCTTAACGCATAACGGATCACGCATAACGCATAACGCACAACGCATATCGCATAACGCATAACGCATAACGCACAACGCATATCGCATAACGCATAACGCATAACGCACAACGCATATCGCATAACGCATAACGCATGGCGCATAACTCAAAATGCATAACGCATAACGCATAACGCATAACGCATAACGCAAACGTATAACGCACAACGCATAACGAATACAGCAAAACGCATAATGCTTAACGCATAACGGATCACGCATAACGCATAACGCATAACGCATAACGCATAACGCATATCGCATAACGCATAACGCATAACGCATAACGCATGGCGCATAACTCAAAATGCATAACGCATAACGCATAACGCATAACGCATAACGCATAACGCATAACACATAACGCATAACGCATAACGCACAACGCATATCGCATAACGCATAACGCACAACGCATATCGCATAACGCATAACGCATAACGCATGGCGCATAACTCAAAATGCATAACGCATAACGCATAACGCATAACGCATAACGCATAACGCATAACGCATAACGCATAACGCAAATCGCATAACGCATAACGCATAACGCATAACGAATGGCGCATAACTGAAAATGCATAACGCATAACGCATAACGCAAACGTATAACGCACAACGCATAACGAATACAGCAAAACGCATAATGCTTAACGCATAACGGATCACGCATAACGCATAACGCACAACGCATATCGCATAACGCATGACGCATAACGCATAACGCATGGCGCATAACTCAAAATGCATAACGCATAACGCACAACGCATATCGCATAACGTACAACGTATAACGCATAACGCATAACGCATAACGCATAACGCATAACGCATAACGCATAACGCATAACGCATAACGCATAACGCATAACGCATAACGCATATCGCATAATGCATAACGCATAACGCATAACGCATAACGTATAACGCAAAACGCATAACGCATAACGTTACCGCATAAGGCTTTATGCATGATGCATATCGCATAACGCATAACGCATAACGCATAACTCATAACGTATAACGCATAACGCATAATGCATAACGCATAACGCATAACGCATAACGCACAACGCAAACGTATAACGCACAACGCATAATGCATAACGCATAACGCATAACGCATAACGCATAACGCATGGCGCATAACGCAAAATGCATAACGCATAACGCATAACGCATACGGCATAACGCATAACGCATAACGCACAACGCATATCGCATAACGCATAACGCATAACGCACAACGCAAACGTATAACGCACAACGCATAATGCATAACGCATAACGCATAACGCATAACGCATAACGCATGGCGCATAACGCAAAATGCATAACGCATAACGCATAACGCATACGGCATAACGCATAACGCATAACGCACAACGCATATCGCATAACGCATAACGCATAACGCATAACGGATGGCGCATAACACAAAATGCATAACGCATAACGCATAACGCATAACGCATAACGCATAACGCATAACGCATAACGCATAACGCATAACGCATAACGCATAACGCATAACGCATAACGCATAACGCATAACGCATAACGCATAACGCATAACGCATAACGCACAACGCATATCGCATAACGTATAACGCAAAACGCATAACGCATAACGCATAACGCATAACCCATAACGCATAACGCATGTCGGATCACTCATAACGCATAACGCATAACGCATAAAGCATAAAGCATAACGTATAACGCATAACGCATATCGCATAACGCATAACGCATAACCCATAACGCATAACGCATAACGCATAACGCATAACGCATAACGCATAACGCATAACGCATAACGCATAACGCATAACGCATAACGCATAACGCATAACGCATAACGCATAACGCATAACGCATAACGCATAACGCATAACGCATAACGCATAACGCATAACGCATAACGCATAACGCATAACGCATAACGCATAACGCATAACGCATAACGCATAACGCATAACGCATAACGCATAACGCATAACGCATAACGCATAGCGCATAACGCATAACGCATAACGCAAAACGCATAACGCATAACGCATAACGCATAACGCCTAACGGATCAGGCATAACGCATAACGCATAATGCATAACACATAACGCATAACGCATAACGCATAACGCATAACGCATAACGCATAACGCATAACGCATAACGCCTTACGGATCAGGCATAACGCATAACGCATAATGCATAACACATAACGCATACCGCATAACGCATAACGCATAACGCATAACGCATAACGCATAACGCATAACGCATAACGCATAACGCATAACGCATAACGCATAACGCAAACGTATAACGCACAACGCATAACGAATACAGCAAAACGCATAACGCATAACGCATAACGCATAACGCATAACGCATAACGCACAAAGCATATCGCATAACGCATAACGCATAACGCGTAACGCATGGCGCATAACTCAAAATGCAAAACGCATAACGCATAACGCATAACGCAAACGTATAACCCACAACGCATAACGAATACAGCAAAACGCATAATGCTTAACGCATAACGGATCACGCATAACGCATAACGCACAACGCATATCGCATAACGCATAACGCATAACGCACAACGCATATCGCATAACGCATAACGCATAACGCACAACGCATATCGCATAACGCATAACGCATGGCGCATAACTCAAAATGCATAACGCATAACGCATAACGCATAACGCATAACGCAAACGTATAACGCACAACGCATAACGAATACAGCAAAACGCATAATGCTTAACGCATAACGGATCACGCATAACGCATAACGCATAACGCATAACGCATAACGCATAACGCATAACGCATAACGCATAACGCATAACGCATAACGCATGGCGCATAACTCAAAATGCATAACGCATAACGCATAACGCATAACGCATAACGCATAACGCATAACACATAACGCATAACGCATAACTCACAACGCATATCGCATAACGCATAACGCACAACGCATATCGCATAACGCATAACGCATAACGCATGGCGCATAACTCAAAATGCATAACGCATAACGCATAACGCATAACGCATAACGCATAACGCATAACGCATAACGCATAACGCATAACGCATAACGCATAACGCATAACGCATAACGCATAACGCATAACGCATAACGCACAACGCATATCGCATAACGCATAACGCATAACGCATAACGCCTAACGGATCAGGCATAACGCATAACGCATAACGCATAACGCATAACGCCTTACGGATCAGGCATAACGCATAACGCATAATGCATAACGCATAACGCATAACGCATAACGCATAACGCATAACGCATAACGCATAACGCATAACGCATAACGCATAACGCATAACGCATAACGCATAACGCATAACGCATAACGCATAACGCATAACGCATAACGCAAGTCGGATCACTCATAGCGCATAACGCATAACGCATAAAGCATAAAGCATAACGTATAACGCATAACGCATATCGCATAACGCATAACGCATAACTCATAACGCATAACGCATAACGCATAACGCATAACGCATAACGCATAACGCATAACGCATAACGCATAACGCATAACGCATAACGCATAACGCACAACGCATATCGCATAACGCATAACGCAAAACGCATGGCGCATACCTCAAAATGCATAACGCATAACGCATAACGCATAACGCATAACGCATAACACATAACGCATAACGCATAACGCATAACGCACAACGCATATCGCATAACGCATAACGCATAACGCGTAACGCATGGCGCATAACTCAAAATGCAAAACGCATAACGCATAACGCATAACGCAAACGTATAACGCACAACGCATAACGAATACAGCAAAACGCATAATGCTTAACGCATAACGGATCACGCATAACGCATAACGCACAACGCATATCGCATAACGCATAACGCATAACGCACAACGCATATCGCATAACGCATAACGCATGGCGCATAACTCAAAATGCATAACGCATAACGCATAACGCATAACGCATAACGCAAACGTATAACGCACAACGCATAACGAATACAGCAAAACGCATAATGATTAACGCATAACGGATCACGCATAACGCATAACGCATAACGCATAACGCATAACGCATAACGCATAACGCATAACGCATAACGCATGGCGCATAACTCAAAATGCATAACGCATAACGTATAACGCATAACGCATAACGCATAACGCATAACGCATAACGCATAACGCATAACGCATAACGCATAACGCATAACGCATAACGCATAACGCATAACGCACAACGCATATCGCATAACGCATAACGCACAACGCATATCGCATAACGCATAACGCATAACGCATGGCGCATAACTCAAAATGCATAACGCATAACGCATAACGCATAACACATAACGCATAACGCATAACGCATAACGCATAACGCATAACGCATAACGCATAACGCATAACGCATAACGCATAACGCATAACGCATAACGCATAACGCATAACGCATAACGCATAACGCATAACGCATAACGCATAACGCATAACGCATAACGCACAACGCATATCGCATAACGCATAACGCATAACGCATAACGCATAACGCATAACGCATAACGCATAACGCATAACGCATAACGCATAACGCATAACGCATAACGCATAACGCATAACGCATAACGTATAACGCATAACGCATAACGCACAACGCATATCGCATAACGCATAACGCATAACGCATAACGCATAACGCATAACGCACAACGCATAACGCATAACGCATAACGCATAACGCATAACGCATAACGCATAACGCATAACGCATAACGCATAACGCATAACGCATAACGCATAACGCATAACGCATATCGAATAACGCATAACGTGTGACTCATAACGCATAACGCATAAAGCATAATGCATAACGCATAACGCATAACGCATAACGCATAACGCATAACGCATAACGCATATCGAATAACGCATAACGTGTGACTCATAACGCATAACGCATAAAGCATAATGCATAACGCATAACGCATAACGCATAACGCATAACGCATAACGCATAACGCACAACGCATATCGCATAACGCATAACGCATAACGCATAACGCATGGCGCATAACTCAAAATGCATAACGCATAACGCATAACGCATAACGCATAACGCATAACGCATAACGCATAACGCATAACGCATAACGCATAACGCATAACGCATAACGCATAACGCATAACGCATAACGCATAACGCATAACGCATAACGCATAACGCATAACGCATAACGCATAACGCATAACGCATAACGCACAACGCATATCGTATAACGCATAACGCATAACGCACAACGCATATCGCATAACGCATAACGCATAACGCATAACGCATGGCGCATAACTCAAAATGCATAACGCATAACGCATAACGCATAACGCATAACGCATAACGCATAACGCATAACGCACAACGCAAATCGCATAACGCATAACGCATAACGAATGGCGCATAACTGTAAATGCATAACGCATAACGCATAACGCATAACGCAAACGTATAACGCACAACGCATAACGAATACAGCAAATCGCATAATGCTTAACGCATAACGGATCACGCATGACGCATAACGCACAACGCATATCGCATAACGCATAACGCATAACGCATAACGCATGGCGCATAACTCAAAATGCATAACGCATAACGCACAACGCATATCGCATAACGTACAACGTATAACGCATAACGCATAACGCATAACGCATAACGCATAACGAATAACGCATAACGCATAACGCATAACGCATAACGCATAACGCATAACGCATAACGCATAACGCATAACGCATATCGCATAATGCATAACGCATAACGCATAACGCATAACGTATAACGCAAAACGCATAACGCATAACGTTACCGCATAAGGCTTTATGCATGATGCATATCGCATAACGCATAACGCATAACGCATAACTCATAACGTATAACGCATAACGCATAATGCATAACGCATAACGCATAACGCATAACGCACAACGCAAACGTATAACGCACAACGCATAATGCATAACGCATAACGCATAACGCATAACGCATGGCCCATAACGCAAAATGCATAACGCATAACGCATAACGCATAACGCATACGGCATAACGCATAACGCATAACGCATAACGCACAACGCATATCGCATAACGCATAACGCATAACGCATAACGCATGGCGCATAACTCAAAATGCATAACGCATAACGCATAACGCATAACGCATAACGCATAACGCATAACGCATAACGCATAACGCATAACGCATAACGCATAACGCATAACGCATAACGCCTAACGCATAACGCATAACGCATAACGCATAACGCATAACGCATAACGCACAACGCATATCGCATAACGTATAACGCATAACGCATAACGCATAACGCATAACCCATAACGCATAACGCATGTTGGATCACTCATAACGCATAACGCATAACGCATAAAGCATAAAGCATAACGTATAACGCATAACGCATATCGCATAACGCATAACGCATAACCCATAACGCATAACGCATAACGCATAACGCATAACGCATAACGCATAACGCATAACGCATAACGTATAACGCATAACGCATAACGCATAACGCATAACGCATAACGCATAACGCATAACGCATAACGCATAACGCATAACGCATAACGCATAACGCATAACGCACAACGCATATCGCATAACGCATAACGCATAACTCAAAACGCATGGCGCATAACTCAAAATGCATAACGCATAACGCATAACGCATAACGCATAACGCATAACGCATAACGCATAACGCATAACGCATAACGCATAATGCACAACGCATATCGCATAACGCATAACGCAAAACGCATATCGCATAACGCATAACGCACAACGCATATCGCATAACGCATAACGCATAACGCATAACGCATGGCGCATAACTCAAAATGCATAACGCATAACGCATAACGCATAACGCATAACGCATAACGCATAACGCATAACGCATAACGCATAACGCATAACGCATAACGCATAACGCATAACGCATAACGCATAACGCATAACGCACAACGCATATCGCATAACGCATAACGCATAATCCATAACGCATGGCGCATAACTCAAAATGCATAACGCATAACGCATAACGCATAACGCAAACGTATAACGCACAACGCATAACGAATACAGCAAAACGCATAATGCTTAACGCATAACGGATCACGCATAACGCATAACGCACAACGCATATCGCATAACGCATAACGCATAACGCATAACGCATGGCGCATAACTCAAAATGCATAACGCATAACGCATAACGCATAACGCATAACGCATAACGCATAACGCATAACGCATAACGCATAACGCATAACGCATAACGCACTACGCACATCGCATAACGCATAACGCATGGCGCATAACTCAAAATGCATAACGCATAACGCATAACGCATAACGCATAACGCAAACGTATAACGCACAACGCATAACGAATACAGCAAAACGCATAATGCTTAACGCATAACGGATCACGCATAACGCATAAG
Source organism: Lasioglossum morio (assembly GCA_916610235.2). Taxonomy (NCBI): domain Eukaryota; kingdom Metazoa; phylum Arthropoda; class Insecta; order Hymenoptera; family Halictidae; genus Lasioglossum; species Lasioglossum morio. The sequence goes on from CAKAJA020000289.1 coordinate 5,032,256, forward strand.
GCATAACGCATAACGCATAACGCATATCGAATAACGCATAACGTGTAACTCATAACGCATAACGCATAAAGCATAATGCTTAACGCATAACGCATAACGCTTATCGCATAACGCATAAGGCATAACGCATAACGCATAACGCATATCGAATAACGCATAACGTGTAACTCATAACGCATAACGCATAAAGCATAATGCTTAACGCATAACGCATAACGCTTATCGCATAACGCATAACTCAAAATGCATAACGCATAACGCATAACGCATAACGCAAACGTATAACGCACAACGCATAACGAATACAGCAAAACGCATAATGCTTAACGCATAACGGATCACGCATAACGCATAAGGCATAACGCATAACGCATATCGCATAACGCATAACGCATAACGCATAACGCATGGCGCATAACTCAAAATGCATAACGCATAACGCATAACGCATAACGCATAACGCATAACGCACAACGCATAACGCATAACGCATAACGCATGGCGCATAACGCATAACGCATAACGCACATCGCATATCGCATAACGCATAACGCACAACGCATATCGCATAACGCATAACGCATAACGCATAACGCATGGCGCATGACTCAAAATGCATAACGCATAACGCATAACGCATAACGCATAACGCATAACGCATAACGCATACCGCATAACGCATAACGCATAACGCACAACGCATATCGCACAACGCATAACGCATAACGCATAACGCATGGCGCATAACGCATAACGCATAACGCACATCGCATATCGCATAACGCATAACGCACAACGCATATCGCATAACGCATAACGCATAACGCATAACGCATGGCGCATGACTCAAAATGCATAACGCATAACGCATAACGCATAACGCATATCGCATAACGCATAACGCATAACGCACAACGCATATCGCATAACGCATAACGCATGGCGCATAACTCAAAATGCATAACGCATAACGCATAACGCATAACGCATAACGCAAACGTATAACGCACAACGCATAACGAATACAGCAAAACGCATAATGCTTAACGCATAACGGATCACGCATAACGCATAACGCATAACGCATAACGCATAACGCATAACGCATATCGCATAACGCATAACGCATAACGCATAACGCATGGCGCATAACTCAAAATGCATAACGCATAACGCATAACGCATAACGCATAACGCATAACGCATAACGCATAACGCATAACGCATAACTCACAACGCATATCGCATAACGCATAACGCACAACGCATATCGCATAACGCATAACGCATAACGCATGGCGCAGAACGCAAAATGCATAACGCATAACGCATAACGCATAACGCATAACGCATAACGCATAACGCATAACGCATAACGCATAACGCATAACGCATAACGCATAACGCATAACGCATAACGCATAACGCATAACGCACAACGCATATCGCATAACGCATAACGCATAACGCATAACGCCTTACGGATCAGGCATAACGCATAACGCATAACGCATAACGCATAACGCCTTACGGATCAGGCATAACGCATAACGCATAATGCATAACGCATAACGCATAACGCATAACGCATAACGCATAACGCATAACGCATAACGCATAACGCATAACACATAACGCATAACGCATAACGCATAACGCATAACGCATAACGCATAACGCATAACGCATAACGCAAGTCGGATCACTCATAGCGCATAACGCATAACGCATAAAGCATAAAGCATAACGTATAACGCATAACGCATATCGCATAACGCATAACGCATAACCCATAACGCATAACGCATAACGCATAACGCATAACGCATAACGCATAACGCATAACGCATAACGCATAACGCATAACGCATAACGCATAACGCACAACGCATATCGCATAACGCATAACGCAAAACGCATGGCGCATACCTCAAAATGCATAACGCATAACGCATAACGCATAACGCATAACGCATAACACATAACGCATAACGCATAACGCATAACGCACAACGCATATCGCATAACGCATAACGCATAACGCGTAACGCATGGCGCATAACTCAAAATGCAAAACGCATAACGCATAACGCATAACGCAAACGTATAACGCACAACGCATAACGAATACAGCAAAACGCATAATGCTTAACGCATAACGGATCACGCATAACGCATAACGCACAACGCATATCGCATAACGCATAACGCATAACGCACAACGCATATCGCATAACGCATAACGCATGGCGCATAACTCAAAATGCATAACGCATAACGCATAACGCATAACGCATAACGCAAACGTATAACGCACAACGCATAACGAATACAGCAAAACGCATAATGATTAACGCATAACGGATCACGCATAACGCATAACGCATAACGCATAACGCATAACGCATAACGCATAACGCATAACGCATAACGCATGGCGCATAACTCAAAATGCATAACGCATAACGTATAACGCATAACGCATAACGCATAACGCATAACGCATAACGCATAACGCATAACGCATAACGCATAACGCATAACGCATAACGCATAACGCATAACGCATAACGCACAACGCATATCGCATAACGCATAACGCACAACGCATATCGCATAACGCATAACGCATAACGCATGGCGCATAACTCAAAATGCATAACGCATAACGCATAACGCATAACACATAACGCATAACGCATAACGCATAACGCATAACGCATAACGCATAACGCATAACGCATAACGCATAACGCATAACGCATAACGCATAACGCATAACGCATAACGCATAACGCATAACGCATAACGCATAACGCATAACGCATAACGCATAACGCACAACGCATATCGCATAACGCATAACGCATAACGCATAACGCATAACGCATAACGCATAACGCATAACGCATAACGCATAACGCATAACGCATAACGCATAACGCATAACGCATAACGCATAACGTATAACGCATAACGCATAACGCACAACGCATATCGCATAACGCATAACGCATAACGCATAACGCATAACGCATAACGCACAACGCATAACGCATAACGCATAACGCATAACGCATAACGCATAACGCATAACGCACAACGCATATCGCATAACGCATAACGCATAACGCATAACGCATAACGCATATCGAATAACGCATAACGTGTGACTCATAACGCATAACGCATAAAGCATAATGCATAACGCATAACGCATAACGCATAACGCATAACGCATAACGCATAACGCATATCGAATAACGCATAACGTGTGACTCATAACGCATAACGCATAAAGCATAATGCATAACGCATAACGCATAACGCATAACGCATAACGCATAACGCATAACGCACAACGCATATCGCATAACGCATAACGCATAACGCATAACGCATGGCGCATAACTCAAAATGCATAACGCATAACGCATAACGCATAACGCATAACGCATAACGCATAACGCATAACGCATAACGCATAACGCATAACGCATAACGCATAACGCATAACGCATAACGCATAACGCATAACGCATAACGCATAACGCATAACGCATAACGCATAACGCATAACGCATAACGCATAACGCACAACGCATATCGTATAACGCATAACGCATAACGCACAACGCATATCGCATAACGCATAACGCATAACGCATAACGCATGGCGCATAACTCAAAATGCATAACGCATAACGCATAACGCATAACGCATAACGCATAACGCATAACGCATAACGCACAACGCAAATCGCATAACGCATAACGCATAACGAATGGCGCATAACTGAAAATGCATAACGCATAACGCATAACGCATAACGCAAACGTATAACGCACAACGCATAACGAATACAGCAAATCGCATAATGCTTAACGCATAACGGATCACGCATGACGCATAACGCACAACGCATATCGCATAACGCATAACGCATAACGCATAACGCATGGCGCATAACTCAAAATGCATAACGCATAACGCACAACGCATATCGCATAACGTACAACGTATAACGCATAACGCATAACGCATAACGCATAACGCATAACGCATAACGCATAACGCATAACGCATAACGCATAACGCATAACGCATAACGCATAACGCATAACGCATAACGCATATCGCATAATGCATAACGCATAACGCATAACGCATAACGTATAACGCAAAACGCATAACGCATAACGTTACCGCATAAGGCTTTATGCATGATGCATATCGCATAACGCATAACGCATAACGCATAACTCATAACGTATAACGCATAACGCATAATGCATAACGCATAACGCATAACGCATAACGCACAACGCAAACGTATAACGCACAACGCATAATGCATAACGCATAACGCATAACGCATAACGCATGGCCCATAACGCAAAATGCATAACGCATAACGCATAACGCATAACGCATACGGCATAACGCATAACGCATAACGCATAACGCACAACGCATATCGCATAACGCATAACGCATAACGCATAACGCATGGCGCATAACTCAAAATGCATAACGCATAACGCATAACGCATAACGCATAACGCATAACGCATAACGCATAACGCATAACGCATAACGCATAACGCATAACGCATAACGCATAACGCCTAACGCATAACGCATAACGCATAACGCATAACGCATAACGCATAACGCACAACGCATATCGCATAACGTATAACGCAAAACGCATAACGCATAACGCATAACCCATAACGCATAACGCATGTTGGATCACTCATAACGCATAACGCATAACGCATAAAGCATAAAGCATAACGTATAACGCATAACGCATATCGCATAACGCATAACGCATAACCCATAACGCATAACGCATAACGCATAACGCATAACGCATAACGCATAACGCATAACGCATAACGTATAACGCATAACGCATAACGCATAACGCATAACGCATAACGCATAACGCATAACGCATAACGCATAACGCATAACGCATAACGCATAACGCATAACGCACAACGCATATCGCATAACGCATAACGCATAACTCAAAACGCATGGCGCATAACTCAAAATGCATAACGCATAACGCATAACGCATAACGCATAACGCATAACGCATAACGCATAACGCATAACGCATAACGCATAATGCACAACGCATATCGCATAACGCATAACGCACAACGCATATCGCATAACGCATAACGCACAACGCATATCGCATAACGCATAACGCATAACGCATAACGCATGGCGCATAACTCAAAATGCATAACGCATAACGCATAACGCATAACGCATAACGCATAACGCATAACGCATAACGCATAACGCATAACGCATAACGCATAACGCATAACGCATAACGCATAACGCATAACGCATAACGCACAACGCATATCGCATAACGCATAACGCATAATCCATAACGCATGGCGCATAACTCAAAATGCATAACGCATAACGCATAACGCATAACGCAAACGTATAACGCACAACGCATAACGAATACAGCAAAACGCATAATGCTTAACGCATAACGGATCACGCATAACGCATAACGCACAACGCATATCGCATAACGCATAACGCATAACGCATAACGCATGGCGCATAACTCAAAATGCATAACGCATAACGCATAACGCATAACGCATAACGCATAACGCATAACGCATAACGCATAACGCATAACGCATAACGCACTACGCACATCGCATAACGCATAACGCATGGCGCATAACTCAAAATGCATAACGCATAACGCATAACGCATAACGCATAACGCAAACGTATAACGCACAACGCATAACGAATACAGCAAAACGCATAATGCTTAACGCATAACGGATCACGCATAACGCATAAGGCATAACGCATAACGCATAACGCATATCGAATAACGCATAACGTGTAACTCATAACGCATAACGCATAAAGCATAATGCTTAACGCATAACGCATAACGCTTATCGCATAACGCATAAGGCATAACGCATAACGCATAACGCATATCGAATAACGCATAACGTGTAACTCATAACGCATAACGCATAAAGCATAATGCTTAACGCATAACGCATAACGCTTATCGCATAACGCATAACTCAAAATGCATAACGCATAACGCATAACGCATAACGCAAACGTATAACGCACAACGCATAACGAATACAGCAAAACGCATAATGCTTAACGCATAACGGATCACGCATAACGCATAAGGCATAACGCATAACGCATATCGCATAACGCATAACGCATAACGCATAACGCATGGCGCATAACTCAAAATGCATAACGCATAACGCATAACGCATAACGCATAACGCATAACGCACAACGCATAACGCATAACGCATAACGCATGGCGCATAACGCATAACGCATAACGCACATCGCATATCGCATAACGCATAACGCACAACGCATATCGCATAACGCATAACGCATAACGCATAACGCATGGCGCATGACTCAAAATGCATAACGCATAACGCATAACGCATAACGCATAACGCATAACGCATAACGCATACCGCATAACGCATAACGCATAACGCATAACGCATAACGCATAACGCATAACGCATAACGCATAACGCATAACGCATAACGCATAACGCATAACGCACAACGCATATCGCATAACGCATAACGCATAACGCATAACGCATGGCGCATAACTCAAAATGCATAACGCATGTCGGATCACTCATAACGCATAACGCATAACGCATAAAGCATAAAGCATAACGTATAACGCATAACGCATATCGCATAACGCATAACGCATAACCCATAACGCATAACGCATAACGCATAACGCATAACGCATAACGCATAACGCATAACGCATAACGCATAACGCATAACGCATAACGCATAACGCATAACGCATAACGCATAACGCATAACGCATAACGCATAACGCATAACGCATAACGCATAACGCATAACGCATAACGCATAACGCATAACGCATAACGCATAACGCATAACGCATAACGCATAGCGCATAACGCATAACGCATAACGCAAAACGCATAACGCATAACGCATAACGCATAACGCCTAACGGATCAGGCATAACGCATAACGCATAATGCATAACACATAACGCATAACGCATAACGCATAACGCATAACGCATAACGCATAACGCATAACGCATAACGCATAACGCCTTACGGATCAGGCATAACGCATAACGCATAATGCATAACACATAACGCATACCGCATAACGCATAACGCATAACGCATAACGCATAACGCATAACACATAACGCATAACGCATAACGCATAACGCATAACGCATAACGCATAGCGCAAACGTATAACGCACAACGCATAACGAATACAGCAAAACGCATAACGCATAACGCATAACGCATAACGCATAACGCACAAAGCATATCGCATAACGCATAACGCATAACGCGTAACGCATGGCGCATAACTCAAAATGCAAAACGCATAACGCATAACGCATAACGCAAACGTATAACCCACAACGCATAACGAATACAGCAAAACGCATAATGCTTAACGCATAACGGATCACGCATAACGCATAACGCACAACGCATATCGCATAACGCATAACGCATAACGCACAACGCATATCGCATAACGCATAACGCATAACGCACAACGCATATCGCATAACGCATAACGCATGGCGCATAACTCAAAATGCATAACGCATAACGCATAACGCATAACGCATAACGCAAACGTATAACGCACAACGCATAACGAATACAGCAAAACGCATAATGCTTAACGCATAACGGATCACGCATAACGCATAACGCATAACGCATAACGCATAACGCATAACGCATATCGCATAACGCATAACGCATAACGCATAACGCATGGCGCATAACTCAAAACGCATAACGCATAACGCATAACGCATAACGCATAACGCATAACGCATAACACATAACGCATAACGCATAACTCACAACGCATATCGCATAACGCATAACGCACAACGCATATCGCATAACGCATAACGCATAACGCATGGCGCATAACTCAAAATGCATAACGCATAACGCATAACGCATAACGCAAAACGCATAACGCATAACGCATAACGCATAACGCATAACGCATAACGCATAACGCATAACGCATAACGCATAACGCATAACGCATAACGCATAACGCATAACGCATAACGCATAACGCATAACGCATAACGCATAACGCATAACGCACAACGCATATCGCATAACGCATAACGCACAACGCAAATCGCATAACGCATAACGCATAACGAATGGCGCATAACTGAAAATGCATAACGCATAACGCATAACGCATAACGCAAACGAATAACGCACAACGCATAACGAATACAGCAAATCGCATAATGCTTAACGCATAACGCATAACGCATAACGCATAACGCATAACGCATAACGCATAACGCACAACGCATATCGCATAACGCATAACGCATAACTCAAAACGCATGGCGCATAACTCAAAATGCATAACGCATAACGCATAACGCATAACGCATAACGCATAACGCATAACGCATAACGCATAACGCATAACGCATAATGCACAACGCATATCGCATAACGCATAACGCACAACGCATATCGCATAACGCATAACGCACAACGCATATCGCATAACGCATAACGCATAACGCATAACGCATGGCGCATAACTCAAAATGCATAACGCATAACGCATAACGCATAACGCATAACGCATAACGCATAACGCATATCGCATAACGCATAACGCATAACGCATAACGCATAACGCATAACGCATAACGCATAACGCATAACGCACAACGCATATCGCATAACGCATAACGCATAATCCATAACGCATGGCGCATAACTCAAAATGCATAACGCATAACGCATAACGCATAACGCAAACGTATAACGCACAACGCATAACGAATACAGCAAAACGCATAATGCTTAACGCATAACGGATCACGCATAACGCATAACGCACAACGCATATCGCATAACGCATAACGCATAACGCATAACGCATGGCGCATAACTCAAAATGCATAACGCATAACGCATAACGCATAACGCATAACGCATAACGCATAACGCATAACGCATAACGCATAACGCATAACGCATAACGCACTACGCACATCGCATAACGCATAACGCATGGCGCATAACTCAAAATGCATAACGCATAACGCATAACGCATAACGCATAACGCAAACGTATAACGCACAACGCATAACGAATACAGCAAAACGCATAATGCTTAACGCATAACGGATCACGCATAACGCATAAGGCATAACGCATAACGCATAACGCATATCGAATAACGCATAACGTGTAACTCATAACGCATAACGCATAAAGCATAATGCTTAACGCATAACGCATAACGCTTATCGCATAACGCATAAGGCATAACGCATAACGCATAACGCATATCGAATAACGCATAACGTGTAACTCATAACGCATAACGCATAAAGCATAATGCTTAACGCATAACGCATAACGCTTATCGCATAACGCATAACTCAAAATGCATAACGCATAACGCATAACGCATAACGCAAACGTATAACGCACAACGCATAACGAATACAGCAAAACGCATAATGCTTAACGCATAACGGATCACGCATAACGCATAAGGCATAACGCATAACGCATATCGCATAACGCATAACGCATAACGCATAACGCATGGCGCATAACTCAAAATGCATAACGCATAACGCATAACGCATAACGCATAACGCATAACGCACAACGCATAACGCATAACGCATAACGCATGGCGCATAACGCATAACGCATAACGCACATCGCATATCGCATAACGCATAACGCACAACGCATATCGCATAACGCATAACGCATAACGCATAACGCATGGCGCATGACTCAAAATGCATAACGCATAACGCATAACGCATAACGCATAACGCATAACGCATAACGCATACCGCATAACGCATAACGCATAACGCATAACGCATAACGCATAACGCATAACGCATAACGCATAACGCATAACGCATAACGCATAACGCATAACGCACAACGCATATCGCATAACGCATAACGCATAATGCATAACGCATGGCGCATAACTCAAAATGCATAACGCATGTCGGATCACTCATAACGCATAACGCATAACGCATAAAGCATAAAGCATAACGTATAACGCATAACGCATATCGCATAACGCATAACGCATAACCCATAACGCATAACGCATAACGCATAACGCATAACGCATAACGCATAACGCATAACGCATAACGCATAACGCATAACGCATAACGCATAACGCATAACGCATAACGCATAACGCATAACGCATAACGCATAACGCATAACGCATAACGCATAACGCATAACGCATAACGCATAACGCATAACGCATAACGCATAACGCATAACGCATAACGCATAGCGCATAACGCATAACGCATAACGCAAAACGCATAACGCATAACGCATAACGCATAACGCCTAACGGATCAGGCATAACGCATAACGCATAATGCATAACGCATAACGCATAACGCATAACGCATAACGCATAACGCATAACGCATAACGCATAACGCATAACGCATAACGCCTTACGGATCAGGCATAACGCATAACGCATAATGCATAACACATAACGCATACCGCATAACGCATAACGCATAACGCATAACGCATAACGCATAACACATAACGCATAACGCATAACGCATAACGCATAACGCATAACGCATAGCGCAAACGTATAACGCACAACGCATAACGAATACAGCAAAACGCATAACGCATAACGCATAACGCATAACGCATAACGCACAAAGCATATCGCATAACGCATAACGCATAACGCGTAACGCATGGCGCATAACTCAAAATGCAAAACGCATAACGCATAACGCATAACGCAAACGTATAACCCACAACGCATAACGAATACAGCAAAACGCATAATGCTTAACGCATAACGGATCACGCATAACGCATAACGCACAACGCATATCGCATAACGCATAACGCATAACGCACAACGCATATCGCATAACGCATAACGCATAACGCATAACGCATAACGCATAACGCATAACGCATGGCGCATAACTCAAAATGCATAACGCATAACGCATAACGCATAACGCATAACGCAAACGTATAACGCACAACGCATAACGAATACAGCAAAACGCATAATGCTTAACGCATAACGGATCACGCATAACGCATAACGCATAACGCATAACGCATAACGCATAACGCATATCGCATAACGCATAACGCATAACGCATAACGCATGGCGCATAACTCAAAATGCATAACGCATAACGCATAACGCATAACGCATAACGCATAACGCATAACACATAACGCATAACGCATAACTCACAACGCATATCGCATAACGCATAACGCACAACGCATATCGCATAACGCATAACGCATAACGCATGGCGCATAACTCAAAATGCATAACGCATAACGCATAACGCATAACGCATAACGCATAACGCATAACGCATAACGCATAACGCATAACGCATAACGCATAACGCATAACGCATAACGCATAACGCATAACGCATAACGCATAACGCATAACGCATAACGCATAACGCATAACGCATAACGCATAACGCATAACGCACAACGCATATCGCATAACGCATAACGCACAACGCAAATCGCATAACGCATAACGCATAACGAATGGCGCATAACTGAAAATGCATAACGCATAACGCATAACGCATAACGCAAACGAATAACGCACAACGCATAACGAATACAGCAAATCGCATAATGCTTAACGCATAACGGATCACGCATGACGCATAACGCACAACGCATATCGCATAACGCATAACGCATAACGCATAACGCATGGCGCATAACTCAAAATGCATAACGCATAACGCACAACGCATATCGCATAACGTACAACGTATAACGCATAACGCATAACGCATAACGCATAACGCATAACGCATAACGCATAACGCATAACGCATAACGCATAACGCATAACGCATAACGCATAACGCATAACGCATAACGCATATCGCATAATGCATAACGCATAACGCATAACGCATAACGTATAACGCAAAACGCATAACGCATAACGTTACCGCATAAGGCTTTATGCATGATGCATATCGCATAACGCATAACGCATAACGCATAACTCATAACGTATAACGCATAACGCATAATGCATAACGCATAACGCATAACGCATAACGCACAACGCAAACGTATAACGCACAACGCATAATGCATAACGCATAACGCATAACGCATAACGCATGGCCCATAACGCAAAATGCATAACGCATAACGCATAACGCATAACGCATACGGCATAACGCATAACGCATAACGCATAACGCACAACGCATATCGCATAACGCATAACGCATAACGCATAACGCATGGCGCATAACTCAAAATGCATAACGCATAACGCATAACGCATAACGCATAACGCATAACGCATAACGCATAACGCATAACGCATAACGCATAACGCATAACGCATAACGCCTAACGCATAATGCATAACGCATAACGCATAACGCATAACGCATAACGCACAACGCATATCGCATAACGTATAACGCAAAACGCATAACGCATAACGCATAACCCATAACGCATAACGCATGTTGGATCACTCATAACGCATAACGCATAACGCATAAAGCATAAAGCATAACGTATAACGCATAACGCATATCGCATAACGCATAACGCATAACCCATAACGCATAACGCATAACGCATAACGCATAACGCATAACGCATAACGCATAACGCATAACGTATAACGCATAACGCATAACGCATAACGCATAACGCATAACGCATAACGCATAACGCATAACGCATAACGCATAACGCATAACGCATAACGCATAACGCACAACGCATATCGCATAACGCATAACGCATAACGCAAAACGCATGGCGCATAACTCAAAATGCATAACGCATAACGCATAACGCATAACGCATAACGCATAACGCATAACGCATAACGCATAACGCATAACGCATAACGCATAATGCACAACGCATATCGCATAACGCATAACGCACAACGCATATCGCATAACGCATAACGCACAACGCATATCGCATAACGCATAACGCATAACGCATAACGCATGGCGCATAACTCAAAATGCATAACGCATAACGCATAACGCATAACGCATAACGCATAACGCATAACGCATAACGCATAACGCATAACGCATAACGCATAATGCATAACGCATAACGCATAACGCACAACGCATATCGCATAACGCATAACGCATAATCCATAACGCATGGCGCATAACTCAAAATGCATAACGCATAACGCATAACGCATAACGCAAACGTATAACGCACAACGCATAACGAATACAGCAAAACGCATAATGCTTAACGCATAACGGATCACGCATAACGCATAACGCACAACGCATATCGCATAACGCATAACGCATAACGCATAACGCATGGCGCATAACTCAAAATGCATAACGCATAACGCATAACGCATAACGCATAACGCAAACGTATAACGCACAACGCATAACGAATACAGCAAAACGCATAATGCTTAACGCATAACGGATCACGCATAACGCATAAGGCATAACGCATAACGCATAACGCATATCGAATAACGCATAACGTGTAACTCATAACGCATAACGCATAAAGCATAATGCTTAACGCATAACGCATAACGCTTATCGCATAACGCATAAGGCGTAACGCATAACGCATAACGCATAACGCATATCGAATAACGCATAACGTGTAACTCATAACGCATAACGCATAAAGCATAATGCTTAACGCATAACGCATAACGCTTATCGCATAACGCATAACTCAAAATGCATAACGCATAACGCATAACGCATAACGCAAACGTATAACGCACAACGCATAACGAATACAGCAAAACGCATAATGCTTAACGCATAACGGATCACGCATAACGCATAAGGCATAACGCATAACGCATATCGCATAACGCATAACGCATAACGCATAACGCATGGCGCATAACTCAAAATGCATAACGCATAACGCATAACGCATAACGCATAACGCATAACGCACAACGCATAACGCATAACGCATAACGCATGGCGCATAACGCATAACGCATAACGCACATCGCATATCGCATAACGCATAACGCACAACGCATATCGCATAACGCATAACGCATAACGCATAACGCATGGCGCATGACTCAAAATGCATAACGCATAACGCATAACGCATAACGCATAACGCATAACGCATAACGCATACCGCATAACGCATAACGCATAACGCATAACGCATAACGCATAACGCATAACGCATAACGCATAACGCATAACGCATAACGCATAACGCACAACGCATATCGCATAACGCATAACGCATAATGCATAACGCATGGCGCATAACTCAAAATTCATAACGCATAACGCATGTCGGATCACTCATAACGCATAACGCATAACGCATAAAGCATAAAGCATAACGTATAACGCATAACGCATATCGCATAACGCATAACGCATAACCCATAACGCATAACGCATAACGCATAACGCATTACGCATAACGCATAACGCATAACGCATAACGCATAACGCATAACGCATAACGCATAACGCATAACGCATAACGCATAACGCATAACGCATAACGCATAACGCATAACGCATAACGCATAACGCATAACGCATAACGCATAACGCATAACGCATAACGCATAACGCATAACGCATAACGCATAACGCATAACGCATAGCGCATAACGCATAACGCATAACGCAAAACGCATAACGCATAACGCATAACGCATAACGCCTAACGGATCAGGCATAACGCATAACGCATAATGCATAACACATAACGCATAACGCATAACGCATAACGCATAACGCATAACGCATAACGCATAACGCATAACGCATAACGCCTTACGGATCAGGCATAACGCATAACGCATAATGCATAACACATAACGCATACCGCATAACGCATAACGCATAACGCATAACGCATAACACATAACGCATAACGCATAACGCATAACGCATAACGCATAACGCATAACGCATAACGCACAACGCATATCGCATAACGCATAACGCAAAACGCATGGCGCATACCTCAAAATGCATAACGCATAACGCATAACGCATAACGCATAACGCATAACACATAACGCATAACGCATAACGCATAACGCACAACGCATATCGCATAACGCATAACGCATAACGCGTAACGCATGGCGCATAACTCAAAATGCAAAACGCATAACGCATAACGCATAACGCAAACGTATAACGCACAACGCATAACGAATACAGCAAAACGCATAATGCTTAACGCATAACGGATCACGCATAACTCATAACGCACAACGCATATCGCATAACGCATAACGCATAACGCACAACGCATATCGCATAACGCATAACGCATGGCGCATAACTCAAAATGCATAACGCATAACGCATAACGCATAACGCATAACGCAAACGTATAACGCACAACGCATAACGAATACAGCAAAACGCATAATGCTTAACGCATAACGGATCACGCATAACGCATAACGCATAACGCATAACGCATATCGCATAACGCATAACGCATAACGCATAACGCATGGCGCATAACTCAAAATGCATAACGCATAACGTATAACGCATAACGCATAACGCATAACGCATAACGCATAACGCATAACGCATAACGCATAACGCATAACGCATAACGCATAACGCACAACGCATATCGCATAACGCATAACGCACAACGCATATCGCATAACGCATAACGCATGGCGCATAACTCAAAATGCATAACGCATAACGCATAACGCATAACACATAACGCATAACGCATAACGCATAACGCATAACGCATAACGCATAACGCATAACGCATAACGCATAACGCATAACGCATAACGCATAACGCATAACGCACAACGCATATCGCATAACGCATAACGCATAACGCATAACGCATAACACATATCGAATAACGCATAACGTGTGACTCATAACGCATAACGCATAAAGCATAATGCATAACGCATAACGCATAACGCATAACGCATAACGCATAACGCATAACGCATATCGAATAACGCATAACGTGTGACTCATAACGCATAACGCATAAAGCATAATGCATAACGCATAACGCATAACGCATAACGCATAACGCATAACGCATAACGCACAACGCATATCGCATAACGCATAACGCATAACGCATAACGCATGGCGCATAACTCAAAATGCATAACGCATAACGCATAACGCATAACGCATAACGCATAACGCATAACGCATAACGCATAACGCATAACGCATAACGCATAACGCATAACGCATAACGCATAACGCATAACGCATAACGCATAACGCATAACGCATAACGCATAACGCATAACGCATAACGCATAACGCATAACGCATAACGCATAACGCACAACGCATATCGCATAACGCATAACGCATAACGCACAACGCATATCGCATAACGCATAACGCATAACGCATAACGCATGGCGCATAACTCAAAATGCATAACGCATAACGCATAACGCATAACGCATAACGCATAACGCATAACGCATAACGCATAACGCACAACGCAAATCGCATAACGCATAACGCATAACGAATGGCGCATAACTGAAAATGCATAACGCATAACGCATAACGCATAACGCAAACGTATAACGCACAACGCATAACGAATACAGCAAATCGCATAATGCTTAACGCATAACGGATCACGCATGACGCATAACGCACAACGCATATCGCATAACGCATAACGCATAACGCATAACGCATGGCGCTTAACTCAAAATGCATAACGCATAACGCACAACGCATATCGCATAACGTACAACGTATAACGCATAACGCATAACGCATAACGCATAACGCATAACGCATAACGCATAACGCATAACGCATAACGCATAACGCATAACGCATAACGCATAACGCATAACGCATATCGCATAATGCATAACGCATAACGCATAACGCATAACGTATAACGCAAAACGCATAACGCATAACGTTACCGCATAAGGCTTTATGCATGATGCATATCGCATAACGCATAACGCATAACGCATAACTCATAACGTATAACGCATAACGCATAATGCATAACGCATAACGCATAACGCATAACGCACAACGCAAACGTATAATGCACAACGCATAATGCATAACGCATAACGCATAACGCATAACGCATGGCCCATAACGCAAAATGCATAACGCATAACGCATAACGCATAACGCATACGGCATAACGCATAACGCATAACGCATAACGCACAACGCATATCGCATAACGCATAACGCATAACGCATAACGCATGGCGCATAACTCAAAATGCATAACGCATAACGCATAACGCATAACGCATAACGCATAACGCATAACGCATAACGCATAACGCATAACGCATAACGCATAACGCCTAACGCATAACGCATAACGCATAACGCATAACGCATAACGCATAACGCACAACGCATATCGCATAACGTATAACGCAAAACGCATAACGCATAACGCATAACCCATAACGCATAACGCATGTTGGATCACTCATAACGCATAACGCATAACGCATAAAGCATAAAGCATAACGTATAACGCATAACGCATATCGCATAACGCATAACGCATAACCCATAACGCATAACGCATAACGCATAACGCATAACGCATAACGCATAACGCATAACGCATAACGTATAACGCATAACGCATAACGCATAACGCATAACGCATAACGCATAACGCATAACGCCTAACGCATAACGCATAACGCATAACGCATAACGCATAACGCATAACGCACAACGCATATCGCATAACGTATAACGCAAAACGCATAACGCATAACGCATAACCCATAACGCATAACGCATGTTGGATCACTCATAACGCATAACGCATAACGCATAAAGCATAAAGCATAACGTATAACGCATAACGCATATCGCATAACGCATAACGCATAACCCATAACGCATAACGCATAACGCATAACGCATAACGCATAACGCATAACGCATAACGCATAACGTATAACGCATAACGCATAACGCATAACGCATAACGCATAACGCATAACGCATAACGCATAACGCATAACGCATAACGCATAACGCATAACGCATTACGCACAACGCATATCGCATAACGCATAACGCATAACGCAAAACGCATGGCGCATAACTCAAAATGCATAACGCATAACGCATAACGCATAACGCATAACGCATAACGCATAACGCATAACGCATAACGCATAACGCATAACGCATAACGCATAATGCACAACGCATATCGCATAACGCATAACGCACAACGCATATCGCATAACGCATAACGCACAACGCATATCGCATAACGCATAACGCATAACGCATAACGCATGGCGCATAACTCAAAATGCATAACGCATAACGCATAACGCATAACGCATAACGCATAACGCATAACGCATAACGCATAACGCATAACGCATAACGCATAACGCATAACGCATAACGCATAACGCATAACGCATAACGCACAACGCATATCGCATAACGCATAACGCATAATCCATAACGCATGGCGCATAACTCAAAATGCATAACGCATAACGCATAACGCATAACGCAAACGTATAACGCACAACGCATAACGAATACAGCAAAACGCATAATGCTTAACGCATAACGGATCACGCATAACGCATAACGCACAACGCATATCGCATAACGTATAACGCATAACGCATAACGCATGGCGCATAACTCAAAATGCATAACGCATAACGCATAACGCATAACGCATAACGCATAACGCATAACGCATAACGCATAACGCATAACGCATAACGCATAACGCACTACGCACATCGCATAACGCATAACGCATGGCGCATAACTCAAAATGCATAACGCATAACGCATAACGCATAACGCATAACGCAAACGTATAACGCACAACGCATAACGAATACAGCAAAACGCATAATGCTTAACGCATAACGGATCACGCATAACGCATAAGGCATAACGCATAACGCATAACGCATATCGAATAACGCATAACGTGTAACTCGTAACGCATAACGCATAAAGCATAATGCTTAACGCATAACGCATAACGCTTATCGCATAACGCATAAGGCATAACGCATAACGCATAACGCATATCGAATAACGCATAACGTGTAACTCATAACGCATAACGCATAAAGCATAATGCTTAACGCATAACGCATAACGCTTATCGCATAACGCATAACTCAAAATGCATAACGCATAACGCATAACGCATAACGCAAACGTATAACGCACAACGCATAACGAATACAGCAAAACGCATAATGCTTAACGCATAACGGATCACGCATAACGCATAAGGCATAACGCATAACGCATATCGCATAACGCATAACGCATAACGCATAACGCATAACGCATAACGCATAACGCATAACGCACAACGCATATCGCATACCGCATAACGCATAATGCATAACGCATGGCGCATAACTCAAAATTCATAACGCATAACGCATAACGCATAACGCAAACGTATAACGCACAACGCATAACGAATACAGCAAAACGCATAATGCTTAACGCATAACGGATCACGCATAACGCATAACGCACAACGCATATCGCATAACGCATAACGCATAACGCATAACGCATGGCGCATAACTCAAAATGCATAACGCATAACGCATAACGCATAACGCATAACGCATAACGCATAACGCATAACGCACAACGCACATCGCATAACGCATAACGCATGGCGCATAACTCAAAATGCATAACGCATAACGCATAACGCATAACGCATAACGCAAACGTATAACGCACAACGCATAACGAATACAGCAAAACGCATAATGCTTAACGCATAACGGATCACGCATAACGCATAAGGCATAACGCATAACGCATAACGCATATCGAATAACGCATAACGTGTAACTCATAACGCATAACGCATAAAGCATAATGCTTAACGCATAACGCATAACGCTTATCGCATAACGCATAACTCAAAATGCATAACGCATAACGCATAACGCATAACGCAAACGTATAACGCACAACGCATAACGAATACAGCAAAACGCATAATGCTTAACGCATAACGGATCACGCATAACGCATAAGGCATAGCGCATAACGCATATCGCATAACGCATAACGCATAACGCATAACGCATGGCGCATAACTCAAAATGCATAACGCATAACGCATAACGCATAACGCATAACGCATAACGCACAACGCATATCGGATAACGTATAACGCATAACGCAAACGTATAACGCACAACGCATAACGAATACAGCAAAACGCATAATGCTTAACGCATAACGGATCACGCATAACGCATAAGGCATAAAGCATAACGTATAACGCATAACGCATATCGCATAAAGCATAACGCATAACCCATAACGCATAACGCATAACGCATAACGCATAACGCATAACGCATAACGCATAACGCATAACGCATAACGCATAACGCATAACGCATAACGCATAACGCATAACGCATAACGCATAACGCATAACGCATAACGCATAACGCATAACGCATAACGCATAACGCATAACGCATAACGCATAACGCATAACGCATAACGCATAACGCATAACGCATAGCGCATAACGCATAACGCATAACGCATAACGCATAACGCATAACGAATAACGCATAACGCATAACGCATAACGCCTAACGGATTAGGCATAACGCATAACGCATAATGCATAACACATAACGCATAACGCATAACGCATAACGCATAACGCATAACGCATAACGCATAACGCATAACGCATAACGCATAACGCATAACGCCTTACGGATCAGGCATAACGCATAACGCATAATGCATAACACATAACGCATAACGCATAACGCATAACGCATAACGCATAACGCATAACGCATAACGCATAACGCATAACGCATAACGCATAACGCATAACACATAACGCATAACGCATAACGCATAACGCATAACGCATAACGCATAACGCATAACGCATAACGCAAGTCGGATCACTCATAGCGCATAACGCATAACGCATAAAGCATAAAGCATAACGTATAACGCATAACGCATATCGCATAACGCATAACGCATAACCCATAACGCATAACGCATAACGCATAACGCATAACGCATAACGCATAACGCATAACGCATAACGCATAACGCATAACGCATAACGCATAACGCATAACGCATAACGCACAACGCATATCGCATAACGCATAACGCAAAACGCATGGCGCATACCTCAAAATGCATAACGCATAACGCATAACGCATAACGCATAACGCATAACGCATAACACATAACGCATAACGCATAACGCATAACGCACAACGCATATCGCATAACGCATAACGCATAACGCGTAACGCATGGCGCATAACTCAAAATGCAAAACGCATAACGCATAACGCATAACGCAAACGTATAACGCACAACGCATAACAAATACAGCAAAACGCATAATGCTTAACGCATAACGGATCACGCATAACGCATAACGCACAACGCATATCGCATAACGCATAACGCATAACGCACAACGCATATGGCATAACGCATAACGCATAACGCACAACGCATATCGCATAACGCATAACGCATGGCGCATAACTCAAAATGCATAACGCATAACGCATAACGCATAACGCATAACGCAAACGTATAACGCACAACGCATAACGAATACAGCAAAACGCATAATGCTTAACGCATAACGGATCACGCATAACGCATAACGCATAACGCATAACGCATAACGCATAACGCATAACGCATATCGCATAACGCATAACGCATAACGCATAACGCATGGCGCATAACTCAAAATGCATAACGCATAACGCATAACGCATAACGCATAACGCATAACGCATAACACATAACGCATAACGCATAACTCACAACGCATATCGCATAACGCATAACGCACAACGCATATCGCATAACGCATAACGCATAACGCATGGCGCATAACTCAAAATGCATAACGCATAACGCATAACGCATAACGCATAACGCATAACGCATAACGCATAACGCATAACGCATAACGCATAACGCATAACGCATAACGCATAACGCATAACGCATAACGCATAACGCATAACGCATAACGCATAACGCATAACGCATAACGCATAACGCATAACGCATAACGCACAACGCATATCGCATAACGCATAACGCATAACGCATAACGCATAACGCATAACGCATAACGCATGACGTATAACGCATAACGCATAACGCACAACGCATATCGCATAAAGCATAACGCATAACGCATAACGCATGGCGCATAACTCAAAATGCATAACGCATAACGCATAACGCATAACGCATAACGCATAACGCATAACGCATAACGCATAACGCATAACGCATAACGCATAACGCATAACGCATAACGCATAACGCATAACGCACAACGCATATCGCATAACGCATAACGCATAATCCATAACGCATGGCGCATAACTCAAAATGCATAACGCATAACGCATAACGCATAACGCAAACGTATAACGCACAACGCATAACGAATACAGCAAAACGCATAATGCTTAACGCATAACGGATCACGCATAACGCATAACGCACAACGCATATCGCATAACGCATAACGCATAACGCATAACGCATGGCGCATAACTCAAAATGCATAACGCATAACGCATAACGCATAACGCATAACGCATAACGCATAACGCATAACGCATAACGCATAACGCATAACGCATAACGCATAACGCATAACGCACTACGCACATCGCATAACGCATAACGCATGGCGCATAACTCAAAATGCATAACGCATAACGCATAACGCATAACGCATAACGCAAACGTATAACGCACAACGCATAACGAATACAGCAAAACGCATAATGCTTAACGCATAACGGATCACGCATAACGCATAAGGCATAACGCATAACGCATAACGCATATCGAATAACGCATAACGTGTAACTCATAACGCATAACGCATAAAGCATAATGCTTAACGCATAACGCATAACGCTTATCGCATAACGCATAAGGCATAACGCATAACGCATAACGCATATCGAATAACGCATAACGTGTAACTCATAACGCATAACGCATAAAGCATAATGCTTAACGCATAACGCATAACGCTTATCGCATAACGCATAACTCAAAATGCATAACGCATAACGCATAACGCATAACGCAAACGTATAACGCACAACGCATAACGAATACAGCAAAACGCATAATGCTTAACGCATAACGGATCACGCATAACGCATAAGGCATAACGCATAACGCATATCGCATAACGCATAACGCATAACGCATAACGCATGGCGCATAACTCAAAATGCATAACGCATAACGCATAACGCACAACGCATATGGCATAACGCATAACGCATAACGCACAACGCATATCGCATAACGCATAACGCATGGCGCATAACTCAAAATGCATAACGCATAACGCATAACGCATAACGCATAACGCAAACGTATAACGCACAACGCATAACGAATACAGCAAAACGCATAATGCTTAACGCATAACGGATCACGCATAACGCATAACGCATAACGCATAACGCATAACGCATAACGCATAACGCATATCGCATAACGCATAAACCATAACGCATAACGCATGGCGCATAACTCAAAATGCATAACGCATAACGCATAACGCATAACGCATAACGCATAACGCATAACACATAACGCATAACGCATAACTCACAACGCATATCGCATAACGCATAACGCACAACGCATATCGCATAACGCATAACGCATAACGCATGGCGCATAACTCAAAATGCATAACGCATAACGCATAACGCATAACGCATAACGCATAACGCATAACGCATAACGCATAACGCATAACGCATAACGCATAACGCATAACGCATAACGCATAACGCATAACGCATAACGCATAACGCATAACGCATAACGCATAACGCACAACGCATAACGCATAACGCATAACGCACAACGCATATCGCATAACGCATAACGCATAACGCATAACGCATAACGCATAACGTATAACGCATAACGCATAACGCACAACGCATATCGCATAAAGCATAACGCATAATGCATAACGCATGGCGCATAACTCAAAATGCATAACGCATAACGCATAACGCAAACGTATAACGCACAACGCATAACGAATACAGCAAAACGCATAATGCTTAACGCATAACGGATCACGCATAACGCATAAGGCATAACGCATAACGCATAAAGCATATCGAATAACGCATAACGTGTAACTCATAACGCATAACGCATAAAGCATAATGCTTAACGCATAACGCATAACGCATAACGCATAACGCATAACGCATAACGCATAACGCATAACGCATAACGCATAACGCATAACGCATAACGCATAACGCATAACGCATAACGCATAACGCATAACGCACAACGCATATCGCATAACGCATAACGCATAACGCACAACGCATATCGCATAACGCATAACGCATAACGCATAACGCATGGCGCATAACTCAAAATGCATAACGCATAACGCATAACGCATAACGCATAACGCATAACGCACAACGCAAATCGCATAACGCATAACGCATAACGCATAACGAATGGCGCATAACTGAAAATGCATAACGCATAACGCATAACGCAAACGTATAACGCACAACGCATAACGAATACAGCAAAACGCATAATGCTTAACGCATAACGGATCACGCATAACGCATAACGCACAACGCATATCGCATAACGCATAACGCATAACGCATAACGCATGGCGCATAACACAAAATGCATAACGCATAACGCATAACGCATAACGCATAACGCATAACGCATAACGCATAACGCATAACGCATAACGCATAACGCATAACGCATAACGCATAACGCATAACGCATAACGCATAACGCATAACGCATAACGCATAACGCACAACGCATATCGCATAACGTATAACGCAAAACGCATAACGCATAACGCATAACGCATAACCCATAACGCATAACGCATGTCGGATCACTCATAACGCATAACGCATAACGCATAAAGCATAAAGCATAACGTATAACGCATAACGCATATCGCATAACGCATAACGCATAACCCATAACGCATAACGCATAACGCATAACGCATAACGCATAACGCATAACGCATAACGCATAACGCATAACGCATAACGCATAACGCATAACGCATAACGCATAACGCATAACGCATAACGCATAACGCATAACGCATAACGCATAACGCATAACGCATAACGCATAACGCGTAACGCATGGCGCATAACTCAAAATGCAAAACGCATAACGCATAACGCATAACGCAAACGTATAACGCACAACGCATAACGAATACAGCAAAACGCATAATGCTTAACGCATAACGGATCACGCATAACGCATAACGCACAACGCATATCGCATAACGCATAACGCATAACGCACAACGCATATCGCATAACGCATAACGCATAATGCACAACGCATATCGCATAACGCATAACGCATGGCGCATAACTCAAAATGCATAACGCATAACGCATAACGCATAACGCATAACGCAAACGTATAACGCACAACGCATAACGAATACAGCAAAACGCACAATGCTTAACGCATAACGGATCACGCATAACGCATAACGCATAACGCATAACGCATAACGCATAACGCATATCGCATAACGCATAACGCATAACGCATAACGCATGGCGCATAACTCAAAATGCATAACGCATAACGCATAACGCATAACGCATAACGCATAACGCATAACACATAACGCATAACGCATAACTCACAACGCATATCGCATAACGCATAACGCACAACGCATATCGCATAACGCATAACGCATAACGCATGGCGCATAACTCAAAATGCATAACGCATAACGCATAACGCATAACGCATAACGCATAACGCATAACGCATAACGCATAACGCATAACGCATAACGCATAACGCATAACGCATAACGCATAACGCATAACGCATAACGCATAACGCATAACGCATAACGCATAACGCATAACGCATAACGCATAACGCATAACGCATAACGCATAACGCATAACGCATAACGCATAACGCATAACGCATAACGCACAACGCATATCGCATAACGCATAACGCATAACGCATAACGCATAACGCATAACGCATAACGCAAAACGCATAACGCATAACGCATAACGCATAACGCCTAACGGATCAGGCATAACGCATAACGCATAATGCATAACACATAACGCATAACGCATAACGCATAACGCATAACGCATAACGCATAACGCATAACGCATAACGCATAACGCATAACGCATAACGCATAACGCATAACGCATAACGCCTTACGGATCTGGCATAACGCATAACGCATAATGCATAACACATAACGCATACCGCATAACGCATAACGCATAACGCATAACGCATAACGCATAACACATAACGCATAACGGATCACGCATAACGCATAACGCATAACGCACAACGCATATCGCATAACGCATAACGCATGGCGCATAACTCAAAATGCATAACGCACAACGCATATCGCATAACGTACAACGCATACGGCATAACGCATAACGCATAACGCATAACGCACAACGCATATCGCATAACGCATAACGCATAACGCATAACGCATGGCGCATAACTCAAAATGCATAACGCATAACGCATAACGCATAACGCATAACGCATAACGCATAACGCATAACGCATAACGCATAACTCAAAATGCATAACGCATAACGCACAACGCATATCGCATAACGTACAACGTATAACGCATAACGCATAACGCATAACGCATAACGCATAACGCATAACGCATAACGCATAACGCATAACGCATAACGCGTAACGCATAACGCATAACGCATAACGCATAACGCATATCGCATAATGCATAACGCATAACGCATAACGCATAACGTATAACGCAAAACGCATAACGCATAACGTTACCGCATAAGGCTTTATGCATGATGCATATCGCATAACGCATAACGCATAACGCATAACTCATAACGTATAACGCATAACGCATAATGCATAACGCATAACGCATAACGCATAACGCACAACGCAAACGTATAACGCATAACGCATAACGCATAACGCATAACGCATGGCGCATAACGCAAAATGCATAACGCATAACGCATAACGCATAACGCATACGGCATAACGCATAACGCATAACGCACAACGCATATCGCATAACGCATAACGCATAACGCATAACGCATGGCGCAAAACACAAAATGCATAACGCATAACGCATAACGCATAACGCATAACGCATAACGCATAACGCATAACGCATAACGCATAACGCATAACGCATAACGCATAACGCATAACGCATAACGCATAACGCATAACGCATAACGCATAACGCATAACACATAACGCATAACGCATAACTCACAACGCATATCGCATAACGCATAACGCACAACGCATATCGCATAACGCATAACGCATAACGCATGGCGCATAACTCAAAATGCATAACGCATAACGCATAACGCATAACGCATAACGCATAACGCATAACGCATAACGCATAACGCATAACGCATAACGCATAACGCATAACGCATAACGCATAACGCATAACGCATAACGCATAACGCATAACGCATAACGCATAACGCATAACGCATAACGCATAACGCATAACGCATAACGCATAACGCATAACGCATAACGCATAACGCATAACGCATAACGCATAACGCATAACGCATAACGCACAACGCATATCGCATAACGCATAACGCATAACGCATAACGCATAACGCATAACGCATAACGCAAAACGCATAACGCATAACGCATAACGCATAACGCCTAACGGATCAGGCATAACGCATAACGCATAATGCATAACACATAACGCATAACGCATAACGCATGTCGGATCACTCATAACGCATAACGCATAACGCATAAAGCATAAAGCATAACGTATAACGCATAACGCATATCGCATAACGCATAACGCATAACCCATAACGCATAACGCATAACGCATAACGCATAACGCATAACGCATAACGCATAACGCATAACGCATAACGCATAACGCATAACGCATAACGCATAACGCATAACGCATAACGCATAACGCATAACGCATAACGCATAACGCATAACGCATAACGCATAACGCATAACGCATAACGCATAACGCATAGCGCATAACGCATAACGCATAACGCATAACGCAAAACGCATAACGCATAACGCATAACGCATAACGCCTAACGGATCAGGCATAACGCATAACGCATAATGCATAACACATAACGCATAACGCATAACGCATAACGCATAACGCATAACGCATAACGCATAACGCATAACGCATAACGCATAACGCATAACGCATAACGCATAACGCATAACGCACAACGCATATCGCATAACGTATAACGCAAAACGCATAACGCTTAACGCATAACGCATAACCCATAACGCATAACGCATGTCGGATCACTCATAACGCATAACGCATAACGCATAACGCATAACGCATAACGCATAACGCATAACGCATAACGCATAACGCATAACGCATAACGCATAACGCATAACGCACAACGCATATCGCATAACGCATAACGCATAACGCATAACGCATAACGCATAACGCATAACGCATAACGCATAACGCATAACGCACAACGCATATCGCATAACGCATAACGCATAACGCATAACGCATGGCGCGTAACTCAAAATGCATAACGCATAACGCATAACGCAAACGTATAACGCACAACGCATAACGAATACAGCAAAACGCATAATGCTTAACGCATAACGGATCACGCATAACGCATAACGCACAACGCATAACGCATAACGCATAACGCATAACTCATAACGTATAACGCATAACGCATAATGCATAACGCATAACGCATAACGCATAACGCACAACGCAAACGTATAACGCACAACGCATAATGCATAACGCATAACGCATAACGCATAACGCATAACGCATGGCGCATAACGCAAAATGCATAACGCATAACGCATAACGCATAACGCATACGGCATAACGCATAACGCATAACGCATAACGCACAACGCATATCGCATAACGCATAACGCATAACGCATAACGCATGGCGCATAACTCAAAATGCATAACGAATAACGCATAACGCATAACGCATAACGCATAACGCATAACGCATAACGCATAACTCAAAATGCATAACGCATAACGCACAACGCATATCGCATAACGTACAACGTATAACGCATAACGCATAACGCATAACGCATAACGCATAACGCATAACGCATAACGCATAACGCATAACGCATAACGCATAACGCATAACGCATAACGCATATCGCATAATGCATAACGCATAACGCATAACGCATAACGTATAACGCAAAACGCATAACGCATAACGTTACCGCATAAGGCTTTATGCATGATGCATATCGCATAACGCATAACGCATAACGCATAACTCATAACGTATAACGCATAACGCATAATGCATAACGCATAACGCATAACGCATAACGCACAACGCAAACGTATAACGCACAACGCATAATGCATAACGCATAACGCATAACGCATAACGCATAACGCATGGCGCATAACGCAAAATGCATAACGCATAACGCATAACGCATAACGCATACGGCATAACGCATAACGCATAACGCACAACGCATATCGCATAACGCATAACGCATAACGCATAACGCATGGCGCATAACACAAAATGCATAACGCATAACGCATAACGCATAACGCATAACGCATAACGCATAACGCATAACGCATAACGAATAACGCATAACGCATAACGCATAACGCATAACGCATAACGCATAACGCATAACGCATAACGCATAACGCATAACGCATAACGCATAACGCATAACGCACAACGCATATCGCATAACGTATAACGCAAAACGCATAACGCATAACGCATAACGCATAACCCATAACGTATAACGCATGTCGGATCACTCATAACGCATAACGCACAACGCATAAAGCATAAAGCATAACGTATAACGCATAACGCATATCGCATAACGCATAACGCATAACCCATAACGCATAACGCATAACGCATAACGCATAACGCATAACGCATAACGCATAACGCATAACGCATAACGCATAACGCATAACGCATAACGCATAACGCATAACGCATAACGCATAACGCATAACGCATAACGCATAACGCATAACGCATAACGCATAACGCATAACGCATAACGTATAACGCATAACGCATATCGCATAACGCATAACGCATAACGCATAACGCAAAACGCATAACGCATAACGCATAACGCATAACGCCTAACGGATCAGGCATAACGCATAACGCATAATGCATAACACATAACGCATAACGCATAACGCATAACGCATAACGCATAACGCATAACGCATAACGCATAACGCATAACGCATAACGCATAACGCATAACGCCTTACGGATCAGGCATAACGCATAACGCATAATGCATAACACATAACGCATACCGCATAACGCATAACGCATAACGCATAACGCATAACACATAACGCATAACGCATAACGCATAACGCATAACGCATAACGCATAACGCATAGCGCAAACGTATAACGCACAACGCATAACGAATACAGCAAAACGCATAATGCTTAACGCATAACGGATCACGCATAACGCACAACGCATATCGCATAACGCATAACGCATAACGCATAACGCATGGCGCATAACTCAAAATGCATAACGCACAACGCATATCGCATAACGTACAACGTATAACGCATAACGCATAACGCATAACGCATAACGCATAACGCATAACGCATAACGCATAACGCATAACGCATAACGCATAACGCATAACGCATAACGCATAACGCATAACGCATAACGCATATCGCATAATGCATAACGCATAACGCATAACGCATAACGCATAACGCAAACGTATAACGCACAACGCATAACGAATACAGCAAAACGCATAATGCTTAACGCATAACGGATCACGCATAACGCATAACGCACAACGCATATCGCATAACGCATAACGCATAACGCATAACGCATAACGCATGGCGCATAACTCAAAATGCATAACGCATAACGCACAACGCATATCGCATAACGTACAACGTATAACGCATAACGCATAACGCATAACGCATAACGCATAACGCATAACGCATAACGCATAACGCATAACGCATAACGCATAACGCAGAACGTATAACGCAAAACGCATAACGCATAACGTTACCGCATAAGGCTTTATGCATGATGCATATCGCATAACGCATAACGCATAACGCATAACTCATAACGTATAACGCATAACGCATAATGCATAACGCATAACGCATAACGCATAACGCACAACTCAAACGTATAACGCACAACGCATAATGCATAACGCATAACGCATAACGCATAACGCATAACGCATAACGCATGGCGCATAACGCAAAATGCATAACGCATAACGCATATCGCATATTGCATGACGCATAACGCATAACGCAAACGTATAACGCACAACGCATAACGAATACAGCAAAACGCATAATGCTTAACGCATAACGGATCACGCATAACGCATAACGCATAACGCATAACGCATAACGCATAACGCATAACGCATAACGCATGACGCATAACGCATATCGCATAATGCATAACGCATAACGCATAACGCATAACGTATAACGCAAAACGCATAACGCATAACGTTACCGCATAAGGCTTTATGCATGATGCATATCGCATAACGCATAACGCATAACGCATAACTCATAACGTATAACGCATAACGCATAATGCATAACGCATAACGCATAACGCACAACGCAAACGTATAACGCACAACGCATAATGCATAACGCATAACGCATAACGCATAACGCATAACGCATGGCGCATAACGCAAAATGCATAACGCATAACGCATAACGCATAACGCACAACGCATATCGCATAACGCATAACGCATAACGCATGGCGCATAACTCAAAATGCATAACGCATAACGCATAACGCATAACGCATAACGCATAACGCATAACGCATAACGCGTAACGCATAACGCATAACGCATAACGCATAACACATAACGCATAACGCATAACGCATAACGCATAACGCACAACGCATATCGCATAACGTATA
Source organism: Lasioglossum morio (assembly GCA_916610235.2). Classification (NCBI taxonomy): domain Eukaryota; kingdom Metazoa; phylum Arthropoda; class Insecta; order Hymenoptera; family Halictidae; genus Lasioglossum; species Lasioglossum morio. The sequence goes on from CAKAJA020000289.1 coordinate 5,064,694, forward strand.
ACGCAAAACGCATAACGCATAACGCATAACCCATAACGCATAACGCATGTCGGATCACTCATAACGCATAACGCATAACGCATAAAGCATAAAGCATAACGTATAACGCATAACGCATATCGCATAACGCATAACGCATAACCCATAACGCATAACGCATAACGCATAACGCATAACGCATAACGCATAACGCATAACGCATAACGCATAACGCATAACGCATAACGCATAACGCATAACGCATAACGCATAACGCATAACGCATAACGCATAACGCATAACGCATAACGCATAACGCATAACGCATAACGCATAACGCATAGCGCATAACGCATAACGCATAACGCAAAACGCATAACGCATAACGCATAACGCACAACGCATATCGCATAACGCATAACGCATAACGCATAACGCATAACGCATAACGCATAACGCATAACGCATAACGCATAACGCATAACGCATAACGCATAACGCATAACCCCTTACGGATCAGGCATAACGCATAACGCATAATGCATAACACATAACGCATACCGCATAACGCATAACGCATAACGCATAACGCATAACGCATAACGCATAACGCATAACGCATAACGCATAGCGCAAACGTATAACGCACAACGCATTACGAATACAGCAAAACGCATAATGCTTAACGCATAACGGATCACGCATAACGCATAACGCACAACGCATATCGCATAACGCATAACGCATAACGCATAACGCATGGCGCATAACGCAAACGTATAACGCACAACGCAGAACGAATACAGCAAAACGCATAATGCTTAACGCATAACGGATCACGCATAACGCATAACGCACAACGCATATCGCATAACGCATAACGCATAACGCATAACGCATGGCGCATAACTCAAAATGCATAACGCATAACGCACAACGCATATCGCATAACGTACAACGTATAACGCATAACGCATAACGCATAACGCATAACGCATAACGCATAACGCATAACGCATAACGCATAACGTATAACGCAAAACGCATAACGCATAACGTTACCGCATAAGGCTTTATGCATGATGCATATCGCATAACGCATAACGCATAACGCATAACTCATAACGTATAACGCATAACGCATAATGCATAACGCATAACGCATATCGCATAACGCATAACGCATAACGCATAACGCATAACGCATAACGCATAACGCACAACGCATATCGCATAACGCATAACGCATAACGCACAACGCATATCGCATAACGCATAACGCACAACGCATATCGCATAACGCATAACGCATAACGCATAACGCATGGCGCATACCTCAAAATGCATAACGCATAACGCATAACGCATAACGCATAACGCATAACGCATAACGCATAACGCATAACGCATAACGCACAACGCATAACGCATAACGCATAACGCATAACGCATAACGCATAACGCATGGCGCATAACTCAAAATGCATAACGCATAACGCAAACGTATAACGCACAACGCATAACGAATACAGCAAAACGCATAATGCTTAACGCATAACGGATCACGCATAACGCATAACGCACAACGCATATCGCATAACGCATAACGCATAACGCATAACGCATGGCGCATAACTCAAAATGCATAACGCATAACGCATAACGCATAACGCATAACGCATAACGCATAACGCATAACGCATAACGCACAACGCATATCGCATAACGCATAACGCATGGCGCATAACTCAAAATGCATAACGCATAACGCATAACGCATAACGCATAACGCATAACGCACAACGCATATCGCATAACGCATAACGCATAAAGCATAACGCACAACGCATATCGCATAACGCATAACGCATAACGCATAACGCATAACGCATGGCGCATAACTCAAAATGCATAACGCATAACGCAAACGTATAACGCACAACGCATAACGAATACAGCAAAACGCATAATGCTTAACGCATAACGGATCACGCATAACGCATAACGCACAACGCATATCGCATAACGCATAACGCATAACGCATAACGCATGGCGCATAACTCAAAATGCATAACGCATAACGCATAACGCATAACGCATAACGCATAACGCATAACGCATAACGCATAACGCATAACGCACAACGCATATCGCATAACGCATAACGCATGGCGCATAACTCAAAATGCATAACGCATAACGCATAACGCATAACGCATAACGCATAACGCATAACGCACAACGCATATCGCATAACGCATAACGCATAATGCATAACGCATAACGCATAACGCATAACGCACAACTCAAACGTATAACGCACAACGCATAATGCATAACGCATAACGCATAACGCATAACGCATGGCGCATAACGCAAAATGCATAACGCATAACGCATATCGCATATTGCATGACGCATAACGCATAACGCAAACGTATAACGCACAACGCATAACGAATACAGCAAAACGCATAATGCTTAACGCATAACGGATCACGCATAACGCATAACGCATAACGCATAACGCATAACGCATAACGCATAACGTATAACGCAAAACGCATAACGCATAACGTTACCGCATAAGGCTTTATGCATGATGCATATCGCATAACGCATAACGCATAACGCATAACTCATAACGTATAACGCATAACGCATAATGCATAACGCATAACGCATAACGCACAACGCAAACGTATAACGCACAACGCATAATGCATAACGCATAACGCATAACGCATAACGCATAACGCATGGCGCATAACGCAAAATGCATAACGCATAACGCATAACGCATACGGCATAACGCATAACGCATAACGCACAACGCATATCGCATAACGCATAACGCATAACGCATAACGCATGGCGCATAACGCAAAATGCATAACGCATAACGCATAACGCATAACGCATAACGCATAACGCATAACGCATAACGCATAACGCATAACGCATAACGCATAACGCATAACGCATGTCGGATCACTCATAACGCATAACGCATAACGCATAAAGCATAAAGCATAACGTATAACGCATAACGCATATCGCATAACGCATAACGCATAACCCATAACGCATAACGCATAACGCATAACGCATAACGCTTAACGCATAACGCATAACGCATAACGCATAACGCATAACGCATAACGCATAACGCATAACGCATAACGCATAACGCATAACGCATAACGCATAACGCATAACGCATAACGCCTTGCGGATCAGGCATAACGCATAACGCATAATGCATAACACATAACGCATACCGCATAACGCATAACGCATAACGCATAACGCATAACGCATAACGCATAACGCATAGCGCATAACGCATAACGCATAACGCATAACGCATAACGCCTAAGGGATCAGGCATAACGCATAACGCATAATGCATAACACATAACGCATAACGCATAACGCATAACGCATAACGCATAACGCATAACGCATAACGCATAACGCATAACGCATAACGCCTTGCGGATCAGGCATAACGCATAACGCATAATGCATAACACATAACGCATACCGCATAACGCATAACGCATAACGCATAACGCATAACGCATAACACATAACGCATAACGCATAACGCATAACGCATAACGCATAACGCATAACGCATAACGCATAACGCATGTCGGATCACTTATAACGCATAACGCATAACGCATAACGCATAACGCATAACGCATAACGCATAACGCATATCGCATAACGCATAACGCATAACGCATAACGCATAACGCACAACGCATATCGCATAACGCATAACGCATAACGCATAACGCATGGCGCATAACTCAAAACGCATAACGCATAACGCATAACGCATAACGCATAACGCATAACGCATAACGCATAACGCATAACGCATAACGCATAACGCATAACGCACAACGCATATCGCATAACGCATAACGCATGGCGCATAACTCAAAATGCATAACGCATAACGCATAACGCATAACGCATAACGCATAACGCACAACGCATATCGCATAACGCATAACGCATAACGCATAATGCGTAACGCATAACGCATAACGCATAACGCACAACTCAAACGTATAACGCACAACGCATAACGCATAACGCATAACGCATAACGCATAACGCATAACGCATAACGCATAACGCATAACGCATAGCGCATAACGCATAACGCATAACGCATAACGCATAACGCATAACGCCTAACGGATCAGGCATAACGCATAACGCATAATGCATAACACATAACGCATAACGCATAACGCATAACGCATAACGCATAACGCATAACGCATAACGCATAACGCTTAACGCATAACGCATAACGCATAACGCATAACGCATAACGCATAATGCATAACGCATAACGCATAACGCATAACGCATAACGCATAACGCATAGCGCATAACGCATAACGCATAACGCATAACGCATAACGCCTAACGGATCAGGCATAACGCATAACGCATAATGCATAACACATAACGCATAACGCATAACGCATAACGCATAACGCATAACGCATAACGCATAACGCATAACGCATAACGCATAACGCATAACGCATAACGCATAACGCCTTACGGATCAGGCATAACGCATAACGCATAATGCATAACACATAACGCATACCGCATAACGCATAACGCATAACGCATAACGCATAACGCATAACACATAACGCATAACGCATAACGCATAACGCATAACGCATAACGCATAACGCATATCGCATAACGCATAACGCATGTCGGATCACTCATAACGCATAACGCATAACGCATAACGCATAACGCATAACGCATAACGCATAACGCATAACGCATATCGCATAACGCATAACGCATAACGCATAACGCATGGCGCATACCTCAAAATGCATAACGCATAACGCATAACGCATAACGCATAACGCATAACGCATAACGCATAACGCATAACGCATAACGCACAACGCATATCGCATAACGCATAACGCATAACGCATAACGCATAACGCATAACGCATAACGCATGGCGCATAACGCAAAATGCATAACGCATAACGCATATCGCATATTGCATGACGCATAACGCATAACGCAAACGTATAACGCACACCGCATAACGAATACAGCAAAACGCATAATGCTTAACGCATAACGGATCACGCATTACGCATAACGCATAACGCATAACGCATAACGCATAACGCATAACGCATAACGCATAACGCATGACGCATAACGCATATCGCATAATGCATAACGCATAACGCATAACGCATAACGTATAACGCAAAACGCATAACGCATAACGTTACCGCATAAGGCTTTATGCATGATGCATATCGCATAACGCATAACGCATAACGCATAACTCATAACGTATAACGCATAACGCATATCGCATAACGCATAACGCATAACCCATAACGCATAACGCATAACGCATAACGCATAACGCTTAACGCATAACGCATAACGCATAACGCATAACGCATAACGCATAACGCATAACGCATAACGCATAACGCATAACGCATAACGCATAACGCATAACGCATAACGCATAACGCATAACGCATAACGCATAACGCATAACGCATAACGCAAAACGCATAACGCATAACGCATAACGCACAACGCATATCGCATAACGCATAACGCATAACGCATAACGCATAACGCATAACGCATAACGCATAACGCATAACGCATAACGCATAACGCATAGCGCATAACGCATAACGCATAACGCAAAACGCATAACGCATAACGCATAACGCACAACGCATATCGCATAACGCATAACGCATAACGCATAACGCATAACGCATAACGCATAACGCATAACGCATAACGCCTTACGGATCAGGCATAACGCATAACGCATAATGCATAACACATAACGCATACCGCATAACGCATAACGCATAACGCATAACGCATAACGCATAACGCATAACTCATAACGTATAACGCATAACGCATATCGCATAACGCATAACGCATAACCCATAACGCATAACGCATAACGCATAACGCATAACGCTTAACGCATAACGCATAACGCATAACGCATAACGCATAACGCATAACGCATAACGCATAACGCATAACGTATAACGCATAACGCATATCGCATAACGCATAACGCATAACTCATAACGTATAACGCATAACGCATATCGCATAACGCATAACGCATAACCCATAACGCATAACGCATAACGCATAACGCATAACGCTTAACGCATAACGCATAACGCATAACGCATAACGCATAACGCATAACGCATAACGCATAACGCATAACGCATAACGCATAACGCATAACGCATAACGCATAACGCATAACGCATAACGCATAACGCATAACGCAAAACGCATAACGCATAACGCATAACGCATAACGCATAACGCATAACGCATAACGCATAACGCATAACGCATAACGCATAACGCATAACGCATAACGCATAACGCATAACGCATAACGCATAACGCATAACGCATAACGCATAACGCATAACGCTTAACGCATAACGCATAACGCATAACGCATAACGCATAACGCATAACGCATAACGCATAACGCATAACGCATAACGCATAACGCATAACGCATAACGCATAACGCATAACGCATAACGCATAGCGCATAACGCATAACGCATAACGCAAAACGCATAACGCATAACGCATAACGCACAACGCATATCGCATAACGCATAACGCATAACGCATAACGCATAACGCATAACGCATAACGCATAACGCATAACGCATAACGCCTTACGGATCAGGCATAACGCATAACGCATAATGCATAACACATAACGCATACCGCATAACGCATAACGCATAACGCATAACGCATAACGCATAACGCATAACGCATAACGCATAACGCATAACGCATAACGCATAACGCATAGCGCAAACGTATAACGCACAACGCATGACGAATACAGCAAAACGCATAATGCTTAACGCATAACGGATCACGCATAACGCATAACGCACAACGCATATCGCATAACGCATAACGCATAACGCATAACGCATAACGCATGGCGCATAACTCAAAATGCATAAAGCATAACGCACAACGCATATCGCATAACGTACAACGTATAACGCATAACGCATAACGCATAACGCATAACGCATAACGCATAACGCATAACGCATAACGCATAACGTATAACGCAAAACGCATAACGCATAACGTTACCGCATAAGGCTTTATGCATGATGCATATCGCATAACGCATAACGCATAACGCATAACTCATAACGTATAACGCATAACGCATAATGCATAACGCATAACGCATAACGCATAACGCACAACTCAAACGTATAACGCACAACGCATAATGCATAACGCATAACGCAGAACGCATAACGCATAACGCATGGCGCATAACGCAAAATGCATAACGCATAACGCATATCGCATATTGCATAACGCATAACGCATAACGCAAACGTATAACGCACAACGCATAACGAATACAGCAAAACGCATAATGCTTAACGCATAACGGATCACGCATAACGCATAACGCATAACGCATAACGCATAACGCATAACGCATAACGCATAACGCATAACGCATAACGCATAACGCATAACGCATAACGCATAACGCATAACGCATAACGCATAACGCATAACGCATAACGCATAACGCATAACGCATAACGCATAACGCATAACGCATAACGCATAGCGCATAACGCATAACGCATAACGCAAAACGCATAACGCATAACGCATAACGCCTAACGGATCAGGCATAACGCATAACGCATAATGCATAACACATAACGCATAACGCATAACGCATAACGCATAACGCATAACGCATAACGCATAACGCATAACGCATAACGCTTAACGCATAACGCATAACGCATAACGCATAACGCATAACGCATAACGCATAACGCATAACGCATAACGCATAACGCATAACGCATAACGCATAGCGCATAACGCATAACGCATAACGCATAACGCATAACGCATAACGCATAACGCCTAACGGATCAGGCATAACGCATAACGCATAATGCATAACACATAACGCATAACGCATAACGCATAACGCATAACGCATAACGCATAACGCATAACGCATAACGCATAACGCATAACGCATAACGCATAACGCATAACGCATAACGCATAACGCATAACGCCTTACGGATCAGGCATAACGCATAACGCATAATGCATAACACATAACGCATACCGCATAACGCATAACGCATAACGCATAACGCATAACGCATAACACATAACGCATAACGCATAACGCATAACGCATAACGCATAACGCATAACGCATAACGCATAACGCATGTCGGATCACTCATAACGCATAACGCATAACGCATAACGCATAACGCATAACGCATAACGCATAACGCATAACGCATAACGCATAACGCATAACGCATAACGCACAACGCATATCGCATAACGCATAACGCATAACGCACAACGCATATCGCATAACGCATAACGCACAACGCATATCGCATAACGCATAACGCATAACGCATAACGCATGGCGCATACCTCAAAATGCATAACGCATAACGCATAACGCATAACGCATAACGCATAACGCATAACGCATAACGCATAACGCATAACGCATAACGCATAACGCACAACGCATATCGCATAACGCATAACGCATAACGCATAACGCATAACGCATGGCGCATAACTCAAAATGCATAACGCATAACGCAAACGTATAACGCACAACGCATAACGAATACAGCAAAACGCATAATGCTTAACGCATAACGGATCACGCATAACGCATAACGCACAACGCATATCGCATAACGCATAACGCATAACGCATAATGCATGGCGCATAACTCAAAATGCATAACGCATAACGCATAACGCATAACGCATAACGCATAACGCATAACGCATAACGCATAACGCATAACGCATAACGCACAACGCATATCGCATAACGCATAACGCATGGCGCATAACTCAAAATGCATAACGCATAACGCATAACGCATAACGCATAACGCATAACGCACAACGCATATCGCATAACGCATAACGCATAACGCATAACGCATAACGCATGGCGCATAACTCAAAATGCATAACGCATAACGCAAACGTATAACGCACAACGCATAACGAATACAGCAAAACGCATAATGCTTATAGCATAACGGATCACGCATAACGCATAACGCACAACGCATATCGCATAACGCATAACGCATAACGCATAACGCATGGCGCATAACTCAAAATGCATAACGCATAACGCATAACGCATAACGCATGACGCATAACGCATAACGCACAACGCATATCGCATAACGCATAACGCATAACGCATAACGCATAACGCATGGCGCGTAACTCAAAATGCATAACGCATAACGCATAACGCAAACGTATAACGCACAACGCATAACGAATACAGCAAAACGCATAATGCTTAACACATAAAGGATCACGCATAACGCATAACGCACAACGCATATCGCATAACGCATAACGCATAACGCATAACGCATGGCGCATAACTCAAAATGCATAACGCATAACGCATAACGCATAACGCATAACGCATAACGCATAACGCATAACGCATAACGCACAACGCATATCGCATAACGCATAACGCATGGCGCATAACTCAAAATGCATAACGCATAACGCATAACGCATAACGCAAACGTATAACGCACAACGCATAACGAATACAGCAAAACGCATAATGGTTAACGCATAACGAATACAGCAAAACGCATAATGCTTAACGCATAACGGATCACGCATAACGCATAACGCATAACGCATAACGCATAACGCATATCGAATAACGCATAACGTGTAACTCATAACGCATAACGCATAAAGCATAATGCTTAACGCATAACGCATAACGCTTATCGCATAACGCATAACGCATAACGTATAACGCATAACGCATACCGCATAACGCATAACGCATAATGCATAACGCAAACGTATAACGCACAACGCATAACGCATAACGAACAACGGATAACGCATAACGCATAACGCATAACGAATACCGCAAAACGTATATCGCCTAACACATAACGGATCACGCATAACGCATAACGCATAACGTATAGAGCATAACGCATAACGCATAACGCATAACGCATACCGTATAACGCATAACGCATAACGCATAACGCATAACGCATAACGCATAACGCATAACGCATAACGCATAACGCATAACGCATGACGCATAACGCATAACGCATAACGCATAAAGCATAATGCTTAACGCATAACGCATAACGCTTATCGCATAACGCATAACGCATAACGTATAACGCATAACGCATACCGCATAACGCATAACGCATAATGCATAACGCAAACGTATAACGCACAACGCATAACGCATAACGAACAACGGATAACGCATAACGCATAACGCATAACGAATACCGCAAAACGTATATCGCCTAACACATAACGGATCACGCATAACGCATAACGCATAACGTATAGAGCATAACGCATAACGCATAACGCATAACGCATACCGTATAACGCATAACGCATAACGCATAACGCATAACGCATAACGCATAACGCATAACGCATAACGCATAACGCATGACGCATAACGCATAACGCATAACGCATAACGCATAACGCATAACGCATAACGCATAACGCATAACGCATAACGCACAACGCATATCGCATAACGCATAACGCATAACGCATAACGCATGGCGCATAACTCAAAATCCATAACGCATAACGCATAACGCATAACGCAAACGTATAACGCACAACGAATAACGAATACAGCAAAACGCATAATGCTTAACGCATAACGGATCACGCATAACGCACAACGCATATCGCATAACGCATAACGCATAACGCATAACGCATGGCGCATAACTCAAAATGCATAACGCATAACGCATAACGCATAACGCAAAACGCATAACGCATAACGCACAACGCATATCGCATAACGCATAACGCATGGCGCATAACTCAAAATGCATAACGCATAACGCATAACGGATCACGCATAACGCATAACGCATAACGCATAACGCATAACGCATAACGCATATCGAATAACGCATAACGTGTAACTCATAACGCATAACGCATAAAGCATAATGCTTAGCGCATAACGCATATCGCTTATCGCATAACGCATAACGCATAACGTATAACGCATAACGCATACCGTATAACGCATAACGCATAATGCATAACGCAAACGTATAACGCACAACGCATAACGAACAACGCATAACGCATAACGCATATCGCATAACACATAACGCATAACCCATAACGCATAACGCATAACGCATAACGCATAACGCATAACGCATAACGCATAACGCATAACGCATAACGCATAACGCATAACGCATAACGCATAACGCATAACGCATAACGCATAACGCATAACGCATAACGCACAACGCATATCGCATAACGCATAACGCATAACGCATAACGCATAACGCATAACGCATAACGCACAACGCATATCGCATAACGCATAACGCATAACGCATAACGCATAACGCATATCGAATAACGCATAACGTGTGACTCATAACGCATAACGCATAAAGCATAATGCATAACGCATAACGCATAACGCATAACGCATAACGCATAACGCATAACGCACAACGCATATCGCATAACGCATAACGCATAACGCATAACGCATGGCGCATAACTCAAAATGCATAACGCATAACGCATAACGCATAACGCATAACGCATAACGCATAACGCATAACGCACAACGCATATCGCATAACGCATAACGCATGGCGCATAACTCAAAATGCATAACGCATAACGCATAACGCATAACGCAAACGTATAACGCACAACGCATAACGAATACAGCAAAACGCATAATGGTTAACGCATAACGAATACAGCAAAACGCATAATGCTTAACGCATAACGGATCACGCATAACGCATAACGCATAACGCATAACGCATAACGCATAACGCATATCGAATAACGCATAACGTGTAACTCATAACGCATAACGCATAAAGCATAATGCTTAACGCATAACGCATAACGCTTATCGCATAACGCATAACGCATAACGTATAACGCATAACGCATACCGCATAACGCATAACGCATAATGCATAACGCAAACGTATAACGCACAACGCATAACGCATAACGAACAACGGATAACGCATAACGCATAACGCATAACGAATACCGCAAAACGTATATCGCCTAACACATAACGGATCACGCATAACGCATAACGCATAACGTATAGAGCATAACGCATAACGCATAACGCATAACGCATACCGTATAACGCATAACGCATAACGCATAACGCATAACGCATAACGCATAACGCATAACGCATAACGCATAACGCATAACGCATGACGCATAACGCATAACGCATAACGCATAAAGCATAATGCTTAACGCATAACGCATAACGCTTATCGCATAACGCATAACGCATAACGTATAACGCATAACGCATACCGCATAACGCATAACGCATAATGCATAACGCAAACGTATAACGCACAACGCATAACGCATAACCAACAACGGATAACGCATAACGCATAACGCATAACGAATACCGCAAAACGTATATCGCCTAACACATAACGGATCACGCATAACGCATAACGCATAACGTATAGAGCATAACGCATAACGCATAACGCATAACGCATACCGTATAACGCATAACGCATAACGCATAACGCATAACGCATAACGCATAACGCATAACGCATAACGCATAACGCATGACGCATAACGCATAACGCATAACGCATAACGCATAACGCATAACGCATAACGCATAACGCATAACGCATTACGCACAACGCATATCGCATAACGCATAACGCATAACGCATAACGCATGGCGCATAACTCAAAATCCATAACGCATAACGCATAACGCATAACGCAAACGTATAACGCACAACGAATAACGAATACAGCAAAACGCATAATGCTTAACGCATAACGGATCACGCATAACGCATAACGCACAACGCATATCGCATAACGCATAACGCATAACGCATAACGCATGGCGCATAACTCAAAATGCATAACGCATAACGCATAACGCATAACGCATAACGCATAACGCATAACGCATAACGCACAACGCATATCGCATAACGCATAACGCATGGCGCATAACTCAAAATGCATAACGCATAACGCATAACGGATCACGCATAACGCATAACGCATAACGCATAACGCATAACGCATAACGCATATCGAAAAACGCATAACGTGTAACTCATAACGCATAACGCATAAAGCATAATGCTTAACGCATAACGCATATCGCTTATCGCATAACGCATAACGCATAACGTATAACGCATAACGCATACCGTATAACGCATAACGCATAATGCATAACGCAAACGTATAACGCACAACGCATAACGAACAACGCATAACGCATAACGCATATCGCATAACACATAACGCATAACCCATAACGCATAACGCATAACGCATAACGCATAACGCATAACGCATAACGCATAACGCATAACGCATAACGCATAACGCATAACGCATAACGCATAACGCATAACGCACAACGCATATCGCATAACGCATAACGCATAACGCATAACGCATAACGCATAACGCATAACGCACAACGCATATCGCATAACGCATAACGCATAACGCATAACGCATAACGCATATCGAATAACGCATAACGTGTGACTCATAACGCATAACGCATAAAGCATAATGCATAACGCATAACGCATAACGCATAACGCATAACGCATAACGCATAACACATAACGCACAAACCATATCGCATAACGCATAACGCACAACGCATATCGCATAACGCATAACACATAACGTATAACGCATGGCGCATAACTCAAAATGCATAACGCATAACGCATAACGCATAACGCATAACGCATAACGCATAACGCATAACGCATAACGCATAACGCACAACGCAAATCGCATAACGCATAACGCATAACGAATGGCGCATAACTGAAAATGCATAACGCATAACGCATAACGCATAACGCAAACGTATAACGCACAACGCATAACGAATACAGCAAAACGCATAATGCTTAACGCATAACGGATCACGCATAACGCATAACGCATAACGCATAACGCATAACGCATAACGCATAACGCATAACGCATAACGCATAACGCATAACGCATAACGCATAACGCATAACGCATAACGCATAACGCATAACGCACAACGCATATCGCATAACGCATAACCCATAACGCATAACGCATAACGCATGGCGCATAACTCAAAATGCATAACCCGAAACCCGTAACGCATAACGCACAACGCATATCGCATAACGCATAACGCATGGCGCATATCTCAAAATGCATAACGCATAACGCATAACGCATAACGCATAACGCAAACGTATAACGCACAACGCATAACGAATACAGCAAAACGCATAATGCTTAACGCATAACGAATACAGCAAAACGCATAATGCTTAACGCATAACGGATCACGCATAACGCATAACGCATAACGCATAACGCATAACGCATATCGAATAACGCATAACGTGTAACTCATAACGCATAACGCATAAAGCATAATGCTTAACGCATAACGCATAACGCTTATCGCATAACGCATAACGCATAACGTATAACGCATAACGCATACCGCATAACGCATAACGCATAATGCATAACGCAAACGTATAACGCACAACGCATAACGCATAACGAACAACGGATAACGCATAACGCATAACGCATAACGAATACCGCAAAACGTATATCGCCTAACACATAACGGATCACGCATAACGCATAACGCATAACGTATAGAGCATAACGCATAACGCATAACGCATAACGCATACCGTATAACGCATAACGCATAACGCATAACGCATAACGCATAACGCATAACGCATAACGCATAACGCATAACGCATAACGCATAACGCATAACGCATAACGCATGACGCATAACGCATAACGCATAACGCATAAAGCATAATGCTTAACGCATAACGCATAACGCTTATCGCATAACGCATAACGAACAACGGATAACGCATAACGCATAACGCATAACGAATACCGCAAAACGTATATCGCCTAACACATAACGGATCACGCATAACGCATAACGCATAACGCATAACGCATAACGCATAACGCATAACGCATAACGCATATCGCACAACGCATATCGCATAACGCATAACGCATAACGCATAACGCATGGCGCATAACGCATAACGCATAACGCACAACGCATGTCGCATAACGCATAACACATGGCGCATAACTCAAAATGCATAACGCATAACGCATAACGGATCACGCATAACGCATAACGCATAACGCAAAACGCATAACGCATAACGCATATCGAATAACGCATAACGTGTAACTCATAACGCATAACGCATAAAGCATAATGCTTAACGCATAACGCATATCGCTTATCGCATAACGCATAACGCATAACGTATAACGCATAACGCATACCGTATAACGCATAACGCATAATGCATAACGCAAACGTATAACGCACAACGCATAACGAACAACGCATAACGCATAACGCATATCGCATAACACATAACGCATAACCCATAACGCATAACGCATAACGCATAACGCATAACGCATAACGCATAACGCATAACGCATAACGCATAACGCATAACGCATAACGCATAACGCATAACGCATAACGCATAACGCATAACGCATAACGCATAACGCACAACGCATATCGCATAACGCATAACGCATAACGCATAACGCATAACGCATAACACACAACGCATATCGCATAACGCATAACGCATAACGCATAACGCATAACGCATAACGCATATCGAATAACGCATAACGTGTGACTCATAACGCATAACGCATAAAGCATAATGCATAACGCATAACGCATAACGCATAACGCATAACGCATAACGCATAACGCACAACGCATATCGCATAACGCATAACGCATAACGCATAACGCATAACGCATAACGCATAACGCACAACGCAAATCGCATAACGCATAACGCATAACGAATGGCGCATAACTGAAAATGCATAACGCATAACGCATAACGCATAACGCAAACGTATAACGCACAACGCATAACGAATACAGCAAAACGCATAATGCTTAACGCATAACGGATCACGCATAACGCATAACGCATAACGCATAACGCATAACGCATAACGCATAACGCATAACGCATAACGCATAACGCATAACGCATAACGCATAACGCATAACGCATAACGCATAACGCATAACGCATAACGCATAACGCATAACGCATAACGCATAACGCACAACGCATATCGCATAACGCATAACCCATAACGCACAACGCATATCGCATAACGCATAACGCATAACGCATAACGCATGGCGCATAACTCAAAATGCATAACGCATAACGCATAACGCATAACGCATAACGCATAACGCATAACGCATAACGCACAACGCAAATCGCATAACGCATAACGCATAACGCATAACGAATGGCGCATAACTGAAAATGCATAACGCATAACGCATAACGCATAACGCAAACGTATAACGCACAACGCATAACGAATACAGCAAAACGCATAATGCTTAACGCATAACGGATCACGCATAACGCATAACGCACAACGCATATCGCATAACGCATAACGCATAACGCATAACGCATGGCGCATAACTCAAAATGCATAACGCATAACGCACAACGCATATCGCATAACGTACAACGTATAACGCATAACGCATAACGCATAACGCATAACGCATAACGCATAACGCATAACGCATAACGCATAACGCATAACGCATAACGCATAACGCATAACGCATAACGCATAACGCATAACGCATAACGCATAACGCATAACGCATAACGCATAACGCATAACGCATAACGCACAACGCATATCGCATAACGCATAACCCATAACGCATAACGCATAACGCATGGCGCATAACGCATAACGCATGGCGCATATCTCAAAATGCATAACGCATAACGCATAACGCATAACGCATAACGCAAACGTATAACGCACAACGCATAACGAATACAGCAAAACGCATAATGCTTAACGCATAACGAATACAGCAAAACGCATAATGCTTAACGCATAACGGATCACGCATAACGCATAACGCATAACGCATAACGCATAACGCATAACGCATAACGCATAACGCATAACGCATAACGCATAACGCATAACGCACAACGCATATCGCATAACGCATAACCCATAACGCATAACGCATAACGCATGGCGCATAACTCAAAATGCATAACGCATAACGCATAACGCACAACGCATATCGCATAACGCATAACGCATAACGCATAACGCATAACGCATAACGCATAACGCATAACGCATAACGCATAACGCATAACGCATAACGCATAACGCATAACGCATAACGCATAACGCACAACGCATATCGCATAACGCATAACCCATAACGCATAACGCATAACGCATGGCGCATAACTCAAAATGCATAACGCATAACGCATAACGCACAACGCATATCGCATAACGCATAACGCATGGCGCATATCTCAAAATGCATAACGCATAACGCATAACGCATAACGCATAACGCATAACGCATAACGCATAACGCATAACGCACAACGCATATCGCATAACGCATAACCCATAACGCATAACGCATAACGCATGGCGCATAACTCAAAATGCATAACGCATAACGCATAACGCACAACGCATATCGCATAACGCATAACGCATAACGCATAACGCATAACGCATAACGCATAACGCATAACGCATAACGCATAACGCATAACGCATAACGCATAACGCATAACGCACAACGCATATCGCATAACGCATAACCCATAACGCATAACGCATAACGCATGGCGCATAACTCAAAATGCATAACGCATAACGCATAACGCACAACGCATATCGCATAACGCATAACCCATAACGCATAACGCATAACGCATGGCGCATAACTCAAAATGCATAACGCATAACGCATAACGCACAACGCATATCGCATAACGCATAACGCATGGCGCATATCTCAAAATGCATAACGCATAACGCATAACGCATAACGCATAACGCAAACGTATAACGCACAACGCATAACGAATACAGCAAAACGCATAATGCTTAACGCATAACGAATACAGCAAAACGCATAATGCTTAACGCATAACGGATCACGCATAACGCATAACGCATAACGCATAACGCATAACGCATATCGAATAACGCATAACGTGTAACTCATAACGCATAACGCATGACGCATAGCGCATAACGCATAACGCATAAAGCATAATGCTTAACGCATAACGCATAACGCTTATCGCATAACGCATAACGAACAACGGATAACGCATAACGCATAACGCATAACGAATACCGCAAAACGTATATCGCCTAACACATAACGGATCACGCATAACGCATAACGCATAACGCATAACGCATAACGCATAACGCATAACGCATAACGCATAACGCATATCGCACAACGCATATCGCATAACGCATAACGCATAACGCATAACGCATGGCGCATAACTCAAAATCCATAACGCATAACGCATAACGCATAACGCAAACGTATAACGCACAACGAATAACGAACACAGCAAAACGCATAATGCTTAACGCATAACGGATCACGCATAACGCATAACGCACAACGCATATCGCATAACGCATAACGCATAACGCATAACGCATAACGCATGGCGCATAACTCAAAATGCATAAAGCATAACGCATAACGCATAACGCATAACGCATAACGCATAACGCATAACGCACAACGCATGTCGCATAACGCATAACACATGGCGCATAACTCAAAATGCATAACGCATAACGCATAACGGATCACGCATAACGCATAACGCATAACGCATAACGCATAACGCATAACGCATATCGAATAACGCATAACGTGTAACTCATAACGCATAACGCATAAAGCATAATGCTTAACGCATAACGCATATCGCTTATCGCATAACGCATAACGCATAACGTATAACGCATAACGCATACCGTATAACGCATAACGCATAATGCATAACGCAAACGTATAACGCACAACGCATAACGAACAACGCATAACGCATAACGCATATCGCATAACACATAACGCATAACCCATAACGCATAACGCATAACGCATAACGCATAACGCATAACGCATAACGCATAACGCATAACGCATAACGCATAACGCATAACGCATAACGCATAACGCATAACGCATAACGCACAACGCATATCGCATAACGCATAACGCATAACGCATAACGCATAACGCATAACACACAACGCATATCGCATAACGCATAACGCATAACGCATAACGCATAACGCATATCGAATAACGCATAACGTGTGACTCATAACGCATAACGCATAAAGCATAATGCATAACGCATAACGCATAACGCATAACGCATAACGCATAACGCATAACGCACAACGCATATCGCATAACGCATAACGCATAACGCATAACGCATAACGCATAACGCATAACGCACAACGCAAATCGCATAACGCATAACGCATAACGAATGGCGCATAACTGAAAATGCATAACGCATAACGCATAACGCATAACGCAAACGTATAACGCACAACGCATAACGAATACAGCAAAACGCATAATGCTTAACGCATAACGGATCACGCATAACGCATAACGCATAACGCATAACGCATAACGCATAACGCATAACGCATAACGCATAACGCATAACGCATAACGCATAACGCATAATGCATAACGCATAACGCATAACGCATAACGCATAACGCATAACGCATAACGCATAACGCATAACGCATAACGCATAACGCACAACGCATATCGCATAACGCATAACCCATAACGCACAACGCATATCGCATAACGCATAACGCATAACGCATAACGCATGGCGCATAACTCAAAATGCATAACGCATAATGCATAACGCATAACGCATAACGCATAACGCATAACGCATAACGCACAACGCAAATCGCATAACGCATAACGCATAACGCATAACGAATGGCGCATAACTGAAAATGCATAACGCATAACGCATAACGCATAACGCAAACGTATAACGCACAACGCATAACGAATACAGCAAAACGCATAATGCTTAACGCATAACGGATCACGCATAACGCATAACGCACAACGCATATCGCATAACGCATAACGCATAACGCATAACGCATAACGCATGGCGCATAACTCAAAATGCATAACGCATAACGCACAACGCATATCGCATAACGTACAACGTATAACGCATAACGCATAACGCATAACGCATAACGCATAACGCATAACGCATAACGCATAACGCATAACGCATAACGCATAACGCATAACGCATAACGCATAACGCATAACGCATAACGCATATCGCATAATGCATAACGCATAACGCATAACGCATAACGTATAACGCAAAACGCATAACGCATAACGTTACCGCATAAGGCTTTATGCATGATGCATATCGCATAACGCATAACGCATAACGCATAACTCATAACGTATAACGCATAACGCATAATGCATAACGCATAACGCATAACGCATAACGCACAACGCAAACGTATAACGCACAACGCATAATGCATAACGCATAACGCATAACGCATAACGCATAACGCATGGCGCATAACGCAAAATGCATAATGCATAACGCATAACGCATAACGCATACGGCATAACGCATAACGCATAACGCACAACGCATATCGCATAACGCATAACGCATAACGCATAACGCATGGCGCATAACTCAAAATGCATAACGCATAACGCATAACGCATAACGCATAACGCATAACGCATAACGCATAACGCATAACGCATAACGCATAACGCATAACGCATAACGCATAACGCATAACGCATAACGCATAACGCATAACGCATAACGCATAACGCATAACGCATAACGCATAACGCATAACGCATAACGCATAACGCATAACGCATAACGCATAACGCATAACGCATAACGCATAACGCATAACGCACAACGCATATCGCATAACGTATAATGCAAAACGCATAACGCATAACGCATAACCCATAACGCATAACGCATGTCGGATCACTCATAACGCATAACGCATAACGCATAAAGCATAAAGCATAACGCATAACGCATAACGCATATCGCATAACGCATAACGCATAACCCATAACGCATAACGCATAACGCATAACGCATAACGCATAACGCATAACGCATAACGCATAACGCATAACGCATAACGCACAACGCATATCGCATAACGCATAACGCATAACGCATAACGCATGGCGCATAACTCAAAATTCATAACGCATAACGCATAATGCATAACGCATAACGCATAACGCATAACGCATAACGCATAACGCATAACGCATAACGCATAACGCATAACGCATAACGCATAACGCATAACGCATAACGCATAACGCATAACGCACAACGCATATCGCATAACGCAAAACGCATAACGCATAACGCATGGCGCATAACTCAAAATTCATAACGCATAACGCATGAAGCATAATGCATAACGCATAACGCATAACGCATAACGCATAACGCATAACGCATAACGCACAACGCATATCGCATAACGCATAACGCATAACGCATAACGCACAACGCAAATCGCATAACGCATAACGCATAACGCATAACGCATAACGCATAACGCACAACGCATATCGCATAACGCATAACCCATAACGCACAACGCATATCGCATAACGCATAACGCATAACGCATAACGCATGGCGCATAACTCAAAATGCATAACGCATAACGCATAACGCATAACGCATAACGCATAACGCATAACGCACAACGCAAATCGCATAACGCATAACGCATAACGCATAACGAATGGCGCATAACTGAAAATGCATAACGCATAACGCATAACGCATAACGCAAACGTATAACGCACAACGCATAACGAATACAGCAAAACGCATAATGCTTAACGCATAACGGATCACGCATAACGCATAACGCACAACGCATATCGCATAACGCATAACGCATAACGCATAACGCATGGCGCATAACTCAAAATGCATAACGCATAACGCACAACGCATATCGCATAACGTACAACGTATAACGCATAACGCATAACGCATAACGCATAACGCATAACGCATAACGCATAACGCATAACGCATAACGCATAACGCATAACGCATAACGCATAACGCATAACGCATAACGCATAACGCATAACGCATAACGCATAACGCATAACGCATATCGCATAATGCATAACGCATAACGCATAACGCATAACGTATAACGCAAAACGCATAACGCATAACGTTACCGCATAAGGCTTTATGCATGATGCATATCGCATAACGCATAACGCATAACGCATAACTCATAACGTATAACGCATAACGCATAATGCATAACGCATAACGCATAACGCATAACGCACAACGCAAACGTATAACGCACAACGCATAATGCATAACGCATAACGCATAACGCATAACGCATAACGCATGGCGCATAACGCAAAATGCATAACGCATAACGCATAACGCATAACGCATACGGCATAACGCATAACGCATAACGCACAACGCATATCGCATAACGCATAACGCATAACGCATAACGCAT
The DNA here is from genome assembly GCA_916610235.2 of Lasioglossum morio. NCBI lineage: Eukaryota > Metazoa > Arthropoda > Insecta > Hymenoptera > Halictidae > Lasioglossum > Lasioglossum morio. The sequence continues at coordinate 5,087,502 of CAKAJA020000289.1, forward strand.
GGCGCATAACTCAAAATGCATAACGCATAACGCATAACGCATAACGCATAACGCATAACGCATAACGCATAACGCATAACGCATAACGCATAACGCATAACGCATAACGCATAACGCATAACGCATAACGCATAACGCATAACGCATAACGCATAACGCATAACGCATAACGCATAACGCATAACGCACAACGCATATCGCATAACGTATAACGCAAAACGCATAACGCATAACGCATAACCCATAACGCATAACGCATGTCGGATCACTCATAACGCATAACGCATAACGCATAACGCATAACGCATAACGCATAACGCATAACGCATAACGCATAACGCATATCGCATAATGCATAACGCATAACGCATAACGCATAACGTATAACGCAAAACGCATAACGCATAACGTTACCGCATAAGGCTTTATGCATGATGCATATCGCATAACGCATAACGCATAACGCATAACTCATAACGTATAACGCATAACGCATAATGCATAACGCATAACGCATAACGCATAACGCACAACGCAAACGTATAACGCACAACGCATAATGCATAACGCATAACGCATAACGCATAACGCATAACGCATGGCGCATAACGCAAAATGCATAACGCATAACGCATAACGCATAACGCATACGGCATAACGCATAATGCATAACGCACAACGCATATCGCATAACGCATAACGCATAACGCATAACGCATGGCGCATAACTCAAAATGCATAACGCATAACGCATAACGCATAACGCATAACGCATAACGCATAACGCATAACGCATAACGCATAACGCATAACGCATAACGCATAACGCATAACGCATAACGCATAACGCATAACGCATAACGCATAACGCATAACGCATAACGCATAACGCATAACGCATAACGCATAACGCATAACGCACAACGCATATCGCATAACGTATAACGCAAAACGCATAACGCATAACGCATAACCCATAACGCATAACGCATGTCGGATCACTCATAACGCATAACGCATAACGCATAAAGCATAAAGCATAACGTATAACGCATAACGCATATCGCATAACGCATAACGCATAACCCATAACACATAACGCATAACGCATAACGCATAACGCATAACGCATAACGCATAACGCATAACGCATAACGCATAACGTATAACGCATAACGCATAACGCATAACGCATAACGCATAACGCATAACGCATAACGCATAACGCATAACGCATAACGCATAACGCATAACGCATAACGCATAACGCATAACGCATAACGCATAACGCATAACGCATAACGCATAGCGCATAACGCATAACGCATAACGCAAAACGCATAACGCATAACGCATAACGCATAACGCCTAACGGATCAGGCATAACGCATAACGCATAATGCATAACACATAACGCATAACGCATAATGCTTAACGCATAACGGATCACGCATAACGCATAACGCACAACGCATATCGCATAACGCATAACGCATCACGCATAACGCATGGCGCATAACTCAAAATGCATAACGCACAACGCATATCGCATAACGTACAACGTATAACGCATAACGCATAACGCATAACGCATAACGCATAACGCATAACGCATAACGCATAACGCATAACGCATAACGCATAACGCATAACGCATAACGCATAACGCATAACGCATATCGCATAATGCATAACGCATAACGCATAACGCAAACGTATAACGCACAACGCATAACGAATACAGCAAAACGCATAATGCTTAACGCATAACGGATCACGCATAACGCATAACGCACAACGCATATCGCATAACGCATAACGCATAACGCATTACGCATGGCGCATAACTCAAAATGCATAACGCATAACGCACAACGCATATCGCATAACGTACAACGTATAACGCATAACGCATAACGCATAACGCATAACGCATAACGCATTACGCATAACGCATAACGCATAACGTATAACGCAAAACGCATAACGCATAACGTTACCGCATAAGGCTTTATGCATGATGCATATCGCATAACGCATAACGCATAACGCATAACTCATAACATATAACGCATAACGCATAATGCATAACGCATAACGCATAACGCATAACGCACAACTGAAACGTATAACGCACAACGCATAATGCATAACGCATAACGCATAACGCATAAGGCATAACGCATGGCGCATAACGCAAAATGCATAACGCATAACGCATATCGCATATTGCATAACGCATAACGCATAACGCAAACGTATAACGCACAACGCATAACGAATACAGCAAAACGCATAACGCATAACGCATAACGCATAACGCATAACGCATAACGCATAACGCATAACGCATAACGCATAACGCATAACGCATAACGCATATCGCATAATGCATAACGCATAACGCATAACGCTTAACGTATAACGCAAAACGCATAACGCATAACGTTACCGCATAAGGCTTTATGCATGATGCATATCGCATAACGCATAACGCATAACGCATAACTCATAACGTATAACGCATAACGCATAATGCATAACGCATAACGCATAACGCATAACGCACAACGCAAACGTATAACGCACAACGCATAATGCATAACGCATAACGCATAACGCATAACGCATAACGCATAACGCATAACGCATAACGCATAACGCATAACGCATAACGCATATCGCATAATGCATAACGCATAACGCATAACGCAAACGTATAACGCACAACGCATAACGAATACAGCAAAACGCATAATGCTTAACGCATAACGGATCACGCATAACGCATAACGCACAACGCATATCGCATAACGCATAACGCATAACGCATTACGCATGGCGCATAACTCAAAATGCATAACGCATAACGCACAACGCATATCGCATAACGTACAACGTATAACGCATAACGCATAACGCATAACGCATAACGCATAACGCATTACGCATAACGCATAACGCATAACGTATAACGCAAAACGCATAACGCATAACGCTACCGCATAAGGCTTTATGCATGATGCATATCGCATAACGCATAACGCATAACGCATAACTCATAACGTATAACGCATAACGCATAATGCATAACGCATAACGCATAACGCATAACGCACAACTCAAACGTATAACGCACAACGCATAATGCATAACGCATAACGCATAACGCATAAGGCATAACGCATGGCGCATAACGCAAAATGCATAACGCATAACGCATATCGCATATTGCATAACGCATAACGCATAACGCAAACGTATAACGCACAACGCATAACGAATACAGCAAAACGCATAATGCTTAACGCATAACGGATCACGCATAACGCATAACGCATAACGCATAACGCATAACGCATAACGCATAACGCATAACGCATAACGCATAACGCATAACGCATAACGCATATCGCATAATGCAGAACGCATAACGCATAACGCATAACGTATAACGCAAAACGCATAACGCATAACGTTACCGCATAAGGCTTTATGCATGATGCATATCGCATAACGCATAACGCATAACGCATAACTCATAACGTATAACGCATAACGCATAATGCATAACGCATAACGCATAACGCATAACGCACAACGCAAACGTATAACGCACAACGCATAATGCATAACGCATAACGCATAACGCATAACGCATAACGCATGGCGCATAACGCAAAATGCATAACGCATAACGCATAACGCATACGGCATAACGCATAACGCATAACGCACAACGCATATCGCATAACGCATAACGCATAACGCATAACGCATGGCGCATAACTCAAAATGCATAACGCATAACGCATAACGCATAACGCATAACGCATAACGCATAACGCATAACGCATAACGCATAACGCATAACGCATAACGCATAACGCATAACGCATAACGCATAACGCATAGCGCATAACGCATAACGCATAACGCAAAACGCATAACGCATAACGCATAACGCATAACGCCTAACGGATCAGGCATAACGCATAACGCATAATGCATAACACATAACGCATAACGCATAACGCATAACGCATAACGCATAACGCATAACGCATAACGCATAACGCATAACGCATAACGCATAACGCATAACGCATAACGCCTTACGGATCAGGCATAACGCATAACGCATAATGCATAACACATAACGCATACCGCATAACGCATAACGCATAACGCATAACGCATAACGCATAACGCATAACGCATAACGCATAACGCATAACGCCTAACGGATCAGGCATAACGCATAACGCATAATGCATAACACATAACGCATAACGCATAACGCATAACGCATAACGCACAACGCATATCGCATAACGCATAACGCATAACGCATAACGCATAACGCATAACGCATAACGCATAACGCATAACGCATGACGCATAACGCATAACGCATATCGCATAATGCATAACGCATAACGCATAACGCATAACGCAAACGTATAACGCACAACGCATAACGAATACAGCAAAACGCATAATGCTTAACGCATAACGGATCACGCATAACGCATAACGCACAACGCATATCGCATAACGCATAACGCATAACGCATAACGCATGGCGCATAACTCAAAATGCATAACGCATAACGCACAACGCATATCGCATAACGTACAACGTATAACGCATAACGCATAACGCATAACGCATAACGCATAACGCATAACGCATAACGCATAACGCATAACGTATAACGCAAAACGCATAACGCATAACGTTACCGCATAAGGCTTTATGCATGATGCATATCGCATAACGCATAACGCATAACGCATAACTCATAACGTATAACGCATAACGCATAATGCATAACGCATAACGCATAACGCATAACGCACAACTCAAACGTATAACGCACAACGCATAATGCATAACGCATAACGCAGAACGCATAACGCATAACGCATGGCGCATAACGCAAAATGCATAACGCATAACGCATATCGCATATTGCATAACGCATAACGCATAACGCAAACGTATAACGCACAACGCATAACGAATACAGCAAAACGCATAATGCTTAACGCATAACGGTTCACGCATAACGCATAACGCATAACGCATAACGCATAACGCATAACGCATAATGCATAACGCATAACGCATAACGCATAACGCATAACGCATAACGCATAACGCATAACGCATAACGCATAACGCATAACGCATAACGCATAACGCATAACGCATAACGCATAGCGCATAACGCATAACGCATAACGCATAACGCATAACGCATAACGCATAACGCATAACGCCTAACGGATCAGGCATAACGCATAACGCATAATGCATAACACATAACGCATAACGCATAACGCATAACGCATAACGCATAACGCATAACGCATAACGCATAACGCTTAACGCATAACGCATAACGCATAACGCATAACGCATAACGCATAACGCATAACGCATAACGCATAACGCATAACGCATAACGCATAGCGCACAACTCAAACGTATAACGCACAACGCATAATGCATAACGCATAACGCAGAACGCATAACGCATAACGCATGGCGCATAACGCAAAATGCATAACGCATAACGCATAACGTATAACGCAAAACGCATAACGCATAACGTTACCGCATAAGGCTTTATGCATGATGCATAATGCATAACGCATAACGCATAACGCATAACGCACAACTCAAACGTATAACGCACAACGCATAATGCATAACGCATAACGCAGAACGCATAACGCATAACGCATGGCGCATAACGCAAAATGCATAACGCATAACGCATATCGCATATTGCATAACGCATAACGCATAACGCAAACGTATAACGCACAACGCATAACGAATACAGCAAAACGCATAATGCTTAACGCATAACGGTTCACGCATAACGCATAACGCATAACGCATAACGCATAACGCATAACGCATAACGCATAACGCATAACGCATAACGCATAACGCATAACGCATAACGCATAACGCATAACGCCTTACGGATCAGGCATAACGCATAACGCATAATGCATAACACATAACGCATACCGCATAACGCATAACGCATAACGCATAACGCATAACGCATAACACATAACGCATAACGCATAACGCATAACGCATAACGCATAACGCATAACGTATAACGCATGTCGGATCACTCATAACGCATATCGCATAACGCATAACGCATAACGCATGTCGCATAATTCAAAATGCATAACGCATAACGCATAACGCATAACGCATAACGCATAACGCATAACACATAACGCATAACGCATAACGCATAACGCATAACGCATAACGCATAACGCATAACGCTTAACGCATAACGCATAACGCATAACGCATAACGCATAACGCATAACGCATAACGCATAACGCATAACGCATAACGCATAACGCATAGCGCACAACTCAAACGTATAACGCACAACGCATAATGCATAACGCATAACGCAGAACGCATAACGCATAACGCATGGCGCATAACGCAAAATGCATAACGCATAACGCATAACGTATAACGCAAAACGCATAACGCATAACGTTACCGCATAAGGCTTTATGCATGATGCATAATGCATAACGCATAACGCATAACGCATAACGCACAACTCAAACGTATAACGCACAACGCATAATGCATAACGCATAACGCAGAACGCATAACGCATAACGCATGGCGCATAACGCAAAATGCATAACGCATAACGCATATCGCATATTGCATAACGCATAACGCATAACGCAAACGTATAACGCACAACGCATAACGAATACAGCAAAACGCATAATGCTTAACGCATAACGGTTCACGCATAACGCATAACGCATAACGCATAACGCATAACGCATAACGCATAACGCATAACGCATAACGCATAACGCATAACGCATAACGCATAACGCATAACGCATAACGCATAACGCATAACGCATAACGCATAACGCATAACGCATAACGCATAACGCATAACGCCTTACGGATCAGGCATAACGCATAACGCATAATGCATAACACATAACGCATAACGCATAACGCATAACGCATAACGCATAACGCATAACGCATAACGCATAACGCATAACGCATAACGCATAACGCATAACGCATAACGCATAACGTATAACGCATGTCGGATCACTCATAACGCATATCGCATAACGCATAACGCATAACGCATGTCGCATAATTCAAAATGCATAACGCATAACGCATAACGCATAACGCATAACGCATAACGCATAACGCATAACGCATAACGCATAACGCACAACGCATATCGCATAACGCATAACGCACAACGCATATCGCATAACGCATAACGCATAACGCATAACGCATGGCGCATACCTCAAAATGCATAACGCATAACGCATAACGCATAACGCATAACGCATAACGCATAACGCATAACGCATAACGCATAACGCATAACGCACAACGCATATCGCATAACGCATAACGCATAACGCATAACGCATGGCGCATAACTCAAAATGCATAACGCACAACGCATAACGCAAACGTATAACGCACAACGCATAACGAATACAGCAAAACGCATAATGCCTAACGCATAACGGATCACGCATAACGCATAACGCACAACGCATATCGCATAACGCATAACGCATAACGCATAACGCATGGCGCATAACTCAAAATGCATAACGCATAACGCATAACGCATAACGCATAACGCATAACGCATAACGCATAACGCATAACGCATAACGCATAACGCACAACGCATATCGCATAACGCATAACGCATGGCGCATAACTCAAAACGCATAACGCATAACGCATAACGCATAACGCATAACGCATAACGCATAACGCATAACGCACAACGCATATCGCATAACGCATAACGCATAACGCATAACGCATGGCGCATAACTCAAAATGCATAACGCATAACGCATAACGCAAACGTATAACGCACAACGTATAACGAATACAGCAAAACGCATAATGCTTAACGCATAACGGATCACGCATAACGCATAACGCACAACGCATATCGCATAACGCATAACGCATAACGCATAACGCATAACGCATAACGCATGGCGCATAACTCAAAATGCATAACGCATAACGCATAACGCATAACGCATAACGCATAACGCATAACGCATAACGCATAACGCATAACGCATAACGCATAACGCATAACGCACAACGCATATCGCATAACGCATAACGCATGGCGCACAACTCAAAATGCATAACGCATAACGCATAACGCATAACGCATAACGCAAACGTATAACGCACAACGCATAACGAATACAGCAAAACGCATAATGCTTAACGCATAACGGATCACGCATAACGCATAACGCACAACGCATATCGCATAACGCATAACGCATAACGCATAACGCATGGCGCATAACTCAAAATGCATAACGCATAACGCATAACGCATAACGCATAACGCATAACGCATAACGCACAACGCATATCGCATAACGCATAACGCATGGCGCATAACTCAAAATGCATAACGCATAACGCATAACGGATCACGCATAACGCATAACGCATAACGCATAACGCATAACGCATAACGCATAACGCATATCGAATAACGCATAACGTGTAACTCATAACGCATAACGCATAAAGCATAATGCTTAACGCATAACGCATAACGCTTATCGCATAACGCATAACGCATAACGTATAACGCATAACGCATACCGTATAACGCATAACGCATAATGCATAACGCAAACGTATAACGCACAACGCATAACGAACAACGGATAACGCATAACGCATAACGCATAACGAATACCGCAAAACGTATATCGCCTAACACATAACGGATCACGCATAACGCATAACGCATAACGTATAGAGCATAACGCATAACGCATAACGCATAACGCATACCGTATAACGCATAACGCCTAACGGATCAGGCATAACGCATAACGCATAATGCATAACACATAACGCATAACGTATAACGCATAACGCATAACGCATAACGCATAACGCATAACGCATAACGCATAACGCCTTACGGATCAGGCATAACGCATAACGCATGACGCATAACGCATAACGCATATCGCATAACACATAACGCATAACCCATAACGCATAACGCATAACGCATAACGCATAACGCATAACGCAAAACGCATAACGCACAACGCATATCGCATAACGCATAACGCATAACGCATAACGCATAACGCATAACGCATAACGCATAACGCATAACGCACAACGCAAAACGTATATCGCCTAACACATAACGGATCACGCATAACGCATAACGCATAACGTATAGAGCATAACGCATAACGCATTACGCATAACGCATACCGTATAACGCATAACGCATAACGCATAACGCATAACGCATAACGCATAACGCATAACGCATAACGCATGACGCATAACGCATAACGCATAACTCATAACGCATAACGCATAACGCATAACGCATAACGCACAACGCATATCGCATAACGCATAACGCATAACGCATAACGCATGGCGCATAACTCAAAATGCATAACGCATAACGCATAACGCATATCGCATAACGCATAACGCATAACGCATAACGCATAACGCATAACGCACAACGCATATCGCATAACGCATAACGCATAACGCACAACGCATATCGCATAACGCATAACGCATAACGCATGGCGCATTACTCAAAATGCATAACGCATAACGCATAACGCATAACGCATGGCGCATAACTCAAAATGCATAACGCATAACGCATAACGCATAACGCATAACGCATAACGCAAACGTACAACGCACAACGCATAACGAATACAGCAAAACGCATAATGCTTAACCCATAACGGATCACGCATAACGCATAACGCATAACGCATAACGCAAAACGCATAACGCATAACGCATAACGCATATCGAATAACGCATAACGTGTAACTCATAACGCATAACGCATAAAGCATAATGCTTAACGCATAACGCATAACGCTTATCGCATAACGCATAACGCATGACGTATAACGCATAACGCATACCGCATAACGCATAAAGCATAATGCATAACGCAAACGTATAACGCACAACGCATAACGCATAACGAACAACGGATAACGCATAACGCATAACGCATAACGAATACCGCAAAACGTATATCGCCTAACACATAACGGATCACGCATAACGCATAACGCATAACGTATAGAGCATAACGCATAACGCATAACGCATAACGCATACCGTATAACGCATAACGCATAACGCATAACGCATAACGCATAACGCATAACGCATAACGCATAACGCATGACGCATAACGCATAACGCATAACGCATAACGCATAACGCATAACGCATAACGCATAACGCACAACGCATATCGTATAACGCATAACGCATAACGCATAACGCATGGCGCATAACTCAAAATGCATAACGCATAACGCATAACGCATAACGCAAACGTATAACGCACAACGCATAACGAATACAGCAAAACGCATAATGCTTAACGCATAACGGATCACGCATAACGCATACCGTATAACGCATAACGCATAATGCATAACGCAAACGTATAACGCACAACGCATAACGAACAACGGATAACGCATAACGCATAACGCATAACGAATACCGCAAAACGTATATCGCCTAACACATAACGGATCACGCATAACGCATAACACATAACGTATAGAGCATAACGCATAACGCATAACGCATAACGCATACCGTATAACGCATAACGCATAACGCATAACGCATAATGCATAACGAATAACGCATAACGCATATCGCATAAAACATAACGCATAACGCATAACGTACAACGTATAACGCATAACGCATAACGCATAACGCATAACGCATAACGCATGACGCATAACGCATAACGCATATCGCATAACACATAACGCATAACCCATAACGCATAACGCATAACGCATAACGCATAACGCATAACGCATAACGCATAACGCATAACGCATAACGCATAACGCATAACGCATAACGCATAACGCATAACGCATAACGCACAACGCATATCGCATAACGCATAACGCATAACGCATAACGCATAACGCATAACGCACAACGCATATCGCATAACGCATAACGCATAACGCATAACGCATAACGCATATCGAATAACGCATAACGTGTGACTCATAACGCATAACGCATAAAGCATAATGCATAACGCATAACGCATAACGCATAACGCATAACGCATAACGCATAACGCACAACGCATATCGCATAACGCATAACGCATAACGCATGGCGCATAACTCAAAATGCATAACGCATAACGCATAACGCATATCGCATAACGCATAACGCATAACGCATAACGCATAACGCATAACGCATAACGCATAACGCATAACGAAAACGCACAACGCATATCGCATAACGCATAACGCATAACGCATAACGCATAACGCATAACGCATAACGCATAACGCATAACGCATAACGCATAACGCATAACGCACAACGCATATCGCATAACGCATAACGCATAACGCATAACGCATAACGCATATCGAATAACGCATAACGTGTGACTCATAACGCATAACGCATAAAGCATAATGCATAACGCATAACGCATAACGCATAACGCATAACGCATAACGCATAACGCACAACGCATATCGCATAACGCATAACGCATAACGCATAACGCATGGCGCATAACTCAAAATGCATAACGCATAACGCATAACGCATATCGCATAACGCATAACGCATAACGCATAACGCATAACGCATAACGCATAACGCATAACGCATAACGCATAACGCACAACGCATATCGCATAACGCATAACGCATAACGCATAACGCATAACGCATAACGCATAACGCACAACGCATATCGCATAACGCATAACGCACAACGCATATCGCATACCGCATAACGCATAACGCACAACGCATATCGCATAACGCATAACGCATAACGCATAACGCATAACGCATAACGCATAACGCATAACGCATAACGCATAACGCATAACGCACAACGCAAAACGTATATCGCCTAACACATAACGGATCACGCATAACGCATAACGCATAACGTATAGAGCATAACGCATAACGCATTACGCATAACGCATACCGTATAACGCATAACGCATAACGCATAACGCATAACGCATAACGCATAACGCATAACGCATAACGCATAACGCATAACGCATAACGCATAACTCATAACGCATAACGCATAACGCATAACGCATAACGCACAACGCATATCGCATAACGCATAACGCATAACGCATAACGCATGGCGCATAACTCAAAATGCATAACGCATAACGCATAACGCATATCGCATAACGCATAACGCATAACGCATAACGCATAACGCATAACGCACAACGCATATCGCATAACGCATAACGCATAACGCACAACGCATATCGCATAACGCATAACGCATAACGCATGGCGCATTACTCAAAATGCATAACGCATAACGCATAACGCATAACGCATAACGCATAACGCACAACGCATATCGTATAACGCATAACGCATAACGCATAACGCATGGCGCATAACTCAAAATGCATAACGCATAACGCATAACGCATAACGCAAACGTATAACGCACAACGCATAACGAATACAGCAAAACGCATAATGCTTAACGCATAACGGATCACGCATAACGCATAACGCACAACGCATATCGCATAACGCATAACGCATAACGCATAACGCATGGCGCATAACTCAAAATGCATAACGCATAACGCATAACGCATAACGCATAACGCATAACGCAAACGTACAACGCACAACGCATAACGAATACAGCAAAACGCATAATGCTTAACCCATAACGGATCACGCATAACGCATAACGCATAACGCATAACGCAAAACGCATAACGCATAACGCATAACGCATATCGAATAACGCATAACGTGTAACTCATAACGCATAACGCATAAAGCATAATGCTTAACGCATAACGCATAACGCTTATCGCATAACGCATAACGCATGACGTATAACGCATAACGCATACCGCATAACGCATAAAGCATAATGCATAACGCAAACGTATAACGCACAACGCATAACGCATAACGAACAACGGATAACGCATAACGCATAACGCATAACGAATACCGCAAAACGTATATCGCCTAACACATAACGGATCACGCATAACGCATAACGCATAACGTATAGAGCATAACGCATAACGCATAACGCATAACGCATACCGTATAACGCATAACGCATAACGCATAACGCATAACGCATAACGCATAACGCATAACGCATAACGCATGACGCATAACGCATAACGCATAACGCATAACGCATAACGCATAACGCATAACGCACAACGCATATCGTATAACGCATAACGCATAACGCATAACGCATGGCGCATAACTCAAAATGCATAACGCATAACGCATAACGCATAACGCAAACGTATAACGCACAACGCATAACGAATACAGCAAAACGCATAATGCTTAACGCATAACGGATCACGCATAACGCATACCGTATAACGCATAACGCATAATGCATAACGCAAACGTATAACGCACAACGCATAACGAACAACGGATAACGCATAACGCATAACGCATAACGAATACCGCAAAACGTATATCGCCTAACACATAACGGATCACGCATAACGCATAACACATAACGTATAGAGCATAACGCATAACGCATAACGCATAACGCATACCGTATAACGCATAACGCATAACGCATAACGCATAATGCATAACGAATAACGCATAACGCATATCGCATAAAACATAACGCATAACGCATAACGTACAACGTATAACGCATAACGCATAACGCATAACGCATAACGCATAACGCATGACGCATAACGCATAACGCATATCGCATAACACATAACGCATAACCCATAACGCATAACGCATAACGCATAACGCATAACGCATAACGCATAACGCATAACGCATAACGCATAACGCATAACGCATAACGCATAACGCATAACGCATAACGCACAACGCATATCGCATAACGCATAACGCATAACGCATAACGCATAACGCATATCGAATAACGCATAACGTGTGACTCATAACGCATAACGCATAAAGCATAATGCATAACGCATAACGCATAACGCATAACGCATAACGCATAACGCATAACGCATAACGCATATCGCATAACGCATAACGCATAACGCATAACGCATGGCGCATAACTCAAAATGCATAACGCATAACGCATAACGCATATCGCATAACGCATAACGCATAACGCATAACGCATAACGCATAACGCATAACGCATAACGCATAACGCATAACGCACAACGCATATCGCATAACGCATAACGCATAACGCATAACGCATAACGCATAACGCATAACGCACAATGCATATCGCATAACGCATAACGCATAACGCATAACGCATAACGCATAACGCACAACGCATATCGCATAACGCATAACGCATAACGCATAACGCATAACGCATATCGAATAACGCATAACGTGTGACTCATAACGCATAACGCATAAAGCATAATGCATAACGCATAACGCATAACGCATAACGCATAACGCATAACGCATGGCGCATAACTGAAAATGCATAACGCATAACGCATAACGCATAACGCAAACGTATAACGCACAACGCATAACGAATACAGCAAAACGCATAATGCTTAACGCATAACGGATCACGCATAACGCATAACGCACAACGCATATCGCATACCGCATAACGCATAACGCATAACGCATAACGCATGGCGCATAACTCAAAATGCATAACGCATAACGCATAACGCATAACGCAAACGTATAACGCACAACGCATAACGAATACAGCAAAACGCATAATGCTTAACGCATAACGGATCACGCATAACGCATAACGCACAACGCATATCGCATAACGCATAACGCATAACGCATGGCGCATAACTCAAAATGCATAACGCATAACGCATAACGCATAACGCATAACGCATAACGCATAACGCATAACGCATAACGCATAACGCATAACGCATAACGCATAACGCATAACGCATAACGCATAACGCATAACGCACAACGCATATCGCATAACGCATAACGCATAACTCAAAATGCATAACGCATAACGCATAACGCATAACGCATAACGCATAACGCAAACGTATAACGCACAACGCATAACGAATACAGCAAAACGCATAATGCTTAACGCATAACGGGTCACGCATAACGCATAACGCATAACGCATAACGCATAACGCATATCGAATAACGCATAACGTGTAACTCATAACGCATAACGCATAAAGCATAATGCTTAACGCATAACGCATAATGCTTATCGCATAACGCATAACGCATAACGTATAACGCATAACGCATACCGTATAACGCATAACGCATAATGCATAACGCAAACGTATAACGCACAACGCATAACGCATAACGAACAACGGATAACGCATAACGCATAACGCATAACGAATACCGCAAAACGTATATCGCCTAACACATAACGGATCACGCATAACGCATAACGCATAACGTATAGAGCATAACGCATAACGCATAACGCATAACGCATACCGTATAACGCATAACGCATAACACATAACGCATAATGCATAACGAATAACGCATAACGCATATCGCATAAAACATAACGCATAACGCATAACGTACAACGTATAACGCATAACGCATAACGCATAACGCATAACGCATAACGCATAACGCATAACGCATAACGCATAACGCATAACGCATAACGTATAACGCATAACGCATACCGTATAACGCATAACGCATAATGCATAACGCAAACGTATAACGCACAACGCATAACGCATAACGAACAACGGATAACGCATAACGCATAACGCATAACGAATACCGCAAAACGTATATCGCCTAACACATAACGGATCACGCATAACGCATAACGCATAACGTATAGAGCATAACGCATAACGCATAACGCATAACGCATACCGTATAACGCATAACGCATAACACATAACGCATAATGCATAACGAATAACGCATAACGCATATCGCATAAAACATAACGCATAACGCATAACGTACAACGTATAACGCATAACGCATAACGCATAACGCATAACGCATAACGCATAACGCATAACGCATAACGCATAACGCATAACGCATAACGCATAACGCATAACGCATAACGCATAACGCATAACGCATAACGCATGACGCATAACGCATAACGCATATCGCATAACACATAACGCATAACCCATAGCGCATAACGCATAACGCAAAACGCATAACGCATAACGCATAACGCAAAACGCATAACGCACAACGCATATCGCATAACGCATAACGCATAACGCATAACGCATAACGCATCACGCATAACGCATAACGCATATCGCATAACGCATAACGCATAACGCATAACGCATATCTTATAACGCATAACGTGTGACTCATAACGCATAACGCTTAAAGCATAATGCATAACGCATAACGCATAACGCATAACGCATAACGCATAACGCATAACGCATAACGCATAACGCATAACGCATAACGCATTACGCATAACGCACAACGCATATCGCATAACGCATAACGCATAACGCATAACGCATGGCGCATAACTCAAAATGCATAACGCATAACGCATATCGCATAACGCATAACGCATAACGCACAACGCATATCGCATAACGCATAACGCATAACGCACAACGCATATCGCATAACGCATAACGCATAACGCATAACGCATAACGCACAACGCATATCGCATAACGCATAACGCATAACGCATAACGCATAACGCATAACGCACAACGCATATCGCATAACGCATAACGCATAACGCATAACGCATAACGCATATCGAATAACGCATAACGTGTGACTCATAACGCATAACGCATAACGCATAACGCATAACGCATAACGCATAACGCATAACGCATAACGCATAACGCATAACGCATAACGCATAACGCATAACGCATAACGCATAACGCATAACGCACAACGCATATCGCATAACGCATAACGCATAACGCATAACGCATAACGCATGGCGCATAACTCAAAATGCATAACGCATAACGCATAACGCATATCGCATAACGCATAACGCATAACGCATAACGCATAACGCATAACGCACAACGCATATCGCATAACGCATAACGCATAACGCATAACGCATAACGCACAACGCATATCGCATAACGCATAACGCATAACGCATAACGCATGGCGCATAACTGAAAATGCATAACGCACAACGCATATCGCATAACGCATAACGCAAAACGCATAACGCATGGCGCGTAACTCAAAATG
Organism: Lasioglossum morio; assembly: GCA_916610235.2. Taxonomy (NCBI): domain Eukaryota; kingdom Metazoa; phylum Arthropoda; class Insecta; order Hymenoptera; family Halictidae; genus Lasioglossum; species Lasioglossum morio. Next base: position 5,104,898 of record CAKAJA020000289.1, read on the forward strand.
CATAACGCATAACGCATAACGCATAACGCATAACGCAAACGTATAACGCACAACGCATAACGAATACAGCAAAACGCATAATGCTTAACGCATAACGGATCACGCATAACGCATAACGCACAACGCATATCGCATAACGCATAACGCATAACGCATGGCGCATAACTCAAAATGCATAACGCATAACGCATAACGCATAACGCATAACGCATAACGCATAACGCATAACGCATAACGCATAACGCATAACGCATAACGCATAACGCACAACGCATATCGCATAACGCATAACGCATAACTCAAAATGCATAACGCATAACGCATAACGCATAACGCATAACGCAAACGTATAACGCACAACGCATAACGAATACAGCAAAACGCATTTATGGTTAACGCATAACGGGTCACGCATAACGCATAACGCATAACGCATAACGCATAACGCATAAAGCATAATGCTTAACGCATAACGCATAATGCTTATCGCATAACGCATAACGCATAACGTATAACGCATAACGCATACCGTATAACGCATAACGCATAATGCATAACGCAAACGTATAACGCACAACGCATAACGCATAACGAACAACGGATAACGCATAACGCATAACGCATAACGAATACCGCAAAACGTATATCGCCTAACACATAACGGATCACGCATAACGCATAACGCATAACGTATAGAGCATAACGCATAACGCATAACGCATAACGCATAACGCATAACGCATACCGTATAACGCATAACGCATAACGCATAACGCATAATGCATAACGAATAACGCATAACGCATATCGCATAAAACATAACGCATAACGCATAACGTACAACGTATAACGCATAACGCATAACGCATAACGCATAACGCATAACGCATAACGCATAACGCATGACGCATAACGCATAACGCATATCGCATAACACATAACGCATAACCCATAACGCATAACGCATAACGCATAACGCATAACGCATAACGCATAACGCATAACGCAAAACGCATAACGCATAACGCATATCGCATAACGCATAACGCATAACGCATAACGCATAACGCATAACGCATATCGCATAACGCATAACGCATAACGCATAACGCATAACGCATCACGCATAACGCATATCTTATAACGCATAACGTGTGACTCATAACGCATAACGCTTAAAGCATAATGCATAACGCATAACGCATAACGCATAACGCATAACGCATAACGCATAACGCATAACGCATAACGCATAACGCATAACGCATAACGCACAACGCATATCGCATAACGCATAACGCATAACGCATAACGCATGGCGCATAACTCAAAATGCATAACGCATAACGCATAACGCATATCGCATAACGCATAACGCATAACGCATAACGCATAACGCATAACGCACAACGCATATCGCATAACGCATAACGCATAACGCACAACGCATATCGCATAACGCATAACGCATAACGCATGGCGCATAACTCAAAATGCATAACGCATAACGCATAACGCATAACGCATAACGCATAACGCATAACGCACAACGCATATCGCATAACGCATAACGCATAACGCATAACACATGGCGCATAACTGAAAATGCATAACGCATAACGCATAACGCATAACGCAAACGTATAACGCACAACGCATAACGAATACAGCAAAACGCATAATGCTTAACGCATAACGGATCACGCATAACGCATAACGCACAACGCATAACGCATAACGCATAACGCATAACGCATAACGCATAACGCACAACGCATATCGCATAACGCATAACGCATAACGCATAACGCATGGCGCATAACTCAAAATGCATAACGCATAACGCATAACGCATATCGCATAACGCATAACGCATAACGCATAACGGGTCACGCATAACGCATAACGCATAACGCATAACGCATAACGCATAACGCATATCGAATAACGCATAACGCATACCGTATAACGCATAACGCATAATGCATAACGCAAACGTATAACGCACAACGCATAACGCATAACGAACAACGGATAACGCATAACGCATAACGCATAACGCATAACGAATACCGCAAAACGTATATCGCCTAACACATAACGGATCACGCATAACGCATAACGCATAACGTATAGAGCATACCACATAACGCATAACGCATAACGCATAACGCATACCGTATAACGCATAACGCATAACGCATAACGCATAATTCATAATGCATAACGAATAACGCATAACGCATATCGCATCAAACATAACGCATAACGCATGACGCATAACGCATAACGCATATCGCATAACACATAACGCATAACCCATAACGCATAACGCATAACGCATAACGCATAACGCATAACGCATAACGCATAACGCATAACGCATAACGCAAAACGCATAACGCACAACGCATATCGCATAACGCATAACGCATAACGCATAACGCATAACGCATAACGCATAACGCATAACGCATAACGCACAACGCATATCGCATAACGCATAACGCATAACGCATAACGCATAACGCATAACGCACAACGCATATCGCATAACGCATAACGCATAACGCATAACGCATAACGCATATCGAATAACGCATAACGTGTGACTCATAACGCATAACGCATAAAGCATAATGCATAACGCATAACGCATAACGCATAACGCAAACGCATAACGCATAACGCACAACGCATATCGCATATCGCATAACGCATAACGCATAACGCATAACGCATGGCGCATAACTCAAAATGCATAACGCATAACGCATAACGCATAACGCATAACGCATAACGCAAAACGCATAACGCATAACGCACAACGCATATCGCATAACGCATAACGCATAACGCACAACGCATATCGCATAACGCATAACGCATAACGCATAACGCATGGCGCATAACTCAAAATGCAAAACGCATAACGCATAACGCATAACGCATAACGCATAACTCATAACGCATAACGCATAACGCATAACGCACACCGTTTAACGCATAACGCATAACGCATAACGCATAAAGCATAACGCATAACGCATAACGCATAACGCATAACGGATCACACATAACGCATAACGCATAACGCATAACGCATAACGCATAACGCATATCGAATAACGCATAACGTGTAACTCATAACGCATAACGCATAAAGCATAATGCTTAACGCATAACGCATAACGCTTATCGCATAACGCATAACGCATAACGTATAACGCATAACGCATACCGTATTACTCATAACGCATAACGCATAAAGCATAATGCTTAACGCATAACGCATAACGCTTATCGCATAACGCATAACGCATAACGTATAACGCATAACGCATACCGTATAACGCATAACGCATAATGCATAACGCAAACGTATAACGCACAACGCATAACGAACAACGGATAAGGCATAACGCATAACGCATAACGAATACCGCAAAACACATATCGCCTAACACATAACGGATCACGCATAACGCATAACGCATAACGTATAGAGCATAACGCATAACGCATAACGCATAACGCATACCGTATAACGCATAACGCATAACGCATAATGCATAACGAATAACGCATAACGCATATCGCATAAAACATAACGCATAACGCATAACGTACAACGTATAACGCATAACGCATAACGCATAACGCATAACGCATAACGCATAACGCATAACGCATAACGCATAACGCATGACGCATAACGCATAACGCATATCGCATAACACATAACGCATAACCCATAACGCATAACGCATAACGCATAACGCATAACGCATAACGCATAACGCAAAACGCATAACGCACAACGCATATCGCATAACGCATAACGCATAACGCATAACGCATAACGCATAACGCATAACGCATAACGCATAACGCACAACGCATATCGCATAACGCATAACGCATAACGCATAACGCATAACGCACAACGCATATCGCATAACGCATAACGCATAACGCATAACGCATAACGCATAACGCATATCGAATAACGCATAACGTGTGACTCATAACGCATAACGCATAAAGCATAATGCATAACGCATAACGCATAACGCATAACGCATAACGCATAACGCATAACGCATAACGCATAACGCACAACGCATATCGCATAACGCATAACGCATAACGCATAACGCATGGCGCATAACTCAAAATGCATAACGCATAACGCATAACGCATATCGCATAACGCATAACGCATAACGCATAACGCATACCGCATAACGCACAACGCATATCGCATAACGCATAACGCATAACGCACAACGCATATCGCATAACGCATAACGCATAACGCATGGCGCATAACTCAAAATGCATAACGCATAACGCATAACGCATAACGCATAACGCACAACGCATATCGCATAACGCATAACGCATAACGCATAACGCATGGCGCATAACTGAAAATGCATAACGCATAACGCATAACGCATAACGCAAACGTATAACGCACAACGCATAACGAATACAGCAAAACGCATAATGCTTAACGCATAACGGATCACGCATAACGCATAACGCACAACGCATATCGCTTAACGCACAACGCATATCGCATAACGCATAACGCATAACTCAAAATGCATAACGCATAACGCATAACGCATAACGCAAACGTATAACGCACAACGCATAACGAATACAGCAAAACGCATAATGCTTAACGCATAACGGGTCACGCATAACGCATAACGCATAACGCATAACGCATAACGCATAACGTATAACGCATAACGCATACCGTATAACGCATAACGCATAATGCATAACGCAAACGTATAACGCACAACGCATAACGCATAACGAACAACGGATAACGCATAACGCATAACGCATAACGCATAACGCACAACGCATATCGCATAACGCATAACGCATAACGCATGGCGCATAACTCAAAATGCATAACGCATAACGCATAACGCATAACGCATAACGCACAACGCATATCGCATAACGCATAACGCATAACGCATAACGCATGGCGCATAACTGAAAATGCATAACGCATAACGCATAACGCATAACGCAAACGTATAACGCACAACGCATAACGATTACAGCAAAACGCATAATGCTTAACGCATAACGGATCACGCATAACGCATAACGCACAACGCATATCGCATAACGCACAACGCATATCGCATAACGCATAACGCATAACTCAAAATGCATAACGCATAACGCATAACGCATAACGCAAACGTATAACGCACAACGCATAACGAATACAGCAAAACGCATAATGCTTAACGCATAACGGGTCACGCATAACGCATAACGCATAACGCATAACGCATAACGCATAACGTATAACGCATAACGCATACCGTATAACGCATAACGCATAATGCATAACGCAAACGTATAACGCACAACGCATAACGCATAACGAACAACGGATAACGCATAACGCATAACGCATAACGAATACCGCAAAACGTATATCGCCTAACACATAACGGATCACGCATAACGCATAACGCATAACGTATAGAGCATAACGCATAACGCATAACGCATAACGCATACCGTATAACGCATAACGCATAACGCATAACGCATAATGCATAACGAATAACGCATAACGCATATCGCATAAAACATAACGCATAACGCATAACGTACAACGTATAACGCATAACGCATAACGCATAACGCATAACGCATAACGCATAACGCATAACGCATAACGCATAACGCATAACGCATAACGCATGACGCATAACGCATAACGCATATCGCATAACACATAACGCATAACCCATAACGCATAACGCATAACGCATAACGCATAACGCATAACGCATAACGCAAAACGCATAACGCACAACGCATATCGCATAACGCATAACGCATAACGCATAACGCATAACGCATAACGCATAACGCATAACGCATAACGCATAACGCATATCGAATAACGCATAACGTGTGACTCATAACGCATAACGCTTAAAGCATAATGCATAACGCATAACGCATAACGCATAACGCATAACGCATAACGCACAACGCATATCGCATAACGCATAACGCATAACGCATAACGCATGGCGCATAACTCAAAATGCATAACGCATAACGCATAACGCATATCGCATAACGCATAACGCATAACGCATAACGCATAACGCACAACGCATATCGCATAACGCATAACGCATAACGCACAACGCATATCGCATAACGCATAACGCATAACGCATGGCGCATAACTCAAAATGCATAACGCATAACGCATAACGCATATCGCATAACGCATAACGCATGACGCATAACGCATAACGCATATCGCATAACACATAACGCATAACCCATAACGCATAACGCATAACGCATAACGCATAACGCATGGCGCATAACTCAAAATGCATAACGCAAAACGCATAACGCATAACGCATAACGCATAACGAATACCGCAAAACGTATATCGCATAACGCATAACGCATAACGTATAGAGCATAACGCATAACGCATAACGCATAACGCATAACGCATACCGTATAACGCATAACGCATAACGCATAACGCATAATGCATAACGAATAACGCATAACGCATATCGCATAAAACATAACGCATAACGCATAACGTACAACGTATAACGCATAACGCGTAACGCATAACGCATAACGCATAACGCATAACGCATAACGCGTACCGCATAACGCATAACGCATAACGCATAACGCATAACGCACAACGCATATCGCATAACGCATAACGCATAACGCATAACGCATAACGCATAACGCATAACGCATAACGCATAACGCACAACGCATATCGCATAACGCATAACGCATAACGCATAACGCATAACGCATAACGCATAACGCATAACGCATAACGCACAACGCATATCGCATAACGCATAACGCATAACGCATAACGCATAACGCATAACGCACAACGCATATCGCATAACGCATAACGCATAACGCATAACGCATAACGCATATCGAATAACGCATAACGTGTGACTCATAACGCATAACGCATAACGCATAACGCATAACGCATAACGCATAACGCACAACGCATATCGCATAACGCATAACGCATAACGCACAACGCATATCGCATAACGCATAACGCATAACGCATAACGCATGGCGCATATCGCATAACGCATAACGCATAACGCACAACGCATATCGCATAACGCATAACGCATAACGCATAACGCATGGCGCATAACTCAAAATGCATAACGCATAACGCATAACGCATAACGCATAACTCATATCGCAAAACGCATAAATCATAACCCATAACGCACAACGCATAACGCATAATGCACAACGCATAACGCATAAAGCATAACGCATAACGCATAACGCATAACTTATAACTCATTACTCATAACGAATAACGCATAACGCATAACGCATAACGCATAACGCATAACGCATAACGCATAACGCATAACGCATAAAGCATAACGCATAACGCATAACGTATAACTCATAACGCATAACGCATAAAGCATAACGCATAACGCATAACGCGTAACGCATAACGCATAACGCATAACGCAAACGCATAACGCATAACGCATACCGTATAACGCATAACGCATAACGCATAACGCATAACGCAAACGTATAACGCACAACGCATAACGCATAACGCATAACGCATACCGTATAAATCATAACGCATAACGCATAACGCATAATGCATAACGAATAACGCATAACGCATATCGCATAACGCATAACGCATAACGCATAACTCATATCGCATAACGCATAACGCATAACGCATAACGCATGGCGCATAACTCAAAATGCATAACGCATAACGCATAACGCATAACGCATAACGCATAACGCATAACTCATATCGCATAACGCATAAATCATAACCCATAACGCACAACGCATAACGCATAATGCACAACGCATAACGAATACCGCAAAACGCATAACGCATAACGCATAACGCATAACGCATAACGCATAACTCATAACGCATAACGCATAACGCATAACGGATCACACATAACGCATATCGCATAACGCATAACGCATAACGCATAACGCATAACGCATAACGCATAACGCATAACGCATAACTTATAACTCACAACTCATAAGGAGTAACGCATAACGCATAAAGCATAACGCATAACGCATAACGCATAACGCATAACGCATAACGCATAACGCATAACGCATAACGCATAACGCATAACGCATAACGCATAACGCATAACGGATCACGCATAACGCATAACGCATAACGCATAACGCATAACGTATAACGCATAAAGCATAACGCATAACGCATAACGCATTACGCATAACTTATAACTCATAACTCATAAGGAGTAACGCATAACGCATAAAGCATAACGCATAACGCATAACGCATAACGCATAACGCATAACGCATAACGCATAACGCATAACGCATAACGCATAACGCATAACGCATTACGCATAACTTATAACTCATAACTCATAAGGAGTAACGCATAACGCATAAAGCATAACGCATAACGCATAACGCATAAAGCATAACGCATAACGCATAACGCATAACGCATAACGCATAACGCATATCGCATAACGCATAACGCATAACGCATAACGCATAACGCATAACGCATAAAGCATAACGCATAACGCATAACGCAAACGTATAACGCACAACGCATAAAGCATAACGCATAACGCATAACGCATAACGCATAACGCATAACGCATAACGCATAACGCATAACGCATAACGCATAACGCATAACGTATAACTCATAACGCATAACGCATAACACATAACGCATAACACATAATGCACAACGCATTACGAATACAGCAAACGCATAACGCATAAAGCATAACGCATTACGCATAACTTATAACTCACAACTCATAAGGAGTAACGCATAACGCATAAAGCATAACGCATAACGCATAACGCATAACGCATAACGCATAACGCATAACGCATAACGCATAACGCATAACGCATAACGCATAACGCATAACGCATAACGCATAACGCATACCGTATAACGCATAACGCATAACGCATAACGCATAATGCATAACTAATAACGCATAACGCATATCGCATAACGCATAACGCATAACGCATAACTCATATCGCATAACGCATAACGCATAACGCATAACGCATAACGCATGGCGCATAACTCAAAATGCATAACGCATAACGCATAACGCATAACGCATAACGCATAACGCATAACGCATAACTCATATCGCATAACGCATAAATCATAACCCATAACGCACAACGCATAACGCATAATGCACAACGCATAACGAATACCGCAAAACGCATAACGCATAACGCATAACGCATAACGCATAACGCATAACGCATAACGCAAAACACATAACGCATAACGCATAATGCATAAAGCATAACGCATAACGCATATCTTATAACTCATTACTCATAACGCATAACGCATAACGCATAACGCATAACGCCTAACGCATAACGCATAACGCATAACCCCTAACGCATAACGCATAACGCATAACGCATAACGTGTAACTAATAACTCACAACGCATAAAGCATAACGCATAACGCATAACGCATATCGCATATCGCATAACGCATAACGCATAACGCATAACGTATAACGCATAACGCATACCGTATAACGCATAACGCATAACGCAAACGTATAACGCACAACGCATAACGCATAACGAACAACGGATAACGCATAACGCATAACGCATAACGCATAACGAATACCGCAAAACGTATATCGCCTAACACATAACGGATCACGCATAACGCATAACGCATAACGTATAACGCATAACGCATAACGCATAACGCATAACACATAACGCATACGACATAATGCACAACGCATTACGAATACAGCAAAACGCATAACGCTTAACGCATAACGGATCACGCATAACGCATAACGCATAATGCATAACGCATAACGCATAACGCATAATGCATAACGCATAAAGCGTAACGCATAACGCATAACGCATAACGCATAACGCATAAAGCATAAAGCATAACACATAACGCATAACTCATAATGCACAACGCATAACGAATACAGCAAAACGCATAACGCTTAACGCATAACGCATAACGCATAACGCATAACGCATAACGTATAACTCATAACGCATAACGCATAAAGCATAACGCATAACGCATAACGCGTAACGCATAACGCATAACGCATAACGCATAACGCAAACGCATAACGCATAACGCATACCGTATAACGCATAACGCATAACGCATAACGCAAACGTATAACGCACAACGCATAACGCATAACGCATAACGCATAACGCATAACGCATAACATATAACGCATAACGCATAACGCATAACGCATAATGCATAACGCATAACGTATAACTCATAACGCATAACGCATAAAGCATAACGCATAACGCATAACGCATAACGCATAACGCATAACGCATAACGCATAACGCATAACGCATAACGCAAAACGCATAACGCATAACGCATAACGCATACCGTATAACGCATAACGCATAACGCATAACGCATAACGCATAACGCATAACGCATAACGTATAACTCATAACGCATAACGCATAAAGCATAACGCATAACGCATAACGCGTAACGCATAACGCATAACGCATAACGCAAACGCATAACGCATAACGCATACCGTATAACGCATAACGCATAACGCATAACGCATAACGCAAACGTATAACGCACAACGCATAACGCATAACGCATAACGCATAACGCATAACACATAACGTATAACGCATAACGCATAACGCATAACGCATAACACATAACGCATAAGACATAATACACAACGCATTACGAATACAGCAAAACGCATAACGCTTAACGCATAACGGATCACGCATAACGCATAACGCATAATGCATAACGCATAACGCATAACGCATAACGCATAATGCATAACGCATAAAGCGTAACGCATAACGCATAACGCATAACGCATAACGCATAAAGCATAAAGCATAACACATAACGCATAACTCATAATGCACAACGCATAACGAATACAGCAAAACGCATAACGCTTAACGCATAACGCATAACGCATAACGCATAACGCATAACGTATAACTCATAACGCATAACGCATAAAGCATAACGCATAACGCATAACGCATAACGCGTAACGCATAACGCATAACGCATAACGCAAACGCATAACGCATAACGCATACCGTATAACGCATAACGCATAACGCATAACGCAAACGTATAACGCACAACGCATAACGCATAACGCATAACGCATAACGCATAACGCATAACATATAACGCATAACGCATAACGCATAACGCATAATGCATAACGCATAACGTATAACTCATAACGCATAACGCATAAAGCATAACGCATAACGCATAACGCATAACGCATAACGCATAACGCATAACGCATAACGCATAACGCATAACGCATAACGCAAAACGCATAACGCATAACGCATAACGCATACCGTATAACGCATAACGCATAACGCATAACGCATAACGCATAACGCATAACGCATAACGTATAACTCATAACGCATAACGCATAAAGCATAACGCATAACGCATAACGCGTAACGCATAACGCATAACGCATAACGCAAACGCATAACGCATAACGCATACCGTATAACGCATAACGCATAACGCATAACGCATAACGCAAACGTATAACGCACAACGCATAACGCATAACGCATAACGCATAACGCATAACGCATAACGCATAACATATAACGCATAACGCATATCGCATAACGCATAATGCATAACGCATAACGTATAACTCATAACGCATAACGCATAAAGCATAACGCATAACGCATAACGCATAACGCATAACGCATAACGCATAACGCATAACGCAAAACGCATAACGCATAACGCATAACGCATAATGCATAAAGCATAACGCATAACGCATATCTTATAACTCATTACTCATAACGAATAACGCATAACGCATAACGCATAACGCATAACGCATAACGCATAACGCATAACGCATAACGCATAACGCATAACGCGTAACGCATAAAGCATAACGCATAACTCATAACTCATAAGGAGTAACGCATAACGCATAAAGCATAACGCATAACGCATAACGCATAACGCATAACGCATAACGCATAACGCATAATGCATAAAGCATAACGCATAACGCATAACTTATAACTCATTACTCATAACGAATAACGCATAACGCATAACGCATAATGCATGTCGGATCACGCATAACGCATATCGCCTAACACATAACGGATCACGCGTAACGCATAACGCATAACGTATAGAGCATAACGCATAACGCATAACGCATAACGCATAACGCATACCGTATAACGCATAACGCATAACGCATAACGCATAATGCATAACGAATAACGCATAACGCATATCGCATAACGCATAACGCATAACGCATAACTCATATCGCATAACGCATAACGCATAACGCATAACGCATAACGCATAACGCATAACGTATAACTCATAACGCATAACGCATAAAGCATAACGCATAACGCATAACGCGTAACGCATAACGCATAACGCATAACGCAAACGCATAACGCATAACGCATACCGTATAACGCATAACGCATAACGCATAACGCATAACGCAAACGTATAACGCACAACGCATAACGCATAACGCATAACGCATAACGCATAACGCATAACATATAACGCATAACGCATATCGCATAACGCATAATGCATAACGCATAACGTATAACTCATAACGCATAACGCATAAAGCATAACGCATAACGCATAACGCATAACGCATAACGCATAACGCATAACGCATAACGCAAAACGCATAACGCATAACGCATAACGCATAATGCATAAAGCATAACGCATAACGCATATCTTATAACTCATTACTCATAACGAATAACGCATAACGCATAACGCATAACGCATAACGCATAACGCATAACGCATAACGCATAACGCATAACGCATAACGCATAACGCATAAAGCATAACGCATAACTCATAACTCATAAGGAGTAACGCATAACGCATAAAGCATAACGCATAACGCATAACGCATAACGCATAACGCATAACGCATAACGCATAATGCATAAAGCATAACGCATAACGCATAACTTATAACTCATTACTCATAACGAATAACGCATAACGCATAACGCATAATGCATGTCGGATCACGCATAACGCATATCGCCTAACACATAACGGATCACGCGTAACGCATAACGCATAACGTATAGAGCATAACGCATAACGCATAACGCATAACGCATAACGCATACCGTATAACGCATAACGCATAACGCATAACGCATAATGCATAACGAATAACGCATAACGCATATCGCATAACGCATAACGCATAACGCATAACTCATATCGCATAACGCATAACGCATAACGCATAACGCATGGCGCATAACTCAAAATGCATAACGCATAACGCATAACGCATAACGCATAACGCATAACGCATAACTCATATCGCATAACGCATAAATCATAACCCATAACGCACAACGCATAACGCATAATGCACAACGCATAACGAATACCGCAAAACGCATAACGCATAACGCATAACGCATAACGCATAACGCATAACTCATAACGCATAACGCATAACGCATAACGGATCACACATAACGCATATCGCATAACGCATAACGCATAACGCATAACGCATAACGCATAACGCATAAAGCATAACGCATAACTTATAACTCACAACTCATAAGGAGTAACGCATAACGCATAAAGCATAACGCATAACGCATAACGCATAACGCATAACGCATAACGCATAACGCATAACGCATAACGCATAACGCATAACGCATAACGCATAACGCATAACGGATCACGCATAACGCATAACGCATAACGCATAACGCATAACGTATAACGCATAAAGCATAACGCATAACGCATAACGCATTACGCATAACTTATAACTCATAACTCATAAGGAGTAACGCATAACGCATAAAGCATAACGCATAACGCATAACGCATAACGCATAACGCATAACGCATAACGCATAACGCATAACGCATAACGCATAACGCATAACGCATAACGCATTACGCATAACTTATAACTCATAACTCATAAGGAGTAACGCATAACGCATAAAGCATAACGCATAACGCATAACGCATAAAGCATAACGCATAACGCATAACGCATAACGCATAACGCATAACGCATATCGCATAACGCATAACGCATAACGCATAACGCATAACGCATAACGCATAAAGCATAACGCATAACGCATAACGCAAACGTATAACGCACAACGCATAAAGCATAACGCATAACGCATAACGCATAACGCATAACGCATAACGCATAACGCATAACGCATAACGTATAACTCATAACGCATAACGCATAACACATAACGCATAACACATAATGCACAACGCATTACGAATACAGCAAACGCATAACGCATAAAGCATAACGCATTACGCATAACTTATAACTCACAACTCATAAGGAGTAACGCATAACGCATAAAGCATAACGCATAACGCATAACGCATAACGCATAACGCATAACGCATAACGCATAACGCATAACGCATAACGCATAACGCATAACGCATAACGCATACCGTATAACGCATAACGCATAACGCATAACGCATAATGCATAACGAATAACGCATAACGCATATCGCATAACGCATAACGCATAACGCATAACTCATATCGCATAACGCATAACGCATAACGCATAACGCATGGCGCATAACTCAAAATACATAACGCATAACGCATAACGCATAACGCATAACGCATAACGCATAACGCATAACTCATATCGCATAACGCATAAATCATAACCCATAACGCACAACGCATAACGCATAATGCACAACGCATAACGAATACCGCAAAACGCATAACGCATAACGCATAACGCATAACGCATAACGCAAAACGCATAACGCATAACGCATAATGCATAAAGCATAACGCATAACGCATATCTTATAACTCATTACTCATAACGAATAACGCATAACGCATAACGCATAACGCATAACGCATAACGCATAACGCATAACGCATAACGCATAACGCATAACGCATAACGCATAAAGCATAACGCATAACTCATAACTCATAAGGAGTAACGCATAACGCATAAAGCATAACGCATAACGCATAACGCATAACGCATAACGCATAACGCATAACGCATAACGCATAACGCATAATGCATAAAGCATAACGCATAACGCATAACTTATAACTCATTACTCATAACGAATAACGCATGACGCATAACGCATAATGCATGTCGGATCACGCATAACGCATATCGCCTAACACATAACGGATCACGCGTAACGCATAACGCATAACGTATAGAGCATAACGCATAACGCATAACGCATAACGCATAACGCATACCGTATAACGCATAACGCATAACGCATAACGCATAATGCATAACGAATAACGCATAACGCATATCGCATAACGCATAACGCATAACGCATAACTCATATCGCATAACGCATAACGCATAACGCATAACGCATGGCGCATAACTCAAAATGCATAACGCATAACGCATAACGCATAACGCATAACGCATAACGCATAACTCATATCGCATAACGCATAAATCATAACCCATAACGCACAACGCATAACGCATAATGCACAACGCATAACGAATACCGCAAAACGCATAACGCATAACGCATAACGCATAACGCATAACGCATAACTCATAACGCATAACGCATAACGCATAACGGATCACACATAACGCATATCGCATAACGCATAACGCATAACGCATAACGCATAACGCATAACGCATAAAGCATAACGCATAACTTATAACTCACAACTCATAAGGAGTAACGCATAACGCATAAAGCATAACGCATAACGCATAACGCATAACGCATAACGCATAACGCATAACGCATAACGCATAACGCATAACGCATAACGCATAACGCATAACGGATCACGCATAACGCATAACGCATAACGCATAACGCATAACGTATAACGCATAAAGCATAACGCATAACGCATAACGCATTACGCATAACTTATAACTCATAACTCATAAGGAGTAACGCATAACGCATAAAGCATAACGCATAACGCATAACGCATAACGCATAACGCATAACGCATAACGCATAACGCATAACGCATAACGCATAACGCATAACGCATAACGCATTACGCATAACTTATAACTCATAACTCATAAGGAGTAACGCATAACGCATAAAGCATAACGCATAACGCATAACGCATAAAGCATAACGCATAACGCATAACGCATAACGCATAACGCATAACGCATATCGCATAACGCATAACGCATAACGCATAACGCATAACGCATAACGCATAAAGCATAACGCATAACGCATAACGCAAACGTATAACGCACAACGCATAACGCATAACGCATAACGCATAACGCATAACGCATAACGCATAACGCATAACGCATAACGCATACCGTATAACGCATAACGCATAACGCATAACGCATAATGCATAACGAATAACGCATAACGCATATCGCATAACGCATAACGCATAACGCATAACTCATATCGCATAACGCATAACGCATAACGCATAACGCATGGCGCATAACTCAAAATGCATAACGCATAACGCATAACGCATAACGCATAACGCATAACGCATAACGCATAACTCATATCGCATAACGCATAAATCATAACCCATAACGCACAACGCATAACGCATAATGCACAACGCATAACGAATACCGCAAAACGCATAACGCATAACGCATAACGCATAACGCATAACTCATAACGCATAACGCATAACGCATAACGGATCACACATAACGCATATCGCATAACGCATAACGCATAACGCATAACGCATAACGCATAACGCATAACGCATAAAGCATAACGCATTACGCATAACTTATAACTCACAACTCATAAGGAGTAACGCATAACGCATAAAGCATAACGCATAACGCATAACGCATAACGCATAACGCATAACGCATAACGCATAACGCATAACGCATAACGCATAACGCATAACGCATAACGCATAACGCATAACGCATAACGCATAACGCATAACGGATCACGCATAACGCATAACGCATAACGCATAACGCATAACGTATAACGCATAAAGCATAACGCATAACGCATAACGCATTACGCATAACTTATAACTCATAACTCATAAGGAGTAACGCATAACGCATAAAGCATAACGCATAACGCATAACGCATAACGCATAACGCATAACGCATAACGCATAACGCATAACGCATAACGCATAACGCATAACGCATAACGCATTACGCATAACTTATAACTCATAACTCATAAGGAGTAACGCATAACGCATAAAGCACAACGCATAACGCATAACGCATAACGCATAACGCATAACGCATAACGCATAACGCATAACGCATAACGCATAACGCATAACGCATATCGCATAACGCATATCGCATAACGCATAACGCATAACGCATAACGCATAAAGCATAACGCATAACGCATAACGCAAACGTATAACGCACAACGCATAAAGCATAACGCATAACGCATAACGCATAACGCATAACGCATAACGCATAACGCATAACGCATAACGCATAACGTATAACTCATAACGCATAACGCATAACACATAACGCATAACACATAATGCACAACGCATTACGAATACAGCAAACGCATAACGCTTAACGCATAACGGATCACGCATAACGCATAACGCATAATGCATAACGCATAACGCATAACGCATAATGCATAACGCATAAAGCGTAACGCATAACGCATAACGCATAAAGCATAACACATAACGCATAACTCATAATGCACAACGCATAACGAATACAGCAAAACGCATAACGCTTAACGCATAACGCATAACGGATAAAGCATAATGCATAACGCATAACGCATAACGCATTACGCATAACTTATAACCCATAACTCATAAGGAGTAATGCATAACGCATAAAGCATAACGAATGACGCATAACGCATAAAGCATAACGCATAACGCATAACGCATAACGCATAACGCATAACGCATAACGCATAACGCATAACGCATAACGCATACCGTATAACGCATAGCGCATAATGCATAACGCATAACGCATAACGCATAACGCATAACGCATAACGCATAACGCATGAAGCATAACGCATAACGCATAACTTATAACTCATTACTCATAACGAATAACGCATAACGCATAAGGCATAACGCATAACGCATAACGCATAACGCATAACGCATAACGCATAACGCATAACGCATAACGCATAACGCATAACGCATAACGCATAACGCATAACGCATAACGGATCACGCATAACGCATAACGCATAACGCATAACGCATAACGTATAACGCATAAAGCATAACGCATAACGCATAACGCATTACGCATAACTTATAACTCATAACTCATAAGGAGTAACGCATAACGCATAAAGCATAACGCATAACGCATAACGCATAACGCATAACGCATAACGCATAACGCATAACGCATAACGCATAACGCATAACGCATAACGCATTACGCATAACTTATAACTCATAACTCATAAGGAGTAACGCATAACGCATAAAGCACAACGCATAACGCATAACGCATAACGCATAACGCATAACGCATAACGCATAACGCATAACGCATAACGCATAACGCATAACGCATAACGCATAACGCATAACGCATAACGCATAACGCATATCGCATAACGCATATCGCATAACGCATAACGCATAACGCATAACGCATAAAGCATAACGCATAACGCAAACGTATAACGCACAACGCATAAAGCATAACGCATAACGCATAACGCATAACGCATAACGCATAACGCATAACGCATAACGCATAACGCATAACGCATAACGTATAACTCATAACGCATAACGCATAACACATAACGCATAACACATAATGCACAACGCATTACGAATACAGCAAACGCATAACGCTTAACGCATAACGGATCACGCATAACGCATAACGCATAATGCATAACGCATAACGCATAACGCATAATGCATAACGCATAAAGCGTAACGCATAACGCATAACGCATAAAGCATAACACATAACGCATAACTCATAATGCACAACGCATAACGAATACAGCAAAACGCATAACGCTTAACGCATAACGCATAACGGATAAAGCATAATGCATAACGCATAACGCATAACGCATTACGCATAACTTATAACCCATAACTCATAAGGAGTAATGCATAACGCATAAAGCATAACGAATGACGCATAACGCATAAAGCATAACGCATAACGCATAACGCATAACGCATAACGCATAACGCATAACGCATACCGTATAACGCATAGCGCATAATGCATAACGCATAACGCATAACGCATAACGCATAACGCATAACGCATAACGCATGAAGCATAACGCATAACGCATAACTTATAACTCATTACTCATAACGAATAACGCATAACGCATAAGGCATAACGCATAACGCATAACGCATAACGCATAACGCATAACGCATAACGCATAACGCATAACGCATAACGCATAACGCATAACTCATAACGCATAATGCATAAAGCATAACGCATAACGCATAACTTATAACTCATTACTCATAACGAATAACGCATAACGCATAACGCATAACGCATAACGCATAATGCATAACGCATAACGCATAACGCATAACGCATAACGCATAACGCATAACGCATAACGCATATCGCATAACGCATAACGCATAACGCATAACGCATAAAGCATAACGCATAACGCATAACGCAAACGTATAACGCACAATTCATAACGCATAACGCATAACGCAAAACGCATAACGCATAACGCATAACGCATAACGCATAACGCATAACGCATAACGCATAAAGCATAACGCATAACGCATAACGCATAACTTATAACTCATTACTCATAACGAATGACGCATAACGCATAACGCATAACGGATAACGCATATCGCATAACGCATAACGCATAATGCATAACACATAAAGCATAACGCATAACGCATAACGCATAACGCATAACGCATAACGCATAACGTATAACTCATAACGCATAACGCATAAAGCATAACGCATAACGCATAACGCGTAACGCATAACGCATAACGCATAACGCAAACGCATAACGGATAACGCATACCGTATAACGCATAACGCATAACGCATAACGCAAACGTATAACGCACAACGCATAACGCATAACGCATAACGCATAACGCATAACATATAACGCATAACGCATAACGCATAACGCATAATGCATAACGCATAACGTATAACTCATAACGCATAACGCATAAAGCATAACGCATAACGCATAACGCATAACGCATAACGCATAACGCATAACGCATAACGCATAACGCATAACGCAAAACGCATAACTCATAACTCATAAGGAGTAACGCATAACGCATAAAGCATAACGCATAACGCATAATGCATAACGCATAACGCATAACGCATAACGCATAACGCATAATGCATAAAGCATAACGCATAACGCATAACTTATAACTCATTACTCATAACGAATAACGCATAACGCATAACGCATAATGCATGTCGGATCACGCATAACGCATATCGCCTAACACATAACGGATCACGCGTAACGCATAACGCATAACGTATAGAGCATAACGCATAACGCATAACGCATAACGCATAACTCATATCGCATAACGCATAACGCATAACGCATAACGCATGGCGCATAACTCAAAATGCATAACGCATAACGCATAACGCATAACGCATAACGCATAACGCATAACGCATAACGCATAACGCATAAGGCATAACGCATAACGCATAACGCATAACGCATAACGCATAACGCATAACGCATAACGCATAAAGCATAACGCATAACTCATAACTCATAAGGAGTAACGCATAACGCATAAAGCATAACGCATAACGCATAACGCATAACGCATAACGCATAACGCATAACGCATAACGCATAACGCATAACGCATAATGCATAAAGCATAACGCATAACGCATAACTTATAACTCATTACTCATAACGAATAACGCATAACGCATAACGCATAACGCATAACGCATAACGCATAACGCATAACGCATAACGCATAACGCATAATGCATAACGCATAACGCATAACGCATAACGCATAAAGCATAACGCATAACTCATAACTCATAAGGAGTAACGCATAACGCATAAAGCATAACGCATAACGCATAACGCATAACGCATAACGCATAACGCATAACGCATAACGCATAATGCATAAAGCATAACGCATAACGCATAACTTATAACTCATTACTCATAACGAATAACGCATAACGCATAACGCATAATGCATGTCGGATCACGCATAACGCATATCGCCTAACACATAACGGATCACGCGTAACGCATAACGCATAACGTATAGAGCATAACGCATAACGCATAACGCATAACTCATATCGCATAACGCATAACGCATAACGCATAACGCATAACGCATAACGCATAACGCATAACGCATAAAGCATAACGCATTACGCATAACTTATAACTCACAACTCATAAGGAGTAACGCATAACGCATAAAGCATAACGCATAACGCATAACGCATAACGCATAACGCATAACGCATAACGCATAACGCATAACGCATAACGCATAACGCATAACGCATAACGAATCACGCATAACGCATAACGCATAACGCATAACGCATAACGTATAACGCATAAAGCATAACGCATAAAGCATAACGCATAACGCATAACGCATAACGCATAACGCATAACGCATAACGCATAACGCATAACGCATAACGCATAACGCATAACGCATAACGCATAACGCATAACGCATAACGCATAACGCATAACGCATAACGGATCACGCATAACGCATAACGCATAACGCATAACGCATAACGTATAACGCATAAAGCATAACGCATAACGCATAACGCATTACGCATAACTTATAACTCATAACTCATAAGGAGTAACGCATAACGCATAAAGCATAACGCATAACGCATAACGCATAACGCATAACGCATAACGCATAACGCATAACGCATAACGCATAACGCATAACGCATTACGCATAACTTATAACTCATAACTCATAAGGAGTAACGCATAACGCATAAAGCATAACGCATAACGCATAACGCATAACGCATAACGCATAACGCATAACGCATAACGCATAACGCATAACGCATAACGCATAACGCATATCGCATAACGCATAACGCATAACGCATAACGCATAACGCATAACTCATAACGCATAACGCATAACGCATAACGGATCACACATAACGCATATCGCATAACGCATAACGCATAACGTATAACGCATAAAGCATAACGCATAACGCATAACGCATTACGCATAACTTATAACTCATAACTTATAACTCACAACTCATAAGGAGTAACGCATAACGCATAAAGCATAACGCATAACGCATAACGCATAACGCATAACGCATAACGCATAACGCATAACGCATAACGCATAACGCATAACGCATAACGCATAACGGATCACGCATAACGCATAACGCATAACGCATAACGCATAACGTATAACGCATAAAGCATAACGCATAACGCATAACGCATTACGCATAACTTATAACTCATAACTCATAAGGAGTAACGCATAACGCATAAAGGATAACGCATAACGCATAACGCATAACGCATAACGCATAACGCATAACGCATAACGCATAACGCATAACGCATAACGCATAACGCATTACGCATAACTTATAACTCATAACTCATAAGGAGTAACGCATAACGCATAAAGCATAACGCATAACGCATAACGCATAACGCATAACGCATAACGCATAACGCATAACGCATAACGCATAACGCATAACGCATATCGCATAACGCATAACGCATAACGCATAACGCATAACGCATAACGCATAACGCATAACGCATAACGCATAACGCATAACGCATAACGCATAACGCATAACGCATAACGCATAACGCATAACGCATTACGCATAACTTATAACTCATAACTCATAAGGAGTAACGCATAACGCATAAAGCATAACGCATAACGCATAACGCTTAACGCATAACGGATCACGCATAACGCCTAACGCATAATGCATAACGCATAACGCATAACGCATAATGCATAACGCATAAAGCGTAACGCATAACGCATAACGCATAAAGCATAACACATAACGCATAACTCATAATGCACAACGCATAACGAATACAGCAAAACGCATAACGCTTAACGCATAACGCATAACGGATAAAGCATAATGCATAACGCATTACGCATAACTTATAACCCATAACTCATAAGGAGTAATGCATAACGCATAAAGCATAACGAATGACGCATAACGCATAAAGCATAACGCATAACGCATAACGCATAACGCATAACGCATAACGCATAACGCATAACGCATACCGTATAACGCATAACGCATAACGCATAACGCATAACGCATAACGCATAACGCATAACGCATAACGCATAACGCATGAAGCATAACGCATAACGCATAACTTATAACTCATTACTCATAACGAATAACGCATAACGCATAAGGCATAACGCATAACGCATAACGCATAACGCATAACGCATAACGCATAACGCATAACGCATAACGCATAACGCATAACTCATAACGCATAATGCATAAAGCATAACGCATAACGCATAACTTATAACTCATTACTCATAACGAATAACGCATAACGCATAACGCATAACGCATAACGCATAATGCATAACGCATAACGCATAACTTATAACTCATTACTCATAACGAATAACGCATAACGCATAAGGCATAACGCATAACGCATAACGAATAACGCATAAAGCATAACGCATAACGCATAACGCATAAAGCATAACGCATAACGCATAACGCATAACGCATTACGCATAACGCATAACTTATAACTCATTACTCATAACGAATAACGCATAACGCATAACGCATAACGCATAACGCATAACGCATAACGCATAACGCATAACGCATAACGCATAAAGCATAACGCATAACGCATAACGGATAAAGCATAATGCATAACGCATAACGCATAACGCATTACGCATAACTTATAACTCATAACTCATAACGAATAACGCATAACGCAAAATGCATAACGCATGTCGGATCACGCATAACGCATAACGCATAAAGCATAAATCATAACGCATAACGCATAACGTTAACGCATAACCCATAACGCATAAGGCTTGATGCATGACGCATATCGCATATCGCATAAGGCTTGATGCATGACGCATATCGCATAACGCATAACGCATAACGCATAAAGCGTAACGCATAACGCATAACGCATAACGCATAACGCATAACGCATAACTCATAACGCATAATGCATAAAGCATAACGCATAACGCATAACTTATAACTCATTACTCATAACGAATAACGCATAACGCATAACGCATAACGCATAACGCATAATGCATAACGCATAACGCATAAAGCATAACGCATAAAGCGTAACGCATAACGCATAACGCATAAAGCATAACACATAACGCATAACTCATAATGCACAACGCATAACGAATACAACAAAACGCATAACGCTTAACGCATAACGCATAACGGATAAAGCATAATGCATAACGCATAACGCATTACGCATAACTTATAACCCATAACTCATAAGGAGTAATGCATAACGCATAAAGCATAACGAATGACGCATAACGCATAAAGCATAACGCATAACGCATAACGCATAACGCATAACGCATAACGCATAACGCATACCGTATAACGCATAGCGCATAACGCATAACGCATAACGCATAACGCATGAAGCATAACGCATAACGCATAACTTATAACTCATTACTCATAACGAATAACGCATAACGCATAACGCATAACGCATAACGCATAACGCATAACGCATAACGCATAACGCATAACGCATAACGCATAACGCATAACGCATAACTCATAACGCATAATGCATAAAGCATAACGCATAACGCATAACTTATAACTCATTACTCATAACGAATAACGCATAACGCATAACGCATAACGCATAACGCATAATGCATAACGCATAACGCATAACGCATAACGCATAACGCATAACGCATAACGCATAACGCATAACGCATAACGCATAACGCATAACGCATATCGCATAACGCATAACGCATAACGCATAACGCATAAAGCATAACGCATAACGCATAACGCAAACGTATAATGCACAATTCATAACGCATAACGCAAAACGCATAACGCATAACGCATAACGCATAACGCATAACGCATAACGCATAACGCATAACGCATAAAGCATAACGCATAACGCATAACGCATAACTTATAACTCATTACTCATAACGAATAACGCATAACGCATAACGCATAACGGATAACGCATATCGCATAACGCATAACGCATAATGCATAACGAATAAAGCATAACGCATAACGCATAACGCATAACGCATAACGCATAACGCATAAAGCATAACGCATGACGCATAACGCATAAAGCATAACGCATAACGCATAACGCATAACGCATAACGCATAACGCATAACGCATAACGCATAACGCATAACGCATAACGCATAACGCATAACGCATAACGCATAACGCATAACGCATAACGCATAACGCATACCGTATAACGCATAGCGCATAACGCATAACGCATAACGCATAACGCATAACGCATAACGCATAACGCATGAAGCATAACGCATAACGCATAACTTATAACTCATTACTCATAACGAATAACGCATAACGCATAAGGCATAACGCATAACGCATAACGCATAACGCATAACGCATAAAGCAAAACGCATAACGCATAACGGATAAAGCATAATGCATAACGCATAACGCATAACGCATTACGCATAACTTATAACTCATAACTCATAACGAATAACGCATAACGCAAAATGCATAATGCATGTCGGATCACGCATAACGCATAACGCATAAAGCATAAATCATAACGCATAACGCATAACGTTAACGCATAACCCATAACGCATAAGGCTTGATGCATGACGCATATCGCATATCGCATAAGGCTTGATGCATGACGCATATCGCATAACGCATAACGCATAACGCATAACGCATAACGCATAACACATAACGCATATCGCATAACGCATAAATCATAACCCATAACGCACAACGCATAACGCATAATGCACAACGCATAACGAATACCGCAAAACGCATAACGCATAACGCATAACGCATAACGCATAACGCATAACGCATAACGCATAACGCAAACGCATAACGCATAACGCATACCGTATAACGCAAAACGCATAACGCATAACGCAAACGTATAACGCACAACGCATAACGCATAACGCATAACGCATAACGCATAATGCATAACGCATAAAGCGTAACGCATAACGCATAACGCATAAAGCATAACACATAACGCATAACTCATAATGCACAACGCATAACGAATACAGCAAAACGCATAACGCTTAACGCATAACGCATAACGGATAAAGCATAATGCATAACGCATAACGCATAACGCATTACGCATAACTTATAACCCATAACTCATAAGGAGTAATGCATAACGCATAAAGCATAACGAATGACGCATAACGCATAAAGCATAACGCATAACGCATAACGCATAACGCATAACGCATAACGCATAACGCATAACGCATAACGCATACCGTATAACGCATAGCGCATAACGCATAACGCATAACGCATAACGCATAACGCATAACGCATAACGCATAACGCATGAAGCATAACGCATAACGCATAACTTATAACTCATTACTCATAACGAATAACGCATAACGCATAACGCATAACGCATAACGCATAACGAATAACGCATAAAGCATAACGCATAACGCATAACGCATAAAGCATAACGCATAACGCATAACGCATAACGCATTACGCATAACGCATAACTTATAACTCATTACTCATAACGAATAACGCATAACGCATAACGCATAACGCATAACGCATAACGCATAACGCATAACGCATAACGCATAACGCATAACGCATAACGCATAAAGCATAACGCATAACGCATAACGGATAAAGCATAATGCATAACGCATAACGCATAACGCATTACGCATAACTTATAACTCATAACTCATAACGAATAACGCATAACGCAAAATGCATAACGCATGTCGGATCACGCATAACGCATAACGCATAAAGCATAAATCATAACGCATAACGCATAACGTTAACGCATAACCCATAACGCATAAGGTTTGATGCATGACGCATATCGCATATCGCATAAGGCTTGATGCATGACGCATATCGCATAACGCATAACGCATAACGCATAACGCATAACGCATAACGCATAACGCATAACGCATAACGCATAACGCATAACGCATAACGCATAAAGCATAACGCATAAAGCGTAACGCATAACGCATAACGCATAAAGCATAACACATAACGCATAACTCATAATGCACAACGCATAACGAATACAACAAAACGCATAACGCTTAACGCATAACGCATAACGGATAAAGCATAATGCATAACGCATAACGCATTACGCATAACTTATAACCCATAACTCATAAGGAGTAATGCATAACGCATAAAGCATAACGAATGACGCATAACGCATAAAGCATAACGCATAACGCATAACGCATAACGCATAACGCATAACGCATAACGCATACCGTATAACGCATAGCGCATAACGCATAACGCATAACGCATAACGCATGAAGCATAACGCATAACGCATAACTTATAACTCATTACTCATAACGAATAACGCATAACGCATAAGGCATAACGCATAACGCATAACGCATAACGCATAACGCATAACGCATAACGCATAACGCATAACGCATAACGCATAACTCATAACGCATAATGCATAAAGCATAACGCATAACGCATAACTTATAACTCATTACTCATAACGAATAACGCATAACGCATAACGCATAACGCATAACGCATAATGCATAACGCATAACGCATAACGCATAACGCATAACGCATAACGCATAACGCATAACGCATAACGCATAACGCATAACGCATAACGCATAACGCATAACGCATATCGCATAACGCATAACGCATAACGCATAACGCATAAAGCATAACGCATAACGCATAACGCAAACGTATAACGCACAATTCATAACGCATAACGCATAACGCAAAACGCATAACGCATAACGCATAACGCATAACGCATAACGCATAACGCATAACGCATAACGCATAAAGCATAACGCATAACGCATAACGCATAACGCATAACGCATAAAGCATAACGCATGACGCATAACGCATAAAGCATAACGCATAACGCATAACGCATAACGCATAACGCATAACGCATAACGCATAACGCATAACGCATAACGCATAACGCATAACGCATAA
This sequence comes from Lasioglossum morio, assembly GCA_916610235.2. NCBI lineage: Eukaryota > Metazoa > Arthropoda > Insecta > Hymenoptera > Halictidae > Lasioglossum > Lasioglossum morio. The sequence continues at coordinate 5,133,559 of CAKAJA020000289.1, forward strand.
CGCATAACGCATAACGCATAACGCATAACGCATAACGCATACCGTATAACGCATAGCGCATAACGCATAACGCATAACGCATAACGCATAACGCATAACGCATAACGCATGAAGCATAACGCATAACGCATAACTTATAACTCATTACTCATAACGAATAACGCATAACGCATAAGGCATAACGCATAACGCATAACGCATAACGCATAACGCATAAAGCAAAACGCATAACGCATAACGGATAAAGCATAATGCATAACGCATAACGCATAACGCATTACGCATAACTTATAACTCATAACTCATAACGAATAACGCATAACGCAAAATGCATACTGCATGTCGGATCACGCATAACGCATAACGCATAACGCATAACGCATAACGCATAACGCATAACGCATAACGCATAACGCATAACGCATAACGCATAACGCATAAAGCATAACGCATAACGCATAACGCATAACGCATTACGCATAACGCATAACTTATAACTCATTACTCATAACGAATAACGCATAACGCATAACGCATAACGCATAACGCATAACGCATAACGCATAACGCATAACGCATAACGCATAACGCATAACGCATAAAGCATAACGCATAACGCATAACGGATAAAGCATAATGCATAACGCATAACGCATAACGCATTACGCATAACTTATAACTCATAACTCATAACGAATAACGCATAACGCAAAATGCATAACGCATGTCGGATCACGCATAACGCATAACGCATAAAGCATAAATCATAACGCATAACGCACAACGTTAACGCATAACCCATAACGCATAAGGCTTGATGCATGACGCATATCGCATATCGCATAAGGCTTGATGCATGACACATATCGCATAACGCATAACGCATAACGCATAACGCATAACGCATAACACATAACGCATATCGCATAACGCATAAATCATAACCCATAACGCACAACGCATAACGCATAATGCACAACGCATAACGAATACCGCAAAACGCATAACGCATAACGCATAACGCATAACGCATAACGCATAACGCATAACGCATAACGCAAACGCATAACGCATAACGCATACCGTATAACGCAAAACGCATAACGCATAACGCAAACGTATAACGCACAACGCATAACGCATAACGCATAACGCATAACGCATAACGCATAATGCATAACGCATAAAGCGTAACGCATAACGCATAACGCATAAAGCATAACACATAACGCATAACTCATAATGCACAACGCATAACGAATACAGCAAAACGCATAACGCTTAACGCATAACGCATAACGGATAAAGCATAATGCATAACGCATAACGCATAACGCATTACGCATAACTTATAACCCATAACTCATAAGGAGTAATGCATAACGCATAAAGCATAACGAATGACGCATAACGCATAAAGCATAACGCATAACGCATAACGCATAACGCATAACGCATAACGCATAACGCATAACTTATAACTCATTACTCATAACGAATAACGCATAACGCATAACGCATAACGCATAACGCATAACGCATAACGCATAACGCATAACGCATAACGCATAACGCATAACGCATAAAGCATAACGCATAACGCATAACGGATAAAGCATAATGCATAACGCATAACGCATAACGCATTACGCATAACTTATAACTCATAACTCATAACGAATAACGCATAACGCAAAATGCATAATGCATGTCGGATCACGCATAACGCATAACGCATAACGCATAACGCATAACGCATAACGCATAACGAATAACGCATAAAGCATAACGCATAACGCATAACGCATAAAGCATAACGCATAACGCATAACGCATAACGCATTACGCATAACGCATAACTTATAACTCATTACTCATAACGAATAACGCATAACGCATAACGCATAACGCATAACGCATAACGCATAACGCATAACGCATAACGCATAACGCATAACGCATAACGCATAAAGCATAACGCATAACGCATAACGGATAAAGCATAATGCATAACGCATAACGCATAACGCATTACGCATAACTTATAACTCATAACTCATAACGAATAACGCATAACGCAAAATGCATAACGCATGTCGGATCACGCATAACACATAACGCATAAAGCATAAATCATAACGCATAACGCATAACGTTAACGCATAACCCATAACGCATAAGGCTTGATGCATGACGCATATCGCATATCGCATAAGGCTTGATGCATGACGCATATCGCATAACGCATAACGCATAACGCATAACGCATAACGCATAACACATAACGCATATCGCATAACGCATAAATCATAACCCATAACGCACAACGCATAACGCATAATGCACAACGCATAACGAATACCGCAAAACGCATAACGCATAACGCATAACGCATAACGCATAACGCATAACGCATAACGCATAACGCAAACGCATAACGCATAACGCATACCGTATAACGCAAAACGCATAACGCATAACGCAAACGTATAACGCACAACGCATAACGCATAACGCATAACGCATAATGCATAACGCATAAAGCGTAACGCATAACGCATAACGCATAAAGCATAACACATAACGCATAACTCATAATGCACAACGCATAACGAATACAGCAAAACGCATAACGCTTAACGCATAACGCATAACGGATAAAGCATAATGCATAACGCATAACGCATAACGCATTACGCATAACTTATAACCCATAACTCATAAGGAGTAATGCATAACGCATAAAGCATAACGAATGACGCATAACGCATAAAGCATAACGCATAACGAATAACGCATAACGCATAACGCATAACGCATAACGCATACCGTATAACGCATAACGCATAACGCATAACGCATAACGCATAACGCATAACGCATAACGCATAACGCATGAAGCATAACGCATAACGCATAACTTATAACTCATTACTCATAACGAATAACGCATAACGCATAAGGCATAACGCATAACGCATAACGCATAACGCATAACGCATAACGCATAACGCATAACGCATAACGCATAACGCATAACGCATAACTCATAACGCATAATGCATAAAGCATAACGCATAACGCATAACTTATAACTCATTACTCATAACGAATAACGCATAACGCATAACGCATAACGCATAACGCATAATGCATAACGCATAACGCATAACGCATAACGCATAACGCATAACGCATAACGCATAACGCATAACGCATATCGCATAACGCATAACGCATAACGCATAACGCATAACGCATAACGCATAACGCATAACGCATAACGCATAACGCATAAAGCATAACGCATAACGCATAACGCATAACGCATAACGCATAACGCATAACGCATAACGCATAACGCATAACGCATAACGCATAACGCATACCGTATAACGCATAGCGCATAACGCATAACGCATAACGCATTACGCATAACGCATAACTTATAACTCATTACTCATAACGAATAACGCATAACGCATAACGCATAACGCATAACGCATAACGCATAACGCATAACGCATAACGCATAACTTATAACTCATTACTCATAACGAATAACGCATAACGCATAACGCATAACGGATAACGCATATCGCATAACGCATAACGCATAATGCATAACGCATAAAGCATAACGCATAACGCATAACGCATAACGCATAACGCATAACGCATAACGCATAACGCATAACGCATAACGCATAACGCATAACGCATAACGCATATCGCATAACGCATAACGCATAACGCATAACGCATAAAGCATAACGCATAACGCATAACGCAAACGTATAACGCACAATTCATAACGCATAACGCATAACGCAAAACGCATAACGCATAACGCATAACGCATAACGCATAACGCATAACGCATAACGCATAACGCATAAAGCATAACGCATAACGCATAACGCATAACTTATAACACATTACTCATAACGAATAACGCATAACGCATAACGCATAACGGATAACGCATATCGCATAACGCATAACGCATAATGCATAACGCATAAAGCATAACGCATAACGCATAACGCATAACGCATAACGCATAACGCATAAAGCATAACGCATGACGCATAACGCATAAAGCATAACGCATAACGCATAACGCATAACGCATAACGCATAACGCATAACGCATAACGCATAACGCATAACGCATAACGCATAACGCATAACGCATAACGCATAACGCATAACGCATAACGCATACCGTATAACGCATAGCGCATAACGCATAACGCATAACGCATAACGCATAACGCATAACGCATAACGCATGAAGCATAACGCATAACGCATAACTTATAACTCATTACTCATAACGAATAACGCATAACGCATAAGGCATAACGCATAACGCATAACGCATAACGCATAACGCATAAAGCAAAACGCATAACGCATAACGGATAAAGCATAATGCATAACGCATAACGCATAACGCATTACGCATAACTTATAACTCATAACTCATAACGAATAACGCATAACGCAAAATGCATAATGCATGTCGGATCACGCATAACGCATAACGCATAACGCATAACGCATAACGCATAACGCATAACGAATAACGCATAAAGCATAACGCATAACGCATAACGCATAAAGCATAACGCATAACGCATAACGCATAACGCATTACGCATAACGCATAACTTATAACTCATTACTCATAACGAATAACGCATAACGCATAACGCATAACGCATAACGCATAACGCATAACGCATAACGCATAACGCATAACGCATAACGCATAAAGCATAACGCATAACGCATAACGGATAAAGCATAATGCATAACGCATAACGCATAACGCATTACGCATAACTTATAACTCATAACTCATAACGAATAACGCATAACGCAAAATGCATAACGCATGTCGGATCACGCATAACGCATAACGCATAAAGCATAAATCATAACGCATAACGCATAACGTTAACGCATAACCCATAACGCATAAGGCTTGATGCATGACGCATATCGCATATCGCATAAGGCTTGATGCATGACGCATATCGCATAACGCATAACGCATAACGCATAACGCATAACGCATAACACATAACGCATATCGCATAACGCATAAATCATAACCCATAACGCACAACGCATAACGCATAATGCACAACGCATAACGAATACCGCAAAACGCATAACGCATAACGCATAACGCATAACGCATAACGCATAACGCATAACGCATAACGCATAACGCATAACGCAAACGCATAACGCATAACGCATACCGTATAACGCAAAACGCATAACGCATAACGCAAACGTATAACGCACAACGCATAACGCATAACGCATAACGCATAACGCATAATGCATAACGCATAAAGCGTAACGCATAACGCATAACGCATAAAGCATAACACATAACGCATAACTCATAATGCACAACGCATAACGAATACAGCAAAACGCATAACGCTTAACGCATAACGCATAACGGATAAAGCATAATGCATAACGCATAACGCATAACGCATTACGCATAACTTATAACCCATAACTCATAAGGAGTAATGCATAACGCATAAAGCATAACGAATGACGCATAACGCATAAAGCATAACGCATAACGCATAACGCATAACGCATAACGCATAACGCATAACGCATACCGTATAACGCATAGCGCATAACGCATAACGCATAACGCATAACGCATAACGCATAACGCATAACGCATAACGCATAACGCATAACGCATGAAGCATAACGCATAACGCATAACTTATAACTCATTACTCATAACGAATAACGCATAACGCATAACGCATAACGCATAAAGCATAACGCATAACGCATAACGCATAACGCATTACGCATAACGCATAAAGCAAAACGCATAACGCATAACGGATAAAGCATAATGCATAACGCATAACGCATAACGCATTACGCATAACTTATAACTCATAACTCATAACGAATAACGCATAACGCAAAATGCATAATGCATGTCGGATCACGCATAACGCATAACGCATAACGCATAACGCATAACGCATAACGCATAACGCATAACGCATAACGCATAACGCATAAAGCATAACGCATAACGCATAACGCATAAAGCATAACGCATAACGCATAACGCATAACGCATTACGCATAACGCATAACTGATAACTCATTACTCATAACGCATAACGCATAACGCATAACGCATAACGCATAACGCATAACGCATAACGCATAACGCATAACGCATAACGCATAAAGCATAACGCATAACGCATAACGGATAAAGCATAATGCATAACGCATAACGCATAACGCATTACGCATAACTTATAACTCATAACTCATAACGAATAACGCATAACGCAAAATGCATAACGCATGTCGGATCACGCATAACGCATAACGCATAAAGCATAAATCATAACGCATAACGCATAACGTTAACGCATAACCCATAACGCATAAGGCTTGATGCATGACGCATATCGCATATCGCATAAGGCTTGATGCATGACGCATATCGCATAACGCATAACGCATAACGCATAACGCATAACGCATAACACATAACGCATATCGCATAACGCATAAATCATAACCCATAACGCACAACGCATAACGCATAATGCACAACGCATAACGAATACCGCAAAACGCATAACGCATAACGCATAACGCATAACGCATAACGCATAACGCATAACGCATAACGCAAACGCATAACGCATAACGCATACCGTATAACGCAAAACGCATAACGCATAACGCAAACGTATAACGCACAACGCATAACGCATAACGCATAACGCATAACGCATAACGCATAACGCATAACGCATAAAGCATAACGCATAACGCATAACGCATAAAGCATAACACATAACGCATAACTCATAATGCACAACGCATAACGAATACAGCAAAACGCATAACGCTTAACGCATAACGCATAACGGATAAAGCATAATGCATAACGCATAACGCATAACGCATTACGCATAACTTATAACCCATAACTCATAAGGAGTAATGCATAACGCATAAAGCATAACGAATGACGCATAACGCATAAAGCATAACGCATAACGCATAACGCATAACGCATAACGCATAACGCATAACGCATACCGTATAACGCATAACGCATAACGCATAACGCATAACGCATAACGCATAACGCATAACGCATAACGCATAACGCATAACGCATAACGCATGAAGCATAACGCATAACGCATAACTTATAACTCATTACTCATAACGAATAACGCATAACGAATAACGCATAAAGCATAACGCATAACGCATAACGCATAACGCATAACGCATAACGCATAACGCATAACGCATAACGCATAACGCATAACGCATAAAGCATAACGCATAACGCATAACGGATAAAGCATAATGCATAACGCATAACGCATAACGCATTACGCATAACTTATAACTCATAACTCATAACGAATAACGCATAACGCAAAATGCATAACGCATGTCGGATCACGCATAACGCATAACGCATAAAGCATAAATCATAACGCATAACGCATAAAGCATAAGGCTTGATGCATGACGCATATCGCATATCGCATAACGCATAACGCATAACGCATAACGCATAACGCATAACGCATAACGCATAACGCATAACGCATAACGCATAACGCATAACGCATAACGCATAACGCATAACGCATAACGCATAACGCATAACGCATAACGCATAACGCATAACGCATAACGCATAACGCATAACGCATAACGCATAACGCATAACGCATAACGCATAACGCATGAAGCATAACGCATAACGCATAACGCATAACTTATAACTCATTACTCATAACGAATAACGCATAACGCATAACGCATAACGGATAACGCATATCGCATAACGCATAACGCATAATGCATAACGCATAAAGCATAACGCATAACGCATAACGCATAACGCATAACGCATAACGCATAAAGCATAACGCATGACGCATAACGCATAAAGCATAACGCATAACGCATAACGCATAACGCATAACGCATAACGCATAACGCATAACGCATAACGCATAACGCAAAACGCATAACGCATAACGCATAACGCATAACGCATAACGCATAACGCATAACGCATACCGTATAACGCATAGCGCATAACGCATAACGCATAACGCATAACGCATAACGCATAACGCATAACGCATAACGCATGAAGCATAACGCATAACGCATAACTTATAACTCATTACTCATAACGAATAACGCATAACGCATAAGGCATAACGCATAACGCATAACGCATAACGCATAAAGCAAAACGCATAACGCATAACGGATAAAGCATAATGCATAACGCATAACGCATAACGCATTACGCATAACGCATAACGCATAACGCATAACGCATAAAGCATAACGCATAACGCATAACGGATAAAGCATAATGCATAACGCATAACGCATAACGCATAACGCATTACGCATAACTTATAACTCATAACTCATAACGAATAACGCATAACGCAAAATGCATAACGCATGTCGGATCACGCATAACGCATAACGCATAAAGCATAAATCATAACGCATAACGCATAACGTTAACGCATAACCCATAACGCATAAGGCTTGATGCATGACGCATATCGCATATCGCATAAGGCTTGATGCATGACGCATATCGCATAACGCATAACGCATAACGCATAACGCATAACGCATAACACATAACGCATATCGCATAACGCATAAATCATAACCCATAACGCACAACGCATAACGCATAATGCACAACGCATAACGAATACCGCAAAACGCATAACGCATAACGCATAACGCATAACGCATAACGCATAACGCATAACGCATAACGCATAACGCAAACGCATAACGCATAACGCATACCGTATAACGCAAAACGCATAACGCATAACGCAAACGTATAACGCACAACGCATAACGCATAACGCATAACGCATAACGCATAACGCATAATGCATAACGCATAAAGCGTAACGCATAACGCATAACGCATAAAGCATAACACATAACGCATAACTCATAATGCACAACGCATAACGAATACAGCAAAACGCATAACGCTTAACGCATAACGCATAACGGATAAAGCATAATGCATAACGCATAACGCATAACGCATTACGCATAACTTATAACCCATAACTCATAAGGAGTAATGCATAACGCATAAAGCATAACGAATGACGCATAACGCATAAAGCATAACGCATAACGCATAACGCATAACGCATAACGCATAACGCATAACGCATACCGTATAACGCATAGCGCATAACGCATAACGCATAACGCATAACGCATAACGCATAACGCATAACGCATAACGCATAACGCATGAAGCATAACGCATAACGCATAACTTATAACTCATTACTCATAACGAATAACGCATAACGCATAAGGCATAACGCATAACGCATAACGCATAACGCATAACGCATAACGCATAACGCATAACGCATAACGCATAACGCATAACGCATAACTCATAACGCATAATGCATAAAGCATAACGCATAACGCATAACTTATAACTCATTACTCATAACGAATAACGCATAACGCATAACGCATAACGCATAACGCATAACGCATAACGCATAACGCATAACGCATAACGCATAACGCATAACGCATAACGCATAACGCATATCGCATAACGCATAACGCATAACGCATAACGCATAAAGCATAACGCATAACGCATAACGCAAACGTATAACGCACAATTCATAACGCATAACGCATAACGCAAAACGCATAACGCATAACGCATAACGCATAACGCATAACGCATAACGCATAACGCATAAAGCATAACGCATAACGCATAACGCATAACTTATAACTCATTACTCATAACGAATAACGCATAACGCATAACGCATAACGGATAACGCATATCGCATAACGCATAACGCATAATGCATAACGCATAAAGCATAACGCATAACGCATAACGCATAACGCATAACGCATAACGCATAACGCATAACGCATAACGCATAAAGCATAACGCATGACGCATAACGCATAAAGCATAACGCATAACGCATAACGCATAACGCATAACGCATAACGCATAACGCATAACGCATAACGCATAACGCATAACGCATAACGCATAACGCATAACGCATAACGCATACCGTATAACGCATAGCGCATAACGCATAACGCATAACGCATAACGCATAACGCATAACGCATAACGCATAACGCATAACGCATAAAGCATAACGCATAACGCATAACGGATAAAGCATAATGCATAACGCATAACGCATAACGCATTACGCATAACTTATAACTCATAACTCATAACGAATAACGCATAACGCAAAATGCATAACGCATGTCGGATCACGCATAACGCATAACGCATAAAGCATAAATCATAACGCATAACGCATAACGTTAACGCATAACCCATAACGCATAAGGCTTGATGCATGACGCATATCGCATATCGCATAACGCATAACGCATAACGCATAACGCATAACGCATAACGCATAACGCATAACGCATAACGCATAACGCATAACGCATAACGCATAACGCATGAAGCATAACGCATAACGCATAACGCATAACTTATAACTCATTACTCATAACGAATAACGCATAACGCATAACGCATAACGGATAACGCATATCGCATAACGCATAACGCATAATGCATAACGCATAACGCATAACGCATAACGCATAACGCATAACGCATAACGCATAACGCATAACGCATAACGCATAACGCATAACGCATAACGCATAACGCATAACGCATAACGCATAACGCATGAAGCATAACGCATAACGCATAACGCATAACTTATAACTCATTACTCATAACGAATAACGCATAACGCATAACGCATAACGGATAACGCATATCGCATAACGCATAACGCATAATGCATAACGCATAAAGCATAACGCATAACGCATAACGCATAACGCATAACGCATAACGCATAAAGCATAACGCATGACGCATAACGCATAAAGCATAACGCATAACGCATAACGCATAACGCATAACGCATAACGCATAACGCATAACGCATAACGCATAACGCAAAACGCATAACGCATAACGCATAACGCATAACGCATAACGCATAACGCATAACGCATACCGTATAACGCATAGCGCATAACGCATAACGCATAACGCATAACGCATAACGCATAACGCATAACGCATAACGCATGAAGCATAACGCATAACGCATAACTTATAACTCATTACTCATAACGAATAACGCATAACGCATAAGGCATAACGCATAACGCATAACGCATAACGCATAAAGCAAAACGCATAACGCATAACGGATAAAGCATAATGCATAACGCATAACGCATAACGCATTACGCATAACGCATAACGCATAACGCATAACGAATAACGCATAAAGCATAACGCATAACGCATAACGCATAACGCATAACGCATAACGCATAACGCATAACGCATAACGCATAACGCATAACGCATAACGCATAAAGCATAACGCATAACGCATAACGGATAAAGCATAATGCATAACGCATAACGCATAACGCATTACGCATAACTTATAACTCATAACTCATAACGAATAACGCATAACGCAAAATGCATAACGCATGTCGGATCACGCATAACGCATAACGCATAAAGCATATCGCATAAGGCTTGATGCATGACGCATATCGCATATCGCATAACGCATAACGCATAACGCATAACGCATAACGCATAACGCATAACGCATAACGCATAACGCATAACGCATAACGCATAACGCATAACGCATAACGCATAACGCATAACGCATAACGCATAACGCATAACGCATGAAGCATAACGCATAACGCATAACGCATAACTTATAACTCATTACTCATAACGAATAACGCATAACGCATAACGCATGAAGCATAACGCATAACGCATAACTTATAACTCATTACTCATAACGAATAACGCATAACGCATAAGGCATAACGCATAACGCATAACGCATAACGCATAACGCATAACGCATAATGCATAACGCATAACGCATAACGCATAACGCATAACGCATAACGCATAACGCATAACGCATAACGCATATCGCATAACGCATAACGCATAACGCATAACGCATAAAGCATAACGCATAACGCAAACGTATAACGCACAATTCATAACGCATAACGCATAACGCAAAACGCATAACGCATAACGCATAACGCATAACGCATAACGCATAACGCATAACGCATAAAGCATAACGCATAACGCATAACGCATAACTTATAACTCATTACTCATAACGAATAACGCATAACGCATAACGCATAACGGATAACGCATATCGCATAACGCATAACGCATAATGCATAACGCATAAAGCATAACGCATAACGCATAACGCATAACGCATAACGCATAACGCATAACGCATAACGCATAACGCATAAAGCATAACGCATGACGCATAACGCATAAAGCATAACGCATAACGCATAACGCATAACGCATAACGCATAACGCATAACGCATAACGCATAACGCATAACGCATAACGCATAACGCATAACGCATAACGCACACCGTATAACGCATAGCGCATAACGCATAACGCATAACGCATAACGCATAACGCATAACGCATAACGCATGAAGCATAACGCATAACGCATAACTTATAACTCATTACTCATAACGAATAACGCATAACGCATAACGCATAAGGCATAACGCATAACGCATAACGCATAACGCATAAAGCAAAACGCATAACGCATAACGGATAAAGCATAATGCATAACGCATAACGCATAACGCAAACGTATAACGCACAATTCATAACGCATAACGCATAACGCAAAACGCATAACGCATAACGCATAACGCATAACGCATAACGCATAACGCATAACGCATAAAGCATAACGCATAACGCATAACGCATAACTTATAACTCATTACTCATAACGAATAACGCATAACGCATAACGCATAACGCATAACGCATAATGCATAACGCATAACGCATAAAGCATAACGCATAAAGCGTAACGCATAACGCATAACGCATAAAGCATAACACATAACGCGTAACTCATAATGCACAACGCATAACGAATACAACAAAACGCATAACGCTTAACGTATAACGCATAACGGATAAAGCATAATGCATAACGCATAACGCATTACGCATAACTTATAACCCATAACTCATAAGGAGTAATGCATAACGCATAAAGCATAACGAATGACGCATAACGCATAAAGCATAACGCATAACGCATAACGCATAACGCATAACGCATAACGCATAACGCATACCGTATAACGCATAGCGCATAACGCATAACGCATAACGCATAACGCATGAAGCATAACGCATAACGCATAACTTATAACTCATTACTCATAACGAATAACGCATAACGCATAAGGCATAACGCATAACGCATAACGCATAACGCATAACGCATAACGCATAACGCATAACGCATAACGCATAACGCATAACTCATAACGCATAATGCATAAAGCATAACGCATAACGCATAACTTATAACTCATTACTCATAACGAATAACGCATAACGCATAACGCATAACGCATAACGCATAATGCATAACGCATAACGCATAACGCATAACGCATAACGCATAACGCATAACGCATAACGCATAACGCATAACGCATAACGCATAACGCATATCGCATAACGCATAACGCATAACGCATAACGCATAAAGCATAACGCATAACGCATAACGCAAACGTATAATGCACAATTCATAACGCATAACGCAAAACGCATAACGCATAACGCATAACGCATAACGCATAACGCATAACGCATAACGCATAACGCATAAAGCATAACGCATAACGCATAACGCATAACTTATAACTCATTACTCATAACGAATAACGCATAACGCATAACGCATAACGGATAACGCATATCGCATAACGCATAACGCATAATGCATAACGAATAAAGCATAACGCATAACGCATAACGCATAACGCATAACGCATAACGCATAAAGCATAACGCATGACGCATAACGCATAAAGCATAACGCATAACGCATAACGCATAACGCATAACGCATAACGCATAACGCATAACGCATAACGCATAACGCATAACGCATAACGCATAACGCATAACGCATAACGCATAACGCATAACGCATAACGCATACCGCATAACGCATAACGCATAACGCATAACGCATAACGCATAACGCATAACGCATAACGCATAACGCATGAAGCATAACGCATAACGCATAACTTATAACTCATTACTCATAACGAATAACGCATAACGCATAAGGCATAACGCATAACGCATAACGCATAACGCATAACGCATAAAGCAAAACGCATAACGCATAACGGATAAAGCATAATGCATAACGCATAACGCATAACGCATTACGCATAACTTATAACTCATAACTCATAACGAATAACGCATAACGCAAAATGCATAATGCATGTCGGATCACGCATAACGCATAACGCATAAAGCATAAATCATAACGCATAACGCATAACGTTAACGCATAACCCATAACGCATAAGGCTTGATGCATGACGCATATCGCATATCGCATAAGGCTTGATGCATGACGCATATCGCATAACGCATAACGCATAACGCATAACGCATAACGCATAACACATAACGCATATCGCATAACGCATAAATCATAACCCATAACGCACAACGCATAACGCATAATGCACAACGCATAACGAATACCGCAAAACGCATAACGCATAACGCATAACGCATAACGCATAACGCATAACGCATAACGCATAACGCAAACGCATAACGCATAACGCATACCGTATAACGCATAACGCATAACGCATAACGCAAACGTATAACGCACAACGCATAACGCATAACGCATAACGCATAACGCATAATGCATAACGCATAAAGCGTAACGCATAACGCATAACGCATAAAGCATAACACATAACGCATAACTCATAATGCACAACGCATAACGAATACAGCAAAACGCATAACGCTTAACGCATAACGCATAACGGATAAAGCATAATGCATAACGCATAACGCATAACGCATTACGCATAACTTATAACCCATAACTCATAAGGAGTAATGCATAACGCATAAAGCATAACGAATGACGCATAACGCATAAAGCATAACGCATAACGCATAACGCATAACGCATAACGCATAACGCATAACGCATAACGCATAACGCATACCGTATAACGCATAGCGCATAACGCATAACGCATAACGCATAACGCATAACGCATAACGCATAACGCATAACGCATGAAGCATAACGCATAACGCATAACTTATAACTCATTACTCATAACGAATAACGCATAACGCATAACGCATAACGCATAACGCATAACGAATAACGCATAAAGCATAACGCATAACGCATAACGCATAAAGCATAACGCATAACGCATAACGCATAACGCATTACGCATAACGCATAACTTATAACTCATTACTCATAACGAATAACGCATAACGCATAACGCATAACGCATAACGCATAACGCATAACGCATAACGCATAACGCATAACGCATAACGCATAACGCATAAAGCATAACGCATAACGCATAACGGATAAAGCATAATGCATAACGCATAACGCATAACGCATTACGCATAACTTATAACTCATAACTCATAACGAATAACGCATAACGCAAAATGCATAACGCATGTCGGATCACGCATAACGCATAACGCATAAAGCATAAATCATAACGCATAACGCATAACGTTAACGCATAACCCATAACGCATAAGGTTTGATGCATGACGCATATCGCATATCGCATAAGGCTTGATGCATGACGCATATCGCATAACGCATAACGCATAACGCATAACGCATAACGCATAACGCATAACGCATAACGCATAACGCATAATGCATAACGCATAACGCATAAAGCATAACGCATAAAGCGTAACGCATAACGCATAACGCATAAAGCATAACACATAACGCATAACTCATAATGCACAACGCATAACGAATACAACAAAACGCATAACGCTTAACGCATAACGCATAACGGATAAAGCATAATGCATAACGCATAACGCATTACGCATAACTTATAACCCATAACTCATAAGGAGTAATGCATAACGCATAAAGCATAACGAATGACGCATAACGCATAAAGCATAACGCATAACGCATAACGCATAACGCATAACGCATAACGCATAACGCATACCGTATAACGCATAGCGCATAACGCATAACGCATAACGCATAACGCATGAAGCATAACGCATAACGCATAACTTATAACTCATTACTCATAACGAATAACGCATAACGCATAAGGCATAACGCATAACGCATAACGCATAACGCATAACGCATAACGCATAACGCATAACGCATAACGCATAACGCATAACTCATAACGCATAATGCATAAAGCATAACGCATAACGCATAACTTATAACTCATTACTCATAACGAATAACGCATAACGCATAACGCATAACGCATAACGCATAATGCATAACGCATAACGCATAACGCATAACGCATAACGCATAACGCATAACGCATAACGCATAAAGCATAACGCATAACGCATAACGCATAACGCATAACGCATATCGCATAACGCATAACGCATAACGCATAACGCATAAAGCATAACGCATAACGCATAACGCAAACGTATAACGCACAATTCATAACGCATAACGCATAACGCAAAACGCATAACGCATAACGCATAACGCATAACGCATAACGCATAACGCATAACGCATAACGCATAAAGCATAACGCATAACGCATAACGCATAACGCATAACGCATAAAGCATAACGCATGACGCATAACGCATAAAGCATAACGCATAACGCATAACGCATAACGCATAACGCATAACGCATAACGCATAACGCATAACGCATAACGCATAACGCATAACGCATAACGCATAACGCATAACGCATAACGCATAACGCATAACGCATACCGTATAACGCATAGCGCATAACGCATAACGCATAACGCATAACGCATAACGCATAACGCATAACGCATGAAGCATAACGCATAACGCATAACTTATAACTCATTACTCATAACGAATAACGCATAACGCATAAGGCATAACGCATAACGCATAACGCATAACGCATAACGCATAAAGCAAAACGCATAACGCATAACGGATAAAGCATAACGCATAACGCATAACGCATAACGCATTACGCATAACTTATAACTCATAACTCATAACGAATAACGCATAACGCAAAATGCATACTGCATGTCGGATCACGCATAACGCATAACGCATAACGCATAACGCATAACGCATAACGCATAACGAATAACGCATAAAGCATAACGCATAACGCATAACGCATAAAGCATAACGCATAACGCATAACGCATAACGCATTACGCATAACGCATAACTTATAACTCATTACTCATAACGAATAACGCATAACGCATAACGCATAACGCATAACGCATAACGCATAACGCATAACGCATAACGCATAACGCATAACGCATAACGCATAAAGCATAACGCATAACGCATAACGGATAAAGCATAATGCATAACGCATAACGCATAACGCATTACGCATAACTTATAACTCATAACTCATAACGAATAACGCATAACGCAAAATGCATAACGCATGTCGGATCACGCATAACGCATAACGCATAAAGCATAAATCATAACGCATAACGCACAACGTTAACGCATAACCCATAACGCATAAGGCTTGATGCATGACGCATATCGCATATCGCATAAGGCTTGATGCATGACACATATCGCATAACGCATAACGCATAACGCATAACGCATAACGCATAACGCATAACACATAACGCATATCGCATAACGCATAAATCATAACCCATAACGCACAACGCATAACGCATAATGCACAACGCATAACGAATACCGCAAAACGCATAACGCATAACGCATAACGCATAACGCATAACGCATAACGCATAACGCATAACGCAAACGCATAACGCATAACGCATACCGTATAACGCAAAACGCATAACGCATAACGCAAACGTATAACGCACAACGCATAACGCATAACGCATAACGCATAACGCATAACGCATAATGCATAACGCATAAAGCGTAACGCATAACGCATAACGCATAAAGCATAACACATAACGCATAACTCATAATGCACAACGCATAACGAATACAGCAAAACGCATAACGCTTAACGCATAACGCATAACGGATAAAGCATAATGCATAACGCATAACGCATAACGCATTACGCATAACTTATAACCCATAACTCATAAGGAGTAATGCATAACGCATAAAGCATAACGCATGACGCATAACGCATAAAGCATAACGCATAACGCATAACGCATAACGCATAACGCATAACGCATAACGCATAACTTATAACTCATTACTCATAACGAATAACGCATAACGCATAACGCATAACGCATAACGCATAACGCATAACGCATAACGCATAACGCATAACGCATAACGCATAACGCATAAAGCATAACGCATAACGCATAACGGATAAAGCATAATGCATAACGCATAACGCATAACGCATTACGCATAACTTATAACTCATAACTCATAACGAATAACGCATAACGCAAAATGCATAATGCATGTCGGATCACGCATAACGCATAACGCATAACGCATAACGCATAACGCATAACGCATAACGAATAACGCATAAAGCATAACGCATAACGCATAACGCATAAAGCATAACGCATAACGCATAACGCATAACGCATTACGCATAACGCATAACTTATAACTCATTACTCATAACGAATAACGCATAACGCATAACGCATAACGCATAACGCATAACGCATAACGCATAACGCATAACGCATAACGCATAACGCATAACGCATAACGCATAAAGCATAACGCATAACGCATAACGGATAAAGCATAATGCATAACGCATAACGCATAACGCATTACGCATAACTTATAACTCATAACTCATAACGAATAACGCATAACGCAAAATGCATAACGCATGTCGGATCACGCATAACACATAACGCATAAAGCATAAATCATAACGCATAACGCATAACGTTAACGCATAACCCATAACGCATAAGGCTTGATGCATGACGCATATCGCATATCGCATAAGGCTTGATGCATGACGCATATCGCATAACGCATAACGCATAACGCATAACGCATAACGCATAACACATAACGCATATCGCATAACGCATAAATCATAACCCATAACGCACAACGCATAACGCATAATGCACAACGCATAACGAATACCGCAAAACGCATAACGCATAACGCATAACGCATAACGCATAACGCATAACGCATAACGCATAACGCATAACGCAAACGCATAACGCATAACGCATACCGTATAACGCAAAACGCATAACGCATAACGCAAACGTATAACGCACAACGCATAACGCATAACGCATAACGCATAATGCATAACGCATAAAGCGTAACGCATAACGCATAACGCATAAAGCATAACACATAACGCATAACTCATAATGCACAACGCATAACGAATACAGCAAAACGCATAACGCTTAACGCATAACGCATAACGCATAAAGCATAATGCATAACGCATAACGCATAACGCATTACGCATAACTTATAACCCATAACTCATAAGGAGTAATGCATAACGCATAAAGCATAACGAATGACGCATAACGCATAAAGCATAACGCATAACGAATAACGCATAACGCATAACGCATAACGCATAACGCATACCGTATAACGCATAGCGCATAACGCATAACGCATAACGCATAACGCATAACGCATAACGCATAACGCATGAAGCATAACGCATAACGCATAACTTATAACTCATTACTCATAACGAATAACGCATAACGCATAAGGCATAACGCATAACGCATAACGCATAACGCATAACGCATAACGCATAACGCATAACGCATAACGCATAACGCATAACGCATAACTCATAACGCATAATGCATAAAGCATAACGCATAACGCATAACTTATAACTCATTACTCATAACGAATAACGCATAACGCATAACGCATAACGCATAACGCATAATGCATAACGCATAACGCATAACGCATAACGCATAACGCATAACGCATAACGCATAACGCATAACGCATATCGCATAACGCATAACGCATAACGCATAACGCATAACGCATAACGCATAACGCATAACGCATAACGCATAACGCATAAAGCATAACGCATAACGCATAACGCATAACGCATAACGCATAACGCATAACGCATAACGCATAACGCATAACGCATAACGCATAACGCATACCGTATAACGCATAACGCATAACGCATAACGCATAACGCATTACGCATAACGCATAACTTATAACTCATTACTCATAACGAATAACGCATAACGCATAACGCATAACGCATAACGCATAACGCATAACGCATAACGCATAACGCATAACTTATAACTCATTACTCATAACGAATAACGCATAACGCATAACGCATAACGGATAACGCATATCGCATAACGCATAACGCATAATGCATAACGCATAAAGCATAACGCATAACGCATAACGCATAACGCATAACGCATAACGCATAACGCATAACGCATAACGCATAACGCATAACGCATAACGCATAACGCATATCGCATAACGCATAACGCATAACGCATAACGCATAAAGCATAACGCATAACGCATAACGCAAACGTATAACGCACAATTCATAACGCATAACGCATAACGCAAAACGCATAACGCATAACGCATAACGCATAACGCATAACGCATAACGCATAACGCATAACGCATAAAGCATAACGCATAACGCATAACGCATAACTTATAACACATTACTCATAACGAATAACGCATAACGCATAACGCATAACGGATAACGCATATCGCATAACGCATAACGCATAATGCATAACGCATAAAGCATAACGCATAACGCATAACGCATAACGCATAACGCATAACGCATAAAGCATAACGCATGATGCATAACGCATAAAGCATAACGCATAACGCATAACGCATAACGCATAACGCATAACGCATAACGCATAACGCATAACGCATAACGCATAACGCATAACGCATAACGCATAACGCATAACGCATAACGCATAACGCATACCGTATAACGCATAGCGCATAACGCATAACGCATAACGCATAACGCATAACGCATAACGCATAACGCATGAAGCATAACGCATAACGCATAACTTATAACTCATTACTCATAACGAATAACGCATAACGCATAAGGCATAACGCATAACGCATAACGCATAACGCATAACGCATAAAGCAAAACGCATAACGCATAACGGATAAAGCATAATGCATAACGCATAACGCATAACGCATTACGCATAACTTATAACTCATAACTCATAACGAATAACGCATAACGCAAAATGCATAATGCATGTCGGATCACGCATAACGCATAACGCATAACGCATAACGCATAACGCATAACGCATAACGAATAACGCATAAAGCATAACGCATAACGCATAACGCATAAAGCATAACGCATAACGCATAACGCATAACGCATTACGCATAACGCATAACTTATAACTCATTACTCATAACGAATAACGCATAACGCATAACGCATAACGCATAACGCATAACGCATAACGCATAACGCATAACGCATAACGCATAACGCATAACGCATAAAGCATAACGCATAACGCATAACGGATAAAGCATAATGCATAACGCATAACGCATAACGCATTACGCATAACTTATAACTCATAACTCATAACGAATAACGCATAACGCAAAATGCATAACGCATGTCGGATCACGCATAACGCATAACGCATAAAGCATAAATCATAACGCATAACGCATAACGTTAACGCATAACCCATAACGCATAAGGCTTGATGCATGACGCATATCGCATATCGCATAAGGCTTGATGCATGACGCATATCGCATAACGCATAACGCATAACGCATAACGCATAACGCATAACACATAACGCATATCGCATAACGCATAAATCATAACCCATAACGCACAACGCATAACGCATAATGCACAACGCATAACGAATACCGCAAAACGCATAACGCATAACGCATAACGCATAACGCATAACGCATAACGCATAACGCATAACGCATAACGCATAACGCAAACGCATAACGCATAACGCATACCGTATAACGCAAAACGCATAACGCATAACGCAAACGTATAACGCACAACGCATAACGCATAACGCATAACGCATAACGCATAATGCATAACGCATAAAGCGTAACGCATAACGCATAACGCATAAAGCATAACACATAACGCATAACGCATAATGCACAACGCATAACGAATACAGCAAAACGCATAACGCTTAACGCATAACGCATAACGGATAAAGCATAATGCATAACGCATAACGCATAACGCATTACGCATAACTTATAACCCATAACTCATAAGGAGTAATGCATAACGCATAAAGCATAACGAATGACGCATAACGCATAAAGCATAACGCATAACGCATAACGCATAACGCATAACGCATAACGCATAACGCATACCGTATAACGCATAGCGCATAACGCATAACGCATAACGCATAACGCATAACGCATAACGCATAACGCATAACGCATAACGCATAACGCATGAAGCATAACGCATAACGCATAACTTATAACTCATTACTCATAACGAATAACGCATAACGCATAACGCATAACGCATAAAGCATAACGCATAACGCATAACGCATAACGCATTACGCATAACGCATAAAGCAAAACGCATAACGCATAACGGATAAAGCATAATGCATAACGCATAACGCATAACGCATTACGCATAACTTATAACTCATAACTCATAACGAATAACGCATAACGCAAAATGCATAATGCATGTCGGATCACGCATAACGCATAACGCATAACGCATAACGCATAACGCATAACGCATAACGCATAACGCATAACGCATAACGCATAAAGCATAACGCATAACGCATAACGCATAAAGCATAACGCATAACGCATAACGCATAACGCATTACGCATAACGCATAACTTATAACTCATTACTCATAACGAATAACGCATAACGCATAACGCATAAAGCATAACGCATAACGCATAACGCATAACGCATAACGCATAACGCATAAAGCATAACGCATAACGCATAACGGATAAAGCATAATGCATAACGCATAACGCATAACGCATTACGCATAACTTATAACTCATAACTCATAACGAATAACGCATAACGCAAAATGCATAACGCATGTCGGATCACGCATAACGCATAACGCATAAAGCATAAATCATAACGCATAACGCATAACGTTAACGCATAACCCATAACGCATAAGGCTTGATGCATGACGCATATCGCATATCGCATAAGGCTTGATGCATGACGCATATCGCATAACGCATAACGCATAACGCATAACGCATAACGCATAACACATAACGCATATCGCATAACGCATAAATCATAACCCATAACGCACAACGCATAACGCATAATGCACAACGCATAACGAATACCGCAAAACGCATAACGCATAACGCATAACGCATAACGCATAACGCATAACGCATAACGCATAACGCAAACGCATAACGCATAACGCATACCGTATAACGCAAAACGCATAACGCATAACGCAAACGTATAACGCACAACGCATAACGCATAACGCATAACGCATAACGCATAACGCATAATGCATAACGCATAACGCATAACGCATAACGCATAACGCATAAAGCATAACACATAACGCATAACTCATAATGCACAACGCATAACGAATACAGCAAAACGCATAACGCTTAACGCATAACGCATAACGGATAAAGCATAATGCATAACGCATAACGCATAACGCATTACGCATAACTTATAACCCATAACTCATAAGGAGTAATGCATAACGCATAAAGCATAACGAATGACGCATAACGCATAAAGCATAACGCATAACGCATAACGCATAACGCATAACGCATAACGCATAACGCATACCGTATAACGCATAGCGCATAACGCATAACGCATAACGCATAACGCATAACGCATAACGCATAACGCATAACGCATAACGCATAACGCATGAAGCATAACGCATAACGCATAACTTATAACTCATTACTCATAACGAATAACGCATAACGAATAACGCATAAAGCATAACGCATAACGCATAACGCATAACGCATAACGCATAACGCATAACGCATAACGCATAACGCATAACGCATAACGCATAAAGCATAACGCATAACGCATAACGGATAAAGCATAATGCATAACGCATAACGCATAACGCATTACGCATAACTTATAACTCATAACTCATAACGAATAACGCATAACGCAAAATGCATAACGCATGTCGGATCACGCATAACGCATAACGCATAAGGCTTGATGCATGACGCATATCGCATATCGCATAAGGCTTGATGCATGACGCATATCGCATATCGCATAACGCATAACGCATAACGCATAACGCATAACGCATAACGCATAACGCATAACGCATAACGCATAACGCATAACGCATAACGCATAACGCATAACGCATAACGCATAACGCATAACGCATAACGCATAACGCATAACGCATAACGCATAACGCATAACGCATAACGCATAACGCATAACGCATAACGCATAACGCATGAAGCATAACGCATAACGCATAACGCATAACTTATAACTCATTACTCATAACGAATAACGCATAACGCATAACGCATAACGGATAACGCATATCGCATAACGCATAACGCATAATGCATAACGCATAAAGCATAACGCATAACGCATAACGCATAACGCATAACGCATAACGCATAAAGCATAACGCATGAAGCATAACGCATAAAGCATAACGCATAACGCATAACGCATAACGCATAACGCATAACGCATAACGCATAACGCATAACGCATAACGCAAAACGCATAACGCATAACGCATAACGCATAACGCATAACGCATAACGCATAACGCATACCGTATAACGCATAGCGCATAACGCATAACGCATAACGCATAACGCATAACGCATAACGCATAACGCATAACGCATGAAGCATAACGCATAACGCATAACTTATAACTCATTACTCATAACGAATAACGCATAACGCATAAGGCATAACGCATAACGCATAACGCATAACGCATAAAGCAAAACGCATAACGCATAACGGATAAAGTATAATGCATAACGCATAACGCATAACGCATTACGCATAACGCATAACGCATAACGCATAACGCATAAAGCATAACGCATAACGCATAACGGATAAAGCATAATGCATAACGCATAACGCATAACGCATAACGCATTACGCATAACTTATAACTCATAACTCATAACGAATAACGCATAACGCAAAATGCATAACGCATGTCGGATCACGCATAACGCATAACGCATAAAGCATAAATCATAACGCATAACGCATAACGTTAACGCATAACCCATAACGCATAAGGCTTGATGCATGACGCATATCGCATATCGCATAAGGCTTGATGCATGACGCATATCGCATAACGCATAACGCATAACGCATAACGCATAACGCATAACACATAACGCATATCGCATAACGCATAAATCATAACCCATAACGCACAACGCATAACGCATAATGCACAACGCATAACGAATACCGCAAAACGCATAACGCATAACGCATAACGCATAACGCATAACGCATAACGCATAACGCATAACGCAAACGCATAACGCATAACGCATACCGTATAACGCAAAACGCATAACGCATAACGCAAACGTATAACGCACAACGCATAACGCATAACGCATAACGCATAACGCATAACGCATAATGCATAACGCATAAAGCATAACGCATAACGCATAACGCATAAAGCATAACACATAACGCATAACTCATAATGCACAACGCATAACGAATACAGCAAAACGCATAACGCTTAACGCATAACGCATAACGGATAAAGCATAATGCATAACGCATAACGCATAACGCATTACGCATAACTTATAACCCATAACTCATAAGGAGTAATGCATAACGCATAAAGCATAACGAATGACGCATAACGCATAAAGCATAACGCATAACGCATAACGCATAACGCATAACGCATAACGCATAACGCATACCGTATAACGCATAGCGCATAACGCATAACGCATAACGCATAACGCATAACGCATAACGCATAACGCATAACGCATAACGCATGAAGCATAACGCATAACGCATAACTTATAACTCATTACTCATAACGAATAACGCATAACGCATAACGCATAACGCATAACGCATAACGCATAACGCATAACGCATAACGCATAACGCATAACGCATAACGCATAACGCATAACGCATAACTCATAACGCATAATGCATAAAGCATAACGCATAACGCATAACTTATAACTCATTACTCATAACGAATAACGCATAACGCATAACGCATAACGCATAACGCATAATGCATAACGCATAACGCATAACGCATAACGCATAACGCATAACGCATAACGCATAACGCATATCGCATAACGCATAACGCATAACGCATAACGCATAAAGCATAACGCATAACGCATAACGCAAACGTATAACGCACAATTCATAACGCATAACGCATAACGCAAAACGCATAACGCATAACGCATAACGCATAACGCATAACGCATAACGCATAACGCATAAAGCATAACGCATAACGCATAACGCATAACTTATAACTCATTACTCATAACGAATAACGCATAACGCATAACGCATAACGGATAACGCATATCGCATAACGCATAACGCATAATGCATAACGCATAAAGCATAACGCATAACGCATAACGCATAACGCATAACGCATAACGCATAACGCATAACGCATAACGCATAAAGCATAACGCATGACGCATAACGCATAAAGCATAACGCATAACGCATAACGCATAACGCATAACGCATAACGCATAACGCATAACGCATAACGCATAACGCATAACGCATAACGCATAACGCATAACGCATAACGCATAACGCATAACGCATAACGCATACCGTATAACGCATAGCGCATAACGCATAACGCATAACGCATAACGCATAACGCATAACGCATAACGCATAACGCATAACGCATAAAGCATAACGCATAACGCATAACGGATAAAGCATAATGCATAACGCATAACGCATAACGCATTACGCATAACTTATAACTCATAACTCATAACGAATAACGCATAACGCAAAATGCATAACGCATGTCGGATCACGCATAACGCATAACGCATAAAGCATAAATCATAACGCATAACGCATAACGTTAACGCATAACCCATAACGCATAAGGCTTGATGCATGACGCATATCGCATATCGCATAACGCATAACGCATAACGCATAACGCATAACGCATAACGCATAACGCATAACGCATAACGCATAACGCATAACGCATAACGCATAACGCATGAAGCATAACGCATAACGCATAACGCATAACTTATAACTCATTACTCATAACGAATAACGCATAACGCATAACGCATAACGGATAACGCATATCGCATAACGCATAACGCATAATGCATAACGCATAAAGCATAACGCATAACGCATAACGCATAACGCATAAAGCATAACGCATGACGCATAACGCATAAAGCATAACGCATAACGCATAACGCATAACGCATAACGCATAACGCATAACGCATAACGCATAACGCATAACGCATAACGCATAACGCATAACGCATAACGCATAACGCATAACGCATAACGCATAACGCATAACGCATAACGCATAACGCATGAAGCATAACGCATAACGCATAACGCATAACTTATAACTCATTACTCATAACGAATAACGCATAACGCATAACGCATAACGGATAACGCATATCGCATAACGCATAACGCATAATGCATAACGCATAAAGCATAACGCATAACGCATAACGCATAACGCATAACGCATAACGCATAAAGCATAACGCATGACGCATAACGCATAAAGCATAACGCATAACGCATAACGCATAACGCATAACGCATAACGCATAACGCATAACGCATAACGCATAACGCAAAACGCATAACGCATAACGCATAACGCATAACGCATAACGCATAACGCATAACGCATACCGTATAACGCATAGCGCATAACGCATAACGCATAACGCATAACGCATAACGCATAACGCATAACGCATAACGCATGAAGCATAACGCATAACGCATAACTTATAACTCATTACTCATAACGAATAACGCATAACGCATAAGGCATAACGCATAACGCATAACGCATAACGCATAAAGCAAAACGCATAACGCATAACGGATAAAGCATAATGCATAACGCATAACGCATAACGCATTACGCATAACGCATAACGCATAACGCATAACGAATAACGCATAAAGCATAACGCATAACGCATAACGCATAACGCATAACGCATAACGCATAACGCATAACGCATAACGCATAACGCATAACGCATAACGCATAACGCATAAAGCATAACGCATAACGCATAACGGATAAAGCATAATGCATAACGCATAACGCATAACGCATTACGCATAACTTATAACTCATAACTCATAACGAATAACGCATAACGCAAAATGCATAACGCATGTCGGATCACGCATAACGCATAACGCATAAAGCATAACGCATGACGCATAACGCATATCGCATAAGGCTTGATGCATGACGCATATCGCATATCGCATAACGCATAACGCATAACGCATAACGCATAACGCATAACGCATAACGCATAACGCATAACGCATAACGCATAACGCATAACGCATAACGCATAACGCATAACGCATAACGCATAACGCATAACGCATAACGCATAACGCATGAAGCATAACGCATAACGCATAACGCATAACTTATAACTCATTACTCATAACGAATAACGCATAACGCATAACGCATGAAGCATAACGCATAACGCATAACTTATAACTCATTACTCATAACGAATAACGCATAACGCATAAGGCATAACGCATAACGCATAACGCATAACGCATAACGCATAACGCATAATGCATAACGCATAACGCATAACGCATAACGCATAACGCATAACGCATAACGCATAACGCATAACGCATATCGCATAACGCATAACGCATAACGCATAACGCATAAAGCATAACGCATAACGCAAACGTATAACGCACAATTCATAACGCATAACGCATAACGCAAAACGCATAACGCATAACGCATAACGCATAACGCATAACGCATAACGCATAACGCATAAAGCATAACGCATAACGCATAACGCATAACTTATAACTCATTACTCATAACGAATAACGCATAACGCATAACGCATAACGGATAACGCATATCGCATAACGCATAACGCATAATGCATAACGCATAAAGCATAACGCATAACGCATAACGCATAACGCATAACGCATAACGCATAACGCATAACGCATAACGCATAAAGCATAACGCATGACGCATAACGCATAAAGCATAACGCATAACGCATAACGCATAACGCATAACGCATAACGCATAACGCATAACGCATAACGCATAACGCATAACGCATAACGCATAACGCATAACGCACACCGTATAACGCATAGCGCATAACGCATAACGCATAACGCATAACGCATAACGCATAACGCATATCGCATGAAGCATAACGCATAACGCATAACTTATAACTCATTACTCATAACGAATAACGCATAACGCATAACGCATAAGGCATAACGCATAACGCATAACGCATAACGCATAAAGCAAAACGCATAACGCATAACGGATAAAGCATAATGCATAACGCATAACGCATAACGCATTACGCATAACTTATAACTCATAACTCATAACGAATAACGCATAACGCAAAATGCATAATGCATGTCGGATCACGCATAACGCATAACGCATAACGCATAACGCATAACGCATAACGCATAACGCATAACGAATAACGCATAAAGCATAACGCATAACGCATAACGCATAAAGCATAACGCATAACGCATAACGCATAACGCATTACGCATAACGCATAACTTATAACTCATTACTCATAACGAATAACGCATAACGCATAACGCATAACGCATAACGCATAACGCATAACGCATAACGCATAACGCATAACGCATAACGCATAACGCATAACGCATAACGCATAACGCATAACGCATAACGCATAAAGCATAACGCATAACGCATAACGGATAAAGCATAATGCATAACGCATAACGCATAACGCATTACGCATAACTTATAACTCATAACTCATAACGAATAACGCATAACGCAAAATGCATAACGCATGTCGGATCACGCATAACGCATAACGCATAAAGCATAAATCATAACGCATAACGCATAACGTTAACGCATAACCCATAACGCATAAGGCTTGATGCATGACGCATATCGCATATCGCATAACGCATAACGCATAACGCATAACGCATAACGCATAACGCATAACGCATAACGCATAACGCATAACGCATAACGCATAACGCATAACGCATGAAGCATAACGCATAACGCATAACGCATAACTTATAACTCATTACTCATAACGAATAACGCATAACGCATAACGCATAACGGATAACGCATATCGCATAACGCATAACGCATAATGCATAACGCATAAAGCATAACGCATAACGCATAACGCATAACGCATAAAGCATAACGCATGACGCATAACGCATAACGCATAACTTATAACTCATTACTCATAACGAATAACGCATAACGCATAACGCATAACGGATAACGCATATCGCATAACGCATAACGCATAATGCATAACGCATAAAGCATAACGCATAACGCATAACGCATAACGCATAACGCATAACGCATAAAGCATAACGCATAACGCATAACGCATAAAGCATAACGCATAACGCATAACGCATAACGCATAACGCATAACGCATAACGCATAACGCATAACGCATAACGCAAAACGCATAACGCATAACGCATAACGCATAACGCATAACGCATAACGCATAACGCATACCGTATAACGCATAGCGCATAACGCATAACGCATAACGCATAACGCATAACGCATAACGCATAACGCATAACGCATGAAGCATAACGCATAACGCATAACTTATAACTCATTACTCATAACGAATAACGCATAACGCATAAGGCATAACGCATAACGCATAACGCATAACGCATAAAGCAAAACGCATAACGCATAACGGATAAAGCATAATGCATAACGCATAACGCATAACGCATTACGCATAACGCATAACGCATAACGCATAACGAATAACGCATAAAGCATAACGCATAACGCATAACGCATAACGCATAACGCATAACGCATAACGCATAACGCATAACGCATAACGCATAACGCATAAAGCATAACGCATAACGCATAACGGATAAAGCATAATGCATAACGCATAACGCATAACGCATTACGCATAACTTATAACTCATAACTCATAACGAATAACGCAAAATGCATAACGCATGTCGGATCACGCATAACGCATAACGCATAACGCATAACGCATAACGCATAAAGCATAACGCATAACGCATAACGCATAAAGCATAAGGCTTGATGCATGACGCATATCGCATATCGCATAACGCATAACGCATAACGCATAACGCATAACGCATAACGCATAACGCATAACGCATAACGCATAACGCATAACGCATAACGCATAACGCATAACGCATAACGCATAACGCATAACGCATAACGCATAACGCATGAAGCATAACGCATAACGCATAACGCATAACTTATAACTCATTACTCATAACGAATAACGCATAACGCATAACGCATAACGGATAACGCATATCGCATAACGCATAACGCATAATGCATAACGCATAAAGCATAACGCATAACGCATAACGCATAACGCATAACGCATAACGCATAACGCATAAAGCATAACGCATGACGCATAACGCATAAAGCATAACGCATAACGCATAACGCATAACGCATAACGCATAACGCATAACGCATAACGCATAACGCATAACGCATAACGCATGAAGCATAACGCATAACGCATAACTTATAACTCATTACTCATAACGAATAACGCATAACGCATAACGCATAAGGCATAACGCATAACGCATAACGCATAACGCATAAAGCAAAACGCATAACGCATAACGGATAAAGCATAATGCATAACGCATAACGCATAACGCATTACGCATAACTTATAACTCATAACTCATAACGAATAACGCATAACGCAAAATGCATAATGCATGTCGGATCACGCATAACGCATAACGCATAACGCATAACGCATAACGCATAACGCATAACGCATAACGAATAACGCATAAAGCATAACGCATAACGCATAACGCATAAAGCATAACGCATAACGCATAACGCATAACGCATTACGCATAACGCATAACTTATAACTCATTACTCATAACGAATAACGCATAACGCATAACGCATAACGCATAACGCATAACGCATAACGCATAACGCATAACGCATAACGCATAACGCATAACGCATAACGCATAACGCATAACGCATAACGCATAACGCATAAAGCATAACGCATAACGCATAACGGATAAAGCATAATGCATAACGCATAACGCATAACGCATTACGCATAACTTATAACTCATAACTCATAACGAATAACGCATAACGCAAAATGCATAACGCATGTCGGATCACGCATAACGCATAACGCATAAAGCATAAATCATAACGCATAACGCATAACGTTAACGCATAACCCATAACGCATAAGGCTTGATGCATGACGCATATCGCATATCGCATAACGCATAACGCATAACGCATAACGCATAACGCATAACGCATAACGCATAACGCATAACGCATAACGCATAACGCATAACGCATGAAGCATAACGCATAACGCATAACGCATAACTTATAACTCATTACTCATAACGAATAACGCATAACGCATAACGCATAACGGATAACGCATATCGCATAACGCATAACGCATAATGCATAACGCATAAAGCATAACGCATAACGCATAACGCATAACGCATAAAGCATAACGCATGACGCATAACGCATAACGCATAACTTATAACTCATTACTCATAACGAATAACGCATAACGCATAACGCATAACGGATAACGCATATCGCATAACGCATAACGCATAATGCATAACGCATAAAGCATAACGCATAACGCATAACGCATAACGCATAACGCATAACGCATAAAGCATAACGCATGACGCATAACGCATAAAGCATAACGCATAACGCATAACGCATAACGCATAACGCATAACGCATAACGCATAACGCATAACGCATAACGCAAAACGCATAACGCATAACGCATAACGCATAACGCATAACGCATAACGCATAACGCATACCGTATAACGCATAGCGCATAACGCATAACGCATAACGCATAACGCATAACGCATAACGCATAACGCATAACGCATGAAGCATAACGCATAACGCATAACTTATAACTCATTACTCATAACGAATAACGCATAACGCATAAGGCATAACGCATAACGCATAACGCATAACGCATAAAGCAAAACGCATAACGCATAACGGATAAAGCATAATGCATAACGCATAACGCATAACGCATTACGCATAACGCATAACGCATAACGCATAACGAATAACGCATAAAGCATAACGCATAACGCATAACGCATAACGCATAACGCATAACGCATAACGCATAACGCATAACGCATAACGCATAACGCATAAAGCATAACGCATAACGCATAACGGATAAAGCATAATGCATAACGCATAACGCATAACGCATTACGCATAACTTATAACTCATAACTCATAACGAATAACGCAAAATGCATAACGCATGTCGGATCACGCATAACGCATAACGCATAACGCATAACGCATAACGCATAACGCATAACGCATAACGCATAACGCATAACGCATAAGGCTTGATGCATGACGCATATCGCATATCGCATAACGCATAACGCATAACGCATAACGCATAACGCATAACGCATAACGCATAACGCATAACGCATAACGCATAACGCATAACGCATAACGCATAACGCATAACGCATAACGCATAACGCATAACGCATAACGCATGAAGCATAACGCATAACGCATAACGCATAACTTATAACTCATTACTCATAACGAATAACGCATAACGCATAACGCATAACGGATAACGCATATCGCATAACGCATAACGCATAATGCATAACGCATAAAGCATAACGCATAACGCATAACGCATAACGCATAACGCATAACGCATAACGCATAAAGCATAACGCATGACGCATAACGCATAAAGCATAACGCATAACGCATAACGCATAACGCATAACGCATAACGCATAACGCATAACGCATAACGCATAACGCATAACGCAAAACGCATAACGCATAACGCATAACGCATAACGCATAACGCATAACGCATAACGCATAACGCATACCGTATAACGCATAGCGCATAACGCATAACGCATAACGCATAACGCATAACGCATAACGCATAACGCATGAAGCATAACGCATAACGCATAACTTATAACTCATTACTCATAACGAATAACGCATAACGCATAAGGCATAACGCATAACGCATAACGCATAACGCATAAAGCAAAACGCATAACGCATAACGGATAAAGCATAATGCATAACGCATAACCCATAACGCATTACGCATAACTTATAACTCATAACTCATAACGCATAACGCATAACGCATAACGCATAACGCATAACGCATAACGAATAACGCATAAAGCATAACGCATAACGCATAACGCATAAAGCATAACGCATAACGCATAACGCATATCGCATTACGCATAACGCATAACTTATAACTCATTACTCATAACGAATAACGCATAACGCATAACGCATAACGCATAACGCATAACGCATAACGCATAACGCATAACGCATAACGCATAACGCATAAAGCATAACGCATAACGCATAACGCATAAAGCATAACGCATAACGCATAACGCATTACGCATAACTTATAACTCATAACTCATAAGGAGTAACGCATATCGCATAAAGCATAACGCATAACGCATAACGCGTAACGCATAACGCATAACGCACAACGCATAACGCATAACGCATAACGTATAACTCATAACGCATAACGCATAAAGCATAACGCATAACGCATAACGCATAACGCATAACGCATAACGCATAACGCAAACGCATAACGCATAACGCATACCGTATAACGCAAAACGCATAACGCATAACGCAAACGTATAACGCACAACGCATAACGCATAACGCATAACGCATAACGCATAACGCATAACATATAACGCATAACGCATAACGCATAACGCATAATGCATAACGCATAACGTATAACTCATAACGCATAACGCATAAAGCATAACGCATAACGCATAACGCATAACGCATAACGCATAACGCATAACGCATAACGCATAACGCATAACGCATAACGCATAACGCAAAACGCATAACGCATAACGCATAATGCATAAAGCATAACGCATAACGCATAACTTATAACTCATTACTCATAACGAATAACGCATAACGCATAATGCATAACGCATAACGCATAACGCATAACGCATAACGCATAACGCATAACGCATAACGCATAACGCATAACGGATCACGCATAACGCATAACGCATAAAGCATAAATCATAACGCATAACGCATAACGTTAACGCATAACCCATAACGCATAAGGCTTGATGCATGACGCATATCGCATATCGCATAAGGCTTGATGCATGACGCATATCGCATAACGCATAACGCATAACGAATAACGCATAACGCATAAGCATAACGCATAACGCATAACGCATAACGCATAACGCATAACGCATAACGCATAACGCATAACGCATAAAGCATAACGCATAACGCATAACGGATAAAGCATAATGCATAACGCATAACGCATAACGCATTACGCATAACTTATAACTCATAACTCATAACGAATAACGCATAACGCAAAATGCATAACGCATGTCGGATCACGCATAACGCATAACGCATAAAGCATCAAACATAACGCATAACGCATAACGTTAACGCATAACCCATAACGCATAAGGCTTGATGCATGACGCATATCGCATATCGCATAAGGCTTGATGCATGAAGCATATCGCATAACGCATAACGCATAACGCATAACGCATAACGCATAACGCATAACGCATAACGCATAACGCATAACGCATAACGCATAACGCATAACCCATAACGCATAACGCATAACTCATATCGCATAACGCATAAATCATAACCCATAACGCACAACGCATAACGCATAATGCACAACGCATAACGAATACCGCAAAACGCATAACGCATAACGCATAACGCATAACGCATAACGCATAACGCATAACGCATAACGCATAACGCATAACGCATAACGCATAACGCAAAATGCATAACGCATGTCGGATCACGCATAACGCATAACGCATAAAGCATAAATCATAACGCATAACGCATAACGTTAACGCATAACCCATAACGCATAAGGCTTGATGCATGACGCATATCGCATATCGCATAAGGCTTGATGCATGACGCATATCGCAAACGCATAACGCATAACGCATAACGCATAACGCATAACACATAACGCATATCGCATAACGCATAAATCATAACCCATAACGCACAACGCATAACGCATAATGCACAACGCATAACGCATAACGCATAACGCATAACGCATAACGCATAACGCATAACGCATAACGCATAAAGCATAACGCATAACGCATAACGGATAAAGCATAATGCGTAACGCATAACGCATAACGCATTACGCATAACTTATAACTCATAACTCATAACGAATAACGCATAACGCAAAATGCATAACGCATGTCGGATCACGCATAACGCATAACGCATAAAGCATAAATCATAACGCATAACGCATAACGTTAACGCATAACCCATAACGCATAAGGCTTGATGCATGACGCATATCGCATATCGCATAAGGCTTGATGCATGACGCATATCGCATAACGCATAACGCATAACGCATAACGCATAACGCATAACACATAACGCATATCGCATAACGCATAAATCATAACCCATAACGCACAACGCATAACGCATAATGCACAACGCATAACGAATACCGCAAAACGCATAACGCATAACGCATAACGCATAACGCATAACGCATAACGCATAACGCATAACGCATAACGCAAACGCATAACGCATAACGCATACCGTATAACGCAAAACGCATAACGCATAACGCAAACGTATAACGCACAACGCATAACGCATAACGTATAACGCATAACGCATAATGCATAACGCATAAAGCGTAACGCATAACGCATAACGCATAAAGCATAACACATAACGCATAACTCATAATGCACAACGCATAACGAATACAGCAAAACGCATAACGCTTAACGCATAACGCATAACGGATAAAGCATAATGCATAACGCATAACGCATAACGCATTACGCATAACTTATAACCCATAACTCATAAGGAGTAATGCATAACGCATAAAGCATAACGAATTGCGCATAACGCATAAAGCATAACGCATAACGCATAACGCATAACGCATAACGCATAACGCATAACGCATAACGCATACCGTATAACGCATAGCGCATAACGCATAACGCATAACGCATAACGCATAACGCATAACGCATAACGCATAACGCATAACGCATAACGCATGAAGCATAACGCATAACGCATAACTTATAACTCATTACTCATAACGAATAACGCATAACGCATAACGCATAACGCATAAAGCATAACGCATAACGCATAACGCATAACGCATAACGCATAACGCATAAAGCAAAACGCATAACGCATAACGGATAAAGCATAATGCATAACGCATAACGCATAACGCATTACGCATAACTTATAACTCATAACTCATAACGAATAACGCATAACGCAAAATGCATAATGCATGTCGGATCACGCATAACGCATAACGCATAACGCATAACGCATAACGCATAACGCATAACGAATAACGCATAAAGCATAACGCATAACGCATAACGCATAAAGCATAACGCATAACGCATAACGCATAACGCATTACGCATAACGCATAACTTATAACTCATTACTCATAACGAATAACGCATAACGCATAACGCATAACGCATAACGCATAACGCATAACGCATAACGCATAACGCATAACGCATAACGCATAAAGCATAACGCATAACGCATAACGGAT
Source organism: Lasioglossum morio (assembly GCA_916610235.2). Taxonomy (NCBI): domain Eukaryota; kingdom Metazoa; phylum Arthropoda; class Insecta; order Hymenoptera; family Halictidae; genus Lasioglossum; species Lasioglossum morio. Next base: position 5,172,175 of record CAKAJA020000289.1, read on the forward strand.
AAAGCATAATGCATAACGCATAACGCATAACGCATTACGCATAACTTATAACTCATAACTCATAACGAATAACGCATAACGCAAAATGCATAACGCATAACGAATACCGCAAAACGCATAACGCATAACGCATAACGCATAACGCATAACGCATAACGCATAACGCATAACGCAAACGCATAACGCATAACGCATACCGTATAACGCAAAACGCATAACGCATAACGCAAACGTATAACGCACAACGCATAACGCATAACGCATAACGCATAACGCATAATGCATAACGCATAAAGCGTAACGCATAACGGATAACGCATAAAGCATAACACATAACGCATAACTCATAATGCACAACGCATAACGAATACAGCAAAACGCATAACGCTTAACGCATAACGCATAACGGATAAAGCATAATGCATAACGCATAACGCATAACGCATTACGCATAACTTATAACCCATAACTCATAAGGAGTAATGCATAACGCATAAAGCATAACGAATGACGCATAACGCATAAAGCATAACGCATAACGCATAACGCATAACGCATAACGCATAACGCATAACGCATAACGCATACCGTATAACGCATAGCGCATAACGCATAACGCATAACGCATAACGCATAACGCATAACGCATAACGCATAACGCATGAAGCATAACGCATAACGAATAACTTATAACTCATTACTCATAACGAATAACGCATAACGCATAAGGCATAACGCATAACGCATAACGCATAACGCATAACGCATAACGCATAACGCATAACGCATAACGCATAACGCATAACGCATAACTCATAACGCATAATGCATAAAGCATAACGCATAACGCATAACTTATAACTCATTACTCATAACGAATAACGCATAACGCATAACGCATAACGCATAACGCATAATGCATAACGCATAACGCATAACGCATAACGCATAACGCATAACGCATAACGCATAACGCATATCGCATAACGCATAACGCATAACGCATAACGCATAAAGCATAACGCATAACGCATAACGCAAACGTATAACGCACAATTCATAACGCATAACGCATAACGCAAAACGCATAACGCATAACGCATAACGCATAACGCATAACGCATAACGCATAACGCATAAAGCATAACGCATAACGCATAACGCATAACTTATAACTCATTACTCATAACGAATAACGCATAACGCATAACGCATAACGGATAACGCATATCGCATAACGCATAACGCATAATGCATAACGCATAAAGCATAACGCATAACGCATAACGCATAACGCATAACGCATAACGCATAACGCATAACGCATAAAGCATAACGCATGACGCATAACGCATAAAGCATAACGCATAACGCATAACGCATAACGCATAACGCATAACGCATAACGCATAACGCATAACGCATAACGCATAACGCATAACGCATAACGCATAACGCATAACGCATACCGTATAACGCATAGCGCATAACGCATAACGCATAACGCATAACGCATAACGCATAACGCATAACGCATAACGCATGAAGCATAACGCATAACGCATAACTTATAACTCATTACTCATAACGAATAACGCATAACGCATAACGCATAACGCATTACGCATAACGCATAACTTATAACTCATTACTCATAACGAATAACGCATAACGCATAACGCATAACGCATAACGCATAACGCATAACGCATAACGCATAACGCATAACGCATAACGCATAACGCATAACGCATAACGCATAACGCATAAAGCATAACGCATAACGCATAACGGATAAAGCATAATGCATAACGCATAACGCATAACGCATTACGCATAACTTATAACTCATAACTCATAACGAATAACGCATAACGCAAAATGCATAACGCATGTCGGATCACGCATAACGCATAACGCATAAAGCATAAATCATAACGCATAACGCATAACGTTAACGCATAACCCATAACGCATAAGGCTTGATGCATGACGCATATCGCATATCGCATAACGCATAACGCATAACGCATAACGCATAACGCATAACGCATAACGCATAACGCATAACGCATAACGCATAACGCATAACGCATAACGCATAACGCATAACGCATAACGCATAACGCATGAAGCATAACGCATAACGCATAACGCATAACTTATAACTCATTACTCATAACGAATAACGCATAACGCATAACGCATAACGGATAACGCATATCGCATAACGCATAACGCATAATGCATAACGCATAAAGCATAACGCATAACGCATAACGCATAACGCATAAAGCATAACGCATGACGCATAACGCATAAAGCATAACGCATAACGCATAACGCATAACGCATAACGCATAACGCATAACGCATAACGCATAACGCATAACGCATAACGCATAACGCATAACGCATAACGCATAACGCATAACGCATAACGCATAACGCATAACGCATAACGCATAACGCATGAAGCATAACGCATAACGCATAACGCATAACGCATAACGCATAACGCATAACGCATAACGCATAACGCATACCGTATAACGCATAGCGCATAACGCATAACGCATAACGCATAACGCATAACGCATAACGCATAACGCATAACGCATAACGCATGAAGCATAACGCATAACGCATAACTTATAACTCATTACTCATAACGAATAACGCATAACGCATAAGGCATAACGCATAACGCATAACGCATAACGCATAAAGCAAAACGCATAACGCATAACGGATAAAGCATAATGCATAACGCATAACGCATAACGCATTACGCATAACGCATAACGCATAACGCATAACGAATAACGCATAAAGCATAACGCATAACGCATAACGCATAACGCATAACGCATAACGCATAACGCATAACGCATAACGCATAACGCATAACGCATAAAGCATAACGCATAACGCATAACGGATAAAGCATAATGCATAACGCATAACGCATAACGCATTACGCATAACTTATAACTCATAACTCATAACGAATAACGCATAACGCAAAATGCATAACGCATGTCGGATCACGCATAACGCATAACGCATAACGCATAACGCATAACGCATAAAGCATAACGCATAACGCATAACGCATAAAGCATAAGGCTTGATGCATGACGCATATCGCATATCGCATAACGCATAACGCATAACGCATAACGCATAACGCATAACGCATAACGCATAACGCATAACGCATAACGCATAACGCATAACGCATAACGCATAACGCATAACGAATAACGCATAAAGCATAACGCATAACGCATAACGCATAACGCATAACGCATAACGCATAACGCATAACGCATAACGCATAACGCATAAAGCATAACGCATAACGCATAACGGATAAAGCATAATGGATAACGCATAACGCATAACGCATTACGCATAACGCATAACGCATAACGCATAACGCATAACGCATAAAGCATAACGCATGACGCATAACGCATAAAGCATAACGCATAACGCATAACGCATAACGCATAACGCATAACGCATAACGCATAACGCATAACGCATAACGCAAAACGCATAACGCATAACGCATAACGCATAACGCATAACGCATAACGCATACCGTATAACGCATAACGCATAACGCATAACGCATAACGCATAACGCATAACGCATAACGCATAACGCATAACGCATGAAGCATAACGCATAACGCATAACTTATAACTCATTACTCATAACGAATAACGCATAACGCATAAGGCATAACGCATAACGCATAACGCATAACGCATAAAGCAAAACGCATAACGCATAACGGATAAAGCATAATGCATAACGCATAACCCATAACGCATTACGCATAACTTATAACTCATAACTCATAACGAATAACGCATAACGCAAAATGCATAATGCATGTCGGATCACGCATAACGCATAACGCATAACGCATAACGCATAACGCATAACGCATAACGCATAACGAATAACGCATAAAGCATAACGCATAACGCATAACGCATAAAGCATAACGCATAACGCATAACGCATATCGCATTACGCATAACGCATAACTTATAACTCATTACTCATAACGAATAACGCATAACGCATAACGCATAACGCATAACGCATAACGCATAACGCATAACGCATAACGCATAACGCATAAAGCATAACGCATAACGCATAACGCATAAAGCATAACGCATAACGCATAACGCATTACGCATAACTTATAACTCATAACTCATAAGGAGTAACGCATATCGCATAAAGCATAACGCATAACGCATAACGCGTAACGCATAACGCATAACGCACAACGCATAACGCATAACGCATAACGTATAACTCATAACGCATAACGCATAAAGCATAACGCATAACGCATAACGCATAACGCATAACGCATAACGCATAACGCAAACGCATAACGCATAACGCATACCGTATAACGCAAAACGCATAACGCATAACGCAAACGTATAACGCACAACGCATAACGCATAACGCATAACGCATAACGCATAACGCATAACATATAACGCATAACGCATAACGCATAACGCATAATGCATAACGCATAACGTATAACTCATAACGCATAACGCATAAAGCATAACGCATAACGCATAACGCATAACGCATAACGCATAACGCATAACGCATAACGCATAACGCATAACGCATAACGCATAACGCATAACGCAAAACGCATAACGCATAACGCATAATGCATAAAGCATAACGCATAACGCATAACTTATAACTCATTACTCATAACGAATAACGCATAACGCATAATGCATAACGCATAATGCATAACGCATAACGCATAACGCATAACGCATAACGCATAACGCATAACGGATCACGCATAACGCATAACGCATAAAGCATAAATCATAACGCATAACGCATAACGTTAACGCATAACCCATAAGGCATAAGGCTTGATGCATGACGCATATCGCATATCGCATAAGGCTTGATGCATGACGCATATCGCATAACGCATAACGCATAACGAATAACGCATAACGCATAAGCATAACGCATAACGCATAACGCATAACGCATAACGCATAACGCATAACGCATAACGCGTAACGCATAACGCATAAAGCATAACGCATAACGCATAACGGATAAAGCATAATGCATAACGCATAACGCATAACGCATTACGCATAACTTATAACTCATAACTCATAACGAATAACGCATAACGCAAAATGCATAACGCATGTCGGATCACGCATAACGCATAACGCATAAAGCATCAATCATAACGCATAACGCATAACGTTAACGCATAACCCATAACGCATAAGGCTTGATGCATGACGCATATCGCATATCGCATAAGGCTTGATGCATGACGCATATCGCATAACGCATAACGCATAACGCATAACGCATAACGCATAACACATAACGCATAACGCATAACGCATAACGCATAACGCATAACGCATAACGCATAACGCATAACGCAAAACGCATAACGCATAACGCATAATGCATAAAGCATAACGCATAACGCATAACTTATAACTCATTACTCATAACGAATAACGCATAACGCATAATGCATAACGCATAACGCATAACGCATAACGCATAACATATAACGCATAACGCATAACGCATAACGCATAATGCATAACGCATAACGTATAACTCATAACGCATAACGCATAAAGCATAACGCATAACGCATAACGCATAACGCATAACGCATTACGCATAACGCATAACTTATAACTCATTACTCATAACGAATAACGCATAACGCATAACGCATAACGCATAACGCATAACGCATAACGCATAACGCATAACGCATAACGCATAAAGCATAACGCATAACGCATAACGCATAAAGCATAACGCATAACGCATAACGCATTACGCATAACTTATAACTCATAACTCATAAGGAGTAACGCATATCGCATAAAGCATAACGCATAACGCATAACGCGTAACGCATAACGCATAACGCACAACGCATAACGCATAACGCATAACGTATAACTCATAACGCATAACGCATAAAGCATAACGCATAACGCATAACGCATAACGCATAACGCATAACGCATAACGCAAACGCATAACGCATAACGCATACCGTATAACGCAAAACGCATAACGCATAACGCAAACGTATAACGCACAACGCATAACGCATAACGCATAACGCATAACGCATAACGCATAACATATAACGCATAACGCATAACGCATAACGCATAATGCATAACGCATAACGTATAACTCATAACGCATAACGCATAAAGCATAACGCATAACGCATAACGCATAACGCATAACGCATAACGCATAACGCATAACGCATAACGCATAACGCATAACGCAAAACGCATAACGCATAACGCATAATGCATAAAGCATAAAGCATAACGCATAACGCATAACTTATAACTCATTACTCATAACGAATAACGCATAACGCATAATGCATAACGCATAACGCATAACGCATAACGCATAACGCATAACGCATAACGCATAACGCATAACGGATCACGCATAACGCATAACGCATAAAGCATAAATCATAACGCATAACGCATAACGTTAACGCATAACCCATAAGGCATAAGGCTTGATGCATGACGCATATCGCATATCGCATAAGGCTTGATGCATGACGCATATCGCATAACGCATAACGCATAACGAATAACGCATAACGCATAAGCATAACGCATAACGCATAACGCATAACGCATAACGCATAACGCATAACGCATAACGCATAACGCATAAAGCATAACGCATAACGCATAACGGATAAAGCATAATGCATAACGCATAACGCATAACGCATTACGCATAACTTATAACTCATAACTCATAACGAATAACGCATAACGCAAAATGCATAACGCATGTCGGATCACGCATAACGCATAACGCATAAAGCATCAATCATAACGCATAACGCATAACGTTAACGCATAACCCATAACGCATAAGGCTTGATGCATGACGCATATCGCATATCGCATAAGGCTTGATGCATGACGCATATCGCATAACGCATAACGCATAACGCATAACGCATAACGCATAACACATAACGCATAACGCATAACGCATAACGCATAACGCATAACGCATAACGCATAACGCTTAACGCATAACTCATATCGCATAACGCATAAATCATAACCCATAACGCACAACGCATAACGCATAATGCACAACGCATAACGAATACCGCAAAACGCATAACGCATAACGCATAACGCATAACGCATAACGCATAACGCATAACGCATAACGCATAACGCATAACTCATAACGCATAACGCATAACGCATAACGCATAACGCATAACGCATAACGCATAACGCATAACGCATAACGCATAAAGCATAACGCATGACGCATAACGCATAAAGCATAACGCATAACGCATAACGCATAACGCATAACGCATAACGCATAACGCATAACGCATAACGCATAACGCATAACGCAAAACGCATAACGCATAACGCATAACGCATAACGCATAACGCATAACGCATAACGCATAACGCATACCGTATAACGCATAGCGCATAACGCATAACGCATAACGCATAACGCATAACGCATAACGCATAACGCATGAAGCATAACGCATAACGCATAACTTATAACTCATTACTCATAACGAATAACGCATAACGCATAAGGCATAACGCATAACGCATAACGCATAACGCATAAAGCAAAACGCATAACGCATAACGGATAAAGCATAATGCATAACGCATAACCCATAACGCATTACGCATAACTTATAACTCATAACTCATAACGCATAACGCATAACGCATAACGCATAACGCATAACGCATAACGAATAACGCATAAAGCATAACGCATAACGCATAACGCATAAAGCATAACGCATAACGCATAACGCATATCGCATTACGCATAACGCATAACTTATAACTCATTACTCATAACGAATAACGCATAACGCATAACGCATAACGCATAACGCATAACGCATAACGCATAACGCATAACGCATAACGCATAACGCATAACGCATAAAGCATAACGCATAACGCATAACGCATAAAGCATAACGCATAACGCATAACGCATTACGCATAACTTATAACTCATAACTCATAAGGAGTAACGCATAACGCATAAAGCATAACGCATAACGCATAACGCGTAACGCATAACGCATAACGCACAACGCATAACGCATAACGCATAACGTATAACTCATAACGCATAACGCATAAAGCATAACGCATAACGCATAACGCATAACGCATAACGCATAACGCATAACGCAAACGCATAACGCATAACGCATACCGTATAACGCAAAACGCATAACGCATAACGCAAACGTATAACGCACAACGCATAACGCATAACGCATAACGCATAACGCATAACGCATAACATATAACGCATAACGCATAACGCATAACGCATAATGCATAACGCATAACGTATAACTCATAACGCATAACGCATAAAGCATAACGCATAACGCATAACGCATAACGCATAACGCATAACGCATAACGCATAACGCATAACGCATAACGCATAACGCATAACGCATAACGCATAACGCAAAACGCATAACGCATAACGCATAATGCATAAAGCATAACGCATAACGCATAACTTATAACTCATTACTCATAACGAATAACGCATAACGCATAATGCATAACGCATAACGCATAACGCATAACGCATAACGCATAACGCATAACGCATAACGCATAACGCATAACGGATCACGCATAACGCATAACGCATAAAGCATAAATCATAACGCATAACGCATAACGTTAACGCATAACCCATAACGCATAAGGCTTGATGCATGACGCATATCGCATATCGCATAAGGCTTGATGCATGACGCATATCGCATAACGCATAACGCATAACGAATAACGCATAACGCATAAGCATAACGCATAACGCATAACGCATAACGCATAACGCATAACGCATAACGCATAACGCATAACGCATAAAGCATAACGCATAACGCATAACGGATAAAGCATAATGCATAACGCATAACGCATAACGCATTACGCATAACTTATAACTCATAACTCATAACGAATAACGCATAACGCACAACGCATAACGCATGTCGGATCACGCATAACGCATAACGCATAAAGCATCAAACATAACGCATAACGCATAACGTTAACGCATAACCCATAACGCATAAGGCTTGATGCATGACGCATATCGCATATCGCATAAGGCTTGATGCATGAAGCATATCGCATAACGCATAACGCATAACGCATAACGCATAACGCATAACACATAACGCATAACGCATAACGCATAACGCATAACGCATAACGCATAACCCATAACGCTTAACGCATAACTCATATCGCATAACGCATAAATCATAACCCATAACGCACAACGCATAACGCATAATGCACAACGCATAACGAATACCGCAAAACGCATAACGCATAACGCATAACGCATAACGCATAACGCATAACGCATAACGCATAACGCATAACGCATAACGCATAACGCATAACGCAAAATGCATAACGCATGTCGGATCACGCATAACGCATAACGCATAAAGCATAAATCATAACGCATAACGCATAACGTTAACGCATAACCCATAACGCATAAGGCTTGATGCATGACGCATATCGCATATCGCATAAGGCTTGATGCATGACGCATATCGCATAACGCATAACGCATAACGCATAACGCATAACGCATAACACATAACGCATATCGCATAACGCATAAATCATAACCCATAACGCACAACGCATAACGCATAATGCACAACGCATAACGCATAACGCATAACGCATAACGCATAACGCATAACGCATAACGCATAACGCATAAAGCATAACGCATAACGCATAACGGATAAAGCATAATGCGTAACGCATAACGCATAACGCATTACGCATAACTTATAACTCATAACTCATAACGAATAACGCATAACGCAAAATGCATAACGCATGTCGGATCACGCATAACGCATAACGCATAAAGCATAAATCATAACGCATAACGCATAACGTTAACGCATAACCCATAATGCATAAGGCTTGATGCATGACGCATATCGCATATCGCATAAGGCTTGATGCATGACGCATATCGCATAACGCATAACGCATAACGCATAACGCATAACGCATAACACATAACGCATATCGCATAACGCATAAATCATAACCCATAACGCACAACGCATAACGCATAATGCACAACGCATAACGAATACCGCAAAACGCATAACGCATAACGCATAACGCATAACGCATAACGCATAACGCATAACGCAAACGCATAACGCATAACGCATACCGTATAACGCAAAACGCATAACGCATAACGCAAACGTATAACGCACAACGCATAACGCATAACGTATAACGCATAACGCATAATGCATAACGCATAAAGCGTAACGCATAACGCATAACGCATAAAGCATAACACATAACGCATAACTCATAATGCACAACGCATAACGAATACAGCAAAACGCATAACGCTTAACGCATAACGCATAACGGATAAAGCATAATGCATAACGCATAACGCATAACGCATTACGCATAACTTATAACCCATAACTCATAAGGAGTAATGCATAACGCATAAAGCATAACGAATTGCGCATAACGCATAAAGCATAACGCATAACGCATAACGCATAACGCATAACGCATAACGCATAACGCATAACGCATACCGTATAACGCATAGCGCATAACGCATAACGCATAACGCATAACGCATAACGCATAACGCATAACGCATGAAGCATAACGCATAACGCATAACTTATAACTCATTACTCATAACGAATAACGCATAACGCATAACGCATAACGCATAAAGCATAACGCATAACGCATAACGCATAACGCATTACGCATAACGCATAAAGCAAAACGCATAACGCATAACGGATAAAGCATAATGCATAACGCATAACGCATAACGCATTACGCATAACTTATAACTCATAACTCATAACGAATAACGCATAACGCAAAATGCATAATGCATGTCGGATCACGCATAACGCATAACGCATAACGCATAACGCATAACGCATAACGCATAACGAATAACGCATAAAGCATAACGCATAACGCATAACGCATAAAGCATAACGCATAACGCATAACGCATAACGCATTACGCATAACGCATAACTTATAACTCATTACTCATAACGAATAACGCATAACGCATAACGCATAACGCATAACGCATAACGCATAACGCATAACGCATAACGCATAACGCATAACGCATAACGCATAAAGCATAACGCATAACGCATAACGGATAAAGCATAATGCATAACGCATAACGCATAACGCATTACGCATAACTTATAACTCATAACTCATAACGAATAACGCATAACGCAAAATGCATAACGCATAACGAATACCGCAAAACGCATAACGCATAACGCATAACGCATAACGCATAACGCATAACGCATAACGCATAACGCAAACGCATAACGCATAACGCATACCGTATAACGCAAAACGCATAACGCATAACGCAAACGTATAACGCACAACGCATAACGCATAACGCATAACGCATAACGCATAATGCATAACGCATAAAGCGTAACGCATAACGGATAACGCATAAAGCATAACACATAACGCATAACTCATAATGCACAACGCATAACGAATACAGCAAAACGCATAACGCTTAACGCATAACGCATAACGGATAAAGCATAATGCATAACGCATAACGCATAACGCATTACGCATAACTTATAACCCATAACTCATAAGGAGTAATGCATAACGCATAAAGCATAACGAATGACGCATAACGCATAAAGCATAACGCATAACGCATAACGCATAACGCATAACGCATAACGCATAACGCATAACGCATACCGTATAACGCATAGCGCATAACGCATAACGCATAACGCATAACGCATAACGCATAACGCATAACGCATAACGCATGAAGCATAACGCATAACGCATAACTTATAACTCATTACTCATAACGAATAACGCATAACGCATAAGGCATAACGCATAACGCATAACGCATAACGCATAACGCATAACGCATAACGCATAACGCATAACGCATAACGCATAACTCATAACGCATAATGCATAAAGCATAACGCATAACGCATAACTTATAACTCATTACTCATAACGAATAACGCATAACGCATAACGCATAACGCATAACGCATAATGCATAACGCATAACGCATAACGCATAACGCATAACGCATAACGCATAACGCATAACGCATATCGCATAACGCATAACGCATAACGCATAACGCATAAAGCATAACGCATAACGCATAACGCAAACGTATAACGCACAATTCATAACGCATAACGCATAACGCAAAACGCATAACGCATAACGCATAACGCATAACGCATAACGCATAACGCATAAAGCATAACGCATAACGCATAACGCATAACTTATAACTCATTACTCATAACGAATAACGCATAACGCATAACGCATAACGGATAACGCATATCGCATAACGCATAACGCATAATGCATAACGCATAAAGCATAACGCATAACGCATAACGCATAACGCATAACGCATAACGCATAACGCATAACGCATAAAGCATAACGCATGACGCATAACGCATAAAGCATAACGCATAACGCATAACGCATAACGCATAACGCATAACGCATAACGCATAACGCATAACGCATAACGCATAACGCATAACGCATAACGCATAACGCATAACGCATACCGTATAACGCATAGCGCATAACGCATAACGCATAACGCATAACGCATAACGCATAACGCATAACGCATAACGCATGAAGCATAACGCATAACGCATAACTTATAACTCATTACTCATAACGAATAACGCATAACGCATAACGCATAACGCATAACGCATTACGCATAACGCATAACTTATAACTCATTACTCATAACGAATAACGCATAACGCATAACGCATAACGCATAACGCATAACGCATAACGCATAACGCATAACGCATAACGCATAACGCATAACGCATAACGCATAACGCATAAAGCATAACGCATAACGCATAACGGATAAAGCATAATGCATAACGCATAACGTATAACGCATTACGCATAACTTATAACTCATAACTCATAACGAATAACGCATAACGCAAAATGCATAACGCATGTCGGATCACGCATAACGCATAACGCATAAAGCATAAATCATAACGCATAACGCATAACGTTAACGCATAACCCATAACGCATAAGGCTTGATGCATGACGCATATCGCATATCGCATAACGCATAACGCATAACGCATAACGCATAACGCATAACGCATAACGCATAACGCATAACGCATAACGCATAACGCATAACGCATAACGCATAACGCATAACGCATAACGCATGAAGCATAACGCATAACGCATAACGCATAACTTATAACTCATTACTCATAACGAATAACGCATAACGCATAACGCATAACGGATAACGCATATCGCATAACGCATAACGCATAATGCATAACGCATAAAGCATAACGCATAACGCATAACGCATAACGCATAAAGCATAACGCATGACGCATAACGCATAAAGCATAACGCATAACGCATAACGCATAACGCATAACGCATAACGCATAACGCATAACGCATAACGCATAACGCATAACGCATAACGCATAACGCATAACGCATAACGCATAACGCATAACGCATAACGCATAACGCATAACGCATAACGCATGAAGCATAACGCATAACGCATAACGCATAACTTATAACTCATTACTCATAACGAATAACGCATAACGCATAACGCATAACGGATAACGCATATCGCATAACGCATAACGCATAATGCATAACGCATAAAGCATAACGCATAACGCATAACGCATAACGCATAACGCATAACGCATAAAGCATAACGCATGACGCATAACGCATAAAGCATAACGCATAACGCATAACGCATAACGCATAACGCATAACGCATAACGCATAACGCAAAACGCATAACGCATAACGCATAACGCATAACGCATAACGCATAACGCATAACGCATACCGTATAACGCATAGCGCATAACGCATAACGCATAACGCATAACGCATAACGCATAACGCATAACGCATAACGCATGAAGCATAACGCATAACGCATAACTTATAACTCATTACTCATAACGAATAACGCATAACGCATAAGGCATAACGCATAACGCATAACGCATAACGCATAAAGCAAAACGCATAACGCATAACGGATAAAGCATAATGCATAACGCATAACGCATAACGCATTACGCATAACGCATAACGCATAACGCATAACGAATAACGCATAAAGCATAACGCATAACGCATAACGCATAACGCATAACGCATAACGCATAACGCATAACGCATAACGCATAACGCATAACGCATAAAGCATAACGCATAACGCATAACGGATAAAGCATAATGCATAACGCATAACGCATAACGCATTACGCATAACTTATAACTCATAACTCATAACGAATAACGCATAACGCAAAATGCATAACGCATGTCGGATCACGCATAACGCATAACGCATAACGCATAACGCATAACGCATAAAGCATAACGCATAACGCATAACGCATAAAGCATAAGGCTTGATGCATGACGCATATCGCATATCGCATAACGCATAACGCATAACGCATAACGCATAACGCATAACGCATAACGCATAACGCATAACGCATAACGCATAACGCATAACGCATAACGCATAACGCATAACGCATAACGCATAACGAATAACGCATAAAGCATAACGCATAACGCATAACGCATAACGCATAACGCATAACGCATAACGCATAACGCATAACGCATAACGCATAACGCATAAAGCATAACGCATAACGCATAACGGATAAAGCATAATGGATAACGCATAACGCATAACGCATTACGCATAACGCATAACGCATAACGCATAACGCATAACGCATAAAGCATAACGCATGACGCATAACGCATAAAGCATAACGCATAACGCATAACGCATAACGCATAACGCATAACGCATAACGCATAACGCATAACGCATAACGCAAAACGCATAACGCATAACGCATAACGCATAACGCATAACGCATAACGCATACCGTATAACGCATAACGCATAACGCATAACGCATAACGCATAACGCATAACGCATAACGCATAACGCATAACGCATGAAGCATAACGCATAACGCATAACTTATAACTCATTACTCATAACGAATAACGCATAACGCATAAGGCATAACGCATAACGCATAACGCATAACGCATAAAGCAAAACGCATAACGCATAACGGATAAAGCATAATGCATAACGCATAACCCATAACGCATTACGCATAACTTATAACTCATAACTCATAACGAATAACGCATAACGCAAAATGCATAATGCATGTCGGATCACGCATAACGCATAACGCATAACGCATAACGCATAACGCATAACGCATAACGCATAACGAATAACGCATAAAGCATAACGCATAACGCATAACGCATAAAGCATAACGCATAACGCATAACGCATATCGCATAACGCATAACGCATAACTTATAACTCATTACTCATAACGAATAACGCATAACGCATAACGCATAACGCATAACGCATAACGCATAACGCATAACGCATAACGCATAACGCATAAAGCATAACGCATAACGCATAACGCATAAAGCATAACGCATAACGCATAACGCATTACGCATAACTTATAACTCATAACTCATAAGGAGTAACGCATATCGCATAAAGCATAACGCATAACGCATAACGCGTAACGCATAACGCATAACGCACAACGCATAACGCATAACGCATAACGTATAACTCATAACGCATAACGCATAAAGCATAACGCATAACGCATAACGCATAACGCATAACGCATAACGCATAACGCAAACGCATAACGCATAACGCATACCGTATAACGCAAAACGCATAACGCATAACGCAAACGTATAACGCACAACGCATAACGCATAACGCATAACGCATAACGCATAACGCATAACATATAACGCATAACGCATAACGCATAACGCATAATGCATAACGCATAACGTATAACTCATAACGCATAACGCATAAAGCATAACGCATAACGCATAACGCATAACGCATAACGCATAACGCATAACGCATAACGCATAACGCATAACGCATAACGCATAACGCATAACGCAAAACGCATAACGCATAACGCATAATGCATAAAGCATAACGCATAACGCATAACTTATAACTCATTACTCATAACGAATAACGCATAACGCATAATGCATAACGCATAATGCATAACGCATAACGCATAACGCATAACGCATAACGCATAACGCATAACGCATAACGGATCACGCATAACGCATAACGCATAAAGCATAAATCATAACGCATAACGCATAACGTTAACGCATAACCCATAAGGCATAAGGCTTGATGCATGACGCATATCGCATATCGCATAAGGCTTGATGCATGACGCATATCGCATAACGCATAACGCATAACGAATAACGCATAACGCATAAGCATAACGCATAACGCATAACGCATAACGCATAACGCATAACGCATAACGCATAACGCATAACGCGTAACGCATAACGCATAAAGCATAACGCATAACGCATAACGGATAAAGCATAATGCATAACGCATAACGCATAACGCATTACGCATAACTTATAACTCATAACTCATAACGAATAACGCATAACGCAAAATGCATAACGCATGTCGGATCACGCATAACGCATAACGCATAAAGCATCAATCATAACGCATAACGCATAACGTTAACGCATAACCCATAACGCATAAGGCTTGATGCATGACGCATATCGCATAACGCATAAGGCTTGATGCATGACGCATATCGCATAACGCATAACGCATAACGCATAACGCATAACGCATAACACATAACGCATAACGCATAACGCATAACGCATAACGCATAACGCATAACGCATAACGCATAACGCAAAACGCATAACGCATAACGCATAATGCATAAAGCATAACGCATAACGCATAACTTATAACTCATTACTCATAACGAATAACGCATAACGCATAATGCATAACGCATAACGCATAACGCATAACGCATAACATATAACGCATAACGCATAACGCATAACGCATAATGCATAACGCATAACGTATAACTCATAACGCATAACGCATAAAGCATAACGCATAACGCATAACGCATAACGCATAACGCATTACGCATAACGCATAACTTATAACTCATTACTCATAACGAATAACGCATAACGCATAACGCATAACGCATAACGCATAACGCATAACGCATAACGCATAACGCATAACGCATAACGCATAACGCATAAAGCATAACGCATAACGCATAACGCATAAAGCATAACGCATAACGCATAACGCATTACGCATAACTTATAACTCATAACTCATAAGGAGTAACGCATATCGCATAAAGCATAACGCATAACGCATAACGCGTAACGCATAACGCATAACGCACAACGCATAACGCATAACGCATAACGTATAACTCATAACGCATAACGCATAAAGCATAACGCATAACGCATAACGCATAACGCATAACGCATAACGCATAACGCAAACGCATAACGCATAACGCATACCGTATAACGCAAAACGCATAACGCATAACGCAAACGTATAACGCACAACGCATAACGCATAACGCATAACGCATAACGCATAACGCATAACATATAACGCATAACGCATAACGCATAACGCATAATGCATAACGCATAACGTATAACTCATAACGCATAACGCATAAAGCATAACGCATAACGCATAACGCATAACGCATAACGCATAACGCATAACGCATAACGCATAACGCATAACGCATAACGCAAAACGCATAACGCATAACGCATAATGCATAAAGCATAACGCATAACGCATAACTTATAACTCATTACTCATAACGAATAACGCATAACGCATAATGCATAACGCATAACGCATAACGCATAACGCATAACGCATAACGCATAACGCATAACGCATAACGCATAACGGATCACGCATAACGCATAACGCATAAAGCATAAATCATAACGCATAACGCATAACGTTAACGCATAACCCATAAGGCATAAGGCTTGATGCATGACGCATATCGCATATCGCATAAGGCTTGATGCATGACGCATATCGCATAACGCATAACGCATAACGAATAACGCATAACGCATAAGCATAACGCATAACGCATAACGCATAACGCATAACGCATAACGCATAACGCATAACGCATAACGCATAAAGCATAACGCATAACGGATAAAGCATAATGCATAACGCATAACGCATAACGCATTACGCATAACTTATAACTCATAACTCATAACGAATAACGCATAACGCATGTCGGATCACGCATAACGCATAACGCATAAAGCATCAATCATAACGCATAACGCATAACGTTAACGCATAACCCATAACGCATAAGGCTTGATGCATGACGCATATCGCATATCGCATAAGGCTTGATGCATGACGCATATCGCATAACGCATAACGCATAACGCATAACGCATAACGCATAACACATAACGCATAACGCATAACGCATAACGCATAACGCATAACGCATAACGCATAACGCTTAACGCATAACTCATATCGCATAACGCATAAATCATAACCCATAACGCACAACGCATAACGCATAATGCACAACGCATAACGAATACCGCAAAACGCATAACGCATAACGCATAACGCATAACGCATAACGCATAACGCATAACGCATAACGCATAACGCATAACTCATAACGCATAACGCATAACGCATAACGCATAACGCATAACACATAACGCATAACGCATAATGCTCAACGCATAACGAATACAGCAAAACGCATAACGCTTAACGCATAACGCATCACGCATAACGCATAACGCATAATGCATAACGCATAACGCATAACGCATAATGCATAACGCATAAAGCGTAAAGCATAACGCATAACACATAACGCATAACGCATAATGCTCAACGCATAACGAATACAGCAAAACGCATAACGCTTAACGCATAACGCATCACGCATAACGCATAACGCATAATGCATAACGCATAACGCATAACGCATAATGCATAACGCATAAAGCGTAACGCATAACGCATAACGCATAACGCATAACGCATAAAGCATAACGCATAACGCATTACGCATAACTTATAACTCATAACTAATAAGGAGTAACGCATATCGCATAAAGCATAACGCATAACGCATAACGCGTAACGCATAACGCATAACGCACAACGCATAACGCATAACGCATAACGTATAACTCATAACGCATAACGCATAAAGCATAACGCATAACGCATAACGCATAACGCATAACGCATAACGCATAACGCATAACGCATAACGCAAACGCATAACGCATAACGCATACCGTATAACGCATAACGCATAACGCATAACGCAAACGTATAACGCACAACGCATAACGCATAACGCATAACGCATAACGCATAACGCATAACATATAACGCATAACGCATAACGCATAACGCATAATGCATAACGCATAACGTATAACTCATAACGCATAACGCATAAAGCATAACGCATAACGCATAACGCATAACGCATAACGCATAACGCAAAACGCATAACGCATAACGCATAATGCATAAAGCATAACGCATAACGCATAACTTATAACTCATTACTCATAACGAATAACGCATAACGCATAACGCATAACGCATAACGCATAACGCATAACGCATAACGCATAACGCATAACGCATAACGGATCACGCATAACGCATAACGCATAACGCATAACGCATAACGCATAACGCATAATGCATAAAGCATAACGCATAACGCATTACGCATAACTTATAACTCATAACTCATAAGGAGTAACGCATAACGCATAACGCATAACGCATAACGCATAACGCATAAAGCATAACGCATAACGCATAACTTATAACTCATTACTCATAACGAATAACGCATAACGCATAACGGATAACGCATATCGCATAACGCATAACGCATAATGCATAACGCATAAAGCATAACGCATAAAGCATAACATATAACGCATAACGCATAACCCCTAACGCATAACGCATAACGTATAACTCATAACGCATAACGCATAACGCATAACGCATAACGCCTAACGCATAACGCATAACCCCTAACGCATAACGCATAACGCATAACGCATAACGTGTAACTAATAACGCACAACGCATAAAGCATAACGCATAACGCATAACGCATATCGCATAACGCATAACGCATAACGTATAACGCATAACGCATACCGTATAACGCATAACGCATAACGCAAACGTATAACGCACAACGCATAACGCATAACGAACAACGGATAACGCATAACGCATAACGCATAACGCATAACGAATACCGCAAAACGTATATCGCCTAACACATAACGGATCACGCATATCGCATAAAGCATAACGCATAACGCATAACGCGTAACGCATAACGCATAACGCACAACGCATAACGCATAACGCATAACGTATAACTCATAACGCATAACGCATAAAGCATAACGCATAACGCATAACGCATAACGCATAACGCATAACGCATAACGCATAACGCAAAACGCATAACGCATAACGCATAATGCATAAAGCATAACGCATAACGCATAACTTATAACTCATTACTCATAACGAATAACGCATAACGCATAACGCATAACGCATAACGCATAACGCATAACGCATAACGCATAACGCATAACGCATAACGCATAACGCATAACGGATCACGCATAACGCATAACGCATAACGCATAACGCATAACGCATAACGCATAACACATAAAGCATAACGCATAACGCATTACGCATAACTTATAACTCATAACTCATAAGGAGTAACGCATAACGCATAACGCATAACGCATAACGCATAACGCATAACGCATAAAGCATAACGCATAACGCATAACTTATAACTCATTACTCATAACGAATAACGCATAACGCATAACGGATAACGCATATCGCATAACGCATAACGCATAATGCATAACGCATAACGCATTACGCATAACTTATAACTCATAACTCATAAGGAGTAACGCATAACGCATAACGCATAACGCATAACGCATAACGCATAACGCATAACGCATAACGCCTAACGCATAACGCATAACGCATAACCCCTAACGCATAACGCATAACGCATAAAGTGTAACTAATAACGCACAACGCATAAAGCATAACGCATAACGCATATCGCATAACGCATAACGCATAACGTATAACGCATAACGCATACCGTATAACGCATAACGCATAACGCAAACGTATAACGCACAACGCATAACGCATAACGAACAACGGATAACGCATAACGCATAACGCATAACGCATAACGAATACCGCAAAACGTATATCGCCTAACACATAACGGATCACGCATATCGCATAAAGCATAACGCATAACGCATAACGCATAACGCATAAAGCATAACGCATAACGCATAACGCATAAAGCATAACGCATAACGCATAACTTATAACTCATTACTCATAACGAATAACGCATAACGCATAACGGATAACGCATATCGCATAACGCATAACGCATAATGCATAACGCATAAAGCATAACGCATAACGCATAACGCATAACCCCTAACGCATAACGCATAACGTATAACTCATAACGCATAACGCATAACGCATAACGCATAACGCCTAACGCATAACGCATAACGCATAACCCCTAACGCATAACGCATAACGCATAACGTGTAACTAATAACGCACAACGCATAAAGCATAACGCATAACGCATAACGCATATCGCATAACGCATAACGCATAACGTATAACGCATAACGCATACCGTATAACGCATAAGGCATAACGCAAACGTATAACGCACAACGCATAACGCATGACGAACAACGGATAACGCATAACGCATAACGCATAACGAATACCGCAAAACGTATATCGCCTAACACATAACGGATCACGCATATCGCATAAAGCATAACGCATAACGCATAACGCGTAACGCATAACGCATAACGCACAACGCATAACGCATAACGCATAACGTATAACTCATAACGCATAACGCATAACGCATAACGCATAACGCATAAAGCATAACGCATAACGCAAACGTATAACGCAAAACGCATAACGCATAACGCATAACGCAAAACGCATAACGCATAACGCATAACGCATAACGCATAACGCATAACGCATAACGCATAACGCATAACGCATAAAGCATAACGCATAACGCATAACTTATAACTCATTACTCATAACGAATAACGCATAACGCATAACGGAGAACGTATAACGCATAACGCATACCGTATAACGCATAACGCATAACGCAAACGTATAACGCACAACGCATAACGCATAACGAACAACGGATAACGCATAACGCATAACGCATAACGCATAACGAATACCGCAAAACGTATATCGCCTAACACATAACGGATCACGCATAACGCATAACGCATAACGTATAACGCATAACGCATAACGCATAACACATAACGCATAACACATAATGCACAACGCATTACGAATACAGCAAAACGCATAACGCTTAACGCATAACGGATCACGCATAACGCATAACGCATAATGCATAACGCATAACGCATAACGCATAATGCATAACGCATAAAGCGTAACGCATAACGCATAACGCATAAAGCATAACACATAACGCGTAACTCATAATGCACAACGCATAATGAATACAGCAAAACACATAACGCTTAACGCATAACGCATAACGCATAACGCATAATGCATAACGCATAAAGCATAAAGCATAACGCATAACGCATAACGCATAACGTATAACGTATAACGCATACCGCATTACGCATAACTTATAACTCATAACTCATAAGGAGTAACGCATAACGCATAAAGCATAACGCATAACGCATAACTTATAACTCATTACTCATAACGAATAACGCATAACACATAACTTATAACTCATTACTCATAACTCATAACGCATAACGCATAAAGCATAACGCATAACGGATAAAGCATAATGCATAACGCATAACGCATAAAGCATAACGCATAACGCATAACGCATAACGCATAACGCATAACGCATAACGCATAACGCATAACGCATAACGCATGACGCATGACGCATAACGCATAAAGCATAACGCATAACGCATAACGCATAACGCATAACGCATAACGCATAACGCATAACGCATAACGCATAACGCATAACGCATAACGCATAACGCATAACGCATAACGCATAACGCATACCGTATAACGCATAGCGCATAACGCATAACGCATAACGCATAACGCATAACGCATAACGCGTAACGCATAACGCATAACGCATAACGCATAACGGATAAAGCATAATGCATAACGAATAACGCATAACGCATAACGCATAACGCATAACGCATAACGCATAACGCATAACGCATAACCCCTAACGCATAACGCATAACGCATAACGCATAACGCATAACGTGTAACTAATAACGCACAACGCATAAAGCATAACGCATAACGCATAACGCATATCGCATAACGCATAACGCATAACGCATAACGTATAACGCATAACGCATACCGTATAACGCATAACGCATAACGCAAACGTATAACGCACAACGCATAACGCAAACGAACAACGGATAACGCATAACGCATAACGCATAACGCATAACGAATACCGCAAAACGTATATCGCCTAACACATAACGGATCACGCATAACGCATAACGCATAACGTATAACGCATAACGCATAACGCATAACACATAACGCATAACACATAATGCACAACGCATTACGAATACAGCAAAACGCATAGCGCTTAACGCATAACGGATCACGCATAACGCATAACGCATAATGCATAACGCATAACGCATAACGCATAATGCATAACGCATAAAGCGTAACGCATAACGCATAACGCATAAAGCATAACACATAACGCATAACTCATAATGCACAACGCATAATGAATACAGCAAAACGCATAACGCTTAACGCATAACGCATAACGCATAACGCATAATGCATAACGCATAACGCATAACGCATAACGCATAACGCATAACGTATAACGTATAACGCATACCGCATTACGCATAACTTATAACTCATAACTCATAAGGAGTAACGCATAACGCATAAAGCATAACGCATAACGCATAACGTATAACGCATAACGCATAACTTATAACTCATTACTCATAACGAATAACGCATAACACATAACTTATAACTCATTACTCATAACTCATAACGCATAACGCATAAAGCATAACGCATAACGCATAACGCATAACGCATAACGCATAACGCATACCGCATTACGCATAACTTATAACTCATAACTCATAAGGAGTAACGCATAACGCATAAAGCATAACGCATAACGCATAAAGCATAACGCATAACGCATAACTTATAACTCATTACTCATAACGAATAACGCATAACACATAACTTATAACTCATTACTCATAACTCATAACGCATAACGCATAAAGCATAACGCATAACGCATAACGGATAAAGCATAATGCATAACGCATAACGCATTACGCATAACTTATAACCCATAACTCATAAGGAGTAACGCAAACGCATAAAGCATAACGCATGACGCATAACGCATAAAGCATAACGCATAACGCATAACGCATAACGCATAACGCATAACGCATAACGCATAACGCATAACGCATAACGCATAACGCATAACGCATAACGCATAACGCATAACGCATACCGTATAACGCATAGCGCATAACGCATAACGCATAACGCATAACGCATAACGCATAACACATAACGCATAACACATAATGCACAACGCATTACGAATACAGCAAAACGCATAGCGCTTAACGCATAACGGATCACGCATAACGCATAACGCATAATGCATAACGCATAACGCATAACGCATAATGCATAACGCATAAAGCATAACACATAACGCATAACTCATAATGCACAACGCATAATGAATACAGCAAAACGCATAACGCT
Source organism: Lasioglossum morio (assembly GCA_916610235.2). Classification (NCBI taxonomy): domain Eukaryota; kingdom Metazoa; phylum Arthropoda; class Insecta; order Hymenoptera; family Halictidae; genus Lasioglossum; species Lasioglossum morio. The sequence continues at coordinate 5,197,453 of CAKAJA020000289.1, forward strand.
TAACGCATAACGCATAACGCATAACGCATAATGCATAACGCATAACGCATAACGCATAACGCATAACGCATAACGCATAACGTATAACGTATAACGCATACCGCATTACGCATAACTTATAACTCATAACTCATAAGGAGTAACGCATAACGCATAACGCATAACGCATAACGCATAACGCATAACGCATAACGCATAACGCATAACGCATAACGCATAACGCATAACCCCTAACGCATAACGCATAACGCATAAAGTGTAACTAATAACGCACAACGCATAAAGCATAACGCATAACGCATATCGCATAACGCATAACGCATAACGTATAACGCATAACGCATAACGCATTACGCATAACTTATAACTCATAACTCATAAGGAGTAACGCATAACGCATAACGCATAACGCATAACGCATAACGCATAACGCATAACGCATAACGCCTAACGCATAACGCATAACGCATAACCCCTAACGCATAACGCATAACGCATAAAGTGTAACTAATAACGCACAACGCATAAAGCATAACGCATAACGCATATCGCATAACGCATAACGCATAACGTATAACGCATAACGCATACCGTATAACGCATAACGCATAACGCAAACGTATAACGCAGAACGCATAACGCATAACACATAATGCACAACGCATAAAGCGTAACGCATAACGCATAACGCATAAAGCATAACACATAACGCATAACTCATAATGCACAACGCATAATGAATACAGCAAAACGCATAACGCTTAACGCATAACGCATAACGCATAACGCATAATGCATAACGCATAACGCATAACGCATAACGCATAACGCATAACGTATAACGTATAACGCATACCTCATTACGCATAACTTATAACTCATAACTCATAAGGAGTAACGCATAACGCATAAAGCATAACGCATAACGCATAAAGCATAACGCATAACGCATAACTTATAACTCATTACTCATAACGAATAACGCATAACACATAACTTATAACTCATTACTCATAACTCATAACGCATAACGCATAAAGCATAACGCATAACGCATAACGCATAACGTATAACGTATAACGCATACCGCATTACGCATAACTTATAACTCATAACTCATAAGGAGTAACGCATAACGCATAAAGCATAACGCATAACGCATAAAGCATAACGCATAACGCATAACTTATAACTCATTACTCATAACGAATAACGCATAACACATAACTTATAACTCATTACTCATAACTCATAACGCATAACGCATAAAGCATAACGCATAACGCATAACGGATAAAGCATAATGCATAACGCATAACGCATTACGCATAACTTATAACCCATAACTCATAAGGAGTAACGCAAACGCATAAAGCATAACGCATGACGCATAACGCATAAAGCATAACGCATAACGCATAACGCATAACGCATAACGCATAACGCATAACGCATAACGCATAACGCATAACGCATAACGCATAACGCATAACGCATAACGCATACCGTATAACGCATAGCGCATAACGCATAACGCATAACGCATAACGCATAACGCATAACACATAACGCATAACACATAATGCACAACGCATTACGAATACAGCAAAACGCATAGCGCTTAACGCATAACGGATCACGCATAACGCATAACGCATAATGCATAACGCATAACGCATAACGCATAATGCATAACGCATAAAGCATAACACATAACGCATAACTCATAATGCACAACGCATAATGAATACAGCAAAACGCATAACGCTTAACGCATAACGCATAACGCATAACGCATAATGCATAACGCATAACGCATAACGCATAACGCATAACGCATAACGCATAACGTATAACGTATAACGCATACCGCATTACGCATAACTTATAACTCATAACTCATAAGGAGTAACGCATAACGCATAAAGCATAACGCATAACGCATAAAGCATAACGCATAACGCATAACTTATAACTCATTACTCATAACGAATAACGCATAACACATAACTTATAACTCATTACTCATAACTCATAACGCATAACGCATAACGCATAAAGCATAACGCATAACGCATAACGCATAACGTATAACGTATAACGCATACCGCATTACGCATAACTTATAACTCATAACTCATAAGGAGTAACGCATAACGCATAAAGCATAACGCATAACGCATAAAGCATAACGCATAACGCATAACTTATAACTCATTACTCATAACGAATAACGCATAACACATAACTTATAACTCATTACTCATAACTCATAACGCATAACGCATAAAGCATAACGCATAACGCATAACGGATAAAGCATAATGCATAACGCATAACGCATAACGCATTACGCATAACTTATAACCCATAACTCATAAGGAGTAACGCATAACGCATAAAGCATAACGCATGACGCATAACGCATAAAGCATAACGCATAACGCATAACGCATAACGCATAACGCATAACGCATAACGCATAACGCATAACGCATAACGCATAACGCATAACGCATAACGCATAACGCATACCGTATAACGCATAGCGCATAACGCATAACGCATAACGCATAACGCATAACGCATAACGCGTAACGCATAACGCATAACGCATAACGCATAACGGATAAAGCATAATGCATAACGCATAACGCATAACGCATAACGCATAACGCATAACGCATAACGCATAACACATAACGCATAACACATAATGCACAACGCATTACGAATACAGCAAAACGCATAACGCTTAACGCATAACGGATCACGCATAACGCATAACGCATAATGCATAACGCATAACGCATAACGCATAATGCATAACGCATAAAGCGTAACGCATAACGCATAACGCATAAAGCATAACACATAACGCGTAACTCATAATGCACAACGCATAATGAATACAGCAAAACGCATAACGCTTAACGCATAACGCATAACGCATAACGCATAATGCATAACGCATAAAGCATAAAGCATAACGCATAACGCATAACGCATAACGTATAACGTATAACGCATACCGCATTACGCATAACTTATAACTCATAACTCATAAGGAGTAACGCATAACGCATAAAGCATAACGCATAACGCATAACTTATAACTCATTACTCATAACGAATAACGCATAACACATAACTTATAACTCATTACTCATAACTCATAACGCATAACGCATAAAGCATAACGCATAACGGATAAAGCATAATGCATAACGCATAACGCATAAAGCATAACGCATAACGCATAACGCATAACGCATAACGCATAACGCATAACGCATAACGCATAACGCATAACGCATGACGCATGACGCATAACGCATAAAGCATAACGCATAACGCATAACGCATAACGCATAACGCATAACGCATAACGCATAACGCATAACGCATAACGCATAACGCATAACGCATAACGCATAACGCATAACGCATAACGCATACCGTATAACGCATAGCGCATAACGCATAACGCATAACGTATAACGCATAACGCATAACGCATAACGCATAACGCATAACGCATAACGGATAAAGCATAATGCATAACGAATAACGCATAACGCATAACGCATAACGCATAACGCATAACGCATAACGCATAACCCCTAACGCATAACGCATAACGCATAACGCATAACGCATAACGTGTAACTAATAACGCACAACGCATAAAGCATAACGCATAACGCATAACGCATATCGCATAACGCATAACGCATAACGCATAACGTATAACGCATAACGCATACCGTATAACGCATAACGCATAACGCAAACGTATAACGCACAACGCATAACGCATAACGAACAACGGATAACGCATAACGCATAACACATAACGCATAACACATAATGCACAACGCATTACGAATACAGCAAAACGCATAACGCTTAACGCATAACGGATCACGCATAACGCATAACGCATAATGCATAACGCATAACGCATAACGCATAATGCATAACGCATAAAGCGTAACGCATAACGCATAACGCATAAAGCATAACACATAACGCATAACTCATAATGCACAACGCATAATGAATACAGCAAAACGCATAACGCTTAACGCATAACGCATAACGCATAACGCATAATGCATAACGCATAACGCATAACGCATAACGCATAACGCATAACGCATAACGCATAACGCATAACGCATAACGCATAACGCATAACGCATAACGCATAACGCATAACGCATAACGCATACCGTATAACGCATAGCGCATAACGCATAACGCATAACGCATAACGCATAACGCATAACGCGTAACGCATAACGCATAACGCATAACGGATAAAGCATAATGCATAACGAATAACGCATAACGCATAACGCATAACGCATAACGCATAACGCATAACGCATAACGCATAACCCCTAACGCATAACGCATAACGCATAACGCATAACGCATAACGTGTAACTAATAACGCACAACGCATAAAGCATAACGCATAACGCATAACGCATATCGCATAACGCATAACGCATAACGCATAACGTATAACGCATAACGCATACCGTATAACGCATAACGCATAACGCAAACGTATAACGCACAACGCATAACGCATAACGAACAACGGATAACGCATAACGCATAACACATAACGCATAACACATAATGCACAACGCATTACGAATACAGCAAAACGCATAGCGCTTAACGCATAACGGATCACGCATAACGCATAACGCATAATGCATAACGCATAACGCATAACGCATAATGCATAACGCATAAAGCGTAACGCATAACGCATAACGCATAAAGCATAACACATAACGCATAACTCATAATGCACAACGCATAATGAATACAGCAAAACGCATAACGCTTAACGCATAACGCATAACGCATAACGCATAATGCATAACGCATAACGCATAACGCATAACGCATAACGCATAACGCATAACGTATAACGTATAACGCATACCGCATTACGCATAACTTATAACTCATAACTCATAAGGAGTAACGCATAACGCATAAAGCATAACGCATAACGCATAAAGCATAACGCATAACGCATAACTTATAACTCATTACTCATAACGAATAACGCATAACACATAACTTATAACTCATTACTCATAACTCATAACGCATAACGCATAAAGCATAACGCATAACGCATAACGCATAACGTATAACGTATAACGCATACCGCATTACGCATAACTTATAACTCATAACTCATAAGGAGTAACGCATAACGCATAAAGCATAACGCATAACGCATAAAGCATAACGCATAACGCATAACTTATAACTCATTACTCATAACGAATAACGCATAACACATAACTTATAACTCATTACTCATAACTCATAACGCATAACGCATAAAGCATAACGCATAACGCATAACGGATAAAGCATAATGCATAACGCATAACGCATTACGCATAACTTATAACCCATAACTCATAAGGAGTAACGCAAACGCATAAAGCATAACGCATGACGCATAACGCATAAAGCATAACGCATAACGCATAACGCATAACGCATAACGCATAACGCATAACGCATAACGCATAACGCATAACGCATAACGCATAACGCATAACGCATACCGTATAACGCATAGCGCATAACGCATAACGCATAACGCATAACGCATAACGCATAACACATAACGCATAACACATAATGCACAACGCATTACGAATACAGCAAAACGCATAGCGCTTAACGCATAACGGATCACGCATAACGCATAACGCATAATGCATAACGCATAACGCATAACGCATAATGCATAACGCATAAAGCATAACACATAACGCATAACTCATAATGCACAACGCATAATGAATACAGCAAAACGCATAACGCTTAACGCATAACGCATAACGCATAACGCATAATGCATAACGCATAACGCATAACGCATAACGCATAACGCATAACGCATAACGTATAACGTATAACGCATACCGCATTACGCATAACTTATAACTCATAACTCATAAGGAGTAACGCATAACGCATAAAGCATAACGCATAACGCATAAAGCATAACGCATAACGCATAACTTATAACTCATTACTCATAACGAATAACGCATAACACCTAACTTATAACTCATTACTCATAACTCATAACGCATAACGCATAAAGCATAACGCATAACGCATAACGCATAACGTATAACGTATAACGCATACCGCATTACGCATAACTTATAACTCATAACTCATAAGGAGTAACGCATAACGCATAAAGCATAACGCATAACGCATAAAGCATAACGTATAACGCATAACTTATAACTCATTACTCATAACGAATAACGCATAACACATAACTTATAACTCATTACTCATAACTCATAACGCATAACGCATAAAGCATAACGCATAACGGATAACGCATAACGCATAACGCATAACGTATAACGCATAACGCATACCGTATAACGCATAACGCATAACGCAAACGTATAACGCACAACGCATAACGCATAACGAACAACGGATAACGCATAACGCATAACGCATAACGCATAACGAATACCGCAAAACGTATATCGCCTAACACATAACGGATCACGCATAACGCATAACGCATAACGTATAACGCATAACGCATAACGCATAACACATAACGCAAACACATAATGCAAAACGCATTACGAATACAGCAAAACGCATAGCGCTTAACGCATAACGGATCACGCATAACGCATAACTCATAATGCACAACGCATAATGAATACAGCAAAACGCATAACGCATAACGCATAACGCATAACACATAACGCATAACACATAATGCACAACGCATTACGAATACAGCAAAACGCATAGCGCTTAACGCATAACGGATCACGCATAACGCATAACGCATAATGCATAACGCATAACGCATAACGCATAATGCATAACGCATAAAGCATAACACATAACGCATAACTCATAATGCACAACGCATAATGAATACAGCAAAACGCATAACGCTTAACGCATAACGCATAACGCATAACGCATAATGCATAACGCATAACGCATAACGCATAACGCATAACGCATAACGCATAACGTATAACGTATAACGCATACCGCATTACGCATAACTTATAACTCATAACTCATAAGGAGTAACGCATAACGCATAAAGCATAACGCATAACGCATAAAGCATAACGCATAACGCATAACTTATAACTCATTACTCATAACGAATAACGCATAACACATAACTTATAACTCATTACTCATAACTCATAACGCATAACGCATAACGCATAACGCATAACGCATAACGCATAACGCATAACGTATAACGTATAACGCATACCGCATTACGCATAACTTATAACTCATAACTCATAAGGAGTAACGCATAACGCATAAAGCATAACGCATAACGCATAAAGCATAACGCATAACGCATAACTTATAACTCATTACTCATAACGAATAACGCATAACACATAACTTATAACTCATTACTCATAACTCATAACGCATAACGCATAAAGCATAACGCATAACGCATAACGGATAAAGCATAATGCATAACGCATAACGCATAACGCATTACGCATAACTTATAACCCATAACTCATAAGGAGTAACGCATAACGCATAAAGCATAACGCATGACGCATAACGCATAAAGCATAACGCATAACGCATAACGCATAACGCATAACGCATAACGCATAACGCATAACGCATAACGCATAACGCATAACGCATAACGCATAACGCATACCGTATAACGCATAACGCATAACGCATAACGCATAACGCATAACGCATAACGCATAACGCGTAACGCATAACGCATAACGCATAACGCATAACGCATAAAGCATAATGCATAACGAATAACGCATAACGCATAACGCATAACGCATAACGCATAACGCATAACACATAACGCATAACACATAATGCACAACGCATTACGAATACAGCAAAACGCATAACGCTTAACGCATAACGGATCACGCATAACGCATAACGCATAATGCATAACGCATAACGCATAACGCATAATGCATAACGCATAAAGCGTAACGCATAACGCATAACGCATAAAGCATAACACATAACGCGTAACTCATAATGCACAACGCATAATGAATACAGCAAAACGCATAACGCTTAACGCATAACGCATAACGCATAACGCATAATGCATAACGCATAAAGCATAAAGCATAACTCATAACGCATAACGCATAACGTATAACGCATAACGCATAACGCATTACGCATAACTTATAACTCATAACTCATAAGGAGTAACGCATAACGCATAAAGCATAACGCATAACGCATAACTTATAACTCATTACTCATAACGAATAACGCATAACACATAACTTATAACTCATTACTCATAACTCATAACGCATAACGCATAAAGCATAACGCATAACGGATAAAGCATAATGCATAACGCATAACGCATAAAGCATAACGCATAACGCATAACGCATAACGCATAACGCATAACGCATAACGCATAACGCATAACGCATAACGCATGACGCATGACGCATAACGCATAAAGCATAACGCATAACGCATAACGCATAACGCATAACGCATAACGCATAACGCATAACGCATAACGCATAACGCATAACGCATAACGCATAACGCATAACGCATAACGCATAACGCATACCGTATAACGCATAGCGCATAACGCATAACGCATAACGCATAACGCATAACGCATAACGCGTAACGCATAACGCATAACGCATAACGGATAAAGCATAATGCATAACGAATAACTCATAACGCATAACGCATAACGCATAACGCATAACGCATAACGCATAACCCCTAACGCATAACGCATAACGCATAACGCATAACGCATAACGTGTAACTAATAACGCACAACGCATAAAGCATAACGCATAACGCATAACGCATATCGCATAACGCATAACGCATAACGCATAACGTATAACGCATAACGCATACCGTATAACGCATAACGCATAACGCAAACGTATAACGCACAACGCATAACGCATAACGAACAACGGATAACGCATAACGCATAACACATAACGCATAACGCATAATGCACAACGCATTACGAATACAGCAAAACGCATAACGCTTAACGCATAACGGATCACGCATAACGCATAACGCATAATGCATAACGCATAACGCATAACGCATAATGCATAACGCATAAAGCGTAACGCATAACGCATAACGCATAAAGCATAACACATAACGCATAACTCATAATGCACAACGCATAATGAATACAGCAAAACGCATAACGCTTAACGCATAACGCATAACGCATAACGCATAATGCATAACGCATAACGCATAACGCATAACGCATAACGCATAACGCATAACGCATAACGCATAACGCATAACGCATAACGCATAACGCATAACGCATAACGCATAACGCATACCGTATAACGCATAGCGCATAACGCATAACGCATAACGCATAACGCGTAACGCATAACGCATAACGCATAACGGATAAAGCATAATGCATAACGAATAACGCATAACGCATAACGCATAACGCATAACGCATAACGCATAACGCATAACGCATAACCCCTAACGCATAACGCATAACGCATAACGCATAACGCATAACGTGTAACTAATAACGCACAACGCATAAAGCATAACGCATAACGCATAACGCATATCGCATAACGCATAACGCATAACGCATAACGTATAACGCATAACGCATACCGTATAACGCATAACGCATAACGCAAACGTATAACGCACAACGCATAACGCATAACGAACAACGGATAACGCATAACGCATAACACATAACGCATAACACATAATGCACAACGCATTACGAATACAGCAAAACGCATAGCGCTTAACGCATAACGGATCACGCATAACGCATAACGCATAATGCATAACGCATAACGCATAACGCATAATGCATAACGCATAAAGCGTAACGCATAACGCATAACGCATAAAGCATAACGCATAACGCATAACGCATAACGCATAACGCATAACGCGTAACGCATAACGCATAACGCATAACGCATAACGGATAAAGCATAATGCATAACGAATAACGCATAACGCATAACGCATAACGCATAACGCATAACGCATAACGCATAACGCATAACCCCTAACGCATAACGCATAACGCATAACGTGTAACTAATAACGAACAACGCATAAAGCATAACGCATAACGCATAACGCATATCGCATAACGCATAACGCATAACGCATAACGTATAACGCATAACGCATACCGTATAACGCATAACGCATAACGCAAACGTATAACGCACAACGCATAACGCATAACGAACAACGGATAACGCATAACGCATAACGCATAACGCATAACGAATACCGCAAAACGTATATCGCCTAACACATAACGGATCACGCATAACGCATAACGCATAACGTATAACGCATAACGCATAACGCATAACACATAACGCAAACACATAATGCAAAACGCATTACGAATACAGCAAAACGCATAGCGCTTAACGCATAACGGATCACGCATAACGCATAACGCATAATACATAACGCATAACGCATAACGCATAATGCATAACGCATAAAGCGTAACGCATAACGCATAACGCATAAAGCATAACACATAACGCATAACTCATAATGCACAACGCATAATGAATACAGCAAAACGCATAACGCATAACGCATAACGCATAACACATAACGCATAACACATAATGCACAACGCATTACGAATACAGCAAAACGCATAACGCTTAACGCATAACGGATCACGCATAACGCATAACGCATAATGCATAACGCATAACGCATAACGCATAACGCATAACGCATAAAGCATAACACATAACGCATAACTCATAATGCACAACGCATAATGAATACAGCAAAACGCATAACGCTTAACGCATAACGCATAACGCATAACGCATAATGCATAACGCATAACGCATAACGCATAACGCATAACGCATAACGCATAACGTATAACGTATAACGCATACCGCATTACGCATAACTTATAACTCATAACTCATAAGGAGTAACGCATAACGCATAAAGCATAACGCATAACGCATAAAGCATAACGCATAACGCATAACTTATAACTCATTACTCATAACGAATAACGCATAACACATAACTTATAACTCATTACTCATAACTCATAACGCATAACGCATAACGCATAAAGCATAACGCATAACGCATAACGCATAACGTATAACGTATAACGCATACCGCATTACGCATAACTTATAACTCATAACTCATAAGGAGTAACGCATAACGCATAAAGCATAACGCATAACGCATAAAGCATAACGCATAACGCATAACTTATAACTCATTACTCATAACGAATAACGCATAACACATAACTTATAACGCATAACGCATAACGCATAACGCATAACGCATAACGCATAACGCATAACGCATAACCCCTAACGCATAACGCATAACGCATAACGCATAACGCATAACGTGTAACTAATAACGCACAACGCATAAAGCATAACGCATAACGCATAACGCATATCGCATAACGCATAACGCATAACGCATAACGTATAACGCATAACGCATACCGTATAACGCATAACGCATAACGCAAACGTATAACGCACAACGCATAACGCATAACGAACAACGGATAACGCATAACGCATAACACATAACGCATAACACATAATGCACAACGCATTACGAATACAGCAAAACGCATAGCGCTTAACGCATAACGGATCACGCATAACGCATAACGCATAATGCATAACGCATAACGCATAACGCATAATGCATAACGCATAAAGCGTAACGCATAACGCATAACGCATAAAGCATAACACATAACGCATAACTCATAATGCACAACGCATAATGAATACAGCAAAACGCATAACGCTTAACGCATAACGCATAACGCATAACGCATAATGCATAACGCATAACGCATAACGCATAACGCATAACGCATAACGCATAACGTATAACGTATAACGCATACCGCATTACGCATAACTTATAACTCATAACTCATAAGGAGTAACGCATAACGCATAAAGCATAACGCATAACGCATAAAGCATAACGCATAACGCATAACTTATAACTCATTACTCATAACGAATAACGCATAACACATAACTTATAACTCATTACTCATAACTCATAACGCATAACGCATAAAGCATAACGCATAACGCATAACGCATAACGTATAACGTATAACGCATACCGCATTACGCATAACTTATAACTCATAACTCATAAGGAGTAACGCATAACGCATAAAGCATAACGCATAACGCATAAAGCATAACGCATAACGCATAACTTATAACTCATTACTCATAACGAATAACGCATAACACATAACTTATAACTCATTACTCATAACTCATAACGCATAACGCATAAAGCATAACGCATAACGCATAACGGATAAAGCATAATGCATAACGCATAACGCATTACGCATAACTTATAACCCATAACTCATAAGGAGTAACGCAAACGCATAAAGCATAACGCATGACGCATAACGCATAAAGCATAACGCATAACGCATAACGCATAACGCATAACGCATAACGCATAACGCATAACGCATAACGCATAACGCATAACGCATAACGCATACCGTATAACGCATAGCGCATAACGCATAACGCATAACGCATAACGCATAACGCATAACACATAACGCATAACACATAATGCACAACGCATTACGAATACAGCAAAACGCATAGCGCTTAACGCATAACGGATCACGCATAACGCATAACGCATAATGCATAACGCATAACGCATAACGCATAATGCATAACGCATAAAGCATAACACATAACGCATAACTCATAATGCACAACGCATAATGAATACAGCAAAACGCATAACGCTTAACGCATAACGCATAACGCATAACGCATAATGCATAACGCATAACGCATAACGCATAACGCATAACGCATAACGCATAACGTATAACGTATAACGCATACCGCATTACGCATAACTTATAACTCATAACTCATAAGGAGTAACGCATAACGCATAAAGCATAACGCATAACGCATAACGCATAACGCATAATGCATAACTTATAACTCATTACTCATAACGAATAACGCATAACACATAACTTATAACTCATTACTCATAACTCATAACGCATAACGCATAAAGCATAACGCATAACGCATAACGCATAACGTATAACGCATAACGCATACCGCATTACGCATAACTTATAACTCATAACTCATAAGGAGTAACGCATAACGCATAAAGCATAACGCATAACGCATAAAGCATAACGTATAACGCATAACTTATAACTCATTACTCATAACGAATAACGCATAACACATAACTTATAACTCATTACTCATAACTCATAACGCATAACGCATAAAGCATAACGCATAACGCATAACGGATAAAGCATAATGCATAACGCATAACGCATAACGCATTACGCATAACTTATAACCCATAACTCATAAGGAGTAACGCATAACGCATAAAGCATAACGCATGACGCATAACGCATAAAGCATATCGCATAACGCATAACGCATAACGCATAACGCATAACGCATAACGCATAACGCATAACGCATAACGCATAACGCATAACGCATAACGCATAACGCATACCGTATAACGCATAGCGCATAACGCATAACGCATAACGCATAACGCATAACGCATAACGCGTAACGCATAACGCATAACGCATAACGCATAACGGATAAAGCATAATGCATAACGAATAACGCATAACGCATAACGCATAACGCATAACGCATAACGCATAACGCATAACGCATAACCCCTAACGCATAACGCATAACGCATAACGTGTAACTAATAACGAACAACGCATAAAGCATAACGCATAACGCATAACGCATATCGCATAACGCATAACGCATAACGCATAACGTATAACGCATAACGCATACCGTATAACGCATAACGCATAACGCAAACGTATAACGCATAACGCATAACGCATAACGAACAACGGATAACGCATAACGCATAACGCATAACGCATAACGAATACCGCAAAACGTATATCGCCTAACACATAACGGATCACGCATAACGCATAACGCATAACGTATAACGCATAACGCATAACGCATAACACATAACGCAAACACATAATGCAAAACGCATTACGAATACAGCAAAACGCATAGCGCTTAACGCATAACGGATCACGCATAACGCATAACGCATAATACATAACGCATAACGCATAACGCATAATGCATAACGCATAAAGCGTAACGCATAACGCATAACGCATAAAGCATAACACATAACGCATAACTCATAATGCACAACGCATAATGAATACAGCAAAACGCATAACGCATAACGCATAACGCATAACACATAACGCATAACACATAATGCACAACGCATTACGAATACAGCAAAACGCATAACGCATAACGCATAACGGATCACGCATAACGCATAACGCATAATGCATAACGCATAACGCATAACGCATAATGCATAACGCATAAAGCATAACACATAACGCATAACTCATAATGCACAACGCATAATGAATACAGCAAAACGCATAACGCTTAACGCATAACGCATAACGCATAACGCATAATGCATAACGCATAACGCATAACGCATAACGCATAACGCATAACGCATAACGTATAACGTATAACGCATACCGCATTACGCATAACTTATAACTCATAACTCATAAGGAGTAACGCATAACGCATAAAGCATAACGCATAACGCATAAAGCATAACGCATAACGCATAACTTATAACTCATTACTCATAACGAATAACGCATAACGCATAACTTATAACTCATTACTCATAACTCATAACGCATAACGCATAACGCATAAAGCATAACGCATAACGCATAACGCATAACGTATAACGTATAACGCATACCGCATTACGCATAACTTATAACTCATAACTCATAAGGAGTAACGCATAACGCATAAAGCATAACGCATAACGCATAAAGCATAACGCATAACGCATAACTTATAACTCATTACTCATAACGAATAACGCATAACACATAACTTATAACTCATTACTCATAACTCATAACGCATAACGCATAAAGCATAACGCATAACGCATAACGGATAAAGCATAATGCATAACGCATAACGCATAACGCATTACGCATAACTTATAACCCATAACTCATAAGGAGTAACGCATAACGCATAAAGCATAACGCATGACGCATAACGCATAAAGCATAACGCATAACGCATAACGCATAACGCATAACGCATAACGCATAACGCATAACGCATAACGCATAACGCATAACGCATAACGCATAACGCATAACGCATACCGTATAACGCATAGCGCATAACGCATAACGCATAACGCATAACGCATAACGCATAACGCGTAACGCATAACGCATAACGCATAACGCATAACGGATAAAGCATAATGCATAACGAATAACGCATAACGCATAACGCATAACGCATAACGCATAACACATAACGCATAACACATAATGCACAACGCATTACGAATACAGCAAAACGCATAACGCTTAACGCATAACGGATCACGCATAACGCATAACGCATAATGCATAACGCATAACGCATAACGCATAATGCATAACGCATAAAGCGTAACGCATAACGCATAACGCATAAAGCATAACACATAACGCGTAACTCATAATGCACAACGCATAATGAATACAGCAAAACGCATAACGCTTAACGCATAACGCATAACGCATAACGCATAATGCATAACGCATAAAGCATAAAGCATAACGCATAACGCATAACGCATAACGTATAACGTATAACGCATACCGCATTACGCATAACTTATAACTCATAACTCATAAGGAGTAACGCATAACGCATAAAGCATAACGCATAACGCATAACTTATAACTCATTACTCATAACGAATAACGCATAACGCATAACTTATAACTCATTACTCATAACTCATAACGCATAACGCATAAAGCATAACGCATAACGGATAAAGCATAATGCATAACGCATAACGCATAAAGCATAACGCATAACGCATAACGCATAACGCATAACGCATAACGCATAACGCATAACGCATAACGCATAACGCATGACGCATGACGCATAACGCATAAAGCATAACGCATAACGCATAACGCATAACGCATAACGCATAACGCATAACGCATAACGCATAACGCATAACGCATAACGCATAACGCATAACGCATAACGCATAACGCATAACGCATACCGTATAACGCATAGCGCATAACGCATAACGCATAACGCATAACGCATAACGCATAACGCGTAACGCATAACGCATAACGCATAACGGATAAAGCATAATGCATAACGAATAACGCATAACGCATAACGCATAACGCATAACGCATAACGCATAACGCATAACCCCTAACGCATAACGCATAACGCATAACGCATAACGCATAACGTGTAACTAATAACGCACAACGCATAAAGCATAACGCATAACGCATAACGCATATCGCATAACGCATAACGCATAACGCATAACGTATAACGCATAACGCATACCGTATAACGCATAACGCATAACGCAAACGTATAACGCACAACGCATAACGCATAACGAACAACGGATAACGCATAACGCATAACACATAACGCATAACACATAATGCACAACGCATTACGAATACAGCAAAACGCATAACGCTTAACGCATAACGGATCACGCATAACGCATAACGCATAATGCATAACGCATAACGCATAACGCATAATGCATAACGCATAAAGCGTAACGCATAACGCATAACGCATAAAGCATAACACATAACGCATAACTCATAATGCACAACGCATAATGAATACAGCAAAACGCATAACGCTTAACGCATAACGCATAACGCATAACGCATAATGCATAACGCATAACGCATAACGCATAACGCATAACGCATAACGCATAACGCATAACGCATAACGCATAACGCATAACGCATAACGCATAACGCATAACGCATAACGCATAACGCATACCGTATAACGCATAGCGCATAACGCATAACGCATAACGCATAACGCATAACGCATAACGCATAACGCATAACGCATAACGCATAACGCATAAAGCATAATGCATAACGAATAACGCATAACGCATAACGCATAACGCATAACGCATAACGCATAACGCATAACGCATAACCCCTAACGCATAACGCATAACGCATAACGCATAACGCATAACGTGTAACTAATAACGCACAACGCATAAAGCATAACGCATAACGCATAACGCATATCGCATAACGCATAACGCATAACGCATAACGTATAACGCATAACGCATACCGTATAACGCATAACGCATAACGCAAACGTATAACGCACAACGCATAACGCATAACGAACAACGGATAACGCATAACGCATAACACATAACGCATAACACATAATGCACAACGCATTACGAATACAGCAAAACGCATAACGCTTAACGC
The DNA here is from genome assembly GCA_916610235.2 of Lasioglossum morio. Lineage (NCBI taxonomy): Eukaryota > Metazoa > Arthropoda > Insecta > Hymenoptera > Halictidae > Lasioglossum > Lasioglossum morio. The sequence continues at coordinate 5,215,040 of CAKAJA020000289.1, forward strand.
ATAACGGATCACGCATAACGCATAACGCATAATGCATAACGCATAACGCATAACGCATAATGCATAACGCATAAAGCGTAACGCATAACGCATAACGCATAAAGCATAACACATAACGCATAACTCATAATGCACAACGCATAATGAATACAGCAAAACGCATAACGCTTAACGCATAACGCATAACGCATAACGCATAATGCATAACGCATAACGCATAACGCATAACGCATAACGCATAACGCATAACGTATAACGTATAACGCATACCGCATTACGCATAACTTATAACTCATAACTCATAAGGAGTAACGCATAACGCATAAAGCATAACGCATAACGCATAAAGCATAACGCATAACGCATAACTTATAACTCATTACTCATAACGAATAACGCATAACACATAACTTATAACTCATTACTCATAACTCATAACGCATAACGCATAAAGCATAACGCATAACGCATAACGCATAACGTATAACGTATAACGCATACCGCATTACGCATAACTTATAACTCATAACTCATAAGGAGTAACGCATAACGCATAAAGCATAACGCATAACGCATAAAGCATAACGCATAACGCATAACTTATAACTCATTACTCATAACGAATAACGCATAACACATAACTTATAACTCATTACTCATAACTCATAACGCATAACGCATAAAGCATAACGCATAACGCATAACGGATAAAGCATAATGCATAACGCATAACGCATTACGCATAACTTATAACCCATAACTCATAAGGAGTAACGCAAACGCATAAAGCATAACGCATGACGCATAACGCATAAAGCATAACGCATAACGCATAACGCATAACGCATAACGCATAACGCATAACGCATAACGCATAACGCATAACGCATAACGCATAACGCATAACGCATAACGCATACCGTATAACGCATAACGCATAACGCATAACGCATAACGCATAACGCATAACGCATAACACATAACGCATAACACATAATGCACAACGCATTACGAATACAGCAAAACGCATAGCGCTTAACGCATAACGGATCACGCATAACGCATAACGCATAATGCATAACGCATAACGCATAACGCATAATGCATAACGCATAAAGCATAACACATAACGCATAACTCATAATGCACAACGCATAATGAATACAGCAAAACGCATAACGCTTAACGCATAACGCATAACGCATAACGCATAATGCATAACGCATAACGCATAACGCATAACGCATAACGCATAACGCATAACGTATAACGTATAACGCATACCGCATTACGCATAACTTATAACTCATAACTCATAAGGAGTAACGCATAACGCATAAAGCATAACGCATAACGCATAAAGCATAACGCATAACGCATAACTTATAACTCATTACTCATAACGCATAACGCATAACACATAACTTATAACTCATTACTCATAACTCATAACGCATAACGCATAAAGCATAACGCATAACGCATAACGCATAACGTATAACGTATAACGCATACCGCATTACGCATAACTTATAACTCATAACTCATAAGGAGTAACGCATAACGCATAAAGCATAACGCATAACGCATAAAGCATAACGTATAACGCATAACTTATAACTCATTACTCATAACGAATAACGCATAACACATAACTTATAACTCATTACTCATAACTCATAACGCATAACGCATAAAGCATAACGCATAACGCATAACGGATAAAGCATAATGCATAACGCATAACGCATAACGCATTACGCATAACTTATAACCCATAACTCATAAGGAGTAACGCATAACGCATAAAGCATAACGCATGACGCATAACGCATAAAGCATATCGCATAACGCATAACGCATAACGCATAACGCATAACGCATAACGCATAACGCATAACGCATAACGCATAACGCATAACGCATAACGCATAACGCATACCGTATAACGCATAGCGCATAACGCATAACGCATAACGCATAACGCATAACGCATAACGCGTAACGCATAACGCATAACGCATAACGCATAACGGATAAAGCATAATGCATAACGAATAACGCATAACGCATAACGCATAACGCATAACGCATAACGCATAACGCATAACGCATAACCCCTAACGCATAACGCATAACGCATAACGTGTAACTAATAACGAACAACGCATAACGCATAACGCATAACGCATAACGCATAACGCATAACGCATAACGCATAACGCATAACGTATAACGCATAACGCATACCGTATAACGCATAACGCATAACGCAAACGTATAACGCACAACGCATAACGCATAACGAACAACGGATAACGCATAACGCATAACGCATAACGCATAACGAATACCGCAAAACGTATATCGCCTAACACATAACGGATCACGCATAACGCATAACGCATAACGTATAACGCATAACGCATAACGCATAACACATAACGCAAACACATAATGCAAAACGCATTACGAATACAGCAAAACGCATAGCGCTTAACGCATAACGGATCACGCATAACGCATAACGCATAATACATAACGCATAACGCATAACGCATAATGCATAACGCATAAAGCGTAACGCATAACGCATAACGCATAAAGCATAACACATAACGCATAACTCATAATGCACAACGCATAATGAATACAGCAAAACGCATAACGCTTAACGCATAACGCATAACGCATAATGCATAACGCATAACGCATAACGCATAACGCATAACGCATAGCGCATAACGTATAACGTATAACGCATACCGCATTACGCATAACTTATAACTCATAACTCATAAGGAGTAACGCATAACGCATAAAGCATAACGCATAACGCATAAAGCATAACGCATAACGCATAACTTATAACTCATTACTCATAACGAATAACGCATAACACATAACTTATAACTCATTACTCATAACTCATAACGCATAACGCATAAAGCATAAAGCATAACGCATAACGCATAACGGATAAAGCATAATGCATAACGCATAACGCATAACGCATTACGCATAACTTATAACCCATAACTCATAAGGAGTAACGCATAACGCATAAAGCATAACGCATGACGCATAACACATAAAGCATAACGCATAACGCATAACGCATAACGCATAACGCATAACGCATAACGCATAACGCATAACGCATAACGCATAACGCATACCGTATAACGCATAGCGCATAACGCATAACGCATAACGCATAACGCATAACGCATAACGCATAACGCATAACGCATAACGCATAACGCATAACGCATAACGCATAAAGCATAACGCATAACGCATAACGGATAAAGCATAATGCATAACGAATAACGCATAACGCATAAGGCATAACGCATAACGCATAACGCATTACGCATAACTTATAACTCATAACTCATAACGAATAACGCATAACGCAAAATGCATAACGCATGTCGGATCACGCATAACGCATAACGCATAAAGCATAAATCATAACGCATAACGCATAACGTTAACGCATTACCCATAACGCATAAGGCTTGATGCATGACGCATATCGCATATCGCATAAGGCTTGATGCATGACGCATATCGCATAACGCATAACGCATAACGCATAACGCATAACGCATAACGCATAACGCATAACGCATAACGCATAACGCATAACGCATAACGCTTAACGCATAACTTATATCGCATAACGCATAAATCATAACCCATAACGCACAACGCATAACGCATAATGCACAACGCATAACGAATACCGCAAAACGCATAACGCATAACGCATAACGCATAACGCATAACGCATAACTCATAACGCATAACTCATAACGCATAACGCATAACGCATAACGCATAAAGCATAAAGCATAAATCATAACGCATAACGAATACCGCAAAACGTATATCGCCTAACACATAACGGATCACGCATAACGCATAACGCATAACGTATAACGCATAACGCATAACGCATAACACATAACGCATAACGCATAATGCTCAACGCATAACGAATAACGCATAACGCATAACGCATAACGCATAACGCATAACGCATAACGCATAAAGCATAACGCATAACGCATAACGGATAAAGCATAATGCATAACGAATAACGCATAACGCATAACGCATAAGGCATAACGCATAACGCATAACGCATTACGCATAACTTATAACTCATAACTCATAACGCATAACGCATAACGCATAACGCATAACGCATAACGCATAACGCATAACGCATAACGCTTAACGCATAACTTATATCGCATAACGCATAAATCATAACCCATAACGCACAACGCATAACGCATAATGCACAACGCATAAGGAATACCGCAAAACGCATAACGCATAACGCATAACGCATAACGCATAACGCATAACTCATAACGCATAACTCATAACGCATAACGCATAACGCATAACGCATAACGCATAAAGCATAAAGCATAAATCATAACGCATAACGAATACCGCAAAACGTATATCGCCTAACACATAACGGATCACGCATAACGCATAACGCATAACGTATAACGCATAACGCATAACGCATAACACATAACGCATAACGCATAATGCTCAACGCATAACGAATACAGCAAAACGCATAACGCTTAACGCATAACGCATAACGCAAACGCATAACGCATAACGCATACCGTATAACGCATAACGCATAACGCATAACGCAAACGTATAACGCACAACGCATAACGCATAACGCATAACGCATAACGCATAACGCATAACGCATAACATATAACGCATAACGCATAACGCATAACGCATAATGCATAACGCATAACGTATAACTCATAACGCATAACGCATAAAGCATAACGCATAACGCATAACGCATAACGCATAACGCATAACGCATAACGCATAACGCATAACGCATAACGCATAACGCATAACGCATAACGCATAACGCATAACGCATTACGCATAACTTATAACTCATAACTCATAAGGAGTAACGCATAACGCATAAAGCATAACGCATAACGCATAACGCATAACGCATAACGCATAACGCATAACGCATAATGCATAAAGCATAACGCATAACGCATAACTTATAACTCATTACTCATAACGAATAACGCATAACGCATAACGCATAACGCATAACGCAAAATGCATAACGCATGTCGGATCACGCATAACGCATAACGCATAAAGCATAAATCATAACGCATAACGCATAACGTTAACGCATTACCCATAACGCATAAGGCTTGATGCATGACGCATATCGCATATCGCATAAGGCTTGATGCATGACGCATATCGCATAACGCATAACGCATAACGCATAACGCATAACGCATAACGCATAACGCATAACGCATAACGCATAACGCATAACGCATAACGCTTAACGCATAACTTATATCGCATAACGCATAAATCATAACCCATAACGCACAACGCATAACGCATAATGCACAACGCATAACGAATACCGCAAAACGCATAACGCATAACGCATAACGCATAACGCATAACGCATAACTCATAACGCATAACTCATAACGCATAACGCATAACGCATAACGCATAAAGCATAAAGCATAAATCATAACGCATAACGAATACCGCAAAACGTATATCGCCTAACACATAACGGATCACGCATAACGCATAACGCATAACGTATAACGCATAACGCATAACGCATAACACATAACGCATAACGCATAATGCTCAACGCATAACGAATAACGCATAACGCATAACGCATAACGCATAACGCATAACGCATAACGCATAAAGCATAACGCATAACGCATAACGGATAAAGCATAATGCATAACGAATAACGCATAACGCATAACGCATAAGGCATAACGCATAACGCATAACGCATTACGCATAACTTATAACTCATAACTCATAACGCATAACGCATAACGCATAACGCATAACGCATAACGCATAACGCATAACGCATAACGCTTAACGCATAACTTATATCGCATAACGCATAAATCATAACCCATAACGCACAACGCATAACGCATAATGCACAACGCATAAGGAATACCGCAAAACGCATAACGCATAACGCATAACGCATAACGCATAACGCATAACTCATAACGCATAACTCATAACGCATAACGCATAACGCATAACGCATAACGCATAAAGCATAAAGCATAAATCATAACGCATAACGAATACCGCAAAACGTATATCGCCTAACACATAACGGATCACGCATAACGCATAACGCATAACGTATAACGCATAACGCATAACGCATAACACATAACGCATAACGCATAATGCTCAACGCATAACGAATACAGCAAAACGCATAACGCTTAACGCATAACGCATAACGCAAACGCATAACGCATAACGCATACCGTATAACGCATAACGCATAACGCATAACGCAAACGTATAACGCACAACGCATAACGCATAACGCATAACGCATAACGCATAACGCATAACGCATAACATATAACGCATAACGCATAACGCATAACGCATAATGCATAACGCATAACGTATAACTCATAACGCATAACGCATAAAGCATAACGCATAACGCATAACGCATAACGCATAACGCATAACGCATAACGCATAACGCATAACGCATAACGCATAACGCATAACGCATAACGCATAACGCATAACGCATTACGCATAACTTATAACTCATAACTCATAAGGAGTAACGCATAACGCATAAAGCATAACGCATAACGCATAACGCATAACGCATAACGCATAACGCATAACGCATAATGCATAAAGCATAACGCATAACGCATAACTTATAACTCATTACTCATAACGAATAACGCATAACGCATAACGCATAACGCATAACGCCTAATGCATAACGCATAACGCATAACGCATAACGCATAACGCATAACGCATAACGCATAACGCATAACGCATAACGCATAACGCATATCGCATAACGCATAACGCATAACGCATAACGCATAACGCATAACGCATAAAGGATAACGCATAACGCATAACGCAAACGTATAACGCACAACGCATAACGCATAACTTATAACTCATTACTCATAACGAATAACGCATAACGCATAACGCATAACGCATAACGCATAATGCATAACGCATAACGCATAACGCATAACGCATAACGCATAACGCATATCGCATAACGCATAACGCATAATGCATAACGCATAAAGCATAACGCATAACGCATAACGCATAACCCCTAACGCATAACGCATAACGTATAACTCATAACGCATAACGCATAACGCATAACGCATAACGCCTAACGCATAACGCATAACGCATAACCCCTAACGCATAACGCATAACGCATAACGTGTAACTAATAACGCACAACGCATAAAGCATAACGCCTAACGCATAACGCATATCGCATAACGCATAACGCATAACGTATAACGCATAACGCATACCGTATAACGCATAACGCATAACGCAAACGTATAACGCACAACGCATAACGCATAACGAACAACGGATAACGCATAACGCATAACGCATAACACATAATGCACAACGCATTACGAATACAGCAAAACGCATAACGCTTAACGCATAACGGATCACGCATAACGCATAACGCATAATGCATAACGCATAACGCATAACGCATAATGCATAACGCATAAAGCGTAACGCATAACGCATAACGCATAAAGCATAACACATAACGCATAACTCATAATGCACAACGCATAATGAATACAGCAAAACGCATAACGCTTAACGCATAACGCATAACGCATAACGCATAATGCATAACGCATAACGCATAACGTATAACGCATAACGCATAACGCATAACGCATAACGTATAACGTATAACGCATACCGCATTACGCATAACTTATAACCCATAACGCATAACGCATAACGCATAACGCATAAAGCATAACGCATAACGCATAACGGATAAAGCATAATGCATAACGAATAACGCATAACGCATAACGCATAACGCATAACGCATTACGCATAACTTATAACTCATAACTCATAACGAATAACGCATAACGCAAAATGCATAACGCATGTCGGATCACGCATAACGCATAACGCATAAAGCATAAATCATAACGCATAACGCATAACGTTAACGCATATCCCGTAACGCATAAGGCTTGATGCATGACGCATATCGCATATCGCATAAGGCTTGATGCATGACGCATATCGCATAACGCATAACGCATAACGCATAACGCATAACGCATAACGCATAACGCATAACGCATAACGCATAACGCATAACGCATAACGCATAACGCATAACGCTTAACGCATAACTTATATCGCATAACGCATAAATCATAACCCATAACGCACAACGCATAACGCATAATGCACAACGCATAACGAATACCGCAAAACGCATAACGCATAACGCATAACGCATAACGCATAACGCATAACTCATAACGCATAACTCATAACGCATAACGCATAACGCATAACGCATAAAGCATAAAGCATAAATCATAACGCATAACGAATACCGCAAAACGTATATCGCCTAACACATAACGGATCACGCATAACGCATAACGCATAACGTATAACGCATAACGCATAACGCATAACAAATAACGCATAACGCATAATGCTCAACGCATAACGAATACAGCAAAACGCATAACGCTTAACTCATAACGCATCACGCATAACGCATAACGCATAATGCATAACGCATAACGCATAACGCATAATGCATAACGCATAAAGCGTAACGCATAACGCATAACGCATAACGCATAACGCATAACGCATAAAGCATAACGCATAACGCATAACACATTACGCATAACTTATAACTCATAACTCATAAGGAGTAACGCATAACGCATAACGCATAACGCAAACGCATAACGCATAACGCATACCGTATAACGCATAACGCATAACGCATAACGCAAACGTATAACGCACAACGCATAACGCATAACGCATAACGCATAACGCATAACATATAACGCATAACGCATAACGCATAACGCATAACACATAATGCATAACGCATAACGTATAACTCATAACGCATAACGCATAAAGCATAACGCATAACGCATAACGCATAACGCATAACGCATAACGCATAACGCATAACGCATAACGCATTACGCATAACTTATAACTCATAACTCATAAGGAGTAACGCATAACGCATAAAGCATAACGCATAACGCATAACACATAACGCATAACGCATAACGCATAACGCATAACGCACAACGCATAACGCATAACGAACAACGGATAACGCATAACGCATAACGCATAACGCATAACGAATACCGCAAAACGTATATCGCCTAACACATAACGGATCACGCATAACGCATAACGCATAACGTATAACGCATAACGCATAACGCATAACGCATAACGCATAACGCATAACGCATAACGCATAAAGGATAACGCATAACGCATAACGCAAACGTATAACGCACAACGCATAACGCATAACTTATAACTCATTACTCATAACGAATAACGCATAACGCATAACGCATAACGCATAACGCATAATGCATAACGCATAACGCATAACGCATAACGCATAACGCATAACGCATATCGCATAACGCATAACGCATAATGCATAACGCATAAAGCATAACGCATAACGCATAACGCATAACCCCTAACGCATAACGCATAACGTATAACTCATAACGCATAACGCATAACGCATAACGCATAACGCCTAACGCATAACGCATAACGCATAACCCCTAACGCATAACGCATAACGCATAACGTGTAACTAATAACGCACAACGCATAAAGCATAACGCCTAACGCATAACGCATATCGCATAACGCATAACGCATAACGTATAACGCATAACGCATACCGTATAACGCATAACGCATAACGCAAACGTATAACGCACAACGCATAACGCATAACGAACAACGGATAACGCATAACGCATAACGCATAACACATAATGCACAACGCATTACGAATACAGCAAAACGCATAACGCTTAACGCATAACGGATCACGCATAACGCATAACGCATAATGCATAACGCATAACGCATAACGCATAACGCATAATGCATAACGCATAAAGCGTAACGCATAACGCATAACGCATAAAGCATAACACATAACGCATAACTCATAATGCACAACGCATAATGAATACAGCAAAACGCATAACGCTTAACGCATAACGCATAACGCATAACGCATAATGCATAACGCATAACGCATAACGTATAACGCATAACGCATAACGCATAACGCATAACGTATAACGTATAACGCATAACGCATTACGCATAACTTATAACCCATAACGCATAACGCATAACGCATAACGCATAAAGCATAACGCATAACGCATAACGGATAAAGCATAATGCATAACGAATAACGCATAACGCATAACGCATAACGCATAACGCATTACGCATAACTTATAACTCATAACTCATAACGAATAACGCATAACGCAAAATGCATAACGCATGTCGGATCACGCATAACGCATAACGCATAAAGCATAAATCATAACGCATAACGCATAACGTTAACGCATATCCCGTAACGCATAAGGCTTGATGCATGACGCATATCGCATATCGCATAAGGCTTGATGCATGACGCATATCGCATAACGCATAACGCATAACGCATAACGCATAACGCATAACGCATAACGCATAACGCATAACGCATAAATCATAACCCATAACGCACAACGCATAACGCATAATGCACAACGCATAACGAATACCGCAAAACGCATAACGCATAACGCATAACGCATAACGCATAACGCATAACTCATAACGCATAACTCATAACGCATAACGCATAACGCATAACGCATAAAGCATAAAGCATAAATCATAACGCATAACGAATACCGCAAAACGTATATCGCCTAACACATAACGGATCACGCATAACGCATAACGCATAACGTATAACGCATAACGCATAACGCATAACAAATAACGCATAACGCATAATGCTCAACGCATAACGAATACAGCAAAACGCATAACGCTTAACGCATAACGCATCACGCATAACGCATAACGCATAATGCATAACGCATAACGCATAACGCATAATGCATAACGCATAAAGCGTAACGCATAACGCATAACGCATAACGCATAACGCATAACGCATAAAGCATAACGCATAACGCATAACGCATAACACATTACGCATAACTTATAACTCATAACTCATAAGGAGTAACGCATAACGCATAACGCATAACGCAAACGCATAACGCATAACGCATACCGTATAACGCATAACGCATAACGCATAACGCAAACGTATAACGCACAACGCATAACGCATAACGCATAACGCATAACGCATAACATATAACGCATACGGCATAACGCATAACGCATAACGCATAATGCATAACGCATAACGTATAACTCATAACGCATAACGCATAAAGCATAACGCATAACGCATAACGCATAACGCATACGGCATAACGCATAACGCATAACGCATTACGCATAACTTATAACTCATAACTCATAAGGAGTAACGCATAACGCATAAAGCATAACGCATAACGCATAACGCATAACGCATAACGCATAACGCATAACGCATAATGCATAAAGCATAACGCATAACGCATAACTTATAACTCATTACTCATAACGAATAACGCATAACGCATAACGCATAACGCATAACGCATAATGCATAACGCATAACGCATAACGCATAACGCATAACGCATAACGCATAACGCATAACGCATAACGCATAACGCATAACGCATATCGCATAACGCATAACGCATAACGCATAACGCATAACGCATAACGCATAACGCATAAAGGATAACGCATAACGCATAACGCAAACGTATAACGCACAACGTATAACGCATAACTTATAACTCATTACTCATAACGAATAACGCATAACGCATAACGCATAACGCATAACGCATATCGCATAACGCATAACGCATAATGCATAACGCATAAAGCATAACGCATAACGCATAACGCATAACCCCTAACGCATAACGCATAACGTATAACTCATAACGCATAACGCATAACGCATAACGCCTAACGCATAACGCATAACGCATAACCCCTAACGCATAACGCATAACGCATAACGCATAACGTGTAACTAATAACGCACAACGCATAAAGCATAACGCATAACACATAACGCATATCGCATAACGCATAACGCATAACGTATAACGCATAACGCATACCGTATAACGCATAACGCATAACGCATAACGTATAACGCATAACGCATACCGTATAACGCATAACGCATAACGCAAACGTATAACGCACAACGCATAACGCATAATGAACAACGGATAACGCATAACGCATAACGCATAACGCATAACGAATACCGCAAAACGTATATCGCCTAACACATAACGAATAACGCATAACGCATAACGCATAACGCATAACGCATAACGCATAACGCATAACGCATAACGCATAACGCATAACGCATAACGCATAACGCATAACGCATAACGCATAACGCATAACGCATAACGCATAACGCATAACGCATAACGCATAACGCATAACGCATAACGCATAACGCATAAAGCATAACGCATAACGCATAACGCATTACGCATAACTTATAACTCATTACTCATAACGAATAACGCATAACGCATAACGCATAACGCATAACGCATAACGCATAACGCATAACGCATAACGCATAACGCATAACGCATAACGCATAACGCATAACGCATAACGCATAACGCATAACGCATATCGCATAACGCATAACGCATAACGCATAACGCATAACGCATAACGCATAACGCATAACGCATAACGCATAACGCATAACGCATAACGCATAACGCATAACGCATAACGCATAACGCATAAAGCATAACGCATAACGCATAACGCATTACGCATAACTTATAACTCATTACTCATAACGAATAACGCATAACGCATAACGCATAACGCATAACGCATAATGCATAACGCATAACGCATAACGCATAACGCATAACGCATAACGCATAACGCATAACGCATAACGCATTACGCATAACTTATAACTCATAACTCATAACGAATAACGCATAACGCAAAATGCATAACGCATGTCGGATCACGCATAACGCATAACGCATAAAGCATAAATCATAACGCATAACGCATAACGTTAACGCATATCCCGTAACGCATAAGGCTTGATGCATGACGCATATCGCATATCGCATAAGGCTTGATGCATGACGCATATCGCATAACGCATAACGCATAACGCATAACGCATAACGCATAACGCATAACGCATAACGCATAACGCATAAATCATAACCCATAACGCACAACGCATAACGCATAATGCACAACGCATAACGAATACCGCAAAACGCATAACGCATAACGCATAACGCATAACGCATAACGCATAACTCATAACGCATAACTCATAACGCATAACGCATAACGCATAACGCATAAAGCATAAAGCATAAATCATAACGCATAACGAATACCGCAAAACGTATATCGCCTAACACATAACGGATCACGCATAACGCATAACGCATAACGTATAACGCATAACGCATAACGCATAACAAATAACGCATAACGCATAATGCTCAACGCATAACGAATACAGCAAAACGCATAACGCTTAACGCATAACGCATCACGCATAACGCATAACGCATAATGCATAACGCATAACGCATAACGCATAATGCATAACGCATAAAGCGTAACGCATAACGCATAACGCATAACGCATAACGCATAACGCATAAAGCATAACGCATAACGCATAACGCATAACACATTACGCATAACTTATAACTCATAACTCATAAGGAGTAACGCATAACGCATAACGCATAACGCAAACGCATAACGCATAACGCATACCGTATAACGCATAACGCATAACGCATAACGCAAACGTATAACGCACAACGCATAACGCATAACGCATAACGCATAACGCATAACATATAACGCATACGGCATAACGCATAACGCATAACGCATAATGCATAACGCATAACGTATAACTCATAACGCATAACGCATAAAGCATAACGCATAACGCATAACGCATAACGCATACGGCATAACGCATAACGCATAACGCATTACGCATAACTTATAACTCATAACTCATAAGGAGTAACGCATAACGCATAAAGCATAACGCATAACGCATAACGCATAACGCATAACGCATAACGCATAACGCATAATGCATAAAGCATAACGCATAACGCATAACTTATAACTCATTACTCATAACGAATAACGCATAACGCATAACGCATAACGCATAACGCATAAAGCATAACTCATAACGCATAACGCATAACGCATAACGCATAACGCATAACGCATAACGCATAACGCATAACGCATAACGCATATCGCATAACGCATAACGCATAACGCATAACGCATAACGCATAACGCATAACGCATAAAGGATAACGCATAACGCATAACGCAAACGTATAACGCACAACGTATAACGCATAACTTATAACTCATTACTCATAACGAATAACGCATAACGCATAACGCATAACGCATAACGCATATCGCATAACGCATAACGCATAATGCATAACGCATAAAGCATAACGCATAACGCATAACGCATAACCCCTAACGCATAACGCATAACGTATAACTCATAACGCATAACGCATAACGCATAACGCCTAACGCATAACGCATAACGCATAACCCCTAACGCATAACGCATAACGCATAACGCATAACGTGTAACTAATAACGCACAACGCATAAAGCATAACGCATAACACATAACGCATATCGCATAACGCATAACGCATAACGTATAACGCATAACGCATACCGTATAACGCATAACGCATAACGCATAACGTATAACGCATAACGCATACCGTATAACGCATAACGCATAACGCAAACGTATAACGCACAACGCATAACGCATAATGAACAACGGATAACGCATAACGCATAACGCATAACGCATAACGAATACCGCAAAACGTATATCGCCTAACACATAACGAATAACGCATAACGCATAACGCATAACGCATAACGCATAACGCATAACGCATAACGCATAACGCATAACGCATAACGCATAACGCATAACGCATAACGCATAACGCATAACGCATAACGCATAACGCATAACGCATAACGCATAACGCATAACGCATAACGCATAACGCATAACGCATAAAGCATAACGCATAACGCATAACGCATTACGCATAACTTATAACTCATTACTCATAACGAATAACGCATAACGCATAACGCATAACGCATAACGCATAATGCATAACGCATAACGCATAACGCATAACGCATAACGCATAACGCATAACGCATAACGCATAACGCATAACGCATAACGCATATCGCATAACGCATAACGCATAACGCATAACGCATAACGCATAACGCATAAAGGATAACGCATAACGCATAACGCAAACGTATAACGCACAACGTATAACGCATAACTTATAACTCATTACTCATAACGAATAACGCATAACGCATAACGCATAACGCATAACGCATAATGCATAACGCATAACGCATAACGCATAACGCATACCGCATAACGCATATCGCATAACGCATAACGCATAATGCATAACGCATAAAGCATAACGCATAACGCATAACGCATAACCCCTAACGCATAACGCATAACGTATAACTCATAACGCATAACGCATAACGCATAACGCCTAACGCATAACGCATAACGCATAACCCCTAACGCATAACGCATAACGCATAACGCATAACGTGTAACTAATAACGCACAACGCATAAAGCATAACGCATAACACATAACGCATATCGCATAACGCATAACGCATAACGTATAACGCATAACGCATACCGTATAACGCATAACGCATAACGCATAACGCATAACGCATAACGCATAACGCATAACGCATAATGCATAACGCATAACGCATAACGCATAACGCATAACGCATAACGCATATCGCATAACGCATAACGCATAATGCATAACGCATAAAGCATAACGCATAACGCATAACGCATAACCCCTAACGCATAACGCATAACGTATAACTCATAACGCATAACGCATAACGCATAACGCCTAACGCATAACGCATAACGCATAACCCCTAACGCATAACGCATAACGCATAACGCATAACGTGTAACTAATAACGCACAACGCATAAAGCATAACGCATAACACATAACGCATATCGCATAACGCATAACGCATAACGTATAACGCATAACGCATACCGTATAACGCATAACGCATAACGCAAACGTATAACGCACAACGCATAACGCATAATGAACAACGGATAACGCATAACGCATAACGCATAACGCATAACGAATACCGCAAAACGTATATCGCCTAACACATAACGAATAACGCATAACGCATAACGCATAACGCATAACGCATAACGCATAACGCATAACGCATAACGCATAACGCATAACGCATAACGCATAACGCATAACGCATAACGCATAACGCATAACGCATAACGCATAACGCATAACGCATAACGCATAACGCATAACGCATAACGCATAACGCATAACGCATAAAGCATAACGCATAACGCATAACGCATTACGCATAACTTATAACTCATAACTCATAAGGAGTAACGCATAACGCATAAAGCATAACGCATAACGCATAACGCATAACGCATAACGCATAACGCATAACGCATAATGCATAAAGCATAACCCCTAACGCATAACGCATAACGCATAACGCATAACGTGTAACTAATAACGCACAACGCATAAAGCATAACGCCTAACGCATAACGCATATCGCATAACGCATAACGCATAACGTATAACGCATAACGCATACCGTATAACGCATAACGCATAACGCAAACGTATAACGCACAACGCATAACGCATAACGAACAACGGATAACGCATAACGCATAACGCATAACGCATAACGAATACCGCAAAACGTATATCGCCTAACACATAACGGATCACGCATAACGCAAACGCATAACGTATAATGCATAACGCATAACGCATAACACATAACGCATAACACATAATGCACAACGCATTACGAATACAGCAAAACGCATAACGCTTAACGCATAACGGATCACGCATAACGCATAACGCATAATGCATAACGCATAACGCATAACGCATAACGCATAACGCATAACGCATAACGTGTAACTAATAACGCACAACGCATAAAGCATAACGCATAACGCATATCGCATAACGCATAACGCATAACGCATAACGCATAACGCATACCGTATGACGCATAACGCATAACGCAAACGTATAACGCACAACGCATAACGCATAACGAACAACGGATAACGCATAACGCATAACGCATAACGAATACCGCAAAACGTATATCGCCTAACACATAACGGATCACGCATAACGCATAACGCATAACGAATACCGCAAAACGTATATCGCGTAACACATAACGGATCACGCATAACGCATAACGCATAACGTATAACGCATAACGCATAACGCATAACACATAACGCATAACACATAATGCACAACGCATTACGAATACAGCAAAACGCATAACGCTTAACGCATAACGGATCACACATAACGCATAACGCATAATGCATAACGCATAACGCATAACGCATAACGCATAATGCATAACGCATAAAGCGTAACGCATAACGCATAACGCATAAAGCATAACACATAACGCATAACTCATAATGCACAACGCATAATGAATACAGCAAAACGCATAACGCTTAACGCATAACGCATAACGCATAACGCATAATGCATAACGCATAACGCATAACGCATAACGCATAACGCATAACGCATAACGTATAACGTATAACTTATAACTCATAACTCATAAGGAGTAACGCATAACGCATAAAGCATAACGCATAACGCATAAAGCATAACGCATAACGCATAACTTATAACTCATTACTCGTAACGAATAACGCATAACACATAACTTATAACTCATTACTCATAACTCATAACGCATAACGCATAAAGCATAACGCATAACGCATAACGGATAAAGCATAATGCATAACGCATAACGCATAACGCATTACGCATAACTTATAACCCATAACTCATAAGGAGTAACGCATAACGCATAAAGCATAACGCATGACGCATAACGCATAAAGCATAACGCATAACGCATAACGCATAACGCATAACGCATAACGCATAACGCATAACGCATAACGCATAACGCCTAACGCATAACGCATAACGCATAACCCCTAACGCATAACGCATAACGCATAACGCATAACGTGTAACTAATAACGCACAACGCATAAAGCATAACGCCTAACGCATAACGCATATCGCATAACGCATAACGCATAACGTATAACGCATAACGCATACCGTATAACGCATAACGCATAACGCAAACGTATAACGCACAACGCATAACGCATAACGAACAACGGATACGCATAACGCATAACGCATAACGCATAACGAATACCGCAAAACGTATATCGCCTAACACATAACGGATCACGCATAACGCAAACGCATAACGTATAACGCATAACGCATAACGCATAACACATAACGCATAACACATAATGCACAACGGATTACGAATACAGCAAAACGCATAACGCTTAACGCATAACGGATCACGCATAACGCATAACGCATAATGCATAACGCATAACGCATAACGCATAACGCATAACGCATAACGCATAACGCATAACGTGTAACTAATAACGCACAACGCATAAAGCATAACGCATAACGCATAACGCATATCGCATAACGCATAACGCATAACGTATAACGCATAACGCATACCGTATGACGCATAACGCATAACGCAAACGTATAACGCACAACGCATAACGCATAACGAACAACGGATAACGCATAACGCATAACGCATAACGAATACCGCAAAACGTATATCGCCTAACACATAACGGATCACGCATAACGCATAACGCATAACGAATACCGCAAAACGTATATCGCCTAACACATAACGGATCACGCATAACGCATAACGCATAACGTATAACGCATAACGCATAACGCATAACACATAACGCATAACACATAATGCACAACGCATTACGAATACAGCACAACGCATAACGCTTAACGCATAACGGATCACGCATAACGCATAACGCATAATGCATAACGCATAACGCATAACGCATAATGCATAACGCATAAAGCGTAACGCATAACGCATAACGCATAAAGCATAACACATAACGCATAACTCATAATGCACAACGCATAATGAATACAGCAAAACGCATAACGCTTAACGCATAACGCATAACGCATAACGCATAACGCATAATGCATAACGCATAACGCATAACGCATAACGCATAACGCATAACGCATAACGTATAACGTATAACGCATACCGCATTACGCATAACTTATAACTCATAACTCATAAGGAGTAACGCATAACGCATAAAGCATAACGCATAACGCATAAAGCATAACGCATAACGCATAACTTATAACTCATTACTCGTAACGAATAACGCATAACACATAACTTATAACTCATTACTCATAACTCATAACGCATAACGCATAAAGCATAACGCATAACGCATAACGGATAAAGCATAATGCATAACGCATAACGCATAACGCATTACGCATAACTTATAACCCATAACTCATAAGGAGTAACGCATAACGCATAAAGCATAACGCATGACGCATAACGCATAAAGCATAACGCATAACGCATAACGCATAACGCATAACGCATAACGCATAACGCATAACGCATAACGCATAACGCATAACGCATAACGCATAACGCATACCGTATAACGCATAGCGCATAACGCATAACGCATAACGCATAACGCATAACGCATAAATCATAACGCATAACGCATAACGTTAACGCATAACCCATAACGCATAAGGCTTGATGCATGACGCATATCGCATTCGCATAAGGCTTGATGCATGACGCATATCGCATAACGCATAACGCATAACGCATAACGCATAACGCATAAATCATAACCCATAACGCACAACGCATAACGCATAATGCACAACGCATAACGCATAACGCATAACGCATAACGCATAACGCATAACGCATAACGCATAACGCATAACGCATAACGCATAACGCATAACGCATAACGCATAACGCATAACGCATAACGCATAACGCATAACGCTTAACGCATAACGCATAACGCATAACGCATAACGCTTAACGCATAACTCATATCGCATAACGCATAAATCATAACCCATAACGCACAACGCATAACGCATAACGCATAACGCATAAAGCATAACGCATAACGCATAACGCATTACGCATAACTTATAACTCATAACTCATAAGGAGTAACGCATATCGCATAAAGCATAACGCATAACGCCCAACGCATAACGCATAATGAACAACGGATAACGCATAACGCATAACGCATAACGCATAACGAATACCGCAAAACGTATATCGCCTAACACATAACGAATAACGCATAACGCATAACGCATAACGCATAACGCATAACGCATAACGCATAACGCATAACGCATAACGCATAACGCATAACGCATAACGCATAACGCATAACGCATAACGCATAACGCATAACGCATAACGCATAACGCATAACGCATAACGCATAACGGATCACGCATAACGCATAACGCATAACGCATAACGCATAACGCATAACGCATAAAGCATAACGCATAACGCATAACGCATTACGCATAACTTATAACTCATAACTCATAAGGAGTAACGCATAACGCATAAAGCATAACGCATAACGCATAACGCATAACGCATAACGCATAACGCATAACGCATAACGCATAATGCATAAAGCATAACGCATAACGCATAACGCATAACGCATAAAGCATAACGCATAACGCATAACTTATAACTCATTACTCATAACGAATAACGCATAACGCATAACGGATAACGCATATCGCATAACGTATAACGCATAATGCATAACGCATAAAGCATAACGCATAACGCATAACGCATAACCCCTAACGCATAACGCATAACGTATAACTCATAACGCATAACGCATAACGCATAACGCATAACGCCTAACGCATAACGTATAACGCATAACCCCTAACGCATAACGCATAACGCATAACGCATAACGTGTAACTAATAACGCACAACGCATAAAGCATAACGCCTAACGCATAACGCATATCGCATAACGCATAACGCATAACGTATAACGCATAACGCATACCGTATAACGCATAACGCATAACGCAAACGTATAACGCACAACGCATAACGCATAACGAACAACGGATAACGCATAACGCATAACGCATAACGCATAACGAATACCGCAAAACGTATATCGCCTAACACATAACGGATCACGCATAACGCAAACGCATAACGTATAACGCATAACGCATAACGCATAACACATAACGCATAACACATAATGCACAACGCATTACGAATACAGCAAAACGCATAACGCTTAACGCATAACGGATCACGCATAACGCATAACGCATAATGCATAACGCATAACGCATAATGCATAACGCATAACGCATAACGCATAACGTGTAACTAATAACGCACAACGCATAAAGCATAACGCATAACGCATATCGCATAACGCATAACGCATAACGTATAACGCATAACGCATACCGTATGACGCATAACGCATAACGCAAACGTATAACGCACAACGCATAACGCATAACGAACAACGGATAACGCATAACGCATAACGCATAACGAATACCGCAAAACGTATATCGCCTAACACATAACGGATCACGCATAACGCATAACGCATAACGAATACCGCAAAACGTATATCGCGTAACACATAACGGATCACGCATAACGCATAACGCATAACGTATAACGCATAACGCATAACGCATAACACATAACGCATAACACATAATGCACAACGCATTACGAATACAGCAAAACGCATAACGCTTAACGCATAACGGATCACACATAACGCATAACGCATAATGCATAACGCATAACGCATAACGCATAATGCATAACGCATAAAGCGTAACGCATAACGCATAACGCATAAAGCATAACACATAACGCATAACTCATAATGCACAACGCATAATGAATACAGCAAAACGCATAACGCTTAACGCATAACGCATAACGCATAACGCATAATGCATAACGCATAACGCATAACGCATAACGCATAACGCATAACGCATAACGCATAACGTATAACGTATAACTTATAACTCATAACTCATAAGGAGTAACGCATAACGCATAAAGCATAACGCATAACGCATAAAGCATAACGCATAACGCATAACTTATAACTCATTACTCGTAACGAATAACGCATAACACATAACTTATAACTCATTACTCATAACTCATAACGCATAACGCATAAAGCATAACGCATAACGCATAACGGATAAAGCATAATGCATAACGCATAACGCATAACGCATTACGCATAACTTATAACCCATAACTCATAAGGAGTAACGCATAACGCATAAAGCATAACGCATGACGCATAACGCATAAAGCATAACGCATAACGCATAACGCATAACGCATAACGCATAACGCATAACGCATAACGCATAACGCCTAACGCATAACGCATAACGCATAACCCCTAACGCATAACGCATAACGCATAACGCATAACGTGTAACTAATAACGCACAACGCATAAAGCATAACGCCTAACGCATAACGCATATCGCATAACGCATAACGCATAACGTATATCGCATAACGCATACCGTATAACGCATAACGCATAACGCAAACGTATAACGCACAACGCATAACGCATAACGAACAACGGATACGCATAACGCATAACGCATAACGCATAACGAATACCGCAAAACGTATATCGCCTAACACATAACGGATCACGCATAACGCAAACGCATAACGTATAACGCATAACGCATAACGCATAACACATAACGCATAACACATAATGCACAACGCATTACGAATACAGCAAAACGCATAACGCTTAACGCATAACGGATCACGCATAACGCATAACGCATAATGCATAACGCATAACGCATAACGCATAACGCATAACGCATAACGCATAACGTGTAACTAATAACGCACAACGCATAAAGCATAACGCATAACGCATAACGCATATCGCATAACGCATAACGCATAACGTATAACGCATAACGCATACCGTATGACGCATAACGCATAACGCAAACGTATAACGCACAACGCATAACGCATAACGAACAACGGATAACGCATAACGCATAACGCATAACGAATACCGCAAAACGTATATCGCCTAACACATAACGGATCACGCATAACGCATAACGCATAACGAATACCGCAAAACGTATATCGCCTAACACATAACGGATCACGCATAACGCATAACGCATAACGTATAACGCATAACGCATAACGCATAACACATAACGCATAACACATAATGCACAACGCATTACGAATACAGCACAACGCATAACGCTTAACGCATAACGGATCACGCATAACGCATAACGCATAATGCATAACGCATAACGCATAACGCATAACGCATAAAGCATAACACATAACGCATAACTCATAATGCACAACGCATAATGAATACAGCAAAACGCATAACGCTTAACGCATAACGCATAACGCATAACGCATAACGCATAATGCATAACGCATAACGCATAACGCATAACGCATAACGCATAACGCATAACGCATAACGCATAACGCATAACGCATAACGCTTAACGCATAACGCATAACGCATAACGCATAACGCTTAACGCATAACTCATATCGCATAACGCATAAATCATAACCCATAACGCACAACGCATAACGCATAACGCATAACGCATAAAGCATAACGCATAACGCATAACGCATTACGCATAACTTATAACTCATAACTCATAAGGAGTAACGCATATCGCATAAAGCATAACGCATAACGCATAACGCGTAACGCATAACGCATAACGCCCAACGCATAACGCATAACGCATAACGTATAACTCATAACGCATAACGAATAAAGCATAACGCATAACGCATAACGCATAACGCATAACGCATAACGCATAACGCAAACGCATAACGCATAACGCATACCGTATAACGCATAACGCATAACGCATAACGCATAACGCATAACGGATCACGCATAACGCATAACGCATAACGCATAACGCATAACGCATAAAGCATAACGCATAACGCATAACGCATTACGCATAACTTATAACTCATAACTCATAAGGAGTAACGCATAACGCATAAAGCATAACGCATAACGCATAACGCATAACGCATAACGCATAACGCATAACGCATAACGCATAATGCATAAAGCATAACGCATAACGCATAACGCATAACGCATAAAGCATAACGCATAACGCATAACTTATAACTCATTACTCATAACGAATAACGCATAACGCATAACGGATAACGCATATCGCATAACGCATAACGCATAATGCATAACGCATAAAGCATAACGCATAACGCATAACGCATAACCCCTAACGCATAACGCATAACGTATAACTCATAACGCATAACGCATAACGCATAACGCATAACGCCTAACGCATAACGCATAACGCATAACCCCTAACGCATAACGCATAACGCATAACGCATAACGTATAACGCATAACGCATACCGTATAACGCATAACGCATAACGCAAACGTATAACGCACAACGCATAACGCATAACGAACAACGGATAACGCATAACGCATAACGCATAACGAATACCGCAAAACGTATATCGCCTAACACATAACGGATCACGCATAACGCAAACGCATAACGTATAACGCATAACGCATAACGCATAACACATAACGCATAACACATAATGCACAACGCATTACGAATACAGCAAAACGCATAACGCTTAACGCATAACGGATCACGCATAACGCATAACGCATAATGCATAACGCATAACGCATAACGCATAACGCATAACGCATAACGCATAACGTGTAACTAATAACGCACAACGCATAAAGCATAACGCATAACGCATAACGCAAACGTATAACGCACAACGCATAACGCATAACAAACAACGGATAACGCATAACGCATAACGCATAACGAATACCGCAAAACGTATATCGCCTAACACATAACGGATCACGCATAACGCATAACGCATAACGAATACCGCAAAACGTATATCGCCTAACACATAACGGATCACGCATAACGCATAACGCATAACGTATAACGCATAACGCATAACGCATAACACATAACGCATAACACATAATGCACAACGCATTACGAATACAGCAAAACGCATAACGCTTAACGCATAACGGATCACGCATAACGCATAACGCATAATGCATAACGCATAACGCATAACGCATAATGCATAACGCATAAAGCGTAACGCATAACGCATAACGCATAAAGCATAACACATAACGCATAACTCATAATGCACAACGCATAATGAATACAGCAAAACGCATAACGCTTAACGCATAACGCATAACGCATAACGCATAATGCATAACGCATAACGCATAACGCATAAAGCATAACGCATAACGCATAACGTATAACGTATAACGCATACCGCATTACGCATAACTTATAACTCATAACTCATAAGGAGTAACGCATAACGCATAACGCATAACTTATAACTCATTACTCATAACGAATAACGCATAACACATAACTTATAACTCATTACTCATAACTCATAACGCATAACGCATAAAGCATAACGCATAACGCATAACGGATAAAGCATAATGCATAACGCATAACGCATAACGCATTACGCATAACTTATAACCCATAACTCATAAGGAGTAACGCATAACGCATAAAGCATAACGCATGACGCATAACGCATAAAGCATAACGCATAACGCATAACGCATAACGCATAACGCATAACGCATAACGCATAACGCATAACGCATAACGCATAACGCATAACGCATACCGTATAACGCATAGCGCATAACGGATAAAGCATAATGCATAACGCATAACGCATAACGCATTACGCATAACTTATAACCCATAACTCATAAGGAGTAACGCATAACGCATAAAGCATAACGCATAACGAATAACGCATAACGCATAAGGCATAACGCATAACGCATAACGCATTACGCATAACTTATAACTCATAACTCATAACGAATAACGCATAACGCAAAATGCATAATGCATGTCGGATCACGCATAACGCATAACGCATAAAGCATAAATCATAACGCATAACGCATAACGTTAACGCATAACCCATAACGCATAAGGCTTGATGCATGACGCATATCGCATATCGCATAAGGCTTGATGCATGACGCATATCGCATAACGCATAACGCATAACGCATAACGCATAACGCATAACGCATAACGCATAACGCATAACGCATAACGCATAACGCATAACGGATAAAACATAATGCATAACGCATAACGCATAACGCATTACGCATAACTTATAACCCATAACTCATAAGGAGTAACGCATAACGCATAAAGCATAACGCATGACGCATAACGCATAAAGCATAACGCATAACGCATAACGCATAACGCATAACGCATAACGCATAACGCATAACGCATAACGCATAACGCATACCGTATAACGCATAGCGCATAACGCATAACGCATAAGGCATAACGCATAACGCATAACGCATTACGCATAACTTATAACTCATAACTCATAACGAATAACGCATAACGCAAAATGCATAACGCATGTCGGATCACGCATAACGCATAACGCATAAAGCATAAATCATAACGCATAACGCATAACGCATAACGCATAACGCATAACGCATACCGCATAACGCTTAACGCATAACTCATATCGCATAACGCATAAATCATAACCCATAACGCACAACGCATAACGCATAACGCATAACGCATAAAGCATAACGCATAACGCATAACGCATTACGCATAACTTATAACTCATAACTCATAAGGAGTAACGCATATCGCATAAAGCATAACGCATAACGCATAACGCGTAACGCATAACGCATAACGCACAACGCATAACGCATAACGCATAACGCATAACTCATAACGCATAACGAATAAAGCATAACGCATAACGCATAACGCATAACGCATAACGCATAACGCATAACGCATAACGCAAACGCATAACGCATAACGCATACCGTATAACGCATAACGCATAACGCATAACGCTTAACGCATAACTCATATCGCATAACGCATAAATCATAACCCATAACGCACAACGCATAACGCATAACGCATAACGCATAACGCATAACGCATAACGTATAACGTATAACGCATACCGCATTACGCATAACGCATAACGCATAACGCATAACGCATAACGCATAACGCATACCGTATAACGCATAGCGCATAACGCATAACGCATAAGGCATAACGCATAACGCATAACGCATTACGCATAACTTATAACTCATAACTCATAACGAATAACGCATAACGCAAAATGCATAACGCATGTCGGATCACGCATAACGCATAACGCATAAAGCATAAATCATAACGCATAACGCATAACGTTAACGCATAACCCATAACGCATAAGGCTTGATGCATGACGCATATCGCATATCGCATAACGCATAACGCATAACGCTTAACGCATAACTCATATCGCATAACGCATAAATCATAACCCATAACGCACAACGCATAACGCATAATGCACAACGCATAACGAATACCGCAAAACGCATAACGCATAACGCATAACGCATAACGCATAACTCATAACGCATAACTCATAACGCATAACGCATAACGCATAACGCATAACGCATAACGCATAACGCTTAACGCATAACTCATATCGCATAACGCATAAATCATAACCCATAACGCACAACGCATAACGCATAACGCATAACGCATAAAGCATAACGCATAACGCATAACGCATTACGCATAACTTATAACTCATAACTCATAAGGAGTAACGCATATCGCATAAAGCATAACGCATAACGCATAACGCGTAACGCATAACGCATAACGCACAACGCATAACGCATAACGCATAACGCATAACTCATAACGCATAACGAATAAAGCATAACGCATAACGCATAACGCATAACGCATAACGCATAACGCATAACGCAAACGCATAACGCATAACGCATACCGTATAACGCATAACGCATAACGCATAACGCAAACGTATAACGCACAACGCATAACGCATAACGCATAACGCATAACGCATAACATATAACGCATAACGCATAACGCATAACGCATAACGCATAACGCAAACGCATAACGCATAACGCATACCGTATAACGCATAACGCATAACGCATAACGCAAACGTATAACGCACAACGCATAACGCATAACGCATAACGCATAACGCATAACATATAACGCATAACGCATAACGCATAAAGCATAACGCATAACGCATAACGCATAACGCATAACGCATAACGCATAACGCAAAACGCATAACGCATAACGCATAATGCATAAAGCATAACGCATAACGCATAACGCATAACGGATCACGCATAACGAAATAACGCATAACGCATAACGTATAACTCATAACGCATAACGCATAAAGCATAACGCATAACGCATAACGCATAACGCATAACGCATAAAGCATAACGCATAACGCATAACGCATAACGCATAACGCATAACGCATAACGCAAAACGCATAACGCATAACGCATAATGCATAAAGCATAACGCATAACGCATAACGCATAACGGATCACGCATAACGAAATAACGCATAACGCATAACGTATAACTCATAACGCATAACGCATAAAGCATAACGCATAACGCATAACGCATAACGCATAACGCATAACGCATAACGCAAAACGCATAACGCATAACGCATAATGCATAAAGCATAACGCATAACGCATAACGCATAACGGATCACGCATAACGAAATAACGCATAACGCATAACGCATAACGCATAAAGCATAACGCATAACGCATAACGCATTACGCATAACTTATAACTCATAACTCATAAGGAGTAACGCATAACGCATAAAGCATAACGCATAACGAATAACGCATAACGCATAACGCATAACGCATAACGCATAACGCATATCGCATAACGCATAACGCATAACGCATAACGCATAACGCATAACGCATAAAGCATAACGCATAACGCATAACGCAAACGTATAACGCACAACGCATAACGCATAACTTATAACTCATTACTCATAACGAATAACGCATAACGCATAACGCATAACGCATAACGCATAATGCATAACGCATAACGCATAACGCATAATGCATAACGCATAACGCATAACGCATAACGCATAACGCATAACGCATAACGCATATCGCATAACGCATAACGCATAACGCATAACGCATAACGCATAACGCATAACGCATAAAGCATAACGCATAACGCAAACGTATAACGCACAACGCATAACGCATAACGCCTAACGCAAAACGCATAACGCATAACGCATAACGCATAACGCATAACGCATAACGCATAACGCATAACGCATAACGCATAACGCATAACGCATAAAGCATAACGCATAACGCATAACTTATAACTCATTACTCATAACGAATAACGCATAACGCATAACGCATAACGGATAACGCATATCGCATAACGCATAACGCATAATGCATAACGCATAAAGCATAACGCATAACGCATAACGCATAACCCCTAACGCATAACGCATAACGTATAACTCATAACGCATAACGCATAACGCATAAAGCATAACGCCTAACGCATAACGCATAACGCATAACCCCTAACGCATAACGCATAACGCATAACGCATAACGTGTAACTAATAACGCACAACGCATAAAGCATAACGCATAACACATAACGCATATCGCATAACGCATAACGCATAACGTATAACGCATAACGCATACCGTATAACGCATAACGCATAACGCAAACGTATAACGCACAACGCATAACGCATAACGCATAACGCATAACGCATAACGCATAACGCATAACGCATAAAGCATAGCGCATAACGCATAACGCATTACGCATAACTTATAACTCATAACTCATAAGGAGTAACGCATAACGCATAAAGCATAACGCATAACGAATAACGCATAACGCATAACGCATAACGCATAACGTATAACGCATAACGCATACCGTATAACGCATAACGCATAACGCAAACGTATAACGCACAACGCATAACGCATAACGAACAACGGATAACGCATAACGCATAACGCATAACGCATAACGAATACCGCAAAACGTATATCGCCTAACACATAACGGATCACGCATAACGCATAACGCATAACGTATAACGCATAACTCATAACGCATAACACATAACGCATAACACATAATGCACAACGCATTACGAATACAGCAAAACGCATAACGCTTAACGCATAACGGATCACGCATAACGCATAACGCATAATGCATAACGCATAACCCCTAACGCATAACGCATAACGCATAACGCATAACGTGTAACTAATAACGCACAACGCATAAAGCATAACGCATAACACATAACGCATATCGCATAACGCATAACGCATAACGTATAACGCATAACGCATACCGTATAACGTATAACGCATAACGCAAACGTATAACGCATAACGGATCACGCATAACGCATAACGCATAACGCATAACGCATAACGCATAAAGCATAACGCATAACGCATAACGCATTACGCATAACTTATAACTCATAACTCATAAGGAGTAACGCATAACGCATAAAGCATAACGCATAACGAATAACGCATAACGCATAACGCATAACGCATAACGTATAACGCATAACGCATACCGTATAACGCATAACGCATAACGCAAACGTATAACGCACAACGCATAACGCATAACGAACAACGGATAACGCATAACGCATAACGCATAACGCATAACGAATACCGCAAAACGTATATCGCCTAACACATAACGGATCACGCATAACGCATAACGCATAACGTATAACGCATAACTCATAACGCATAACACATAACGCATAACACATAATGCACAACGCATTACGAATACAGCAAAACGCATAACGCTTAACGCATAACGGATCACGCATAACGCATAACGCATAATGCATAACGCATAACGCATAACGCATAATGCATAACGCATAAAGCGTAACGCATAACGCATAACGCATAAAGCATAACACATAACGCATAACTCATAATGCACAACGCATAATGAATACAGCAAAACGCATAACGCATAACGCTTAACGCATAACGCATAACGCATAACGCATAATGCATAACGTATAACGCATAACGCATAACGCATAACGCATAACGCATAACGCATAACGTATAACGTATAACGCATACCGCATTACGCATAACTTATAACTCATAACTCATAAGGAGTAACGCATAACGCATAAAGCATAACGCATAACGCATAAAGCATAACGCATAACGCATAACTTATAACTCATTACTCATAACGAATAACGCATAACGCATAACTTATAACTCATTACTCATAACTCATAACGCATAACGCATAAAGCATAACGCATAACGCATAACGGATAAAGCATAATGCATAACGCATAACGCATAACGCATTACGCATAACTTATAACCCATAACTCATAAGGAGTAACGCATAACGCATAAAGCATAACGCATGACGCATAACGCATAAAGCATAACGCATAACGCATAACGCATAACGCATAACGCATAACGCATAACGCATAACGCATAACGCATAACGCATAACGCATAACGCATAACGCATAACGCATACCGTATAACGCATAGCGCATAACGCATAACGCATAACGCATAACGCATAACGCATAACGCATAACGCATAACGCATAAAGCATAACGCATAACGCATAACGGATAAAGCATAATGCATAACGAATAACGCATAAGGCATAACGCATAACGCATAACGCATTACGCATAAGTTATAACTCATAACTCATAACGAATAACGCATAACGCAAAATGCATAACGCATGTCGGATCACGCATCACGCATAACGCCTAAAGCATAAATCATAACGCATAACGCATAACGTTAACGCATAACCCATAACGCATAAGGCTTGATGCATGACGCATATCGCATATCGCATAAGGCTTGATGCATGACGCATATCGCATAACGCATAACGCATAATGCATAACGCATAAAGCATAACGCATAACGCATAACGCATAACGCATAACGCATAACGCATAACGCATATCGCATAACGCATAACGCATAACGCATAACGCATAACGCATAACGCATAAAGCATAACGCATAACGCATAACGCAAACGTATAACGCACAACGCATAACGCATAACGCCTAACGCAAAACGCATAACGCATAACGCATAACGCATAACGCATAACTTATAACTCATTACTCATAACGAATAACGCATAACGCATAACGCATAACGGATAACGCATAACGCATAACGCATAACGCATAACGCATAACGCATATCGCATAACGCATAACGCATAACGCATAACGCATAACGCATAACGCATAAAGCATAACGCATAACGCATAACGCAAACGTATAACGCACAACGCATAACGCATAACGCCTAACGCAAAACGCATAACGCATAACGCATAACGCATAACGCATAACGCATAACGCATAACGCATAACGCATAACGCATAACGCATAACGCATAAAGCATAACGCATAACGCATAACTTATAACTCATTACTCATAACGAATAACGCATAACGCATAACGCATAACGGATAACGCATATCGCATAACGCATAACGCATAATGCATAACGCATAAAGCATAACGCATAACGCATAACGCATAACCCCTAACGCATAACGCATAACGTATAACTCATAACGCATAACGCATAACGCATAACGCATAACGCCTAACGCATAACGCATAACGCATAACCCCTAACGCATAACGCATAACGCATAACGCATAACGTGTAACTAATAACGCACAACGCATAAAGCATAACGCATAACACATAACGCATATCGCATAACGCATAACGCATAACGTATAACGCATAACGCATACCGTATAACGCATAACGCATAACGCAAACGTATAACGCACAACGCATAACGCATAACGAACAACGGATAACGCATAGCGCATAACGCATAACGCATAACGAATACCGCAAAACGTATATCGCCTAACACATAACGGATCACGCATAACGCATAACGCATAACGTATAACGCATAACTCATAACGCATAACACATAACGCATAACACATAATGCACAACGCATTACGAATACAGCAAAACGCATAACGCTTAACGCATAACGGATCACGCATAACGCATAACGCATAATGCATAACGCATAACGCATAACGCATAATGCATAACGCATAAAGCGTAACGCATAACGCATAACGCATAAAGCATAACACATAACGCATAACTCATAATGCACAACGCATAATGAATACAGCAAAACGCATAACGCTTAACGCATAACGCATAACGCATAACGCATAATGCATAACGCATAACGCATAACGCATAACGCATAACGCATAACGCATAACGCATAACGTATAACGTATAACGCATACCGCATTACGCATAACTTATAACTCATAACTCATAAGGAGTAACGCATAACGCATAAAGCATAACGCATAACGCATAAAGCATAACGCATAACGCATAACTTATAACTCATTACTCATAACGAATAACGCATAACGCATAACTTATAACTCATTACTCATAACTCATAACGCATAACGCATAAAGCATAACGCATAACGCATAACGGATAAAGCATAATGCATAACGCATAACGCATAACGCATTACGCATAACTTATAACCCATAACTCATAAGGAGTAACGTATAACGCATAAAGCATAACGCATGACGCATAACGCATAAAGCATAACGCATAACGCATAACGCATAACGCATAACGCATAACGCATAACGCATAACGCATAACGCATAACGCATAACGCATAACGCATAACGCATAACGCATAACGCATAACGCATACCGTATAACGCATAGCGCATAACGCATAACGCATAACGCATAACGCATAACGCATAACGCATAACGCATAACGCATAAAGCATAACGCATAACGCATAACGGATAAAGCATAATGCATAACGAATAACGCATAAGGCATAACGCATAACGCATAACGCATTACGCATAAGTTATAACTCATAACTCATAACGAATAACGCATAACGCAAAATGCATAACGCATGTCGGATCACGCATCACGCATAACGCCTAAAGCATAAATCATAACGCATAACGCATAACGTTAACGCATAACCCATAACGCATAAGGCTTGATGCATGACGCATATCGCATATCGCATAAGGCTTGATGCATGACGCATATCGCATAACGCATAACGCATAACGCATAACGCATAACGCATAACGCATAACGCATAACGCATAACGCATAACGCATAACGCATAACGCATAACGCTTAACGCATAACTCATATCGCATAACGCATAAATCATAACCCATAACGCACAACGCATAATGCATAATGCACAACGCATAACGAATACCGCAAAACGCATAACGCATAACGCATAACGCATAACGCATAACGCATAACTCATAACGCATAACTCATAACGCATAACGCATAACGCATAACGCATAAAGCATAAAGCATAAATCATAACGCATAACGAATACCGCAAAACGTATATCGCCTAACACATAACGGATAACGCATAACGCATAACGCATAACGTATAACTCATAACGCATAACGAATAAAGCATAACGCATAACGCATAACGCATAACGCATAACGCATAACGCAAACGCATAACGCATAACGCATACCGTATAACGCATAACGCATAACGCAAACGTATAACGCACAACGCATAACGCATAACGCATAACGCATAACGCATAACGCATAACATATAACGCATAACGCATAACGCATAACGCATAATGCATAACGCATAACGTATAACTCATAACGCATAACGCATAAAGCATAACGCATAAAGCATAACGCATAACGCATAACGCATAACGCATAACGCATAACGCAAAACGCATAACGCATAACGCATAATGCATAAAGCATAACGTATAACGCATAACTTATAACTCATTACTCATAACGAATAACGCATAACGCATAACGCATAACGCACAACGCATAACGCATAACGCATAACGCATAACGCATAACGCATAACGCATAACGCATAAAGCATAACGCATAACGCATAACGCATAACGCATAACGCATAACGCATAACGCATAAAGCATAACGCATAACGCATAACGCATAACGCATAATGCATAAAGCATAACGCATAACGCATAACTTATAACTCATTACTCATAACGAATAACGCATAACGCATAACGCATAACGCATAACGCATATCGCATAACGCATAACGCATAACGCATAACGCATAACGCATAACGCATAAAGCATAACGCATAACGCATAACGCAAACGTATAACGCACAACGCATAACTCATTACTCATAACGAATAACGCATAACGCATAACGCATAACGGATAACGCATATCGCATAACGCATAACGCATAATGCATAACGCATAAAGCATAACGCATAACGCATAACGCATAACCCCTAACGCATAACGCATAACGTATAACTCATAACGCATAACGCATAACGCATAACGCATAACGCCTAACGCATAACGCATAACGCAATCGTATAACGCACAACGCATAACGCATAACGAACAACGGATAACGCATAACGCATAACGCATAACGCATAACGAATACCGCAAAACGTATATCGCCTAACACATAACGGATCACGCATAACGCATAACGCATAACGTATAACGCATAACGCTTAACGCATAACGCATAACGCATAACGCATAATGCATAACGCATAACGCATAACGCATAACTCATAACGCATAACGCATAAAGCATAACGCATAACGCATAACGGATAAAGCATAATGCATAACGCATAACGCATAACGCATTACGCATAACTTATAACCCATAACTCATAAGGAGTAACGCATAACGCATAAAGCATAACGCATGACGCATAACGCATAAAGCATAACGCATAACGCATAACGCATAACGCATAACGCATAACGCATAACGCATAACGCATAACGCATAACGCATAACGCATACCGTATAACGCATAGCGCATAACGCAGATCGCATAACGCATAACGCATAACGCATAACGCATAACGCATAAAGCATAACGCATAACGCATAACGGATAAAGCATAATGCATAACGAATAACGCATAAGGCATAACGCATAACGCATAACGCATTAGGCATAACTTATAACTCATAACTCATAACGAATAACGCATAACGCAAAATGCATAACGCATGTCGGATCACGCATAACGCATAACGCCTAAAGCATAAATCATAACGCATAACGCATAACGTTAACGCATAACCCATAACGCATAAGGCTTGATGCATGGCGCATATCGCATATCGCATAAGGCTTGATGCATGACGCATATCGCATAACGCATAACGCATAACGCATAACGCATAACGCATAACGCATAACGCATAACGCATAACGCATAACGCTTAACGCATAACTCATATCGCATAACGCATAAATCATAACCCATAACGCACAACGCATAACGCATAATGCACAACGCATAACGAATACCGCAAAACGCATAACGCATAACGCATAACGCATAACGCATAACGCATAACTCATAACGCATAACTCATAACGCATAACGCATAACGCATAACGCATAAAGCATAAAGCATAAATCATAACGCATAACGAATACCGCAAAACGTATATCGCCTAACACATAACGGATAACGCATAACGCATAACGCATAACGCATAACGCATAACGCATAACGCATAACACATAACGCATAACGCATAATGCTCAACGCATAACGAATACAGCAAAACGCATAACGCTTAACGCATAATGCATCACGCATAACGCATAACGCATAATGCATAACGCATAACGCATAACGCATAATGCATAACGCATAAAGCGTAACGCATAACGCATAACGCATAACGCATAACGCATAACGAATAACGCATAAAGCATAACGCATAACGCATAACGCATTACGCATAACTTATAACTCATAACTCATAAGGAGTAACGCATATCGCATAAAGCATAACGCATAACGCATAACGCGTAACGCATAACGCATAACGCACAACGCATAACGCATAACGCATAACGCATAACGTATAACTCATAACGCATAACGAATAAAGCATAACGCATAACGCATAACGCATAACGCATAACGCAAACGCATAACGCATAACGCATACCGTATAACGCATAACGCATAACGCATAACGCAAACGTATAACGCACAACGCATAACGCATAACGCATAACGCATAACGCATAACGCATAACATATAACGCATAACGCATAACGCATAACGCATAATGCATAACGCATAACGTATAACTCATAACGCATAACGCATAAAGCATAACGCATAAAGCATAACGCATAACGCATAACGCATAACGCATAACGCATAACGCAAAACGCATAACGCATAACGCATAATGCATAAAGCATAACGCAAAACGCATAACTTATAACTCATTACTCATAACGAATAACGCATAACGCATAACGCATAACGCATAACGCATAACGCATAACGCATAACGCATAACGCATAACGCATAACGCATAACGCATAACGCATAACGCATAACGCATAACGCATAACGAATAACGCATAAAGCATAACGCATACCGCATAACGCATTACGCATAACTTATAACTCATAACTCATAAGGAGTAACGCATATCGCATAAAGCATAACGCATAACGCATAACGCGTAACGCATAACGCATAACGCACAACGCATAACGCATAACGCATAACGCATAACGTATAACTCATAACGCATAACGAATAAAGCATAACGCATAACGCATAACGCATAACGCATAACGCAAACGCATAACGCATAACGCATACCGTATAACGCATAACGCATAACGCATAACGCAAACGTATAACGCACAACGCATAACGCATAACGCATAACGCATAACGCATAACGCATAACATATAACGCATAACGCATAACGCATAACGCATAACGGATCACGCATAACGCATAACGCATAACGCATAACGCATATCGCATAACGCATAAAGCATAACGCATAACGCATAACGCATAACGCATTACGCATAACTTATAACTCATAACTCATAAGGAGTAACGCATAACGCATAAAGCATAACGCATAACGCATAACGCATAACGCATAACGCATAACGCATAACGCATAACGCATAACGCATAACGCATAATGCATAAAGCATAACGCATAACGCATAACTTATAACTCATTACTCATAACGAATAACGCATAACGCATAACGCATAACGCATAACGCATAATGCATAACGCATAACGCATAACGCATAACGCATAACGCATAACGCATAACGCATAACGCATAACGCATAACGCATAACGCATATCGCATAACGCATAACGCATAACGCATAACGCATAACGCATAACGCATAAAGCATAACTCATAACGCATAACGCAAACGTATAACGCACAACGCATAACGCATAATGCATAACGCAAAACGCATAACGCATAACGCATAACGCATAACGCATAACGCATAACGCATAACGCATAACGCATAAAGCATAACGCATAACGCATAACTTATAACTCATTACTCATAACGAATAACGCATAACGTATAACGCATAACGGATAACGCATATCGCATAACGCATAACGCATAATGCATAACGCATAAAGCATAACGCATAACGCATTACGCATAACCCCTAAGGCATAACGCATAACGTATAACTCATAACGCATAACGCATAACGCATAACGCATAACGCCTAACGCATAACGCATAACAAATAACCCCTAACGCATAACGCATAACGCATAACGCATAACGTGTAACTAATAAAGCACAACGCATAAAGCATAACGCATAACGCATAACGCATATCGCATAACGCATAACGCATAACGTATAACGCATAACGCATACCGTATAACGCATAACGCAAACGTATAACGCACAACGCATAACGCAAAACGAACAACGGATAACGCATAACGCATAACGCATAACGCATAACGTATAACGCATAACGCATAACGCATAACACATAACGCATAACACATAATGCACAACGCATTACGAATACAGCAAAACGCATAACGCTTAACGCATAACGGATCACGCATAACGCATAACGCATAATGCATAACGCATAACGCATAACGCATAACGCATAATGCATAACGCATAAAGCGTAACGGATAACGCATAACGCATAAAGCATAACAGATAACGCATAACTCATAATGCACAACGCATAACGAATACAGCAAAACGCATAACGCTTAACGCATAACGCATAACGCATAACGCATAATGCATAACGCATAACGCATAACGCATAACGCATAACGCATAACGCATAACGCATAACGTATAACGTATAACGCATACCGCATTACGCATAACTTATAACTCATAACTCATAAGGAGTAACGCATAACGCATAAAGCATAACGCATAACGCATAAAGCATAACGCATAACGCATAATTCATAACGCATAACGCATAACGCATAACGCATAACGCATAACGCATAACGCATAACGTATAACGTATAACGCATAACGCATAACTTATAACTCATTACTCATAACTCATAACGCATAACGCATAAAGCATAACGCATGACGCATAACGCATAAAGCATAACGCATAACGCATAACGCATAACGCATAACGCATAACGCATAACGCATAACGCATAACGCATAACGCATAACGCATAACGCATGAAGCATAACGCATAACGCATAACGCATAACTCATTACTCATAACGAATAACGCATAACGCATAAGGCATAACGCATAACGCATAACGCATAACGCATAACGCATAACGCATAACGCATAACGCATAACGCATAATGCATAAAGCATAACGCATAACGCATAACTTATAACTCACTACTCATAACGAATAACGCATAACGCATAACGCATAACGCATAACGCATAATGCATAACGCATAACGCATAACGCATAACGCATAACGCATAACGCATAACGCATAACGCATAACGCATAACGCATAACGCATTACGCATATCGCATAACGCATAACGCATAACGCATAACGCATAACGCATAACGCAAACGTATAACGCACAACGCATAACGCATAACGCATAACGCAAAACGCATAACGCATAACGCATAACGCATAACGCATAACGCATAACGCATAACGCATAACGCATAACGCATAACGCATAACGCATAACGCATAACGCATAAAGCATAACGCATAACGCATAACTTATAACTCATTACTCATAACGAATAACGCATAACGCATAACTTATAACTCATTACTCATAACTCATAACGCATAACGCATAAAGCATAACGCATAACGCATAACGGATAAAGCATAATGCATAACGCATAACGCATAACGCATTACGCATAACTTATAACCCATAACTCATAAGGAGTAACGCATAACGCATAAAGCATAACGCATGACTCATAACGCATAAAGCATAACGCATAACGCATAACGCATAACGCATAACGCATAACGCATAACGCATAACGCATAACGCATAACGCATAACGCATAACGCATAACGCATAACGTATAACGCATAACGCATAACGCATAACGCATACCGTATAACGCATAGCGCATAACGCCTAACGCATAACGCATAACGCATAACGCATAACGCATAACGCATAACGCATAACGCATAACGCATAACGCATAACGCATAACGCATGAAGCATAACGCATAACGCATAACTTATAACTCATTACTCATAACGAATAACGCATAACGCATAACGCATAAGGCAGAACGCATAACGCATAACGCATAACGCACAACGCATACCGTATAACGCATAACGCATAACGCATAACGCAAACGTATAACGCACAACGCATAACGCATAACGCATAACGCATAACGCATAACGCATAACATATAACGCATAACGCATAACGCATAACGCATAATGCATAACGCATAACGTATAACTCATAACACATAACGCATAAAGCATAACGCATAAAGCATAACGCATAACGCATAACGCATAACGCATAACGCATAACGCATAACGCAAAACGCATAACGCATAACGCATAATGCACAAAGCATAACGCATAACGCATAACTTATAACTCATTACTCATAACGAATAACGCATAACGCATAACGCAAAACGCATAACGCATAACGCATAACGCATAACGCATAACGCATAACGCATAACGCATAACGGATCACGCATAACGCATAACTCATTACTCATAACGAATAACGCATAACGCATAAGGCATAACGCATAACGCATAACGCATAACGCATAACGCATAACGCATAACGCATAACGCATAACGCATAATGCATAAAGCATAACGCATAACGCATAACTTATAACTCATTACTCATAACGAATAACGCATAACGCATAACGCATAACGCATAACGCATAACGCATAACGCATAACGCATAACGCATAACGCATAACGCATAACGCATAACGCATAACGCATAACGCATAACGCATAACGCATTACGCATATCGCATAACGCATAACGCATAACGCATAACGCATAACGCAAACGTATAACGCACAACGCATAACGCATAACGCATAACGCAAAACGCATAACGCATAACGCATAACGCATAACGCATAACGCATAACGCATAACGCATAACGCATAACGCATAACGCATAACGCATAACGCATAAAGCATAACGCATAACGCATAACTTATAACTCATTACTCATAACGAATAACGCATAACGCATAACTTATAACTCATTACTCATAACTCATAACGCATAACGCATAAAGCATAACGCATAACGCATAACGGATAAAGCATAATGCATAACGCATAACGCATAACGCATTACGCATAACTTATAACCCATAACTCATAAGGAGTAACGCATAACGCATAAAGCATAACGCATGACTCATAACGCATAAAGCATAACGCATAACGCATAACGCATAACGCATAACGCATAACGCATAACGCATAACGCATAACGCATAACGCATAACGCATAACGCATAACGCATAACGTATAACGCATAACGCATAACGCATAACGCATACCGTATAACGCATAGCGCATAACGCATAACGCATAACGCATAACGCATAACGCATAACGCATAACGCATAACGCATAACGCATAACGCATAACGCATGAAGCATAACGCATAACGCATAACTTATAACTCATTACTCATAACGAATAACGCATAACGCATAACGCATAAAGCAGAACGCATAACGCATAACGCATAACGCACAACGCATACCGTATAACGCATAACGCATAACGCATAACGCAAACGTATAACGCACAACGCATAACGCATAACGCATAACGCATAACGCATAACGCATAACATATAACGCATAACGCATAACGCATAATGCATAACGCATAACGTATAACTCATAACACATAACGCATAAAGCATAACGCATAAAGCATAACGCATAACGCATAACGCATAACGCATAACGCATAACGCATAACGCAAAACGCATAACGCATAACGCATAATGCACAAAGCATAACGCATAACGCATAACTTATAACTCATTACTCATAACGAATAACGCATAACGCATAACGCAAAACGCATAACGCATAACGCATAACGCATAACGCATAACGCATAACGCATAACGCATAACGCATAACGGATCACGCATAACGCATAACGCATAACGCATAACGCATAACGCATAACGCATAACGCATAACGCATTACGCATAACTTATAACTCATAACTCATAAGGAGTAACGCATAACGCATAAAGCATAACGCATATCGCATAACGCATAACGCATAACGCATAACGCATAACGCATAACGCATAACGCATAATGCATAACGCATAACGCATAACTTATAACTCATTACTCATAACGAATAACGCATAAGGCATAACGCATAACGCATAACGCATAATGCATAACGCATAACGCATAACGCATAACGCATAACGCATAACGCATAACGCATAACGCATAACGCATAACGCATAACGCATAACGCATATCGCATAACGCATAACGCATAACGCATAACGCATAACGCATAACGCATAAAGCATAACTCATAACGCATAACGCAAACGTATAACGCACAACGCATAACGCATAACGCATAACGCAAAACGCATAACGCATAACGCATAACGCATAACGCATAACGCATAACGCATAACGCATAAAGCATAACGCATAACGCATAACTTATAACTCATTACTCATAACGAATAACGCATAACGCATAACGCATAACGGATAACGCATATCGCATAACGCATAACGCATAATGCATAACGCATAAAGCATAACGCATAACGCATTACGCATAACCCCTAACGCATAACGCATAACGTATAACTCATAACGCATAACGCATAACGCATAACGCATAACGCCTAACGCATAACGCATAACGCATAACCCCTAACGCATAACGCATAACGCATAACGCATAACGTGTAACTAATAACGCACAACGCATAAAGCATAACGCATAACGCATAACGCATATCGCATAACGCATAACGCATAACGTATAACGCATAACGCATACCGTATAACGCATAACGCATAACGCAAACGTATAACGCACAACGCATAACGCATAACGAACAACGGATAACGCATAACGCAAAACGCATAACGCATAACGTATAACGCATAACGCATAACGCATAACACATAACGCATAACACATAATGCACAACGCATTACGAATACAGCAAAACGCATAACGCTTAACGCATAACGGATCACGCATAACGCATAACGCATAATGCATAACGCATAACGCATAACGCATAACGCATAATGCATAACGCATAACGCATAACGCATAACGCATAACGCATAACGCATAACGCATAACGCATAACGTATAACGTATAACGCATACCGCATTACGCATAACTTATAACTCATAACTCATAAGGAGTAACGCATAACGCATAAAGCATAACGCATAACACATAAAGCATAACGCATAACGCATAATGCATAACGCATAACGCATAACTCATAACGCATAACGCATAACGCATAACGCATAACGCATAACGCATAACGTATAACGTATAACGCATAACGCATAACTTATAACTCATTACTCATAACTCATAACGCATAACGCATAAAGCATAACGCATGACGCATAACGCATAAAGCATAACGCATAACGCATAACGCATAACGCATAACGCATAA
The DNA here is from genome assembly GCA_916610235.2 of Lasioglossum morio. Taxonomy (NCBI): domain Eukaryota; kingdom Metazoa; phylum Arthropoda; class Insecta; order Hymenoptera; family Halictidae; genus Lasioglossum; species Lasioglossum morio. Next base: position 5,259,715 of record CAKAJA020000289.1, read on the forward strand.
CGCATAACGCATAACGCATAACGCATAACGCATAACGCATAACGCATAACGCATACCGTATAACGCATAGCGCATAACGCATAACGCATAACGCATAACGCATAACGCATAACGCATAACGCATGAAGCATAACGCATAACGCATAACGCATAACTCATTACTCATAACGAATAACGCATAACGCATAAGGCATAACGCATAACGCATAACGCATAACGCATAACGCATAACGCATAACGCATAACGCATAACGCATAACGCATAACGCATAACGCATAACGCATAATGCATAAAGCATAACGCATAACGCATAACTTATAACTCATTACTCATAACGAATAACGCATAACGCATAACGCATAACGCATAACGCATAATGCATAACGCATAACGCATAACGCATAACGCATAACGCATAACGCATAACGCATAACGCATAACGCATAACGCATAACGCATAACGCATTACGCATATCGCATAACGCATAACGCATAACGCATAACGCATAACGCATAACGCATAAAGCATAACGCATAACGCATAACGCAAACGTATAACGCACAACGCATAACGCATAAAGCATAACGCAAAACGCATAACGCATAACGCATAACGCATAACGCATAACGCATAACGCATAACGCATAACGCATAACGCATAAAGCATAACGCATAACGCATAACTTATAACTCATTACTCATACGAATAACGCATAACGCATAACTTATAACTCATTACTCATAACTCATAACGCATAACGCATAAAGCATAACGCATAACGCATAACGGATAAAGCATAATGCATAACGCATAACGCATAACGCATTACGCATAACTTATAACCCATAACTCATAAGGAGTAACGCATAACGCATAAAGCATAACGCATGACGCATAACGCATAAAGCATAACGCATAACGCATAACGCATAACGCATAACGCATAACGCATAACGCATAACGCATAACGCATAACGCATAACGCATAACGCATAACGCATAACGCAAACGTATAACGCACAACGCATAACGCATAACGCATAACGCATAACGCATAACGCATAACATATAACGCATAACGCATAACGCATAACGCATAATGCATAACGCATAACGTATAACTCATAACGCCTAACGCATAAAGCATAACGCATAAAGCATAACGCATAACGCATAACGCATAACGCATAACGCATAACGCATAACGCAAAACGCATAACGCATAACGCATAATGCATAAAGCATAACGCATAACGCATAACTTATAACTCATTACTCATAACGAATAACGCATAACGCATAACGCATAACGCATAACGCATAACGCATAACGCATAACGCATAACGCATAACGCATAACGCATAACGGATCACGCATAACGCATAACGCATAACGCATAACGCATATCGCATAACGCATAAAGCATAACGCATAACGCATAACGCATAACGCATTACGCATAACTTATAACTCATAACTCATAAGGAGTAACGCATAACGCATAAAGCATAACGCATAACGCATAACGCATAACGCATAACGCATAACGCATAACGCATAACGCATAACGCATAACGCATAACGCATAACGCATAACGCATAACGCATAACGCATAATGCATAACGCATAACGCATAACGCATAAAGCATAACGCATAACGCATAACGCATTACGCATAACTTATAACTCATAACTCATAAGGAGTAACGCATATCGCATAAAGCATAACGCATAACGCATAACGCGTAACGCATAACGCATAACGCACAACGCATAACGCATAACGCATAACGTATAACTCATAACGCATAACGAATAAAGCATAACGCATAACGCATAACGCATAACGCATAACGCAAACGCATAACGCATAACGCATACCGTATAACGCATAACGCATAACGCATAACGCAAACGTATAACGCACAACGCATAACGCATAACGCATAACGCATAACGCATAACGCATAACGCATAACGCATAACGCATAACGCATAACGCATAACGCATAATGCATAACGCATAACGTATAACTCATAACGCATAACGCATAAAGCATAACGCATAAAGCATAACGCATAACGCATAACGCATAACGCATAACGCATAACGCAAAACGCATAACGCATAACGCATAATGCATAAAGCATAACGCATAACGCATAACTTATAACTCATTACTCATAACGAATAACGCATAACGCATAACGCATAACGCATAACGCATAACGCATAACGCATAACGCATAACGCATAACGCATAACGCATAACGCATAACGCATAACGCATAACGGATCACGCATAACGCATAACGCATAACGCATAACGCATATCGCATAACGCATAAAGCATAACGCATAACGCATAACGCATAACGCATTACGCATAACTTATAACTCATAACTCATAAGGAGTAACGCATAACGCATAAAGCATAACGCATAACGCATAACGCATAACGCATAACGCATAACGCATAACGCATAACGCATAACGCATAACGCATAATGCATAAAGCATAACGCATAACGCATAACTTATAACTCATTACTCATAACGAATAACGCATAACGCATAAGGCATAACGCATAACGCATAATGCATAACGCATAACGCATAACGCATAACGCATAACGCATAACGCATAACGCATAACGCATAACGCATAACGCATATCGCATAACGCATAACGCATAACGCATAACGCATAACGCATAACGCATAAAGCATAACTCATAACGCATAACGCAAACGTATAACGCACAACGCATAAAGCATAACGCATAACGCAAAACGCATAATGCATAACGCATAACGCATAACGCATAACGCATAACGCATAACGCATAACGCATAAAGCATAACGCATAACGCATAACTTATAACTCATTACTCATAACGAATAACGCATAACGTATAACGCATAACGGATAACGCATATCGCATAACGCATAACGCATAATGCATAACGCATAAAGCATAACGCATAACGCATTACGCATAACCCCTAAGGCATAACGCATAACGTATAACTCATAACGCATAACGCATAACGCATAACGCATAACGCCTAACGCATAACAAATAACCCCTAACGCATAACGCATAACGCATAACGCATAACGTGTAACTAATAAAGCACAACGCATAAAGCATAACGCATAACGCATAACGCATATCGCATAACGCATAACGCATAACGTATAACGCATAACGCATACCGTATAACGCATAACGCAAACGTATAACGCACAACGCATAACGCATAACGAACAACGGATAACGCATAACGCATAACGCATAACGCATAACGTATAACGCATAACGCATAACGCATAACACATAACGCATAACACATAATGCACAACGCATTACGAATACAGCAAAACGCATAACGCTTAACGCATAACGGATCACGCATAACGCATAACGCATAATGCATAACGCATAACGCATAACGCATAACGCATAATGCATAACGCATAAAGCATAACGCATAACGCATAACGCATAAAGCATAACAGATAACGCATAACTCATAATGCACAACGCATAACGAATACAGCAAAACGCATAACGCTTAACGCATAACGCATAACGCATAACGCATAATGCATAACGCATAACGCATAACGCATAACGCATAACGCATAACGCATAACGCATAACGTATAACGTATAACGCATACCGCATTACGCATAACTTATAACTCATAACTCATAAGGAGTAACGCATAACGCATAAAGCATAACGCATAACGCATAACGCATAAAGCATAACGCATAACGCATAATGCATAACGCATAACGCATAACGCATAACGCATAACGCATAACGCATAACGCATAACGTATAACGTATAACGCATAACGCATAACTTATAACTCATTACTCATAACTCATAACGCATAACGCATAAAGCATAACGCATGACGCATAACGCATAAAGCATAACGCATAACGCATAACGCATAACGCATAACGCATAACGCATAACGCATAACGCATAACGCATAACGCATAACGCATAACGCATGAAGCATAACGCATAACGCATAACGCATAACTCATTACTCATAACGAATAACGCATAACGCATAAGGCATAACGCATAACGCATAACGCATAACGCATAACGCATAACGCATAACGCATAACGCATAACGCATAATGCATAAAGCATAACGCATAACGCATAACTTATAACTCATTACTCATAACGAATACGCATAACGCATAACGCATAACGCATAACGCATAACGCATAACGCATAACGCATAACGCATAACGCATAACGCATAACGCATAACGCATAACGCATAACGCATAACGCATTACGCATATCGCATAACGCATAACGCATAACGCATAACGCATAACGCATAACGCAAACGTATAACGCACAACGCATAACGCATAACGCATAACGCAAAACGCATAACGCATAACGCATAACGCATAACGCATAACGCATAACGCATAACGCATAACGCATAACGCATAACGCATAAAGCATAACGCATAACGCATAACTTATAACTCATTACTCATAACGAATAACGCATAACGCATAACTTATAACTCATTACTCATAACTCATAACGCATAACGCATAAAGCATAACGCATAACGCATAACGGATAAAGCATAATGCATAACGCATAACGCATAACGCATTACGCATAACTTATAACCCATAACTCATCAGGAGTAACGCATAACGCATAAAGCATAACGCATGACTCATAACGCATAAAGCATAACGCATAACGCATAACGCATAACGCATAACGCATAACGCATAACGCATAACGCATAACGCATAACGCATTACGCATAACGCATAACGTATAACGCATAACGCATAACGCATAACGCATACCGTATAACGCATAGCGCATAACGCATAACGCATAACGCATAACGCATAACGCATAACGCATAACGCATAACGTATAACGCATGAAGCATAACGCATAACGCATAACTTATAACTCATTACTCATAACGAATAACGCATAACGCATAACGCATAAGGCATAACGCATAACGCATAACGCATAACGCATAACATATAACGCATAACGCATAACGCATAACGCATAACGCATAATGCATAACGCATAACGTATAACTCATAACACATAACGCATAAAGCATAACGCATAAAGCATAACGCATAACGCATAACGCATAACGCATAACGCAAAACGCATAACGCATAATGCACAAAGCATAACGCATAACGCATAACTTATAACTCATTACTCATAACGAATAACGCATAACGCATAACGCATAACGCATAACGCATAACGCATAACGCATAACGCATAACGCATAACGCATAACGCATAACGCATAACGGATCACGCATAACGCATAACGCATAACGCATAACGCATAACGCATAACGCATAAAGCATAACGCATAACGCATAACGCATTACGCATAATTTATAACTCATAACTCATAAGGAGTAACGCATAACGCATAAAGCATAACGCATATCGCATAACGCATAACGCATAACGCATAACGCATAACGCATAACGCATAACGCATAATGCATAAAGCATAACGCATAACGCATAACTTATAACTCATTACTCATAACGAATAACGCATAAGGCATAACGCATAACGCATAACGCATAATGCATAACGCATAACGCATAACGCATAACGCATAACGCATAACGCATAACGCATAACGCATAACGCATAAGGCATAACGCATAACGCATAACGCATATCGCATAACGCATAACGCATAACGCATAACGCATAACGCATAAAGCATAACTCATAACGCATAACGCAAACGTATAATGCACAACGCATAACGCATAACGCATAACGCAAAACGCATAACGCATAACGCATAACGCATAACGCATAACGCATAACGGATAACGCATATCGCATAACGCATAACGCATAATGCATAACGCATAAAGCATAACGCATAACGCATTACGCATAACCCCTAACGCATAACGCATAACGTATAACTCATAACGCATAACGCATAACGCATAACGCATAACGCCTAACGCATAACGCATAACGCATAACCCCTAACGCATAACGCATAACGCATAACGCATAACGTGTAACTAATAACGCACAACGCATAAAGCATAACGCATAACGCATAACGCATATCGCATAACGCATAACGCATAACGTATAACGCATAACGCATACCGTATAACGCATAACGCATAACGCAAACGTATAACGCACAACGCATAACGCATAACGAACAACGGATAACGCATAACGCATAACGCATAACGCATAACGTATAACGCATAACGCATAACGCATAACACATAACGCATAACACATAATGCACAACGCATTACGAATACAGCAAAACGCATAACGCTTAACGCATAACGGATCACGCATAACGCATAACGCATAATGCATAACGCATAACGCATAACGCATAATGCATAACGCATAAAGCGTAACGCATAACGCATAACGCATAAAGCATAACAGATAACGCATAACTCATAATGCACTACGCATAACGAATACAGCAAAACGCATAACGCTTAACGCATAACGCATAACGCATAACGCATAATGCATAACGCATAACGCATAACGCATAACGCATAACGCATAACGCATAACGCATAACGTATAACGAATAACGCATACCGCATTACGCATAACTTATAACTCATAACTCATAAAGAGTAACGCATAACGCATAAAGCATAACGCATAACGCATAAAGCATAACGCATAACGCATAACGCATAACGCATAACGCATAACGCATAACGCATAACGCATAACGCATAACGCATAACGCATAACGTATAACGTATAACGCATAACGCATAACTTATAACTCATTACTCATAACTCATAACGCATAACGCATAAAGCATAACGCATGACGCATAACGCATAAAGCATAACGCATAACGCATAACGCATAACGCATAACGCATAACGCATAACGCATAACGCATAACGCATAACGCATAACGCATAACGCATAACGCATAACGCATAACGCATAACGCATAACGCATACCGTATAACGCATAGCGCATAACGCATAACGCATAACGCATAACGCATAACGCATAACGCATAACGCATGAAGCATAACGCATAACGCATAACGCATAACTCATTACTCATAACGAATAACGCATAACGCATAACGCATAACGCATAACGCATAACGCATAACGCATAACGCATAACGCATAACGCATAACGCATAACGCATAACGCATAACGCATAACGCATAACGCATAACGCATAACGCATAATGCATAAAGCATAACGCATAACGCATAACTTATAACTCATTACTCATAACGAATAACGCATAACGCATAACGCATAACGCATAACGCATAATGCATAACGCATAACGCATAACGCATAACGCATAACGCATAACGCATAACGCATAACGCATAACGCATAACGCATAACGCATAACGCATTACGCATATCGCATAACGCATAACGCATAACGCATAACGCATAACGCATAACGCATAAAGCATAACGCATAACGCATAACGCAAACGTATAACGCACAACGCATAACGCATAAAGCATAACGCAAAACGCATAACGCATAACGCATAACGCATAACGCATAACGCATAACGCATAACGCATAACGCATAACGCATAACGCATAAAGCATAACGCATAACGCATAACTTATAACTCATTACTCATAACGAATAACGCATAACGCATAACTTATAACTCATTACTCATAACTCATAACGCATAACGCATAAAGCATAACGCATAACGCATAACGGATAAAGCATAATGCATAACGCATAACGCATAACGCATTACGCATAACTTATAACCCATAACTCATAAGGAGTAACGCATAACGCATAACGCATAACGCATAACGCATAACGCATAACGCATAACGCATAACGCATAACGCATACTGCATAAAGCATAACGCATAACGCATAACTTATAACTCATTACTCATAACGAATAACGCATAACGCATAACGCATAACGCATAACGCATAACGCATAACGCATAACGCATAACGCATAACGCATAATGCATAAAGCATAACGCATAACGCATAACTTATAACTCATTACTCATAACGAATAACGCATAACGCATAAGGCATAACGCATAACGCATAATGCATAACGCTTAACGCATAACGCATAACGCATAACGCATAACGCATAACGCATAACGCATAACGCATAACGCATAACGCATATCGCATAACGCATAACGCATAACGCATAACGCATAACGCATAACGCATAAAGCATAACTCATAACGCATAACGCAAACGTATAACGCACAACGCATAAAGCATAACGCATAACGCAAAACGCATAATGCATAACGCATAACGCATAACGCATAACGCATAACGCATAACGCATAACGCATAAAGCATAACGCATAACGCATAACTTATAACTCATTACTCATAACGAATAACGCATAACGTATAACGCATAACGGATAACGCATATCGCATAACGCATAACGCATAATGCATAACGCATAAAGCATAACGCATAACGCATTACGCATAACCCCTAAGGCATAACGCATAACGTATAACTCATAACGCATAACGCATAACGCATAACGCATAACGCCTAACGCATAACAAATAACCCCTAACGCATAACGCATAACGCATAACGCATAACGTGTAACTAATAAAGCACAACGCATAAAGCATAACGCATAACGCATAACGCATATCGCATAACGCATAACGCATAACGTATAACGCATAACGCATACCGTATAACGCATAACGCAAACGTATAACGCACAACGCACAACGCATAACGCATAACGAACAACGGATAACGCATAACGCATAACGCATAACGCATAACGTATAACGCATAACGCATAACGCATTACACATAACGCATAACACATAATGCACAACGCATTACGAATACAGCAAAACGCATAACGCTTAACGCATAACGGATCACGCATAACGCATAACGCATAATGCATAACGCATAACGCATAACGCATAACGCATAATGCATAACGCATAAAGCGTAACGCATAACGCATAACGCATAAAGCATAACAGATAACGCATAACTCATAATGCACAACGCATAACGAATACAGCAAAACGCATAACGCTTAACGCATAACGCATAACGCATAACGCATAATGCATAACGCATAACGCATAACGCATAACGCATAACGCATAACGCATAACGTATAACGTATAACGCATAACGCATAACTTATAACTCATTACTCATAACTCATAACGCATAACGCATAAAGCATAACGCATGACGCATAACGCATAAAGCATAACGCATAACGCATAACGCATAACGCATAACGCATAACGCATAACGCATAACGCATAACGCATAACGCATAACGCATAACGCATACCGTATAACGCATAGCGCATAACGCATAACGCATAACGCATAACGCATAACGCATAACGCATAACGCATGAAGCATAACGCATAACGCATAACGCATAACTCATTACTCATAACGAATAACGCATAACGCATAAGGCATAACGCATAACGCATAACGCATAACGCATAACGCATAACGCATAACGCATAACGCATAACGCATAACGCATAACGCATAACGCATAACGCATAACGCATAACGCATAATGCATAAAGCATAACGCATAACGCATAACTTATAACTCATTACTCATAACGAATAACGCATAACGCATAACGCATAACGCATAACGCATAATGCATAACGCATAACGCATAACGCATAACGCATAACGCATAACGCATAACGCATAACGCATAACGCATAACGCATAACGCATAACGCATTACGCATATCGCATAACGCATAACGCATAACGCATAACGCATAACGCATAACGCATAAAGCATAACGCATAACGCATAACGCAAACGTATAACGCACAACGCATAACGCATAAAGCATAACGCAAAACGCATAACGCATAACGCATAACGCATAACGCATAACGCATAACGCATAACGCATAACGCATAACGCATAAAGCATAACGCATAACGCATAACTTATAACTCATTACTCATACGAATAACGCATAACGCATAACTTATAACTCATTACTCATAACTCATAACGCATAACGCATAAAGCATAACGCATAACGCATAACGGATAAAGCATAATGCATAACGCATAACGCATAACGCATTACGCATAACTTATAACCCATAACTCATAAGGAGTAACGCATAACGCATAAAGCATAACGCATGACGCATAACGCATAAAGCATAACGCATAACGCATAACGCATAACGCATAACGCATAACGCATAACGCATAACGCATAACGCATAACGCATAACGCATAACGCATAACGCAAACGTATAACGCACAACGCATAACGCATAACGCATAACGCATAACGCATAACGCATAACATATAACGCATAACGCATAACGCATAACGCATAATGCATAACGCATAACGTATAACTCATAACGCCTAACGCATAAAGCATAACGCATAAAGCATAACGCATAACGCATAACGCATAACGCATAACGCATAACGCATAACGCAAAACGCATAACGCATAACGCATAATGCATAAAGCATAACGCATAACGCATAACTTATAACTCATTACTCATAACGAATAACGCATAACGCATAACGCATAACGCATAACGCATAACGCATAACGCATAACGCATAACGCATAACGCATAACGGATCACGCATAACGCATAACGCATAACGCATAACGCATATCGCATAACGCATAAAGCATAACGCATAACGCATAACGCATAACGCATTACGCATAACTTATAACTCATAACTCATAAGGAGTAACGCATAACGCATAAAGCATAACGCATAACGCATAACGCATAACGCATAACGCATAACGCATAACGCATAACGCATAACGCATAACGCATAACGCATAACGCATAACGCATAACGCATAACGCATAACGCATAATGCATAACGCATAACGCATAACGCATAAAGCATAACGCATAACGCATAACGCATTACGCATAACTTATAACTCATAACTCATAAGGAGTAACGCATATCGCATAAAGCATAACGCATAACGCATAACGCGTAACGCATAACGCATAACGCACAACGCATAACGCATAACGCATAACGTATAACTCATAACGCATAACGAATAAAGCATAACGCATAACGCATAACGCATAACGCATAACGCAAACGCATAACGCATAACGCATACCGTATAACGCATAACGCATAACGCATAACGCAAACGTATAACGCATAACGCATAACGCATAACGCATAACGCATAACGCATAAAGCATAACGCATAACACATAACGCATAACGCATAACGCATAACGCATAATGCATAACGCATAACGTATAACTCATAACGCATAACGCATAAAGCATAACGCATAAAACATAACGCATAACGCATAACGCATAACGCATAACGCATAACGCAAAACGCATAACGCATAACGCATAATGCATAAAGCATAACGCATAACGCATAACTTATAACTCATTACTCATAACGAATAACGCATAACGCATAACGCATAACGCATAACGCATAACGCATAACGCATAACGCATAACGCATAACGCATAACGCATAACGCATAACGCATAACGCATAACGGATCACGCATAACGCATAACGCATAACGCATAACGCATATCGCATAACGCATAAAGCATAACGCATAACGCATAACGCATAACGCATTACGCATAACTTATAACTCATAACTCATAAGGAGTAACGCATAACGCATAAAGCATAACGCATAACGCATAACGCATAACGCATAACGCATAACGCATAACGCATAACGCATAACGCATAATGCATAAAGCATAACGCATAACGCATAACTTATAACTCATTACTCATAACGAATAACGCATAACGCATAAGGCATAACGCATAACGCATAATGCATAACGCATAACGCATAACGCATAACGCATAACGCATAACGCATAACGCATAACGCATAACGCATAACGCATATCGCATAACGCATAACGCATAACGCATAACGCATAACGCATAAAGCATAACTCATAACGCATAACGCAAACGTATAACGCACAACGCATAAAGCATAACGCATAACGCAAAACGCATAATGCATAACGCATAATGCATAACGCATAAAGCATAACGCATAACGCATTACGCATAACCCCTAAGGCATAACGCATAACGTATAACTGATAACGCATAACGCATAACGCATAACGCATAACGCCTAACGCATAACAAATAACCCCTAACGCATAACGCATAACGCATAACGCATAACGTGTAACTAATAAAGCACAACGCATAAAGCATAACGCATAACGCATAACGCATATCGCATAACGCATAACGCATAACGTATAACGCATAACGCATACCGTATAACGCATAACGCAAACGTATAACGCACAACGCATAACGCATAACGAACAACGGATAACGCATAACGCATAACGCATAACGCATAACGTATAACGCATAACGCATAACGCATAACACATAACGCATAACACATAATGCACAACGCATTACGAATACAGCAAAACGCATAACGCTTAACGCATAACGGATCACGCATAACGCATAACGCATAATGCATAACGCATAACGCATAACGCATAACGCATAATGCATAACGCATAAAGCGTAACGCATAACGCATAACGCATAAAGCATAACAGATAACGCATAACTCATAATGCACAACGCATAACGAATACAGCAAAACGCATAACGCTTAACGCATAACGCATAACGCATAACTCATAATGCATAACGCATAACGCATAACGCATAACGCATAACGCATAACGCATAACGCATAACGTATAACGTATAACGCATACCGCATTACGCATAACTTATAACTCATAACTCATAAGGAGTAACGCATAACGCATAAAGCATAACGCATAACGCATAACGCATAAAGCATAACGCATAACGCATAATGCATAACGCATAACGCATAACGCATAACGCATAACGCATAACGCATAACGCATAACGTATAACGTATAACGCATAACGCATAACTTATAACTCATTACTCATAACTCATAACGCATAACGCATAAAGCATAACGCATGACGCATAACGCATAAAGCATAACGCATAACGCATAACGCATAACGCATAACGCATAACGCATAACGCATAACGCATAACGCATAACGCATAACGCATAACGCATAACGCATAACGCATGAAGCATAACGCATAACGCATAACGCATAACTCATTACTCATAACGAATAACGCATAACGCATAAGGCATAACGCATAACGCATAACGCATAACGCATAACGCATAACGCATAACGCATAACGCATAATGCATAAAGCATAACGCATAACGCATAACTTATAACTCATTACTCATAACGAATACGCATAACGCATAACGCATAACGCATAACGCATAATGCATAACGCATAACGCATAACGCATAACGCATAACGCATAACGCATAACGCATAACGCATAACGCATAACGCATAACGCATTACGCATATCGCATAACGCATAACGCATAACGCATAACGCATAACGCATAACGCAAACGTATAACGCACAACGCATAACGCATAACGCATAACGCAAAACGCATAACGCATAACGCATAACGCATAACGCATAACGCATAACGCATAACGCATAACGCATAACGCATAAAGCATAACGCATAACGCATAACTTATAACTCATTACTCATAACGAATAACGCATAACGCATAACTTATAACTCATTACTCATAACTCATAACGCATAACGCATAAAGCATAACGCATAACGCATAACGGATAAAGCATAATGCATAACGCATAACGCATAACGCATTACGCATAACTTATAACCCATAACTCATAAGGAGTAACGCATAACGCATAAAGCATAACGCATGACTCATAACGCATAAAGCATAACGCATAACGCATAACGCATAACGCATAACGCATAACGCATAACGCATAACGCATAACGCATAACGCATTACGCATAACGCATAACGTATAACGCATAACGCATAACGCATAACGCATACCGTATAACGCATAACGCATAACGCATAACGCATAACGCATAACGCATAACGCATAACGCATAACGCATAACGTATAACGCATGAAGCATAACGCATAACGCATAACTTATAACTCATTACTCATAACGAATAACGCATAACGCATAACGCATAAGGCATAACGCATAACGCATAACGCATAACGCATAACGCATACCGTATAACGCATAACGCATAACGCATAACGCAAACGTATAACGCACAACGCATAACGCATAACGCATAACGCATAACGCATAACGCATAACATATAACGCATAACGCATAACGCATAACGCATAACGCATAATGCATAACGCATAACGTATAACTCATAACACATAACGCATAAAGCATAACGCATAAAGCATAACGCATAACGCATAACGCATAACGCATAACGCAAAACGCATAACGCATAATGCACAAAGCATAACGCATAACGCATAACTTATAACTCATTACTCATAACGAATAACGCATAACGCATAACGCATAACGCATAACGCATAACGCATAACGCATAACGCATAACGCATAACGCATAACGCATAACGCATAACGGATCACGCATAACGCATAACGCATAACGCATAACGCATAACGCATAACGCATAAAGCATAACGCATAACGCATAACGCATTACGCATAATTTATAACTCATAACTCATAAGGAGTAACGCATAACGCATAAAGCATAACGCATATCGCATAACGCATAACGCATAACGCATAACGCATAACGCATAACGCATAACGCATAACGCATAACGCATAAGGCATAACGCATAACGCATAACGCATATCGCATAACGCATAACGCATAACGCATAACGCATAACGCATAAAGCATAACTCATAACGCATAACGCAAACGTATAATGCACAACGCATAACGCATAACGCATAACGCATAACGCATAACGCATAACGCATAACGCATAACGCATAACGCATAACGGATAACGCATATCGCATAACGCATAACGCATAATGCATAACGCATAAAGCATAACGCATAACGCATTACGCATAACCCCTAACGCATAACGCATAACGTATAACTCATAACGCATAACGCATAACGCATAACGCATAACGCCTAACGCATAACGCATAACGCATAACCCCTAACGCATAACGCATAACGCATAACGCATAACGTGTAACTAATAACGCACAACGCATAAAGCATAACGCATAACGCATAACGCATATCGCATAACGCATAACGCATAACGTATAACGCATAACGCATACCGTATAACGCATAACGCATAACGCAAACGTATAACGCACAACGCATAACGCATAACGAACAACGGATAACGCATAACGCATCACGCATAACGCATAACGTATAACGCATAACGCATAACGCATAACACATAACGCATAACACATAATGCACAACGCATTACGAATACAGCAAAACGCATAACGCTTAACGCATAACGGATCACGCATAACGCATAACAGATAATGCATAACGCATAACGCATAACGCATAATGCATAACGCATAAAGCGTAACGCATAACGCATAACGCATAAAGCATAACAGATAACGCATAACTCATAATGCACTACGCATAACGAATACAGCAAAACGCATAACGCTTAACGCATAACGCATAACGCATAACGCATAATGCATAACGCATAACGCATAACGCATAACGCATAACGCATAACGCATAACGCATAACGTATAACGTATAACGCATACCGCATTACGCATAACTTATAACTCATAACTCATAAAGAGTAACGCATAACGCATAAAGCATAACGCATAACGCATAAAGCATAACGCATAACGCATAATGCATAACGCATAACGCATAACGCATAACGCATAACGCATAACGCATAACGCATAACGCATAACGTATAACGTATAACGCATAACGCATAACTTATAACTCATTACTCATAACTCATAACGCATAACGCATAAAGCATAACGCATGACGCATAACGCATAAAGCATAACGCATAACGCATAACGCATAACGCATAACGCATAACGCATAACGCATAACGCATAACGCATAACGCATAACGCATAACGCATAACGCATAACGCATAACGCATAACGCATAACGCATACCGTATAACGCATAGCGCATAACGCATAACGCATAACGCATAACGCATAACGCATAACGCATAACGCATGAAGCATAACGCATAACGCATAACGCATAACTCATTACTCATAACGAATAACGCATAACGCATAAGGCATAACGCATAACGCATAACGCATAACGCATAACGCATAACGCATAACGCATAACGCATAACGCATAACGCATAACGCATAACGCATAACGCATAACGCATAACGCATAACGCATAACGCATAATGCATAAAGCATAACGCATAACGCATAACTTATAACTCATTACTCATAACGAATAACGCATAACGCATAACGCATAACGCATAACGCATAATGCATAACGCATAACGCATAACGCATAACGCATAACGCATAACGCATAACGCATAACGCATAACGCATAACGCATAACGCATTACGCATATCGCATAACGCATAACGCATAACGCATAACGCATAACGCATAACGCATAAAGCATAACGCATAACGCATAACGCAAACGTATAACGCACAACGCATAACGCATAAAGCATAACGCAAAACGCATAACGCATAACGCATAACGCATAACGCATAACGCATAACGCATAACGCATAACGCATAACGCATAAAGCATAACGCATAACGCATAACTTATAACTCATTACTCATAACGAATAACGCATAACGCATAACTTATAACTCATTACTCATAACTCATAACGCATAACGCATAAAGCATAACGCATAACGCATAACGGATAAAGCATAATGCATAACGCATAACGCATAACGCATTACGCATAACTTATAACCCATAACTCATAAGGAGTAACGCATAACGCATAACGCATAACGCATAACGCATAACGCATAACGCATAACGCATAACGCATAACGCATAACGCATACTGCATAAAGCATAACGCATAACGCATAACTTATAACTCATTACTCATAACGAATAACGCATAACGCATAACGCATAACGCATAACGCATAACGCATAACGCATAACGCATAACGCATAATGCATAAAGCATAACGCATAACGCATAACTTATAACTCATTACTCATAACGAATAACGCATAACGCATAAGGCATAACGCATAACGCATAATGCATAACGCTTAACGCATAACGCATAACGCATAACGCATAACGCATAACGCATAACGCATAACGCATAACGCATAACGCATATCGCATAACGCATAACGCATAACGCATAACGCATAACGCATAAAGCATAACTCATAACGCATAACGCAAACGTATAACGCACAACGCATAAAGCATAACGCATAACGCAAAACGCATAATGCATAACGCATAACGCATAACGCATAACGCATAACGCATAACGCATAACGCATAAAGCATAACGCATAACGCATAACTTATAACTCATTACTCATAACGAATAACGCATAACGTATAACGCATAACGGATAACGCATATCGCATAACGCATAACGCATAATGCATAACGCATAAAGCATAACGCATAACGCATTACGCATAACCCCTAAGGCATAACGCATAACGTATAACTCATAACGCATAACGCATAACGCATAACGCATAACGCCTAACGCATAACAAATAACCCCTAACGCATAACGCATAACGCATAACGCATAACGTGTAACTAATAAAGCACAACGCATAAAGCATAACGCATAACGCATAACGCATATCGCATAACGCATAACGCATAACGTATAACGCATAACGCATACCGTATAACGCATAACGCAAACGTATAACGCACAACGCACAACGCATAACGCATAACGAACAACGGATAACGCATAACGCATAACGCATAACGCATAACGTATAACGCATAACGCATAACGCATTACACATAACGCATAACACATAATGCACAACGCATTACGAATACAGCAAAACGCATAACGCTTAACGCATAACGGATCACGCATAACGCATAACGCATAATGCATAACGCATAACGCATAACGCATAACGCATAATGCATAACGCATAAAGCGTAACGCATAACGCATAACGCATAAAGCAGAACAGATAACGCATAACTCATAATGCACAACGCATAACGAATACAGCAAAACGCATAACGCTTAACGCATAACGCATAACGCATAACGCATAATGCATAACGCATAACGCATAACGCATAACGCATAACGCATAACGCATAACGCATAACGCATAACGTATAACGTATAACGCATACCGCATTACGCATAACTTATAACTCATAACTCATAAGGAGTAACGCATAACGCATTACGCATAACGCATAACGCATAACGCATAACGCATAACGCATAACGCATAATGCAAAACGCATAACGCATAACGCATAACGCATAACGCATAACGCATAACGCATAACGTATAACGTATAACGCATAACGCATAACTTATAACTCATTACTCATAACTCATAACGCATAACGCATAAAGCATAACGCATGACGCATAACGCATAAAGCATAACGCATAACGCATAACGCATAACGCATAACGCATAACGCATAACGCATAACGCATAACGCATAACGCATAACGCATAACGCATGAAGCATAACGCATAACGCATAACGCATAACTCATTACTCATAACGAATAACGCATAACGCATAAGGCATAACGCATAACGCATAACGCATAACGCATAACGCATAACGCATAACGCATAACGCATAACGCATAATGCATAAAGCATAACGCATAACGCGTAACTTATAACTCATTACTCATAACGAATAACGCATAACGCATAACGCATAACGCATAACGCATAATGCATAACGCATAACGCATAACGCATAACGCATAACGCATAACGCATAACGCATAACGCATAACGCATAACGCATAACGCATTACGCATATCGCATAACGCATAACGCATAACGCATAACGCATAACGCATAACGCAAACGTATAACGCACAACGCATAACGCATAACGCATAACGCAAAACGCATAACGCATAACGCATAACGCATAACGCATAACGCATAACGCATAACGCATAACGCATAACGCATAACGCATAACGCATAACGCATAAAGCATAACGCATAACGCATAACTTATAACTCATTACTCATAACGAATAACGCATAACGCATAACTTATAACTCATTACTCATAACTCATAACGCATAACGCATAAAGCATAACGCATAACGCATAACGGATAAAGCATAATGCATAACGCATAACGCATAACGCATTACGCATAACTTATAACCCATAACTCATAAGGAGTAACGCATAACGCATAAAGCATAACGCATGACTCATAACGCATAAAGCATAACGCATAACGCATAACGCATAACGCATAACGCATAACGCATAACGCATAACGCATAACGCATAACGCATAACGCATAACGCATTACGCATAACGCATAACGTATAACGCATAACGCATAACGCATAACGCATACCGTATAACGCATAGCGCATAACGCATAACGCATAACGCATAACGCATAACGCATAACGCATAACGCATAACGCATAACGCATAACGCATGAAGCATAACGCATAACGCATAACTTATATCTCATTACTCATAACGAATAACGCATAACGCATAACGCATAAGGCATAACGCATAACGCATAACGCATAACGCATAACGCATACCGTATAACGCATAACGCATAACGCATAACGCAAACGTATAACGCACAACGCATAACGCATAACGCATAACGCATAACGCATAACGCATAACATATAACGCATAACGCATAACGCATAACGCATAATGCATAACGCATAACGTATAACTCATAACACATAACGCATAAAGCATAACGCATAAAGCATAACGCATAACGCATAACGCATAACGCATAACGCAAAACGCATAACGCATAATGCACAAAGCATAACGCATAACGCATAACTTATAACTCATTACTCATAACGAATAACGCATAACGCATAACGCATAACGCATAACGCATAACGCATAACGCATAACGCATAACGCATAACGCATAACGCATAACGCATAACGCATAACGGATCACGCATAACGCATAACGCATAACGCATAACGCATAACGCATAAAGCATAACGCATAACGCATAACGCATTACGCATAACTTATAACTCATAACTCATAAGGAGTAACGCATAACGCATAAAGCATAACGCATATCGCATAACGCATAACGCATAACGCATAACGCATAACGCATAACGCATAACGCATAATGCATAAAGCATATCGCATAACGCATAACTTATAACTCATTACTCATAACGAATAACGCATAAGGCATAACGCATAACGCATAACGCATAATGCATAACGCATAACGCATAACGCATAACGCATAACGCATAACGCATAACGCATAACGCATAACGCATAAGGCATAACGCATAACGCATAACGCATATCGCATAACGCATAACGCATAACGCATAACGCATAACGCATAAAGCATAACTCATAACGCATAACGCAAACGTATAATGCACAACGCATAACGCATAACGCATAACGCAAAACGCATAACGCATAACGCATAACGCATAACGCATAACGCATAACGCATAACGCATAAAGCATAACGCATAACGCATAACTTATAACTCATTACTCATAACGAATAACGCATAACGCATAACGCATAACGGATAACGCATATCGCATAACGCATAACGCATAATGCATAACGCATAAAGCATAAAGCATAACGCATAACGCATTACGCATAACCCCTAACGCATAACGCATAACGTATAACTCATAACGCATAACGCATAACGCATAACGCATAACGCCTAACGCATAACGCATAACGCATAACCCCTAACGCATAACGCATAACGCATAACGCATAACGCATAACGCATAACGCATAACGCATAACGCATAACGCATAACGCATAACGCATAACGCATAACGCATAACGCATAACGCATAACGCATAACGCATAACGCATAACGCATACCGTATAACGCATAGCGCATAACGCATAACGCATAACGCATAACGCATAACGCATAACGCATAACGCATGAAGCATAACGCATAACGCATAACGCATAACTCATTACTCATAACGAATAACGCATAACGCATAAGGCATAACGCATAACGCATAACGCATAACGCATAACGCATAACGCATAACGCATAACGCATAACGCATAACGCATAACGCATAACGCATAACGCATAACGCATAACGCATAACGCATAACGCATAATGCATAAAGCATAACGCATAACGCATAACTTATAACTCATTACTCATAATGAATAACGCATAACGCATAACGCATAACGCATAACGCATAATGCATAACGCATAACGCATAACGCATAACGCATAACGCATAACGCATAACGCATAACGCATAACGCATAACGCATAACGCATAACGCATTACGCATATCGCATAACGCATAACGCATAACGCATAACGCATAACGCATAACGCATAAAGCATAACGCATAACGCATAACGCAAACGTATAACGCACAACGCATAACGCATAAAGCATAACGCAAAACGCATAACGCATAACGCATAACGCATAACGCATAACGCATAACGCATAACGCATAACGCATAACGCATAACGCATAACGCATAAAGCATAACGCATAACGCATAACTTATAACTCATTACTCATAACGAATAACGCATAACGCATAACTTATAACTCATTACTCATAACTCATAACGCATAACGCATAAAGCATAACGCGTAACGCATAACGGATAAAGCATAATGCATAACGCATAACGCATAACGCATTACGCATAACTTATAACCCATAACTCATAAGGAGTAACGCATAACGCATAAAGCATAACGCATGACGCATAACGCATAAAGCATAACGCATAACGCATAACGCATAACGCATAACGCATAACGCATAACGCATAACGCATAACGCATAACGCATAACGCATAACGCATAACGCATAACGCATAACGCATAACGCATAACGCATAACGCATACCGTATAACGCATAGCGCATAACGCATAACGCATAACGCATAACGCATAACGCATAACGCATAACGCATAACGCATAACGCATAACGCATGAAGCATAACGCATAACTTATAACTCATTACTCATAACGAATAACGCATAACGCATAAGGCATAACGCATAACGCATAACGCATAACGCATAACGCATAACGCATAACGCATAACGCATAACGCATAACGCATAACGCATAACACATAACGCATAATGCATGAAGCATAACGGATAACGCATAACTTATAACTCATTACTCATAACGAATAACGCATAACGCATAACGCATAACGCATAACGCATAATGCATAACGCATAACGCATAACGCATAACGCATAACGCATAACGCATAACGCATAACGCATAACGCATTACGCATATCGCATAACGCATAACGCATAACGCATAACGCATAACGCATAACGCATAAAGCATAACGCATAACGCATAACGCAAACGTATAACGCACAACGCATAACGCATAACGCATAACGCAAAACGCATAACGCATAACGCATAACGCATAACGCATAACGCATAACGCATAACGCATAACGCATAACCCCTAACGCATAACGCATAACGCATAACGCATAACGTGTAACTAATAACGCACAACGCATAAAGCATAACGCATAACGCATAACGCATATCGCATAACGCATAACGCATAACGTATAACGCATAACGCATACCGTATAACGCATAACGCATAACGCAAACGTATAACGCACAACGCATAACGCATAACGAACAACGGATAACGCATAACGCATCACGCATAACGCATAACGTATAACGCATAACGCATAACGCATAACACATAACGCATAACACATAATGCACAACGCATTACGAATACAGCAAAACGCATAACGCTTAACGCATAACGGATCACGCATAACGCATAACGCATAATGCATAACGCATAACTCATAACGCATAACGCATAACGCATAACGCATAACGCATAACGCATAACGCATAAAGCATAACAGATAACGCATAACTCATAATGCACTACGCATAACGAATACAGCAAAACGCATAACGCTTAACGCATAACGCATAACGCATAACGCATAACGCATAACGCATAACGCATAACGCATAACGCATAACGCATAACGCATAACGCATAACGTATAACGTATAACGCATACCGCATTACGCATAACTTATAACTCATAACTCATAAAGAGTAACGCATAACGCATAAAGCATAACGCATAACGCATAAAGCATAACGCATAACGCATAACGCATAACGCATAACGCATAACGCATAACGCATAACGCATAACGCATAACGCATAACGCATAACGTATAACGTATAACGCATAACGCATAACTTATAACTCATTACTCATAACTCATAACGCATAACGCATAAAGCATAACGCATGACGCATAACGCATAAAGCATAACGCATAACGCATAACGCATAACGCATAACGCATAACGCATAACGCATAACGCATAACGCATAACGCATAACGCATAACGCATAACGCATAACGCATAACGCATAACGCATAACGCATAACGCATACCGTATAACGCATAGCGCATAACGCATAACGCATAACGCATAACGCATAACGCATAACGCATAACGCATGAAGCATAACGCATAACGCATAACGCATAACTCATTACTCATAACGAATAACGCATAACGCATAAGGCATAACGCATAACGCATAACGCATAACGCATAACGCATAACGCATAACGCATAACGCATAACGCATAACGCATAACGCATAACGCATAACGCATAACGCATAACGCATAACGCATAATGCATAAAGCATAACGCATAACGCATAACTTATAACTCATTACTCATAACGAATAACGCATAACGCATAACGCATAACGCATAATGCATAACGCATAACGCATAACGCATAACGCATAACGCATAACGCATAACGCATAACGCATAACGCATAACGCATAACGCATAACGCATAACGCATAACGCATTACGCATATCGCATAACGCATAACGCATAACGCATAACGCATAACGCATAACGCATAAAGCATAACGCATAACGCATAACGCAAACGTATAACGCACAACGCATAACGCATAAAGCATAACGCAAAACGCATAACGCATAACGCATAACGCATAACGCATAACGCATAACGCATAACGCATAACGCATAACGCATAAAGCATAACGCATAACGCATAACTTATAACTCATTACTCATAACGAATAACGCATAACGCATAACTTATAACTCATTACTCATAACTCATAACGCATAACGCATAAAGCATAACGCATAACGCATAACGGATAAAGCATAATGCATAACGCATAACGCATAACGCATTACGCATAACTTATAACCCATAACTCATAAGGAGTAACGCATAACGCATAACGCATAACGCATAACGCATAACGCATAACGCATAACGCATAACGCATAACGCATAATGCATAAAGCATAACGCATAACGCATAACTTATAACTCATTACTCATAACGAATAACGCATAACGCATAACGCATAACGCATAACGCATAACGCATAACGCATAACGCATAACGCATAACGCATAATGCATAAAGCATAACGCATAACGCATAACTTATAACTCATTACTCATAACGAATAACGCATAACGCATAAGGCATAACGCATAACGCATAATGCATAACGCTTAACGCATAACGCATAACGCATAACGCATAACGCATATCGCATAACGCATAACGCATAACGCATAACGCATAACGCATAACGCATAAAGCATAACTCATAACGCATAACGCAAACGTATAACGCACAACGCATAAAGCATAACGCATAACGCAAAACGCATAATGCATAACGCATAACGCATAACGCATAACGCATAACGCATAACGCATAAAGCATAACGCATAACGCATAACTTATAACTCATTACTCATAACGAATAACGCATAACGTATAACGCATAACGGATAACGCATATCGCATAACGCATAACGCATAATGCATAACGCATAAAGCATAACGCATAACGCATTACGCATAACCCCTAAGGCATAACGCATAACGTATAACTCATAACGCATAACGCATAACGCATAACGCATAACGCCTAACGCATAACAAATAACCCCTAACGCATAACGCATAACGCATAACGCATAACGTGTAACTAATAAAGCACAACGCATAAAGCATAACGCATAACGCATAACGCATATCGCATAACGCATAACGCATAACGTATAACGCATAACGCATACCGTATAACGCATAACGCAAACGTATAACGCACAACGCATAACGCATAACGAACAACGGATAACGCATAACGCATAACGCATAACGCATAACGTATAACGCATAACGCATAACGCATAACACATAACGCATAACACATAATGCACAACGCATTACGAATACAGCAAAACGCATAACGCTTAACGCATAACGGATCACGCATAACGCATAACGCATAATGCATAACGCATAACGCATAACGCATAACGCATAATGCATAACGCATAAAGCGTAACGCATAACGCATAACGCATAAAGCATAACAGATAACGCATAACTCATAATGCACAACGCATAACGAATACAGCAAAACGCATAACGCTTAACGCATAACGCATAACGCATAACGCATAATGCATAACGCATAACGCATAACGCATAACGCATAACGCATAACGCATAACGCATAACGCATAACGTATAACGTATAACGCATACCGCATTACGCATAACTTATAACTCATAACTCATAAGGAGTAACGCATAACGCATAAAGCATAACGCATAACGCATAACGCATAAAGCATAACGCATAACGCATAATGCATAACGCATAACGCATAACGCATAACGCATAACGCATAACGCATAACGCATAACGTATAACGCATAACGCATAACTTATAACTCATTACTCATAACTCATAACGCATAACGCATAAAGCATAACGCATGACGCATAACGCATAAAGCATAACGCATAACGCATAACGCATAACGCATAACGCATAACGCATAACGCATAACGCATAACGCATAACGCATAACGCATAACGCATAACGCATAACGCATGAAGCATAACGCCTAACGCATAACGCATAACTCATTACTCATAACGAATAACGCATAACGCATAAGGCATAACGCATAACGCATAACGCATAACGCATAACGCATAACGCATAACGCATAACGCATAACGCATAATGCATAAAGCATAACGCATAACGCATAACTTATAACTCATTACTCATAACGAATAACGCATAACGCATAACGCATAACGCATAACGCATAATGCATAACGCATAACGCATAACGCATAACGCATAACTCATAACGCATAACGCATAACGCATAACGCATAACGCATAACGCATTACGCATATCGCATAACGCATAACGCATAACGCATAACGCATAACGCATAACGCAAACGTATAACGCACAACGCATAACGCATAACGCATAACGCAAAACGCATAACGCATAACGCATAACGCATAACGCATAACGCATAACGCATAACGCATAACGCATAACGCATAACGCATAAAGCATAACGCATAACGCATAACTTATAACTCATTACTCATAACGAATAACGCATAACGCATAACTTATAACTCATTACTAATAACTCATAACGCATAACGCATAAAGCATAACGCATAACGCATAACGGATAAAGCATAAGGCATAACGCATAACGCATGACGCATTAAGCATAACTTATAACCCATAACTCATAAGGAGTAACGCATAACGCATAAAGCATAACGCATGACTCATAACGCATAAAGCATAACGCATAACGCATAACGCATAACGCATAACGCATAACGCATAACGCATAACGCATAACGCATAACGCATAACGCATTACGCATAACGCATAACGTATAACGCATAACGCATAACGCATAACGCATACCGTATAACGCATAGCGCATAACGCATAACGCATAACGCATAACGCATAACGCATAACGCATAACGCATAACGCATAACGCATGAAGCATAACGCATAACGCATAACTTATATCTCATTACTCATAACGAATAACGCATAACGCATAACGCATAAGGCATAACGCATAACGCATAACGCATAACGCATAACGCATACCGTATAACGCATAATGCATAACGCATAACGCAAACGTATAACGCACAACGCATAACGCATAACGCATAACGCATAACGCATAACGCATAACATATAACGCATAACGCATAACGCATA
Source organism: Lasioglossum morio (assembly GCA_916610235.2). NCBI lineage: Eukaryota > Metazoa > Arthropoda > Insecta > Hymenoptera > Halictidae > Lasioglossum > Lasioglossum morio. The sequence continues at coordinate 5,287,310 of CAKAJA020000289.1, forward strand.
ACGCATAATGCATAACGCATAACGTATAACTCATAACACATAACGCATAAAGCATAACGCATAAAGCATAACGCATAACGCATAACGCATAACGCATAACGCAAAACGCATAACGCATAATGCACAAAGCATAACGCATAACGCATAACTTATAACTCATTACTCATAACGAATAACGCATAACGCATAACGCATAACGCATAACGCATAACGCATAACGCATAACGCATAACGCATAACGCATAACCCATAACGCATAACGCATAACGGATCACGCATAACGCATAACGCATAACGCATAACGCATAACGCATAAAGCATAACGCATAACGCATAACGCATTACGCATAACTTATAACTCATAACTCATAAGGAGTAACGCATAACGCATAAAGCATAACGCATATCGCATAACGCATAACGCATAACGCATAACGCATAACGCATAACGCATAACGCATAATGCATAATGCATATCGCATAACGCATAACTTATAACTCATTACTCATAACGAATAACGCATAAGGCATAACGCATAACGCATAACGCATAATGCATAACGCATAACGCATAACGCATAACGCATAACGCATAACGCATAACGCATAACGCATAACGCATAAGGCATAACGCATAACGCATAACGCATATCGCATAACGCATAACGCATAACGCATAACGCATAACGCATAAAGCATAACTCATAACGCATAACGCAAACGTATAATGCACAACGCATAACGCATAACGCATAACGCAAAACGCATAACGCATAACGCATAACGCATAACGCATAACGCATAACGCATAACGCATAAAGCATAACGCATAACGCATAACTTATAACTCATTACTCATAACGAATAACGCATAACGCATAACGCATAACGGATAACGCATATCGCATAACGCATAACGCATAATGCATAACGCATAAAGCATAACGCATAACGCATTAAGCATAACCCCTAACGCATAACGCATAACGTATAACTCATAACGCATAACGCATAACGCATAACGCATAACGCTTAACGCATAACGCATAACGCATAACCCCTAACGCATAACGCATAACGCATAACGCATAACGTGTAACTAATAACGCACAACGCATAAAGCATAACGCATAACGCATAACGCATATCGCATAACGCATAACGCATAACGTATAACGCATAACGCATACCGTATAACGCATAACGCATAACGCAAACGTATAACGCACAACGCATAACGCATAACGAACAACGGATAACGCATAACGCATCACGCATAACGCATAACGTATAACGCATAACGCATAACGCATAACACATAACGCATAACACATAATGCACAACGCATTACGAATACAGCAAAACGCATAACGCTTAACGCATAACGGATCACGCATAACGCATAACGCATAATGCATAACGCATAACGCATAACGCATAATGCATAACGCATAAAGCGTAACGGATAACGCATAAAGCATAACAGATAACGCATAACTCATAATGCACAACGCATAACGAATACAGCAAAACGCATAACGCTTAACGCATAACGCATAACGCATAACGCATACTGCATAACGCATAACGCATAACGCATAACGCATAACGCATAACGCATAACGTATAACGTATAACGCATACCGCATTACGCATAACTTATAACTCATAACTCATAAGGAGTAACGCATAACGCATAAAGCATAACGCATAACGCATAAAGCATAACGCATAACGCATAATGCATAACGCATAACGCATAACGCATAACGCATAACGCATAACGCATAACGCATAACGCATAACGCATAACGTATAACGTATAACGCATAACGCATAACTTATAACTCATTACTCATAACTCATAACGCATAACGCATAAAGCATAACGCATGACGCATAACGCATAAAGCATAACGCATAACGCATAACGCATAACGCATAACGCATAACGCATAACGCATAACGCATAACGCATAACGCATAACGCATAACGCATAACGCATAACGCATAACGCATAACGCATAACGCATAACGCATACCGTATAACGCATAGCGCATAACGCATAACGCATAACGCATAACGCATAACGCATAACGCATAACGCATGAAGCATAACGCATAACGCATAACGCATAACTCATTACTCATAACGAATAACGCATAACGCATAAGGCATAACGCATAACGCATAACGCATAACGCATAACGCATAACGCATAACGCATAACGCATAACGCATAACGCATAACGCATAACGCATAACGCATAACGCATAACGCATAACGCATAATGCATAAAGCATAACGCATAACGCATAACTTATAACTCATTACTCATAACGAATAACGCATAACGCATAACGCATAACGCATAACGCATAATGCATAACGCATAACGCATAACGCATAACGCATAACGCATAACGCATAACGCATAACGCATAACGCATAACGCATAACGCATAACGCATAACGCATATCGCATAACGCATAACGCATAACGCATAACGCATAACGCATAACGCATAAAGCATAACGCATAACGCATAACGCAAACGTATAACGCACAACGCATAACGCATAAAGCATAACGCAAAACGCATAACGCATAACGCATTACGCATAACGCATAACGCATAACGCATAACGCATAACGCATAACGCATAAAGCATAACGCATAACGCATAACTTATAACTCATTACTCATAACGAATAACGCATAACGCATAACTTATAACTCATTACTCATAACTCATAACGCATAACGCATAAAGCATAACGCATAACGCATAAAGCATAACGCATAACGCATAATGCATAACGCATAACGCATAACGCATAACGCATAACGCATAACGCATAACGCATAACGCATAACGCATAACGTATAACGTATAACGCATAACGCATAACTTATAACTCATTACTCATAACTCATAACGCATAACGCATAAAGCATAACGCATGACGCATAACGCATAAAGCATAACGCATAACGCATAACGCATAACGCATAACGCATAACGCATAACGCATAACGCATAACGCATAACGCATAACGCATAACGCATAACGCATAACGCATAACGCATAACGCATAACGCATAACGCATAACGCATACCGTATAACGCATAGCGCATAACGCATAACGCATAACGCATAACGCATAACGCATAACGCATAACGCATGAAGCATAACGCATAACGCATAACGCATAACTCATTACTCATAACGAATAACGCATAACGCATAAGGCATAACGCATAACGCATAACGCATAACGCATAACGCATAACGCATAACGCATAACGCATAACGCATAACGCATAACGCATAACGCATAACGCATAACGCATAACGCATAACGCATAATGCATAAAGCATAACGCATAACGCATAACTTATAACTCATTACTCATAACGAATAACGCATAACGCATAACGCATAACGCATAACGCATAATGCATAACGCATAACGCATAACGCATAACGCATAACGCATAACGCATAACGCATAACGCATAACGCATAACGCATAACGCATAACGCATAACGCATATCGCATAACGCATAACGCATAACGCATAACGCATAACGCATAACGCATAAAGCATAACGCATAACGCATAACGCAAACGTATAACGCACAACGCATAACGCATAAAGCATAACGCAAAACGCATAACGCATAACGCATTACGCATAACGCATAACGCATAACGCATAACGCATAACGCATAACGCATAAAGCATAACGCATAACGCATAACTTATAACTCATTACTCATAACGAATAACGCATAACGCATAACTTATAACTCATTACTCATAACTCATAACGCATAACGCATAAAGCATAACGCATAACGCATAACGGATAAAGCATAATGCATAACGCATAACGCATAACGCATTACGCATAACTTATAACCCATAACTCATAAGGAGTAACGCATAACGCATAAAGCATAACGCATGACGCATAACGCATAAAGCATAACGCATAACGCATAACGCATAACGCATAACGCATAACGCATAACGCATAACGCATAACGCATAACGCATAACGCATAACGCATAACGCATAACGCATAACGCATAACGCATAACGCATAACGCATAACGCATACCGTATAACGCATAGCGCATAACGCATAACGCATAACGCATAACGCATAACGCATAACGCATAACGCATAACGCATAACGCATAACGCATAACGCATGAAGCATAACGCATAACTTATAACTCATTACTCATAACGAATAACGCATAACGCATAAGGCATAACGCATAACGCATAACGCATAACGCATAACGCATAACGCATAACGCATAACGCATAACGCATAACGCATAACACATAACGCATAATGCATGAAGCATAACGGATAACGCATAACTTATAACTCATTACTCATAACGAATAACGCATAACGCATAACGCATAACGCATAACGCATAATGCATAACGCATAACGCATAACGCATAACGCATAACGCATAACGCATAACGCATAACGCATTACGCATATCGCATAACGCATAACGCATAACGCATAACGCATAACGCATAACGCATAATGCATAACGCATAACGCATAACGCAAACGTATAACGCACAACGCATAACGCATAACGCATAACGCAAAACGCATAACGCATAACGCATAACGCATAACGCATAACGCATAACGCATAACGCATAAAGCATAACGCATAACGCATAACTTATAACTCATTACTCATAACGAATAACGCATAACGCATAACGCATAACGGATAACGCATATCGCATAACGCATAACGCATAATGCATAACGCATAACGCATAACGCATAACGCATAACGCATAACGCATAACGCATAACGTATAACGTATAACGCATAACGCATAACTTATAACTCATTACTCATAACTCATAACGCATAACGCATAAAGCATAACGCGTGACGCATAACGCATAAAGCATAACGCATAACGCATAACGCATAACGCATAACGCATAACGCATAACGCATAACGCATAACGCATAACGCATAACGCATAACGCATAACGCATAACGCATAACGCATACCGTATAACGCATAGCGCATAACGCATAACGCATAACGCATAACGCATAACGCATAACGCATGAAGCATAACGCATAACGCATAACTTATAACTCATTACTCATAACGAATAACGCATAACGCATAAGGCATAACGCATAACGCATAACGCATAACGCATAACGCATAAAGCATAACGCATAACGCATAACGCAAACGTATAACGCACAACGCATAACGCATAACGCATAACGCAAAACGCATAACGCATAACGCATAACGCATAACGCATAACGCATAACGCATAACGCATAAAGCATAACGCATAACGCATAACTTATAACTCATTACTCATAACGAATAACGCATAACGCATAACGGATAACGCATATCGCATAACGCATAACGCATAATGCATAACGCATAAAGCATAACGCATAACGCATAACGCATAACCCCTAACGCATAACGCATAACGCATAACGCATAACGCATAACGCATAACGCATAACGCATAACGCATAACGCATTACGCATAACTTATAACCCATAACTCATAAGGAGTAACGCATAACGCATAAAGCATAACGCATGACGCATAACGCATAAAGTATAACGCATAACGCATTACGCATAACGCATAACGCATAACGCATAACGCATAACGCATAACGCATAACGCATAACGCATAACGCATAACGCATAACGCATAACGCATAACGCATACCGTATAACGCATAGCGCATAACGCATAACGCATAACGCATAACGCATAACGCATAACGCATAACGCATAACGCATGAAGCATAACGCATAACGCATAACGCATAACGCATAACGCATAACGCATAACGCATAACGCATAACGCATAACGCATAATGCATAAAGCATAACGCATAACGCATAACTTATAACTCATTACTCATAACGAATAACGCATAACGCATAACGCATAACGCATAACGCATAATGCATAACGCATAACGCATAACGCATAACGCATAACGCATAACGCATAACGCATAACGCATAACGCATAACGCATAACGCATGAAGCATAACGCATAACGCATAACTTATAACTCATTACTCATAACGAATAACGCATAACGCATAAGGCATAACGCATAACGCATAACGCATAACGCATAACGCATAAAGCATAACGCATAACGCATAACGCAAACGTATAACGCACAACGCATAACGCATAACGCATAACGCAAAACGCATAACGCATAACGCATAACGCATAACGCATAACGCATAACGCATAACGCATAAAGCATAACGCATAACGCATAACTTATAACTCATTACTCATAACGAATAACGCATAACGCATAACGGATAACGCATATCGCATAACGCATAACGCATAATGCATAACGCATAAAGCATAACGCATAACGCATAACGCATAACCCCTAACGCATAACGCATAACGCATAACGCATAACGCATAACGCATAACGCATAACGCATAACGCATAACGCATTACGCATAACTTATAACCCATAACTCATAAGGAGTAACGCATAACGCATAAAGCATAACGCATGACGCATAACGCATAAAGTATAACGCATAACGCATTACGCATAACGCATAACGCATAACGCATAACGCATAACGCATAACGCATAACGCATAACGCATAACGCATAACGCATAACGCATAACGCATAACGCATACCGTATAACGCATAGCGCATAACGCATAACGCATAACGCATAACGCATAACGCATAACGCATAACGCATAACGCATGAAGCATAACGCATAACGCATAACGCATAACGCATAACGCATAACGCATAACGCATAACGCATAACGCATAACGCATAATGCATAAAGCATAACGCATAACGCATAACTTATAACTCATTACTCATAACGAATAACGCATAACGCATAACGCATAACGCATAACGCATAATGCATAACGCATAACGCATAACGCATAACGCATAACGCATAACGCATAACGCATAACGCATAACGCATAACGCATAACGCATTACGCATATCGCATAACGCATAACGCATAACGCATAACGCATAACGCATAACGCATAAAGCATAACGCATAACGCAAACGTATAACGCACAACGCATAACGCATAACGCATAACGCAAAACGCATAACGCATAACGCATAACGCATAACGCATAACGCATAACGCATAACGCATAAAGCATAACGCATAACGCATAACGCATAACGCATAACGCATAACGCATAACGCATAACGTATAACGTATAACGCATAACGCATAACTTATAACTCATTACTCATAACTCATAACGCATAACGCATAAAGCATAACGCATGACGCATAACGCATAAAGCATAACGCATAACGCATAACGCATAACGCATAACGCATAACGCATAACGCATAACGCATAACGCATAACGCATAACGCATAACGCATAACGCATAACGCATAACGCATAACGCATAACGCATAACGCATAACGCATACCGTATAACGCATAGCGCATAACGCATAACGCATAACGCATAACGCATAACGCATAACGCATAACGCATGAAGCATAACGCATAACGCATAACGCATAACTCATTACTCATAACGAATAACGCATAACGCATAAGGCATAACGCATAACGCATAACGCATAACGCATAACGCATAACGCATAACGCATAACGCATAACGCATAACGCATAACGCATAACGCATAACGCATAACGCATAACGCATAACGCATAATGCATAAAGCATAACGCATAACGCATAACTTATAACTCATTACTCATAACGAATAACGCATAACGCATAACGCATAACGCATAACGCATAATGCATAACGCATAACGCATAACGCATAACGCATAACGCATAACGCATAACGCATAACGCATAACGCATAACGCATAACGCATAACGCATTACGCATATCGCATAACGCATAACGCATAACGCATAACGCATAACGCATAACGCATAAAGCATAACGCATAACGCATAACGCAAACGTATAACGCACAACGCATAACGCATAAAGCATAACGCAAAACGCATAACGCATAACGCATAACGCATAACGCATAACGCATAACGCATAACGCATAACGCATAACGCATAAAGCATAACGCATAACGCATAACTTATAACTCATTACTCATAACGAATAACGCATAACGCATAACTTATAACTCATTACTCATAACTCATAACGCATAACGCATAAAGCATAACGCATAACGCATAACGGATAAAGCATAATGCATAACGCATAACGCATAACGCATTACGCATAACTTATAACCCATAACTCATAAGGAGTAACGCATAACGCATAAAGCATAACGCATGACGCATAACGCATAAAGCATAACGCATAACGCATAACGCATAACGCATAACGCATAACGCATAACGCATAACGCATAACGCATAACGCATAACGCATAACGCATAACGCATAACGCATAACGCATAACGCATAACGCATAACGCATAACGCATAACGCATAACGCATACCGTATAACGCATAGCGCATAACGCATAACGCATAACGCATAACGCATAACGCATAACGCATAACGCATAACGCATAACGCATAACGCATAACGCATGAAGCATAACGCATAACTTATAACTCATTACTCATAACGAATAACGCATAACGCATAAGGCATAACGCATAACGCATAACGCATAACGCATAACGCATAACGCATAACGCATAACGCATAACGCATAACGCATAACACATAACGCATAATGCATGAAGCATAACGGATAACGCATAACTTATAACTCATTACTCATAACGAATAACGCATAACGCATAACGCATAACGCATAACGCATAATGCATAACGCATAACGCATAACGCATAACGCATAACGCATAACGCATAACGCATAACGCATAACGCATAACGCATTACGCATATCGCATAACGCATAACGCATAATGCATAACGCATAACGCATAACGCATAAAGCATAACGCATAACGCATAACGCAAACGTATAACGCACAACGCATAACGCATAACGCATAACGCAAATCGCATAACGCATAACGCATAACGCATAACGCATAACGCATAACGCATAACGCATAAAGCATAACGCATAACGCATAACTTATAACTCATTACTCATAACGAATAACGCATAACGCATAACGCATAACGGATAACGCATATCGCATAACGCATAACGCATAATGCATAACGCATAACGCATAACGCATAACGCATAACGCATAACGCATAACGCATAACGTATAACGTATAACGCATAACGCATAACTTATAACTCATTACTCATAACTCATAACGCATAACGCATAAAGCATAACGCATGACGCATAACGCATAAAGCATAACGCATAACGCATAACGCATAACGCATAACGCATAACGCATAACGCATAACGCATAACGCATAACGCATAACGCATAACGCATAACGCATAACGCATAACGCATAACGCATACCGTATAACGCATAGCGCATAACGCATAACGCATAACGCATAACGCATAACGCATAACGCATAACGCATAACGCATGAAGCATAACGCATAACGCATAACTTATAACTCATTACTCATAACGAATAACGCATAACGCATAAGGCATAACGCATAACGCATAACGCATAACGCATAAAGCATAACGCATAACGCATAACGCAAACGTATAACGCACAACGCATAACGCATAACGCATAACGCAAAACGCATAACGCATAACGCATAACGCATAACGCATAACGCATAACGCATAACGCATAAAGCATAACGCATAACGCATAACTTATAACTCATTACTCATAACGAATAACGCATAACGCATAACGGATAACGCATATCGCATAACGCATAACGCATAATGCATAACGCATAAAGCATAACGCATAACGCATAACGCATAACCCCTAACGCATAACGCATAACGCATAACGCATAACGCATAACGCATAACGCATAACGCATAACGCATTACGCATAACTTATAACCCATAACTCATAAGGAGTAACGCATAACGCATAAAGCATAACGCATGACGCATAACGCATAAAGTATAACGCATAACGCATTACGCATAACGCATAACGCATAACGCATAACGCATAACGCATAACGCATAACGCATAACGCATAACGCATAACGCATAACGCATAACGCATACCGTATAACGCATAGCGCATAACGCATAACGCATAACGCATAACGCATAACGCATAACGCATAACGCATAACGCATGAAGCATAACGCATAACGCATAACGCATAACGCATAACGCATAACGCATAACGCATAACGCATAACGCATAACGCATAATGCATAAAGCATAACGCATAACGCATAACTTATAACTCATTACTCATAACGAATAACGCATAACGCATAACGCATAACGCATAACGCATAATGCATAACGCATAACGCATAACGCATAACGCATAACGCATAACGCATAACGCATAACGCATTACGCATATCGCATAACGCATAACGCATAACGCATAACGCATAACGCATAACGCATAAAGCATAACGCATAACGCATAACGCAAACGTATAACGCACAACGCATAACGCATAACGCATAACGCAAAACGCATAACGCATAACGCATAACGCATAACGCATAACGCATAACGCATAACGCATAAAGCATAACGCATAACGCATAACTTATAACTCATTACTCATAACGAATAACGCATAACGCATAACGCATAACGGATAACGCATATCGCATAACGCATAACGCATAATGCATAACGCATAAAGCATAACGCATAACGCATAACGCATAACCCCTAACGCATAACGCATAACGTATAACTCATAACGCATAACGCATAACGCATAACGCATAACGCATAACGCCTAACGCGTAACGCATAACGCATAACCCCTAACGCATAACGCATAACGCATAACGCATAACGTGTAACTAATAACGCACAACGCATAAAGCATAACGCATAACGCATAACGCATATCGCATAACGCATAACGCATAACGTATAACGCATACCGTATAACGCATAACGCATAACGCAAACGTATAACGCACAACGCATAACGCATAACGAACAACGGATAACGCATAACGCATAACGCATAACGCATAACGAATACCGCAAAACGTATATCGCCTAACACATAACGGATCACGCATAACGCACAACGCATAACGTATAACGCATAACGCATAACGCATAACGCATAACACATAATGCACAACGCATTACGAATACAGCAAAACGCATAACGCTTAACGCATAACGGATCACGCATAACGCATAACGCATAATGCATAACGCATAACGCATAACGCATAATGCATAACGCATAAAGCGTAACGCATAACGCATAACGCATAAAGCATAACACATAACGCATAACTCATAATGCACAACGCATAACGAATACAGCAAAACGCATAACGCTTAACGCATAACGCATAACGCATAACGCATAATGCATAACGCATAACGCATAACGCATAACGCATAACGCATAACGTATAACGTATAACGCATACCGCATTACGCATAACTTATAACTCATAACTCATAAGGAGTAACGCATAACGCATAAAGCATAACGCATAACGCATAACGCATAAAGCATAACGCATAACGCATAACTTATAACTCATTACTCATAACGAATAACGCATAACGCATAACTTATTACTCATTACTCATAACGCATAACGCATAACGCATAATGCATAACGCATAACGCATAACGCATAACGCATAACGCATAACGCATAACGCATAACGCATAACGCATAACGCATAACGCATAACGCATAACGCATAACGCATAACGCATAACGCATAACGCATAACGCATAACGCATACCGTATAACGCATAGCGCATAACGCATAACGCATAACGCATAACGCATAACGCATAACGCATAACGCATAACGCATGAAGCATAACGCATAACGCATAACTTATAACTCTTTACTCATAACGAATAACGCATAACGCATAAGGCATAACGCATAACGCATAACGCATAACGCATAAAGCATAACGCATAACGCATAACGGATAAAGCATAATGCATAACGCATAACGCATAACGCATTACGCATAACTTATAACTCATAACTCATAACGAATAACGCATAACGCAAAATGCATAATGCATGTCGGATCACGCATAACGCAAAATGCATAATGCATGTCGGATCACGCATAACGCATAACGCATAACGCATAACGCATAACGCATAACGAATACCGCATAAAGCATAACGCATAACGCATAACGCATAAAGCATAACGCATAACGCATAACGCATAACGCATAACGCATAACGGATAAAGCATAATGCATAACGCATAACGCATAACGCATTACGCATAACTTATAACTCATAACTCATAACGAATAACGCATAACGCAAAATGCATAACGCATGTCGGATCACGCATAACGCATAACGCATAAAGCATAAATCATAACGCATAACGCATAACGTTAACGCATAACCCATAACGCATAAGGCTTGATGCATGACGCATATCGCATATCGCATAAGGCTTGATGCATGACGCATATCGCATAAGGCTTGATGCATGACGCATATCGCATAACGCATAACGCATAACGCATAACGCATAACGCATAACGCATAACGCATAACGCATAACGCATAACGCATAACGCATAACGCATAACGCATAACGCATAACGCATAACGCATAACGCATAAAGCATAACGCATAACGCATAACTTATAACTCATTACTCATAACGAATAACGCATAACGCATAACGCATAACGGATAACGCATATCGCATAACGCATAACGCATAATGCATAACGCATAAAGCATAACGCATAACGCATAACGCATAACCCCTAACGCATAACGCATAACGTATAACTCATAACGCATAACGCATAACGCATAACGCATAACGCCTAACGCATAACGCATAACGCATAACCCCTAACGCATAACGCATAACGCATAACGCATAACGTGTAACTAATAACGCACAACGCATAAAGCATAACGCATAACACATAACGCATATCGCATAACGCATAACGCATAACGTATAACGCATAACGCATACCGTATAACGCATAACGCATAACGCAAACGTATAACGCACAACGCATAATGCATAACGAACAACCTATAACGCATAACGCATAACGCATAACGAATACCGCAAAACGTATATCGCCTAACACATAACGGATCACGCATAACGCATAACGCATAACGTATAACGCATAACGCATAACGCATAACACATAACGCATAACACATAATGCACAACGCATTACGAATATAGCAAAACGCATAACGCTTAACGCATAACGGATCACGCATAACGCATAATGCATAATGCATAACGCATAACGCATAACGCATAATGCATAACGCATAAAGCGTAACGCATAACGCATAACGCATAAAGCATAACACATAACGCATAACTCATAATGCACAACGCATAATGAATACAGCAAAACGCATAACGCTTAACGCATAACGCATAACGCATAACGCATAATGCATAACGCATAACGCATAACGCATAACGCATAACGCATAACGCATAACGCATAACGTATAACGTATAACGCATACCGCATTACGCATAACTTATAACTCATAACTCATAAGGAGTAACGCATAACGCATAAAGCATAACGCATAACGCATAAAGCATAACGCATAACGCATAACTAATAACTCATTACTCATAACGAATAACGCATAACGCATAACTTATAACTCATTACTCATAACTCATAACGCATAACGCATAAAGCATAACGCATAACGCATAACGGATAAAGCATAACGCATAACGCATAACGCATAACGCATTACGCATAACTTATAACCCATAACTCATAAGGAGTAACGCATAACGCATAAAGCATAACGCATGACGCATAACGCATAAAGCATAACGCATAACGCATAACGCATAACGCATAACGCATAACGCATAACGCATAACGCATAACGCATATCGCATAACGCATAACGCATAACGCATACCGTATAACGCATAGCGCATAACGCATAACGCATAAAGCATAACGCATAACGCATAACTTATAACTCATTACTCATAACGAATAACGCATAACGCATAACTTATAACTCATTACTCATAACTCATAACGCATAACGCATAAAGCATAACGCATAACGCATAACGGATAAAGCATAATGCATAACGCATAACGCATAACGCATTACGCATAACTTATAACCCATAACTCATAAGGAGTAACGCATAACGCATAAAGCATAACGCATAACGCATAACGCATAAAGCATAAATCATAACGCATAACGCATAACGTTAACGCATAACCCATAACGCATAAGGCTTGATGCATGACGCATATCGCATATCGCATAAGGCTTGATGCATGACGCATATCGCATAAGGCTTGATGCATGACGCATATCGCATAACGCATAACGCATAACGCATAACGCATAACGCATAACGCATAACGCATAACGCATAACGCATAACGCATAACGCATAACGCATAACGCATAACGCATAACGCATAACGCATAAAGCATAACGCATAACGCATAACTTATAACTCATTACTCATAACGAATAACGCATAACGCATAACGCATAACGGATAACGCATATCGCATAACGCATAACGGATAATGCATAACGCATAAAGCATAACGCATAACGCATAACGCATAACCCCTAACGCATAACGCATAACGTATAACTCATAACGCATAACGCATAACGCATAACGCATAACGCATAACGCATAACGCATAACGCATAACCCCTAACGCATAACGCATAACGCATAACGTGTAACTAATAACGCACAACGCATAAAGCATAACGCATAACACATAACGCATATCGCATAACGCATAACGCATAACGTATAACGCATAACGCATAACGCATACCGTATAACGCATAACGCATAACGCAAACGTATAACGCACAACGCATAATGCATAACGAACAACGGATAACGCATAACGCATAACGCATAACGCATAACGAATACCGCAAAACGTATATCGCCTAACACATAACGGATCACGCATAACGCATAACGCATAACGCATAACGTATAACGCATAACGCATAACGCATAACACATAACGCATAACACATAATGCACAACGCATTACGAATATAGCAAAACGCATAACGCTTAACGCATAACGGATCACGCATAACGCATAATGCATAATGCATAACGCATAACGCATAACGCATAATGCATAACGCATAAAGCGTAACGCATAACGCATAACGCATAAAGCATAACACATAACGCAAAACTCATAATGCACAACGCATAATGAATACAGCAAAACGCATAACGCTTAACGCATAACGCATAACGCATAACGCATAATGCATAACGCATAACGCATAACGCATAACGCATAACGCATAACGCATAACGCATAACGTATAACGTATAACGCATACCGCATTACGCATAACTTATAACTCATAACTCATAAGGAGTAACGCATAACGCATAAAGCATAACGCATAACGCATAAAGCATAACGCATAACGCATAACTTATAACTCATTACTCATAACTCATAACGCATAACGCATAAAGCATAACGCATAACGCATAACGGATAAAGCATAATGCATAACGCATAACGCATAACGCATTACGCATAACTTATAAACCATAACTCATAAGGAGTAACGCATAACGCATAAAGCATAACGCATGACGCATAACGCATAAAGCATAACGCATAACGCATAACGCATAACGCATAACGCATAACGCATAACGCATAACGCATAACGCATAACGCATAACGCATAACGCATAACGCATAACGCATAACGCATACCGTATAACGCATAGCGCATAACGCATAACGCATAACGCATAACGCATAACGCATAAAGCATAACGCATAAAGCATAACGGATAAAGCATAATGCATAACGAATAACGCATAAGGCATAACGCATAACGCATAACGCATTACGCATAACTTATAACTCATAACTCATAACGAATAACGCATAACGCAAAATGCATAACGCATGTCGGATCACGCATAACGCATAACGCCTAAAGCATAAATCATAACGCATAACGCATAACGTTAACGCATAACCCATAACGCATAAGGCTTGATGCATGACGCATATCGCATATCGCATAAGGCTTGATGCATGACGCATATCGCATAACGCATAACGCATAACGCATAACGCATAACGCATAACGCATAACGCATAACGCATAACGCATAACGCATAACGCATAACGCATAACGCATAACTCATAACGCATAACGCATAAATCATAACCCATAACGCACAACGCATAACGCATAATGCACAACGCATAACGAATACCGCAAAACGCATAACGCATAACGCATAACGCATAACGCATAACGCATAACTCATAACGCATAACTCATAACGCATAACGCATAACGCATAACGCATAAAGCATAAAGCATAAATCATAACGCATAACGAATACCGCAAAACGTATATCGCATAACACATAACGGATAACGCATAACGCATAACGCATAACGTATAACGCATAACGCATAACGCATAACACATAACGCATAACGCATAATGCTCAACGCATAACGAATACAGCAAAACGCATAACGCTTAACGCATAATGCATCACGCATAACGCATAATGCATAACGCATAACGCATAACGCATAACGCATAACGCATAAAGCGTAACGCATAACGCATAACGCATAACGCATAACGCATAACGCATAACGCATAAATCATAACGCATAACGCATTACGCATAACTTATAACTCATAACTCATAAGGAGTAACGCATATCGCATAAAGCATAACGCATAACGCATAACGCGTAACGCATAACGCATAACGCACAACGCATAACGCATAACGCATAACGTATAACGAATATCGCATAACGCATAAAGCATAACGCATAACGCATAACGCATTACGCATAACTTATAACTCATAACTCATAAGGAGTAACGCATAACGCATAAAGCATAACGCATAACGCATAACGCATAACGCATAACGCATAACGCATAACGCATAATGCATAAAGCATAACGCATAACGCATAACTTATAACTCATTACTCATAACGAATAACGCATAACGCATAACGCATAACGCATAACGCATAATGCATAACGCATAACGCATAACGCATAACGCATAACGCATAACGCATAATGCATAACGCATAACGCATAACGCATAATGCATAACGCATAAAGCGTAACGCATAACGCATTACGCATAACCCCTAAGGCATAACGCATAACGTATAACTCATAACGCATAACGCATAACGCATAACCCCTAACGCATAACGCATAACGTGTAACTAATAAAGCACAACGCATAAAGCATAACGCATAACGCATAACGCATATCGCATAACGCATAACGCATTACGCATAACCCCTAAGGCATAACGCATAACGTATAACTCATAACGCATAACGCATAACGCATAACGCATAACGCCTAACGCATAACGCATAACGCATAACCCCTAACGCATAACGCATAACGCATAACGCATAAAGCATAACGCATAACGCATAACTTATAACTCATTACTCATAACGAATAACGCATAACGCATAACGCATAACGGATAACGCATATCGCATAACGCATAACGCATAATGCATAACGCATAAAGCATAACGCATAACGCATTACGCATAACCCCTAAGGCATAACGCATAACGTATAACTCATAACGCATAACGCTTAACGCATAACGCATAACGCCTAACGCATAACGCATAACGCATAACCCCTAACGCATAACGCATAACGTGTAACTAATAAAGCACAACGCATAAAGCATAACGCATAACGCATAACGCATATCGCATAACGCATAACGCATAACGTATAACGCATAACGCATAACGCATAACGCAAACGTATAACGCATAACGCATAACGCATAACGAATAACGGATAACGCATAACGCATAACGCATAACGCATAACGTATAGCGCATAACGCATAACGCATAACACATAACGCATAACACATAATGCACAACGCATTACGAATACAGCAAAACGCATAACGCTTAACGCATAACGGATCACGCATAACGCATAACGCATAATGCATAACGCATAACGCATAACGCATAACGCATAATGCATAACGCATAAAGCGTAACGCATAACGCATAACGCATAAAGCATAACAGATAACGCATAACTCATAATGCAGAACGCATAACGAATACAGCAAAACGCATAACGCTTAACGCATAACGCATAACGCATAACGCATAACGCATAACGCATAACGCATAACGCATAACGCATAACGCATAACGCATAACGCATAACGTATAACGTATAACGCATACCGCATTACGCATAACTTATAACTCATAACTCATAAGGAGTAACGCATAACGCATAAAGCATAACGCATAACGCATAAAGCATAACGCATAACGCATAATGCATAACGCATAACGCATAACGCATAACGCATAACGCATAACGCATAACGCATAACGTATAACGTATAACGCATAACGCATAACTTATAACTCATTACTCAAAACTCATAACGCATAACGCATAAAGCATAACGCATAACGCATAACGCATAACGCATAACGCATAACGCATAACGCATAACGCATAACGCATAACGCATAACGCATAACGCATAACGCATAACGCATAACGCATAACGCATAACGCATAACGCATAACGCATAACGCATACCGTATAACGCATAGCGCATAACGCATAACGCATAACGCATAACGCATAACGCATAACGCATAACGCATGAAGCATAACGCATAACGCATAACGCATAACTCATTACTCATAACGAATAACGCATAACGCATAAGGCATAACGCATAACGCATAACGCATAACGCATAACGCATAACGCATAACGCATAACGCATAACGCATAACGCATAACGCATAACGCATAATGCATAAAGCATAACGCATAACGCATAACTTATAACTCATTACTCATAACGAATAACGCATAACGCATAACGCATAACGCATAACGCATAATGCATAACGCATAACGCATAACGCATAACGCATAACGCATAACGCATAACGCATAACGCATAACGCATTACGCATATCGCATAACGCATAACGCATAACGCATAACGCATAACGCATAACGCATAACGCAAACGTATAACGCACAACGCATAACGCATAACGCATAACGCATAAAGCATAACGCATAACGCATAACGCATAACGCATAACGCATAACGCATAACGCATAACGCATAACGCATAACGCATAACGCATAACGCATACCGTATAACGCATAGCGCATAACGCATAACGCATAACGCATAACGCATACCGCATAACGCATAACGCATAACGCATGAAGCATAACGCATAACGCATAACTTATAACTCATTACTCATAACGAATAACGCATAACGCATAAGGCATAACGCATAACGCATAACGCATAACGCATAAAGCATAACGCATAACGCATAACGCAAACGTATAACGCACAACGCATAACGCATAACGCATAACGCAAAACGCATAACGCATAACGCATAACGCATAACGCATAACGCATAAAGCATAACGCATAACGCATAACTTATAACTCATTACTCATAACGAATAACGCATAACGCATAACGCATAAGGCATAACGCATAACGCATAACGCATAACGCATAAAGCATAACGCATAACGCATAACGCAAACGTATAACGCACAACGCATAACGCATAACGCATAACGCAAAACGCATAACGCATAAAGCATAACAGATAACGCATAACTCATAATGCACAACGCATAACGAATACAGCAAAACGCATAACGCTTAACGCATAACGCACAACGCATAACGCATAAGGCATAACGCATAACGCATAACCCATAACGCATAACGCATAACGCATAACGTATAACGTATAACGCATACCGCATTACGCATAACTTATAACTCATAACTCATAAGGAGTAACGCATAACGCATAAAGCATAACGCATAACGCATAAAGCATAACGCATAACGCATAATGCATAACGCATAACGCATAACGCATAACGCATAACGCATAACGCATAACGCATAACGCCTAACGCATAACGCATAACGCATAACCCCTAACGCATAACGCATAACGCATAACGCATAACGTGTAACTAATAACGCACAACGCATAAAGCATAACGCATAACACATAACGCATATCGCATAACGCATAACGCATAACGTATAACGCATAACGCATACCGTATAACGCATAACGCATAACGCAAACGTATAACGCACAACGCATAATGCATAACGAACAACGGATAACGCATAACGCATAACGCATAACGCATAACGAATACCGCAAAACGTATATCGCCTAACACATAACGGATCACGCATAACGCATAACGCATAACGTATAACGCATAACGCATAACGCGTAACACATAACGCATAACACATAATGCACAACGCATAACGCATAACACATAATGCACAACGCATTACGAATATAGCAAAACGCATAACGCTTAACGCATAACGGATCACGCATAACGCATAACGCATAATGCATAACGCATAAAGCGTAACGCATAACGCATAACGCATAAAGCATAACACATAACGCATAACTCATAATGCACAACGCATAACGAATACAGCATAACGCATAACGCTTAACGCATAACGCATAACGCATAACGCATAATGCATAACGCATAACGCATAACGCATAACGCATAACGCATAACGCATAACGCATAACGTATAACGTATAACGCATACCGCATTACGCATAACTTATAACTCATAACTCATAAGGAGTAACGCATAACGCATAAAGCATAACGCATAACGCATAAAGCATAACGCATAACGCATAACTTATAACTCATTACTCATAACGAATAACGCATAACGCATAACTTATAACTCATTACTCATAACTCATAACGCATAACGCATAAAGCATAACGCATAACGCATAACGGATAAAGCATAATGCATAACGCATAACGCATAACGCATTACGCATAACTTATAACCCATAACTCATAAGGAGTAACGCATAACGCATAAAGCATAACACATGACGCATAACGCATAAAGCATAACGCATAACGCATAACGCATAACGCATAACGCATAACGCATAACGCATAACGCATAACGCATAACGCATAACGCATAACGCATACCGTATAACGCATAGCGCATAACGCATAACGCATAAAGCATAACGCATAACGCATAACTTATAACTCATTACTCATAACGAATAACGCATAACGCATAACTTATAACTCATTACTCATAACTCATAACGCATAACGCATAAAGCATAACGCATAACGCATAACGGATAAAGCATAATGCATAACGCATAACGCATAACGCATTACGCATAACTTATAACCCATAACTCATAAGGAGTAACGCATAACGCATAAAGCATAACGCATGACGCATAACGCATAAAGCATAAATCATAACGCATAACGCATAACGTTAACGCATAACCCATAACGCATAAGGCTTGATGCATGACGCATATCGCATATCGCATAAGGCTTGATGCATGACGCATATCGCATAAGGCTTGATGCATGACGCATATCGCATAACGCATAACGCATAACGCATAACGAATACCGCAAAACGTATATCGCCTAACACATAACGGATCACGCATAACGCACAACGCATAACGTATAACGCATAACGCATAACGCATAACGCATAACACATAATGCACAACGCATTACGAATACAGCAAAACGCATAACGCTTAACGCATAACGGATCACGCATAACGCATAACGCATAATGCATAACGCATAACGCATAACGCATAATGCATAACGCATAAAGCGTAACGCATAACGCATAACGCATAAAGCATAACACATAACGCATAACTCATAATGCACAACGCATAACGAATACAGCAAAACGCATAACGCTTAACGCATAACGCATAACGCATAACACATAATGCATAACGCATAACGCATAACGCATAACGCATAACGCATAACGTATAACGTATAACGCATACCGCATTACGCATAACTTATAACTCATAACTCATAAGGAGTAACGCATAACGCATAAAGCATAACGCATAACGCATAACGCATAAAGCATAACGCATAACGCATAACTTATAACTCATTACTCATAACGAATAACGCATAACGCATAACTTATTACTCATTACTCATAACGCATAACGCATAACGCATAATGCATAACGCATAACGCATAACGCATAACGCATAACGCATAACGCATAACGCATAACGCATAACGCATAACGCATAACGCATAACGCATAACGCATAACGCATAACGCATAACGCATAACGCATAACGCATAACGCATACCGTATAACGCATAGCGCATAACGCATAACGCATAACGCATAACGCATAACGCATAACGCATAACGCATAACGCATGAAGCATAACGCATAACGCATAACTTATAACTCTTTACTCATAACGAATAACGCATAACGCATAAAGCATAACGCATAACGCATAACGCATAACGCATAAAGCATAACGCATAACGCATAACGGATAAAGCATAATGCATAACGCATAACGCATAACGCATTACGCATAACTTATAACTCATAACTCATAACGAATAACGCATAACGCAAAATGCATAATGCATGTCGGATCACGCATAACGCAAAATGCATAATGCATGTCGGATCACGCATAACGCATAACGCATAACGCATAACGCATAACGCATAACGAATACCGCATAAAGCATAACGCATAACGCATAACGCATAAAGCATAACGCATAACGCATAACGCATAACGCATAACGCATAACGGATAAAGCATAATGCATAACGCATAACGCATAACGCATTACGCATAACTTATAACTCATAACTCATAACGAATAACGCATAACGCAAAATGCATAACGCATGTCGGATCACGCATAACGCATAACGCATAAAGCATAAATCATAACGCATAACGCATAACGTTAACGCATAACCCATAACGCATAAGGCTTGATGCATGACGCATATCGCATATCGCATAAGGCTTGATGCATGACGCATATCGCATAAGGCTTGATGCATGACGCATATCGCATAACGCATAACGCATAACGCATAACGCATAACGCATAACGCATAACGCATAACGCATAACGCATAACGCATAACGCATAACGCATAACGCATAACGCATAACGCATAACGCATAACGCATAAAGCATAACGCATAACGCATAACTTATAACTCATTACTCATAACGAATAACGCATAACGCATAACGCATAACGGATAACGCATATCGCATAACGCATAACGCATAATGCATAACGCATAAAGCATAACGCATAACGCATAACGCATAACCCCTAACGCATAACGCATAACGTATAACTCATAACGCATAACGCATAACGCATAACGCATAACGCCTAACGCATAACGCATAACGCATAACCCCTAACGCATAACGCATAACGCATAACGCATAACGTGTAACTAATAACGCACAACGCATAAAGCATAACGCATAACACATAACGCATATCGCATAACGCATAACGCATAACGTATAACGCATAACGCATACCGTATAACGCATAACGCATAACGCAAACGTATAACGCACAACGCATAATGCATAACGAACAACCTATAACGCATAACGCATAACGCATAACGAATACCGCAAAACGTATATCGCCTAACACATAACGGATCACGCATAACGCATAACGCATAACGTATAACGCATAACGCATAACGCATAACACATAACGCATAACACATAATGCACAACGCATTACGAATATAGCAAAACGCATAACGCTTAACGCATAACGGATCACGCATAACGCATAATGCATAATGCATAACGCATAACGCATAACGCATAATGCATAACGCATAAAGCGTAACGCATAACGCATAACGCATAAAGCATAACACATAACGCATAACTCATAATGCACAACGCATAATGAATACAGCAAAACGCATAACGCTTAACGCATAACGCATAACGCATAACGCATAATGCATAACGCATAACGCATAACGCATAACGCATAACGCATAACGCATAACGCATAACGTATAACGTATAACGCATACCGCATTACGCATAACTTATAACTCATAACTCATAAGGAGTAACGCATAACGCATAAAGCATAACTCATAACGCATAAAGCATAACGCATAACGCATAACTTATAACTCATTACTCATAACGAATAACGCATAACGCATAACTTATAACTCATTACTCATAACTCATAACGCATAACGCATAAAGCATAACGCATAACGCATAACGGATAAAGCATAATGCATAACGCATAACGCATAACGCATTACGCATAACTTATAACCCATAACTCATAAGGAGTAACGCATAACGCATAAAGCATAACGCATGACGCATAACGCATAAAGCATAACGCATAACGCATAACGCATAACGCATAACGCATAACGCATAACGCATAACGCATAACGCATAACGCATAACGCATAACGCATAACGCATACCGTATAACGCATAACGCATAACGCATAACGCATAAAGCATAACGCATAACGCATAACTTATAACTCATTACTCATAACGAATAACGCATAACGCATAACTTATAACTCATTACTCATAACTCATAACGCATAACGCATAAAGCATAACGCATAACGCATAACGGATAAAGCATAATGCATAACGCATAACGCATAACGCATTACGCATAACTTATAACCCATAACTCATAAGGAGTAACGCATAACGCATAAAGCATAACGCATAACGCATAACGCATAAAGCATAAATCATAACGCATAACGCATAACGTTAACGCATAACCCATAACGCATAAGGCTTGATGCATGACGCATATCGCATATCGCATAAGGCTTGATGCATGACGCATATCGCATAAGGCTTGATGCATGACGCATATCGCATAACGCATAACGCATAACGCATAACGCATAACGCATAACGCATAACGCATAACGCATAACGCATAACGCATAACGCATAACGCATAACGCATAACGCATAACGCATAAAGCATAACGCATAACGCATAACTTATAACTCATTACTCATAACGAATAACGCATAACGCATAACGCATAACGGATAACGCATATCGCATAACGCATAACGGATAATGCATAACGCATAAAGCATAACGCATAACGCATAACGCATAACCCCTAACGCATAACGCATAACGTATAACTCATAACGCATAACGCATAACGCATAACGCATAACGCATAACGCATAACGCATAACGCATAACCCCTAACGCATAACGCATAACGCATAACGTGTAACTAATAACGCACAACGCATAAAGCATAACGCATAACACATAACGCATATCGCATAACGCATAACGCATAACGTATAACGCATAACGCATAACGCATACCGTATAACGCATAACGCATAACGCAAACGTATAACGCACAACGCATAATGCATAACGAACAACGGATAACGCATAACGCATAACGCATAACGCATAACGAATACCGCAAAACGTATATCGCCTAACACATAACGGATCACGCATAACGCATAACGCATAACGCATAACGTATAACGCATAACGCATAACGCATAACACATAACGCATAACACATAATGCACAACGCATTACGAATATAGCAAAACGCATAACGCTTAACGCATAACGGATCACGCATAACGCATAATGCATAATGCATAACGCATAACGCATAACGCATAATGCATAACGCATAAAGCGTAACGCATAACGCATAACGCATAAAGCATAACACATAACGCAAAACTCATAATGCACAACGCATAACGAATACAGCAAAACGCATAACGCTTAACGCATAACGCATAACGCATAACGCATAATGCATAACGCATAACGCATAACGCATAACGCATAACGCATAACGCATAACGCATAACGCATAACGCATAACGCATACCGCATTACGCATAACTTATAACTCATAACTCATAAGGAGTAACGCATAACGCATAAAGCATAACGCATAACGCATAAAGCATAACGCATAACGCATAACTTATAACTCATTACTCATAACTCATAACGCATAACGCATAAAGCATAACGCATAACGCATAACGGATAAAGCATAATGCATAACGCATAACGCATAACGCATTACGCATAACTTATAAACCATAACTCATAAGGAGTAACGCATAACGCATAAAGCATAACGCATGACGCATAACGCATAAAGCATAACGCATAACGCATAACGCATAACGCATAACGCATAACGCATAACGCATAACGCATAACGCATAACGCATAACGCATAACGCATAACGCATAACGCATAACGCATACCGTATAACGCATAACGCATAACGCATAACGCATAACGCATAACGCATAACGCATAAAGCATAACGCATAAAGCATAACGGATAAAGCATAATGCATAACGAATAACGCATAAGGCATAACGCATAACGCATAACGCATTACGCATAACTTATAACTCATAACTCATAACGAATAACGCATAACGCAAAATGCATAACGCATGTCGGATCACGCATAACGCATAACGCCTAAAGCATAAATCATAACGCATAACGCATAACGTTAACGCATAACCCATAACGCATAAGGCTTGATGCATGACGCATATCGCATATCGCATAAGGCTTGATGCATGACGCATATCGCATAACGCATAACGCATAACGCATAACGCATAACGCATAACGCATAACGCATAACGCATAACGCATAACGCATAACGCATAACGCTTAACGCATAACTCATATCGCATAACGCATAAATCATAACCCATAACGCACAACGCATAACGCATAATGCACAACGCATAACGAATACCGCAAAACGCATAACGCATAACGCATAACGCATAACGCATAACGCATAACTCATAACGCATAACTCATAACGCATAACGCATAACGCATAACGCATAAAGCATAAAGCATAAATCATAACGCATAACGAATACCGCAAAACGTATATCGCCTAACACATAACGGATAACGCATAACGCATAACGCATAACGTATAACGCATAACGCATAACGCATAACACATAACGCATAACGCATAATGCTCAACGCATAACGAATACAGCAAAACGCATAACGCTTAACGCATAATGCATCACGCATAACGCATAATGCATAACGCATAACGCATAACGCATAATGCATAACGCATAAAGCGTAACGCATAACGCATAACGCATAACGCATAACGCATAACGCATAACGCATAAATCATAACGCATAACGCATTACGCATAACTTATAACTCATAACTCATAAGGAGTAACGCATATCGCATAAAGCATAACGCATAACGCATAACGCGTAACGCATAACGCATAACGCACAACGCATAACGCATAACGCATAACGTATAACGAATATCGCATAACGCATAAAGCATAACGCATAACGCATAACGCATTACGCATAACTTATAACTCATAACTCATAAGGAGTAACGCATAACGCATAAAGCATAACGCATAACGCATAACGCATAACGCATAACGCATAACGCATAACGCATAATGCATAAAGCATAACGCATAACGCATAACTTATAACTCATTACTCATAACGAATAACGCATAACGCATAACGCATAACGCATAACGCATAATGCATAACGCATAACGCATAACGCATAACGCATAACGCATAACGCATAATGCATAACGCATAACGCATAACGCATAATGCATAACGCATAAAGCGTAACGCATAACGCATTACGCATAACCCCTAAGGCATAACGCATAACGTATAACTCATAACGCATAACGCATAACGCATAACCCCTAACGCATAACGCATAACGTGTAACTAATAAAGCACAACGCATAACGCATAACGCATAACGCATAACG
Organism: Lasioglossum morio; assembly: GCA_916610235.2. Lineage (NCBI taxonomy): Eukaryota > Metazoa > Arthropoda > Insecta > Hymenoptera > Halictidae > Lasioglossum > Lasioglossum morio. The sequence continues at coordinate 5,315,452 of CAKAJA020000289.1, forward strand.
CATATCGCATAACGCATAACGCATTACGCATAACCCCTAAGGCATAACGCATAACGTATAACTCATAACGCATAACGCATAACGCATAACGCATAACGCCTAACGCATAACGCATAACGCATAACCCCTAACGCATAACGCATAACGCATAACGCATAAAGCATAACGCATAACGCATAACTTATAACTCATTACTCATAACGAATAACGCATAACGCATAACGCATAACGGATAACGCATATCGCATAACGCATAACGCATAATGCATAACGCATAAAGCATAACGCATAACGCATTACGCATAACCCCTAAGGCATAACGCATAACGTATAACTCATAACGCATAACGCTTAACGCATAACGCATAACGCCTAACGCATAACGCATAACGCATAACCCCTAACGCATAACGCATAACGTGTAACTAATAAAGCACAACGCATAAAGCATAACGCATAACGCATAACGCATATCGCATAACGCATAACGCATAACGTATAACGCATAACGCATACCGTATAACGCATAACGCAAACGTATAACGCACAACGCATAACGCATAACGAACAACGGATAACGCATAACGCATAACGCATAACGCATAACGTATAGCGCATAACGCATAACGCATAACACATAACGCATAACACATAATGCACAACGCATTACGAATACAGCAAAACGCATAACGCTTAACGCATAACGGATCACGCATAACGCATAACGCATAACGCATAACGCATAACGCATAACGCATAACGCATAATGCATAACGCATAAAGCGTAACGCATAACGCATAACGCATAAAGCATAACAGATAACGCATAACTCATAATGCAGAACGCATAACGAATACAGCAAAACGCATAACGCTTAACGCATAACGCATAACGCATAACGCATAACGCATAACGCATAACGCATAACGCATAACGCATAACGCATAACGCATAACGCATAACGTATAACGTATAACGCATACCGCATAACGCATAACTTATAACTCATAACTCATAAGGAGTAACGCATAACGCATAAAGCATAACGCATAACGCATAAAGCATAACGCATAACGCATAATGCATAACGCATAACGCATAACGCATAACGCATAACGCATAACGCATAACGCATAACGTATAACGTATAACGCATAACGCATAACTTATAACTCATTACTCAAAACTCATAACGCATAACGCATAAAGCATAACGCATGACGCATAACGCATAAAGCATAACGCATAACGCATAACGCATAACGCATAACGCATAACGCATAACGCATAACGCATAACGCATAACGCATAACGCATAACGCATAACGCATAACGCATAACGCATACCGTATAACGCATAGCGCATAACGCATAACGCATAACGCATAACGCATAACGCATAACGCATAACGCATGAAGCATAACGCATAACGCATAACGCATAACTCATTACTCATAACGAATAACGCATAACGCATAAGGCATAACGCATAACGCATAACGCATAACGCATAACGCATAACGCATAACGCATAACGCATAACGCATAACGCATAACGCATAACGCATAATGCATAAAGCATAACGCATAACGCATAACTTATAACTCATTACTCATAACGAATAACGCATAACGCATAACGCATAACGCATAACGCATAACGCATAACGCATAACGCATAACGCATAACGCATAACGCATAACGCATAACGCATAACGCATAACGCATTACGCATATCGCATAACGCATAACGCATAACGCATAACGCATAACGCATAACGCATAACGCAAACGTATAACGCACAACGCATAACGCATAACGCATAACGCATAAAGCATAACGCATAACGCATAACGCATAACGCATAACGCATAACGCATAACGCATAACGCATAACGCATAACGCATAACGCATAACGCATAACGCATACCGTATAACGCATAGCGCATAACGCATAACGCATAACGCATAACGCATAACGCATAACGCATAACGCATAACGCATGAAGCATAACGCATAACGCATAACTTATAACTCATTACTCATAACGAATAACGCATAACGCATAAGGCATAACGCATAACGCATAACGCATAACGCATAAAGCATAACGCATAACGCATAACGCAAACGTATAACGCACAACGCATAACGCATAACGCATAACGCAAAACGCATAACGCATAACGCATAACGCATAACGCATAACGCATAACGCATAAAGCATAACGCATAACGCATAACTTATAACTCATTACTCATAACGAATAACGCATAACGCATAACGCATAAGGCATAACGCATAACGCATAACGCATAACGCATAAAGCATAACGCATAACGCATAACGCAAACGTATAACGCACAACGCATAACGCATAACGCATAACGCAAAACGCATAACGCATAAAGCATAACAGATAACGCATAACTCATAATGCACAACGCATAACGAATACAGCAAAACGCATAACGCTTAACGCATAACGCACAACGCATAACGCATAATGCATAACGCATAACGCATAACGCATAACGCATAACGCATAACGCATAACGTATAACGTATAACGCATACCGCATTACGCATAACTTATAACTCATAACTCATAAGGAGTAACGCATAACGCATAAAGCATAACGCATAACGCATAAAGCATAACGCATAACGCATAATGCATAACGCATAACGCATAACGCATAACGCATAACGCATAACGCATAACGCATAACGCCTAACGCATAACGCATAACGCATAACCCCTAACGCATAACGCATAACGCATAACGCATAACGTGTAACTAATAACGCACAACGCATAAAGCATAACGCATAACACATAACGCATATCGCATAACGCATAACGCATAACGTATAACGCATAACGCATACCGTATAACGCATAACGCATAACGCAAACGTATAACGCACAACGCATAATGCATAACGAACAACGGATAACGCATAACGCATAACGCATAACGCATAACGAATACCGCAAAACGTATATCGCCTAACACATAACGGATCACGCATAACGCATAACGCATAACGTATAACGCATAACGCATAACGCGTAACACATAACGCATAACACATAATGCACAACGCATAACGCATAACACATAATGCACAACGCATTACGAATATAGCAAAACGCATAACGCTTAACGCATAACGGATCACGCATAACGCATAACGCATAATGCATAACGCATAAAGCGTAACGCATAACGCATAACGCATAAAGCATAACACATAACGCATAACTCATAATGCACAACGCATAACGAATACAGCATAACGCATAACGCTTAACGCATAACGCATAACGCATAACGCATAATGCATAACGCATAACGCATAACGCATAACGCATAACGCATAACGCATAACGCATAACGTATAACGTATAACGCATACCGCATTACGCATAACTTATAACTCATAACTCATAAGGAGTAACGCATAACGCATAAAGCATAACGCATAACGCATAAAGCATAACGCATAACGCATAACTTATAACTCATTACTCATAACGAATAACGCATAACGCATAACTTATAACTCATTACTCATAACTCATAACGCATAACGCATAAAGCATAACGCATAACGCATAACGGATAAAGCATAATGCATAACGCATAACGCATAACGCATTACGCATAACTTATAACCCATAACTCATAAGGAGTAACGCATAACGCATAAAGCATAACACATGACGCATAACGCATAAAGCATAACGCATAACGCATAACGCATAACGCATAACGCATAACGCATAACTCATAACGCATAACGCATAACGCATAACGCATAACGCATACCGTATAACGCATAGCGCATAACGCATAACGCATAAAGCATAACGCATAACGCATAACTTATAACTCATTACTCATAACGAATAACGCATAACGCATAACTTATAACTCATTACTCATAACTCATAACGCATAACGCATAAAGCATAACGCATAACGCATAACGGATAAAGCATAATGCATAACGCATAACGCATAACGCATTACGCATAACTTATAACCCATAACTCATAAGGAGTAACGCATAACGCATAAAGCATAACGCATGACGCATAACGCATAAAGCATAAATCATAACGCATAACGCATAACGTTAACGCATAACCCATAACGCATAAGGCTTGATGCATGACGCATATCGCATATCGCATAAGGCTTGATGCATGACGCATATCGCATAAGGCTTGATGCATGACGCATATCGCATAACGCATAACGCATAACGCATAACGCATAACGCATAACGCATAACGCATAACGCATAACGCATAACGCATAACGCATAACGCATAACGCATAACGCATAACGCATAAAGCATAACGCATAACGCATAACTTATAACTCATTACTCATAACGAATAACGCATAACGCATAACGCATAACGGATAACGCATATCGCATAACGCATAACGCATAATGCATAACGCATAAAGCATAACGCATAACGCATAACGCATAACGCATAACCCCTAACGCATAACGCATAACGTATAACTCATAACGCATCACGCATAATGCATAACGCATAACGCCTAACGCATAACGCATAACGCATAACCCCTAACGCATAACGCATAACGCATAACGCATAACGTGTAACTAATAACGCACAACGCATAAAGCATAACGCATAACACATAACGCATATCGCATAACGCATAACGCATAACGTATAACGCATAACGCATACCGTATAACGCATAACGCATAACGCAAACGTATAACGCACAACGCATAATGCATAACGAACAACGGATAACGCATAACGCATAACGCATAACGCATAACGCATAACGCATAACGCATAACGCATGAAGCATAACGCATAACGCATAACGCATAACTCATTACTCATAACGAATAACGCATAACGCATAAGGCATAACGCATAACGCATAACGCATAACGCATAACGCATAACGCATAACGCATAACGCATAACGCATAACGCATAACGCATAACGCATAATGCATAAAGCATAACGCATAACGCATAACTTATAACTCATTACTCATAACGAATAACGCATAACGCATAACGCATAACGCATAACGCATAATGCATAACGCATAACGCATAACGCATAACGCATAACGCATAACGCATAACGCATAACGCATAACGCATTACGCATATCGCATAACGCATAACGCATAACGCATAACGCATAACGCATAACGCATAACGCAAACGTATAACGCACAACGCATAACGCATAACGCATAACGCATAAAGCATAACGCATAACGCATAACGCATAACGCATAACGCATAACGCATAACGCATAACGCATAACGCATAACGCATAACGCATAACGCATACCGTATAACGCATAGCGCATAACGCATAACGCATAACGCATAACGCATAACGCATAACGCATAACGCATAACGCATGAAGCATAACGCATAACGCATAACTTATAACTCATTACTCATAACGAATAACGCATAACGCATAAGGCATAACGCATAACGCATAACGCATAACGCATAAAGCATAACGCATAACGCATAACGCAAACGTATAACGCACAACGCATAACGCATAACGCATAACGCAAAACGCATAACGCATAACGCATAACGCATAACGCATAACGCATAAAGCATAACGCATAACGCATAACTTATAACTCATTACTCATAACGAATAACGCATAACGCATAACGCATAAGGCATAACGCATAACGCATAACGCATAACGCATAAAGCATAACGCATAACGCATAACGCAAACGTATAACGCACAACGCATAACGCATAACGCATAACGCAAAACGCATAACGCATAAAGCATAACAGATAACGCATAACTCATAATGCACAACGCATAACGAATACAGCAAAACGCATAACGCTTAACGCATAACGCACAACGCATAACGCATAATGCATAACGCATAACGCATAACGCATAACGCATAACGCATAACGCATAACGCATAACGTATAACGCATACCGCATTACGCATAACTTATAACTCATAACTCATAAGGAGTAACGCATAACGCATAAAGCATAACGCATAACGCATAAAGCATAACGCATAACGCATAATGCATAACGCATAACGCATAACGCATAACGCATAACGCCTAACGCATAACGCATAACGCATAACCCCTAACGCATAACGCATAACGCATAACGCATAACGTGTAACTAATAACGCACAACGCATAAAGCATAACGCATAACACATAACGCATATCGCATAACGCATAACGCATAACGTATAACGCATAACGCATACCGTATAACGCATAACGCATAACGCAAACGTATAACGCACAACGCATAATGCATAACGAACAACGGATAACGCATAACGCATAACGCATAACGCATAACGAATACCGCAAAACGTATATCGCCTAACACATAACGGATCACGCATAACGCATAACGGATAAAGCATAATGCATAACGCATAACGCATAACGCATTACGCATAACTTATAACCCATAACTCATAAGGAGTAACGCATAACGCATAAAGCATAACACATGACGCATAACGCATAAAGCATAACGCATAACGCATAACGCATAACGCATAACGCATAACGCATAACGCATAACGCATAACGCATAACGCATAACGCATAACGCATACCGTATAACGCATAGCGCATAACGCATAACGCATAAAGCATAACGCATAACGCATAACTTATAACTCATTACTCATAACGAATAACGCATAACGCATAACTTATAACTCATTACTCATAACTCATAACGCATAACGCATAAAGCATAACGCATAACGCATAACGGATAAAGCATAATGCATAACGCATAACGCATAACGCATTACGCATAACTTATAACCCATAACTCATAAGGAGTAACGCATAACGCATAAAGCATAACGCATGACGCATAACGCATAAAGCATAAATCATAACGCATAACGCATAACGTTAACGCATAACCCATAACGCATAAGGCTTGATGCATGACGCATATCGCATATCGCATAAGGCTTGATGCATGACGCATATCGCATAAGGCTTGATGCATGACGCATATCGCATAACGCATAACGCATAACGCATAACGCATAACGCATAACGCATAACGCATAACGCATAACGCATAACGCATAACGCATAACGCATAACGCATAACGCATAACGCATAAAGCATAACGCATAACGCATAACTTATAACTCATTACTCATAACGAATAACGCATAACGCATAACGCATAACGGATAACGCATATCGCATAACGCATAACGCATAATGCATAACGCATAAAGCATAACGCATAACGCATAACGCATAACGCATAACCCCTAACGCATAACGCATAACGTATAACTCATAACGCATCACGCATAACGCATAACGCATAACGCCTAACGCATAACGCATAACGCATAACCCCTAACGCATAACGCATAACGCATAACGCATAACGTGTAACTAATAACGCACAACGCATAAAGCATAACGCATAACACATAACGCATATCGCATAACGCATAACGCATAACGTATAACGCATAACGCATACCGTATAACGCATAACGCATAACGCAAACGTATAACGCACAACGCATAATGCATAACGAACAACGGATAACGCATAACGCATAACGCATAACGCATAACGCATAACGAATACCGCAAAACGTATATCGCCTAACACATAACGGATCACGCATAACGCATAACGCATAACGTATAACGCATAACGCATAACGCATAACACATAACGCATAACACATAATGCACAACGCATAACGCATAACGCATAACGGATAAAGCATAATGCATAACGCAAACGTATAACGCACAACGCATAATGCATAACGAACAACGGATAACGCATAACGCATAACGCATAACGCATAACGAATACCGCAAAACGTATATCGCCTAACACATAACGGATCACGCATAACGCATAACGCATAACGTATAACGCATAACTTATAACTCATTACTCATAACTCATAACGCATAACGCATAAAGCATAACGCATAACGCATAACGGATAAAGCATAATGCATAACGCATAACGCATAACGCATTACGCATAACTTATAAACCATAACTCATAAGGAGTAACGCATAACGCACAAAGCATAACGCATGACGCATAACGCATAAAGCATAACGCATAACGCATAACGCATAACGCATAACGCATAACGCATAACGCATAACGCATAACGCATAACGCATAACGCATAACGCATAACGCATACCGTATAACGCATAGCGCATAACGCATAACGCATAACGCATTACGCATAACGCATAAAGCATAACGCATAAAGCATAACGGATAAAGCATAATGCATAACGAATAACGCATAAGGCATAACGCATAACGCATAACGCATTACGCATAACTTATAACTCATAACTCATAACGAATAACGCATAACGCATAACGCATAAAGCATAACGCATAACGCATAACGCAAACGTATAACGCACAACGCATAACGCATAACGCATAACGCAAAACGCATAACGCATAAAGCATAACAGATAACGCATAACTCATAATGCACAACGCATAACGAATACAGCAAAACGCATAACGCTTAACGCATAACGCACAACGCATAACGCATAATGCATAACGCATAACGCATAACGCATAACGCATAACGCATAACGCATAACGTATAACGTATAACGCATACCGCATTACGCATAACTTATAACTCATAACTCATAAGGAGTAACGCATAACGCATAAAGCATAACGCATAACGCATAAAGCATAACGCATAACGCATAATGCATAACGCATAACGCATAACGCATAACGCATAACGCATAACGCATAACGCCTAACGCATAACGCATAACGCATAACCCCTAACGCATAACGCATAACGCATAACGCATAACGTGTAACTAATAACGCACAACGCATAAAGCATAACGCATAACACATAACGCATATCGCATAACGCATAACGCATAACGTATAACGCATAACGCATACCGTATAACGCATAACGCATAACGCAAACGTATAACGCACAACGCATAATGCATAACGAACAACGGATAACGCATAACGCATAACGCATAACGCATAACGAATACCGCAAAACGTATATCGCCTAACACATAACGGATCACGTATAACGCATAACGCATAACGTATAACGCATAACGCATAACGCATAACACATAACGCATAACACATAATGCACAACGCATTACGAATATAGCAAAACGCATAACGCTTAACGCATAACGGATCACGCATAACGCATAATGCATAATGCATAACGCATAACGCATAACGCATAATGCATAACGCATAAAGCGTAACGCATAACGCATAACGCATAAAGCATAACACATAACGCATAACTCATAATGCACAACGCATAATGAATACAGCATAACGCATAACGCTTAACGCATAACGCATAACGCATAACGCATAATGCATAACGCATAACGCATAACGCATAACGCATAACGCATAACGCATAACGCATAACGTATAACGTATAACGCATACCGCATTACGCATAACTTATAACTCATAACTCATAAGGAGTAACGCATAACGCATAAAGCATAACGCATAACGCATAAAGCATAACGCATAACGCATAACTTATAACTCATTACTCATAACGAATAACGCATAACGCATAACTTATAACTCATTACTCATAACTCATAACGCATAACGCATAAAGCATAACGCATAACGCATAACGGATAAAGCATAATGCATAACGCATAACGCATAACGCATTACGCATAACTTATAACCCATAACTCATAAGGAGTAACGCATAACGCATAAAGCATAACGCATGACGCATAACGCATAACGCATTACGCATAACTTATAAACCATAACTCATAAGGAGTAACGCATAACGCACAAAGCATAACGCATGACGCATAACGCATAAAGCATAACGCATAACGCATAACGCATAACGCATAACGCATAACGCATAACGCATAACGCATAACGCATAACGCATAACGCATAACGCATAACGCATACCGTATAACGCATAGCGCATAACGCATAACGCATAACGCATAACGCATAAAGCATAACGCATAAAGCATAACGGATAAAGCATAATGCATAACGAATAACGCATAAGGCATAACGCATAACGCATAACGCATTACGCATAACTTATAACTCATAACTCATAACGAATAACGCATAACGCATAACGCATAAAGCATAACGCATAACGCATAACGCAAACGTATAACGCACAACGCATAACGCATAACGCATAACGCAAAACGCATAACGCATAAAGCATAACAGATAACGCATAACTCATAATGCACAACGCATAACGAATACAGCAAAACGCATAACGCTTAACGCATAACGCACAACGCATAACGCATAATGCATAACGCATAACGCATAACGCATAACGCATAACGCATAACGCATAACGAATAACGTATAACGCATACCGCATTACGCATAACTTATAACTCATAACTCATAAGGAGTAACGCATAACGCATAACGCATAACGCATAACGCATAAAGCATAACGCATAACGCATAATGCATAACGCATAACGCATAACGCATAACGCATAACGCATAACGCATAACGCCTAACGCATAACGCATAACGCATAACCCCTAACGCATAACGCATAACGCATAACGCATAACGTGTAACTAATAACGCACAACGCATAAAGCATAACGCATAACACATAACGCATATCGCATAACGCATAACGCATAACGTATAACGCATAACGCATACCGTATAACGCATAACGCATAACGCAAACGTATAACGCACAACGCATAATGCATAACGAACAACGGATAACGCATAACGCATAACGCATAACGCATAACGAATACCGCAAAACGTATATCGCCTAACACATAACGGATCACGTATAACGCATAACGCATAACGTATAACGCATAACGCATAACGCATAACACATAACGCATAACACATAATGCACAACGCATTACGAATATAGCAAAACGCATAACGCTTAACGCATAACGGATCACGCATAACGCATAATGCATAATGCATAACGCATAACGCATAACGGATCACGTATAACGCATAACGCATAACGTATAACGCATAACGCATAACGCATAACACATAACGCATAACACATAATGCACAACGCATTACGAATATAGCAAAACGCATAACGCTTAACGCATAACGGATCACGCTTAACGCATAACGCATAACGCATAACGCATAATGCATAACGCATAACGCATAACGCATAACGCATAACGCATAACGCATAACGTATAACGTATAACGCATACCGCATTACGCATAACTTATAACTCATAACTCATAAGGAGTAACGCATAACGCATAAAGCATAACGCATAACGCATAAAGCATAACGCATAACGCATAACTTATAACTCATTACTCATAACGAATAACGCATAACGCATAACTTATAACTCATTACTCATAACTCATAACGCATAACGCATAAAGCATAACGCATAACGCATAACGGATAAAGCATAATGCATAACGCATAACGCATAACGCATTACGCATAACTTATAACCCATAACTCATAAGGAGTAACGCATAACGCATAAAGCATAACGCATGACGCATAACGCATAAAGCATAACGCATAACGCATAACGCATAACGCATAACGCATAACGCATAACGCATAACGCATAACGCATAACGCATAACGCATAACGCATACCGTATAACGCATAGCGCATAACGCATAACGCATAAAGCATAACGCATAACGCATAACTTATAACTCATTACTCATAACGAATAACGCATAACGCATAACTTATAACTCATTACTCATAACTCATAACGCATAACGCATAAAGCATAACGCATAACGCATAACGGATAAAGCATAATGCATAACGCATAACGCATAACGCATTACGCATAACTTATAACCCATAACTCATAAGGAGTAACGCATAACGCATAAAGCATAACGCATGACGCATAACGCATAAAGCATAAATCATAACGCATAACGCATAACGTTAACGCATAACCCATAACGCATAAGGCTTGATGCATGACGCATATCGCATATCGCATAAGGCTTGATGCATGACGCATATCGCATAAGGCTTGATGCATGACGCATATCGCATAACGCATAACGCATAACGCATAACGCATAACGCATAACGCATAACGCATAACGCATAACGCATAACGCATAACGCATAACGCATAACGCATAAAGCATAACGCATAACGCATAACTTATAACTCATTACTCATAACGAATAACGCATAACGCATAACGCATAACGGATAACGCATATCGCATAACGCATAACGCATAATGCATAACGCATAAAGCATAACGCATAACGCATAACGCATAACGCATAACCCCTAACGCATAACGCATAACGTATAACTCATAACGCATCACGCATAACGCATAACGCATAACGCCTAACGCATAACGCATAACGCATAACCCCTAACGCATAACGCATAACGCATAACGCATAACGTGTAACTAATAACGCACAACGCATAAAGCATAACGCATAACACATAACGCATATCGCATAACGCATAACGCATAACGTATAACGCATAACGCATACCGTATAACGCATAACGCATAACGCAAACGTATAACGCACAACGCATAATGCATAACGAACAACGGATAACGCATAACGCATAACGCATAACGCATAACGCATAACGAATACCGCAAAACGTATATCGCCTAACACATAACGGATCACGCATAACGCATAACGCATAACGTATAACGCATAACGCATAACGCATAACACATAACGTATAACACATAATGCACAACGCATAACGCATAACGCATAACGGATAAAGCATAATGCATAACGCAAACGTATAACGCACAACGCATAATGCATAACGAACAACGGATAACGCATAACGCATAACGCATAACGCATAACGAATACCGCAAAACGTATATCGCCTAACACATAACGGATCACGCATAACGCATAACGCATAACGTATAACGCATAACTTATAACTCATTACTCATAACTCATAACGCATAACGCATAAAGCATAACGCATAACGCATAACGGATAAAGCATAATGCATAACGCATAACGCATAACGCATTACGCATAACTTATAAACCATAACTCATAAGGAGTAACGCATAACGCACAAAGCATAACGCATGACGCATAACGCATAAAGCATAACGCATAACGCATAACGCATAACGCATAACGCATAACGCATAACGCATAACGCATAACGCATAACGCATAACGCATAACGCATAACGCATAACGCATACCGTATAACGCATGGCGCATAACGCATAACGCATAACGCATAACGCATAACGCATAAAGCATAACGCATAAAGCATAACGGATAAAGCATAATGCATAACGAATAACGCATAAGGCATAACGCATAACGCATAACGCATTACGCATAACTTATAACTCATAACTCATAACGAATAACGCATAACGCAAAATGCATAACGCATGTCGGATCACGCATAACGCATAACGCCTAAAGCATAAATCATAACGCATAACGCATAACGTTAACGCATAACCCATAACGCATAAGGCTTGATGCATGACGCATATCGCATATCGCATAAGGCTTGATGCATGACGCATATCGCATAACGCATAACGCATAACGCATAACGCATAACGCATAACGCATAACGCATAACGCATAACGCATAACGCATAACGCATAACGCATAACGCATAACGCATAACGCTTAACGCATAACTCATATCGCATAACGCATAAATCATAACCCATAACGCACAACGCATAACGCATAATGCACAACGCATAACGAATACCGCAAAACGCATAACGCATAACGCATAACGCATAACGCATAACGCATAACTCATAACGCATAACTCATAACGCATAACGCATAACGCATAACGCATAAAGCATAAAGCATAAATCATAACGCATAACGAATACCGCAAAACGTATATCGCCTAACACATAACGGATAACGCATAACGCATAACGCATAACGTATAACGCATAACGCATAACGCATAACACATAACGCATAACGCATAATGCTCAACGCATAACGAATACAGCAAAACGCATAACGCTTAACGCATAATGCATCACGCATAACGCATAATGCATAACGCATAACGCATAACGCATAATGCATAACGCATAAAGCGTAACGCATAACGCATAACGCATAACGCATAACGCATAACGCATAACGCATAAAGCATAACGCATAACGCATAACGCATTACGCATAACTTATAACTCATAACTCATAAGGAGTAACGCATATCGCATAAAGCATAACGCATAACGCATAACGCGTAACGCATAACGCATAACGCACAACGCATAACGCATAACGCATAACGTATAACGAATATCGCATAACGCATAAAGCATAACGCATAACGCATAACGCATTACGCATAACTTATAACTCATAACTCATAAGGAGTAACGCATAACGCATAAAGCATAACGCATAACGCATAACGCATAACGCATAACGCATAACGCATAACGCATAACGCATAATGCATAAAGCATAACGCATAACGCATAACTTATAACTCATTACTCATAACGAATAACGCATAACGCATAACGCATAACACATAACGCATAATGCATAACGCATAACGCATAACGCATAACGCATAACGCATAACGCATAACGCATAATGCATAACGCATAACGCATAACGCATAATGCATAACGCATAAAGCGTAACGCATAACGCATTACGCATAACCCCTAAGGCATAACGCATAACGTATAACTCATAACGCATAACGCATAACGCATAACCCCTAACGCATAACGCATAACGTGTAACTAATAAAGCACAACGCATAAAGCATAACGCATAACGCATAACGCATATCGCATAACGCATAACGCATTACGCATAACCCCTAAGGCATAACGCATAACGTATAACTCATAACGCATAACGCATAACGCATAACGCATAACGCCTAACGCATAACGCATAACGCATAACCCCTAACGCATAACGCATAACGCATAACGCATAAAGCATAACGCATAACGCATAACTTATAACTCATTACTCATAACGAATAACGCATAACGCATAACGCATAACGGATAACGCATATCGCATAACGCATAACGCATAATGCATAACGCATAAAGCATAACGCATAACGCATTACGCATAACCCCTAAGGCATAACGCATAACGTATAACTCATAACGCATAACGCATAACGCATAACGCATAACGCCTAACGCATAACGCATAACGCATAACCCCTAACGCATAACGCATAACGTGTAACTAATAAAGCACAACGCATAAAGCATAACGCATAACGCATAACGCATATCGCATAACGCATAACGCATAACGTATAACGCATAACGCATACCGTATAACGCATAACGCAAACGTATAACGCACAACGCATAACGCATAACGAACAACGGATAACGCATAACGCATAACGCATAACGCATAACGTATAGCGCATAACGCATAACGCATAACACATAACGCATAACACATAATGCACAACGCATTACGAATACAGCAAAACGCATAACGCTTAACGCATAACGGATCACGCATAACGCATAGCGCATAATGCATAACGCATAACGCATAACGCATAACGCATAATGCATAACGCATAAAGCGTAACGCATAACGCATAACGCATAAAGCATAACAGATAACGCATAACTCATAATGCAGAACGCATAACGAATACAGCAAAACGCATAACGCTTAACGCATAACGCATAACGCATAACGCATAATGCATAACGCATAACGCATAACGCATAACGCATAACGCATAACGCATAACGCATAACGTATAACGTATAACGCATACCGCATTACGCATAACTTATAACTCATAACTCATAAGGAGTAACGCATAACGCATAAAGCATAACGCATAACGCATAAAGCATAACGCATAACGCATAATGCATAACGCATAACGCATAACGCATAACGCATAACGCATAACGCATAACGTATAACGTATAACGCATAACGCATAACTTATAACTCATTACTCAAAACTCATAACGCATAACGCATAAAGCATAACGCATGACGCATAACGCATAACGCATAACGCATAACGCATAACGCATAACGCATAACGCATAACGCATAACGCATAACGCATAACGCATAACGCATAACGCATAACGCATAACGCATACCGTATAACGCATAGCGCATAACGCATAACGCATAACGCATAACGCATAACGCATAACGCATAACGCATGAAGCATAACGCATAACGCATAACGCATAACTCATTACTCATAACGAATAACGCATAACGCATAACGCATAAGGCATAACGCATAACGCATAACGCATAACGCATAACGCATAACGCATAACGCATAACGCATAACGCATAACGCATAACGCATAATGCATAAAGCATAACGCATAACGCATAACTTATAACTCATTATTCATAACGAATAACGCATAACGCATAACGCATAACGCATAACGCATAATGCATAACGCATAACGCATAACGCATAACGCATAACGCATAACGCATAACGCATAACGCATAACGCATTACGCATATCGCATAACGCATAACGCATAACGCATAACGCATAACGCATAACGCAAACGTATAACGCACAACGCATAACGCATAACGCATAACGCATAAAGCATAACGCATAACGCATAACGCATAACGCATAACGCATAACGCATAACGCATAACGCATAACGCATAACGCATAACGCATAACGCATAACGCATACCGCATAACGCATAGCGCATAACGCATAACGCATAACGCATAACGCATAACGCATAACGCATAACGCATAACGCATGAAGCATAACGCATAACGCATAACTTATAACTCATTACTCATAACGAATAACGCATAACGCATAAGGCATAACGCATAACGCATAACGCATAACGCATAAAGCATAACGCATAACGCATAACGCAAACGTATAACGCACAACGCATAACGCATAACGCATAACGCAAAACGCATAACGCATAACGCATAACGCATAACGCATAACGCATAACGCATAAAGCATAACGCATAACGCATAACTTATAACTCATTACTCATAACGAATAACGCATAACGCATAACGCATAACGCATAACGCATAACGCATAACGCATAACGCATGAAGCATAACGCATAACGCATAACTTATAACTCATTACTCATAACGAATAACGCATAACGCATAAGGCATAACGCATAACGCATAACGCATAACGCATAACGTATAACGTATAACGCATACCGCATTACGCATAACTTATAACTCATAACTCATAAGGAGTAACGCATAACGCATAAAGCATAACGCATAACGCATAAAGCATATCGCATAACGCATAATGCATAACGCATAACGCATAACGCATAACGCATAACGCATAACGCATAACGCATAACGTATAACGTATAACGCATAACGCATAACTTATAACTCATTACTCATAACTCATAACGCATAACGCATAAAGCATAACGCATGACGCATAACGCATAAAGCATAACGCATAACGCATAACTCATAACGCATAACGCATAACGCATAACGCATAACGCATAACGCATAACGCATAACGCATAACGCATAACGCATAACGCATAACGCATAACGCATAACGCATAACGCATACCGTATAACGCATAGCGCATAACGCATAACGCATAACGCATAACGCATAACGCATAACGCATAACGCATGAAGCATAACGCATAACGCATAACGCATAACGCATAACTCATTACTCATAACGAATAACGCATAACGCATAAGGCATAACGCATAACGCATAACGCATAACGCATAACGCATAACGCATAACATATAACGCATAACGCATAACGCATAACGCATAATGCATAAAGCATAACGCATAACGCATAACTTATAACTCATTACTCATAACGAATAACGCATAACGCATAACGCATAACGCATAACGCATAATGCATAACGCATAACGCATAACGCATAACGCATAACGCATAACGCATAACGCATAACGCATAACGCATAACGCATAACGCATAACGCATTACGCATATCGCATAACGCATAACGCATAACGCATAACGCATAACGCATAACGCATAAAGCATAACGCATAACGCATAACGCAAACGTATAACGCACAACGCATAACGCATAACGCATAACGCAAAACGCATAACGCATAACGCATAACGCATAACGCATAAAGCATAACGCATAACGCATAACGCATAACGCATAAAGCATAACGCATAACGCATAACTTATAACTCATTACTCATAACGAATAACGCATAACGCATAACTTATAACTCATTACTCATAACTCATAATGCATAACGCATAAAGCATAACGCATAACGCATAACGGATAAAGCATAATGCATAACGCATAACGCATAACGCATTACGCATAACTTATAACCCATAACTCATAAGGAGTAACGCATAACGCATAAAGCATAACGCATGACGCATAACGCATAAAGCATAACGCATAACGCATAACGCATAACGCATAACGCATAACGCATAACGCATAACGCATAACGCATAACGCATAACGCATAACGCATAACGCATAACGCATAACGCATAACGCATAACGCATAACGCATAACGCATAACGCATAACGCATAACGCATAACGCATACCGTATAACGCATAGCGCATAACGCATAACGCATAACGCATAACGCATAACGCATAACGCATAACGCATAACGCATAACGCATAACGCATAACTCATTACCCATAACGAATAACGCATAACGCATAACGCATAACGCATAACGCATAATGCATAACGCATAACGCATAACGCATAACGCATAACACATAAAGCATAACGCATAACGCATAACGCATAACGCATAACGCATAACGTATAACGCATAACGCATAACGCATAACGCATAACGCATAACGCATAACGCATAACGCATAATGCATGAAGCATAACGCATAACGCATAACTTATAATATCATTACTCATAACGAATAACGCATAACGCATAAGGCATAACGCATAACGCATAACGCATAACGCATAACGCATAACGCATAACGCATAACGCATAACGCATAACGCATAACGCATAACGCATAATGCATGAAGCATAACGCATAACGCATAACTTATAACTCATTACCCATAACGAATAACGCATAACGCATAACGCATAACGCATAACGCATAACGCATAACGCATAACGCATAACGCATAACGCATAACGCATAACGCATAACGCATAACGCATAACGCATAACGCATAACGCATAACGCATTACGCATATCGCATAACGCATAACGCATAACGCATAACGCATAACGCATAAAGCATAACGCATAACGCATAACGCAAACGTATAACGCACAACGCATAACGCATAACGCATAACGCAAAACGCATAACGCATAACGCATAACGCCTAACGCATAACGCATAACGCATAACGCATAAAGCATAACGCATAACGCATACCTTATAACTCATTACTCATAACGAATAACGCATAACGCATAACGCATAACGGATAACGCATATCGCATAACGCATAACGCATAATGCATAACGCATAACGCATAACGCATAACGCATAACGCATAACGCATAACGTATAACGCATAACGCATAACGCATAACGCATAACGCATAACGCATAACGCATAACGCATAACGCATTACGCATATCGCATAACGCATAACGCATAACGCATAACGCATAACGCATAACGCATAAAGCATAACGCATAACGCATAACGCAAACGTATAACGCACAACGCATAACGCATAACGCATAACGCATAACGCATAACGCATAACGCATAACGCATAACGCATAACGCATAACGCATAACGCATAACGCATAACGCATAACGCATGAAGCATAACGCATAACGCATAACTTATAACTCATTACTCATAACGAATAACGCATAACGCATAAGGCATAACGCATAACGCATAACGCATAACGCATAACGCATAACGCATAACGCATAACGCATAACGCATAACGCATAACGCATAATGCATGAAGCATAACGCATAACGCATAACTTATAACTCATTACTCATAACGAATAACGCATAACGCATAACGCATAACGCATAACGCATAATGCATAACGCATAACGCATAACGCATAACGCATAACGCATAACGCATAACGCATAACGCATAACGCATAACGCATAACGCATTACGCATATCGCATAACGCATAACGCATAACGCATAACGCATAACGCATAACGCATAAAGCATAACGCATAACGCATAACGCAAACGTATAACGCACAACGCATAACGCATAACGCATAACGCAAAACGCATAACGCATAACGCATAACGCATAACGCATAACGCATAACGCATAACGCATAACGCATAACGCATAAAGCATAACGCATAACGCATAACGCATAACTCATTACTCATAACGAATAACGCATAACGCATAACGCATAACGCATAACGGATAACGCATATCGCATAACGCATAACGCATAATGCATAACGCATAACGCATAACGCATAACGCATAACGCATAACGCATAACGCATAACGTATAACGTATAACGCATAACGCATAACTTATAACTCATTACTCATAACTCATAACGCATAACGCATAAAGCATAACGCATGACGCATAACGCATAAAGCATAACGCATAACGCATAACGCATAACTCATTACTCATAACGAATAACGCATAACGCATAACGGATAACGCACATCGCATAACGCATAACGCATAATGCATAACGCATAAAGCATAACGCATAACGCATAACGCATAACCCCTAACGCATAACGCATAACGCATAACGCATAACGCATAACGCATAACGCATAACGCATAACGCATTACGCATAACTTATAACCCATAACTCATAAGGAGTAACGCATAACGCATAAAGCATAACGCATGACGCATAACGCATAAAGTATAACGCATAACGCATAACGCATAACGCATAACGCATAACGCATAACGCATAACGCATAACGCATAACGCATAACGCATAACGCATAACGCATAACGCATAACGCATAACGCATACCGTATAACGCATAGCGCATAACGCATAACGCATAACGCATAACGCATAACGCATAACGCATAACGCATAACGCATAACGCATAACGCATAAAGCATGAAACATAACGCATAACGCATAACGCATAACGCATAACGCATAACGCATAACGCATAACGCATAACGCATAACGCATAATGCATAAAGCATAACGCATAACGCATAACTTATAACTCATTACTCATAACGAATAACGCATAACGCATAACGCATAACGCATAACGCATAATGCATAACGCATAACGCATAACGCATAACGCATAACGCATAACGCATAACGCATAACGCATAACGCATAACGCATAACGCATAACGCATAACGCATAATGCATGAAGCATAACGCATAACGCATAACTTATAACTCATTACTCATAACGAATAACGCATAACGCATAACGCATAACGCATAACGCATAACGCATAATGCATAACGCATAACGCATAACGCATAACGCATAACGCATAACGCATAACGCATAACGCATAACGCATAACGCATAACGCATAACGCATTACGCATATCGCATAACGCATAACGCATAACGCATAACGCATAACGCATAACGCATAAAGCATAACGCATAACGCATAACGCAAACGTATAACGCACAACGCATAACGCATAACGCATAACGCAAAACGCATAACGCATAACGCATAACGCATAACGCATAACGCATAACGCATAACGCATAACGCATAAAGCATAACGCATAACGCATAACTTATAACTCATTACTCATAACGAATAACGCATAACGCATAACGCATAACGGATAACGCATATCGCATAACGCATAACGCATAATGCATAACGCATAACGCATAACGCATAACGCATAACGCATAACGCATAACGTATAACGTATAACGCATAACGCATAACTTATAACTCATTACTCATAACTCATAACGCATAACGCATAAAGCATAACGCATAACGCATAACGCATAAAGCATAACGCATAACGCATAACGCATAACGCATAACGCATAACGCATAACGCATAACGCATAACGCATAACGCATAACGCATAACGCATAACGCATAACGCATAACGCATACCGTATAACGCATAGCGCATAACGCATAACGCATAACGCATAACGCATAACGCATAACGCATAACGCATAACGCATGAAGCATAACGCATAACGCATAACTTATAACTCATTACTCATAACGAATAACGCATAACGCATAACGCATAACGCATAACGCATAACGCATAACGCATAAAGCATAACGCATAACGCATAACGCAAACGTATAACGCACAACGCATAACGCATAACGCATAACGCAAAACGCATAACGCGTAACGCATAACGCATAACGCATAACGCATAACGCATAAAGCATAACGCATAACGCATAACTTATAACTCATTACTCATAACGAATAACGCATAACGCATAACGGATAACGCATATCGCATAACGCATAACGCATAATGCATAACGCATAAAGCATAACGCATAACGCATAACGCATAACCCCTAACGCATAACGCATAACGCATAACGCATAACGCATAACGCATAACGCATTACGCATAACTTATAACCCATAACTCATAAGGAGTAACGCATAACGCATAAAGCATAACGCATGACGCATAACGCATAAAGTATAACGCATAACGCATAACGCATAACGCATAACGCATAACGCATAACGCATAACGCATAACGCATAACGCATAACGCATAACGCATAACGCATAACGCATAACGCATAACGCATAACGCATAACGCATAACGCATACCGTATAACGCATAGCGCATAACGCATAACGCATAACGCATAACGCATAACGCATAACGCATAACGCATAACGCATAACGCATAACGCATGAAGCATAACGCATAACGCATAACGCATAACGCATAACGCATAACGCATAACGCATAACGCATAATGCATAAAGCATAACGCATAACGCATAACTTATAACTCATTACTCATAACGAATAACGCATAACGCATAACGCATAACGCATAACGCATAATGCATAACGCATAACGCATAACGCATAACGCATAACGCATAACGCATAACGCATAACGCATAACGCATTACGCATATCGCATAACGCATAACGCATAACGCATAACGCATAACGCATAAAGCATAACGCATAACGCATAACGCAAACGTATAACGCACAACGCATAACGCATAACGCATAACGCAAAACGCATAACGCATAACGCATAACGCATAACGCATAACGCATAACGCATAAAGCATAACGCATAACGCATAACTTATAACTCATTACTCATAACGAATAACGCATAACGCATAACGCATAACGGATAACGCATATCGCATAACGCATAACGCATAATGCATAACGCATAAAGCATAACGCATAACGCATAACCCCTAACGCATAACGCATAACGTATAACTCATAACGCATAACGCATAACGCATAACGCATAACCCCTAACGCATAACGCATAACGCATAACGCATAACGTGTAACTAATAACGCACAACGCATAAAGCATAACGCATAACGCATAACGTATAACTCATAACGCATAACGCATAACGCATAACGCATAACGCATAACGCATAACGCATAACGCATAACGCATAACGCATAACGCATAACGCATAACGCATAACGCATACCGTATAACGCATAGCGCATAACGCATAACGCATAACGCATAACGCATAACGCATAACGCATAACGCATAACGCATAACTCATTACCCATAACGAATAACGCATAACGCATAACGCATAACGCATAACGCATAACGCATAACGCATAACGCATAACGCATAACGCATAACGCATAACGCATAACGCATAACGCATAACGCATAACGCATAACGCATAACGCATAACGCATATCGCATAACGCATAACGCATAACGCATAACGCATAACGCATAACGCATAAAGCATAACGCATAACGCATAACGCAAACGTATAACGCACAACGCATAACGCATAACGCATAACGCAAAACGCATAACGCATAACGCATAACGCCTAACGCATAACGCATAACGCATAACGCATAAAGCATAACGCATAACGCATAACTTATAACTCATTACTCATAACGAATAACGCATAACGCATAACGCATAACGGATAACGCATATCGCATAACGCATAACGCATAATGCATAACGCATAACGCATAACGCATAACGCATAACGCATAACGCATAACGCATAACGCATAACGTATAACGCATAACGCATAACGCATAACGCATAACGCATAACGCATAACGCATAACGCATAATGCATGAAGCATAACGCATAACGCATAACTTATAATATCATTACTCATAACGAATAACGCATAACGCATAAGGCATAACGCATAACGCATAACGCATAACGCATAACGCATAACGCATAACGCATAACGCATAACGCATAACGCATAACGCATAACGCATAACGCATGAAGCATAACGCATAACGCATAACTTATAACTCATTACCCATAACGAATAACGCATAACGCATAACGCATAACGCATAACGCATAACGCATAACGCATAACGCATAACGCATAACGCATAACGCATAACGCATAACGCATAACGCATAACGCATAACGCATAACGCATAACGCATTACGCATATCGCATAACGCATAACGCATAACGCATAACGCATAACGCATAAAGCATAACGCATAACGCATAACGCAAACGTATAACGCACAACGCATAACGCATAACGCATAACGCAAAACGCATAACGCATAACGCATAACGCCTAACGCATAACGCATAACGCATAACGCATAAAGCATAACGCATAACGCATAACTTATAACTCATTACTCATAACGAATAACGCATAACGCATAACGCATAACGGATAACGCATATCGCATAACGCATAACGCATAATGCATAACGCATAACGCATAACGCATAACGCATAACGCATAACGCATAACGTATAACGCATAACGCATAACGCATAACGCATAACGCATAACGCATAACGCATAACGCATAACGCATTACGCATATCGCATAACGCATAACGCATAACGCATATCGCATAACGCATAACGCATAAAGCATAACGCATAACGCATAACGCAAACGTATAACGCACAACGCATAACGCATAACGCATAACGCATAACGCATAACGCATAACGCATAACGCATAACGCATAACGCATAACGCATAACGCATAACGCATAACGCATAACGCATAACGCATAACGCATGAAGCATAACGCATAACGCATAACTTATAACTCATTACTCATAACGAATAACGCATAACGCATAAGGCATAACGCATAACGCATAACGCATAACGCATAACGCATAACGCATAACGCATAACGCATAACGCATAACGCATAACGCATAACGCATAATGCATGAAGCATAACGCATAACGCATAACTTATAACTCATTACTCATAACGAATAACGCATAACGCATAACGCATAACGCATAACGCATAATGCATAACGCATAACGCATAACGCATAACGCATAACGCATAACGCATAACGCATAACGCATAACGCATAACGCATAACGCATAACGCATTACGCATATCGCATAACGCATAACGCATAACGCATAACGCATAACGCATAACGCATAAAGCATAACGCATAACGCATAACGCAAACGTATAACGCACAACGCATAACGCATAACGCATAACGCAAAACGCATAACGCATAACGCATAACGCATAACGCATAACGCATAACGCCTAACGCATAACGCATAACGCATAAAGCATAACGCATAACGCATAACGCATAACTCATTACTCATAACGAATAACGCATAACGCATAACGCATAACGGATAACGCATATCGCATAACGCATAACGCATAATGCATAACGCATAACGCATAACGCATAACGCATAACGCATAACGCATAACGCATAACGTATAACGTATAACGCATAACGCATAACTTATAACTCATTACTCATAACTCATAACGCATAACGCATAAAGCATAACGCATGACGCATAACGCATAAAGCATAACGCATAACGCATAACGCATAACTCATTACTCATAACGGATAACGCATAACGCATAACGGATAACGCACATCGCATAACGCATAACGCATAATGCATAACGCATAAAGCATAACGCATAACGCATAACGCATAACCCCTAACGCATAACGCATAACGCATAACGCATAACGCATAACGCATAACGCATAACGCATAACGCATTACGCATAACTTATAACCCATAACTCATAAGGAGTAACGCATAACGCATAAAGCATAACGCATGACGCATAACGCATAAAGTATAACGCATAACGCATAACGCATAACGCATAACGCATAACGCATAACGCATAACGCATAACGCATAACGCATAACGCATAACGCATAACGCATAACGCATAACGCATAACGCATAACGCATAACGCATAACGCATAACGCATACCGTATAACGCATAGCGCATAACGCATAACGCATAACGCATAACGCATAACGCATAACGCATAACGCATAACGCATAACGCATAAAGCATGAAACATAACGCATAACGCATAACGCATAACGCATAACGCATAACGCATAACGCATAACTTATAACTCATAACTCATAACGAATAACGCATAACGCAAAATGCATAACTTATAACTCATTACTCATAACGAATAACGCATAACGCATAACGCATAACGCATAACGCATAATGCATAACGCATAACGCATAACGCATAACGCATAACGCATAACGCATAACGCATAACGCATAACGCATAACGCATAACGCATAACGCATAATGCATGAAGCATAACGCATAACGCATAACTTATAACTCATTACTCATAACGAATAACGCATAACGCATAACGCATAACGCATAACGCATAACGCATAATGCATAACGCATAACGCATAACGCATAACGCATAACGCATAACGCATAACGCATAACGCATAACGCATAACGCATAACGCATAACGCATTACGCATATCGCATAACGCATAACGCATAACGCATAACGCATAACGCATAACGCATAAAGCATAACGCATAACGCATAACGCAAACGTATAACGCACAACGCATAACGCATAACGCATAACGCAAAACGCATAACGCATAACGCATAACGCCTAACGCATAACGCATAACGCATAACGCATAAAGCATAAC
Source organism: Lasioglossum morio (assembly GCA_916610235.2). Taxonomy (NCBI): domain Eukaryota; kingdom Metazoa; phylum Arthropoda; class Insecta; order Hymenoptera; family Halictidae; genus Lasioglossum; species Lasioglossum morio. The sequence continues at coordinate 5,342,933 of CAKAJA020000289.1, forward strand.
GCATAACGCATAACTTATAACTCATTACTCATAACGAATAACGCATAACGCATAACGCATAACGGATAACGCATATCGCATAACGCATAACGCATAATGCATAACGCATAACGCATAACGCATAACGCATAACGCATAACGCATAACGTATAACGTATAACGCATAACGCATAACTTATAACTCATTACTCATAACTCATAACGCATAACGCATAAAGCATAACGCATGACGCATAACGCATAAAGCATAACGCATAACGCATAACGCATAACGCATAACGCATAACGCATAACGCATAACGCATAACGCATAACGCATAACGCATAACGCATAACGCATACCGTATAACGCATAGCGCATAACGCATAACGCATAACGCATAACGCATAACGCATAACGCATAACGCATAACGCATGAAGCATAACGCATAACGCATAACTTATAACTCATAACTCATAACGAATAACGCATAACGCATAACGCATAACGCATAACGCATAACGCATAACGCATAAAGCATAACGCATAACGCATAACGCAAACGTATAACGCACAACGCATAACGCATAACGCATAACGCAAAACGCATAACGCGTAACGCATAACGCATAACGCATAACGCATAACGCATAAAGCATAACGCATAACGCATAACTTATAACTCATTACTCATAACGAATAACGCATAACGCATAACGGATAACGCATATCGCATAACGCATAACGCATAATGCATAACGCATAAAGCATAACGCATAACGCATAACGCATAACCCCTAACGCATAACGCATAACGCATAACGCATAACGCATAACGCATAACGCATTACGCATAACTTATAACCCATAACTCATAAGGAGTAACGCATAACGCATAAAGCATAACGCATGACGCATAAGGCATAAAGTATAACGCATAACGCATAACGCATAACGCATAACGCATAACGCATAACGCATAACGCATAACGCATAACGCATAACGCATAACGCATAACGCATAACGCATAACGCATAACGCATACCGTATAACGCATAGCGCATAACGCATAACGCATAACGCATAACGCATAACGCATAACGCATAACGCATAACGCATAACGCATAACGCATGAAGCATAACGCATAACGCATAACGCATAACGCATAACGCATAACGCATAACGCATAACGCATAATGCATAAAGCATAACGCATAACGCATAACTTATAACTCATTACTCATAACGAATAACGCATAACGCATAACGCATAACGCATAACGCATAATGCATAACGCATAACGCATAACGCATAACGCATAACGCATAACGCATAACGCATAACGCATAACGCATTACGCATATCGCATAACGCATAACGCATAACGCATAACGCATAACGCATAAAGCATAACGCATAACGCATAACGCAAACGTATAACGCACAACGCATAACGCATAACGCATAACGCAAAACGCATAACGCATAACGCATAACGCATAACGCATAACGCATAACGCATAAAGCATAACGCATAACGCATAACTTATAACTCATTACTCATAACGAATAACGCATAACGCATAACGCATAACGGATAACGCATATCGCATAACGCATAACGCATAATGCATAACGCATAAAGCATAACGCATAACGCATAACCCCTAACGCATAACGCATAACGTATAACTCATAACGCATAACGCATAACGCATAACGCATAACGCATAACGCATAATGCATGAAGCATAACGCATAACGCATAACTTATAACTCATTACTCATAACGAATAACGCATAACGCATAACGCATAACGCATAACGCATAACGCATAATGCATAACGCATAACGCATAACGCATAACGCATAACGCATAACGCATAACGCATAACGCATAACGCATAACGCATAACGCATAACGCATTACGCATATCGCATAACGCATAACGCATAACGCATAACGCATAACGCATAACGCATAAAGCATAACGCATAACGCATAACGCAAACGTATAACGCACAACGCATAAAGCATAACGCATAACGCAAAACGCATAACGCATAACGCATAACGCCTAACGCATAACGCATAACGCATAACGCATAAAGCATAACGCATAACGCATAACTTATAACTCATTACTCATAACGAATAACGCATAACGCATAACGCATAACGGATAACGCATATCGCATAACGCATAACGCATAATGCATAACGCATAACGCATAACGCATAACGCATAACGCATAACGCATAACGTATAACGTATAACGCATAACGCATAACTTATAACTCATTACTCATAACTCATAACGCATAACGCATAAAGCATAACGCATGACGCATAACGCATAAAGCATAACGCATAACGCATAACGCATAACGCATAACGCATAACGCATAACGCATAACGCATAACGCATAACGCATAACGCATAACGCATAACGCATACCGTATAACGCATAGCGCATAACGCATAACGCATAACGCATAACGCATAACGCATAACGCATAACGCATAACGCATGAAGCATAACGCATAACGCATAACTTATAACTCATTACTCATAACGAATAACGCATAACGCATAAGGCATAACGCATAACGCATAACGCATAACGCATAAAGCATAACGCATAACGCATAACGCAAACGTATAACGCACAACGCATAACGCATAACGCATAACGCAAAACGCATAAAGCATAACGCATAACGCATAACTTATAACTCATTACTCATAACGAATAACGCATAACGCATAACGCATAACGGATAACGCATATCGCATAACGCATAACGCATAATGCATAACGCATAAAGCATAACGCATAACGCATAACCCCTAACGCATAACGCAAAACGCATAACGCATAACGCATAACGCATAACGCATAACGCATAACGCATAAAGCATAACGCATAACGCATAACTTATAACTCATTACTCATAACGAATAACGCATAACGCATAACGCATAACGGATAACGCATATCGCATAACGCATAACGCATAATGCATAACGCATAAAGCATAACGCATAACGCATAACCCCTAACGCATAACGCATAACGTATAACTCATAACGCATAACGCATAACGCATAACGCATAACGCCTAACGCGTAACGCATAACGCATAACCCCTAACGCATAACGCATAACGCATAACGCATAACGTGTAACTAATAACGCACAACGCATAAAGCATAACGCATAACGCATAACGCATATCGCATAACGCATAACGCATAACGTATAACGCATACCGTATAACGCATAACGCATAACGCAAACGTATAACGCACAACGCATAACGCATAACGAACAACGGATAACGCATAACGCATAACGCATAACGCATAACGAATACCGCAAAACGCATAACGCATAACACATAACGGATCACGCATAACGCATAACGCATAACGTATAACGCATAACGCATAACGCATAACGCATAACACATAATGCACAACGCATTACGAATACAGCAAAACGCATAACGCTTAACGCATAACGGATCACGCATAACGCATAACGCATAATGCATAACGCATAACGCATAACGCATAACGCATAACGCATAACGTATAACGCATACCGTATAACGCATAACGCATAACGCAAACGTATAACGCACAACGCATAACGCATAACGAACAACGGATAACGCATAACGCATAACGCATAACGCATAACGAATACCGCAAAACGTATATCGCCTAACACATAACGGATCACGCATAACGCATAACGCATAACGTATAACGCATAACGCATAACGCATAACGCATAACACATAATGCACAACGCATTACGAATACAGCAAAACGCATAACGCTTAACGCATAACGGATCACGCATAACGCATAACGCATAATGCATAACGCATAACGCATAACGCATAATGCATAACGCATAAAGCGTAACGCATAACGCATAACGCATAAAGCATAACACATAACGCATAACTCATAATGCACAACGCATAACGAATACAGCAAAACGCATAACGCTTAACGCATAACGCATAACGCATAACACATAATGCATAACGCATAACGCATAACGCATAACGCATAACGCATAACGTATAACGTATAACGCATACCGCATTACGCATAACTTATAACTCATAACTCATAAGGAGTAACGCATAACGCATAAAGCATAACGCATAACGCATAACGCATAAAGCATAACGCATAACGCATAACTTATAACTCATTACTCATAACGAATAACGCATAACGCATAACTTATAACTCATTACTCATAACGCATAACGCATAACGAATAATGCATAACGCATAACGCATAACGCATAACGCATAACGCATAACGCATAACGCATAACGCATAACGCATAACGCATAACGCAATAACGCATAACGCATAACGCATAACGCATAACGCATAACGCATAACGCATAACGCATAACGCATAACGCATAACGCATAACGCATAACGCATAACGCATAACGCATAACGCATACCGTATAACGCATAGCGCATAACGCATAACGCATAACGCATAACACATAACGCATAACGCATAACGCATGAAGCATAACGCATAACGCATAACTTATAACTCTTTACTCATAACGAATAACGCATAACGCATAAGGCATAACGCATAACGCATAACGCATAACGCATAACGCATAAAGCATAACGCATAACGCATAACGGATAAAGCATAATGCATAACGCATAACGCATAACGCATTACGCATAACTTATAACTCATAACTCATAACGAATAACGCATAACGCAAAATGCATAATGCATGTCGGATCACGCATAACGCAAAATGCATAATGCATGTCGGATCACGCATAACGCATAACGCATAACGCATAACGCATAACGCATAACGAATACCGCATAAAGCATAACGCATAACGCATAAAGCATAACGCATAACGCATAACGCATAACGCATTACGCATAACGCATAACTTATAACTCATTACTCATAACGAATAACGCATAACGCATAACGCATAACGCATAACGCATAACGCATAACGCATAACGCATAACGCATAAAGCATAACGCATAACGCATAACGGATAAAGCATAATGCATAACGCATAACGCATAACGCATTACGCATAACTTATAACTCATAACTCATAACGAATAACGCATAACGCAAAATGCATAACGCATGTCGGATCACGCATAACGCATAACGCATAAAGCATAAATCATAACGCATAACGCATAACGTTAACGCATAACCCATAACGCATAAGGCTTGATGCATGGCGCATATCGCATATCGCATAAGGCTTGATGCATGACGCATATCGCATAAGGCTTGATGCAGGACGCATATCGCATAACGCATAACGCATAACGCATAACGCATAACGCATAACGCATAACGCATAACGCATAACGCATAACGCATAACGCATAACGCATAACGCATAACGCATAACGCTTAACGCATAACTCATATCGCATAACGCATAAATCATAACCCATAACGCACAAAGCATAACGCATAATGCACAACGCATAACGAATACCGCAAAACGCATAACGCATAACGCATAACGCATAACGTGTAACTAATAACGCACAACGCATAAAGCATAACGCATAACGCATAACGCATATCGCATAACGCATAACGCATAACGTATAACGCATACCGTATAACGCATAACGCATAACGCAAACGTATAACGCACAACGCATAACGCATAACGAACAACGGATAACGCATAACGCATAACGCATAACGCATAACGAATACCGCAAAACGTATATCGCCTAACACATAACGGATCACGCATAACGCATAACGCATAACGTATAACGCATAACGCATAACGCATAACGCATAACACATAATGCACAACGCATTACGAATACAGCAAAACGCATAACGCTTAACGCATAACGGATCACGCATAACGCATAACGCATAATGCATAACGCATAACGCATATCGCATAACGCATAACGCATAACGCATAACGCATACCGTATAACGCATAACGCATAACGCAAACGTATAACGCACAACGCATAACGCATAACGAACAACGGATAACGCATAACGCATAACGCATAACGCATAACGAATACCGCAAAACGTATATCGCCTAACACATAACGGATCACGCATAACGCATAACGCATAACGCATAACGCATAACGCATAACGCATAACGCATAACACATAATGCACAACGCATTACGAATACAGCAAAACGCATAACGCTTAACGCATAACGGATCACGCATAACGCATAACGCATAATGCATAACGCATAACGCATAACGCATAATGCATAACGCATAAAGCGTAACGCATAACGCATAACGCATAAAGCATAACACATAACGCATAACTCATAATGCACAACGCATAACGAATACAGCAAAACGCATAACGCTTAACGCATAACGCATAACGCATAACACATAATGCATAACGCATAACGCATAACGCATAACGCATAACGCATAACGTATAACGTATAACGCATACCGCATTACGCATAACTTATAACTCATAACTCATAAGGAGTAACGCATAACGCATAAAGCATAACGCATAACGCATAACGCATAAAGCATAACGCATAACGCATAACTTATAACTCATTACTCATAACGAATAACGCATAACGCATAACTTATAACTCATTACTCATAACGCATAACGCATAACGAATAATGCATAACGCATAACGCATAACGCATAACGCATAACGCATAACGCATAACGCATAACGCATAACGCATAACGCAATAACGCATAACGCATAACGCATAACGCATAACGCATAACGCATAACGCATAACGCATAACGCATAACGCATAACGCATAACGCATAACGCATAACGCATAACGCATAACGCATACCGTATAACGCATAGCGCATAACGCATAACGCATAACGCATAACACATAACGCATAACGCATAACGCATGAAGCATAACGCATAACGCATAACTTATAACTCTTTACTCATAACGAATAACGCATAACGCATAAGGCATAACGCATAACGCATAACGCATAACGCATAACGCATAAAGCATAACGCATAACGCATAACGGATAAAGCATAATGCATAACGCATAACGCATAACGCATTACGCATAACTTATAACTCATAACTCATAACGAATAACGCATAACGCAAAATGCATAATGCATGTCGGATCACGCATAACGCAAAATGCATAATGCATGTCGGATCACGCATAACGCATAACGCATAACGCATAACGCATAACGCATAACGAATACCGCATAAAGCATAACGCATAACGCATAAAGCATAACGCATAACGCATAACGCATAACGCATAACGCATTACGCATAACGCATAACTTATAACTCATTACTCATAACGAATAACGCATAACGCATAACGCATAACGCATAACGCATAACGCATAACGCATAACGCATAACGCATAAAGCATAACGCATAACGCATAACGGATAAAGCATAATGCATAACGCATAACGCATAACGCATTACGCATAACTTATAACTCATAACTCATAACGAATAACGCATAACGCAAAATGCATAACGCATGTCGGATCACGCATAACGCATAACGCATAAAGCATAAATCATAACGCATAACGCATAACGTTAACGCATAACCCATAACGCATAAGGCTTGATGCATGGCGCATATCGCATATCGCATAAGGCTTGATGCATGACGCATATCGCATAAGGCTTGATGCAGGACGCATATCGCATAACGCATAACGCATAACGCATAACGCATAACGCATAACGCATAACGCATAACGCATAACGCATAACGCATAACGCATAACGCATAACGCATAACGCATAACGCTTAACGCATAACTCATATCGCATAACGCATAAATCATAACCCATAACGCACAAAGCATAACGCATAATGCACAACGCATAACGAATAACGCAAAACGCATAACGCATAACGCATAACGCATAACGCATAACGCATAACGCATAACGCATAACGCATAACGCATAACGCATAAAGCATAAAGCATAAATCATAACGCATAACGAATACCGCAAAACGTATATCGCCTAACACATAACGGATCACGCATAACGCATAACGCATAACGCATAACGCATAACGCATAACGCATAACGTATAACGCATACCGCATTACGCATAACTTATAACTCATAACTCATAAGGAGTAACGCATAACGCATAAAGCATAACGCATAACGCATAACGCATAAAGCATAACGCATAACGCATAACTTATAACTCATAACTCATAAGGAGTAACGCATATCGCATAAAGCATAACGCATAACGCGTAACGCATAACGCATAACGCACAACGCATAACGCATAACGCATAACGCATAACTCATAACGCATAACGCAAAAAGCATAACGCATAACGCATAACGCATAACGCATAACGCATAAAGCATAACGCATAACGGATAAAGCATAATGCATAACGCATAACGCATAACGCATTACGCATAACTTATAACTCATAACTCATAAGGAGTAACGCATAACGCATAAAGCATAACGCATAACGCATAACGCATAAAGCATAACGCATAACGCATAACGCATAACGCATAACGCATAACGCATAACGCATAACGCATAACGCATAACGCATAACGCATAACGCATAACGCATAACGCATAACGCATAACGCATAACGCATAACGCATAACGCATAACGCATAACGCATAACGCATAACGCATAACGCATAACGCATAACGCATAACGCATAACGCATACCGTATAACGCATAGCGCATAACGCATAACGCATAACGCATAACACATAACGCATAACGCATAACGCATGAAGCATAACGCATAACGCATAACTTATAACTCTTTACTCATAACGAATAACGCATAACGCATAAGGCATAACGCATAACGCATAACGCATAACGCATAACGCATAACGCATAACGCATAACGCATAACGGATAAAGCATAATGCATAACGCATAACGCATAACGCATTACGCATAACTTATAACTCATAACTCATAACGAATAACGCATAACGCAAAATGCATAATGCATGTCGGATCACGCATAACGCAAAATGCATAATGCATGTCGGATCACGCATAACGCATAACGCATAACGCATAACGCATAACGCATAACGAATACCGCATAAAGCATAACGCATAACGCATAAAGCATAACGCATAACGCATAACGCATAACGCATTACGCATAACGCATAACTTATAACTCATTACTCATAACGAATAACGCATAACGCATAACGCATAACGCATAACGCATAACGCATAACGCATAACGCATAACGCATAAAGCATAACGCATAACGCATAACGGATAAAGCATAATGCATAACGCATAACGCATAACGCATTACGCATAACTTATAACTCATAACTCATAACGAATAACGCATAACGCAAAATGCATAACGCATGTCGGATCACGCATAACGCATAACGCATAAAGCATAAATCATAACGCATAACGCATAACGTTAACGCATAACCCATAACGCATAAGGCTTGATGCATGGCGCATATCGCATATCGCATAAGGCTTGATGCATGACGCATATCGCATAAGGCTTGATGCAGGACGCATATCGCATAACGCATAACGCATAACGCATAACGCATAACGCATAACGCATAACGCATAACGCATAACGCATAACGCATAACGCATAACGCATAACGCATAACGCATTACGCATAACGCATAACTTATAACTCATTACTCATAACGAATAACGCATAACGCATAACGCATAACGCATAACGCATAACGCATAACGCATAACGCATAACGCATAAAGCATAACGCATAACGCATAACGGATAAAGCATAATGCATAACGCATAACGCATAACGCATTACGCATAACTTATAACTCATAACTCATAACGAATAACGCATAACGCAAAATGCATAACGCATGTCGGATCACGCATAACGCATAACGCATAAAGCATAAATCATAACGCATAACGCATAACGTTAACGCATAACCCATAACGCATAAGGCTTGATGCATGGCGCATATCGCATATCGCATAAGGCTTGATGCATGACGCATATCGCATAAGGCTTGATGCAGGACGCATATCGCATAACGCATAACGCATAACGCATAACGCATAACGCATAACGCATAACGCATAACGCATAACGCATAACGCATAACGCATAACGCATAACGCATAACGCTTAACGCATAACTCATATCGCATAACGCATAAATCATAACCCATAACGCACAAAGCATAACGCATAATGCACAACGCATAACGAATACCGCAAAACGCATAACGCATAACGCATAACGCATAACGCATAACGCATAACTCATAACGCATAACGCATAACGCATAACGCATAAAGCATAAAGCATAAATCATAACGCATAACGAATACCGCAAAACGTATATCGCCTAACACATAACGGATCACGCATAACGCATAACGCATAACGCATAACGCATAACGCATAACGTATAACGTATAACGCATACCGCATTACGCATAACTTATAACTCATAACTCATAAGGAGTAACGCATAACGCATAAAGCATAACGCATAACGCATAACGCATAAAGCATAACGCATAACGCATAACTTATAACTCATAACTCATAAGGAGTAACGCATATCGCATAAAGCATAACGCATAACGCGTAACGCATAACGCATAACGCACAACGCATAACGCATAACGCATAACGTATAACTCATAACGCATAACGCAAAAAGCATAACGCATAACGCATAACGCATAACGCATAACGCATAAAGCATAACGCATAACGGATAAAGCATAATGCATAACGCATAACGCATAACGCATTACGCATAACTTATAACTCATAACTCATAAGGAGTAACGCATAACGCATAAAGCATAACGCATGACGCATAACGCATAAAGCATAACGCATAACGCATAACGCATAACGCATAACGCATAACGCATAACGCATAACGCATAACGCATAACGCATAACGCATAACGCATAACGCATAACGCATAACGCATAACGCATAACGCATAACGCATAACGCATAACGCATAACGCATAACGCATAACGCATAACGCATAACGCATAACGCATAACGCATAACGCATAACGCATACCGTATAACGCATAACGCATAACGCATAACGCATAACGCATAACACATAACGCATAACGCATAACGCATGAAGCATAACGCATAACGCATAACTTATAACTCTTTACTCATAACGAATAACGCATAACGCATAAGGCATAACGCATAACGCATAACGCATAACGCATAACGCATAAAGCATAACGCATAACGCATAACGGATAAAGCATAATGCATAACGCATAACGCATAACGCATTACGCATAACTTATAACTCATAACTCATAACGAATAACGCATAACGCAAAATGCATAATGCATGTCGGATCACGCATAACGCAAAATGCATAATGCATGTCGGATCACGCATAACGCATAACGCATAACGCATAACGCATAACGCATAACGAATACCGCATAAAGCATAACGCATAACGCATAAAGCATAACGCATAACGCATAACGCATAACGCATTACGCATAACGCATAACTTATAACTCATTACTCATAACGAATAACGCATAACGCATAACGCATAACGCATAACGCATAACGCATAACGCATAACGCATAACGCATAAAGCATAACGCATAACGCATAACGGATAAAGCATAATGCATAACGCATAACGCATAACGCATTACGCATAACTTATAACTCATAACTCATAACGAATAACGCATAACGCAAAATGCATAACGCATGTCGGATCACGCATAACGCATAACGCATAAAGCATAAATCATAACGCATAACGCATAACGTTAACGCATAACCCATAACGCATAAGGCTTGATGCATGGCGCATATCGCATATCGCATAAGGCTTGATGCATGACGCATATCGCATAAGGCTTGATGCATGACGCATATCGCATAACGCATAACGCATAACGCATAACTCATAACGCATAACGCATAACGCATAACGCATAACGCATAACGCATAACGCATAACGCATAACGCATAACGCATAACGCATAACGCATAACTCATATCGCATAACGCATAAATCATAACCCATAACGCACAAAGCATAACGCATAATGCACAACGCATAACGAATACCGCAAAACGCATAACGCATAACGCATAACGCATAACGCATAACGCATAACTCATAACGCATAACGCATAACGCATAACGCATAAAGCATAAAGCATAAATCATAACGCATAACGAATACCGCAAAACGTATATCGCCTAACACATAACGGATCACGCATAACGCATAACGCATAACGCATAACGCATAACGCATAACGTATAACGTATAACGCATACCGCATTACGCATAACTTATAACTCATAACTCATAAGGAGTAACGCATAACGCATAAAGCATAACGCATAACGCATAACGCATAAAGCATAACGCATAACGCATAACTTATAACTCATAACTCATAAGGAGTAACGCATATCGCATAAAGCATAACGCATAACGCGTAACGCATAACGCATAACGCACAACGCATAACGCATAACGCATAACGTATAACTCATAACGCATAACGCAAAAAGCATAACGCATAACGCATAACGCATAACGCATAACGCATAAAGCATAACGCATAACGGATAAAGCATAATGCATAACGCATAACGCATAACCCATTACGCATAACTTATAACTTATAACTCATAAGGAGTAACGCATAACGCATAAAGCATAACGCATGACGCATAACGCATAAAGCATAACGCATAACGCATAACGCATAACGCATAACGCATAACGCATAACGCATAACGCATAAAGCATAACGCATAACGCATAACTTATAACTCATTACTCATAACGAATAACGCATAACGCATAACGCATAACGGATAACGCATATCGCATAACGCATAACGCATAATGCATAACGCATAAAGCATAACGCATAACGCATAACGCATAACCCCTAACGCATAACGCATAACGCATAACGCATAACGCATAACGCATTACGCATAACTTATAACCCATAACTCATAAGGAGTAACGCATAACGCATAAAGTATAACGCATGACGCATAACGCATAAAGTATAACGCATAACGCATAACGCATAACGCATAACGCATAACGCATAACGCATAACGCATAACGCATAACGCATAACGCATAACGCATAACGCATAACGCATAACGCATAACGCATAACGCATAACGCATAACGCATACCGTATAACGCATAACGCATAACGCATAACGCATAACGCATAACGCATTACGCATATCGCATAACGCATAACGCATAACGCATAACGCATAACGCATAACGCATAAAGCATAACGCATAACGCATAACGCAAACGTATAACGCACAACGCATAACGCATAACGCATAACGCAAAACGCATAACGCATAACGCATAACGCATAACGCATAACGCATAACGCATAAAGCATAACGCATAACGCATAACTTATAACTCATTACTCATAACGAATAACGCATAACGCATAACGCATAACGGATAACGCATATCGCATAACGCATAACGCATAACGCATAACGCATAAAGCATAACGCATAACGCATAACGCATAACCCATAACGCATAACGCATAACGTATAACGCATAACGCATAACGCATAACGCATAACGCATAACGCATAACGCCTAACGCGTAACGCATAACGCATAACCCCTAACGCATAACGCATAACGCATAACGCATAACGTGTAACTAATAACGCACAACGCATAAAGCATAACGCATAACGCATAACGCATATCGCATAACGCATAACGCATAACGTATAACGCATACCGTATAACGCATAACGCATAACGCAAACGTATAACGCACAACGCATAACGCATAACGAACAACGGATAACGCATAACGCATAACGCATAACGCATAACGAATACCGCAAAACGTATATCGCCTAACACATAACGGATCACGCATAACGCAAACGCATAACGTATAACGCATAACGCATAACGCATAACGCATAACACATAATGCACAACGCATTACGAATACAGCAAAACGCATAACGCTTAACGCATAACGGATCACGCATAACGCATAACGCATAATGCATAACGCATAACGCATAACGCATAATGCATAACGCATAAAGCGTAACGCATAACGCATAACGCACAAAGCATAACACATAACGCATAACTCATAATGCACAACGCATAACGAATACAGCAAAACGCATAACGCTTAACGCATAACGCATAACGCATAACACATAATGCATAACGCATAACGCATAACGCATAACGCATAACGCATAACGTATAACGTATAACGCATACCGCATTACGCATAACTTATAACTCATAACTCATAAGGAGTAACGCATATCGCATAAAGCATAACGCATAACGCATAACGCATAAAGCATAACGCATAACGCATAACTTATAACTCATTACTCATAACGAATAACGCATAACGCATAACTTATAACTCATTACTCATAACGCATAACGCATAACGATTAATGCATAACGCATAACGCATAACGCATAACGCATAACGCATAACGCATAACGCATAACGCATAACGCATAACGCATAACGCATAACGCATAACGCATAACGCATAACGCATAACGCATAACGCATAACGCATAACGCATAACGCATAACGCATAACGCATAACGCATACCGTATAACGCATAGCGCATAACGCATAACGCATAACGCATAACGCATAACGCATAACGCATAACGCATAACGCATAACGCATGAAGCATAACGCATAACGCATAACTTATAACTCTTTACTCATAACGAATAACGCATAACGCATAAGGCATAACGCATAACGCATAACGCATAACGCATAACGCATAAAGCATAACGCATAACGCATAACGGATAAAGCATAATGCATAACGCATAACGCATAACGCATTACGCATAACTTATAACTCATAACTCATAACGAATAACGCATAACGCAAAATGCATAATGCATGTCGGATCACGCATAACGCAAAATGCATAATGCATGTCGGATCACGCATAACGCATAACGCATAACGCATAACGCATAACGCATAACGCATAACGCATAACGAATAACGCATAAAGCATAACGCATAACGCATAACGCATAAAGCATAACGCATAACGCATAACGCATAACGCATTACGCATAACGCATAACTTATAACTCATTACTCATAACGAATAACGCATAACGCATAACGCATAACGCATAACGCATAACGCATAACGCATAACGCATAACGCATAACGCATAACGCATAACGCATAACGCTTAACGCATAACGCATAACGCATAACGCATAACGCATAACGCATAACGTATAACGCATACCGTATAACGCATAACGCATAACGCAAACGTATAACGCACAACGCATAACGCATAACGAACAACGGATAACGCATAACGCATAACGCATAACGCATAACGAATACCGCAAAACGTATATCGCCTAACACATAACGGATCACGCATAACGCATAACGCATAACGTATAACGCATAACGCATAACGCATAACGCATAACACATAATGCACAACGCATTACGAATACAGCAAAACGCATAACGCTTAACGCATAACGGATCACGCATAACGCATAACGCATAATGCATAACGCATAACGCATAACGCATAATGCATAACGCATAAAGCGTAACGCATAACGCATAACGCATAAAGCATAACACATAACGCATAACTCATAATGCACAACGCATAACGAATACAGCAAAACGCATAACGCTTAACGCATAACGCATAACGCATAACACATAATGCATAACGCATAACGCATAACGCATAACGCATAACGCATAACGTATAACGTATAACGCATACCGCATTACGCATAACTTATAACTCATAACTCATAAGGAGTAACGCATATCGCATAAAGCATAACGCATAACGCATAACGCATAAAGCATAACGCATAACGCATAACTTATAACTCATTACTCATAACGAATAACGCATAACGCATAACTTATAACTCATTACTCATAACGCATAACGCATAACGAATAATGCATAACGCATCACGCATAACGCATAACGCATAACGCATAACGCATAACGCATAACGCATAACGCATAACGCATAACGCATAACGCATAACGCATAACGCATAACGCATAACGCATAACGCATAACGCATAACGCATAACGCATAACGCATAACGCATAACGCATAACGCATAACGCATGAAGCATAACGCATAACGCATAACTTATAACTCTTTACTCATAACGAATAACGCATAACGCATAACGCATAACGCATAACGCATAACGCATAACGCATAACGCATAACGCATAAAGCATAACGCATAACGCATAACGGATAAAGCATAATGCATAACGCATAACGCATAACGAATTACGCATAACTTATAACTCATAACTCATAACGAATAACGCATAACGCAAAATGCATAATGCATGTCGGATCACGCATAACGCAAAATGCATAATGCATGTCGGATCACGCATAACGCATAACGCATAACGCATAACGCATAACGCATAACGCATAACGAATAACGCATAAAGCATAACGCATAACGCATAACGCATAAAGCATAACGCATAACGCATAACGCATAACGCATTACGCATAACGCATAACGCATAACGCATAACGCATAACGCATAACGCATAACGCATAACGCATAACGCTTAACGCATAACTCATATCGCATAACGCATAAATCATAACCCATAACTTATAACTCATAACTCATAACGAATAACGCATAACGCAAAATGCATAACGCATGTCGGATCACGCATAACGCATAACGCATAAAGCATAAATCATAACGCATAACGCATAACGTTAACGCATAACCCATAACGCATAAGGCTTGATGCATGGCGCATATCGCATATCGCATAAGGCATGATGCATGACGCATATCGCATAAGGCTTGATGCAGGACGCATATCGCATAACGCATAACGCATAACGCATAACGCATAACGCATAACGCATAACGCATAACGCATAACGCATAACGCATAACGCATAACGCATAACGCATAACGCATAACGCATAACGCTTAACGCATAACTCATATCGCATAACGCATAAATCATAACCCATAACGCACAAAGCATAACGCATAATGCACAACGCATAACGAATACCGCAAAACGCATAACGCATAACGCATAACGCATAACGCATAACGCATAACTCATAACGCATAACGCATAACGCATAACGCATAAAGCATAAAGCATAAATCATAACGCATAACGAATACCGCAAAACGTATATCGCCTAACACATAACGGATCACGCATAACGCATAACGCATAACGCATAACGCATAACGCATAACGTATAACGTATAACGCATACCGCATTACGCATAACTTATAACTCATAACTCATAAGGAGTAACGCATAACGCATAAAGCATAACGCATAACGCATAACGCATAAAGCATAACGCATAACGCATAACTTATAACTCATAACTCATAAGGAGTAACGCATATCGCATAAAGCATAACGCATAACGCGTAACGCATAACGCATAACGCACAACGCATAACGCATAACGCATAACGTATAACTCATAACGCATAACGCAAAAAGCATAACGCATAACGCATAACGCATAACGCATAACGCATAAAGCATAACGCATAACGGATAAAGCATAATGCATAACGCATAACGCATAACGCATTACGCATAACTTATAACTCATAACTCATAAGGAGTAACGCATAACGCATAAAGCATAACGCATGACGCATAACGCATAAAGCATAACGCATAACGCATAACGCATAACGCATAACGCATAACGCATAACGCATAAAGCATAACGCATAACGCATAACTTATAACTCATTACTCATAACGAATAACGCATAACGCATAACGCATAACGGATAACGCATATCGCATAACGCATAACGCATAATGCATAACGCATAAAGCATAACGCATAACGCATAACGCATAACCCCTAACGCATAACGCATAACGCATAACGCATAACGCATAACGCATTACGCATAACTTATAACCCATAACTCATAAGGAGTAACGCATAACGCATAAAGTATAACGCATGACGCATAACGCATAAAGTATAACGCATAACGCATAACGCATAACGCATAACGCATAACGCATAACGCATAACGCATAACGCATAACGCATAACGCATAACGCATAACGCATAACGCATAACGCATAACGCATACCGTATAACGCATAACGCATAACGCATAACGCATAACGCATAACGCATTACGCATATCGCATAACGCATAACGCATAACGCATAACGCATAACGCATAACGCATAACGCATAACGCATAACGCATAACGCAAACGTATAACGCACAACGCATAACGCATAACGCATAACGCAAAACGCATAACGCATAACGCATAACGCATAACGCATAACGCATAACGCATAAAGCATAACGCATAACGCATAACTTATAACTCATTACTCATAACGAATAACGCATAACGCATAACGCATAACGGATAACGCATATCGCATAACGCATAACGCATAATGCATAACGCATAAAGCATAACGCATAACGCATAACGCATAACCCCTAACGCATAACGCATAACGTATAACGCATAACGCATAACGCATAACGCATAACGCATAACGCATAACGCCTAACGCGTAACGCATAACGCATAACCCCTAACGCATAACGCATAACGCATAACGCATAACGTGTAACTAATAACGCACAACGCATAAAGCATAACGCATAACGCATAACGCATATCGCATAACGCATAACGCATAACGTATAACGCATACCGTATAACGCATAACGCATAACGCAAACGTATAACGCACAACGCATAACGCATAACGAACAACGGATAACGCATAACGCATAACGCATAACGCATAACGAATACCGCAAAACGTATATCGCCTAACACATAACGGATCACGCATAACGCAAACGCATAACGTATAACGCATAACGCATAACGCATAACGCATAACACATAATGCACAACGCATTACGAATACAGCAAAACGCATAACGCTTAACGCATAACGGATCACGCATAACGCATAACGCATAATGCATAACGCATAACGCATAACGCATAATGCATAACGCATAAAGCGTAACGCATAACGCATAACGCATAAAGCATAACACATAACGCATAACTCATAATGCACAACGCATAACGAATACAGCAAAACGCATAACGCTTAACGCATAACGCATAACGCATAACACATAATGCATAACGCATAACGCATAACGCATAACGCATAACGCATAACGTATAACGTATAACGCATACCGCATTACGCATAACTTATAACTCATAACTCATAAGGATTAACGCATATCGCATAAAGCATAACGCATAACGCATAACGCATAAAGCATAACGCATAACGCATAACTTATAACTCATTACTCATAACGAATAACGCATAACGCATAACTTATAACTCATTACTCATAACGCATAACGCATAACGATTAATGCATAACGCATCACGCATAACGCATAACGCATAACGCATAACGCATAACGCATAACGCATAACGCATAACGCATAACGCATAACGCATAACGCATAACGCATAACGCATAACGCATAACGCATAACGCATAACGCATAACGCATACCGTATAACGCATAGCGCATAACGCATAACGCATAACGCATAACGCATAACGCATAACGCATAACGCATAACGCATAACGCATGAAGCATAACGCATAACGCATAACTTATAACTCTTTACTCATAACGAATAACGCATAACGCATAAGGCATAACGCATAACGCATAACGCATAACGCATAACGCATAAAGCATAACGCATAACGCATAACGGATAAAGCATAATGCATAACGCATAACGCATAACGCATTACGCATAACTTATAACTCATAACTCATAACGAATAACGCATAACGCAAAATGCATAATGCATGTCGGATCACGCATAACGCAAAATGCATAATGCATGTCGGATCACGCATAACGCATAACGCATAACGCATAACGCATAACGCATAACGCATAACGAATAACGCATAAAGCATAACGCATAACGCATAACGCATAAAGCATAACGCATAACGCATAACGCATAACGCATTACGCATAACGCATAACTTATAACTCATTACTCATAACGAATAACGCATAACGCATAACGCATAACGCATAACGCATAACGCATAACGCATAACGCATAACGCATAACGCATAACGCATAACGCATAACGCATAACGCATAACGCATTACGCATAACTTATAACTCATAACTCATAACGAATAACGCATAACGCAAAATGCATAACGCATGTCGGATCACGCATAACGCATAACGCATAACGCATAACGTTAACGCATAACCCATAACGCATAAGGCTTGATGCATGACGCATATCGCATATCGCATAAGGCTTGATGCATGACTCATATCGCATAACGCATAACGCATAACGCATAACGCATAACGCATAACGCATAACGCATAACGCTTAACGCATAACGCATAACGCATAACGCATAACGCATAACGTATAACGCATACCGTATAACGCATAACGCATAACGCAAACGTATAACGCACAACGCATAACGCATAACGAACAACGGATAACGCATAACGCATAACGCATAACGCATAACGAATACCGCAAAACGTATATCGCCTAACACATAACGGATCACGCATAACGCATAACGCATAACGTATAACGCATAACGCATAACGCATAACGCATAACACATAATGCACAACGCATTACGAATACAGCAAAACGCATAACGCTTAACGCATAACGGATCACGCATAACGCATAACGCATAATGCATAACGCATAACGCATAACGCATAATGCATAACGCATAAAGCGTAACGCATAACGCATAACGCATAAAGCATAACACATAACGCATAACTCATAATGCACAACGCATAACGAATACAGCAAAACGCATAACGCTTAACGCATAACGCATAACGCATAACACATAATGCATAACGCATAACGCATAACGCATAACGCATAACGCATAACGCATAACGTATAACGTATAACGCATACCGCATTACGCATAACTTATAACTCATAACTCATAAGGAGTAACGCATATCGCATAAAGCATAACGCATAACGCATAACGCATAAAGCATAACGCATAACGCATAACTTATAACTCATTACTCATAACGAATAACGCATAACGCATAACTTATAACTCATTACTCATAACGCATAACGCATAACGAATAATGCATAACGCATCACGCATAACGCATAACGCATAACGCATAACGCATAACGCATAACGCATAACGCATAACGCATAACGCATAACGCATAACGCATAACGCATAACGCATAACGCATAACGCATAACGCATAACGCATAACGCATAACGCATAACGCATAACGCATAACGCATAACGCATAACGCATAACGCATAACGCATAACGCATAACTTATAACTCTTTACTCATAACGAATAACGCATAACGCATAAGGCATAACGCATAACGCATAACGCATAACGCATAACGCATAACGCATAAAGCATAACGCATAACGCATAACGGATAAAGCATAATGCATAACGCATAACGCATAACGAATTACGCATAACTTATAACTCATAACTCATAACGAATAACGCATAACGCAAAATGCATAATGCATGTCGGATCACGCATAACGCAAAATGCATAATGCATGTCGGATCACGTATAACGCATAACGCATAACGCATAACGCATAACGCATAACGCATAACGAATAACGCATAAAGCATAACGCATAACGCATAACGCATAAAGCATAACGCATAACGCATAACGCATAACGCATTACGCATAACGCATAACTTATAACTCATTACTCATAACGAATAACGCATAACGCATAACGCATAACGCATAACGCATAACGCATAACGCATAACGCATAACGCATAACGCATAACGCATAACGCATAACGCATTACGCATAACTTATACCTCATAACTCATAACGAATAACGCATAACGCAAAATGCATAACGCATGTCGGATCACGCATAACGCATAACGCATAAAGCATAAATCATAACGCATAACGCATAACGTTAACGCATAACCCATAACGCATAAGGCTTGATGCATGACGCATATCGCATATCGCATAAGGCTTGATGCATGACTCATATCGCATAACGCATAACGCATAACGCATAACGCATAACGCATAACGCATAACGCATAACGCTTAACGCATAACGCATAACGCATAACGCATAACGCATAACGTATAACGCATACCGTATAACGCATAACGCATAACGCAAACGTATAACGCACAACGCATAACGCATAACGAACAACGGATAACGCATAACGCATAACGCATAACGCATAACGAATACCGCAAAACGTATATCGCCTAACACATAACGGATCACGCATAACGCATAACGCATAACGTATAACGCATAACGCATAACGCATAACGCATAACACATAATGCACAACGCATTACGAATACAGCAAAACGCATAACGCTTAACGCATAACGGATCACGCATAACGCATAACGCATAATGCATAACGCATAACGCATAACGCATAATGCATAACGCATAAAGCGTAACGCATAACGCATAACGCATAAAGCATAACACATAACGCATAACTCATAATGCACAACGCATAACGAATACAGCAAAAACGCATAACGCTTAACGCATAACGCATAACGCATAACACATAATGCATAACGCATAACGCATAACGCATAACGCATAACGCATAACGTATAACGTATAACGCATACCGCATTACGCATAACTTATAACTCATAACTCATAAGGAGTAACGCATATCGCATAAAGCATAACGCATAACGCATAACGCATAAAGCATAACGCATAACGCATAACGCATAACGCATAACGCATAACGCATAACGCATAACGCATAACGCATAACGCATAACGCATAACGCATAACGCATAACGCATAACGAATAATGCATAACGCATCACGCATAACGCATAACGCATAACGCATAACGCATAACGCATAACGCATAACGCATAACGCATAACGCATAACGCATAACGCATAACGCATAACGCATAACGCATAACGCATAACGCATAACGCATAACGCATAACGCATAACGCATAACGCATAACGCATACCGTATAACGCATAGCGCATAACGCATAACGCATAACGCATAACGCATAACGCATAACGCATAACGCATGAAGCATAACGCATAACGCATAACTTATAACTCTTTACTCATAACGAATAACGCATAACGCATAAGGCATAACGCATAACGCATAACGCATAACGCATAACGCATAACGAATAACGCATAAAGCATAACGCATAACGCATAACGCATAAAGCATAACGCATAACGCATAACGCATAACGCATTACGCATAACGCATAACGCATAACGCATAACGCATAACGCATTACGCATAACTTATAACTCATAACTCATAACGAATAACGCATAACGCATAACGCATAACGCATAACGCATAACGCATGAAGCATAACGCATAACGCATAACTTATAACTCTTTACTCATAACGAATAACGCATAACGCATAACGCATAACGCATAACGCATAACGCATAACGCATAACGCATAACGCATTACGCATAACTTATAACTCATAACTCATAACGAATAACGCATAACGCAAAATGCATAACGCATAACGCATAACGCATAACGAATAACGCATAAAGCATAACGCATAACGCATAACGCATAAAGCATAACGCATAACGCATAACGCATAACGCATTACGCATAACGCATAACTTATAACTCATTACTCATAACGAATAACGCATAACGCATAACGCATAACGCATAACGCATAACGCATAACGCATAACGCATAACGCATAACGCATTACGCATAACTTATAACTCATAACTCATAACGAATAACGCATAACGCAAAATGCATAACGCATGTCGGATCACGCATAACGCATAACGCATAAAGCATAAATCATAACGCATAACGCATAACGTTAACGCATAACCCATAACGCATAAGGCTTGATGCATGACGCATATCGCATATCGCATAAGGCTTGATGCATGACTCATATCGCATAACGCATAACGCATAACGCATAACGCATAACGCATAACGCATAACGCATAACGCATAACGCATAACGCATAACGCATAACGCATAACGCATAACGCTTAACGCATAACTCATATCGCATATCGCATAAATCATAACCCATAACGCACAACGCATAACGCATAATGCACAACGCATAACGAATACCGCAAAACGCATAACGCATAACGCATAACGCATAACGCATAACGCATAACTCATAACGCATAACGCATAACGCATAAAGCATAAAGCATAAAGCATAAATCATAACGCATAACGAATACCGCAAAACGTATATCGCCTAACACATAACGGATCACGCATAACGCATAACGCATAACGTATAACGCATAACGCATAACGCATAACACATAACGCATAACGCATAATACTCAACGCATAACGAATACAGCAAAACGCATAACGCTTAACGCATAACGCTTCACGCATAACGCATAACGCATAATGCATAACGCATAACGCATAACGCATAATGCATAACGCATAAAGCGTAACGCATAACGCATAACGCATAACGCATAACGCATAAAGCATAACGCATAACGCATAACGCATTACGCATAACTTATAACTCATAACTCATAAGGAGTAACGCATATCGCATAAAGCATAACGCATAACGCGTAACGCATAACGCATAACGCACAACGCATAACGCATAACGCATAACGAATAACTCATAACGCATAACGCATAAAGCATAACGCATAACGCATAACGCATAACGCATAACGCATAACGCATAACGCATAACGCATAACGCATAAAGCATAACGCATTACGCATAACTTATAACTCATAACTCATAAGGAGTAACGCATAACGCATAAAGCATAACGCATAACGCATAACGCATAACGCATAACGTATAACGCATAACGCATAACGCATAACGCATAACGCATAACGCATAACGCATAACGCATAACGCATAACGCATAACGGATCACGCATAACGCATAACGCATAACGCATAACGCATTACGCATAACTTATAACTCATAACTCATAACGAATAACGCATAACGCAAAATGCATAATGCATGTCGGATCACGCATAACGCAAAATGCATAATGCATGTCGGATCACGCATAACGCATAACGCATAACGCATAACGCATAACGCATAACGCATAACGCATAACGCATAACGAATAACGCCTAAAGCATAACGCATAACGCATAACGCATAAAGCATAACGCATAACGCATAACGCATAACGCATAACGCATTACGCATAACGCATAACTTATAACTCATTACTCATAACGAATAACGCATAACGCATAACGCATAACGCATAACGCATAACGCATAACGCATAACGCATAACGCATAACGCATAACGCATTACGCATAACTTATAACTCATAACTCATAACGAATAACGCATAACGCAAAATGCATAACGCATGTCGGATCACGCATAACGCATAACGCATAAAGCATAAATCATAACGCATAACGCATAACGTTAACGCATAACGCATAACGCATAAGGCTTGATGCATGACGCATATCGCATATCGCATAAGGCTTGATGCATGACTCATATCGCATAACGCATAACGCATAACGCATAACGCATAACGCATAACGCATAACGCATAACGCTTAACGCATAACGCATAACGCATAACGCATAACGCATAACGCTTAACGCATAACTCATATCGCATATCGCATAAATCATAACGCATAACGCACAACGCATAACGCATAATGCACAACGCATAACGAATACCGCAAAACGCATAACGCATAACGCATAACGCATAACGCATAACGCATAACTCATAACGCATAACGCATAACGCATAACGCATAAAGCATAAAGCATAAATCATAACGCATAACGAATACCGCAAAACGTATATCGCCTAACACATAACGGATCACGCATAACGCATAACGCATAACGTATAACGCATAACGCATAACGCATAACACATAACGCATAACGCATAATACTCAACGCATAACGAATACAGCAAAACGCATAACGCTTAACGCATAACGCTTCACGCATAACGCATAACGCATAATGCATAACGCATAACGCATAACGCATAATGCATAACGCATAAAGCGTAACGCATAACGCATAACGCATAACGCATAACGCATAAAGCATAACGCATAACGCATAACGCATTACGTATAACTTATAACTCATAACTCATAAGGAGTAATGCATATCGCATAAAGCATAACGCATAACGCGTAACGCATAACGCATAACGCACAACGCATAACGCATAACGCATAACGAATAACTCATAACGCATAACGCATAAAGCATAACGCATAACGCATAACGCATAACGCATAACGCATAACGCATAACGCATAACGCATAACGCATAACGCATAAAGCATAACGCATTACGCATAACTTATAACTCATAACTCATAATCAAAACGCATAACGCATAAAGCATAACGCATAACGCATAACGCATAACGCATAACGTATAACGCATAACGCATAACGCATAACGCATAACGCATAACGCATAACGCATAACGCATAACGGATCACGCATAACGCATAACGCATAACGCATAACGCATAACGCATAACGAATAACTCATAACGCATAACGCATAAAGCATAACGCATAACGCATAACGCATAACGCATAACGCATAACGCATAACGCATAACGCATAACGCATAAAGCATAACGCATTACGCATAACTTATAACTCATAACTCATAAGGAGTAACGCATAACGCATAAAGCATAACGCATAACGCATAACGCATAACGCATCACGTATAACGCATAACGCATAACGCATAACGCATAACGCATAACGCATAACGGATCACGCATAACGCATAACGCATAACGCATAACGCATTACGCATAACTTATAACTCATAACTCATAACGAATAACGCATAACGCAAAATGCATAATGCATGTCGGATCACGCATAACGCAAAATGCATAATGCATGTCGGATCACGCATAACGCATAACGCATAACGCATAACGCATAACGCATAACGCATAACGCATAACGAATAACGCCTAAAGCATAACGCATAACGCTTAACGCATAACGCATAAAGCATAACGCATAACGCATAACGCATAACGCATAACGCATTACGCATAACGCATAACTTATAACTCATTACTCATAACGAATAACGCATAACGCATAACGCATAACGCATAACGCATAACGCATAACGCATAACGCATAACGCATAACGCATAACGCATTACGCATAACTTATAACTCATAACTCATAACGAATAACGCATAACGCAAAATGCATAACGCATGTCGGATCACGCATAACGCATAACGCATAAAGCATAAATCATAACGCATAACGCATAACGTTAACGCATAACCCATAACGCATAAGGCTTGATGCATGACGCATATCGCATATCGCATAAGGCTTGATGCATGACTCATATCGCATAACGCATAACGCATAACGCATAACGCATAACGCATAACGCATAACGCATAACGCATAACGCATAACGCATAACGCATAACGCATAACGCTTAACGCATAACTCATATCGCATATCGCATAAATCATAACCCATAACGCACAACGCATAACGCATAATGCACAACGCATAACGAATACCGCAAAACGCATAACGCATAACGCATAACGCATAACGCATAACGCATAACGCATAACTCATAACGCATAACGCATAACGCATAACGCATAAAGCATAAAGCATAAATCATAACGCATAACGAATACCGCAAAACGTATATCGCCTAACACATAACGGATCACGCATAACGCATAACGCATAACGTATAACGCATAACGCATAACGCATAACACATAACGCATAACGCATAATACTCAACGCATAACGAATACAGCAAAACGCATAACGCTTAACGCTTAACGCTTCACGCATAACGCATAACGCATAATGCATAACGCATAACGCATAACGCATAACGCATAATGCATAACGCATAAAGCGTAACGCATAACGCATAACGCATAACGCATAACGCATAAAGCATAACGCATAACGCATAACGCATTACGCATAACTTATAACTCATAACTCATAAGGAGTAACGCATATCGCATAAAGCATAACGCATAACGCGTAACGCATAACGCATAACGCACAACGCATAACGCATAACGCATAACGAATAACTCATAACGCATAACGCATAAAGCATAACGCATAACGCATAACGCATAACGCATAACGCATAACGCATAACGCATAACGCATAACGCATAAAGCATAACGCATTACGCATAACTTATAACTCATAACTCATAAGGAAAACGCATAACGCATAAAGCATAACGCATAACGCATAACGCATAACGCATAACGTATAACGCATAACGCATAACGCATAACGCATAACGCATAACGCATAACGCATAACGCATAACGGATCACGCATAACGCATAACGCATAACGCATAACGAATACCGCAAAACGTATATCGCCTAACACATAACGGATCACGCATAACGCATAACGCATAACGTATAACGCATAACGCATAACGCATAACGCATAACACATAATGCACAACGCATTACGAATACAGCAAAACGCATAACGCTTAACGCATAACGGATCACGCATAACGCATAACGCATAATGCATAACGCATAACGCATAACGCATAATGCATAACGCATAAAGCGTAACGCATAACGCATAACGCATAAAGCATAACACATAACGCATAACTCATAATGCACAACGCATAACGAATACAGCAAAACGCATAACGCTTAACGCATAACGCATAACGCATAACACATAATGCATAACGCATAACGCATAACGCATAACGCATAACGCATAACGTATAACGTATAACGCATACCGCATTACGCATAACTTATAACTCATAACTCATAAGGAGTAACGCATATCGCATAAAGCATAACGCATAACGCATAACGCATAAAGCATAACGCATAACGCATAACTTATAACTCATTACTCATAACGAATAACGCATAACGCATAACTTATAACTCATTACTCATAACGCATAACGCATAACGCATAACGCATAACGCATAACGTATAACGTATAACGCATACCGCATTACGCATAACTTATAACTCATAACTCATAAGGAGTAACGCATATCGCATAAAGCATAACGCATAACGCATAACGCATAAAGCATAACGCATAACTTATAACTCATTACTCATAACGAATAACGCATAACGCATAACGCATAACGCATAACGCATAACGCATAACGCATAACGCATAACGCATAACGCATAACGCATAACGCATTACGCATAACTTATAACTCATAACTCATAACGAATAACGCATAACGCAAAATGCACAACGCATGTCGGATCACGCATAACGCATAACGCATAAAGCATAAATCATAACGCATAACGCATAACGTTAACGCATAACCCATAACGCATAAGGCTTGATGCATGACGCATATCGCATATCGCATAAGGCTTGATGCATGACTCATATCGCATAACGCATAACGCATAACGCATAACGCATAACGCATAACGCATAACGCTTAACGCATAACGCATAACGCATAACGCATAACGCATAACGCTTAACGCATAACTCATATCGCATATCGCATAAATCATAACCCATAACGCACAACGCATAACGCATAATGCACAACGCATAACGAATAGCGCAAAACGCATAACGCATAACGCATAACGCATAACGCATAACGCATAACGCATAACTCATAACGCATAACGCATAACGCATAACGCATAAAGCATAAAGCATAAATCATAACGCATAACGAATACCGCAAAACGTATATCGCCTAACACATAACGGATCACGCATAACGCATAACGCATAACGTATAACGCATAACGCATAACGCATAACACATAACGCATAACGCATAATACTCAACGCATAACGAATACAGCAAAACGCATAACGCTTAACGCATAACGCTTCAATCATAACGCATAACGCATAATGCATAACGCATAACGCATAACGCATAATGCATAACGCATAAAGCGTAACGCATAACGCATAACGCATAACGCATAACGCATAAAGCATAACGCATAACGCATAACGCATTACGCATAACTTATAACTCATAACTCATAAGGAGTAACGCATATCGCATAAAGCATAACGCATAACGCGTAACGCATAACGCATAACGCACAACGCATAACGCATAACGCATAACGAATAACTCATAACGCATAACGCATAAAGCATAACGCATAACGCATAACGCATAACGCATAACGCATAACGCATAACGCATAACGCATAAAGCATAACGCATTACGCATAACTTATAACTCATAACTCATAAGGAAAACGCATAACGCATAAAGCATAACGCATAACGCATAACGCATAACGCATAACGTATAACGCATAACGCATAACGCATAACGCATAACGCATAACGCATAACGCATAACGCATAACGGATCACGCATAACGCATAACGCATAACGCATAACGAATACCGCAAAACGTATATCGCCTAACACATAACGGATCACGCATAACGCATAACGCATAACGTATAACGCATAACGCATAACGCATAACGCATAACACATAATGCACAACGCATTACGAATACAGCAAAACGCATAACGCTTAACGCATAACGGATCACGCATAACGCATAACGCATAATGCATAACGCATAACGCATAACGCATAATGCATAACGCATAAAGCGTAACGCATAACGCATAACGCATAAAGCATAACACATAACGCATAACTCATAATGCACAACGCATAACGAATACAGCAAAACGCATAACGCTTAACGCATAACGCATAACGCATAACACATAATGCATAACGCATAACGCATAACGCATAACGCATAACGCATAACGTATAACGTATAACGCATACCGCATTACGCATAACTTATAACTCATAACTCATAAGGAGTAACGCATATCGCATAAAGCATAACGCATAACGCATAACGCATAAAGCATAACGCATAACGCATAACTTATAACTCATTACTCATAACGAATAACGCATAACGCATAACTTATAACTCATTACTCATAACGCATAACGCATAACGAATAATGCATAACGCATAACGCATAACGCATAACGCATAACGCATAACGCATAACGCATAACGCATAACGCATAACGCATAACGCATAACGCATAACGCATAACGCATAACGCATAACGCATAACGCATAACGCATAACGCATAACGCATAACGCATAACGCATAACGCATACCGTATAACGCATAGCGCATAACGCATAACGCATAACGCATAACGCATAACGCATAACGCATAACGCATAACGCATAACGCATGAAGCATAACGCATAACGCATAACTTATAACTCTTTACTCATAACGAATAACGCATAACGCATAAGGCATAACGCATAACGCATAACGCATAACGCATAACGCATAACGCATAAAGCATAACGCATAACGCATAACGGATAAAGCATAATGCATAACGCATAACGCATAACGCATTACGCATAACTTATAACTCATAACTCATAACGAATAACGCATAACGCAAAATGCATAATGCATGTCGGATCACGCATAACGCAAAATGCATAATGCATGTCGGATCACGCATAACGCATAACGCATAACGCTTAACGCATAACGCATAACGCATAACGAATAACGCATAAAGCATAACGCATAACGCATAACGCATAAAGCATAACGCATAACGCATAACGCATAACGCATTACGCATAACGCATAACTTATAACTCATTACTCATAACGAATAACGCATAACGCATAACGCATTACGCATAACTTATAACTCATAACTCATAACGAATAACGCATAACGCAAAATGCATAACGCATGTCGGATCACGCATAACGCATAACGCATAAAGCATAAATCATAACGCATAACGCATAACGTTAACGCATAACCCATAACGCATAAGGCTTGATGCATGACGCATATCGCATATCGCATAAGGCTTGATGCATGACTCATATCGCATAACGCATAACGCATAACGCATAACGCATAACGCATAACGCATAACGCATAACGCTTAACGCATAACGCATAACGCATAACGCATAACGCATAACGCTTAACGCATAACGCATAACGTATAACGCATAACGCATAACGCATAAAGCATAACGCATTACGCATAACTTATAACTCATAACTCATAAGGAGTAACGCATAACGCATAAAGCATAACGCATAACGCATAACGCATAACGCATAACGTATAACGCATAACGCATAACGCATAACGCATAACGCATAACGCATAACGCATAACGCATAACGCATAACGGATCACGCATAACGCATAACGCATAACGCATAACGCATTACGCATAACTTATAACTCATAACTCATAACGAATAACGCATAACGCAAAATGCATAATGCATGTCGGATCACGCATAACGCAAAATGCATAATGCATGTCGGATCACGCATAACGCATAACGCATAACGCATAACGCATAACGCATAACGCATAACGAATAACGCATAAAGCATAACGCATAACGCATAACGCATAAAGCATAACGCATAACGCATAACGCATAACGCATAACGCATTACGCATAACGCATAACTTATAACTCATTACTCATAACGAATAACGCATAACGCATAACGCATAACGCATAACGCATAACGCATAACGCATAACGCATAACGCATAACGCATTACGCATAACTTATAACTCATAACTCATAACGAATAACGCATAACGCAAAATGCATAACGCATGTCGGATCACGCATAACGCATAACGCATAAAGCATAAATCATAACGCATAACGCATAACGTTAACGCATAACCCATAACGCATAAGGCTTGATGCATGACGCATATCGCATATCGCATAAGGCTTGATGCATGACTCATATCGCATAACGCATAACGCATAACGCATAACGCATAACGCATAACGCATAACGCATAACGCATAACGCATAACGCATAACGCATAACGCATAACGCTTAACGCATAACTCATATCGCATATCGCATAAATCATAACCCATAACGCACAACGCATAACGCATAATGCACAACGCATAACGAATACCGCAAAACGCATAACGCATAACGCATAACGCATAACGCATAACGCATAACTCATAACGCATAACGCATAACGCATAACGCATAAAGCATAAAGCATAAATCATAACGCATAACGGATCACGCATAACGCATAACGCATAACGCATAACGCATTACGCATAACTTATAACTCATAACTCATAACGAATAACGCATAACGCAAAATGCATAATGCATGTCGGATCACGCATAACGCAAAATGCATAATGCATGTCGGATCACGCATAACGCATAACGCATAACGCATAACGCATAACGCATAACGCATAACGAATAACGCATAAAGCATAACGCATAACGCATAACGCATAAAGCATAACGCATAACGCATAACGCATAACGCATAACGCATTACGCATAACGCATAACTTATAACTCATTACTCATAACGAATAACGCATAACGCATAACGCATAACGCATAACGCATAACGCATAACGCATAACGCATAACGCATAACGCATAACGCATAACGCATTACGCATAACTTATAACTCATAACTCATAACGAATAACGCATAACGCAAAATGCATAACGCATGTCGGATCACGCATAACGCATAACGCATAAAGCATAAATCATAACGCATAACGCATAACGTTAACGCATAACCCATAACGCATAAGGCTTGATGCATGACGCATATCGCATATCGCATAAGGCTTGATGCATGACTCATATCGCATAACGCATAACGCATAACGCATAACGCATAACGCATAACGCATAACGCTTAACGCATAACGCATAACGCATAACGCATAACGCATAACGCTTAACGCATAACTCATATCGCATATCGCATAAATCATAACCCATAACGCACAACGCATAACGCATAATGCACAACGCATAACGAATACCGCAAAACGCATAACGCATAACGCATAACGCATAACGCATAACGCATAACTCATAACGCATAACGCATAACGCATAACGCATAAAGCATAAAGCATAAATCATAACGCATAACGAATACCGCAAAACGTATATCGCCTAACACATAACGGATCACGCATAACGCATAACGCATAACGTATAACGCATAACGCATAACGCATAACACATAACGCATAACGCATAATACTCAACGCATAACGAATACAGCAAAACGCATAACGCTTAACGCATAACGCTTCACGCATAACGCATAACGCATAATGCATAACGCATAACGCATAACGCATAATGCATAACGCATAAAGCGTAACGCATAACGCATAACGCATAACGCATAACGCATAAAGCATAACGCATAACGCATAACGCATTACGCATAACTTATAACTCATAACTCATAAGGAGTAACGCATATCGCATAAAGCATAACGCATAACGCGTAACGCATAACGCATAACGCACAACGCATAACGCATAACGCATAACGAATATCTCATAACGCATAACGCATAAAGCATAACGCATAACGCATAACGCATAACGCATAACGCATAACGCATAACGCATAACGCATAACGCATAACGCATAACGCATAACGCATAACGCATAAAGCATAACGCATTACGCATAACTTATAACTCATAACTCATAAGGAGTAACGCATAACGCATAAAGCATAACGCATAACGCATAACGCATAACGCATAACGTATAACGCATAACGCATAACGCATAACGCATAACGCATAACGCATAACGCATAACGCATAAAGCATAACGCATAACGCATAACTTATAACTCATAACTCATAAGGAGTAACGCATAACGCATAAATCATAACGCATGACGCATAACGCATAAAGCATAACGCATAACGCATAAAGCATAACGCATAACGCATAACGCATAACGCATAACGGATCACGCATAACGCATAACGCATAACGCATAACGCATAACGCATAACGCATAAAGCATAACGTATAACGCATAATGCATAACGCATAACGCATAACGCATAACGCATAACGCATAACGCATAACGTATAACGTATAATGCATAACGCATAACTTATAACTCATTACTCATAACTCATAACGCATAACGCATAAAGCATAACGCATGACGCATAACGCATAACGCATAACGCATAACGCATAAAGCATAACGCATAACGCATAACGCATAACGCATAATGCATAACGCATAACGCATAACGCATAACGCATAACGCATAACGCATAACGCATAACGCATAACGCATAACGCATAACGCATAACGCATAACGCATAACGCATTACGCATATCGCATAACGCATAACGCATAACGCATAACGCATAACGCATAACGCATAAAGCATAACGCATAACGCATAACGCAAACGTATAACGCACAACGCATAACGCATAACGCATAACGCAAAACGCATAACGCATAACGCATAACGCATAACGCATAACGCATAACGCATAACGCATAACGCATAAAGCATAACGCATAACGCATAACTTATAACTCATTACTCATAACGAATAACGCATAACGCATAACGCATAACGGATAACGCATATCGCATAACGCATAACGCATAATGCATAACGCATAAAGCATAACGCATAACGCATAACGCATAACCCCTAACGCATAACGCATAACGCATAACGCATAACGCATAACGCATAACGCATTACGCATATCGCATAACGCATAACGCATAACGCATAACGCATAACGCATAACGCATAACGCATAACGCATAACGCAAACGTATAACGCACAACGCATAACGCATAACGCATAACGCAAAACGCATAACGCATAACGCATAACGCATAACGCATAACGCATAACGCATAAAGCATAACGCATAACGCATAACGTATAACTCATTACTCATAACGAATAACGCATAACGCATAACTTATAACTCATTACTCATAACTCATAACGCATAACGCATAAAGCATAACGCATAACGCATAACGGATAAAGCATAATGCATAACGCATAACGCATAACGCATAACGCATTACGCATAACTTATAACCCATAACTCATAAGGAGTAACGCATAACGCATAACGCATAACGCATAACGCATAACGCATAAAGCATAACGCATAACGCATAACTTATAACTCATTACTCATAAAGTATAACGCATAACGCATAACGCATACCGTATAACGCATAGCGCATAACGCATAACGCATAACGCATAACGCATAACGCATAACGCATAACGCATAACGCATAACGCATGAAGCATAACGCATAACGCATAACGCATAACGCATAACGCATAACGCATAACGCATAACGCATAACGCATAATGCATAAAGCATAACGCATAACGCATAACTTATAACTCATTACTCATAACGAATAACGCATAACGCATAACGCATAACGCATAACGCATAATGCATAACGCATAACGCATAACGCATAACGCATAACGCATAACGCATAACGCATAACGCATAACGCATAACGCATAACGCATTACGCATATCGCATAACGCATAACGCATAACGCATAACGCATAACGCATAACGCATAAAGCATAACGCATAACGCATAACGCAAACGTATAACGCACAACGCATAACGCATAACGCATAACGCAAAACGCATAACGCATAACACATAACGCATAACGCATAACGCATAACGCATAACGCATAACGCATAAAGCATAACGCATAACGCATAACTTATAACTCATTACTCATAACGAATAACGCATAACGCATAACGCATAACGGATAACGCATATCGCATAACGCATAACGCATAATGCATAACGCATAAAGCATAACGCATAACGCATAACGCATAACGCATAACGCATAACGCATAACGTGTAACTAATAACGCACAACGCATAAAGCATAAGGCATAACGCATAACGCATATCGCATAACGCATAACGCATAACGCATAACGCATAACGCATAACGCATAATGCATAAAGCATAACGCATAACGCATAACGCATAACTTATAACTCATAACGAATAACGCATAACGCATAACGCATAACGCATAACGCATAATGCATAACGCATAACGCATAACGCATAACGCATAACGCATAACGCATAACGCATAACGCATAACGCATAACGCATAACGCATAACGCATTACGCATATCGCATAACGCATAACGCATAACGCATAACGCATAACGCATAACGCATAACGCATAAAGCATAACGCATAACGCATAACGCAAACGTATAACGCACAACGCATAACGCATAACGCATAACGCAAAACGCATAACGCATAACGCATAACGCATAACGCATAACGCATAACGCATAACGCATAACGCATAAAGCATAACGCATAACGCATAACTTATAACTCATTACTCATAACGAATAACGCATAACGCATAACTTATAACTCATTACTCATAACTCATAACGCATAACGCATAAAGCATAACGCATAACGCATAACGGATAAAGCATAATGCATAACGCATAACGCATAACGCATTACGCATAACTTATAACTCATTACTCATAACTCATAACGCATAACGCATAAAGCATAACGCATGACGCATAACGCATAAAGCATAACGCATAACGCATAACGCATAACGCATAACGCATAACGCATGACGCATAACGCATAACGCATAACGCATAACGCATAACGCATACCGTATAACGCATAGCGCATAACGCATAACGCATAACGCATAACGCATAACGCATAACGCGTAACGCATAACGCATAACGCATGAAGCATAACGCATAACGCATAACTTATAACTCATTACTCATAACGAATAACGCATAACGCATAAGGCATAACGCATAACGCATAACGCATAACGCATAACGCATAACGCATAACGCATAACGCATAACGCATAACGCATAACGCATAACGCATAACGCATAACGCATAATGCATGAAGCATAACGCATAACGCATAACTTATAACTCATTACTCATAACGAATAACGCATAACGCATAACGCATAACGCATAACGCATAATGCATAACGCATAACGCATAACGCATAACGCATAACGCATAACGCATAACGCATAACGCATAACGCATAACGCATTACGCATATCGCATAACGCATAACGCATAACGCATAACGCATAACTCATAACGCATAAAGCATAACGCATAACGCATAAGGCAAACGTATAACGCACAACGCATAACGCATAACGCATAACGCAAAACGCATAACGCATAACGCATAACGCATAACGCATAACGCATAACGCATAACGCATAAAGCATAACGCATAACGCATAACTTATAACTCATTACTCATAACGAATAACGCATAACGCATAACGCATAACGGATAACGCATATCGCATAACGCATAACGCATAATGCATAAC
The DNA here is from genome assembly GCA_916610235.2 of Lasioglossum morio. Lineage (NCBI taxonomy): Eukaryota > Metazoa > Arthropoda > Insecta > Hymenoptera > Halictidae > Lasioglossum > Lasioglossum morio. Next base: position 5,381,753 of record CAKAJA020000289.1, read on the forward strand.
GCATAAAGCATAACGCATAACGCATAACGCATAACCCCTAACGCATAACGCATAACGCATAACGCATAACGCATAACGCATAACGCATAACGCATTACGCATATCGCATAACGCATAACGCATAACGCATAACGCATAACGCATAACGCATAAAGCATAACGCATAACGCATAACGCAAACGTATAACGCACAACGCATAACGCATAACGCATAACGCAAAACGCATAACGCATAACGCATAACGCATAACGCATAACGCATAAAGCATAACGCATAACGCATAACTTATAACTCATTACTCATAACGAATAACGCATAACGCATAACTTATAACTCATTACTCTTAACTCATAACGCATAACGCATAAAGCATAACGCATAACGCATAACGGATAAAGCATAATGCATAACGCATAACGCATAACGCATAACGCATTACGCATAACTTATAACCCATAACTCATAAGGAGTAACGCATAACGCATAAAGCATAACGCATGACGCATAACGCATAAAGTATAACGCATAACGCATAACGCATAACGCATAACGCATAACGCATAACGCATAACGCATGAAGCACAACGCATAACGCATAACGCATAACGCATAACGCATAACGCATAACGCATAACGCATAACGCATAATGCATAAAGCATAACGCATAACGCATAACTTATAACTCATTACTCATAACGAATAACGCATAACGCATAACGCATAACGCATAACGCATAACGCATAATGCATAACGCATAACGCATAACGCATAACGCATAACGCATAACGCATAACGCATAAAGCATAACGCATAACGCATAACGCAAACGTATAACGCACAACGCATAACGCATAACGCATAACGCAAAACGCATAACGCATAACACATAACGCATAACGCATAACGCATAACGCATAACGCATAACGCATAAAGCATAACGCATAACGCATAACTTATAACTCATTACTCATAACGAATAACGCATAACGCATAACGCATAACGGATAACGCATATCGCATAACGCATAACGCATAATGCATAACGCATAAAGCATAACGCATAACGCATAACGCATAACGCATAACGCATAACGCATAACGTGTAACTAATAACGCACAACGCATAAAGCATAACGCATAACGCATAACGCATATCGCATAACGCATAACGCATAACGCATAACGCATAACGCATAACGCTTAACGCATAACGCACAACGCATAACGCATAATGCATGAAGCATAACGCATAACGCATAACTTATAACTCATTACTCATAACGAATAACGCATAACGCATAACGCATAACGCATAATGCATGAAGCATAACGCATAACGCATAACTTATAACTCATTACTCATAACGAATAACGCATAACGCATAACGCATAACGCATAAAGCATAATGCATAACGCATAACGCATAACGCATAACGCATAACGCATAACGCATAACGCATAACGCATAACGCATAACGCATAACGCATTACGCATATCGCATAACGCATAACGCATAACGCATAACGCATAACGCATAACGCATAACGCATAAAGCATAACGCATAACGCATAAGGCAAACGTATAACGCACAACGCATAACGCATAACGCATAACGCAAAACGCATAACGCATAACGCATAACGCATAACGCATAACGCATAACGCATAACGCATAAAGCATAACGCATAACGCATAACTTATAACTCATTACTCATAACGAATAACGCATAACGCATAACGCATAACGGATAACGCATATCGCATAACGCATAACGCATAATGCATAACGCATAAAGCATAACGCATAACGCATAACGCATAACCCCTAACGCATAAACGCATAACGCATAACGCATAACGCATAACGCATAACGCATAACGCATTACGCATATCGCATAACGCATAACGCATAACGCATAACGCATAACGCATAACGCATAAAGCATAACGCATAACGCATAACGCAAACGTATAACGCACAACGCATATCGCATAACGCATAACGCATAAGGCAAACGCATAACGCATAACGCAAAACGCATAACGCATAACGCATAACGCATAACGCATAACGCATAACGCATAAAGCATAACGCATAACGCATAACTTATAACTCATTACTCATAACGAATAACGCATAACGCATAACTTATAACTCATTACTCTTAACTCATAACGCATAACGCATAAAGCATAACGCATAACGCATAACGGATAAAGCATAATGCATAACGCATAACGCATAACGCATAACGCATTACGCATAACTTATAACCCATAACTCATAAGGAGTAACGCATAACGCATAAAGCATAACGCATGACGCATAACGCATAAAGTATAACGCATAACGCATAACGCATAACGCATAACGCATGAAGCACAACGCATAACGCATAACGCATAACGCATAACGCATAACGCATAACGCATAACGCATAACGCATAATGCATAAAGCATAACGCATAACGCATAACTTATAACTCATTACTCATAACGAATAACGCATAACGCATAACGTATAACTCATAACGCATAACGCATAAAGCATAACGCATAACGCATAACACATAACGCATAACGCATAACGCATAACGCATAACGCATAACGCATAACGCATAACGCATAACGCATAAAGCATAACGCATTACGCATAACTTATAACTCATAACTCATAAGGAGTAACGCATAACGCATAAAGCATAACGCATAACGCATAACGCATAACGCATAACGCATAACGTATAACGCATAACGCATAAAGCATAACGCATAACGCATAACGCATAACGCATAACGGATCACGCATAACGCATAACGCATAACGCATAACGCATAACGCATAACGCATAACGCATAACGCATAACGCATAAAGCATAACGCATAACGCATAACTTATAACTCATAACTCATAAGGAGTAACGCATAACGCATAAATCATAACGCATGACGCATAACGCATAAAGCATAACGCATAACGCATAACGCATAACGCATAACGCAAAGCGCATAACGGATCACGCATAACGCATAACGCATAACGCATAACGCATAACGCATAACGCATAACGCATAACGCATAACGCATAACGCATAACGCATAACGCATAACGCATAACGCATAACGCATAACGCATAACGCATAACGCATAACGCATAACGCATAACGCATAACGCATAACGCATAACGTATAACTCATAACGCATAACGCATAAAGCATAACGCATAACGCATAACGGATAAAGCATAATGCATAACGCATAACGCATAACGCATTACGCATAACTTATAACTCATAACTCATAACGAATAACGCATAACGCAAAATGCATAACGCATGTCGGATCACGCATAACGCATAACGCATAAAGCATAAATCATAACGCATAAAGCATAACGTTAACGCATAACCCATAACGCATAAGGCTTGATGCATGACGCATATCGCATATCGCATAAGGCTTGATGCATGACGCATATCGCATAACGCATAACGCATAACGCATAACGCATAACCTATAACGCATAACGCATAACGCATAACGCATAACGCATAACGCATAACGCATAACGCATAACGCATAACGCTTAACGCATAACTCATATCGCATAACGCATAAATCATAACCCATAACGCACAACGCATAACGCATAATGCACAACGCATAACGAATACCGCAAAACGCATAACGCATAACGCATAACGCATAACGCATAACGCATAACGCATAACGCATAACGCATAACGCATAACGCATAACGCATAACGCATAACGCATAACGCATAACGCATAACGCATAACGCATTACGCATATCGCATAACGCATAACGCATAACGCATAACGCAAAACGCATAACGCATAACACATAACCCCTAACGCATAACGCATAACACATAACGCATAACGCATAACGCATAACGCATAACGCATAACGCATAACGCATAAAGCATAACGCATAACGCATAACTTATAACTCATTACTCATAACGAATAACGCATAACGCATAACGCATAACGGATAACGCATATCGCATAACGCATAACGCATAATGCATAACGCATAAAGCATAACGCATAACGCATAACGCATAACGCATAACGCATAACGCATAACGTGTAACTAATAACGCACAACGCATAAAGCATAACGCATAACGCATAACGCATATCGCATAACGCATAACGCATAACGCATAACGCATAACGCATAATGCATAAAGCATAACGCATAACGCATAACGCATAACGCATAACTTATAACTCATAACGAATAACGCATAACGCATAACGCATAACGCATAACGCATAATGCATAACGCATAACGCATAACGCATAACGCATAACGCATAACGCATAACGCATAACGCATAACGCATAACGCATAACGCATAACGCATTACACATATCGCATAACGCATAACGCATAACGCATAACGCATAACGCATAAAGCATAACGCATAACGCATAACGCAAACGTATAACGCACAACGCATAACGCATAACGCATAACGCAAAACGCATAACGCATAACGCATAACGCATAACGCATAACGCATAACGCATAATGCATGAAGCATAACGCATAACGCATAACTTATAACTCATTACTCATAACGAATAACGCATAACGCATAACGCATAACGCATAATGCATGAAGCATAACGCATAACGCATAACTTATAACTCATTACTCATAACGAATAACGCATAACGCATAACGCATAACGCATAAAGCATAATGCATAACGCATAACGCATAACGCATAACGCATAACGCATAACGCATAACGCATAACGCATAACGCATAACGCATAACGCATAACGCATTACGCATATCGCATAACGCATAACGCATAACGCATAACGCATAACGCATAACGCATAACGCATAAAGCATAACGCATAACGCATAAGGCAAACGTATAACGCACAACGCATAACGCATAACGCATAACGCAAAACGCATAACGCATAACGCATAACGCATAACGCATAACGCATAACGCATAAAGCATAACGCATAACGCATAACTTATAACTCATTACTCATAACGAATAACGCATAACGCATAACGCATAACGGATAACGCATATCGCATAACGCATAACGCATAATGCATAACGCATAAAGCATAACGCATAACGCATAACGCATAACCCCTAACGCATAAACGCATAACGCATAACGCATAACGCATAACGCATAACGCATTACGCATATCGCATAACGCATAACGCATAACGCATAACGCATAACGCATAACGCATAAAGCATAACGCATAACGCATAACGCAAACGTATAACGCACAACGCATATCGCATAACGCATAACGCATAACGCATAAGGCAAACGCATAACGCATAACGCAAAACGCATAACGCATAACGCATAACGCATAACGCATAACGCATAACGCATAAAGCATAACGCATAACGCATAACTTATAACTCATTACTCATAACGAATAACGCATAACGCATAACTTATAACTCATTACTCTTAACTCATAACGCATAACGCATAAAGCATAACGCATAACGCATAACGGATAAAGCATAATGCATAACGCATAACGCATAACGCATAACGCATTACGCATAACTTATAACCCATAACTCATAAGGAGTAACGCATAACGCATAAAGCATAACGCATGACGCATAACGCATAAAGTATAACGCATAACGCATAACGCATAACGCATAACGCATAACGCATGAAGCACAACGCATAACGCATAACGCATAACGCATAACGCGTAACGCATAACGCATAACGCATAATGCATAAAGCATAACGCATAACGCATAACTTATAACTCATTACTCATAACGAATAACGCATAACGCATAACGTATAACTCATAACGCATAACGCATAAAGCATAACGCATAACGCATAACGCATAACGCATAACGCATAACGCATAACGCATAACGCATAACGCATAACGCATAACGCATAACGCATAACGCATAAAGCATAACGCATTACGCATAACTTATAACTCATAACTCATAAGGAGTAACGCATAACGCATAAAGCATAACGCATAACGCATAACGCATAACGCATAACGCATAACGTATAACGCATAACGCATAACGCATAACGCATAACGCATAACGCATAACGCATAACGGATCACGCATAACGCATAACGCATAACGCATAACGCATAACGCATAACGCATAACGCATAACGCATAACGCATAAAGCATAACGCATAACGCATAACTTATAACTCATAACTCATAAGGAGTAACGCATAACGCATAAATCATAACGCATGACGCATAACGCATAAAGCATAACGCATAACGCATAACGCATAACGCATAACGCAAAGCGCATAACGGATCACGCATAACGCATAACGCATAACGCATAACGCATAACGCATAACGCATAACGCATAACGCATAACGCATAACGCATAACGCATAACGCATAACGCATAACGCATAACGCATAACGCATAACGCATAACGCATAACGCATAACGCATAACGTATAACTCATAACGCATAACGCATAAAGCATAACGCATAACGCATAACGGATAAAGCATAATGCATAACGCATAACGCATAACGCATTACGCATAACTTATAACTCATAACTCATAACGAATAACGCATAACGCAAAATGCATAACGCATGTCGGATCACGCATAACGCATAACGCATAAAGCATAAATCATAACGCATAAAGCATAACGTTAACGCATAACCCATAACGCATAAGGCTTGATGCATGACGCATATCGCATATCGCATAAGGCTTGATGCATGACGCATATCGCATAACGCATAACGCATAACGCATAACGCATAACGCATAACGCATAACGCATAACGCATAACGCATAACGCATAACGCTTAACGCATAACTCATATCGCATAACGCATAAATCATAACCCATAACGCACAACGCATAACGCATAATGCACAACGCATAACGAATACCGCAAAACGCATAACGCATAACGCATAACGCATAACGCATAACGCATAACGCATAACGCATAACGCATAACGCATAACGCATAACGCATAACGCATAACGCATAACGCATAAAGCATAACGCATAACGCATAACTTATAACTCATTACTCATAACGAATTACGCATAACGCATAACGCATAACGCATAACGCATAACGCATAACGCATAACGCATAACGCATAACGCATAACGGATCACGCATAACGCATAACGCATAACGCATAACGCATAACGCATAACGCATAACGCATAAAGCATAACGCATAACGCATAACTTATAACTCATAACTCATAAGGAGTAACGCATAACGCATAAATCATAACGCATGACGCATAACGCATAAAGCATAACGCATAACGCATAACGCATAACGCATAACGCATAACGCATAACGGATCACGCATAACGCATAACGCATAACGCATAACGCATAACGCATAACGCATAACGCATAACGCATAACGCATAACGCATAACGCATAACGCATAACGCATAACGCATAACGCATAACGCATAACGCATAACGCATAACGCATAACGCATAAAGCATAACGCATAACGCATAACTTATAACTCATTACTCATAACGAATTACGCATAACGCATAAGGCATAACACATAACGCATAACGCATAACGCATAACGCATAACGCATAACGCATAACGCATAACGCATAACGCATAACGCATAACGCATAAAGCATAACGCATAACGGATAAAGCATAATGCATAACGCATAACGCATAACGCATTACGCATAACTTATAACTCATAACTCATAAGGAGTAACGCATAACGCATAAAGCATAACGCATGACGCATAACGCATAAAGCATAACGCATAACGCATAACGCATAACGCATAACGCATAACGCATAACGCATAACGCATAACGCATAACGCATAACGCATAACGCATAACGCATAACGCATAACGGATCACGCATAACGCATAACGCATAACGCATAACGCATAACGCATAACGCATAACGCATAAAGCATAACGCATAACGGATAAAGCATAATGCATAACGCATAACGCATAACGCATTACGCATAACTTATAACTCATAACTCATAAGGAGTAACGCATAACGCATAAAGCATAACGCATGACGCATAACGCATAAAGCATAACGCATAACGCATAACGCATAACGCATAACGCATAACGCATAACGCATAACGCATAACGCATAACGCATAACGCATAACGCATACCGTATAACGCATAGCGCATAACGCATAACGCATAACGCATAACGCATAACGCATAACGCATAACGCATAACGCATAACGCATAACGCATAACGCATAACGCATAACGCATAACGCATTACGCATAACTTATAACTCATAACTCATAAGGAGTAACGCATAACGCATAAAGCATAACGCATGACGCATAACGCATAAAGCATAACGCATAACGCATAACGCATAACGCATAACGCATAACGCATAACGCATAACGCATAACGCATAACGCATAACGCATAAGGCATAACACATAACGCATAACGCATAACGCATAACGCATAACGCATAACGCATAACGCATAACGCATAACGCATAACGCATAAAGCATAACGCATAACGGATAAAGCATAATGCATAACGCATAACGCATAACGCATAACGCATTACGCATAACTTATAACTCATAACTCATAAGGAGTAACGCATAACGCATAAAGCATAACGCATAACGCATAACTTATAACTCATTACTCATAACGAATAACGCATAACGCATAACGCATAACGCATAACTTATAACTCATTACTCATAACGAATTACGCATAACGCATAACGCATAACGCATAACGCATAACGCATAACGCATAACGCATAACGCATAACGCATAACGCATAACGCATAACGCATAACGCATAACGGATCACGCATAACGCATAACGCATAACGCATAACGCATAACGCATAACGCATAACGCATAAAGCATAACGCATAACGCATAACTTATAACTCATAACTCATAAGGAGTAACGCATAACGCATAAAGCATAACGCATAACGCATAACTTATAACTCATTACTCATAACGAATAACGCATAACGCATAAGGCATAACGCATAACGCATAACGCATAACGCATAACGCATAAAGCATAACGCATAACGCATAACGCATAACGTATTACGTATAACGCATACCGCATTACGCATAACTTATAACTCATAACTCATACGGAGTAACGCATAACGCATAAAGCATAACGCATAACGCATAACGCATAACGCATAAAGCATAACGCATAACGCATAACTTATAACTCATTACTCATAACGCATAAAGCATAACGCATAACGCATAACTTATAACTCATTACTCATAACGAATAACGCATAACGCATAACGCATAACGGATAACGCATATCGCATAACGCATAACGCATAATGCATAACGCATAAAGCATAACGCATAACGCATAACGCATAACCCCTAACGCATAACGCATAACGTATAACTCATAACGCATAACGCATAACGCATAACGCCTAACGCATAACGCATAACCCCTAACGCATAACGCATAACGCATAACGCATAACGCATAACGTGTAACTAATAACGCATAACGCATAAAGCATAACGTATAACGCATAACGCATATCGCATAACGCATAACGCATAACGTATAACGCATAACGCATACCGTATAACGCATAACGCATAACGCAAACGTATAACGCACAACGCATAACGCATAACGAACAACGGATAACGCATAACGCATAACGCATAACGCATAACGCATAACGAATACCGCAAAACGTATATCGCCTAACACATAACGGATCACGCATAACGCATAACGCATAACGTATAACGCATAACGCATAACGCATAACACATAACGCATAACGCATAATGCACAACGCATTACGAATACAGCAAAACGCATAACGCTTAACGCATAACGGATCACGCATAACGCATAACGCATAATGCATAACGCATAACGCATAACGCATAATGCATAACGCATAAAGCGTAACGCATAACGCATAACGCATAAAGCGTAACACATAACGCATAACGCATAATGCACAACGCATAACGAATACAGCAAAACGCATAACGCTTAACGCATAACGCATAACGCATAACGCATAATGCATAACGCATAGCGCATAACGCATAACGCATAACGCATAACGCATAACGCATAACGCATAACGCATAACGCATAACGCATACCGTATATCGCATAACGCATAACGCATAACGCATAACGCATAACGCATAACGCATAACGCATAACGCATAATGCACAACGCATAACGAATACAGCAAAACGCATAACGCTTAACGCATAAAGCATAACGCATAACGCATAACGCATAAAGCATAACGCAAAACGCATAACTTATAACTCATTACTCATAACGCATAACGCATAACGCATAAAGCATAACGCATAACGCATAACGGATAAAGCATAATGCATAACGCATAACGCATAAAGCATAACGCATAACGCATAACTTATAACTCATTACTCATAACGAATAACGCATAACGCATAACGCATAACGCATAACGCATAACGCATAACGCATACCGTATAACGCATAACGCATAACGAATAACGCATAACGCATAACGCATAACGCATAACGCATAACGCATAACGCATAACGCATAACGCATAACGCATAACGCATAACGCATAACGCATAACGCATAACGCATACCGTATAACGCATAACGCATAACGCATAACGCATAACGCATAACGCATAACGCATAACGCATAACGCATAACGCATAACGCATAACGCATAACGCATAACGCATAACGCATAAAGCATAACGCATAACGCATAACTTATAACTCATTACTCATAACGAATAACGCATAACGCATAAGGCATAACGCATAAGGCATAACTCATAACGCATAAAGCATAACGCATAACGCATAACGCATAACGCATAACGCATAACGCATAACGCATAACGCATAACGCATAACGCATAACGCATAACGCATAACGCATAACGCATAACGCATAACGCATAACGCATAACGCATAACGCATAACGCATAACGCATAACGCATTACGCATAACGCATAACGCATGACGCATAACGCATAACGCATAACGCATAACGCATAACGCATAACGCATAACGGATCACGCATAACGCATAACGCAAAGCGCATAACGCATAACGCATAACGCATAACGCATAAAGTATAACGCATAACGCATTACGCATAACTTATAACTCATAACTCATAACGAATAACGCATACCGCATTACGCATAACTTATAACTCATAACTCATACGGAGTAACGCATGACGCATAAAGCATAACGCATAACGCATAACGCATAAAGCATAACGCATAACGCATAACTTATAACTCATTACTCATAACGCATAACGCATAACGCATAAAGCATAACGCATAACGCATAACGGATAAAGCATAATGCATAACGCATAACGCATAAAGCATAACGCATAACTTATAACTCATTACTCATAACGAATAACGCATAACGCATAAGGAATAACGCATAACGCATAACGCATAACGCATAACGCATAAAGCATAACGCATAACGCATAACGGATAAAGCATAATGCATAACGCATAACGCATTACGCATTACGCATAACTTATAACTCATAACTCATAACGAATAACGCATAACGCAAAATGCATAACGCATGTCGGATCACGCATAACGCATAACGCATAACGCATAACGCATAACGCATAACGCGTAACGCATAACGCATAACGCATAACGCATAACGCATAACGCATAACGCATAAAGCATAACGCATAACTTATAACTCATTACTCATAACGAATAACGCATAACGCATAACGCATAACGCATAACGCATAACGCATAACGCATAACGCATAACGCATAACGCATAACACATAACGCATAACGCATAATGCACAACGCATTACGAATACAGCAAAACGCATAACGCTTAACGCATAACGGATCACGCATAACGCATAACGCATAATGCATAACGCATAACGCATAACGCATAATGCATAACGCATAAAGCGTAACGCATAACGCATAACGCATAAAGCGTAACACATAACGCATAACGCATAATGCACAACGCATAACGAATACAGCAAAACGCATAACGCTTAACGCATAACGCATAACGCATAACGCATAATGCATAACGCATAATGCATAACGCATAGCGCATAACGCATAACGCATAACGCATAACGCATAACGCATAACGCATAACGCATAACGCATAACGCATAACGTATAACGCATACCGCATTACGCATAAAGCATAATGCATAACGCATAACGCATAAGGCATAACTTATAAAGCATAATGCATAACGCGTAACGCATAACGCATTACGCTTAACTTATAACTCATAACTCATAACGAATAACGCATAACGCAAAATGCATAACGCATGTCGGATCACGCATAACGCATAACGCATAAAGCATAAATCATAACGCATAACGAATACCGCAAAACGTATATCGCCTAACACATAACGCATCACGCATAACGCATAACGCATAACGCATATCGCATAACGCATAACGCATAACGCATAACGCATAACGCATAACGCATAACGCATAACGCATAACGCATAACGCATAACGCATAACGTATTACGTTTAACGCATACCGCATTACGCATAACTTATAACTCATAACTCCTACGGAGTAACGCATAACGCATAAAGCATAACGCATAACGCATAACGCATAAAGCATAACGCATATCGCATAACTTATAACTCATTACTCATAACGCATAACGCATAACGCATAAAGCATAACGCATAACGCATAACGGATAAAGCATAATGCATAACGCATAACGCAAAACGCATTACGCATAACTTATAACTCATAACTCATAAGGAGTAACGCATAACACATAAAGCATAACGCATAACGCATAACGCATAAAGCATAACGCATAACGCATAACGTATAACGCATAACGCATAACGCATAACGCATAACGCATAAAGCATAACGCATAACGCATAACTTATAACTCATTACTCATAACGAATAACGCATAACGCATAAGGCATAACGCATAACGCATAACGCATAACGCATAACGCATAAAGCATAACGCATAACGCATAACGGATAAAGCATAATGCATAACGCATAACGCATTACGCATTACGCATAACTTATAACTCATAACTCATAACGAATAACGCATAACGCAAAATGCATAACGCATGTCGGATCACGCATAACGCATAACGCATAACGCATAACGGATAAAGCATAATGCATAACGCATAACGCAAAACGCATTACGCATAACTTATAACTCATAACTCATAAGGAGTAACGCATAACGCATAAAGCATAACGCATAACGCATAACGCATAAAGCATAACGCATAACGCATAACGCATAACGCATAACGCATAACGCATAACGCATAACGCATAACGCATAACGCATAACGCATAACGCATAACGCATAACGCATAACGCATAACACATAACGCATAACGCATAATGCACAACGCATTACGAATACAGCAAAACGCATAACGCTTAACGCATAACGGATCACGCATAACGCATAACGCATAATGCATAACGCATAACGCATAACGCATAATGCATAACGCATAAAGCGTAACGCATAACGCATAACGCATAAAGCGTAACACATAACGCATAACGCATAATGCACAACGCATAACGAATACAGCAAAACGCATAACGCTTAACGCATAACGCATAACGCATAACGCATAATGCATAACGCATAATGCATAACGCATAGCGCATAACGCATAACGCATAACGCATAACGCATAACGCATAACGCATAACGCATAACGCATAACGCATAACGCATAACGTATAACGCATACCGCATTACGCATAAAGCATAATGCATAACGCATAACGCATAAGGCATAACTTATAAAGCATAATGCATAACGCGTAACGCATAACGCATTACGCATAACTTATAACTCATAACTCATAACGAATAACGCATAACGCAAAATGCATAACGCATGTCGGATCACGCATAACGCATAACGCATAAAGCATAAATCATAACGCATAACGAATACCGCAAAACGTATATCGCCTAACACATAACGCATCACGCATAACGCATAACGCATAACGCATAACGCATAACGCATAACGCATAACGCATAACGCATAACGCATAACGCATAACGCATAACGCATAACGCATAACGCATAACGTATTACGTATAACGCATACCGCATTACGCATAACTTATAACTCATAACTCCTACGGAGTAACGCATAACGCATAAAGCATAACGCATAACGCATAACGCATAACGCAAAATGCATAACGCATGTCGGATCACGCATAACGCATAACGCATAACGCATAACGCATAACGCATAACGCATAACGCATAACGCATAACGCATAACGCATAACGCATAACGCATAACGCATAACGCATTACGCATAACGCATAACGCATGACGCATAACGCATAACGCATAACGCATAACGCATAACGCATAACGCATAACGGATCACGCATAACGCATAACGCAAAGCGCATAACGCATAACGCATAACGCATAACGCATAAAGCATAACGCATAACGCATTACGCATAACTTATAACTCATAACTCATAACGAATAACGCATACCGCATTACGCATAACTTATAACTCATAACTCATACGGAGTAACGCATAACGCATAAAGCATAACGCATAACGCATAACGCATAAAGCATAACGCATAACGCATAACTTATAACTCATTACTCATAACGCATAACGCATAAAGCATAACGCATAACGCATAACGGATAAAGCATAATGCATAACGCATAACGCATAAAGCATAACGCATAACGCATAACTTATAACTCATTACTCATAACGAATAACGCATAACGCATAAGGCATAACGCATAACGCATAACGCATAACGCATAACGCATAACGCATAACGCATAACGCATAACGCATAACGCATAACGCATAACGCATAACGCATACCGTATAACGCATAACGCATAACGCATACGCATAACGCATAACGCATAACGCATAACGCATAACGCATAACGCATAACGCATAACGCATAACGCATAACGCATAAAGCATAACGCATAACGCATAACTTATAACTCATTACTCATAACGAATAACGCATAACGCATAAGGCATAACGCATAAGGCATAACTCATAACGCATAAAGCATAACGCATAACGCATAACGCATAACGCATAACGCATAACGCATAACGCATAACGCATAACGCATAACGCATAACGCATAACGCATAACGCATAACGCATAACGCATAACGCATAACGCATAACGCATAACGCATAACGCATAACGCATAACGCATAACGCATAACGCATAACGCATTACGCATAACGCATAACGCATGACGCATAACGCATAACGCATAACGCATAACGCATAACGCATAACGCATAACGGATAACGCATAACGCATAACGCAAAGCGCATAACGCATAACGCATAACGCATAACGCATAAAGCATAACGCATAACGCATTACGCATAACTTATAACTCATAACTCATAACGAATAACGCATACCGCATTACGCATAACTTATAACTCATAACTCATACGGAGTAACGCATAACGCATAAAGCATAACGCATAAAGCATAACGCATAACGCATAACGCATAAAGCATAACGCATAACGCATAACTTATAACTCATTACTCATAACGCATAACGCATAACGCATAAAGCATAACGCATATCGCATAACGGATAAAGCATAATGCATAACGCATAACGCAAAACGCATTACGCATACTTTATAACTCATAAATCATAAGGAGTAACGCATAACGCATAAAGCATAACGCATAACGCATACCTTATAACTCATTACTCATAACGAATAACGCATAACGCATAACGTGTAACTAATAACGCATAACGCATAAAGCATAACGTATAACGCATAACGCATATCGCATAACGCATAACGCATAACTTATAACTCATTACTCATAACGAATAACGCATAACGCATAAGGCATAACGCATAAAGCATAACGCATAACGCATAACGCATAACGCATAACGCATAACGCATAACGCATAACGCATAACGCATAACGCATAACGCATAACGCATAACGCATAACGCATAACGCATAACGCATAACGCATAACGCATAACGCATAACGCATAACGCATAACGGATCACGCATAACGCATAACGCAAAGCGCATAACGCATAACGCATAACGCATAACGCATAACGCATAAAGCATAACGCATAACGCATAACGCATAACGCATTACGCATAACTTATAACTCATAACTCATAAGGAGTAACGCATAACGCATAAAGCATAACGCATAACGCATAACGCATAACGCATAACGCATAACGCATGACGCATAACGCATAACGCATACCGCATAACGCATAACGCATAACGCATAACGCATAACGCATAACGCATAACGGATCACGCATAACGGATCACGCATAACGCATAACGCAAAGCGCATAACGCATAACGCATAACGCATAACGCATAAAGCATAACGCATAACGCATAACGCATAACGCATAACGCATTACGCATAACTTATAACTCATAACTCATAAGGAGTAACGCATAACGCATAAAGCATAACGCATAACGCATAACGCATAACGCATAACGCATTACGCATAACTTATAACTCATAACTCATAAGGAGTAACGCATAACGCATAAAGCATAACGCATAACGCATAACGCATAACGCATAACGCATAACGCATAACGAATAACGCATAACGCAAAATGCATAACGCATGTCGGATCACGCATAACGCATAACGCATAACGCATAACGGATGAAGCATAACGCATAACGCATAACGCCTAACGCATAACGCATAACCCCTAACGCATAACGCATAACGCATAACGCATAAGGCATAACGTGTAACTAATAACGCATAACGCATAAAGCATAACGCATTACGCATTACGCATAACTTATAACTCATAACTCATAACGAATAACGCATAACGCATAACGCATAACGGATCACGCATAACGCATAACGCAAAGCGCATAACGCATAACGCATAACGCATAACGCATAAAGCATAACGCATAACGCATAACGCATAACGCATTACGCATAACTTATAACTCATAACTCATAAGGAGTAACGCATAACGCATAAAGCATAACGCATAACGCATAACGCATAACGCATAACGCATAACGCATAACGCATAACGCATAACGCATAAAGCATAACGCATAACGCATAACGTATAACGCATAACGCATAACGCATAACGCATAACGCATAAAGCATAACGCATAACGCATAACTTATAACTCATTACTCATAACGAATAACGCATAACGCATAAGGCATAACGCATAACGCATAACGCATAACGCATAACGCATAAAGCATAACGCATAACGCATAACGGATAAAGCATAATGCATAACGCATAACGCATTACGCATTACGCATAACTTATAACTCATAACTCATAACGAATAACGCATAACGCAAAATGCATAACGCATGTCGGATCACGCATAACGCATAACGCATAACGCATAACGGATAAAGCATAATGCATAACGCATAACGCAAAACGCATTACGCATAACTTATAACTCATAACTCATAAGGAGTAACGCATAACGCATAAAGCATAACGCATAACGCATAACGCATAAAGCATAACGCATAACGCATAAAGCATAACGCATAACGCATAACGCATAACGCATAACGCATAACGCATAACGCATAACGCATAACGCATAACGCATAACGCATAACGCATAACGCATAACGCATAACGCATAAAGCATAACGCATAACGCATACCTTATAACTCATTACTCATAACGAATAACGCATAACGCATAACGCATAACGCATAACGCATAACGCATAACGCATAACGCATAAAGCATAACGCATAACGCATAACGGATAAAGCATAATGCATAACGCATAACGCATTACGCATTACGCATAACTTATAACTCATAACTCATAACGAATAACGCATAACGCAAAATGCATAACGCATGTCGGATCACGCATAACGCATAACGCATAACGCATAACGCATAACGCATAACGCATAACGCATAACGCATAACGCATAACGCATAACGCATAACGCATAACGCATAACGCATAACGCATAACGCATAAAGCATAACGCATAACTTATAACGCATAACGCATAACGCACAACGCATAACGCATAACGCATAACGCATAACGCATAACGCATAACGCATAAAGCATAACGCATAACGCATACCTTATAACTCATTACTCATAACGAATAACGCATAACGCATAAGGCATAACGCATAACGCATAACGCATAACGCATAACGCATAAAGCATAACGCATAACGCATAACGGATAAAGCATAATGCATAACGCATAACGCATTACGCATTACGCATAACTTATAACTCATAACTCATAACGAATAACGCATAACGCAAAATGCATAACGCATGTCGGATCACGCATAACGCATAACGCATAACGCATAACGCATAACGCATAACGCTTAACGCATAAAGCATAACGCATAACGCATAACGCATAAAGCATAACGCAAAACGCATAACTTATAACTCATTACTCATAACGCATAACGCATAACGCATAAAGCATAACGCATAACGCATAACGGATAAAGCATAATGCATAACGCATAACGCATAAAGCATAACGCATAACGCATAACTTATAACTCATTACTCATAACGAATAACGCATAACGCATAACGCATAACGCATAACGCATAACGCATAACGCATAACGCATGCCGTATAACGCATAACGCATAACGAATAACGCATAACGCATAACGCATAACGCATAACGCATAACGCATAACGCATAACGCATAACGCATAACGCATAACGCATAACGCATAACGCATACCGTATAACGCATAACGCATAACGCATACGCATAACGCATAACGCATAACGCATAACGCATAACGCATAACGCATAACGCATAACGCATAACGCATAACGCATAACGCATAACGCATAAAGCATAACGCATAACGCATAACTTATAACTCATTACTCATAACGAATAACGCATAACGCATAAGGCATAACGCATAAGGCATAACTCATAACGCATAAAGCATAACGCATAACGCATAACGCATAACGCATAACGCATAACGCATAACGCATAACGCATAACGCATAACGCATAACGCATAACGCATAACGCATAACGCATAACGCATAACGCATAACGCATAACGCATAACGCATAACGCATAACGCATAACGCATAACGCATAACGCATTACGCATAACGCATAACGCATGACGCATAACGCATAACGCATAACGCATAACGCATAACGCATAACGCATAACGGATAACGCATAACGCATAACGCAAAGCGCATAACGCATAACGCATAACGCATAACGCATAAAGCATAACGCATAACGCATTACGCATAACTTATAACTCATAACTCATAACGAATAACGCATACCGCATTACGCATAACTTATAACTCATAACTCATACGGAGTAACGCATAACGCATAAAGCATAACGCATAACGCATAACGCATAAAGCATAACGCATAACGCATAACTTATAACTCATTACTCATAACGCATAACGCATAAAGCATAACGCATAACGCATAACGGATAAAGCATAATGCATAACGCATAACGCATAAAGCATAACGCATAACGCATAACTTATAACTCATTACTCATAACGAATAACGCATAACGCATAAGGCATAACGCATAACGCATAACGCATAACGCATAACGCATAACGCATAAAGCATAACGCATAACGCATAACGGATAAAGCATAATGCATAACGCATAACGCATAAAGCATAACGCATAACGCATAACGGATAAAGCATAATGCATAACGCATAACGCATTACGCATTACGCATAACTTATAACTCATAACTCATAACGAATAACGCATAACGCAAAATGCATAACGCATGTCGGATCACGCATAACGCATAACGCATAACGCATAACGGATGAAGCATAACGCATAACGCATAACGCCTAACGCATAACGCATAACCCCTAACGCATAACGCATAACGCATAACGCATAACGCATAACGTGTAACTAATAACGCATAACGCATAAAGCATAACGTATAACGCATAACGCATATCGCATAACGCATAACGCATAACGTATAACGCATAACGCATACCGTATAACGCATAACGCATAACGCAAACGTATAACGCACAACGCATAACGCATAACGAACAACGGATAACGCATAACGCATAACGCATAACGCATAACGAATACCGCAAAACGTATATCGCCTAACACATAACGGATCACGCATAACGCATAACGCATAACGTATAACGCATAACGCATAACGCATAACACATAACGCATAACGCATAATGCACAACGCATTACGAATACAGCAAAACGCATAACGCTTAACGCATAACGGATCACGCATAACGCATAACGCATAATGCATAACGCATAACGCATAACGCATAATGCATAACGCATAAAGCGTAACGCATAACGCATAACGCATAAAGCGTAACACATAACGCATAACGCATAATGCACAACGCATAACGAATACAGCAAAACGCATAACGCTTAACGCATAACGGATAACGCATAACGCATAATGCATAACGCATAACTTATAACTCATAACTCATAAGGAGTAACGCATAACGCATAAAGCATAACGCATAACGCATAACGCATAAATCATAACGCATAACGCATAACGCATAACGCATAACGCATAACGCATAACGCATAACGCATAATGC
Source organism: Lasioglossum morio (assembly GCA_916610235.2). Lineage (NCBI taxonomy): Eukaryota > Metazoa > Arthropoda > Insecta > Hymenoptera > Halictidae > Lasioglossum > Lasioglossum morio. The sequence continues at coordinate 5,402,728 of CAKAJA020000289.1, forward strand.
ACAACGCATAACGAATACAGCAAAACGCATAACGCTTAACGCATAACGCATAACGCATAACGCATAATGCATAACGCATAACGCATAACGCATAACACATAACGCATAACGCATAATGCACAACGCATTACGAATACAGCAAAACGCATAACGCTTAACGCATAACGGATCACGCATAACGCATAACGCATAATGCATAACGCATAACGCATAACGCATAATGCATAACGCATAAAGCGTAACGCATAACGCATAACGCATAAAGCATAACGCATAACGCATAAAGCATAACGCATAACGCATAACGCATAACGCATAACGCATAACGCATAACGCATAACGCATAACGCATAACGCATAACGCATAACGCATAACGCATAACGCATAAAGCATAACGCATAACGCATACCTTATAACTCATTACTCATAACGAATAACGCATAACGCATAAGGCATAACGCATAACGCATAACGCATAACGCATAACGCATAAAGCATAACGCATAACGCATAACGGATAAAGCATAATGCATAACGCATAACGCATTACGCATTACGCATAACTTATAACTCATAACTCATAACGAATAACGCATAACGCAAAATGCATAACGCATGTCGGATCACGCATAACGCATAACGCATAACGCATAACGCATAACGCATAACGCATAACGCATAACGCATAACGCATAACGCATAACGCATAACGCATAACGCATAACGCATAACGCATAAAGCATAACGCATAACTTATAACGCATAACGCATAACGCACAACGCATAACGCATAACGCATAACGCATAACGCATAACGCATAACGCATAAAGCATAACGCATAACGCATACCTTATAACTCATTACTCATAACGAATAACGCATAACGCATAAGGCATAACGCATAACGCATAACGCATAACGCATAACGCATAAAGCATAACGCATAACGCATAACGGATAAAGCATAATGCATAACGCATAACGCATTACGCATTACGCATAACTTATAACTCATAACTCATAACGAATAACGCATAACGCAAAATGCATAACGCATGTCGGATCACGCATAACGCATAACGCATAACGCATAACGCATAACGCATAACGCATAACGCTTAACGCATAAAGCATAACGCATAACGCATAACGCATAAAGCATAACGCAAAACGCATAACTTATAACTCATTACTCATAACGCATAACGCATAACGCATAAAGCATAACGCATAACGCATAACGGATAAAGCATAATGCATAACGCATAACGCATAAAGCATAACGCATAACGCATAACTTATAACTCATTACTCATAACGAATAACGCATAACGCATAACGCATAACGCATAACGCATAACGCATAACGCATAACGCATGCCGTATAACGCATAACGCATAACGAATAACGCATAACGCATAACGCATAACGCATAACGCATAACGCATAACGCATAACGCATAACGCATAACGCATAACGCATAACGCATACCGTATAACGCATAACGCATAACGCATACGCATAACGCATAACGCATAACGCATAACGCATAACGCATAACGCATAACGCATAACGCATAACGCATAACGCATAACGCATAACGCATAACGCATAACGCATAACGCATAACGCATAACGCATAACGCATTACGCATAACGCATAACGCATGACGCATAACGCATAACGCATAACGCATAACGCATAACGCATAACGCATAACGGATAACGCATAACGCATAACGCAAAGCGCATAACGCATAACGCATAACGCATAACGCATAAAGCATAACGCATAACGCATTACGCATAACTTATAACTCATAACTCATAACGAATAACGCATACCGCATTACGCATAACTTATAACTCATAACTCATACGGAGTAACGCATAACGCATAAAGCATAACGCATAACGCATAACGCATAAAGCATAACGCATAACGCATAACTTATAACTCATTACTCATAACGCATAACGCATAAAGCATAACGCATAACGCATAACGGATAAAGCATAATGCATAACGCATAACGCATAAAGCATAACGCATAACGCATAACTTATAACTCATTACTCATAACGAATAACGCATAACGCATAAGGCATAACGCATAACGCATAACGCATAACGCATAACGCATAACGCATAAAGCATAACGCATAACGCATAACGGATAAAGCATAATGCATAACGCATAACGCATTACGCATTACGCATAACTTATAACTCATAACTCATAACGAATAACGCATAACGCAAAATGCATAACGCATGTCGGATCACGCATAACGCATAACGCATAACGCATAGCGCATAACGCATAACGCATAACGCATAACGCATAACGCATAACGCATAACGCATAACGCATAACGCATAACGCATAACGTATAACGCATACCGCATAACGCATAATGCATAACGCATAACGCATAACGCATAATGCATAACGCATAAAGCGTAACGCATAACGCATAACGCATAAAGCGTAACACATAACGCATAACGCATAATGCACAACGCATAACGAATACAGCAAAACGCATAACGCTTAACGCATAACGCATAACGCATAACGCATAATGCATAACGCATAGCGCATAACGCATAACGCATAACGCATAACGCATAACGCATAACGCATAACGCATAACGCATAACGTATAACGCATACCGCATTACGCATAAAGCATAATGCATAACGCATAACGCATAACGCATTACGCATAACTTATAACTCATAACTCATAAGGAGTAACGCATAACGCATAAAGCATAAAGCATAACGCATAACGCATAACGGATAAAGCATAATGCATAACGCATAACGCATAACGCATTACGCATAACTTATAACTCATAACTCATAACGAATAACGCATAACGCAAAATGCATAACACATGTCGGATCACGCATAACGCATAACGCATAAAGCATAAATCATAACGCATAACGAATACCGCAAAACGTATATCGCCTAACACATAACGCATCACGCATAACGCATAACGCATAACGCATAACGCATAACGCATAACGCATAACGCATAACGCATAACGCATAACGCATAACGCATAACGCATAACGTATTACGTATAACGCATACCGCATTACGCATAACTTATAACTCATAACTCATACCGAGTAACGCATAACGCATAAAGCATAACGCATAACGCATAACGCATAATGCATAACGCATAACGCATAACGCATAATGCATAACGCATAAAGCATAACGCATATCGCATAACGGATAAAGCATAATGCATAACGCATAACGCAAAACGCATTACGCATACTTTATAACTCATAAATCATAAGGAGTAACGCATAACGCATAAAGCATAACGCATAACGCATACCTTATAACTCATTACTCATAACGAATAACGCATAACGCATAACGTGTAACTAATAACGCATAACGCATAAAGCATAACGTATAACGCATAACGCATATCGCATAACGCATAACGCATAACTTATAACTCATTACTCATAACGAATAACGCATAACGCATAAGGCATAACGCATAAAGCATAACGCATAACGCATAACGCATAACGCATAACGCATAACGCATAACGCATAACGCATAACGCATAACGCATAACGCATAACGCATGACGCATAACGCATAACGCATAACGCATAACGCATAACGCATAACGCATAACGCATAACGCATAACGGATCACGCATAACGCAAAGCGCATAACGCATAACGCATAACGCATAACGCATAACGCATAAAGCATAACGCATAACGCATAACGCATAACGCATTACGCATAACTTATAACTCATAACTCATAAGGAGTAACGCATAACGCATAAAGCATAACGCATAACGCATAACGCATAACGCATAACGCATAACGCATGACGCATAACGCATAACGCATACCGCATAACGCATAACGCATAACGCATAACGCATAACGCATAACGCATAACGCATAACGGATCACGCATTACGGATCACGCATAACGCATAACGCAAAGCGCATAACGCATAACGCATAACTCATAACGCATAAAGCATAACGCATAACGCATAACGCATAACGCATTACGCATAACTTATAACTCATAACTCATAAGGAGTAACGCATAACGCATAAAGCATAACGCATAACGCATAACGCATAACGCATAACGCATTACGCATAACTTATAACTCATAACTCATAAGGAGTAACGCATAACGCATAAAGCATAACGCATAACGCATAACGCATAACGCATAACGCATAACGCATAACGAATAACGCATAACGCAAAATGCATAACGCATGTCGGATCACGCATAACGCATAACGCATAACGCATAACGGATGAAGCATAACGCATAACGCATAACGCCTAACGCATAACGCATAACCCCTAACGCATAACGCATAACGCATAACGCATAACGCATAACGTGTAACTAATAACGCATAACGCATAAAGCATAACGCATTACGCATTACGCATAACTTATAACTCATAACTCATAACGAATAACGCATAACGCATAACGCATAACGGATCACGCATAACGCATAACGCAAAGCGCATAACGCATAACGCATAACGCATAACGCATAAAGCATAACGCATAACGCATAACGCATAACGCATTACGCATAACTTATAACTCATAACTCATAAGGAGTAACGCATAACGCATAAAGCATAACGCATAACGCATAACGCATAACGCATAACGCATAACGCATAACGCATAACGCATAACGCATAACGCATAAAGCATAACGCATAACGCATTACGCATAACTTATAACTCATAACTCATAACGAATAACGCATACCGCATTACGCATAACTTATAACTCATAACTCATACGGAGTAACGCATAACGCATAAAGCATAACGCATAACGCATAACGCATAAAGCATAACGCATAACGCATAACTTATAACTCATTACTCATAACGCATAACGCATAACGCATAAAGCATAACGCATAACGCATAACGGATAAAGCATAATGCATAACGCATAACGCATAAAGCATAACGCATAACGCATAACGGATAAAGCATAATGCATAACGCATAACGCATTACGCATTACGCATAACTTATAACTCATAACTCATAACGAATAACGCATAACGCAAAATGCATAACGCATGTCGGATCACGCATAACGCATAACGCATAACGCATAACGGATGAAGCATAACGCATAACGCATAACGCCTAACGCATAACGCATAACCCCTAACGCATAACGCATAACGCATAACGCATAACGCATAACGTGTAACTAATAACGCATAACGCATAAAGCATAACGTATAACGCATAACGCATATCGCATAACGCATAACGCATAACGTATAACGCATAACGCATACCGTATAACGCATAACGCATAACGCAAACGTATAACGCACAACGCATAACGCATAACGAACAACGGATAACGCATAACGCATAACGCATAACGCATAACGCATAACGAATACCGCAAAACGTATATCGCCTAACACATAACGGATCACGCATAACGCATAACGCATAACGTATAACGCATAACGCATAACGCATAACACATAACGCATAACGCATAATGCACAACGCATTACGAATACAGCAAAACGCATAACGCTTAACGCATAACGGATCACGCATAACGCATAACGCATAATGCATAACGCATAACGCATAACGCATAATGCATAACGCATAAAGCGTAACGCATAACGCATAACGCATAAAGCGTAACACATAACGCATAACGCATAATGCACAACGCATAACGAATACAGCAAAACGCATAACGGTTAACGCATAACGCATAACGCATAATGCATAACGCATAACTTATAACTCATAACTCATAAGGAGTAACGCATAACGCATAAAGCATAACGCATAACGCATAACGCATAAATCATAACGCATAACGCATAACGCATAACGCATAACGCATAACGCATAACGCATAACGCATAATGCACAACGCATAACGAATACAGCAAAACGCATAACGCTTAACGCATAACGCATAACGCATAACGCATAATGCATAACGCATAACGCATAACGCATAACACATAACGCATAACGCATAATGCACAACGCATTACGAATACAGCAAAACGCATAACGCTTAACGCATAACGGATCACGCATAACGCATAACGCATAATGCATAACGCATAACGCATAACGCATAATGCATAACGCATAAAGCGTAACGCATAACGCATAACGCATAAAGCGTAACACATAACGCATAACGCATAATGCACAACGCATAACGAATACAGCAAAACGCATAACGCTTAACGCATAACGCATAACGCATAACGCATAATGCATAACGCATTACGCATAACTTATAACTCATAACTCATAAGGAGTAACGCATAACGCATAAAGCATAACGCATAACGCATAACGCATAAATCATAACGCATAACGCATAACGCATAACGCATAACGCATAACGCATAACGCATAACGCATAACGCATAACGCATAACGCATAACGCATAACGCATAACGCATAACGCATAACGCATACCGTATAACGCATAACGCATAACGAATAACGCATAACGCATAACGCATAACGCATAACGCATAACGCATAACGCATAACGCATAACGCATAACGCATAACGCATAACGCATAACGCATAACGCATACCGTATAACGCATAACGCATAACGCATAACGCATAACGCATAACGCATAACGCATAACGCATAACGCATAACGCATAACGCATAACGCATAACGCATAACGCATAACGCATAACGCATAACGCATAACGCATAACGCATAACGCATAACGCATTACGCATAACGCATAACGCATAACGCATGACGCATAACGCATAACGCATAACGCATAACGCATAACGGATCACGCATAACGCATAACGCAAAGCGCATAACGCATAACGCATAACGCATAAAGCATAACGCATAACGCATTACGCATAACTTATAACTCATAACTCATAACGAATAACGCATACCGCATTACGCATAACTTATAACTCATAACTCATACGGAGTAACGCATAACGCATAAAGCATAACGCATAACGCATAACGCATAAAGCATAACGCATAACGCATAACTTATAACTCATTACTCATAACGCATAACGCATAAAGCATAACGCATAACGCATAACGGATAAAGCATAATGCATAACGCATAACGCATAAAGCATAACGCATAACGCATAACTTATAACTCATTACTCATAACGAATAACGCATAACGCATAAGGCATAACGCATAACGCATAACGCATGACGCATAACGCATAAAGCATAACGCATAATACACAACGCATAACGAATACAGCAAAACGCATAAAGCTTAACGCATAACGCATAACGCATAACGCATAATGCATAACGCATAACGCATAACGCATAACACATAACGCATAACGCATAATGCACAACGCATTACGAATACAGCAAAACGCATAACGCTTAACGCATAACGGATCACGCATAACGCATAACGCATAATGCATAACCAATAACGCATAACGCATAATGCATAACGCATAAAGCGTAACGCATAACGCATAACGCATAAAGCGTAACACATAACGCATAACGCATAATGCACAACGCATAACGAATACAGCAAAACGCATAACGCTTAACGCATAACGCATAACGCATAACGCATAATGCATAACGCATTACGCATAACTTATAACTCATAACTCATAAGGAGTAACGCATAACGCATAAAGCATAACGCATAACGCATAACGCATAAATCATAACGCATAACGCATAACGCATAACGCATAACGCATAACGCATAACGCATAACGCATAACGCATAACGCATAACGCATAACGCATAACGCATAACGCATAACGCATAACGCATAACGCATAACGCATACCGTATAACGCATAACGCATAACGAATAACGCATAACGCATAACGCATAACGCATAACGCATAACGCATAACGCATAACGCATAACGCATAACGCATAACGCATAACGCATAACGCATACCGTATAACGCATAACGCATAACGCATAACGCATAACGCATAACGCATAACGCATAACGCATAACGCATAACGCATAACGCATAACGCATAACGCATAACGCATAACGCATAACGCATAACGCATAACGCATAACGCATTACGCATAACGCATAACGCATGACGCATAACGCATAACGCATAACGCATAACGCATAACGCATAACGCATAACGGATCACGCATAACGCATAACGCAAAGCGCATAACGCATAACGCATAACGCATAACGCATAAAGCATAACGCATAACGCATTACGCATAACTTATAACTCATAACTCATAACGAATAACGCATACCGCATTACGCATAACTTATAACTCATAACTCATACGGAGTAACGCATAACGCATAAAGCATAACGCATAACGCATAACGCATAAAGCATAACGCATAACGCATAACTTATAACTCATTACTCATAACGCATAACGCATAAAGCATAAAGCATAACGCATAACGCATAACGGATAAAGCATAATGCATAACGCATAACGCAAAACGCATTACGCATAACTTATAACTCATAACTCATAAGGAGTAACGCATAACGCATAAAGCATAACGCATAACGCATAACGCATAAAGCATAACGCATAACGCATAACGCATAACGCATAACGCATAACGCATAACGCATAACGCATAACGCATAACGCATAAAGCATAACGCATAACGCATAACGCATAACGCATAACACATAACGCATAACGCATAATGCACAACGCATTACGAATACAGCAAAACGCATAACGCTTAACGCATAACGGATCACGCATAACGCATAACGCATAATGCATAACGCATAACGCATAACGCATAATGCATAACGCATAAAGCGTAACGCATAACGCATAACGCATAAAGCGTAACACATAACGCATAACGCATAATGCACAACGCATAACGAATACAGCAAAACGCATAACGCTTAACGCATAACGCATAACGCATAACGCATAACGCATAACGCATAACGCATAACGCATAACGCATAACGCAAAACGCATAACGCATAACGCATTACGCATAACGCATAACGCATGACGCATAACGCATAACGCATAACGCATAACGCATAACGCATAACGGATCATGCATAACGCATAACGCAAAGCGCATAACGCATAACGCATAACGCATAACGCATAACGCATAAAGCATAACGCATAACGCATTACGCATAACTTATAACTCATAACTCATAACGAATAACGCATACCGCATTACGCATAACTTATAACTCATAACTCATACGGAGTAACGCATAACGCATAAAGCATAACGCATAACGCATAACGCATAAAGCATAACGCATAACGCATAACTTATAACTCATTACTCATAACGCATAACGCATAAAGCATAACGCATAACGCATAACGGATAAAGCATAATGCATAACGCATAACGCATAAAGCATAACGCATAACGCATAACTTATAACTCATTACTCATAACGAATAACGCATAACGCATAAGGCATAACGCATAACGCATAACGCATGACGCATAACGCATAAAGCATAAAGCATAACGCATAACGCATAACGGATAAAGCATAATGCATAACGCATAACGCATTACGCATTACGCATAACTTATAACTCATAACTCATAACGAATAACGCATAACGCAAAATGCATAACGCATGTCGGATCACGCATAACGCATAACGCATAACGCATAACGCATAACGCATAACGCATAACGCATAACGCATAACGCATAACGCAAAACGCATAACGCATAACGCATAAAGCATAACGCATAACTTATAACTCATTACTCATAACGAATAACGCATAACGCATAACGCATAACGCATAACGCATAACGCATAACGCATAACGCATAACGCATAACACATAACGCATAACGCATAATGCACAACGCATTACGAATACAGCAAAACGCATAACGCTTAACGCATAACGGATCACGCATAACGCATAACGCATAATGCATAACGCATAACGCATAACGCATAATGCATAACGCATAAAGCGTAACGCATAACGCATAACGCATAAAGCGTAACACATAACGCATAACGCATAATGCACAACGCATAACGAATACAGCAAAACGCATAACACTTAACGCATAACGCATAACGCATAACGCATAATGCATAACGCATAATGCATAACGCATAGCGCATAACGCATAACGCATAACGCATAACGCATAACGCATAACGCATAACGCATAACGCATAACGTATAACGCATACCGCATTACGCATAAAGCATAATGCATAACGCATAACGCATAACGCATTACGCATAACTTATAACTCATAACTCATAAGGAGTAACGCATAACGCATAAAGCATAAAGCATAACGCATAACGCATAACGGATAAAGCATAATGCATAACGCGTAACGCATAACGCATTACGCATAACTTATAACTCATAACTCATAACGAATAACGCATAACGCAAAATGCATAACGCATGTCGGATCACGCATAACGCATAACGCATAAAGCATAAATCATACCGCATAACGAATACCGCAAAACGTATATCGCGTAACACATAACGCATCACGCATAACGCATAACGCATAACGCATAACGCATAACGCATAACGCATAACGCATAACGCATAACGCATAACGCATAACGCATAACGCATAACGCATAACGCATAACGTATTACGTATAACGCATACCGCATTACGCATAACTTATAACTCATAACTCCTACGGAGTAACGCATGACGCATAAAGCATAACGCATAACGCATAACGCATAAAGCATAACGCATAACGCATAACTTATAACTCATTACTCATAACGCATAACGCATAACGCATAAAGCATAACGCATAACGCATAACGCATAAAGCATAACGCAGAACGCATAACGTATAACGCATAACGCATAACGCATAACGCATAGCGCATAACGCATAAAGCATAACGCATAACGCATAACTTATAACTCATTACTCATAACGAATAACGCATAACGCATAAGGCATAACGCATAACGCATAACGCATAACGCATAACGCATAAAGCATAACGCATAACGCATAACGGATAAAGCATAATGCATAACGCATAACGCATACCTTATAACTCATTACTCATAACGAATAACGCATAACGCATAAGGCATAACGCATAACGCATAACGCATAACGCATAACGCATAAAGCATAACGCATAACGCATAACGGATAAAGCATAATGCATAACGCATAACGAAAAACGCATTACGCATAACTTATAACTCATAACTCATAACGAATAACGCATAACGCAAAATGCATAACGCATGTCGGATCACGCATAACGCATAACGCATAACGCATAACGCATAACGCATAACGCATAACGCATAACGCATAACGCATAACGCATAACGCATAACGCATAACGCATAACGCATAACGCATAACGCATAACGCATAACGAATAAAGCATAACGCATTACGCATAACTTATAACTCATAACTCATAAGGAGTAACGCATAACGCATAAAGCATAACGCATAACGCATAACGCATAACGCATAACGCATAACGCATAACGCATAACGCATAACGCATAACGCATAACGCATAACGCATAACGCATAACGCATAACGCATGACGCATAACGCATAACGCATAACGCATAACGCATAACGCATAACGCATAACGCATAACGCATAACGCATAACGGATCACGCATAACGCATAACGCAAAGCGCATAACGCATAACGCATAACGCATAACGCATAAAGCATAACGCATAACGCATAACGCATAACGCATTACGCATAACTTATAACTCATAACTCATAAGGAGTAACGCATAACGCATAAAGCATAACGCATAACGCATAACGCATAACGCATAACGCATAACGCATAACGCATAACGCATAACGCATAACGCATAACGCATAACGCATAACGCATAACGCATAAAGCATAACGCATTACGCATAACTTATAACTCATAACTCATAAGGAGTAACGCATAACGCATAAAGCATAACGCATAACGCATAACGCATAACGCATAACGCATAACGCATAACGCATAACGCATAACGCATAACGCATAACGCATAACGCATGACGCATAACGCATAACGCATAACGCATAACGCATAACGCATAACGCATAACGCATAAGGCATAACGCATAACGCATAACGGATCACGCATAACGCATAACGCAAAGCGCATAACGCATAACGCATAACGCATAACGCATAAAGCATAACGCATAACGCATTACGCATAACTTATAACTCATAACTCATAACGAATAACGCATACCGCATTACGCATAACTTATAACTCATAACTCATACGGAGTAACGCATAACGCATAAAGCATAACGCATAACGCATAACGCATAAAGCATAACGCATAACGCATAACTTATAACTCATTACTCATAACGCATAACGCATAACGCATAAAGCATAACGCATAACGCATAACGGATAAAGCATAATGCATAACGCATAACGCAAAACGCATTACGCATAACTTATAACTCATAACTCATAAGGAGTAACGCATAACGCATAAAGCATAACGCATAACGCATAACGCATAAAGCATAACGCATAACGCATAACGCATAACGCATAACGCATAACGCATAACGCATAACGCATAACGCATAACGCATAAAGCATAACGCATAACGCATAACGCATAACGCATAACACATAACGCATAACGCATAATGCACAACGCATTACGAATACAGCAAAACGCATAACGCTTAACGCATAACGGATCACGCATAACGCATAACGCATAATGCATAACGCATAACGCATAACGCATAATGCATAACGCATAAAGCGTAACGCATAACGCATAACGCATAAAGCGTAACACATAACGCATAACGCATAATGCACAACGCATATCGAATACAGCAAAACGCATAACGCTTAACGCATAACGCATAACGCATAACGCATAACGCATAACGCATAATGCATAACGCATAGCGCATAACGCATAACGCATAACGCATAACGCATAACGCATAACGCATAACGCATAACGCATAACGTATAACGCATACCGCATTACGCATAAAGCATAATGCATAACGCATAACGCATAACGCATTACGCATAACTTATAACTCATTACTCATAAGGAGTAACGCATAACGCATAAAGCATAAAGCATAACGCATAACGCATAACGGATAAAGCATAATGCATAACGCATAACGCATAACGCATTACGCATAACTTATAACTCATAACTCATAACGAATAACGCATAACGCAAAATGCATAACGCATGTCGGATCACGCATAACGCATAACGCATAAAGCATAAATCATAACGCATAACGAATACCGCAAAACGTATATCGCCTAACACATAACGCATCACGCATAACGCATAACGCATAACGCATAACGCATAACGCATAACGAATAACGCATAACGCATAACGCATAACGCATAACGCATAACGCATAACGCATAACGCATAACGCATAACGCATAACGTATTACGTATAACGCATACCGCATTACGCATAACTTATAACTCATAACTCATACGGAGTAACGCATAACGCATAAAGCATAACGCATAACGCATAACGCATAAAGCATAACGCATAACGAATAACTTATAACTCATTACTCATAACGCATAACGCATAACGCATAAAGCATAACGCATAACGCATAACGGATAAAGCATAATGCATAACGCATAACGCAAAACGCATTACGCATAACTTATAACTCATAACTCATAAGGAGTAACGCATAACGCATAAAGCATAACGCATAACGCATAACGCATAAAGCATAACGCATAACGCATAACGCATAACGCATAACGCATAACGCATAACGCATAACGCATAACGCATAACGCATAAAGCATAACGCATAACGCATAACTTATAACTCATTACTCATAACGAATAACGCATAACGCATAAGGCATAACGCATAACGCATAACGCATAACGCATAACGCATAAAGCATAACGCATAACGCATAACGGATAAAGCATAATGCATAACGCATAACGCATTACGCATTACGCATAACTTATAACTCATAACTCATAACGAATAACGCATAACGCATAACGCATAACGCATAACGCATAACGCATAACGCATAACGCATAACGCATAACGCATAACGCATAACGCATAACGCATAAAGCATAACGCATTACGCATAACTTATAACTCATAACTCATAAGGAGTAACGCATAACGCATAAAGCATAACGCATAACGCATAACGCATAACGCATAACGCATAACGCATAACGCATAACGCATAACGCATAACGCATAACGCATAACGCATAACGCATAACGCATAACGCATAACGCATGACGCATAACGCATAACGCATAACGCATAACGCATAACGCATAACGCATAACGCATAACGCATAACGCATAACGGATCACGCATAACGCATAACGCAAAGCGCATAACGCATAACGCATAACGCATAACGCATAAAGCATAACGCATAACGCATAACGCATAACGCATTACGCATAACTTATAACTCATAACTCATAAGGAGTAACGCATAACGCATAAAGCATAACGCATAACGCATAACGCATAACGCATAACGCATAACGCATAACGCATAACGCATAACGCATAACGCATAACGCATAACGCATAACGCATAACGCATAACGCATAACGCATAAAGCATAACGCATTACGCATAACTTATAACTCATAACTCATAAGGAGTAACGCATAACGCATAAAGCATAACGCATAACGCATAACGCATAACGCATAACGCATAACGCATAACGCATAACGCATAACGCATAACGCATAACGCATAACGCATAACGCATGACGCATAACGCATAACGCATAACGCATAACGCATAACGCATAACGCATAACGCATAACGCATAACGCATAACGGATCACGCATAACGCATAACGCAAAGCGTATAACGCATAACGCATAACGCATAACGCATAAAGCATAACGCATAACGCATTACGCATAACTTATAACTCATAACTCATAACGAATAACGCATACCGCATTACGCATAACTTATAACTCATAACTCATACGGAGTAACGCATAACGCATAAAGCATAACGCATAACGCATAACGCATAAAGCATAACGCATAACGCATAACTTATAACTCATTACTCATAACGCATAACGCATAACGCATAAAGCATAACGCATAACGCATAACGGATAAAGCATAATGCATAACGCATAACGCAAAACGCATTACGCATAACTTATAACTCATAACTCATAAGGAGTAACGCATAACGCATAAAGCATAACGCATAACGCATAACGCATAAAGCATAACGCATAACGCATAACGCATAACGCATAACGCATAACGCATAACGCATAACGCATAACGCATAACGCATAAAGCATAACGCATAACGCATAACGCATAACGCATAACACATAACGCATAACGCATAATGCACAACGCATTACGAATACAGCAAAACGCATAACGCTTAACGCATAACGGATCACGCATAACGCATAACGCATAATGCATAACGCATAACGCATAACGCATAATGCATAACGCATAAAGCGTAACGCATAACGCATAACGCATAAAGCGTAACACATAACGCATAACGCATAATGCACAACGCATATCGAATACAGCAAAACGCATAACGCTTAACGCATAACGCATAACGCATAACGCATAACGCATAATGCATAACGCATAGCGCATAACGCATAACGCATAACGCATAACGCATAACGCATAACGCATAACGCATAACGTATAACGCATACCGCATTACGCATAAAGCATAATGCATAACGCATAACGCATAACGCATTACGCATAACTTATAACTCATTACTCATAAGGAGTAACGCATAACGCATAAAGCATAAAGCATAACGCATAACGCATAACGGATAAAGCATAATGCATAACGCATAACGCATAACGCATTACGCATAACTTATAACTCATAACTCATAACGAATAACGCATAACGCAAAATGCATAACGCATGTCGGATCACGCATAACGCATAACGCATAAAGCATAAATCATAACGCATAACGAATACCGCAAAACGTATATCGCCTAACACATAACGCATCACGCATAACGCATAACGCATAACGCATAACGCATAACGCATAACGAATAACGCATAACGCATAACGCATAACGCATAACGCATAACGCATAACGCATAACGCATAACGCATAACGCATAACGTATTACGTATAACGCATACCGCATTACGCATAACTTATAACTCATAACTCATACGGAGTAACGCATAACGCATAAAGCATAACGCATAACGCATAACGCATAAAGCATAACGCATAACGAATAACTTATAACTCATTACTCATAACGCATAACGCATAACGCATAAAGCATAACGCATAACGCATAACGGATAAAGCATAATGCATAACGCATAACGCAAAACGCATTACGCATAACTTATAACTCATAACTCATAAGGAGTAACGCATAACGCATAAAGCATAACGCATAACGCATAACGCATAAAGCATAACGCATAACGCATAACGCATAACGCATAACGCATAACGCATAACGCATAACGCATAACGCATAACGCATAACGCATAAAGCATAACGCATAACGCATAACTTATAACTCATTACTCATAACGAATAACGCATAACGCATAAGGCATAACGCATAACGCATAACGCATAACGCATAACGCATAAAGCATAACGCATAACGCATAACGGATAAAGCATAATGCATAACGCATAACGCATAACTCATAACGAATAACGCATAACGCAAAATGCATAACGCATGTCGGATCACGCATAACGCATAACGCATAACGCATAACGCATAAGGCATAACGCATAACGCATAACGCATAACGCATAACGCATAACGCATAACGCATAACGCATAACGCATAAAGCATAACGCAGAACTTATAACTCATTACTCATAACGAATAACGCATAACGCATAAGGCATAACGCATAACGCATAACGCATAACGCATAACGCATAAAGCATAACGCATAACGCATAACGCATAACGCATAACGCATAACGCATAACGCATAACGCATAACGCATAACGCATAAAGCATAACGCATTACGCATAACTTATAACTCATAACTCATAAGGAGTAACGCATAACGCATAAAGCATAACGCATAACGCATAACGCATAACGCATAACGCATAACGCATAACGCATAACGCATAACGCATAACGCATAACGCATAACGCATGACGCATAACGCATAACGCATAACGCATAACGCATAACGCATAACGCATAACGCATAACGCATAACGGATCATGCATAACGCATAACGCAAAGCGCATAACGCATAACGCATAACGCATAACGCATAAAGCATAACGCATAACGCATAACGCATAACGCATTACGCATAACTTATAACTCATAACTCATAAGGAGTAACGCATAACGCATAAAGCATAACGCATAACGCATAACGCATAACGCATAACGCATAACGCATAAGGCATAACGCATAACGCATAACGCATAACGCATAAAGCATAACGCATTACGCATAACTTATAACTCATAACTCATAAGGAGTAACGCATAACGCATAAAGCATAACGCATAACGCATAACGCATAACGCATGACGCATAACGCATAACGCATAACGCATAACGCATAACGCATAACGCATAACGCATAACGGATCACGCATAACGCATAACGCAAAGCGCATAACGCATAACGCATAACGCATAACGCATAAAGCATAACGCATAACGCATTACGCATAACTTATAACTCATAACTCATAACGAATAACGCATACCGCATTACGCATAACTTATAACTCATAACTCATACGGAGTAACGCATAACGCATAAAGCATAACGCATAACGCATAACGCATAAAGCATAACGCATAACGCATAACTTATAACTCATTACTCATAACGCATAACGCATAACGCATAAAGCATAACGCATAACGCATAACGGATAAAGCATAATGCATAACGCATAACGCAAAACGCATTACGCATAACTTATAACTCATAACTCATAAGGAGTAACGCATAACGCATAAAGCATAACGCATAACGCATAACGCATAACGCATAAAGCATAACGCATAACGCATAACGCATAACGCATAACGCATAACGCATAACGCATAACGCATAACGCATAACGCATAACGCATAAAGCATAACGCATAACGCATAACTTATAACTCATTACTCATAACGAATAACGCATAACGCATAAGGCATAAGGCATAACGCATAACGCATAACGCATAACGCATAAAGCATAACGCAAAACGCATAACGCATAACGTATTACGTATAACGCATACCGCATTACGCATAACTTATAACTCATAACTCATACGGAGTAACGCATAACGCATAAAGCATAACGCATAACGCATAACGCATATAGCATAACGCATAACGCATAACTTATAACTCATTACTCATAACGCATAAAGCATAACGCATAACGCATAACTTATAACTCATTACTCATAACGAATAACGCATAACGCATAACGCATAACGGATAACCCATATCGCATAACGCATAACGCATAATGCATAACGCATAAAGCATAACGCATAACGCATAACGCATAACCCCTAACGCATAACGCATAACGTATAACGCATACCGCATTACGCATAACTTATAACTCATAACTCATACGGAGTAACGCATAACGCATAAAGCATAACGCATAACGCATAACGCATAAAGCATAACGCATAACGCATAACTTATAACTCATTACTCATAACGCATAACGCATAACGCATAAAGCATAACGCATAACGCATAACGGATAAAGCATAATGCATAACGCATAACGCAAAACGCATTACGCATAACTTATAACTCATAACTCATAAGGAGTAACGCATAACGCATAAAGCATAACGCATAACACATAACGCATAACGCATAAAGCATAACGCATAACGCATAACGCATAACGCATAACGCATAACGCATAACGCATAACGCATAACGCATAACGCATAACGCATAACGCATAAAGCATAACGCATAACGCATAACTTATAACTCATTACTCATAACGAATAACGCATAACGCATAAGGCATAAGGCATAACGCATAACGCATAACGCATAACGCATAAAGCATAACGCATAACGCATAACGCATAACGTATTACGTATAACGCATACCGCATTACGCATAACTTATAACTCATAACTCATACGGAGTAACGCATAACGCATAAAGCATAACGCATAACGCATAACGCATAAAGCATAACGCATAACGCATAACTTATAACTCATTACTCATAACGCATAAAGCATAACGCATAACGCATAACTTATAACTCATTACTCATAACGAATAACGCATAACGCATAACGGATAACCCATATCGCATAACGCATAACGCATAATGCATAACGCATAAAGCATAACGCATAACGCATAACGCATAACCCCTAACGCATAACGCATAACGTATAACTCATAACGCATAACGCATAACGCATAACGCCTAACGCATAACGCATAACCCCTAACGCATAACGCATAACGCATAACGCATAACGCATAACGTGTAACTAATAACGCATAACGCATAAAGCATAACGTATAACGCATAACGCATATCGCATAACGCATAACGCATAACGTATAACGCATAACGCATACCGTATAACGCATAACGCATAACGCAAACGTATAACCCACAACGCATAACGCATAACGAACAACGGATAACACATAACGCATAACGCATAATGCACAACGCATAACGAATACAGCAAAACGCATAACGCTTAAAGCATAACGCATAACGCATAACGCATAATGCATAACGCATAACGCATAACGCATAACGCATAACGCATAACGCATAACGCATAACGCATAACGCATAACGCATAACGCATAACGCATAACGCATAACGTATAACGCATACCGCATTACGCATAAAGCATAATGCATAACGCATAACGCATAACGCATTACGCATAACTTATAACTCATAACTCATAAGGAGTAACGCATAACGCATAAAGCATAACGCATAACGCATAACGCAAAATGCATAACGCATGTCGGATCACGCATAACGCATAACGCATAACGCATAACGCATAACGCATAACGCATAACGCATAACGCATAACGCATAACGCATAACGCATAAAGCATAACGCATAACTTATATCTCATTACTCATAACGAATAACGCATAACGCATAACGCATAACGCATAACGCATAACGCATAACGCATAAAGCATAACGCATTACGCATAACTTATAACTCATAACTCATAAGGAGTAACGCATAACGCATAAAGCATAACGCATAACGCATAACGCATAACGCATAACGCATAACGCATAACGCATAACGCATAACGCATAACGCATAACGCATAACGCATAACGTATAACGCATACCGCATTACGCATAAAGCATAATGCATAACGCATAACGCATAACGCATTACGCATAACCTATAACTCATAACTCATAAGGAGTAACGCATAACGCATAAAGCATAACGCATAACGCATAACGCATAAATCATAACGCATAACGCATAACGCATAACGCATAACGCATAACGCATAACGCATAACGCATAACGCATAACGCATAACGCATAACGCATAACGCATAACGCATAACGTATTACGTATAACGCATACCGCATTACGCATAACTTATAACTCATAACTCATACGGAGTAACGCATAACGCATAAAGCATAACGCATAACGCATAACGCATAAAGCATAACGCATAACGCATAACTTATAACTCATTACTCATAACGCATAAAGCATAACGCCTAACGCATAACTTATAACTCATTACTCATAACGAATAACGCATAACGCATAACGCATAACGGATAACCCATATCGCATAACGCATAACGCATAACGCATAACGCATAACCCCTAACGCATAACGCATAACGTATAACTCATAACGCATAACGCATAACGCATAACGCCTAACGCATAACGCATAACCCCTAACGCATAACGCATAACGCATAACGCATAACGCATAACGTGTAACTAATAACGCATAACGCATAAAGCATAACGTATAACGCATAACGCATATCGCATAACGCATAACGCATAACGTATAACGCATAACGCATACCGTATAACGCATAACGCATAACGCAAACGTATAACGCACAACGCATAACGCATAACGAACAACGGATAACACATAACGCATAACGCATAATGCACAACGCATAACGAATACAGCAAAACGCATAACGCTTAAAGCATAACGCATAACGCATAACGCATAATGCATAACGCATAGCGCATAACGCATAACGCATAACGCATAACGCATAACGCATAACGCATAACGCATAACGCATAACGCATAACGCATAACGCATAACGTATAACGCATACCGCATTACGCATAAAGCATAATGCATAACGCATAACGCATAACGCATTACGCATAACTTATAACTCATAACTCATAAGGAGTAACGCATAACGCATAAAGCATAACGCATAACGCATAACGCAAAATGCATAACGCATGTCGGATCACGCATAACGCATAACGCATAACGCATAACGCATAACGCATAACGCATAACGCATAACGCATAACGCATAACGCATAACGCATAACGCATAAAGCATAACGCATAACTTATATCTCATTACTCATAACGAATAACGCATAACGCATAACGCATAACGCATAACGCATAACGCATAACGCATAAAGCATGACGCATTACGCATAACTTATAACTCATAACTCATAAGGAGTAACGCATAACGCATAAAGCATAACGCATAACGCATAACGCATAACGCATAACGCATAACGCATAACGCATAACGCATAACGCATAACGCATAACGCATAACGTATAACGCATACCGCATTACGCATAAAGCATAATGCATAACGCATAACGCATAACGCATTACGCATAACCTATAACTCATAACTCATAAGGAGTAACGCATAACGCATAAAGCATAACGCATAACGCATAACGCATAAATCATAACGCATAACGCATAACGCATAACGCATAACGCATAACGCATAACGCATAACGCATAACGCATAACGCATAACGCATAACGCATAACGTATTACGTATAACGCATACCGCATTACGCATAACTTATAACTCATAACTCATACGGAGTAACGCATAACGCATAAAGCATAACGCATAACGCATAACGCATAAAGCATAACGCATAACGCATAACTTATAACTCATTACTCATAACGCATAAAGCATAACGCATAACGCATAACTTATAACTCATTACTCATAACGAATAACGCATAACGCATAACGCATAACGGATAACCCATATCGCATAACGCATAACGCATAATGCATAACGCATAAAGCATAACGCATAACGCATAACGCATAACCCCTAACGCATAACGCATAACGTATAACTCATAACGCATAACGCATAACGCATAACGCCTAACGCATAACGCATAACCCCTAACGCATAACGCATAACGCATAACGCATAACGCATAACGTGTAACTAATAACGCATAACGCATAAAGCATAACGTATAACGCATAACGCATATCGCATAACGCATAACGCATAACGTATAACGCATAACGCATACCGTATAACGCATAACGCATAACGCAAACGTATAACGCACAACGCATAACGCATAACGAACAACGGATAACACATAACGCATAACGCATAATGCACAACGCATAACGAATACAGCAAAACGCATAACGCTTAAAGCATAACGCATAACGCATAACGCATAATGCATAACGCATAGCGCATAACGCATAACGCATAACGCATAACGCATAATGCATAACGCATAACGCATAACGCATAACGCATAACGCATAACGCATAACGTATAACGCATACCGCATTACGCATAAAGCATAATGCATAACGCATAACGCATAACGCATTACGCATAACTTATAACTCATAACTCATAAGGAGTAACGCATAACGCATAAAGCATAACGCATAACGCATAACGCATAAATCATAACGCATAACGCATAACGCATAACGCATAACGCATAACGCATAACGCATAACGCATAACGCATAACGCATAACGCATAACGCATAACGCATAACGCATAACGCATAACGCATAACGCATAACGCATAACGCATAACGCATAACGCATACCGTATAACGCATAACGCATAACGAATAACGCATAACGCATAAAGCATAACGCATAACGCATAACGCATAACGCATAACGCATAACGCATAACGCATAACGCATAACGCATACCGTATAACGCATAACGCATAACGCATAACGCATAACGCATAACGCATAACGCATAACGCATAACGCATAACGCATAACGCATAACGCATAACGCATAACGCATAAAGCATAACGCATAACGCATAACTTATAACTCATTACTCATAACGAATAACGCATAACGCATAAGGCATAACGCATAAGG
Source organism: Lasioglossum morio (assembly GCA_916610235.2). Classification (NCBI taxonomy): domain Eukaryota; kingdom Metazoa; phylum Arthropoda; class Insecta; order Hymenoptera; family Halictidae; genus Lasioglossum; species Lasioglossum morio. The sequence goes on from CAKAJA020000289.1 coordinate 5,426,382, forward strand.
CATAACTCATAACGCATAAAGCATAACGCATAACGCATAACGCATAACGCATAACGCATAACGCATAACGCATAACGCATAACGCATAACGCATAACGCATAACGCATAACGCATAACGCATAACGCATAACGCATAACGCATAACGCATAACGCATAACGCATAACGCATAACGCATTACGCATAACGCATAACGCATGACGCATAACGCATAACGCATAACGCATAACGCATAACGCATAACGGATCACGCATAACGCATAACGCAAAGCGCATAACGCATAACGCATAACGCATAACGCATAAAGCATAACGCATAACGCATTACGCATAACTTATAACTCATAACTCATAACGAATAACGCATACCGCATTACGCATAACTTATAACTCATAACTCATACGGAGTAACGCATAACGCATAAAGCATAACGCATAACGCATAACGCATAAAGCATAACGCATAACGCATAACTTATAACTCATTACTCATAACGCATAACGCATAACGCATAAAGCATAACGCATAACGCATAACGGATAAAGCATAATGCATAACGCATAACGCATAAAGCATAACGCATAACGCATAACTTATAACTCATTACTCATAACGAATAACGCATAACGCATAAGGCATAACGCATAACGCATAACGCATAACGCATAAAGCATAACGCATAACGCATAACGGATAAAGCATAATGCATAACGCATAACGCATTACGCATTACGCATAACTTATAACTCATAACTCATAACGAATAACGCATAACGCAAAATGCATAACGCATGTCGGATCACGCATAACGCATAACGCATAACGCATAACGCATAACGCATAACGCATAACGCATAACGCATAACGCATAAAGCATAACGCATTACGCATAACTTATAACTCATAACTCATAAGGAGTAACGCATAACGCATAAAGCATAACGCATAACGCATAACGCATAACGCATAACGCATAACGCATAACGCATAACGCATAACGCATAACGCATAACGCATAACGTATAACGCATACCGCATTACGCATAAAGCATAATGCATAACGCATAACGCATAACGCATTACGCATAACCTATAACTCATAACTCATAAGGAGTAACGCATAACGCATAAAGCATAACGCATAACGCATAACGCATAAATCATAACGCATAACGCATAACGCATAACGCATAACGCATAACGCATAACGCATAACGCATAACGCATAACGCATAACGCATAACGCATAACGCATAACGCATAACGTATTACGTATAACGCATACCGCATTACGCATAACTTATAACTCATAACTCATACGGAGTAACGCATAACGCATAAAGCATAACGCATAACGCATAACGCATAAAGCATAACGCATAACGCATAACTTATAACTCATTACTCATAACGCATAAAGCATAACGCATAACGCATAACTTATAACTCATTACTCATAACGAATAACGCATAACGCATAACGCATAACGGATAACCCATATCGCATAACGCATAACGCATAATGCATAACGCATAAAGCATAACGCATAACGCATAACGCATAACCCATAACGCATAACGCATAACGCATAACTCATAACGCATAACGCATAACGCATAACGCCTAACGCATAACGCATAACCCCTAACGCATAACGCATAACGCATAACGCATAACGCATAACGTGTAACTAATAACGCATAACGCATAAAGCATAACGTATAACGCATAACGCATATCGCATAACGCATAACGCATAACGTATAACGCATAACGCATACCGTATAACGCATAACGCATAACGCAAACGTATAACGCACAACGCATAACGCATAACGAACAACGGATAACACATAACGCATAACGCATAATGCACAACGCATAACGAATACAGCAAAACGCATAACGCTTAAAGCATAACGCATAACGCATAACGCATAATGCATAACGCATAGCGCATAACGCATAACGCATAACGCATAACGCATAATGCATAACGCATAACGCATAACGCATAACGCATAACGCATAACGCATAACGTATAACACATACCGCATTACGCATAAAGCATAATGCATAACGCATAACGCATAACGCATTACGCATAACTTATAACTCATAACTCATAAGGAGTAACGCATAACGCATAAAGCATAACGCATAACGCATAACGCATAAATCATAACGCATAACGCATAACGCATAACGCATAACGCATAACGCATAACGCATAACGCATAACGCATAACGCATAACGCATAACGCATAACGCATAACGCATAACGCATAACGCATAACGCATAACGCATACCGTATAACGCATAACGCATAACGAATAACGCATAACGCATAACGCATAACGCATAACGCATAACGCATAACGCATAACGCATAACGCATAACGCATAACGCATAACGCATAACGCATACCGTATAACGCATAACGCATAACGCATAACGCATAACGCATAACGCATAACGCATAACGCATAACGCATAACGCATAACGCATAACGCATAACGCATAAAGCATAACGCATAACGCATAACTTATAACTCATTACTCATAACGAATAACGCATAACGCATAAGGCATAACGCATAAGGCATAACTCATAACGCATAAAGCATAACGCATAACGCATAACGCATAACGCATAACGCATAACGCATAACGCATAACGCATAACGCATAACGCATAACGCATAACGCATAACGCATAACGCATAACGCATAACGCATAACGCATAACGCATAACGCATAACGCATAACGCATAACGCATAACGCATTACGCATAACGCATAACGCATGACGCATAACGCATAACGCATAACGCATAACGCATAACGCATAACGGATCTCGCATAACGCATAACGCAAAGCGCATAACGCATAACGCATAACGCATAACGCATAAAGCATAACGCATAACGCATTACGCATAACTTATAACTCATAACTCATAACGAATAACGCATACCGCATTACGCATAACTTATAACTCATAACTCATACGGAGTAACGCATAACGCATAAAACATAACGCATAACGCATAACGCATAAAGCATAACGCATAACGCATAACTTATAACTCATTACTCATAACGCATAACGCATAACGCATAACGCATAAAGCATAACGCATAACGCATAACGGATAAAGCATAATGCATAACGCATAACGCATAAAGCATAACGCATAACGCATAACTTATAACTCATTACTCATAACGAATAACGCATAACGCATAAGGCATAACGCATAACGCATAACGCATAACGCATAAAGCATAACGCATAACGCATAACGGATAAAGCATAATGCATAACGCATAACGCATTACGCATTACGCATAACTTATAACTCATAACTCATAACGAATAACGCATAACGCAAAATGCATAACGCATGTCGGATCACGCATAACGCATAACGCATAACGCATAACGCATAACGCATAACGCATAACGCATAACGCATAACGCATAAAGCATAACGCATAACTTATAACACATTACTCATAACTAATAACGCATAACGCATAACGCATAACGCATAACGCATAACGCATAACGCATAACGCATAACGCATAAAGCATAACGCATTACACATAACTTATAACTCATAACTCATAAGGAGTAACGCATAACGCATAAAGCATAACGCATAACGCATAACGCATAACGCATAACGCATAACGCATAACGCATAACGCATAACGTATAACGCATACCGCATTACGCATAAAGCATAATGCATAACGCATAACGCATAACGCATTACGCATAACTTATAACTCATAACTCATAAGGAGTAACGCATAACGCATAAAGCATAACGCATAACGCATAACGCATAAATCATAACGCATAACGCATAACGCATAACGCATAACGCATAACGCATAACGCATAACGCATAACGCATAACGCATAACGCATAACGCATAACGCATAACGCATAACGCATAACGCATAACGCATAACGCATAACGCATAACGCATACCGTATAACGCATAACGCATAACGAATAACGCATAACGCATAACGCATAACGCATAACGCATAACGCATAACGCATGACGCATAACGCATAACGCATAACGCATAACGCATAACGCATACCGTATAACGCATAACGCATAACGCATAACGCACAACGCATAACGCATAACGCATAACGCATAACGCATAACGCATAACACATAACGCATAACGCATAACGCATAACGCATAAAGCATAACGCATAACGCATAACTTATAACTCATTACTCATAACGAATAACGCATAACGCATAAGGCATAACGCATAAGGCATAACTCATAACGCATAAAGCATAACGCATAACGCATAACGCATAACGCATAACGCATAACGCATAACGCATAACGCATAACGCATAACGCATAACGCATAACGCATAACGCATTACGCATAACGCATAACGCATGACGCATAACGCATAACGCATAATGCATAACGCATAACGCATAACGCATAACGGATCACGCATAACGCATAACGCAAAGCGCATAACGCATAACGCATAACGCATAACGCATAAAGCATAACGCATAACGCATTACGCATAACTTATAACTCATAACTCATAACGAATAACGCATACCGCATTACGCATAACTTATAACTCATAACTCATACGGAGTAACGCATAACGCATAAAGCATAACGCATAACGCATAACGCATAAAGCATAACGCATAACGCATAACTTATAACTCATTACTCATAACGCATAACGCATAACGCATAAAGCATAACGCATAACGTATAACGGATAAAGCATAATGCATAACGCATAACGCATAAAGCATAACGCATAACGCATAACTTATAACTCATTACTCATAACGAATAACGCATAACGCATAAGGCATAACGCATAACGCATAACGCATAACGCATAACGCATAAAGCATAACGCATAACGCATAACGGATAAAGCATAATGCATAACGCATAACGCATTACGCATTACGCATAACTTATAACTCATAACTCATAACGAATAACGCATAACGCAAAATGCATAACGCATGTCGGATCACGCATAACGCATAACGCATAACGCATAACGCATAACGCATAACGCATAACGCATAACGCATAACGCATAACGCATAACGCATAACGCATAAAGCATAACGCATAACTTATAACTCATTACTCATAACGAATAACGCATAACGCATAACGCATAACGCATAACGCATAAGGCATAACGCATAACGCATAACGCATAAAGCATAACGCATTACGCATAACTTATAACTCATAACTCATAAGGAGTAACGCATAACGCATAAAGCATAACGCATAACGCATAACGCATAACGCATAACGCATAACGCATAACGCATAACGCATAACGCATAACGCATAACGCATAACGCATAACGCATAACGCATAACGCATGACGCATAACGCATAACGCATAACGCATAACGCATAACGCATAACGCATAACGCATAACGCATAACGGATCACGCATAACGCATAACGCAAAGCGCATAACGCATAACGCATAACGCATAACGCATAACGCATAAAGCATAACGCATAACGCATAACGCATAACGCATTACGCATAACTTATAACTCATAACTCATAAGGAGTAACGCATAACGCATAAAGCATAACGGATAACGCATAACGCATAACGCATAACGCATAACGCATAACGCATAACGCATAACGCATAACGCATAACGCATAACGCATAAAGCATAACGCATTACGCATAACTTATAACTCATAACTCATAAGGAGTAACGCATAACGCATAAAGCATAACGCATAACGCATAACGCATAACGCATAACGCATAACGCATAACGCATAACGCATAACGCATAACGCATAACGCATAACGCATAACGCATAACGCATGACGCATAACGCATAACGCATAACGCATAACGCATAACGCATAACGCATAACGCATAACGCATAACGGATCACGCATAACGCATAACGCAAAGCGCATAACGCATAACGCATAACGCATAACGCATAACGCATAAAGCATAACGCATAACGCATTACGCATAACTTATAACTCATAACTCATAACGAATAACGCATACCGCATTACGCATAACTTATAACTCATAACTCATACGGAGTAACGCATAACGCATAAAGCATAACGCATAACGCATAACGCATAAAGCATAACGCATAACGCATAACTTATAACTCATTACTCATAACGCATAACGCATAACGCATAACGCATAACGCATAACGCATAACGCATAACGCATAACGCATAACGCATAACGGATCACGCATAACGCATAACGCAAAGCGCATAACGCATAACGCATAACGCATAACGCATAAAGCATAACGCATAACGCATAACGCATAACGCATTACGCATAACTTATAACTCATAACTCATAAGGAGTAACGCATAACGCATAAAGCATAACGCATAACGCATAACGCATAACGCATAACGCATAACGCATAACGCATAACGCATAACGCATAACGCATAAAGCATAACGCATTACGGATAACTTATAACTCATAACTCATAAGGAGTAACGCATAACGCATAAAGCATAACGCATAACGCATAACGCATAACGCATAACGCATAACGCATAACGCATAACGCATAACGCATAACGCATAACGCATAACGCATAACGCATAACGCATAAAGCGTAACACATAACGCATAACGCATAATGCACAACGCATAACGAATACAGCAAAACGCATAACGCTTAACGCATAACGCATAACGCATAACGCATAATGCATAACGCATAGCGCATAACGCATAACGCATAACGCATAACGCATAACGCATAACGCATAACGCACAACGCATAACACATAACGCATAACGCATAATGCACAACGCATTACGAATACAGCAAAACGAATAACGCTTAACGCATAACGGATCACGCATAAGGCATAACGCATAATGCATAACGCATAACGCATAACGCATAATGCATAACGCATAAAGCGTAACGCATAACGCATAACGCATAAAGCGTAACACATAACGCATAACGCATAATGCACAACGCATAACGAATACAGCAAAACGCATAACGCTTAACGCATAACGCATAACGCATAACGCATAATGCATAACGCATAGCGCATAACGCATAACGCATAACGCATAACGCATAACGCATAACGCATAACGCATAACGCATAACGTATAACGCATACCGCATTACGCATAAAGCATAATGCATAACGCATAACGCATAACGCATTACGCATAACTTATAACTCATAACTCATAAGGAGTAACGCATAACGCATAAAGCATAACGCATAACGCATAACGCATAAATCATAACGCATAACGCATAACGCATAACGCATAACGCATAACGCATGACGCATAACGCATAACGCATAACGCATAACGCATAACGCATAACGCATACCGTATAACGCATAACGCATAACGCATAACGCACAACGCATAACGCATAACGCATAACGCATAACGCATAACGCATAACGCATAACGCATAACGCATAAAGCATAACGCATAACGCATAACTTATAACTCATTACTCATAACGAATAACGCATAACGCATAAGGCATAACGCATAAGGCATAACTCATAACGCCTAAAGCATAACGCATAACGCATAACGCATAACGCATAACGCATAACGCATAACGCATAACGCATGACGCATAACGCATAACGCATAACGCATAACGCATAACGCATAACGCATAACACATAACGCATAACGCATAACGGATCACGCATAACGCATAACGCAAAGCGCATAACGCATAACGCATAACGCATAACGCATAACGCATAAAGCATAACGCATAACGCATAACGCATAACGCATTACGCATAACTTATAACTCATAACTCATAAGGAGTAACGCATAACGCATAAAGCATAACGCATAACGCATAACGCATAACGCATAACGCATAACGCATAACGCATAACGCATAACGCATAACGCATAACGCATAACGCATAAAGCATAACGCATTACGCATAACTTATAACTCATAACTCATAAGGAGTAACGCATAACGCATAAAGCATAACGCATAACGCATAACGCATAACGCATAACGCACAACGCATAACGCATAACGGATCACGCATAACGCATAACGCAAAGCGCATAACGCATAACGCATAACGCATAACGCATAAAGCATAACGCCTAACGCATAACGCATAACCCCTAACGCATAACGCATAACGCATAACGCATAACGCATAACGCATAACGCATAACGCATAACGTGTAACTAAGAACGCATAACGCATAAAGCATAACGTATAACGCATAACGCATATCGCATAACGCATAACGCATAACGTATAACGCATAACGCATACCGTATAACGCATAACGCATAACGCAAACGTATAACGCACAACGCATAACGCATAACGAACAACGGATAACGCATAACGCATAACGCATAACGCATAACGCATAACGAATACCGCAAAACGTATATCGCCTAACACATAACGGATCACGCATAACGCATAACGTATAACGCATAACGCATAACGCATAACACATAACGCATAACGCATAATGCACAACGCATTACGAATACAGCAAAACGCATAACGCTTAACGCATAACGGATCACGCATAACGCATAACGCATAATGCATAACGCATAACGCATAACGCATAATGCATAACGCATAAAGCGTAACGCATAACGCATAACGCATAAAGCGTAACACATAACGCATAACGCATAATGCACAACGCATAACGAATACAGCAAAACGCATAACGCTTAACGCATAACGCATAACGCATAACGCATAACGCATAACGCATAGCGCATAACGCATAACGCATAACGCATAACGCATAACGCATAACGCATAACGCACAACGCATAACGCATAACACATAACGCATAACGCATAATGCACAACGCATTACGAATACAGCAAAACGCATAACGCTTAACGCATAACGGATCACGCATAACGCATAACGCATAATGCATAACGCATAACGCATAACGCATAATGCATAACGCATAAAGCGTAACGCATAACGCATAACGCATAAAGCGTAACACATAACGCATAACGCATAATGCACAACGCATAACGAATACAGCAAAACGCATAACGCTTAACGCATAACGCATAACGCATAACGCATAATGCATAACGCATAACGCATAACGCATAACGCATAACGCATAACGCATAACGCATAACGCATAACGCATAACGCATAACGTATAACGCATACCGCATTACGCATAAAGCATAATGCATAACGCATAACGCATAACGCATAACGCATAACGCATAACGTATAACTCATAACTCATAAGGAGTAACGCATAACGCATAAAGCATAACGCATAACGCATAACGCATAAATCATAACGCATAACGCATAACGCATAACGCATAACGCATAACGCATAACGCATAACGCATAACGCATAACGCATAACGCATAACGCATAACGCATAACGCATAACGCATAACGCATAACGCATAACGCATAACGCATAACGCATAACGCATAACGCATAACGCATACCGTATAACGCATAACGCATAACGCATAAAGCATAACGCATTACGCATAACTTATAACTCATAACTCATAAGGAGTAACGCATAACGCATAAAGCATAACGCATAACGCATAACGCATAACGCATAACGCATAACGCATAACGCATAACGCATAACGCATAACGCATAACGCATAAGCATGACGCATAACTTATAACTCATTACTCATAACGAATAACGCATAACGCATAACGCATAACGCATAACGCATAACTCATAACGCATAAAGCATAACGCATAACGCATAACGCATAACGCATAACGCATAACGCATAACGCATAACGCATAACGCATAACGCATAACGCATAACGCATAACGCATAACGCATAACGCATAACGCATAACGCATAACGCATAACGCATAACGCATAACGCATTACGCATAACGCATAACGCATGACGCATAACGCATAACGCATAACGCATAACGCATAACGCATAACGCATAACGCATAACGCATAACGCATAACGCATAACGCATACCGTATAACGCATAACGCATAACGCATAAAGCATAACGCATTACGCATAACTTATAACTCATAACTCATATGGAGTAACGCATAACGCATAAAGCATAACGCATAACGCATAACGCATAACGCATAACGCATAACGCATAACGCATAACGCATAACGCATAACGCATAACGCATAACGCATAACGCATAAGCATGACGCATAACGCATAACGCATAACGCATAACGCATAACGCATAACGCATAACACATAACGCATAACGCATAATGCACAACGCATAACGAATACAGCAAAACGCATAACGCTTAGCGCATAACGGATCACGCATAACGCATAACGCATAATGCATAACGCATAATGCATAAATCATAACGCATAACGCATAACGCATAACGCATAACGCATAACGCATAACGCATAACGCATAACGCATAACGCATAACGCATAACGCATAACGCATAACGCATAATGCATAACGCATAAAGCGTAACGCATAACGCATAACGCATAAAGCGTAACACATAACGCATAACGCATAATGCACAACGCATAACGAATACAGCAAAACGCATAACGCATAACGCATAACGCATAACGCATAACGCATAACGCATAACGCATAACGCATAACGCATAACGCATAACGCATAACGCATAACGCATAACGCATAACGCATAAATCATAACGCATAACGCATAACGCATAACGCATAACGCATAACGCATAACGCATAACGCATAACGCATAACGCATAACGCATAACGCATAACGCATAACGCATAACGCATAACGCATAACGCATAACGCATAACGCATAACGCATAACGCATAACGCATAACGCATACCGTATAACGCATAACGCATAACGCATAACGCATAACGCATTACGCATAACTTATAACTCATAACTCATAAGGAGTAACGCATAACGCATAAAGCATAACGCATAACGCATAACGCATAACGCATAACGCATAACGCATAACGCATAACGCATAACGCATAACGCATAACGCATAAGCATGACGCATAACTTATAACTCATTACTCATAACGAATAACGCATAACGCATAAGGCATAACGCATAAGGCATAACTCATAACGCATAAAGCATAACGCATAACGCATAACGCATAACGCATAACGCATAACGCATAACGCATAACGCATAACGCATAACGCATAACGCATAACGCATAACGCATAACGCATAACGCATAACGCATAACGCATAACGCATAACGCATAACGCATAACGCATTACGCATAACGCATAACGCATGACGCATAACGCATAACGCATAACGCATAACGCATAACGCATAACGCATAACGCATAACGCATAACGCATAACGCATAACGCATACCGTATAACGCATAACGCATAACGCATAAAGCATAACGCATTACGCATAACTTATAACTCATAACTCATATGGAGTAACGCATAACGCATAAAGCATAACGCATAACGCATAACGCATAACGCATAACGCATAACGCATAACGCATAACGCATAACGCATAACGCATAACGCATAACGCATAACGCATAAGCATGACGCATAACGCATAACGCATAACGCATAACGCATAACGCATAACGCATAACGCATAACGCATAACGCATAACGCACACGCATAACGAATACAGCAAAACGCATAATGCTTAGCGCATAACGGATCACGCATAACGCATAACGCATAACGCATAACGCATAATGCATAAATCATAACGCATAACGCATAACGCATAACGCATAACGCATAACGCATAACGCATAACGCATAACGCATAACGCATAACGCATAACGCATAACGCATAACGCATAATGCATAACGCATAAAGCGTAACGCATAACGCATAACGCATAAAGCGTAACACATAACGCATAACGCATAATGCACAACGCATAACGAATACAGCAAAACGCATAACGCTTAACGCATAACGCATAACGCATAACGCATAATGCATAACGCATAGCGCATAACGCATAACGCATAACGCATAACGCATAACGCATAACGCATAACGCATAACGCATAACGCATAACGTATAACGCATACCGCATTACGCATAAAGCATAATGCATAACGCATAACGCATAACGCATAACGCATTACGCATAACTTATAACTCATAACTCATAAGGAGTAACGCATAACGCATAAAGCATAACGCATAACGCATAACGCATAAATCATAACGCATAACGCATAACGCATAACGCATAACGCATAACGCATAACGCATAACGCATAACGCATAACGCATAACGCATAACGCATAACGCATAACGCATAACGCATAACGCATAACGCATAACGCATAACGCATAACGCATAACGCATACCGTATAACGCATAACGCATAACGCATAAAGCATAACGCATTACGCATAACTTATAACTCATAACTCATAAGGAGTAACGCATAACGCATAAAGCATAACGCATAACGCATAACGCATAACGCATAACGCATAACGCATAACGCATAACGCATAACGCATAACGCATAACGCATAACGCATAACGCATAAGCATGACGCATAACTTATAACTCATTACTCATAACGAATAACGCATAACGCATAAGGCATAACGCATAAGGCATAACTCATAACGCATAAAGCATAACGCATAACGCATAACGCATAACGCATAACGCATAACGCATAACGCATAACGCATAACGCATAACGCATAACGCATAACGCATAAAGCATAACGCATAACGCATAACGCATAACGCATAACGCATAACGCATAACGCATAACGCATAACGCATTACGCATAACGCATAACGCATGACGCATAACGCATAACGCATAACGCATAACGCATAACGCATAACGCATAACACATAACGCATAACGCATAACGCATACCGTATAACGCATAACGCATAACGCATAAAGCATAACGCATTACGCATAACTTATAACTCATAACTCATAAGGAGTAACGCATAACGCATAAAGCATAACGCATAACGCATAACGCATAACGCATAACGCATAACGCATAACGCATAACGCATAACGCATAACGCATAACGCATAACGCATAAGCATTACGCATAACGCATAACGCATAACGCATAACGCATAACGCATAACGCATAACACATAACGCATAACGCATAATGCACAACGCATAACGAATACAGCAAAACGCATAACGCTTAACGCATAACGGATCACGCATAACGCATAACGCATAATGCATAACGCATAACGCATAATGCATAAATCATAACGCATAACGCATAACGCATAACGCATAACGCATAACGCATAACGCATAACGCATAACGCATAACGCATAACGCATAACGCATAACGCATAACGCATAACGCATAATGCATAACGCATAAAGCGTAACGCATAACGCATAACGCATAAAGCGTAACACATAACGCATAACGCATAATGCACAACGCATAACGAATACAGCAAAACGCATAACGCTTAACGCATAACGCATAACGCATAACGCATAATGCATAACGCATAACGCATAACGCATAACGCATAACGCATAACGCATAACGCATAACGCATAACGCATAACGCATAACGTATAACGCATACCGCATTACGCATAAAGCATAATGCATAACGCATAACGCATAACGCATTACGCATAACTTATAACTCATAACTCATAAGGAGTAACGCATAACGCATAAAGCATAACGCATAACGCATAACGCATAAATCATAACGCATAACGCATAACGCATAACGCATAACGCATAACGCATAACGCATAACGCATAACGCATAACGCATAACGCATAACGCATAACGCATAACGCATAACGCATAACGCATAACGCATAACGCATAACGCATAACGCATAACGCATAACGCATAACGCATAACGCATAACGCATAACGCATAACGCATAACGCATAACGCATAACGCATACCGTATAACGCATAACGCATAACGAATAACGCATAACGCATAACGCATAACGCATAACGCATAACGCATAACGCATAACGCATAACGCATAACGCATAACGCATAACGCATAACGCATACCGTATAACGCATAACGCATAACGCATAACGCACAACGCATAACGCATAACACATAACGCATAACGCATAACGCATAACGCATAACGCATAACGCATAACGCATAAAGCATAACGCATAACGCATAACTTATAACTCATTACTCATAACGAATAACGCATAACGCATAAGGCATAACGCAAAAGGCATAACTCATAACGCAAAAAGCATAACGCATAACGCATAACGCATAACGCATAACGCATAACGCATAACGCATAACGCATAACGCATAACGCATAACGCATAACGCATAACGCATAACGCATAACGCATAACGCATAACGCATAACGCATTACGCATAACGCATAACGCATGACGCATAACGCATAACGCATAACGCATAACGCATAACGGATCACGCATAACGCATAACGCATAGCGCATAACGCATAACGCATAACGCATAACGCATAAAGCATAACGCATAACGCATTACGCATAACTTATAACTCATAACTCATAACGAATAACGCATACCGCATTACGCATAACTTATAACTCATAACTCATACGGAGTAACGCATAACGCATAAAGCATAACGCATAACGCATAACGCATAACGCATAACGCATAACGCATAACTTATAACTCATTACTCATAACGCATAACGCATAACGCATAAAGCATAACGCATAACGTATAACGGATAAAGCATAATGCATAACGCATAACGCATAAAGCATAACGCATAACGCATAACTTATAACTCATTACTCATAACGAATAACGCATAACGCATAAGGCATAACGCATAACGCATAACGCATAACGCATAACGCATAAAGCATAACGCATAACGCATAACGGATAAAGCATAATGCATAACGCATAACGCATAACGCATTACGCATTACGCATAACTTATAACTCATAACTCATAACGAATAACGCATAACGCAAAATGCATAACGCATGTCGGATCACGCATAACGCATAACGCATAACGCATAACGCATAACGCATAACGCATAAAGCATAACGCATAACTTATAACTCATTACTCATAACGAATAACGCATAACGCATAACGCATAACGCATAACGCATAAGGCATAACGCATAACGCATAACGCATAAAGCATAACGCATTACGCATAACTTATAACTCATAACTCATAAGGAGTAACGCATAACGCATAAAGCATAACGCATAACGCATAACGCATAACGCATAACGCATAACGCATAACGCATAACGCATAACGCATAACGCATAACGCATAACGCATGACGCATAACGCATAACGCATAACGCATAACGCATAACGCATAACGCATAACGCATAACGCATAACGGATCACGCATAACGCATAACGCAAAGCGCATAACGCATAACGCATAACGCATAACGCATAAAGCATAACGCATAACGCATAACGCATTACGCATAACTTATAACTCATAACTCATAAGGAGTAACGCATAACGCATAAAGCATAACGCATAACGCATAACGCATAACGCATAACGCATAACGCATAACGCATAACGCATAACGCATAACGCATAACGCATAACGCATAACGCATAAAGCATAATGCATTACGCATAACTTATAACTCATAACTCATAAGGAGTAACGCATAACGCATAACGCATAACGCATAACGCATAACGCATAACGCATAACGCATAACGCATAACGCATAACGCATAACGCATAACGCATAACGCATGACGCATAACGCATAACGCATAACGCATAACGCATAACGCATAACGCATAACGCATAACGCATAACGCATAACGCATAACGCATAACGCATAACGCATAACTTATAACTCATAACTCATAACGAATAACGCATACCGCATTACGCATAACTTATAACTCATAACTCATACGGAGTAACGCATAACGCATAAAGCATAACGCATAACGCATAACGCATAAAGCATAACGCATAACGCATAACGCATAACGCATAACGCATAACGCATAACGGATCACGCATAACGCATAACGCAAAGCGCATAACGCATAACGCATAACGCATAACGCATAACGCATAACGCATAACGCATAACGAATAACGGATCACGCATAACGCATAACGCAAAGCGCATAACGCATAACGCATAACGCATAACGCATAACGCATAACGCATAACGCATAACGCATAACGCATAACGCATAACGCATAACGCATAACGCATAACGCATAACGCATAACGCATAACGCATAACGCATACCGCATTACGCATAACTTATAACTCATAACTCATACGGAGTAACGCATAACGCATAAAGCATAACGCATAACGCATAACGCGTAAAGCATAACGCATAACGCATAACTTATAACTCATTACTCATAACGCATAAAGCATAACGCATAACGCATAACTTATAACTCATTACTCATAACGAATAACGCATAACGCATAACGCATAACGGATAACGCATATCGCATAACGCATAACGCATAATGCATAACGCATAAAGCATAACGCATAACGCATAACGCATAACCCCTAACGCATAACGCATAACGTATAACTCATAACGCATAACGCATAACGCATAACGCATAACGCCTAACGCATAACGCATAACGCATAACGCATAACGGATCACGCATAACGCATAACGCAAAGCGCATAACGCATAACGCATAACGCATAACGCATAAAGCATAACGCATAACGCATTACGCATAACTTATAACTCATAACTCATAACGAATAACGCATACCGCATTACGCATAACTTATAACTCATAACTCATACGGAGTAACGCATAACGCATAAAGCATAACGCATAACGCATAACGCATAAAGCATAACGCATAACGCATAACTTATAACTCATTACTCATAACGCATAACGCATAACGCATAAAGCATAACGCATAACGTATAACGGATAAAGCATAATGCATAACGCATAACGCATAAAGCATAACGCATAACGCATAACTTATAACTCATTACTCATAACGACTAACGCATAACGCATAAGGCATAACGCATAACGCATAACGCATAACGCATAACGCAAAGCGCATAACGCATAACGCATAACGCATAACGCATAAAGCATAACGCATA
Organism: Lasioglossum morio; assembly: GCA_916610235.2. Classification (NCBI taxonomy): domain Eukaryota; kingdom Metazoa; phylum Arthropoda; class Insecta; order Hymenoptera; family Halictidae; genus Lasioglossum; species Lasioglossum morio. Next base: position 5,443,681 of record CAKAJA020000289.1, read on the forward strand.
ACGCATTACGCCTAACTTATAACTCATAACTCATAACGAATGACGCATACCGCATTACGCATAACTTATAACTCATAACTCATACGGAGTAACGCATAACGCATAAAGCATAACGCATAACGCATAACGCATAAAGCATAACGCATAACGCATAACTTATAACTCATTACTCATAACTCATAACGAATAACGCATAACGCAAAATGCATAACGCATAACGCATAACGCATAACGCATAACGCATAACGCATAACGCATAAAGCATAACGCATAACTTATAACTCATTACTCATAACGAATAACGCATAACGCATAAGGCATAACGCATAACGCATAACGCATAACGCATAACGCAAAGCGCATAACGCATAACGCATAACGCATAACGCATAACGCATAACGCATAACGCATAACGCATAACGCATAACGCATAAAGCATAACGCATAACTTATAACTCATTACTCATAACGAATAACGCATAACGCATAACGCATAACGCATAACGCATAAGGCATAACGCATAACGCATAACGCATAAAGCATAACGCATTACGCATAACTTATAACTCATAACTCATAAGGAGTAACGCATAACGCATAAAGCATAACGCATAACGCATAACGCATAACGCATAACGCATAACGCATAACGCATAACGCATAACGCATAACGCATAACGCATAACGCATAACGCATGACGCATAACGCATAACGCATAACGCATAACGCATAACGCATAACGCATAACGCATAACGCATAACGCATAACGCATAACGGATCACGCATAACGCATAACGCAAAGCGCATAACGCATAACGCATAACGCATAACGCATAAAGCATAACGCATAACGCATAACGCATAACGCATTACGCATAACTTATAACTCATAACTCATAAGGAGTAACGCATAACGCATAAAGCATAACGCATAACGCATAACGCATAACGCATAACGCATAACGCATAACGCATAACGCATAACGCATAACGCATAACGCATAACGCATAACGCATAACGCATAACGCATAACGCATAACGCATAACGTGTAACTAAGAACGCATAACGCATAAAGCATAACGTATAACGCATAACGCATATCGCATAACGCATAACGCATAACGTATAACGCATAACGCATACCGTATAACGCATAACGCATAACGCAAACGTATAACGCACAACGCATAACGCATAACGAACAACGGATAACGCATAACGCATAACGCATAACGCATAACGCATAACGAATACCGCAAAACGTATATCGCCTAACACATAACGGATCACGCATAACGCATAACGTATAACGCATAACGCATAACGCATAACACATAACGCATAACGCATAATGCACAACGCATTACGAATACAGCAAAACGCATAACGCTTAACGCATAACGGATCACGCATAACGCATAACGCATAATGCATAACGCATAACGCATAACGCATAATGCATAACGCATAAAGCGTAACGCATAACGCATAACGCATAAAGCGTAACACATAACGCATAACGCATAATGCACAACGCATAACGAATACAGCAAAACGCATAACGCTTAACGCATAACGCATAACGCATAACGCATAATGCATAACGCATAACGCATAACGCATAACGCATAACGCATAACGCATAACGCATAACGCATAACGCACAACGCATAACGCATAACACATAACGCATAACGCATAATGCACAACGCATTACGAATACAGCAAAACGCATAACGCTTAACGCATAACGGATCACGCATAACGCATAACGCATAATGCATAACGCATAACGCATAACGCATAATGCATAACGCATAAAGCGTAACGCATAACGCATAACGCATAAAGCGTAACACATAACGCATAACGCATAATGCACAACGCATAACGAATACAGCAAAACGCATAACGCTTAACGCATAACGCATAACGCATAACGCATAATGCATAACGCATAGCGCATAACGCATAACGCATAACGCATAACGCATAACGCATAACGCATAACGCATAACGCATAACGTATAACGCATACCGCATTACGCATAAAGCATAATGCATAACGCATAACGCATAACGCATAACGCATTACGCATAACTTATAACTCATAACTCATAAGGAGTAACGCATAACGCATAAAGCATAACGCATAACGCATAACGCATAAATCATAACGCATAACGCATAACGCATAACGCATAACGCATAACGCATAACGCATAACGCATAACGCATAACGCATAACGCATAACGCATAACGCATAACGCATAACGCATAACGCATAACGCATAACGCATAACGCATAACGCATAACGCATAACGCATAACGCATACCGTATAACGCATAACGCATAACGCATAAAGCATAACGCATTACGCATAACTTATAACTCATAACTCATAAGGAGTAACGCATAACGCATAAAGCATAACGCATAACGCATAACGCATAACGCATAACGCATAACGCATAACGCATAACGCATAACGCATAACGCATAAGCATGACGCATAACTTATAACTCATTACTCATAACGAATAACGCATAACGCATAAGGCATAACGCATAAGGCATAACTCATAACGCATAAAGCATAACGCATAACGCATAACGCATAACGCATAACGCATAACGCATAACGCATAACGCATAACGCATAACGCATAACGCATAACGCATAACGCATAACGCATAACGCATAACGCATAACGCATAACGCATAACGCATAACGCATAACGCATTACGCATAACGCATAACGCATGACGCATAACGCATAACGCATAACGCATAACGCATAACGCATAACGCATAACGCATAACGCATAACGCATAACGCATAACGCATACCGTATAACGCATAACGCATAACGCATAAAGCATAACGCATTACGCATAACTTATAACTCATAACTCATATGGAGTAACGCATAACGCATAAAGCATAACGCATAACGCATAACGCATAACGCATAACGCATAACGCATAACGCATAACGCATAACGCATAACGCATAACGCATAACGCATAACGCATAAGCATGACGCATAACGCATAACGCATAACGCATAACGCATAACGCATAACGCATAACACATAACGCATAACGCATAATGCACAACGCATAACGAATACAGCAAAACGCATAACGCTTAGCGCATAACGGATCACGCATAACGCATAACGCATAATGCATAACGCATAACGCATAAATCATAACGCATAACGCATAACGCATAACGCATAACGCATAACGCATAACGCATAACGCATAACGCATAACGCATAACGCATAACGCATAACGCATAACGCATAATGCATAACGCATAAAGCGTAACGCATAACGCATAACGCATAAAGCGTAACACATAACGCATAACGCATAATGCACAACGCATAACGAATACAGCAAAACGCATAACGCATAACGCATAACGCATAACGCATAACGCATAACGCATAACGCATAACGCATAACGCATAACGCATAACGCATAACGCATAACGCATAACGCATAACGCATAACGCATAAATCATAACGCATAACGCATAACGCATAACGCATAACGCATAACGCATAACGCATAACGCATAACGCATAACGCATAACGCATAACGCATAACGCATAACGCATAACGCATAACGCATAACGCATAACGCATAACGCATAACGCATAACGCATAACGCATAACGCATACCGTATAACGCATAACGCATAACGCATAAAGCATAACGCATTACGCATAACTTATAACTCATAACTCATAACGAGTAACGCATAACGCATAAAGCATAACGCATAACGCATAACGCATAACGCATAACGCATAACGCATAACGCATAACGCATAACGCATAACGCATAACGCATAAGCATGACGCATAACTTATAACTCATTACTCATAACGAATAACGCATAACGCATAAGGCATAACGCATAACGCATAACTCATAACGCATAAAGCATAACGCATAACGCATAACGCATAACGCATAACGCATAACGCATAACGCATAACGCATAACGCATAACGCATAACGCATAACGCATAACGCATAACGCATAACGCATAACGCATAACGCATAACGCATAACGCATAACGCATAACGCATTACGCATAACGCATAACGCATGACGCATAACGCATAACGCATAACGCATAACGCATAACGCATAACGCATAACGCATAACGCATAACGCATAACGCATAACGCATACCGTATAACGCATAACGCATAACGCATAAAGCATAACGCATTACGCATAACTTATAACTCATAACTCATATGGAGTAACGCATAACGCATAAAGCATAACGCATAACGCATAACGCATAACGCATAACGCATAACGCATAACGCATAACGCATAACGCATAACGCATAACGCATAACGCATAACGCATAAGCATGACGCATAACGCATAACGCATAACGCATAACGCATAACGCATAACGCATAACACATAACGCATAACGCATAATGCACAACGCATAACGAATACAGCAAAACGCATAACGCTTAGCGCATAACGGATCACGCATAACGCATAACGCATAATGCATAACGCATAATGCATAAATCATAACGCATAACGCATAACGCATAACGCATAACGCATAACGCATAACGCATAACGCATAACGCATAACGCATAACGCATAACGCATAACGCATAACGCATAATGCATAACGCATAAAGCGTAACGCATAACGCATAACGCATAAAGCGTAACACATAACGCATAACGCATAATGCACAACGCATAACGAATACAGCAAAACGCATAACGCTTAACGCATAACGCATAACGCATAACGCATAATGCATAACGCATAACGCATAACGCATAACGCATAACGCATAACGCATAACGCATAACGCATAACGCATAACGCATAACGCATAACGTATAACGCATACCGCATTACGCATAAAGCATAATGCATAACGCATAACGCATAACGCATAACGCATTACGCATAACTTATAACTCATAACTCATAAGGAGTAACGCATAACGCATAAAGCATAACGCATAACGCATAACGCATAAATCATAACGCATAACGCATAACGCATAACGCATAACGCATAACGCATAACGCATAACGCATAACGCATAACGCATAACGCATAACGCATAACGCATAACGCATAACGCATAACGCATAACGCATAACGCATAACGCATAACGCATAACGCATAACGCATACCGTATAACGCATAACGCATAACGCATAAAGCATAACGCATTACGCATAACTTATAACTCATAACTCATAAGGAGTAACGCATAACGCATAAAGCATAACGCATAACGCATAACGCATAACGCATAACGCATAACGCATAACGCATAACGCATAACGCATAACGCATAACGCATAACGCATAACGCATAAGCATGACGCATAACTTATAACTCATTACTCATAACGCATAACGCATAACGCATAAGGCATAACGCATAAGGCATAACTCATAACGCATAAAGCATAACGCATAACGCATAACGCATAACGCATAACGCATAACGCATAACGCATAACGCATAACGCATAACGCATAACGCATAACGCATAAAGCATAACGCATAACGCATAACGCATAACGCATAACGCATAACGCATAACGCATAACGCATAACGCATTACGCATAACGCATAACGCATGACGCATAACGCATAACGCATAACGCATAACGCATAACGCATAACGCATAACGCATAACGCATAACGCATAACGCATACCGTATAACGCATAACGCATAACGCATAAAGCATAACGCATTACGCATAACTTATAACTCATAACTCATAAGGAGTAACGCATAACGCATAAAGCATAACGCATAACGCATAACGCATAACGCATAACGCATAACGCATAACGCATAACGCATAACGCATAACGCATAACGCATAACGCATAAGCATAACGCATAACGCATAACGCATAACGCATAACGCATAACGCATAACGCATAACACATAACGCATAACGCATAATGCACAACGCATAACGAATACAGCAAAACGCATAACGCTTAACGCATAACGGATCACGCATAACGCATAACGCATAATGCATAACGCATAACGCATAATGCATAAATCATAACGCATAACGCATAACGCATAACGCATAACGCATAACGCATAACGCATAACGCATAACGCATAACGCATAACGCATAACGCATAACGCATAACGCATAACGCATAATGCATAACGCATAAAGCGTAACGCATAACGCATAACGCATAAAGCGTAACACATAACGCATAACGCATAATGCACAACGCATAACGAATACAGCAAAACGCATAACGCTTAACGCATAACGCATAACGCATAACGCATAATGCATAACGCATAGCGCATAACGCATAACGCATAACGCATAACGCATAACGCATAACGCATAACGCATAACGCATAACGTATAACGCATACCGCATTACGCATAAAGCATAATGCATAACGCATAACGCATAACGCATTACGCATAACTTATAACTCATAACTCATAAGGAGTAACGCATAACGCATAAAGCATAACGCATAACGCATAACGCATAAATCATAACGCATAACGCATAACGCATAACGCATAACGCATAACGCATAACGCATAACGCATAACGCATAACGCATAACGCATAACGCATAACGCATAACGCATAACGCATAACGCATAACGCATAACGCATAACGCATAACTCATAACGCATAACGCATAACGCATAACGCATAACGCATAACGCATAACGCATAACGCATAACGCATACCGTATAACGCATAACGCATAACGAATAACGCATAACGCATAACGCATAACGCATAACGCATAACGCATAACGCATGACGCATAACGCATAACGCATAACGCATAACGCATAACGCATACCGTATAACGCATAACGCATAACGCATAACGCACAACGCATAACGCATAACACATAACGCATAACGCATAACGCATAACGCATAACGCATAACGCATAACGCATAAAGCATAACGCATAACGCATAACTTATAACTCATTACTCATAACGAATAACGCATAACGCATAAGGCATAACGCAAAAGGCATAACTCATAACGCAAAAAGCATAACGCATAACGCATAACGCATAACGCATAACGCATAACGCATAACGCATAACGCATAACGCATAACGCATAACGCATAACGCATAACGCATAACGCATAACGCATAACGCATAACGCATAACGCATAACGCATTACGCATAACGCATAACGCATGACGCATAACGCATAACGCATAACGCATAACGCATAACGGATCACGCATAACGCATAACGCAAAGCGCATAACGCATAACGCATAACGCATAACGCATAAAGCATAACGCATAACGCATTACGCATAACTTATAACTCATAACTCATAACGAATAACGCATACCGCATTACGCATAACTTATAACTCATAACTCATACGGAGTAACGCATAACGCATAAAGCATAACGCATAACGCATAACGCATAACGCATAACGCATAACGCATAACTTATAACTCATTACTCATAACGCATAACGCATAACGCATAAAGCATAACGCATAACGTATAACGGATAAAGCATAATGCATAACGCATAACGCATAAAGCATAACGCATAACGCATAACTTATAACTCATTACTCATAACGAATAACGCATAACGCATAAAGCATAACGCATAACGCATAACGCATAACGCATAACGCATAAAGCATAACGCATAACGCATAACGGATAAAGCATAATGCATAATGCATAACGCATAACGCATTACGCATTACGCATAACTTATAACTCATAACTCATAACGAATAACGCATAACGCAAAATGCATAACGCATGTCGGATCACGCATAACGCATAACGCATAACGCATAACGCATAACGCATAACTTATAACTCATTACTCATAACGAATAACGCATAACGCATAACGCATAACGCATAACGCATAACGCATAACGCATAACGCATAACGCATAAAGCATAACGCATTACGCATAACTTATAACTCATAACTCATAAGGAGTAACTCATAACGCATAAAGCATAACGCATAACGCATAACGCATAACGCATAACGCATAACGCATAACGCATAACGCATAACGCATAACGCATAACGCATAACGCATGACGCATAACGCATAACGCATAACGCATAACGCATAACGCATAACGCATAACGCATAACGCATAACGGATCACGCATAACGCATAACGCAAAGCGCATAACGCATAACGCATAACGCATAACGCATAAAGCATAACGCATAACGCATAACGCATTACGCATAACTTATAACTCATAACTCATAAGGAGTAACGCATAACGCATAAAGCATAACGCATAACGCATAACGCATAACGCATAACGCATAACGCATAACGCATAACGCATAACGCATAACGCATAACGCATAACGCATAACGCATAAAGCATAATGCATTACGCATAACTTATAACTCATAACTCATAAGGAGTAACGCATAACGCATAAAGCATAACGCATAACGCATAACGCATAACGCATAACGCATAACGCATAACGCATAACGCATAACGCATAACGCATAACGCATAACGCATGACGCATAACGCATAACGCATAACGCATAACGCATAACGCATAACGCATAACGCATAACGCATAACGCATAACGCATAACGCATAACGCATAACGCATAACTTATAACTCATAACTCATAACGAATAACGCATACCGCATTACGCATAACTTATAACTCATAACTCATACGGAGTAACGCATAACGCATAAAGCATAACGCATAACGCATAACGCATAAAGCATAACGCATAACGCATAACGCATAACGCATAACGCATAACGCATAACGGATCACGCATAACGCATAACGCAAAGCGCATAACGCATAACGCATAACGCATAACGCATAACGCATAACGCATAACGCATAACGCATAACGGATCACGCATAACGCATAACGCAAAGCGCATAACGCATAACGCATAACGCATAACGCATAACGCATAACGCATAACGCATAACGCATAACGCATAACGCATAACGCATAACGCATAACGCATAACGCATAACGCATAACGCATAACGCATAACGCATACCGCATTACGCATAACTTATAACTCATAACTCATACGGAGTAACGCATAACGCATAAAGCATAACGCATAACGCATAACGCATAAAGCATAACGCATAACGCATAACTTATAACTCATTACTCATAACGCATAAAGCATAACGCATAACGCATAACTTATAACTCATTACTCATAACGAATAACGCATAACGCATAACGCATAACGCATAACGCATATCGCATAACGCATAACGCATAATGCATAACGCATAAAGCATAACGCATAACGCATAACGCATAACCCCTAACGCATAACGCATAACGTATAACTCATAACGCATAACGCATAACGCATAACGCATAACGCCTAACGCATAACGCATAACGCATAACGCATAACGGATCACGCATAACGCATAACGCAAAGCGCATAACGCATAACTTATAACTCATTACTCATAACGAATAACGCATAACGCATAACGCATAACGCATAACGCATAAGGCATAACGCATAACGCATAACGCATAAAGCATAACGCATTACGCATAACTTATAACTCATAACTCATAAGGAGTAACGCATAACGCATAAAGCATAACGCATAACGCATAACGCATAACGCATAACGCATAACGCATAACGCATAACGCATAACGCATAACGCATAACGCATAACGCATAACGCATAACGCATAACGCATAACGCATAACGCATAACGCATAACGCATAACGCATAACGCATAACGCATAACGCATAACGCATAACGGATCACGCATAACGCATAACGCAAAGCGCATAACGCATAACGCATAACGCATAACGCATAAAGCATAACGCATAACGCATAACGCATAACGCATTACGCATAACTTATAACTCATAACTCATAAGGAGTAACGCATAACGCATAAAGCATAACGCATAACGCATAACGCATAACGCATAACGCATAACGCATAACGCATAACGCATAACGCATAACGCATAACGCATAACGCATAACGCATAAAGCATAACGCATTACGCATAACTTATAACTCATAACTCATAAGGAGTAACGCATAACGCATAAAGCATAACGCATAACGCATAACGCATAACGCATAACGCATAACGCATAACGCATAACGCATAACGCATAACGCATAACGCATAACGCATAACGCATAACGCATAACGCATAACGCATAACGCATAACGCATAACGCATAACGCATAACGCATAAATCATAACGCATAACGCATAACGCATAACGCATAACGCATAACGCATAACGCATAACGCATAACGCATAACGCATAACGCATAACGCATAACGCATAACGCATAACACATAACGCATAACGCATAATGCACAACGCATAACGAATACAGCAAAACGCATAACGCTTAGCGCATAACGGATCACGCATAACGCATAACGCATAATGCATAACGCATAATGCATAAATCATAACGCATAACGCATAACGCATAACGCATAACGCATAACGCATAACGCATAACGCATAACGCATAACGCATAACGCATAACGCATAACGCATAACGCATAATGCATAACGCATAAAGCGTAACGCATAACGCATAACGCATAAAGCGTAACACATAACGCATAACGCATAATGCACAACGCATAACGAATACAGCAAAACGCATAACGCATAACGCATAACGCATAACGCATAACGCATAACGCATAACGCATAACGCATAACGCATAACGCATAACGCATAACGCATAACGCATAACGCATAACGCATAACGCATAAATCATAACGCATAACGCATAACGCATAACGCATAACGCATAACGCATAACGCATAACGCATAACGCATAACGCATAACGCATAACGCATAACGCATAACGCATAACGCATAACGCATAACGCATAACGCATAACGCATAACGCATAACGCATAACGCATAACGCATACCGTATAACGCATAACGCATAACGCATAAAGCATAACGCATTACGCATAACTTATAACTCATAACTCATAAGGAGTAACGCATAACGCATAAAGCATAACGCATAACGCATAACGCATAACGCATAACGCATAACGCATAACGCATAACGCATAACGCATAACGCATAACGCATAAGCATGACGCATAACTTATAACTCATTACTCATAACGAATAACGCATAACGCATAAGGCATAACGCATAAGGCATAACTCATAACGCATAAAGCATAACGCATAACGCATAACGCATAACGCATAACGCATAACGCATAACGCATAACGCATAACGCATAACGCATAACGCATAACGCATAACGCATAACGCATAACGCATAACGCATAACGCATAACGCATAACGCATAACGCATAACGCATTACGCATAACGCATAACGCATGACGCATAACGCATAACGCATAACGCATAACGCATAACGCATAACGCATAACGCATAACGCATAACGCATAACGCATAACGCATACCGTATAACGCATAACGCATAACGCATAAAGCATAACGCATTACGCATAACTTATAACTCATAACTCATATGGAGTAACGCATAACGCATAAAGCATAACGCATAACGCATAACGCATAACGCATAACGCATAACGCATAACGCATAACGCATAACGCATAACGCATAACGCATAACGCATAACGCATAAGCATGACGCATAATGCACAACGCATAACGCATAACGCATAAAGCATAACGCATAACCCATAACGCATAACGCATAATGCACAACGCATTACGAATACAGCAAAACGCATAACGCTTAGCGCATAACGGATCACGCATAACGCATAACGCATAATGCATAACGCATAATGCATAAATCATAACGCATAACGCATAACGCATAACGCATAACGCATAACGCATAACGCATAACGCATAACGCATAACGCATAACGCATAACGCATAACGCATAACGCATAATGCATAACGCATAAAGCGTAACGCATAACGCATAACGCATAAAGCGTAACACATAACGCATAACGCATAATGCACAACGCATAACGAATACAGCAAAACGCATAACGCTTAACGCATAACGCATAACGCATAACGCATAATGCATAACGCATAGCGCATAACGCATAACGCATAACGCATAACGCATAACGCATAACGCATAACGCATAACGCATAACGCATAACGTATAACGCATACCGCATTACGCATAAAGCATAATGCATAACGCATAACGCATAACGCATAACGCATTACGCATAACTTATAACTCATAACTCATAAGGAGTAACGCATAACGCATAAAGCATAACGCATAACGCATAACGCATAAATCATAACGCATAACGCATAACGCATAACGCATAACGCATAACGCATAACGCATAACGCATAACGCATAACGCATAACGCATAACGCATAACGCATAACGCATAACGCATAACGCATAACGCATAACGCATAACGCATAACGCATAACGCATAACGCATACCGTATAACGCATAACGCATAACGCATAAAGCATAACGCATTACGCATAACTTATAACTCATAACTCATAAGGAGTAACGCATAACGCATAAAGCATAACGCATAACGCATAACGCATAACGCATAACGCATAACGCATAACGCATAACGCATAACGCATAACGCATAACGCATAACGCATAACGCATAAGCATGACGCATAACTTATAACTCATTACTCATAACGAATAACGCATAACGCATAAGGCATAACGCATAAAGCATAACTCATAACGCATAAAGCATAACGCATAACGCATAACGCATAACGCATAACGCATAACGCATAACGCATAACGCATAACGCATAACGCATAACGCATAACGCATAAAGCATAACGCATAACGCATAACGCATAACGCATAACGCATAACGCATAACGCATAACGCATAACGCATTACGCATAACGCATAACGCATGACGCATAACGCATAACGCATAACGCATAACGCATAACGCATAACGCATAACGCATAACGCATAACGCATAACGCATAACGTATAACGCATAACGCATAACGCATAAAGCATAACGCATTACGCATAACTTATAACTCATAACTCATAAGGAGTAACGCATAACGCATAAAGCATAACGCATAACGCATAACGCATAACGCATAACGCATAACGCATAACGCATAACGCATAACGCATAACGCATAACGCATAACGCATAAGCATGACGCATAACGCATAACGCATAACGCATAACGCATAACGCATAACGCATAACTCATAACGCATAACGCATAATGCACAACGCATAACGAATACAGCAAAACGCATAACGCTTAACGCATAACGGATCACGCATAACGCATAACGCATAACGCATAACGCATAACGCATAATGCATAAATCATAACGCATAACGCATAACGCATAACGCATAACGCATAACGCATAACGCATAACGCATAACGCATAACGCATAACGCATAACGCATAACGCATAACGCATAACGCATAATGCATAACGCATAAAGCGTAACGCATAACGCATAACGCATAAAGCGTAACACATAACGCATAACGCATAATGCACAACGCATAACGAATACAGCAAAACGCATAACGCTTAACGCATAACGCATAACGCATAACGCATAATGCATAACGCATAGCGCATAACGCATAACGCATAACGCATAACGCATAACGCATAACGCATAACGCATAACGCATAACGTATAACGCATACCGCATTACGCATAAAGCATAATGCATAACGCATAACGCATAACGCATTACGCATAACTTATAACTCATAACTCATAAGGAGTAACGCATAACGCATAAAGCATAACGCATAACGCATAACGCATAAATCATAACGCATAACGCATAACGCATAACGCATAACGCATAACGCATAACGCATAACGCATAACGCATAACGCATAACGCATAACGCATAACGCATAACGCATAACGCATAACGCATAACGCATAACGCATAACGCATAACGCATAACGCATAACGCATAACGCATAACGCATAACGCATAACGCATAACGCATAACGCATAACGCATACCGTATAACGCATAACGCATAACGAATAACGCATAACGCATAACGCATAACGCATAACGCATAACGCATAACGCATGACGCATAACGCATAACGCATAACGCATAACGCATAACGCATACCGTATAACGCATAACGCATAACGCATAACGCACAACGCATAACGCATAACACATAACGCATAACGCATAACGCATAACGCATAACGCATAACGCATAACGCATAACGCATAACGCATAACGCATAACTTATAACTCATTACTCATAACGAATAACGCATAACGCATAAGGCATAACGCAAAAGGCATAACTCATAACGCAAAAAGCATAACGCATAACGCATAACGCATAACGCATAACGCATAACGCATAACGCATAACGCATAACGCATAACGCATAACGCATAACGCATAACGCATAACGCATAACGCATAACGCATAACGCATAACGCATTACGCATAACGCATAACGCATGACGCATAACGCATAACGCATAACGCATAACGCATAACGGATCACGCATAACGCATAACGCAAAGCGCATAACGCATAACGCATAACGCATAACGCATAAAGCATAACGCATAACGCATTACGCATAACTTATAACTCATAACTCATAACGAATAACGCATACCGCATTACGCATAACTTATAACTCATAACTCATACGGAGTAACGCATAACGCATAAAGCATAACGCATAACGCATAACGCATAAAGCATAACGCATAACGCATAACTTATAACTCATTACTCATAACGCATAACGCATAACGCATAAAGCATAACGCATAACGTATAACGGATAAAGCATAATGCATAACGCATAACGCATAAAGCATAACGCATAACGCATAACTTATAACTCATTACTCATAACGAATAACGCATAACGCATAAGGCATAACGCATAACGCATAACGCATAACGCATAACGCATAAAGCATAACGCATAACGCATAACGGATAAAGCATAATGCATAATGCATAACGCATAACGCATTACGCATTACGCATAACTTATAACTCATAACTCATAACGAATAACGCATAACGCAAAATGCATAACGCATGTCGGATCACGCATAACGCATAACGCATAACGCATAACGCATAACGCATAACGCATTACGCATAACGCATAACTTATAACTCATTACTCATAACGAATAACGCATAACGCATAACGCATAACGCATAACGCATAAGGCATAACGCATAACGCATAACGCATAAAGCATAACGCATTACGCATAACTTATAACTCATAACTCATAAGGAGTAACGCATAACGCATAAAGCATAACGCATAACGCATAACGCATAACGCATAACGCATAACGCATAACGCATAACGCATAACGCATAACGCATAACGCATAACGCATGACGCATAACGCATAACGCATAACGCATAACGCATAACGCATAACGCATAACGCATAACGCATAACGGATCACGCATAACGCATAACGCAAAGCGCATAACGCATAACGCATAACGCATAACGCATAAAGCATAACGCATAACGCATAACGCATTACGCATAACTTATAACTCATAACTCATAAGGAGTAACGCATAACGCATAAAGCATAACGCATAACGCATAACGCATAACGCATAACGCATAACGCATAACGCATAACGCATAACGCATAACGCATAACGCATAACGCATAACGCATAAAGCATAATGCATTACGCATAACTTATAACTCATAACTCATAAGGAGTAACGCATAACGCATAAAGCATAACGCATAACGCATAACGCATAACGCATAACGCATAACGCATAACGCATAACGCATAACGCATAACGCATGACGCATAACGCATAACGCATAACGCATAACGCATAACGCATAACGCATAACGCATAACGCATAACGCATAACGCATAACGCATAACGCATAACGCATAACTTATAACTCATAACTCATAACGAATAACGCATACCGCATTACGCATAACTTATAACTCATAACTCATACGGAGTAACGCATAACGCATAAAGCATAACGCATAACGCATAACGCATAAAGCATAACGCATAACGCATAACGCATAACGCATAACGCATAACGCATAACGGATCACGCATAACGCATAACGCAAAGCGCATAACGCATAACGCATAACGCATAACGCATAACGCATAACGCATAACGCATAACGCATAACGGATCACGCATAACGCATAACGCAAAGCGCATAACGCATAACGCATAACGCATAACGCATAACGCATAACGCATAACGCATAACGCATAACGCATAACGCATAACGCATAACGCATAACGCATAACGCATAACGCATAACGCATAACGCATAACGCATACCGCATTACGCATAACTTATAACTCATAACTCATAAGGAGTAACGCATAACGCATAAAGCATAACGCATAACGCATAACGCATAAAGCATAACGCATAACGCATAACTTATAACTCATTACTCATAACGCATAAAGCATAACGCATAACGCATAACTTATAACTCATTACTCATAACGAATAACGCATAACGCATAACGCATAACGGATAACGCATATCGCATAACGCATAACGCATAATGCATAACGCATAAAGCATAACGCATAACGCATAACGCATAACCCCTAACGCATAACGCATAACGTATAACTCATAACGCATAACGCATAACGCATAACGCATAACGCCTAACGCATAACGCATAACGCATAACGCATAACGGATCACGCATAACGCATAACGCAAAGCGCATAACGCATAACTTATAACTCATTACTCATAACGAATAACGCATAACGCATAACGCATAACGCATAACGCATAAGGCATAACGCATAACGCATAACGCATAAAGCATAACGCATTACGCATAACTTATAACTCATAACTCATAAGGAGTAACGCATAACGCATAAAGCATAACGCATAACGCATAACGCATAACGCATAACGCATAACGCATAACGCATAACGCATAACGCATAACGCATAACGCATAACGCATAACGCATGACGCATAACGCATAACGCATAACGCATAACGCATAACGCATAACGCATAACGCATAACGCATAACGCATAACGCATAACGGATCACGCATAACGCATAACGCAAAGCGCATAACGCATAACGCATAACGCATAACGCATAAAGCATAACGCATAACGCATAACGCATAACGCATTACGCATAACTTATAACTCATAACTCATAAGGAGTAACGCATAACGCATAAAGCATAACGCATAACGCATAACGCATAACGCATAACGCATAACGCATAACGCATAACGCATAACGCATAACGCATAACGCATAACGCATAACGCATAAAGCATAACGCATTACGCATAACTTATAACTCATAACTCATAAGGAGTAACGCATAACGCATAAAGCATAACGCATAACGCATAACGCATAACGCATAACGCATAACGCATAACGCATAACGCATAACGCATAACGCATAACGCATAACGCATAACGCATAACGCATAACGCATAACGCATAACGCATGACGCATAACGCATAACGCATAACGCATAACGCATAACGCATAACGCATAACGCATAACGCATAACGCATAACGCATAACGGATCACGCATAACGCATAACGCAAAGCGCATAACGCATAACGCATAACGCATAACGCATAACGCATAAAGCATAACGCATAACGCATTACGCATAACTTATAACTCATAACTCATAACGAATAACGCATACCGCATTACGCATAACTTATAACTCATAACTCATACGGAGTAACGCATAACGCATAAAGCATAACGCATAACGCATAACGCATAAAGCATAACGCATAACGCATAACTTATAACTCATTACTCATAACGCATAAAGCATAACGCATAACGCATAACTTATAACTCATTACTCATAACGAATAACGCATAACGCATAACGCATAACGGATAACGCATATCGCATAACGCATAACGCATAATGCATAACGCATAAAGCATAACGCATAACGCATAACGCATAACGGATAACCCCTAACGCATAACGCATAACGTATAACTCATAACGCATAACGCATAACGCATAACGCCTAACGCATAACGCATAACCCCTAACGCATAACGCATAACGCATAACGCATAACGCATAACGTGTAACTAAGAACGCATAACGCATAAAGCATAACGTATAACGCATAACGCATATCGCATAACGCATAACGCATAACGTATAACGCATAACGCATACCGTATAACGCATAACGCATAACGCAAACGTATAACGCACAACGCATAACGCATAACGAACAACGGATAACGCATAACGCATAACGCATAACGCATAACGCATAACGAATACCGCAAAACGTATATCGCCTAACACATAACGGATCACGCATAACGCATAACGCATAACGCATAACGTATAACGCATAACGCATAACGCATAACACATAACGCATAACGCATAATGCACAACGCATTACGAATACAGCAAAACGCATAACGCTTAACGCATAACTGATCACGCATAACGCATAACGCATAATGCATAACGCATAACGCATAACGCATAATGCATAACGCATAAAGCGTAACGCATAACGCATAACGCATAAAGCGTAACACATAACGCATAACGCATAATGCACAACGCATAACGAATACAGCAAAACGCATAACGCTTAACGCATAACGCATAACGCATAACGCATAATGCATAACGCATAGCGCATAACGCATAACGCATAACGCATAACGCATAACGCATAACGCATAACGCATAACGCATAACGCATAACGCATAACGTATAACACATACCGCATTACGCATAAAGCATAATGCATAACGCATAACGCATAACGCATTACGCATAACTTATAACTCATAACTCATAAGGAGTAACGCATAACGCATAAAGCATAAGGCATAACGCATAACGCATAAATCATAACGCATAACGCATAACGCATAACGCATAACGCATAACGCATAACGCATAACGCATAACGCATAACGCAAAACGCATAACGCATAACGCATAACGCATAACGCATAACGCATAACGCATAACGCATAACGCATACCGTATAACGCATAACGCATAACGAATAACGCATAACGCATAACGCATAACGCATAACGCATAACGCATAACGCATAACGCATAACGCATAACGCATAACGCATAACGCATAACGCATAACGCATAACGCATAACGCATAACGCATAACGCATACCGTATAACGCATAACGCATAACGCATAACGCATAACGCATAACGCATAACGCATAACGCATAACGCATAACGCATAACGCATAACGCATAACGCATAAAGCATAACGCATAACGCATAACTTATAACTCATTACTAATAACGAATAACGCATAACGCATAAGGCATAACGCATAAGGCATAACTCATAACGCATAAAGCATAACGCATAACGCATAACGCATAACGCATAACGCATAACGCATAACGCATAACGCATAACGCATAAGGCATAACGCATAACGCGTAACGCATAACGCATAAAGCATAACGCATAACGCATAACGCATTACGCATAACTTATAACTCATAACTCATAAGGAGTAACGCATAACGCATAAAGCATAACGCATAACGCATAACGCATAACGCATAACGCGTAACGCATAACGCATAACGCATAACGCATAACGCATAACGCATAACGCATAACGCATAACGAATAACGCATAAAGCATAACGCATAACGCATAACGCACAAAGCATAACGCATTACGCATAACGCATAACTTGTAACTCATTACTCATAACGAATAACGCATAACGCATAACGCATAACGCATAACGCATAACGCATAACGCATACCGTATAACGCATAACGCATAACGAATAACGCATAACGCATAACGCATAACGCATAACGCATAACGCATAACGCATAACGCATAACGCATAACGCATAACGCATAACGCATAACGCATAACGCATAACGCATACCGTATAACGCATAACGCATAACGCATAACGCATAACGCATAACGCATAACGCATAACGCATAACGCATAACGCATAACGCATAACGCATAACGCATAACGCATAAAGCATAACGCATAACGCATAACTTATAACTCATTACTAATAACGAATAACGCATAACGCATAAGGCATAACGCATAAGGCATAACTCATAACGCATAAAGCATAACGCATAACGCATAACGCATAACGCATAACGCATAACGCATAACGCATAACGCATAACGCATAACGCGTAACGCATAACGCATAAAGCATAACGCATAACGCATAACGCATTACGCATAACTTATAACTCATAACTCATAAGGAGTAACGCATAACGCATAAAGCATAACGCATAACGCATAACGCATAACGCATAACGCGTAACGCATAACGCATAACGCATAACGCATAACGCATAACGCATAACGCATAACGAATAACGCATAAAGCATAACGCATAACGCATAACGCACAAAGCATAACGCATTACGCATAACGCATAACTTGTAACTCATTACTCATAACGAATAACGCATAACGCATAACGCATAACGCATAACGCATAACGCATAACGCATAACGCATAAAGCATAACGCTTAACGCATAACGGATACAGCATAATGCATAACGCATAACGCATAACGCATTACGCATAACTTATAACTCATAACTCATAACGAATAACGCATAACGCAAAATGCATAACGCATAACGCTTAACGCATAAAGCATAACGCATAACGCATAACGGATAAAGCATAATGCATAACGCATAACGCATAACGCATTACGCATAACTTATAACTCATAACTCATAACGAATAACGCATAACGCAAAATGCATAACGCATGTCGGATGACGCATAACGCATAACGCATAAAGCATAAATCATAACGCATAACGAATACCGCAAAACGTATATCGCCTAACACATAACGCATCACGCATAACGCATAACGCATAACGCATAACGCATAACGCATAACGCATAACGCATAACGCATAACGCATAACGCATAACGCATAACGCATAACGCATAACGCATAACGCATAACGCATAACGCATAACGCATAACGCATAACGTATTACGTATAACGCATACCGCATTACGCATAACTTATAACTCATATCTCATACGGAGTAACGCATAACGCATAAAGCATAACGCATAACGCATAACGCATAAAGCATAACGCATAACGCATAACTTATAACTCATTACTCATAACGCATAACGCATAACGCATAAAGCATAACGCATAACGCATAACGGATAAAGCATAATGCATAACGCATAACGCAAAACGCATTACGCATAACTTATAACTCATAACTCATAAGGAGTAACGCATAACGCATAAAGCATAACGCATAACGCATAACGCATAAAGCATAACGCATAACGCATAACGCATAACTTATAACTCATAACTCATAAGGAGTAACACATAACGCATAATGCAATAACGCATAACGCATAACGCATAACGCATAAAGCATAACGCATAACGCATAACTTATAACTCATTACTCATAACGAATAACGCATAACGCATAAGGCATAACGCATAACGCATAACGCATAACGCATAACGCATAAAGCATAACGCATAACGCATAACGGATAAAGCATAATGCATAACGCATAACGCATTACGCATTACGCATAAAGCATAACGCATAACTTATAACTCATTACTCATAACGAATAACGCATAACGCATAACGCATAAGGCATAACGCATAACGCATAACGCATAACGCATAACGCATAAAGCATAACGCATAACGCATAACGCATAACGCATAACGCATAACGCATAACGCATAACGCATAACGCATAACGCATAAAGCATAACGCATTACGCATAACTTATAACTCATAACTCATAAGGAGTAACGCATAACGTATAAAGCATAACGCATAACGCATAACGCATAACGCATATCGCATAACGCATAACGCATAACGCATAACGCATAACGCATAACGCATGACGCATAACGCATAACGCATAACGCATAACGCATAACGCATAACGCATAACGGATCACGCATAACGCATAACGCAAAGCGCATAACGCATAACGCATAACGCATAACGCATAAAGCATAACGCATAACGCATTACGCATAACGCATTACGCATAACTTATAACTCATAACTCATAAGGAGTAACGCATAACGCATAAAGCATAACGCATAACGCATAACGCATAACGCATAACGCATAACGCATAACGCATAACGCATAACGCATAACGCATAACGCATAACGCATAACGCATTACGCATAACTTATAACTCATAACTCATAACGAATAACGCATACCGCATTACGCATAACTTATAACTCATAACTCATACGGAGTAACGCATAACGCATAAAGCATAACGCATAACGCATAAAGCATAACGCATAACTTATAACTCATTACTCATAACGCATAACGCATAACGCATAACGCATAAAGCATAACGCATAACGCATAACGGATAAAGCATAATGCATAACGCATAACGCAAAACGCATTACGCATAACTTATAACTCATAACTCATAAGGAGTAACGCATAACGCATAAAGCATAACGCATAACGCATAACGCATAAAGCATAACGCATAACGCATAACGCATTACGCATAACTTATAACTCATAACTCATAAGGAGTAACGCATAACGCATAAAGCATAACGCATAACGCATAACGCATAACGCATAACGCATAACGCATAACGCATAACGCATAACGCATAACGCATAACGCATAACGCATAACGCATAACGCATAACGCATTACGCATAACTTATAACTCATAACTCATAACGAATAACGCATACCGCATTACGCATAATTTATAACTCATAACTCATACGGAGTAACGCATAACGCATAAAGCATAACGCATAACGCATAACTTATAACTCATTACTCATAACGCATAACGCATAACGCATAAAGCATAACGCATAACGCATAACGGATAAAGCATAATGCATAACGCATAACGCAAAACGCATTACGCATAACTTATAACTCATAACTCATAAGGAGTAACGCATACCGCATAAAGCATAACGCATAACGCATAACGCATAAAGCATAACGCATAACGCATAACGCATAACGCATAACGCATAACGCATAACGCATAACGCATAACGCATAAAGCATAACGCATAACGCATAACTTATAACTCATTACTCATAACGAATAACGCATAACGCATAAGGCATAACGCATAACGCATAACGCATAACGCATAACGCATAAAGCATAACGCATAACGCATAACTTATAACTCATTACTCATAACGAATAACGCATAACGCATAAGGCATAACGCATAACGCATAACGCATAACGCATAAAGCATAAATCATAACGCATAACGAATACCGCAAAACGTATATCGCCTAACACATAACGCATCACGCATAACGCATAACGCATAACGAATAACGCATAACGCATAACGCATAACGCATAACGCATAATGCATAACGCATAGCGCATAACGCATAACGCATAACGCATAACGCATAACGCATAACGCATAACGCATAACGCATAACGCATAACGTATAACGTATAACGCATACCGCATTACGCATAACTTATAACTCATAACTCATAAGGAGTAACGCATAACGCATAACGCATAACGCATAACGCATAACGCATAACGCATAAGGCATAAAGCATAACGCATAACGCATAACTTATAACTCATTACTCATAACGAATAACGCATAACGCATAACGCATAACGGATAACGCATATCGCATGACGCATAACGCATAATGCATAACGCATAAAGCATAACGCATAACGCATAACGCATAACCCCTAACGCATGACGCATAACGTATAACTGATAACGCATAACGCATAACGCATAACTCATAACGCCTAACGCATAACGCATAACGCATAACCCCTAACGCATAACGCATAACGCATAACGCATAACGTGTAACTAATAACGCACAACGCATAACGCATAACGAACAACGGATAACGCATAACGCATAACGCATAACGCATAACGAATACCGCAAAACGTATATCGCCTAACACATAACGGATCACGCATAACGCATAACGCATAACGTATAACGCATAACGCATAACGCATAACACATAACGCATAACGCATAACGCATAACACATAACGCATAACGCATAATGCACAACGCATTACGAATACAGCAAAACGCATAACGCTTAACGCATAACGGATCACGCATAACGCATAACGCATAATGCATAACGCATAACGCATAACGCATAATGCATAACGCATAAAGCGTAACGCATAACGCATAACACATAAAGCATAACACATAACGCATAACGCATAATGCACAACGCATAACGAATACAGCAAAACGCATAACGCTTAACGCATAACGCATAACGCATAACGCATAACACATAACGCATAACGCATAACGCATAACGCATAACGCATAACGCATAACGCAGAACGCATAACGCATAACGTATAACGTATAACGCATACCGCATTACGCATAACTTATAACTCATAACTCATAAGGAGTAACGCATAACGCATAAAGCATAACGCATAACGCATAACGCATAAAGCCGAACGCATAACGCATAACTTATAACTCATTACTCATAACGAATAACGCATAACGCATAATTTATAACTCATTACTCATAACGCATAACGCATAACGCATAACGCATAAAGCATAACGCATAACGCATAACGGATAAAGCATAATGCATAACGCATAACGCATAACGCATTACGCATAACTTATAACTCATAACTCATAAGGAGAAACGCATAACGCATAAAGCATAACGCATGACGCATAACGCATAAAGCATAACGCATAACGCATAACGCATAACGCATAACGCATAACGCATAACGCATAACGCATAACGCATAACGCATAACGCATACCGTA
This sequence comes from Lasioglossum morio, assembly GCA_916610235.2. Taxonomy (NCBI): domain Eukaryota; kingdom Metazoa; phylum Arthropoda; class Insecta; order Hymenoptera; family Halictidae; genus Lasioglossum; species Lasioglossum morio. Next base: position 5,468,868 of record CAKAJA020000289.1, read on the forward strand.
TAACGCATAACGCATAACGCATAACGCATAACGCATAACGCATAACGCATAACGCATAACGCATAAAGCATAACGCATAACGCATAACTTATAACTCATTACTCATAACGAATAACGCATAACGCATAACGCATAACGCATAACGCATAAAGCATAACGCATAACGCATAACGTATAACGCATAACGCATAACGCATAACGCATAACTCATATCGCATAACGCATAAATCATACCCCATAACGCACAACGCATAACGCATAATGCACAACGCATAACGAATACCGCAAAACGCATAACGCATAACGCATAACGCATACCGCATAACTCATAACGCATAACGCACAACGCATAACGCACACCGTATAACGCATAACGCATAACGCATAACGCATAACGCATAAAGCATAACGCATAACGCATAACGCATAACGCATAACGCATAACGGATCACGCATAACGCATAACGCATAACGCATAACGCATAACGCATAACGCATAAAGCGTAACACATAACGCATAACGCATAATGCACAACGCATAACGAATACAGCAAAACGCATAACGCTTAACGCATAACGCATAACGCATAACGCATAATGCATAACGCATAGCGCATAACGCATAACGCATAACGCATAACGCATAACGCATAACGCATAACGCATAACGCACAACGCATAACACATAACGCATTACGAATACAACAAAACGAATAACGCTTAACGCATAACGGATCACGCATAAGGCATAACGCATAATGCATAACGCATAACGCATAACGCATAATGCATAACGCATAAAGCGTAACGCATAACGCATAACGCATAAAGCGTAACACATAACGCATAACGCATAATGCACAACGCATAACGAATACAGCAAAACGCATAACGCTTAACGCATAACGCATAACGCATAACGCATAATGCATAACGCATAGCGCATAACGCATAACGCATAACGCATAACGCATAACGCATAACGCATAACGCATAACGCATAACGTATAACGCATACCGCATTACGCATAAAGCATAATGCATAACGCATAACGCATAACGCATTACGCATAACTTATAACTCATAACTCATAAGGAGTAACGCATAACGCATAAAGCATAACGCATAACGCATAACGCATAAATCATAACGCATAACGCATAACGCATAACGCATAACGCATAACGCATGACGCATAACGCATAACGCATAACGCATAACGCATAACGCATACCGTATAACGCATAACGCATAACGCATAACGCACAACGCATAACGCATAACGCATAACGCATAACGCATAACGCATAACGCATAACGCATAACGCATAACGCATAAAGCATAACGCATAACGCATAACTTATAACTCATTACTCATAACGAATAACGCATAACGCATAAGGCATAACGCATAAGGCATAACTCATAACGCATAAAGCATAACGCATAACGCATAACGCATAACGCATAACGCATAACGCATAACGCATAACGCATGACGCATAACGCATAACGCATAACGCATAACGCATAACGCATAACGCATAACACATAACGCATAACGCATAACGGATCACACATAACGCATAACGCAAAGCGCATAACGCATAACGCATAACGCATAACGCATAAAGCATAACGCATAACGCATAACGCATAACGCATTACGCATAACTTATAACTCATAACTCATAAGGAGTAACGCATAACGCATAAAGCATAACGCATAACGCATAACGCATAACGCATAACGCATAACGCATAACGCATAACGCATAACGCATAACGCATAACGCATAACGCATAACGCATAAAGCATAACGCATTACGCATAACTTATAACTCATAACTCATAAGGAGTAACGCATAACGCATAAAGCATAACGCATAACGCATAACGCATAACGCATAACGCATAACGCATAACGCATAACGGATCACGCATAACGCATAACGCAAAGCGCATAACGCATAACGCATAACGCATAACGCATAAAGCATAACGCCTAACGCATAACGCATAACCCCTAACGCATAACGCATAACGCATAACGCATAACGCATAACGCATAACGCATAACGCATAACGTGTAACTAAGAACGCATAACGCATAAAGCATAACGTATAACGCATAACGCATATCGCATAACGCATAACGCATAACGTATAACGCATAACGCATACCGTATAACGCATAACGCATAACGCAAACGTATAACGCACAACGCATAACGCATAACGAACAACGGATAACGCATAACGCATAACGCATAACGCATAACGCATAACGAATACCGCAAAACGTATATCGCCTAACACATAACGGATCACGCATAACGCATAACGCATAACGTATAACGCATAACGCATAACGCATAACGCATAACACATAACGCATAACGCATAATGCACAACGCATTACGAATACAGCAAAACGCATAACGCTTAACGCATAACGGATCACGCATAACGCATAACGCATAATGCATAACGCATAACGCATAACGCATAATGCATAACGCATAAAGCGTAACGCATAACGCATAACGCATAAAGCGTAACACATAACGCATAACGCATAATGCACAACGCATAACGAATACAGCAAAACGCATAACGCTTAACGCATAACGCATAACGCATAACGCATAATGCATAACGCATAGCGCATAACGCATAACGCATAACGCATAACGCATAACGCACAACGCATAACGCATAACACATAACGCATAACGCATAATGCACAACGCATTACGAATACAGCAAAACGCATAACGCTTAACGCATAACGGATCACGCATAACGCATAACGCATAATGCATAACGCATAACGCATAACGCATAATGCATAACGCATAAAGCGTAACGCATAACGCATAACGCATAAAGCGTAACACATAACGCATAACGCATAATGCACAACGCATAACGAATACAGCAAAACGCATAACGCTTAACGCATAACGCATAACGCATAACGCATAATGCATAACGCATAGCGCATAACGCATAACGCATAACGCATAACGCATAACGCATAACGCATAACGCATAACGCATAACGTATAACGCATACCGCATTACGCATAAAGCATAATGCATAACGCATAACGCATAACGCATAACGCATTACGCATAACTTATAACTCATAACTCATAAGGAGTAACGCATAACGCATAAAGCATAACGCATAACGCATAACGCATAAATCATAACGCATAACGCATAACGCATAACGCATAACGCATAACGCATAACGCATAACGCATAACGCATAACGCATAACGCATAACGCATAACGCATAACGCATAACGCATAACGCATAACGCATAACGCATAACGCATACCGTATAACGCATAACGCATAACGCATAAAGCATAACGCATTACGCATAACTTATAACTCATAACTCATAAGGAGTAACGCATAACGCATAAAGCATAACGCATAACGCATAACGCATAACGCATAACGCATAACGCATAACGCATAACGCATAACGCATAACGCATAACGCATAATGCATAACGCATAACGCATAAGCATGACGCATAACTTATAACTCATTACTCATAACGAATAACGCATAACGCATAAGGCATAACGCATAAGGCATAACTCATAACGCATAAAGCATAACGCATAACGCATAACGCATAACGCATAACGCATAACGCATAACGCATAACGCATAACGCATAACGCATAACGCATAACGCATAACGCATAACGCATAACGGATCACGCATAACGCATAACGCAAAGCGCATAACGCATAACGCATAACGCATAACGCATAAAGCATAACGCATAACGCATAACGCATAACGCATTACGCATAACTTATAACTCATAACTCATAAGGAGTAACGCATAACGCATAAAGCATAACGCATAACGCATAACGCATAACGCATAACGCATAACGCATAACGCATAACGCATAACGCATAACGCATAACGCATAACGCATAACGCATAACGCATAAAGCATAACGCATTACGCATAACTTATAACTCATAACTCATAAGGAGTAACGCATAACGCATAAAGCATAACGCATAACGCATAACGCATAACGCATAACCCCTAACGCATAACGCATAACGCATAACGCATAACGCATAACGCATAACGCATAACGCATAATGCATAACGCATAACGCATAAGCATGACGCATAACTTATAACTCATTACTCATAACGAATAACGCATAACGCATAAGGCATAACGCATAAGGCATAACTCATAACGCATAAAGCATAACGCATAACGCATAACGCATAACGCATAACGCATAACGCATAACGCATAACGCATAACGCATAACGCATAACGCATAACGCATAACGCATAACGGATCACGCATAACGCATAACGCAAAGCGCATAACGCATAACGCATAACGCATAACGCATAAAGCATAACGCATAACGCATAACGCATAACGCATTACGCATAACTTATAACTCATAACTCATAAGGAGTAACGCATAACGCATAAAGCATAACGCATAACGCATAACGCATAACGCATAACGCATAACGCATAACGCATAACGCATAACGCATAACGCATAACGCATAACGCATAACGCATAAGCATGACGCATAACGCATAACGCATAACGCATAACGCATAACGCATAACGCATAACACATAACGCATAACGCATAATGCACAACGCATAACGAATACAGCAAAACGCATAACGCTTAACGCATAACGGATCACGCATAACGCATAACGCATAATGCATAACGCATAATGCATAAATCATAACGCATAACGCATAACGCATAACGCATAACGCATAACGCATAACGCATAACGCATAACGCATAACGCATAACGCATAATGCATAACGCATAAAGCGTAACGCATAACGCATAACGCATAAAGCGTAACACATAACGCATAACGCATAATGCACAACGCATAACGAATACAGCAAAACGCATAACGCTTAACGCATAACGCATAACGCATAACGCATAATGCATAACGCATAGCGCATAACGCATAACTCATAACGCATAACGCATAACGCATAACGCATAACGCATAACGCATAACGTATAACGCATACCGCATAACGCATAAAGCATAATGCATAACGCATAACGCATAACGCATAACGCATTACGCATAACTTATAACTCATAACTCATAAGGAGTAACGCATAACGCATAAAGCATAACGCATAACGCATAACGCATAAATCATAACGCATAACGCATAACGCATAACGCATAACGCATAACGCATAACGCATAACGCATAACGCATAACGCATAACGCATAACGCATAACGCATAACGCATAACGCATAACGCATAACGCATAACGCATAACGCATAACGCATAACGCATAACGCATAACGCATAACGCATAACGCATAACGCATACCGTATAACGCATAACGCATAACGCATAAAGCATAACGCATTACGCATAACTTATAACTCATAACTCATAAGGAGTAACGCATAACGCATAAAGCATAACGCATAACGCATAACGCATAACGCATAACGCATAACGCATAACGCATAACGCATAACGCATAACGCATAACGCATAAGCATGACGCATAACTTATAACTCATTACTCATAACGAATAACGCATAACGCATAACTCATAACGCATAAGGCATAACTCATAACGCATAAAGCATAACGCATAACGCATAACGCATAACCCATAACGCATAACGCATAACGCATAACGCATAACGCATAACGCATAACGCATAACGCATAACGCATAACGCATAACGCATAACGCATAACGCATAACGCATTACGCATAACGCATAACGCATGACGCATAACGCATAACGCATAACGCATAACGCATAACGCATAACGCATAACGCATAACGCATAACGCATAACGCATAACGCATAACGCATAACGCATACCGTATAACGCATAACGCATAACGCATAAAGCATAACGCATTACGCATAACTTATAACTCATAACTCATAAGGAGTAACGCATAACGCATAAAGCATAACGCATAACGCATAACGCATAACGCATAACGCATAACGCATAACGCATAACGCATAACGCATAACGCATAACGCATAACACATAACGCATAACGCATAATGCACAACGCATAACGAATACAGCAAAACGCATAACGCTTAACGCATAACGGATCACGCATAACGCATAACGCATAATGCATAACGCATAACGCATAATGCATAACGCATAAAGCGTAACGCATAACGCATAACGCATAAAGCGTAACACATAACGCATAACGCATAATGCACAACGCATAACGAATACAGCAAAACGCATAACGCTTAACGCATAACGCATAACGCATAACGCATAATGCATAACGCATAGCGCATAACGCATAACGCATAACGCATAACGCATAACGCATAACGCACAACGCATAACGCATAACACATAACGCATAACGCATAATGCACAACGCATTACGAATACAGCAAAACGCATAACGCTTAACGCATAACGGATCACGCATAACGCATAACGCATAATGCATAACGCATAACGCATAACGCATAATGCATAATGCATAACGCATAAAGCGTAACGCATAACGCATAACGCATAAAGCGTAACACATAACGCATAACGCATAATGCACAACGCATAACGAATACAGCAAAACGCATAACGCATAACGCATAACGCATAACGCATAATGCATAACGCATAGCGCATAACGCATAACGCATAACGCATAACGCATAACGCATAACGCATAACGCATAACGCATAACGTATAACGCATACCGCATTACGCATAAAGCATAATGCATAACGCATAACGCATAACGCATAACGCATTACGCATAACTTATAACTCATAACTCATAAGGAGTAACGCATAACGCATAAAGCATAACGCATAACGCATAACGCATAAATCATAACGCATAACGCATAACGCATAACGCATAACGCATAACGCATAACGCATAACGCATAACGCATAACGCATAACGCATAACGCATAACGCATAACGCATAACGCATAACGCATAACGCATAACGCATAACGCATAACGCATAACGCATAACGCATACCGTATAACGCATAACGCATAACGCATAAAGCATAACGCATTACGCATAACTTATAACTCATAACTCATAAGGAGTAACGCATAACGCATAAAGCATAACGCATAACGCATAACGCATAACGCATAACGCATAACGCATAACGCATAACGCATAACGCATAACGCATAACGCATAACGCATAACACATAACGCATAACGCATAACGGATCACGCATAACGCATAACGCAAAGCGCATAACGCATAACGCATAACGCATAACGCATAAAGCATAACGCATAACGCATAACGCATAACGCATTACGCATAACTTATAACTCATAACTCATAAGGAGTAACGCATAACGCATAAAGCATAACGCATAACGCATAACGCATAACGCATAACGCATAACGCATAACGCATAACGCATAACGCATAACGCATAACGCATAACGCATAACGCATAAAGCATAACGCATTACGCATAACTTATAACTCATAACTCATAAGGAGTAACGCATAACGCATAAAGCATAACGCATAACGCATAACGCATAACGCATAACGCATAACGCATAACGCATAACGCATAACGGATCACGCATAACGCATAACGCAAAGCGCATAACGCATAACGCATAACGCATAACGCATAAAGCATAACGCCTAACGCATAACGCATAACCCCTAACGCATAACGCATAACGCATAACGCATAACGCATAACGCATAACGCATAACGCATAACGTGTAACTAAGAACGCATAACGCATAAAGCATAACGTATAACGCATAACGCATATCGCATAACGCATAACGCATAACGTATAACGCATAACGCATACCGTATAACGCATAACGCATAACGCAAACGTATAACGCACAACGCATAACGCATAACGAACAACGGATAACGCATAACGCATAACGCATAACGCATAACGCATAACGAATACCGCAAAACGTATATCGCCTAACACATAACGGATCACGCATAACGCATAACGCATAACGTATAACGCATAACGCATAACGCATAACGCATAACACATAACGCATAACGCATAACGCACAACGCATTACGAATACAGCAAAACGCATAACGCTTAACGCATAACGGATCACGCATAACGCATAACGCATAATGCATAACGCATAACGCATAACGCATAATGCATAACGCATAAAGCGTAACGCATAACGCATAACGCATAAAGCGTAACACATAACGCATAACGCATAATGCACAACGCATAACGAATACAGCAAAACGCATAACGCTTAACGCATAACGCATAACGCATAACGCATAATGCATAACGCATAGCGCATAACGCATAACGCATAACGCATAACGCATAACGCATAACGCACAACGCATAACGCATAACACATAACGCATAACGCATAATGCACAACGCATTACGAATACAGCAAAACGCATAACGCTTAACGCATAACGGATCACGCATAACGCATAACGCATAATGCATAACGCATAACGCATAACGCATAATGCATAACGCATAAAGCGTAACGCATAACGCATAACGCATAAAGCGTAACACATAACGCATAACGCATAATGCACAACGCATAACGAATACAGCAGAACGCATAACGCTTAACGCATAACGCATAACGCATAACGCATAATGCATAACGCATAGCGCATAACGCATAACGCATAACGCATAACGCATAACGCATAACGCATAACGCATAACGCATAACGTATAACGCATACCGCATTACGCATAAAGCATAATGCATAACGCATAACGCATAACGCATAACGCATTACGCATAACTTATAACTCATAACTCATAAGGAGTAACGCATAACGCATAAAGCATAACGCATAACGCATAACGCATAAATCATAACGCATAACGCATAACGCATAACGCATAACGCATAACGCATAACGCATAACGCATAACGCATAACGCATAACGCATAACGCATAACGCATAACGCATAACGCATAACGCATAACGCATAACGCATAACGCATAACGCATACCGTATAACGCATAACGCATAACGCATAAAGCATAACGCATTACGCATAACTTATAACTCATAACTCATAAGGAGTAACGCATAACGCATAAAGCATAACGCATAACGCATAACGCATAACGCATAACGCATAACGCATAACGCATAACGCATAACGCATAATGCATAACGCATAACGCATAAGCATGACGCATAACTTATAACTCATTACTCATAACGAATAACGCATAACGCATAAGGCATAACGCATAAGGCATAACTCATAACGCATAAAGCATAACGCATAACGCATAACGCATAACGCATAACGCATAACGCATAACGCATAACGCATAACGCATAACGCATAACGCATAACGCATAACGCATAACGCATAACGCATAACGCATAACGCATAACGCATAACGCATAACGCATAACGCATTACGCATAACGCATAACGCATGACGCATAACGCATAACGCATAACGCATAACGCATAACGCATAACGCATAACGCATAACGCATAACGCATAACGCATAACGCATAACGCATACCGTATAACGCATAACGCATAACGCATAAAGCATAACGCATTACGCATAACTTATAACTCATAACTCATAAGGAGTAACGCATAACGCATAAAGCATAACGCATAACGCATAACGCATAACGCATAACGCATAACGCATAACGCATAACGCATAACGCATAACGCATAACGCATAAGCATGACGCATAACGCATAACGCATAACGCATAACGCATAACGCATAACGCATAACACATAACGCATAACGCATAATGCACAACGCATAACGAATACAGCAAAACGCATAACGCTTAACGCATAACGGATCACGCATAACGCATAACGCATAATGCATAACGCATAATGCATAAATCATAACGCATAACGCATAACGCATAACGCATAACGCATAACGCATAACGCATAACGCATAACGCATAACGCATAACGCATAACGCATAATGCATAACGCATAAAGCGTAACGCATAACGCATAACGCATAAAGCGTAACACATAACGCATAACGCATAATGCACAACGCATAACGAATACAGCAAAACGCATAACGCTTAACGCATAACGCATAACGCATAACGCATAATGCATAACGCATAGCGCATTACGCATAACTCATAACGCATAACGCATAACGCATAACGCATAACGCATAACGCATAACGTATAACGCATACCGCATTACGCATAAAGCATAATGCATAACGCATAACGCATAACGCATAACGCATTACGCATAACTTATAACTCATAACTCATAAGGAGTAACGCATAACGCATAAAGCATAACGCATAACGCATAACGCATAAATCATAACGCATAACGCATAACGCATAACGCATAACGCATAACGCATAACGCATAACGCATAACGCATAACGCATAACGCATAACGCATAACGCATAACGCATAACGCATAACGCATAACGCATAACGCATAACGCATAACGCATAACGCATACCGTATAACGCATAACGCATAACGCATAAAGCATAACGCATTACGCATAACTTATAACTCATAACTCATAAGGAGTAACGCATAACGCATAAAGCATAACGCATAACGCATAACGCATAACGCATAACGCATAACGCATAACGCATAACGCATAACGCATAACGCATAACGCATAACGCATAAGCATGACGCATAACTTATAACTCATTACTCATAACGAATAACGCATAACGCATAAGGCATAACGCATAAGGCATAACTCATAACGCATAAAGCATAACGCATAACGCATAACGCATAACCCATAACGCATAACGCATAACGCATAACGCATAACGCATAACGCATAACGCATAACGCATAACGCATAACGCATAACGCATAACGCATAACGCATAACGCATTACGCATAACGCATAACGCATGACGCATAACGCATAACGCATAACGCATAACGCATAACGCATAACGCATAACGCATAACGCATAACGCATAACGCATAACGCATAACGCATAACGCATACCGTATAACGCATAACGCATAACGCATAAAGCATAACGCATTACGCATAACTTATAACTCATAACTCATAAGGAGTAACGCATAACGCATAAAGCATAACGCATAACGCATAACGCATAACGCATAACGCATAACGCATAACGCATAACGCATAACGCATAACGCATAACGCATAACACATAACGCATAACGCATAATGCACAACGCATAACGAATACAGCAAAACGCATAACGCTTAACGCATAACGGATCACGCATAACGCATAACGCATAATGCATAACGCATAACGCATAATGCATAACGCATAAAGCGTAACGCATAACGCATAACGCATAAAGCGTAACACATAACGCATAACGCATAATGCACAACGCATAACGAATACAGCAAAACGCATAACGCTTAACGCATAACGCATAACGCATAACGCATAATGCATAACGCATAGCGCATAACGCATAACGCATAACGCATAACGCATAACGCATAACGCACAACGCATAACGCATAACACATAACGCATAACGCATAATGCACAACGCATTACGAATACAGCAAAACGCATAACGCTTAACGCATAACGGATCACGCATAACGCATAACGCATAATGCATAACGCATAACGCATAACGCATAATGCATAATGCATAACGCATAAAGCGTAACGCATAACGCATAACGCATAAAGCGTAACACATAACGCATAACGCATAATGCACAACGCATAACGAATACAGCAAAACGCATAACGCTTAACGCATAACGCATAACGCATAACGCATAATGCATGACGCATAGCGCATAACGCATAACGCATAACGCATAACGCATAACGCATAACGCATAACGCATAACGCATAACGTATAACGCATACCGCATTACGCATAAAGCATAATGCATAACGCATAACGCATAACGCATAACGCATTACGCATAACTTATAACTCATAACTCATAAGGAGTAACGCATAACGCATAAAGCATAACGCATAACGCATAACGCATAAATCATAACGCATAACGCATAACGCATAACGCATAACGCATAACGCATAACGCATAACGCATAACGCATAACGCATAACGCATAACGCATAACGCATAACGCATAACGCATAACGCATAACGCATAACGCATAACGCATAACGCATAACGCATAACGCATAACGCATAACGCATAACGCATACCGTATAACGCATAACGCATAACGCATAAAGCATAACGCATTACGCATAACTTATAACTCATAACTCATAAGGAGTAACGCATAACGCATAAAGCATAACGCATAACGCATAACGCATAACGCATAACGCATAACGCATAACGCATAACGCATAACGCATAACGCATAACGCATAAGCATGACGCATAACTTATAACTCATTACTCATAACGAATAACGCATAACGCATAACGCATAACGCATAAGGCATAACTCATAACGCATAAAGCATAACGCATAACGCATAACGCATAACGCATAACGCATAACGCATAACGCATAACGCATAACGCATAACGCATAACGCATAACGCATAACGCATAACGCATAACGCATAACGCATAACGCATAACGCATAACGCATAACGCATAACGCATTACGCATAACGCATAACGCATGACGCATAACGCATAACGCATAACGCATAACGCATAAAGCATAACGCATAACGCATAACGCATAACGCATAACGCATAACGCATAACGCATACCGTATAACGCATAACGCATAACGCATAAAGCATAACGCATTACGCATAACTTATAACTCATAACTCATAAGGAGTAACGCATAACGCATAAAGCATAACGCATAACGCATAACGCATAACGCATAACGCATAACGCATAACGCATAACGCATAACGCATAACGCATAACGCATAACGCATAACGCATAACGCATAACGCATAAGCATGACGCATAACGCATAACGCATAACGCATAACGCATAACGCATAACGCATAACACATAACGCATAACGCATAATGCACAACGCATAACGAATACAGCAAAACGCATAACGCTTAACGCATAACGGATCACGCATAACGCATAACGCATAATGCATAACGCATAATGCATAAATCATAACGCATAACGCATAACGCATAACGCATAACGCATAACGCATAACGCATAACGCATAACGCATAACGCATAACGCATAACGCATAATGCATAACGCATAAAGCGTAACGCATAACGCATAACGCATAAAGCGTAACACATAACGCATAACGCATAATGCACAACGCATAACGAATACAGCAAAACGCATAACGCTTAACGCATAACGCATAACGCATAACGCATAATGCATAACGCATAGCGCATAACGCATAACTCATAACGCATAACGCATAACGCATAACGCATAACGCATAAAGCATAACGTATAACGCATACCGCATTACGCATAAAGCATAATGCATAACGCATAACGCATAACGCATAACGCATTACGCATAACTTATAACTCATAACTCATAAGGAGTAACGCATAACGCATAAAGCATAACGCATAACGCATAACGCATAAATCATAACGCATAACGCATAACGCATAACGCATAACGCATAACGCATAACGCATAACGCATAACGCATAACGCATAACGCATAACGCATAACGCATAACGCATAACGCATAACGCATAACGCATAACGCATACCGTATAACGCATAACGCATAACGCATAACGCATAACGCATAACGCATACCGCATAACTTATAACTCATTACTCATAACGAATAACGCATAACGCATAAGGCATAACGCATAAGGCATAACTCATAACGCATAAAGCATAACGCATAACGCATAACGCATAACCCATAACGCATAACGCATAACGCATAACGCATAACGCATAACGCATAACGCATAACGCATAACGCATAACGCATAACGCATAACGCATAACGCATAACGCATAACGCATAACGCATAACGCATAACGCATAACGCATAACGCATAACGCATAACGCATAACGCATTACGCATAACGCATAACGCATGACGCATAACGCATAACACATAACGCATAACGCATAACGCATAACGCATAACGCATAACGCATAACGCATAACGCATAACGCATAACGCATAACGCATACCGTATAACGCATAACGCATAACGCATAAAGCATAACGCATTACGCATAACTTATAACTCATAACTCATAAGGAGTAACGTATAACGCATAAAGCATAACGCATAACGCATAACGCATAACGCATAACGCATAACGCATAACGCATAACGCATAACGCATAACGCATAACGCATAACGCATAACGCATAAGCATGACGCATAACGCATAACGCATAACGCATAACGCATAACGCATAACGCATAACACATAACGCATAACGCATAATGCACAACGCATAACGAATACAGCAAAACGCATAACGCTTAACGCATAACGGATCACGCATAACGCATAACGCATAATGCATAACGCATAACGCATAATGCATAAATCATAACGCATAACGCATAACGCATAACGCATAACGCATAACGCATAACGCATAACGCATAACGCATAACGCATAACGCATAACGCATAATGCATAACGCATAAAGCGTAACGCATAACGCATAACGCATAAAGCGTAACACATAACGCATAACGCATAATGCACAACGCATAACGAATACAGCAAAACGCATAACGCTTAACGCATAACGCATAACGCATAACGCATAATGCATAACGCATAGCGCATAACGCATAACGCATAACGCATAACGCATAACGCATAACGCATAACGCATAACGCATAACGCATAACGTATAACGCATACCGCATTACGCATAAAGCATAATGCATAACGCATAACGCATAACGCATTACGCATAACTTATAACTCATAACTCATAAGGAGTAACGCATAACGCATAAAGCATAACGCATAACGCATAACGCATAAATCATAACGCATAACGCATAACGCATAACGCATAACGCATAACGCATAACGCATAACGCATAACGCATAACGCATAACGCATAACGCATAACGCATAACGCATAACGCATAACGCATAACGCATAACGCATAACGCATAACGCATAACGCATAACGCATAACGCATAACGCATAACGCATAACGCATAACGCATAACGCATACCGTATAACGCATAACGCATAACGAATAACGCATAACGCATAACGCATAACGCATAACGCATAACGCATAACGCATGACGCATAACGCATAACGCATAACGCATAACGCATAACGCATACCGTATAACGCATAACGCATAACGCATAACGCACAACGCATAACGCATAACACATAACGCATAACGCATAACGCATAACGCATAACGCATAACGCATAACGCATAAAGCATAACGCATAACGCATAACTTATAACTCATTACTCATAACGAATAACGCATAACGCATAAGGCATAACGCAAAAGGCATAACTCATAACGCAAAAAGCATAACGCATAACGCATAACGCATAACGCATAACGCATAACGCATAACGCATAACGCATAACGCATAACGCATAACGCATAACGCATAACGCATAACGCATAACGCATAACGCATAACGCATAACGCATAACGCATAACGCATAACGCATTACGCATAACGCATAACGCATGACGCATAACGCATAACGCATAACGCATAACGCATAACGGATCACGCATAACGCATAACGCAAAGCGCATAACGCATTACGCATAACGCATAACGCATAAAGCATAACGCATAACGCATTACGCATAACTTATAACTCATAACTCATAACGAATAACGCATACCGCATTACGCATAACTTATAACTCATAACTCATACGGAGTAACGCATAACGCATAAAGCATAACGCATAACGCATAACGCATAAAGCATAAAGCATAACGCATAACGCATAACTTATAACTCATTACTCATAACGCATAACGCATAACGCATAAAGCATAACGCATAACGTATAACGGATAAAGCATAATGCATAACGCATAACGCATAAAGCATAACGCATAACGCATAACTTATAACTCATTACTCATAACGAATAACGCATAACGCATAAGGCATAACGCATAACGCATAACGCATAACGCATAACGCATAAAGCATAACGCATAACGCATAACGGATAAAGCATAATGCATAATGCATAACGCATAACGCATTACGCATTACGCATAACTTATAACTCATAACTCATAACGAATAACGCATAACGCAAAATGCATAACGCATGTCGGATCACGCATAACGCATAACGCATAACGCATAACGCATAACGCATAACGCATAACGCATAACGCATTACGCATAACGCATAACGCATGACGCATGACGCATAACGCATAACGCATAACGCATAACGCATAACGCATAACGCATAACGCATAACGCATAACGCATAACGCATAACGCATAACGCATAACGCATACCGTATAACGCATAACGCATAACGCATAAAGCATAACGCATTACGCATAACTTATAACTCATAACTCATAAGGAGTAACGCATAACGCATAAAGCATAACGCATAACGCATAACGCATAACGCATAACGCATAACGCATAACGCATAACGCATAACGCATAACGCATAACGCATAACGCATAAGCATGACGCATAACGCATAACGCATAACGCATAACGCATAACGCATAACGCATAACACATAACGCATAACGCATAACGCATAACGCATAACGCATAACGCATAACGCATAACGCATAACGCATAACGCATAACGCATAACGCATTACGCATAACGCATAACGCATGACGCATAACGCATAACGCATAACGCATAACGCATAACGCATAACGCATAACGCATAACGCATAACGCATAACGCATAACGCATACCGTATAACGCATAACGCATAACGCATAAAGCATAACGCATTACGCATAACTTATAACTCATAACTCATAAGGAGTAACGCATAACGCATAAAGCATAACGCATAACGCATAACGCATAACGCATAACGCATAACGCATAACGCATAACGCATAACGCATAACGCATAACGCATAACGCATAACGCATAACGCATAAGCATGACGCATAACGCATAACGCATAACGCATAACGCATAACGCATAACGCATAACACATAACGCATAACGCATAATGCACAACGCATAACGAATACAGCAAAACGCATAACGCTTAACGCATAACGGATCACGCATAACGCATAACGCATAATGCATAACGCATAATGCATAAATCATAACGCATAACGCATAACGCATAACGCATAACGCATAACGCATAACGCATAACGCATAACGCATAACGCATAACGCATAACGCATAACGCATAACGCATAACGCATAACGCATAACGCATACCGTATAACGCATAACGCATAACGCATAAAGCATAACGCATTACGCATAACTTATAACTCATAACTCATAAGGAGTAACGCATAACGCATAAAGCATAACGCATAACGCATAACGCATAACGCATAACGCATAACGCATAACGCATAACGCATAACGCATAACGCATAACGCATAACGCATAACGCATAACGCATAACGCATAAGCATGACGCATAACTTATAACTCATTACTCATAACGAATAACGCATAACGCATAAGGCATAACGCATAAGGCATAACTCATAACGCATAAAGCATAACGCATAACGCATAACGCATAACCCATAACGCATAACGCATAACGCATAACGCATAACGCATAACGCATAACGCATAACGCATAACGCATAACGCATAACGCATAACGCATAACGCATAACGCATAACGCATAACGCATAACGCATAACGCATAACGCATTACGCATAACGCATAACGCATGACGCATAACGCATAACGCATAACGCATAACGCATAACGCATAACGCATAACGCATAACGCATAACGCATAACGCATAACGCATACCGTATAACGCATAACGCATAACGCATAAAGCATAACGCATTACGCATAACTTATAACTCATAACTCATAAGGAGTAACGCATAACGCATAAAGCATAACGCATAACGCATAACGCATAACGCATAACGCATAACGCATAACGCATAACGCATAACGCATAACGCATAACGCATAACGCATAACGCATAACGCATAACGCATAAGCATGACGCATAACGCATAACGCATAACGCATAACGCATAACGCATAACGCATAACGCATAACGCATAACGCATAATGCATAACGCATAACGAATACAGCAAAACGCATAACGCTTAACGCATAACGGATCACGCATAACGCATAACGCATAATGCATAACGCATAACGCATAATGCATAAATCATAACGCATAACGCATAACGCATAACGCATAACGCATAACGCATAACGCATAACGCATAACGCATAACGCATAACGCATAACGCATAATGCATAACGCATAAAGCGTAACGCATAACGCATAACGCATAAAGCGTAACACATAACGCATAACGCATAATGCACAACGCATAACGAATACAGCAAAACGCATAACGCTTAACGCATAACGCATAACGCATAACGCATAATGCATAACGCATAGCGCATAACGCATAACGCATAACGCATAACGCATAACGCATAACGCATAACGCATAACGCATAACGTATAACGCATACCGCATTACGCATAAAGCATAATGCATAACGCATAACGCATAACGCATTACGCATAACTTATAACTCATAACTCATAAGGAGTAACGCATAACGCATAAAGCATAACGCATAACGCATAACGCATAAATCATAACGCATAACGCATAACGCATAACGCATAACGCATAACGCATAACGCATAACGCATAACGCATAACGCATAACGCATAACGCATAACGCATAACGTATAACGCATACCGCATTACGCATAAAGCATAATGCATAACGCATAACGCATAACGCATTACGCATAACTTATAACTCATAACTCATAAGGAGTAACGCATAACGCTTAACGCATAACGGATCACGCATAACGCATAACGCATAATGCATAACGCATAATGCATAAATCATAACGCATAACGCATAACGCATAACGCATAACGCATAACGCATAACGCATAACGCATAACGCATAACGCATAACGCATAACGCATAATGCATAACGCATAAAGCGTAACGCATAACGCATAACGCATAAAGCGTAACACATAACGCATAACGCATAATGCACAACGCATAACGAATACAGCAAAACGCATAACGCTTAACGCATAACGCATAACGCATAACGCATAATGCATAACGCATAGCGCATAACGCATAACTCATAACGCATAACGCATAACGCATAACGCATAACGCATAACGCATAACGTATAACGCATACCGCATTACGCATAAAGCATAATGCATAACGCATAACGCATAACGCATAACGCATTACGCATAACTTATAACTCATAACTCATAAGGAGTAACGCATAACGCATAAAGCATAACGCATAACGCATAACGCATAAATCATAACGCATAACGCATAACGCATAACGCATAACGCATAACGCATAACGCATAACGCATAACGCATAACGCATAACGCATAACGCATAACGCATAACGCATAACGCATAACGCATAACGCATAACGCATAACGCATAACGCATAACGCATAACGCATAACGCATACCGTATAACGCATAACGCATAACGCATAAAGCATAACGCATTACGCATAACTTATAACTCATAACTCATAAGGAGTAACGCATAACGCATAAAGCATAACGCATAACGCATAACGCATAACGCATATCGCATAACGCATAACGCATAACGCATAACGCATAACGCATAACGCATAACGCATAACGCATAACGCATAACGCATGACGCATAACTTATAACTCATTACTCATAACGAATAACGCATAACGCATAAGGCATAACGCATAAGGCATAACTCATAACGCATAAAGCATAACGCATAACGCATAACGCATAACCCATAACGCATAACGCATAACGCATAACGCATAACGCATAACGCATAACGCATAACGCATAACGCATAACGCATAACGCATAACGCATAACGCATAACGCATAACGCATAACGCATAACGCATAACGCATAACGCATAACGCATAACGCATTACGCATAACGCATAACGCATGACGCATAACGCATAACGCATAACGCATAACGCATAACGCATAACGCATAACGCATAACGCATAACGCATAACGCATAACGCATAACGCATACCGTATAACGCATAACGCATAACGCATAAAGCATAACGCATTACGCATAACTTATAACTCATAACTCATAAGGAGTAACGCATAACGCATAAAGCATAACGCATAACGCATAACGCATAACGCATAACGCATAACGCATAACGCATAACGCATAACGCATAACGCATAACGCATAACGCATAACGCATAAGCATGACGCATAACGCATAACGCATAACGCATAACGCATAACGCATAACGCATAACACATAACGCATAACGCATAATGCACAACGCATAACGAATACAGCAAAACGCATAACGCTTAACGCATAACGGATCACGCATAACGCATAACGCATAATGCATAACGCATAACGCATAATGCATAAATCATAACGCATAACGCATAACGCATAGCGCATAACGCATAACGCATAACGCATAACGCATAACGCATAACGCATAACGCATAACGCATAATGCATAACGCATAAAGCGTAACGCATAACGCATAACGCATAAAGCGTAACACATAACGCATAACGCATAATGCACAACGCATAACGAATACAGCAAAACGCATAACGCTTAACGCATAACGCATAACGCATAACGCATAATGCATAACGCATAGCGCATAACGCATAACGCATAACGCATAACGCATAACGCATAACGCATAACGCATAACGCATAACGTATAACGCATACCGCATTACGCATAAAGCATAATGCATAACGCATAACGCATAACGCATAACGCATAACGCATAACGCATAACGCATAACGCATAACGCATAACGCATAACGCATAACGCATAACGCATAACGCATAACGCATAACGCATAACGCATAACGCATAACGCATACCGTATAACGCATAACGCATAACGAATAACGCATAACGCATAACGCATAACGCATAACGCATAACGCATAACGCATGACGCATAACGCATAACGCATAACGCATAACGCATAACGCATACCGTATAACGCATAACGCATAACGCATAACGCACAACGCATAACGCATAACACATAACGCATAACGCATAACGCATAACGCATAACGCATAACGCATAACGCATAAAGCATAACGCATAACGCATAACGCATAACGCATAACGCATAACGCATAACGCATAACGCATAACGCATAACGCATAACGCATAACGCATTACGCATAACGCATAACGCATGACGCATAACGCATAACGCATAACGCATAACGCATAACGGATCACGCATAACGCATAACGCAAAGCGCATAACGCATAACGCATAACGCATAACGCATAAAGCATAACGCATAACGCATTACGCATAACTTATAACTCATAACTCATAACGAATAACGCATACCGCATTACGCATAACTTATAACTCATAACTCATACGGAGTAACGCATAACGCATAAAGCATAACGCATAACGCATAACGCATAAAGCATAACGCATAACGCATAACTTATAACTCATTACTCATAACGCATAACGCATAACGCATAAAGCATAACGCATAACGTATAACGGATAAAGCATAATGCATAACGCATAACGCATAAAGCATAACGCATAACGCATAACTTATAACTCATTACTCATAACGAATAACGCATAACGCATAAGGCATAACGCATAACGCATAACGCATAACGCATAACGCATAAAGCATAACGCATAACGCATAACGGATAAAGCATAATGCATAATGCATAACGCATAACGCATTACGCATTACGCATAACTTATAACTCATAACTCATAACGAATAACGCATAACGCAAAATGCATAACGCATGTCGGATCACGCATAACGCATAACGCATAACGCATAACGCATAACGCATAACGCATAACGCATAACGCATAAAGCATAACGCATAACTTATAACTCATTACTCATAACGAATAACGCATAACGCATAACGCATAACGCATAACGCATAACGCATAACGCATAACGCATAACGCATAAAGCATAACGCATTACGCATAACTTATAACTCATAACTCATAAGGAGTAACGCATAACGCATAAAGCATAACGCATAACGCATAACGCATAACGCATAACGCATAACGCATAACGCATAACGCATAACGCATAACGCATAACGCATAACGCATGACGCATAACGCATAACGCATAACGCATAACGCATAACGCATAACGCATAACGCATAACGCATAACGGATCACGCATAACGCATAACGCAAAGCGCATAACGCATAACGCATAACGCATAACGCATAAAGCATAACGCATAACGCATAACGCATTACGCATAACTTATAACTCATAACTCATAAGGAGTAACGCATAACGCATAAAGCATAACGCATAACGCATAACGCATAACGCATAACGCATAACGCATAACGCATAACGCATAACGCATAACGCATAACGCATAACGCATAAAGCATAATGCATTACGCATAACTTATAACTCATAACTCATAAGGAGTAACGCATAACGCATAAAGCATAACGCATAACGCATAACGCATAACGCATAACGCATAACGCATAACGCATAACGCATAACGCATAACGCATGACGCATAACGCATAACGCATAACGCATAACGCATAACGCATAACGCATAACGCATAACGCATAACGCATAACGCATAACGCATAACGCATAACGCATAACGCATAACGCATAACGCATAACGCATAACTTATAACTCATAACTCATAACGAATAACGCATACCGCATTACGCATAACTTATAACTCATAACTCATACGGAGTAACGCATAACGCATAAAGCATAACGCATAACGCATAACGCATAAAGCATAACGCATAACGCATAACGCATAACGCATAACGCATAACGCATAACGGATCACGCATAACGCATAACGCAAAGCGCATAACGCATAACGCATAACGCATAACGCATAACGCATAACGCATAACGCATAACGCATAACGCATAACGCATAACGCATAACGCATAACGCATAACGCATAACGCATAACGCATAACGCATAACGCATAACGCATAACGCATACCGCATTACGCATAACTTATAACTCATAACTCATACGGAGTAACGCATAACGCATAAAGCATAACGCATAACGCATAACGCATAAAGCATAACGCATAACGCATAACTTATAACTCATTACTCATAACGCATAAAGCATAACGCATAACGCATAACTTATAACTCATTACTCATAACGAATAACGCATAACGCATAACGGATAACGCATATCGCATAACGCATAACGCATAATGCATAACGCATAAAGCATAACGCATAACGCATAACGCATAACGCATAACCCCTAACGCATAACGCATAACGTATAACTCATAACGCATAACGCATAACGCATAACGCCTAACGCATAACGCATAACGCATAACGCATAACGGATCACGCATAACGCATAACGCAAAGCGCATAACGCATAACGCATAACGCATAACGCATAAAGCATAACGCATAACGCATTACGCATAACTTATAACTCATAACTCATAACGAATAACGCATACCGCATTACGCATAACTTATAACTCATAACTCATACGGAGTAACGCATAACGCATAAAGCATAACGCATAACGCATAACGCATAAAGCATAACGCATAACGCATAACGCATAACTTATAACTCATTACTCATAACGCATAACGCATAACGCATAAAGCATAACGCATAACGTATAACGGATAAAGCATAATGCATAACGCATAACGCATAAAGCATAACGCATAACGCATAACTTATAACTCATTACTCATAACGAATAACGCATAACGCATAAGGCATAACGCATAACGCATAACGCATAACGCATAACGCAAAGCGCATAACGCATAACGCATAACGCATAACGCATAAAGCATAACGCATAACGCATTACGCATAACTTATAACTCATAACTCATAACGAATAAC
The DNA here is from genome assembly GCA_916610235.2 of Lasioglossum morio. Lineage (NCBI taxonomy): Eukaryota > Metazoa > Arthropoda > Insecta > Hymenoptera > Halictidae > Lasioglossum > Lasioglossum morio. The sequence continues at coordinate 5,493,187 of CAKAJA020000289.1, forward strand.
GCATACCGCATTACGCATAACTTATAACTCATAACTCATACGGAGTAACGCATAACGCATAAAGCATAACGCATAACGCATAACGCATAAAGCATAACGCATAACGCATAACTTATAACTCATTACTCATAACTCATAACGAATAACGCATAACGCAAAATGCATAACGCATAACGCATAACGCATAACGCATAACGCATAACGCATAAAGCATAACGCATAACTTATAACTCATTACTCATAACGAATAACGCATAACGCATAAGGCATAACGCATAACGCATAACGCATAACGCATAACGCAAAGCGCATAACGCATAACGCATAACGCATAACGCATAACGCATAACGCATAACGCATAACGCATAACGCATAACGCATAACGCATAAAGCATAACGCATAACTTATAACTCATTACTCATAACGAATAACGCATAACGCATAACGCATAACGCATAACGCATAAGGCATAACGCATAACGCATAACGCATAAAGCATAACGCATTACGCATAACTTATAACTCATAACTCATAAGGAGTAACGCATAACGCATAAAGCATAACGCATAACGCATAACGCATAACGCATAACGCATAACGCATAACGCATAACGCATAACGCATAACGCATAACGCATAACGCATAACGCATAACGCATAACGCATGACGCATAACGCATAACGCATAACGCATAACGCATAACGCATAACGCATAACGCATAACGCATAACGCATAACGCATAACGGATCACGCATAACGCATAACGCAAAGCGCATAACGCATAACGCATAACGCATAACGCATAAAGCATAACGCATAACGCATAACGCATAACGCATTACGCATAACTTATAACTCATAACTCATAAGGAGTAACGCATAACGCATAAAGCATAACGCATAACGCATAACGCATAACGCATAACGCATAACGCATAACGCATAACGCATAACGCATAACGCATAACGCATAACGCATAACGCATAACGCATAAAGCATAACGCATTACGCATAACTTATAACTCATAACTCATAAGGAGTAACGCATAACGCATAAAGCATAACGCATAACGCATAACGCATAACGCATAACCCCTAACGCATAACGCATAACGTATAACTCATAACGCATAACGCATAACGCATAACGCCTAACGCATAACGCATAACCCCTAACGCATAACGCATAACGCATAACGCATAACGCATAACGCATAACGTGTAACTAAGAACGCATAACGCATAAAGCATAACGTATAACGCATAACGCATATCGCATAACGCATAACGCATAACGTATAACGCATAACGCATACCGTATAACGCATAACGCATAACGCAAACGTATAACGCACAACGCATAACGCATAACGAACAACGGATAACGCATAACGCATAACGCATAACGCATAACGAATACCGCAAAACGTATATCGCCTAACACATAACGGATCACGCATAACGCATAACGCATAACGTATAACGCATAACGCATAACGCATAACACATAACGCATAACGCATAATGCACAACGCATTACGAATACAGCAAAACGCATAACGCTTAACGCATAACGGATCACGCATAACGCATAACGCATAATGCATAACGCATAACGCATAACGCATAATGCATAACGCATAAAGCGTAACGCATAACGCATAACGCATAAAGCGTAACACATAACGCATAACGCATAATGCACAACGCATAACGAATACAGCAAAACGCATAACGCTTAACGCATAACGCATAACGCATAACGCATAATGCATAACGCATAGCGCATAACGCATAACGCATAACGCATAACGCATAACGCATAACGCATAACGCATAACGCATAACGCATAACGCATAACGTATAACGCATACCGCATTACGCATAAAGCATAATGCATAACGCATAACGCATAACGCATTACGCATAACTTATAACTCATAACTCATAAGGAGTAACGCATAACGCATAAAGCATAAGGCATAACGCATAACGCATAAATCATAACGCATAACGCATAACGCATAACGCATAACGCATAACGCATAACGCATAACGCATAACGCATAACGCATAACGCATAACGCATAACGCATAACGCATAACGCATAACGCATAACGCATAACGCATAACGCATAACGCATACCGTATAACGCATAACGCATAACGAATAACGCATAACGCATAACGCATAACGCATAACGCATAACGCATAACGCATAACGCATAACGCATAACGCATAACGCATAACGCATAACGCATAACGCATAACGCATACCGTATAACGCATAACGCATAACGCATAACGCATAACGCATAACGCATAACGCATAACGCATAACGCATAACGCATAACGCATAACGCATAACGCATAAAGCATAACGCATAACGCATAACGCATAACGCATAACGCATAAAGCATAACGCATAACGCATTACGCATAACTTATAACTCATAACTCATAACGAATAACGCATACCGCATTACGCATAACTTATAACTCATAACTCATACGGAGTAACGCATAACGCATAAAGCATAACGCATAACGCATAACGCATAAAGCATAACGCATAACGCATAACTTATAACTCATTACTCATAACTCATAACGAATAACGCATAACGCAAAATGCATAACGCATAACGCATAACGCATAACGCATAACGCATAACGCATAACGCATAACGCATAACTTATAACTCATTACTCATAACGAATAACGCATAACGCATAAGGCATAACGCATAACGCATAACGCATAACGCATAACGCAAAGCGCATAACGCATAACGCATAACGCATAACGCATAACGCATAACGCATAACGCATAACGCATAACGCATAACGCATAACGCATAAAGCATAACGCATAACTTATAACTCATTACTCATAACGAATAACGCATAACGCATAACGCATAACGCATAACGCATAAGGCATAACGCATAACGCATAACGCATAAAGCATAACGCATTACGCATAACTTATAACTCATAACTCATAAGGAGTAACGCATAACGCATAAAGCATAACGCATAACGCATAACGCATAACGCATAACGCATAACGCATAACGCATAACGCATAACGCATAACGCATAACGCATAACGCATAACGCATAACGCATGACGCATAACGCATAACGCATAACGCATAACGCATAACGCATAACGCATAACGCATAACGGATCACGCATAACGCATAACGCAAAGCGCATAACGCATAACGCATAACGCATAACGCATAAAGCATAACGCATAACGCATAACGCATAACGCATTACGCATAACTTATAACTCATAACTCATAAGGAGTAACGCATAACGCATAAAGCATAACGCATAACGCATAACGCATAACGCATAACGCATAACGCATAACGCATAACGCATAACGCATAACGCATAACGCATAACGCATAACGCATAACGCATAACGCATAACGCATAAAGCATAACGCATTACGCATAACTTATAACTCATAACTCATAAGGAGTAACGCATAACGCATAAAGCATAACGCATAACGCATAACGCATAACGCATAACCCCTAACGCATAACGCATAACGTATAACTCATAACGCATAACGCATAACGCATAACGCCTAACGCATAACGCATAACCCCTAACGCATAACGCATAACGCATAACGCATAACGCATAACGCATAACGTGTAACTAAGAACGCATAACGCATAAAGCATAACGTATAACGCATAACGCATAACGCATAACGCATAACGCATAACGTATAACGCATAACGCATACCGTATAACGCATAACGCATAACGCAAACGTATAACGCACAACGCATAACGCATAACGAACAACGGATAACGCATAACGCATAACGCATAACGCATAACGCATAACGAATACCGCAAAACGTATATCGCCTAACACATAACGGATCACGCATAACGCATAACGCATAACGTATAACGCATAACGCATAACGCATAACACATAACGCATAACGCATAATGCACAACGCATTACGAATACAGCAAAACGCATAACGCATAACGCATAACGGATCACGCATAACGCATAACGCATAATGCATAACGCATAACGCATAACGCATAATGCATAACGCATAAAGCGTAACGCATAACGCATAACGCATAAAGCGTAACACATAACGCATAACGCATAATGCACAACGCATAACGAATACAGCAAAACGCATAACGCTTAACGCATAACGCATAACGCATAACGCATAATGCATAACGCATAGCGCATAACGCATAACGCATAACGCATAACGCATAACGCATAACGCATAACGCATAACGCATAACGCATAACGCATAACGTATAACGCATACCGCATTACGCATAAAGCATAATGCATAACGCATAACGCATAACGCATTACGCATAACTTATAACTCATAACTCATAAGGAGTAACGCATAACGCATAAAGCATAAGGCATAACGCATAACGCATAAATCATAACGCATAACGCATAACGCATAACGCATAACGCATAACGCATAACGCATAACGCATAACGCATAACGCATAACGCATAACGCATAACGCATAACGCATAACGCATAACGCATAACGCATAACGCATAACGCATAACGCATAACGCATAACGCATACCGTATAACGCATAACGCATAACGAATAACGCATAACGCATAACGCATAACGCATAACGCATAACGCATAACGCATAACGCATAACGCATAACGCATAACGCATAACGCATACCGTATAACGCATAACGCATAACGCATAACGCATAACGCATAACGCATAACGCATAACGCATAACGCATAACGCATAACGCATAACGCATAACGCATAACGCATAAAGCATAACGCATAACGCATAACTTATAACTCATTACTAATAACGAATAACGCATAACGCATAAGGCATAACGCATAAGGCATAACTCATAACGCATAAAGCATAACGCATAACGCATAACGCATAACGCATAACGCATAACGCATAACGCATAACGCATAACGCATAACGCATAACGCGTAACGCATAACGCATAAAGCATAACGCATAACGCATAACGCATTACGCATAACTTATAACTCATAACTCATAAGGAGTAACGCATAACGCATAAAGCATAACGCATAACGCATAACGCATAACGCATAACGCGTAACGCATAACGCATAACGCATAACGCATAACGCATAACGCATAACGAATAACGCATAAAGCATAACGCATAACGCATAACGCACAAAGCATAACGCATTACGCATAACGCATAACTTGTAACTCATTACTCATAACGAATAACGCATAACGCATAACGCATAACGCATAACGCATAACGCATAACGCATAACGCATAACGCATAAAGCATAACGCTTAACGCATAACGGATACAGCATAATGCATAACGCATAACGCATAACGCATTACGCATAACTTATAACTCATAACTCATAACGAATAACGCATAACGCAAAATGCATAACGCATAACGCATAACGCATAAAGCATAACGCATAACGCATAACGGATAAAGCATAATGCATAACGCATAACGCATAACGCATTACGCATAACTTATAACTCATAACTCATAACGAATAACGCATAACGCAAAATGCATAACGCATGTCGGATGACGCATAACGCATAACGCATAAAGCATAAATCATAACGCATAACGAATACCGCAAAACGTATATCGCCTAACACATAACGCATCACGCATAACGCATAACGCATAACGCATAACGCATAACGCATAACGCATAACGCATAACGCATAACGCATAACGCATAACGCATAACGCATAACGCATAACGCATAACGCATAACGCATAACGCATAACGTATTACGTATAACGCATACCGCATTACGCATAACTTATAACTCATATCTCATACGGAGTAACGCATAACGCATAAAGCATAACGCATAACGCATAACGCATAAAGCATAACGCATAACGCATAACTTATAACTCATTACTCATAACGCATAACGCATAACGCATAAAGCATAACGCATAACGCATAACGGATAAAGCATAATGCATAACGCATAACGCAAAACGCATTACGCATAACTTATAACTCATAACTCATAAGGAGTAACGCATAACGCATAAAGCATAACGCATAACGCATAACGCATAAAGCATAACGCATAACGCATAACGCATAACTTATAACTCATAACTCATAAGGAGTAACGCATAACGCATAATGCAATAACGCATAACGCATAACGCATAACGCATAAAGCATAACGCATAACGCATAACTTATAACTCATTACTCATAACGAATAACGCATAACGCATAAGGCATAACGCATAACGCATAACGCATAACGCATAACGCATAAAGCATAACGCATAACGCATAACGGATAAAGCATAATGCATAACGCATAACGCATTACGCATTACGCATAAAGCATAACGCATAACTTATAACTCATTACTCATAACGAATAACGCATAACGCATAAGGCATAACGCATAACGCATAACGCATAACGCATAACGCATAAAGCATAACGCATAACGCATAACGCATAACGCATAACGCATAACGCATAACGCATAACGCATAACGCATAACGCATAACGCATAACGCATAACGCATAAAGCATAACGCATTACGCATAACTTATAACTCATAACTCATAAGGAGTAACGCATAACGTATAAAGCATAACGCATAACGCATAACGCATAACGCATATCGCATAACGCATAACGCATAACGCATAACGCATAACGCATAACGCATAACGCATGACGCATAACGCATAACGCATAACGCATAACGCATAACGCATAACGCATAACGCATAACGCATAACGGATCACGCATAACGCATAACGCAAAGCGCATAACGCATAACGCATAACGCATAACGCATAAAGCATAACGCATAACGCATTACGCATAACGCATTACGCATAACTTATAACTCATAACTCATAAGGAGTAACGCATAACGCATAAAGCATAACGCATAACGCATAACGCATAACGCATAACGCATAACGCATAACGCATAACGCATAACGCATAACGCATTACGCATAACTTATAACTCATAACTCATAACGAATAACGCATACCGCATTACGCATAACTTATAACTCATAACTCATACGGAGTAACGCATAACGCATAAAGCATAACGCATAACGCATAAAGCATAACGCATAACTTATAACTCATTACTCATAACGCATAACGCATAACGCATAACGCATAAAGCATAACGCATAACGCATAACGGATAAAGCATAATGCATAACGCATAACGCAAAACGCATTACGCATAACTTATAACTCATAACTCATAAGGAGTAACGCATAACGCATAAAGCATAACGCATAACGCATAACGCATAAAGCATAACGCATAACGCATAACGCATAACGCATTACGCATAACTTATAACTCATAACTCATAAGGAGTAACGCATAACGCATAAAGCATAACGCATAACGCATAACGCATAACGCATAACGCATAACGCATAACGCATAACGCATAACGCATAACGCATAACGCATAACGCATAACGCATTACGCATAACTTATAACTCATAACTCATAACGAATAACGCATACCGCATTACGCATAATTTATAACTCATAACTCATACGGAGTAACGCATAACGCATAAAGCATAACGCATAACGCATAACTTATAACTCATTACTCATAACGCATAACGCATAACGCATAAAGCATAACGCATAACGCATAACAGATAAAGCATAATGCATAACGCATAACGCAAAACGCATTACGCATAACTTATAACTCATAACTCATAAGGAGTAACGCATACCGCATAAAGCATAACGCATAACGCATAACGCATAAAGCATAACGCATAACGCATAACGCATAACGCATAACGCATAACGCATAACGCATAACGCATTACGCATAAAGCATAACGCATAACGCATAACTTATAACTCATTACTCATAACGAATAACGCATAACGCATAAGGCATAACGCATAACGCATAACGCATAACGCATAACGCATAAAGCATAACGCATAACGCATAACTTATAACTCATTACTCATAACGAATAACGCATAACGCATAAGGCATAACGCATAACGCATAACGCATAACGCATAAAGCATAAATCATAACGCATAACGAATACCGCAAAACGTATATCGCCTAACACATAACGCATCACGCATAACGCATAACGCATAACGAATAACGCATAACGCATAACTTATAACTCATTACTCATAACGCATAACGCATAACGCATAACGCATAACGCATAATGCATAACGCATAGCGCATAACGCATAACGCATAACGCATAACGCATAACGCATAACGCATAACGCATAACGCATAACGCATAACGTATAACGTATAACGCATACCGCATTACGCATAACTTATAACTCATAACTCATAAGGAGTAACGCATAACGCATAAGGCATAACGCATAACGCATAACGCATAACGCATAAGGCATAAAGCATAACGCATAACGCATAACTTATAACTCATTACTCATAACGAATAACGCATAACGCATAACGCATAACGGATAACGCATATCGCATAACGCATAACGCATAATGCATAACGCATAAAGCATAACGCATAACGCATAACGCATAACCCCTAACGCATGACGCATAACGTATAACTGATAACGCATAACGCATAACGCATAACTCATAACGCCTAACGCATAACGCATAACGCATAACCCCTAACGCATAACGCATAACGCATAACGCATAACGTGTAACTAATAACGCACAACGCATAACGCATAACGAACAACGGATAACGCATAACGCATAACGCATAACGCATAACGAATACCGCAAAACGTATATCGCCTAACACATAACGGATCACGCATAACGCATAACGCATAACGTATAACGCATAACGCATAACGCATAACACATAACGCATAACGCATAACGCATAACGCATAACGCATAACGCATAACGCATAACGCATAACGCATAACGCATAACGGATCACGCATAACGCATAACGAATAACGCATAATGCATAATGCATAACGCATATCGCATAACGCATAACGCATAATGCATAACGCATAAAGCATAACGCATAACGCATAACGCATAACGCATAACGCATAACGCATAACGCATAACGCATAACGCATATCGCATAACGCATAACGCATAACGCATAACGCATAACGCATAACGCATAACGCATAACGCATAACGCATAACGCATGACGCATAACGCATAACGCATAACGCATAACGCATAACGCATAACGCATAACGCATAACGCATAACGTATAACGAATAACGCATAAAGCATAACGCATAACGCATTACGCATAACGCATAACGGATAAAGCATAATGCATAACGCATACCGCATAACGCATAACGCATTACGCATAACTTATAACTCATAACTCATAACGAATAACGCATAACGCAAAATGCATAACGCATGTCGGATCACAGATAACGCATAACGCATAAAGCATAAATCATAACGCATAACGCATAACGTTAACGCATAACCCATAACGCATAAGGCTTGATGCATGACGCATATCGCATATCGCATAAGGCTTGATGCATGACGCATATCGCATCACGCATAACGCATAATACATAACGTATAACGCATTATGCATAACGCATAACGCATAATGCATAACTCATAAGGCATAACGCATTACGCATAACTTATAACTCATAACTCATAACGAATAACGCATAACGCAAAATGAATAACGCATAAAGCATAACGCATAACCCATAACCCTTAACGCATAACGCATAACACATAATGCACAACGCTTAACGAATACCGCAAATCGCATAACGCCTAACGCATAACGGATCACGCATGACGCATAAAGCATAACGCATAACGCATAATGCATAACGCATAACGCATAACGCATAAAGCATAACGCATAACTCATATCGCATAACGCATAAATCATAACCCATAACGCACAACGCATAACTCATAATGCACAACGCATAACGAATACCGCAAAACGCATATCGCATAACGCATAACGCATAACGTATAACGCATAACGCATACCGTATAACGCATAACGCATAACGCAAACGTATAACGCAAAACGCATAACGCATAACGAACAACGGATAACGCATAACGCATAACGCATAACGCATAACGCATAACGAATACCGCAAAACGTATATCGCCTAACACATAACGGATCACGCATAACGCATAATGCATAACGCATAACGCATAACGCATAATGCATAACGCATAAAGCGTAACGCATAACGCATAACGCATAAAGCGTAACACATAACGCATAACGCATAACGCATAACGCATAACGCATAACGCATAACGCATAACGCATAACGCATAACGCATAACGCATAACGCATAACGCATAACGCATAACGCATAACGCATAACGCATAACGCATAACGCATAACGCATAACGCATAACGCATAACGCATAACGCATAACGCATAACGCATAACGCATAACGCATAACGCATAACGCATAACGCATAACGCATAACGCATAGCGCATAACGCATAACGCATAACGCATAACGCATAACGCATAACGCATAACGCATAACGCATAACGCATAACGCATAACGCATAACGCATAACGCATACCGTATAACGCATAACGCATAAGGCATAACGCATAACGCATAACGCATAAAGCATAACGCATAACGCATAACGCATAACGCATAACGCATAACGCATTACTCATATCGCATAACGCATAAATCATACCCCATAACGCACAACGCATAACGCATAATGCACAACGCATAACGAATACCGCAAAACGCATAACGCATAACGCATAGCGTATACCGCATAACTCATAACGCATAACGCACAACGCATAACGCACACCGTATAACGCATAACGCATAACGCATAACGCATAACGCATAAAGCATAACGCATAACGCATAACGCATAACGCATAACGCATAACGCATAACGCATAACGCATAACGCATAACGCATAACGCATAACGCATAACGAATAACGCATAAAGCATAACGCATAACTTATAACTCATAACTCATAAGGAGTAACGCATAACGCATAAAGCATAACGCATAACGCATAACGCATAACGCATAACGCATAACGCATAACGCATAACGCATAACGCATAACGGATCACGCATAACGCATAACGAATAAAGCATAATGCATAACGCATAACGCATAACGCATTACGCATAACTTATAACTCATAACTCATAAGGAGTAACGCATAACGCATAAAGCATAACGCATGACGCATAACGCATAAAGCATAACGCATAACGCATAACGCATAACGCATAACGCATAACGCATAACGCATAACGCATAACGCATAACGCATAACGCATAACGCATACCGTATAACGCATAACGCATAACGCATAACGCATAACGCATAAAGCATAACGCATAACGCATAACTTATAACTCATTACTCATAACGAATAACGCATAACGCATAAGGCATAACGCATAACGCATAACGCATAACGCATAAAGCATAACGCATAACGCATAACGCATAACGCATAACGCATAACGCATTACTCATATCGCATAACGCATAAATCATACCCCATAACGCATAACGCATAATGCACAACGCATAACGAATACCGCAACACGCATAACGCATAACGCATAGCGTATACCGCATAACTCATAACGCATAACGCACAACGCATAACGCACACCGTATAACGCATAACGCATAACGCATAACGCATAACGCATAAAGCATAACGCATAACGCATAACGGATCACGCATAACGCATAACGCATAACGCATAACGCATAACGCATAACGCATAACGCATAACGCATAACGCATTACGCATAACTTATAACTCATAACTCATAAGGAGTAACGCATAACGCATAAAGCATAACGCATAACGCATAACGCATAACGCATAACGCATAACGCATAACGCATAACGGACACGCATAACGCATAACGAATAACGCATAATGCATAATGCATAACGCATATCGCATAACGCATAACGCATAATGCATAACGCATAAAGCATAACGCATAACGCATAACGCATAACGCATAACGCATAACGCATAACGCATAACGCATAACGCATAACGCATAACGCATAACGCATAACGCATAACGCATAACGCATAACGCATAACGCATAACGCATGACGCATAACGCATAACGCATAACGCATAACGCATAACGCATAACGCATAACGCATAACGCATAACGCATAACGTATAACGAATAACGCATAAAGCATAACGCATAACGCATTACGCATAACGCATAACGGATAAAGCATAATGCATAACGCATAACGCATAACGCATAACGCATTACGCATAACTTATAACTCATAACTCATAACGAATAACGCATAACGCAAAATGCATAACGCATGTCGGATCACACATAACGCATAACGCATAAAGCATAAATCATAACGCATAACGCATAACGTTAACGCATAACCCATAACGCATAAGGCTTGATGCATGACGCATATCGCATATCGCATAAGGCTTGATGCATGACGCATATCGCATAACGCATAACGCATAATACATAACGTATAACGCATTATGCATAACGCATAACGCATAATGCATAACTCATAAGGCATAACGCATTACGCATAACTTATAACTCATAACTCATAACGAATAACGCATAACGCAAAATGAATAACGCATAAAGCATAACGCATAACCCATAACCCTTAACGCATAACGCATAACACATAATGCACAACACTTAACGAATACCGCAAATCGCATAACGCCTAACGCATAACGGATCACGCATGACGCATAACGCATAAAGCATAACGCATAACGCATAACGCATAACGCATAAAGCATAACGCATAACGCATAACTTATAACTCATTACTCATAACGAATAACGCATAACGCATAACTTATAACTCATTACTCATAACGCATAACGCATAACGCATAACGCATAACGCATAACGCATAAAGCATAACGCATAACGCATAACGGATAAAGCATAATGCATAACGCATAACGCATAACGCATTACGCATAACTTATAACTCATAACTCATAAGGAGTAACGCATAACGCATAAAGCATAACGCATGACGCATAACGCATAAAGCATAACGCATAACGCATAACGCATAACGCATAACGCATAACGCATAACGCATAACGCATACCGTATAACGCATAACGCATAACGCATAACGCATAACGCATAACGCATAACGCATAACGCATAAAGCATAACGCATAACGCATAACTTATAACTCATTACTCATAACGAATAACGCATAACGCATAAGGCATAACGCATAACGCATAACGCATAAAGCATAACGCATAACGCATAACGCATAACGCATAACGCATAACGCATTACTCATATCGCATAACGCATAAATCATACCCCATAACGCACAACGCATAACGCATAATGCACAACGCATAACGAATACCGCAACACGCATAACGCATAACGCATAGCGTATACCGCATAACTCATAACGCATAACGCACAACGCATAACGCACACCGTATAACGCATAACGCATAACGCATAACGCATAACGCATAATGCATAACGCATAAAGCATAACGCATAACGCATAACGCATAACGCATAACGCATAACGCATAATGCATAACGCATAAAGCATAACGCATAACGCATAACGCATAACCCCTAACGCATAACGCATAACGTATAACTCATAACGCATAACGCATAACGCATAACGCCTAACGCATAACGCATAACGCATAACCCCTAACGCATAACGCATAACGCATAACGCATAACGCATAACGCATAACGTGTAACTAATAACGCATAACGCATAAAGCATAACGTATAACGCATAACGCATATCGCATAACGCATAACGCATAACGTATAACGCATAACGCATACCGTATAACGCATAACGCATAACGCAAACGTATAACGCAAAACGCATAACGCATAACGAACAACGGATAACGCATAACGCATAACGCATAACGCATAACGCATAACGCATAACGAATACCGCAAAACGTATATCGCCTAACACATAACGGATCACGCATAACGCATAATGCATAACGCATAACGCATAACGCATAATGCATAACGCATAAAGCGTAACGCATAACGCATAACGCATAAAGCGTAACACATAACGCATAACGCATAACGCATAACGCATAACGCATAACGCATAACGCATAACGCATAACGCATAACGCATAACGCATAACGCATAACGCATAACGCATAACGCATAACGCATAACGCATAACGCATAACGCATAACGCATAACGTATAACGCATACCGCATTACGCATAAAGCATAATGCATAACGCATAACGCATAACGCATTACGCATAACTTATAACTCATAACTCATAAGGAGTAACGCATAACGCATAACGCATAACGCATAACGCATAACGCATAACGCATAACGCATAACGCATAACGCATAACGGATCACGCATAACGCATAACGCATAACGCATAACGCATAACGCATAACGCATAACGCATAACGCATAACGCATAAAGCATAACGCATAACGCATAACGCATTACGCATAACTTATAACTCATAACTCATAAGGAGTAACGCATAACGCATAACGCATAACGCATAACGCATAACGCATAACGCATAACGCATAACGCATAACGCATAACGCATAACGCATAACGCATAACGCATAACGCATAACGCATAACGCATAACGCATAACGCATAACGCATAACGCATAACGCATAACGCATAACGCATAACGCATAACGCATAACGCATAACGCATAACGAATAACGCATAAAGCATAACGCATAACGCATAACGCATAAAGCATAACGCATAACGCATAACGCATAACGCATTATGCATAACGCATAACTTGTAACTCATTACTCATAACGAATAACGCATAACGCATAACGCATAACGAATAAAGCTTAACGCATAACGCATAACGGATAAAGCATAATGCATAACGCATAACGCATAACGCATTACGCATAACTTATAACTCATAACTCATAACGAATAACGCATAACGCAAAATGCATAACGCATAACGCATAACGCATAAAGCATAACGCATAACGCATAACGGATAAAGCATAATGCATAACGCATAACGCATAACGCATAATGCATAACGCATAAAGCGTAACGCATAACGCATAACGCATAAAGCGTAACACATAACGCATAACGCATAACGCATAACGCATAACGCATAACGCATAACGCATAACGCATAACGCATAACGCATAACGCATAACGCATAACGCATAACGCATAACGCATAACGCATAACGCATAACGCATAACGCATAACGCATAACGCATAACGCATAACGCATAACGCATAGCGCATAACGCATAACGCATAACGCATAACGCATAACGCATAACGTATAACGCATACCGCATTACGCATAAAGCATAATGCATAACGCATAACGCATAACGCATTACGCATAACTTATAACTCATAACTCATAAGGAGTAACGCATAACGCATAACGCATAACGCATAACGCATAACGCATAACGCATAACCCATAACGGATCACGCATAACGCATAACGCATAACGCATAACGCATAACGCATAACGCATAACGCATAAAGCATAACGCATAACGCATAACGCATTACGCATAACTTATAACTCATAACTCATAAGGAGTAACGCATAACGCATAAAGCATAACGCATAACGCATAACGCATAACGCATAACGCATAACGCATAACGCATAACGCATAACGCATAACGCATAACGCATAACGCATAACGCATAACGCATAACGCATAACGCATAACGCATAACGCATAACGCATAACGAATAACGCATAAAGCATAACGCATAACGCATAACGCATAAAGCATAACGCATAACGCATAACGCATAACGCATAACTTGTAACTCATTACTCATAAAGAATAACGCATAACGCATAACGCATAACGCATAACGCATAACGAATAAAGCTTAACGCATATCGCATAACGGATAAAGCATAATGCATAACGCATAACGCATAACGCATTACGCATAACTTATAACTCATAACTCATAACGAATAACGCATAACGCAAAATGCATAACGCATGTCGGATCACGCATAACGCATAACGCATAAAGCATAAATCATAACGCATAACGAATACCGCAAAACGTATATCGCCTAACACATAACGCATCACGCATAACGCATAACGCATAACGCATAACGCATAACGCATAACGCATAACGCATAACGCATTACGCATAACGCATGACGCATAACGCATAACGCATAACGTATTACGTATAACGCATACCGCATTACGCATAACTTATAACTCATAACTCATACGGAGTAACGCATAACGCATAAAGCATAACGCATAACGCATAACGCATAAAGCATAACGCATAACGTATAACTTATAACTCATTACTCATAACGCATAACGCATAACGCATAAAGCATAACGCATAACGCATAACGGATAAAGCATAATGCATAACGCATAACGCATAGCGCATTACGCATAACTTACAACTCATAACTCATAAGGAGTAACGCATAACGCATAAAGCATAACGCATAACGCATAACGCATAAAGCATAACGCATAACGCATAACGCATAACGCATAACGCATAACGCATAACGCATAACGCATAACGCATAACGCATAAAGCATAACGCATAACGCATAACTTATAACTCATTACTCATAACGCATAACGCATAACGCATAACGCATAACGCATAACGCATAACGCATAACGCATAACGCATAACGCATAACGCATAACGCATAACGGATAAAGCATAATGCATAACGCATAACGCATTACGCATTACGCATAACTTATAACTCATACCTCATAACGAATAACGCATAACGCAAAATGCATAACGCATGTCGGATCACGCATAACGCATAACGCATAACGCATAACGCATAACGCATAACGCATAACGCATAACGCATAACGCATAACGCATAAAGCATAACGCATAACGCATAACTTACAACTCATTACTCATAACGAATAACGCATAACGCATAAGGCATAACGCATAACGCATAACGCATAACGCATAACGCATAAAGCATAAAGCATAACGCATAACGCATAACGCATAACGCATAACGCATAACGCATAACGCATAACGCATAACGCATAAAGCATAACGCATTACGCATTACGCATAACTTATAACTCATAACTCATAAGGAGTAACGCATAACGCATACAGCATAACGCATAACGCATAACGCATAACGCATAACGCATAACGCATAACGCATAACGCATAACGCATAACGCATAACGCATAACGCATAACGCATAACGCATAACGCATAACGCATAACGCATAACGTATAACGCATAACGCATAACGCATAACGCATAACGCATAACGCATAACGCATAACGCATGACGCATAACGCATAACGCATAACGTATTACGTATAACGCATACCGCATTACGCATAACTTATAACTCATAACTCATACGGAGTAACGCATAACGCATAAAGCATAACGCATAACGCATAACGCATAAAGCATAACGCATAACGCATAACTTATAACTCATTACTCATAACGCATAACGCATAACGCATAAAGCATAACGCATAACGCATAACGGATAAAGCATAATGCATAACGCATAACGCATAACGCATTACGCATAACTTATAACTCATAACTCATAAGGAGTAACGCATAACGCATAAAGCATAACGCATAACGCATAACGCATAAAGCATAACGCATAACGCATAACGCATAAAGCATAACGCATAACGCATAACGCATAACGCATAACGCATAACGCATAACGCATAACGCATAAAGCATAACGCATAACGCATAACTTATAACTCATTACTCATAACGAATAACGCATAACGCATAAGGCATAACGCATAACGCATAACGCATAACGCATAACGCATAAAGCATAACGCATAACGCATAACGGATAAAGCATAATGCATAACGCATAACGCATTACGCATTACGCATAACTTATAACTCATACCTCATAACGAATAACGCATAACGCAAAATGCATAACGCATGTCGGATCACGCATAACGCATAACGCATAACGCATAACGCATAACGCATAACGCATAACGCATAACGCATAACGCATAACGCATAAAGCATAAGGCATAACGCATAACTTATAACTCATTACTCATAACGAATAACGCATAACGCATAAGGCATAACGCATAACGCATAACGCATAACGCATAACGCATAAAGCATAAAGCATAACGCATAACGCATAACGCATAACGCATAACGCATAACGCATAACGCATAACGCATAAAGCATAACGCATTACGCATAACTTATAACTCATAACTCATAAGGAGTAACGCATAACGCATAACGCATAACGCATAACGCATAACGCATAACGCATAACGCATAACGCATAACGCATAACGCATAACGCATAACCCATAACGCATAACGAATAACGCATAAAGCATAACGCATAACGCATAACGCATAAAGCATAACGCATAACGCATAACGCATAACGCATTACGCATAACGCATAACTTATAACTCATTACTCATAACGAATAACGCATAACGCATAACGCATAACGCATAACGCATAACGCATAACGCATAAAGCATAACGCATAACGCATAACGCATAACGGATAAAGCATAATGCATAACGCATAACGCATTACGCATAACTTATAACTCATAACTCATAACGAATAACGCATAACGCAAAATGCATAACGCATGTCGGATCACGCATAACGCATAACGCATAAAGCATAAATCATAACGCATAACGAATACCGCAAAACGTATATCGCCTAACACATAACGGATCACGCATAACGCATAACGCATGACGCATAACGCATAACGCATAACGCATAACGCATAACGCATAACGCATAACGCATAACGCATAACGCATAAAGCATAACGCATAACGCATAACGGATAAAGCATAATGCATAACGCATAACGCATAACGCATTACGCATAACTTATAACTCATAACGAATAACGCATAACGCAAAATGCATAACGCATGTCGGATCACGCATAACGCATAACGCATAAAGCATAAATCATAACGCATAACGAATACCGCAAAACGTATATCGCCTAACACATAACGGATCACGCATAACGCATAACGCATAACGCATAACGCATAACGCATAACGCATAACGCATAACGCATAACGCATAACGCATAACGCATAACGCATAACGCATAACGCATAACGCATAACGCATAACGCATAACGGATCACGCATAACGCATAACGCATAACGCATAACGCATAACGCATAACGCATAACGCATAACGCATAACGCATAAAGCATAACGCATAACGCATAACGCATTACGCATAACTTATAACTCATAACTCATAAGGAGTAACGCATAACGCATAAAGCATAACGCATAACGCATAACGCATAACGCATAACGCATAACGCATAACGCATAACGCATAACGCATAACGCATAACGCATAACGCATAACGCATAACGCATAACGCATAACGCATAACGCATAACGCATAACGCATAACGCATAACGCATAACGAATAACGCATAAAGCATAACGCATAACGCATAACGCATAAAGCATAACGCATAACGCATAACGCATAACGCATTATGCATAACGCATAACTTGTAACTCATTACTCATAACGAATAACGCATAACGCATAACGCATAACGCATAACGAATAAAGCTTAACGCATAACGCATAACGGATAAAGCATAATGCATAACGCATAACGCATAACGCATTACGCATAACTTATAACTCATAACTCATAACGAATAACGCATAACGCAAAATGCATAACGCATAACGCATAACGCATAAAGCATAACGCATAACGCATAACGGATAAAGCATAATGCATAACGCATAACGCATAACGCATAATGCATAACGCATAAAGCGTAACGCATAACGCATAACGCATAAAGCGTAACACATAACGCATAACGCATAACGCATAACGCATAACGCATAACGCATAACGCATAACGCATAACGCATAACGCATAACGCATAACGCATAACGCATAACGCATAACGCATAACGCATAACGCATAACGCATAACGCATAACGCATAACGCATAGCGCATAACGCATAACGCATAACGCATAACGCATAACGCATAACGCATAACGCATAACGCATAACGTATAACGCATACCGCATTACGCATAAAGCATAATGCATAACGCATAACGCATAACGCATTACGCATAACTTATAACTCATAACTCATAAGGAGTAACGCATAACGCATAACGCATAACGCATAACGCATAACGCATAACGCATAACGCATAACGCATAACGGATCACGCATAACGCATAACGCATAACGCATAACGCATAACGCATAACGCATAACGCATAACGCATAAAGCATAACGCATAACGCATAACGCATTACGCATAACTTATAACTCATAACTCATAAGGAGTAACGCATAACGCATAAAGCATAACGCATAACGCATAACGCATAACGCATAACGCATAACGCATAACGCATAACGCATAACGCATAACGCATAACGCATAACGCATAACGCATAACGCATAACGCATAACGCATAACGCATAACGCATAACGAATAACGCATAAAGCATAACGCATAACGCATAACGCATAAAGCATAACGCATAACGCATAACGCATAACGCATTATGCATAACGCATAACTTGTAACTCATTACTCATAACGAATAACGCATAACGCATAACGCATAACGCATAACGCATAACGAATAAAGCTTAACGCATATCGCATAACGGATAAAGCATAATGCATAACGCATAACGCATAACGCATTACGCATAACTTATAACTCATAACTCATAACGAATAACGCATAACGCAAAATGCATAACGCATGTCGGATCACGCATAACGCATAACGCATAAAGCATAAATCATAACGCATAACGAATACCGCAAAACGTATATCGCCTAACACATAACGCATCACGCATAACGCATAACGCATAACGCATAACGCATAACGCATAACGCATAACGCATAACGCATTACGCATAACGCATGACGCATAACGCATAACGCATAACGTATTACGTATAACGCATACCGCATTACGCATAACTTATAACTCATAACTCATACGGAGTAACGCATAACGCATAAAGCATAACGCATAACGCATAACGCATAAAGCATAACGCATAACGCATAACTTATAACTCATTACTCATAACGCATAACGCATAACGCATAAAGCATAACGCATAACGCATAACGGATAAAGCATAATGCATAACGCATAACGCATAGCGCATTACGCATAACTTACAACTCATAACTCATAAGGAGTAACGCATAACGCATAAAGCATAACGCATAACGCATAACGCATAAAGCATAACGCATAACGCATAACGCATAACGCATAACGCATAACGCATAACGCATAACGCAT
This sequence comes from Lasioglossum morio, assembly GCA_916610235.2. NCBI lineage: Eukaryota > Metazoa > Arthropoda > Insecta > Hymenoptera > Halictidae > Lasioglossum > Lasioglossum morio. The sequence continues at coordinate 5,514,836 of CAKAJA020000289.1, forward strand.
AACGCATAAAGCATAACGCATAACGCATAACTTATAACTCATTACTCATAACGAATAACGCATAACGCATAAGGCATAACGCATAACGCATAACGCATAACGCATAACGCATAAAGCATAACGCATAACGCATAACGGATAAAGCATAATGCATAACGCATAACGCATTACGCATTACGCATAACTTATAACTCATACCTCATAACGAATAACGCATAACGCAAAATGCATAACGCATGTCGGATCACGCATAACGCATAACGCATAACGCATAACGCATAACGCATAACGCATAACGCATAACGCATAACGCATAACGCATAAAGCATAACGCATAACGCATAACTTACAACTCATTACTCATAACGAATAACGCATAACGCATAAGGCATAACGCATAACGCATAACGCATAACGCATAACGCATAAAGCATAAAGCATAACGCATAACGCATAACGCATAACGCATAACGCATAACGCATAACGCATAACGCATAACGCATAAAGCATAACGCATTACGCATTACGCATAACTTATAACTCATAACTCATAAGGAGTAACGCATAACGCATACAGCATAACGCATAACGCATAACGCATAACGCATAACGCATAACGCATAACGCATAACGCATAACGCATAACGCATAACGCATAACGCATAACGCATAACGCATAACGCATAACGCATAACGCATAACGCATAACGCATAACGCATAACGCATAACGCATAACGTATAACGCATAACGCATAACGCATAACGCATAACGCATAACGCATAACGCATAACGCATGACGCATAACGCATAACGCATAACGTATTACGTATAACGCATACCGCATTACGCATAACTTATAACTCATAACTCATACGGAGTAACGCATAACGCATAAAGCATAACGCATAACGCATAACGCATAAAGCATAACGCATAACGCATAACTTATAACTCATTACTCATAACGCATAACGCATAACGCATAAAGCATAACGCATAACGCATAACGGATAAAGCATAATGCATAACGCATAACGCATAACGCATTACGCATAACTTATAACTCATAACTCATAAGGAGTAACGCATAACGCATAAAGCATAACGCATAACGCATAACGCATAAAGCATAACGCATAACGCATAACGCATAAAGCATAACGCATAACGCATAACGCATAACGCATAACGCATAACGCATAACGCATAACGCATAAAGCATAACGCATAACGCATAACTTATAACTCATTACTCATAACGAATAACGCATAACGCATAAGGCATAACGCATAACGCATAACGCATAACGCATAACGCATAAAGCATAACGCATAACGCATAACGGATAAAGCATAATGCATAACGCATAACGCATTATGCATTACGCATAACTTATAACTCATACCTCATAACGAATAACGCATAACGCAAAATGCATAACGCATGTCGGATCACGCATAACGCATAACGCATAACGCATAACGCATAACGCATAACGCATAACGCATAACGCATAACGCATAACGCATAAAGCATAACGCATAACGCATAACTTATAACTCATTACTCATAACGAATAACGCATAACGCATAAGGCATAACGCATAACGCATAACGCATAACGCATAACGCATAAAGCATAAAGCATAACGCATAACGCATAACGCATAACGCATAACGCATAACGCATAACGCATAACGCATAAAGCATAACGCATTACGCATAACTTATAACTCATAACTCATAAGGAGTAACGCATAACGCATAACGCATAACGCATAACGCATAACGCATAACGCATAACGCATAACGCATAACGCATAACGCATAACCCATAACGCATAACGAATAACGCATAAAGCATAACGCATAACGCATAACGCATAAAGCATAACGCATAACGCATAACGCATAACGCATTACGCATAACGCATAACTTATAACTCATTACTCATAACGAATAACGCATAACGCATAACGCATAACGCATAACGCATAACGCATAACGCATAAAGCATAACGCATAACGCATAACGCATAACGGATAAAGCATAATGCATAACGCATAACGCATTACGCATAACTTATAACTCATAACGCATAACGGATAAAGCATAATGCATAAAGCATAACGCATAACGCATAACGCATAACGCATAACGCATAACGCATAACGCATAACGCATAACGCATAGCGCATAACGCATAACGCATAACGCATAACGCATAACGCATAACGCATAACGCATAACGCATAACGCATAACGCATAACGTATAACGCATACCGCATTACGCATAAAGCATAATGCATAACGCATAACGCATAACGCATAACGCATAACGGATCACGCATAACGCATAACGCATAACGCATAACGCATAACGCATAACGCATAACGCATAAAGCATAACGCATAACGCATAACGCATTACGCATAACTTATAACTCATTACTCATAACGAATAACGCATAACGCATAAGGCATTACGCATAACGCATAACGCATAACGCATAACGCATAAAGCATAAAGCATAACGCATAACGCATAACGCATAACGCATAACGCATAACGCATAACGCATAACGCATAACGCATAAAGCATAACGCATTACGCATTACGCATAACTTATAACTCATAACTCATAAGGAGTAACGCATAACGCATACAGCATAACGCATAACGCATAACGCATAACGCATAACGCATAACGCATAACGCATAACGCATAACGCATAACGCATAACGCATAACGCATAACGCATAACGCATAACGCATAACGCATAACGCATAACGCATAACGTATAACGCATAACGCATAACGCATTACGCATAACGCATAACGCATAACGCATAACGCATGACGCATAACGCATAACGCATAACGTATTACGTATAACGCATACCGCATTACGCATAACTTATAACTCATAACTCATACGGAGTAACGCATAACGCATAAAGCATAACGCATAACGCATAACTTATAACTCATTACTCATAACGAATAACGCATAACGCATAAGGCATAACGCATAACGCATAACGCATAACGCATAACGCATAAAGCATAACGCATAACGCATAACGGATAAAGCATAATGCATAACGCATAACGCATTACGCATTACGCATAACTTATAACTCATACCTCATAACGAATAACGCATAACGCAAAATGCATAACGCATGTCGGATCACGCATAACGCATAACGCATAACGCATAACGCATAACGCATAACGCATAACGCATAACGCATAACGCATAACGCATAACGCATGAAGCATAACGCATAACGCATTACCCATAACTTATAACTCATAACTCATAAGGAGTAACGCATAACGCATAACGCATAACGCATAACGCATAACGCATAACGCATAACGCATAACGCATAACGCATAACGCATAACGCATAACCCATAACGCATAACGAATAACGCATAAAGCATAACGCATAACGCATAACGCATAAAGCATAACGCATAACGCATAACGCATAACGCATTACGCATAACGCATAACTTATAACTCATTACTCATAACGAATAACGCATAACGCATAACGCATAACGCATAACGCATAACGCATAAAGCATAACGCATAACGCATAACGCATAACGGATAAAGCATAATGCATAACCCATAACGCATTACGCATAACTTATAACTCATAACTCATAACGAATAACGCATAACGCAAAATGCATAACGCATGTCGGATCACGCATAACGCATAACGCATAAAGCATAAATCATAACGCATAACGAATACCGCAAAACGTATATCGCCTAACACATAACGGATCACGCATAACGCATAACGCATGACGCATAACGCATAACGCATAACGCATAACGCATAACGCATAACGCATAACGCATAACGCATAAAGCATAACGCATAACGCATAACGGATAAAGCATAATGCATAACGCATAACGCATAACGCATTACGCATAACTTATAACTCATAACGAATAACGCATAACGCAAAATGCATAACGCATGTCGGATCACGCATAACGCATAACGCATAAAGCATAAATCATAACGCATAACGAATACCGCAAAACGTATATCGCCTAACACATAACGGATCACGCATAACGCATAACGCATAACGTATAACGCATAACGCATAACGCATAACGCATAAAGCATAACGCATAGCGCATAACGGATAAAGCATAATGCATAACGCATAACGCATAACGCATAACGCATTACGCATAACTTATAACTCATAACTCATAACGAATAACGCATAACGCAAAATGCATAACGCATAACGCATAACGCATAAAGCATAACGCATAACGCATAACGCATAACGCATAACGCATAACGCATAACGCATAACGCATAGCGCATAACGCATAACGCATAACGCATAACGCATAACGCATAACGCATAACGCATAACGCATAACGTATAACGCATACCGCATTACGCATAAAGCATAATGCATAACGCATAACGCATAACGCATTACGCATAACTTATAACTCATAACTCATAAGGAGTAACGCATAACGCATAACGCATAACGCATAACGCATAACGCATAACGCAGAACGCATAACGCATAACGCATAACGCATAACGGATCACGTATAACGCATAACGCATAACGCATAACGCATAACGCATAACGCATAACGCATAAAGCATAACGCATAACGCATAACGCATTACGCATAACTTATAACTCATAACTCATAAGGAGTAACGCATAACGCATAAAGCATAACGCATAACGCATAACGCATAACGCATAACGCATAACGCATAACGCATAACGCATAACGCATAACGCATAACGCATAACGCATAACGCATAACGAATAACGCATAAAGCATAACGCATAACGCATAACGCAGAAAGCATAACGCATAACGCATAACGCATAACTTGTAACTCATTACTCATAACGAATAACGCATAACGCATAACGCATAACGCATAACGAATAAAGCTTAACGCATAACGCATAACGGATAAAGCATAATGCATAACGCATAACGCATAACGCATTACGCATAACTTATAACTCATAACTCATAACGAATAACGCATAACGCAAAATGCATAACGCATGTCGGATCACGCATAACGCATAACGCATAAAGCATAAATCATAACGCATAACGAATACCGCAAAACGTATATCGCCTAACACATAACGCATCACGCATAACGCATAACGCATAACGCATAACGCATAACGCATAACGCATAACGCATAACGCATAACGCATAACGCATAACGCATAACGCATAACGCATGACGCATAACGCATAACGCATAACGTATTACGTATTACGTATAACGCATACCGCATTACGCATAACTTATAACTCATAACTCATACGGAGGAACGCATAACGCATAAAGCATAACGCATAACGCATAACGCATAAAGCATAACGCATAACGCATAACTTATAACTCTTTACTCATAACGCATAACGCATAACGCATAAAGCATAACGCATAACGCATAACGGATAAAGCATAATGCATAACGCATAACGCATTACGCATAACTTATAACTCATAACTCATAAGGAGTAACGCATAACGCATAAAGCATAACGCATAACGCATAACGCATAAAGCATAACGCATAACGCATAACGCATAACGCATAACGCATAACGCATAACGCATAACGCATAACGCATAACGCATAACGCATAAAGCATAACGCATAACGCATAACTTATAACTCATTACTCATAACGAATAACGCATAACGCATAAGGCATAACGCATAACGCATAACGCATAACGCATAACGCATAACGCATAAAGCATAACGCATAACGCATAACGGATAAAGCATAATGCATAACGCATAACGCATTACGCATTACGCATAACTTATAACTCATACCTCACAACGAATAACGCATAACGCAAAATTCATAACGCATGTCGGATCACGCATAACGCATAACGCATAACGCATAACGCATAACGCATAACGCATAACGCATAACGCATAACGCATAACGCATAACGCATAACGCATAACGCATAAAGCATAACGCATAACGCATAACTTATAACTCATTACTCATAACGAATAACGCATAACGCATAAGGCATAACGCATAACGCATAACGCATACCGCATAACGCATAAAGCATAAAGCATAACGCATAACGCATAACGCATAACGCATAACGCATAACGCATAACGCATAAAGCCTAACGCATTACGCATAACTTATAACTCATAACTCATAAGGAGTAACGCATAACGCATACAGCATAACGCATAACGCATAACGCATAACGCATAACGCATAACGCATAACGCATAACGCATAACGCATAACGCATAACGCATAACGCATAACGCATAACGCATAACGCATAACGCATAACGCATAACGCATAACGTATAACGCATAACGCATAACGCATAACGCATAACGCATAACGGATCACGCATAACGCATAACGCAAAGCGCATAACGCATAACGCATAACGCATAACGCATAACGCATAAAGCATAACGCATAACGCATAACGCATAACGCATAACGCATAACGCATAACGCATAACGCATAACGCATAACGCATAACCCATAACGCATAACGAATAACGCATAAAGCATAACGCATAACGCATAACGCATAAAGCATAACGCATAACGCATAACGCATTACGCATAACGCATAACTTATAACTCATTACTCATAACGAATAACGCATAACGCATAACGCATAACGCATAACGCATAACGCATAACGCATAACGCATAACGCATAACGCATAACGAATAACGCATAAAGCATAACGCATAACGCATAACGCAGAAAGCATAACGCATAACGCATAACGCATAACGCATTATGCATAACGCATAACTTGTAACTCATTACTCATAACGAATAACGCATAACGCATAACGCATAACGCATAACGAATAAAGCTTAACGCATAACGCATAACGGATAAAGCATAATGCATAACGCATAACGCATAACGCATTACGCATAACTTATAACTCATAACTCATAACGAATAACGCATAACGCAAAATGCATAACGCATGTCGGATCACGCATAACGCATAACGCATAAAGCATAAATCATAACGCATAACGAATACCGCAAAACGTATATCGCCTAACACATAACGCATCACGCATAACGCATAACGCATAACGCATAACGCATAACGCATAACGCATAACGCATAACGCATAACGCATAACGCATAACGCATAACGCATGACGCATAACGCATAACGCATAACGTATTACGTATAACGCATACCGCATTACGCATAACTTATAACTCATAACTCATACGGAGGAACGCATAACGCATAAAGCATAACGCATAACGCATAACGCATAAAGCATAACGCATAACGCATAACTTATAACTCTTTACTCATAACGCATAACGCATAACGCATAAAGCATAACGCATAACGCATAACGGATAAAGCATAATGCATAACGCATAACGCATTACGCATAACTTATAACTCATAACTCATAAGGAGTAACGCATAACGCATAAAGCATAACGCATAACGCATAACGCATAAAGCATAACGCATAACGCATAACGCATAACGCATAACGCATAACGCATAACGCATAACGCATAACGCATAACGCATAAAGCATAACGCATAACGCATAACTTATAACTCATTACTCATAACGAATAACGCATAACGCATAAGGCATAACGCATAACGCATAACGCATAACGCATAACGCATAACGCATAAAGCATAACGCATAACGCATAACGGATAAAGCATAATGCATAACGCATAACGCATTACGCATTACGCATAACTTATAACTCATACCTCACAACGAATAACGCATAACGCAAAATTCATAACGCATGTCGGATCACGCATAACGCATAACGCATAACGCATAACGCATAACGCATAACGCATAACGCATAACGCATAACGCATAACGCATAACGCATAAAGCATAACGCATAACGCATAACTTATAACTCATTACTCATAACGAATAACGCATAACGCATAACGCATAACGCATAACGCATAACGCATAACGCATAACGCATAACGCATAACGCATAACGCATAACGCATAACGCATAAAGCATAACGCATAACGCATAACTTATAACTCATTACTCATAACGAATAACGCATAACGCATAAGGCATAACGCATAACGCATAACGCATAACGCATAACGCATAACGCATAAAGCATAACGCATAACGCATAACGGATAAAGCATAATGCATAACGCATAACGCATTACGCATTACGCATAACTTATAACTCATACCTCACAACGAATAACGCATAACGCAAAATTCATAACGCATGTCGGAACACGCATAACGCATAACGCATAACGCATAACGCATAACGCATAACGCATAACGCATAACGCATAACGCATAACGCATAACGCATAAAGCATAACGCATAACGCATAACTTATAACTCATTACTCATAACGAATAACGCATAACGCATAAGGCATAACGCATAACGCATAACGCATACCGCATAACGCATAAAGCATAACGCATAACGCATAACGCATAACGCATAACGCATAACGCATAACGCATAACGCATAAAGCCTAACGCATTACGCATAACTTATAACTCATAACTCATAAGGAGTAACGCATAACGCATACAGCATAACGCATAACGCATAACGCATAACGCATAACGCATAACGCATAACGCATAACGCATAACGCATAACGCATAACGCATAACGCATAACGCATAACGCATAACGCATAACGCATAACGCATAACGCATAACGTATAACGCATAACGCATAACGCATAACGCATAACGCATAACGGATCACGCATAACGCATAACGCAAAGCGCATAACGCATAACGCATAACGCATAACGCATAAAGCATAACGCATAACGCATAACGCATAACGCATAACGCATAACGCATAACGCATAACGCATAACGCATAACCCATAACGCATAACGAATAACGCATAAAGCATAACGCATAACGCATAACGCATAAAGCATAACGCATAACGCATAACGCATTACGCATAACGCATAACTTATAACTCATTACTCATAACGAATAACGCATAACGCATAACGCATAACGCATAACGCATAACGCATAAAGCATAACGCATAACGCATAACGCATAACGGATAAAGCATAATGCATAACGCATAACGCATAACGCATTACGCATAACTTATAACTCATAACTCATAACGAATAACGCATAACGCAAAATGCATAACGCATGTCGGATCACGCATAACGCATAACGCATAAAGCATAAATCATAACGCATAACGAATACCGCAAAACGTATATCGCCTAACACATAACGGATCACGCATAACGCATAACGCATAACGCATAACGCATAACGCATAACGCATAACGCATAACGCATAACGCATAACGCATAACGCATAACGCATACAGCATAACGCATAACGCATAACGGATAAAGCATAATGCATAACGCATAACGCATAACGCATTACGCATAACTTATAACTCATAACGAATAACGCATAACGCAAAATGCATAACGCATGTCGGATCACGCATAACGCATAACGCATAAAGCATAAATCATAACGCATAACGAATACCGCAAAACGTATATCGCCTAACACATAACGGATCTCGCATAACGCATAACGCATAACGTATAACGCATAACGCATAACGCATAACGCATAAAGCATAACGCATAACGCATAACGGATAAAGCATAATGCATAACGCATAACGCATAACGCATTACGCATAACTTGTAACTCATAACTCATAACGAATAACGCATAACGCAAAATGCATAACGCATGTCGGATCACGCATAACGCATAACGCATAACGCATAACGCATAACGCATAACGCATAACGCATAACGCATAACGCATAACGCATAACGCATAACGCATAACGCATAACGCATAACGCATAACGCATAACGAATAACGCATAAAGCATAAGGCATAACGCATAACGCATAACGCATAACGCATAACGCATAACGCATAAAGCATAACGCATTACGCATAACTTATAACTCATAACTCATAAGGAGTAACGCATAACGCATAAAGCATAACGCATAACGCATAACGCATAACGCATAACGCATAACGCATAGCGCATAACGCATAACGCATAACGCATAACGCATAACGCATAACGCATAACGCATAACGCATAACGTATAACGCATACCGCATTACGCATAAAGCATAATGCATAACGCATAACGCATAACGCATTACGCATAACTTATAACTCATAACTCATAAGGAGTAACGCATAACGCATAACGCATAACGCATAACGCATAACGCATAACGCATAACGCATAACGCATAACGCATAACGCATAACGGATCACGTATAACGCATAACGCATAACGCATAACGCATAACGCATAACGCATAACGCATAAAGCATAACGCATAACGCATAACGCATTACGCATAACTTATAACTCATAACTCATAAGGAGTAACGCATAACGCATAAAGCATAACGCATAACGCATAACGCATAACGCATAACGCATAACGCATAACGCATAACGCATAACGCATAACGCATAACGCATAACGCATAACGCATAACGCATAACGAATAACGCATAAAGCATAACGCATAACGCATAACGCAGAAAGCATAACGCATAACGCATAACGCATAACGCATTATGCATAACGCATAACTTGTAACTCATTACTCATAACGAATAACGCATAACGCATAACGCATAACGCATAACGAATAAAGCTTAACGCATAACGCATAACGGATAAAGCATAATGCATAACGCATAACGCATAACGCATTACGCATAACTTATAACTCATAACTCATAACGAATAACGCATAACGCAAAATGCATAACGCATGTCGGATCACGCATAACGCATAACGCATAAAGCATAAATCATAACGCATAACGAATACCGCAAAACGTATATCGCCTAACACATAACGCATCACGCATAACGCATAACGCATAACGCATAACGCATAACGCATAACGCATAACGCATAACGCATAACGCATAACGCATAACGCATAACGCATGACGCATAACGCATAACGCATAACGTATTACGTATAACGCATACCGCATTACGCATAACTTATAACTCATAACTCATACGGAGGAACGCATAACGCATAAAGCATAACGCATAACGCATAACGAATAAAGCATAACGCATAACGCATAACTTATAACTCTTTACTCATAACGCATAACGCATAACGCATAAAGCATAACGCATAACGCATAACGGATAAAGCATAATGCATAACGCATAACGCATTACGCATAACTTATAACTCATAACTCATAAGGAGTAACGCATAACGCATAAAGCATAACGCATAACGCATAACGCATAAAGCATAACGCATAACGCATAACGCATAACGCATAACGCATAACGCATAACGCATAACGCATAACGCATAACGCATAACGCATAAAGCATAACGCATAACGCATAACTTATAACTCATTACTCATAACGAATAACGCATAACGCATAAGGCATAACGCATAACGCATAACGCATAACGCATAACGCATAACGCATAAAGCATAACGCATAACGCATAACGGATAAAGCATAATGCATAACGCATAACGCATTACGCATTACGCATAACTTATAACTCATACCTCACAACGAATAACGCATAACGCAAAATTCATAACGCATGTCGGATCACGCATAACGCATAACGCATAACGCATAACGCATAACGCATAACGCATAACGCATAACGCATAACGCATAACGCATAACGCATAAAGCATAACGCATAACGCATAACTTATAACTCATTACTCATAACGAATAACGCATAACGCATAAGGCATAACGCATAACGCATAACGCATACCGCATAACGCATAAAGCATAAAGCATAACGCATAACGCATAACGCATAACGCATAACGCATAACGCATAACGCATAAAGCCTAACGCATTACGCATAACTTATAACTCATAACTCATAAGGAGTAACGCATAACGCATACAGCATAACGCATAACGCATAACGCATAACGCATAACGCATAACGCATAACGCATAACGCATAACGCATAACGCATAACGCATAACGCATAACGCATAACGCATAACGCATAACGCATAACGCATAACGCATAACGCATAACGTATAACGCATAACGCATAACGCATAACGCATAACGCATAACGGATCACGCATAACGCATAACGCAAAGCGCATAACGCATAACGCATAACGCATAACGCATAAAGCATAACGCATAACGCATAACGCATAACGCATAACGCATAACGCATAACGCATAACGCATAACCCATAACGCATAACGAATAACGCATAAAGCATAACGCATAACGCATAACGCATAAAGCATAACGCATAACGCATAACGCATTACGCATAACGCATAACTTATAACTCATTACTCATAACGAATAACGCATAACGCATAACGCATAACGCCTAACGCATAAAGCATAACGCATAACGCATAACGCATAACGGATAAAGCATAATGCATAACGCATAACGCATAACGCATTACGCATAACTTATAACTCATAACTCATAACGAATAACGCATAACGCAAAATGCATAACGCATGTCGGATCACGCATAACGCATAACGCATAAAGCATATATCATAACGCATAACGAATACCGCAAAACGTATATCGCCTAACACATAACGGATCACGCATAACGCATAACGCATAACGCATAACGCATAACGCATAACGCATAACGCATAACGCATAACGCATAACGCATAACGCATAAAGCATAACGCATAACGCATAACGGATAAAGCATAATGCATAACGCATAACGCATAACGCATTACGCATAACTTATAACTCATAACGAATAACGCATAACGCAAAATGCATAACGCATGTCGGATCACGCATAACGCATAACGCATAAAGCATAAATCATAACGCATAACGAATACCGCAAAACGTATATCGCCTAACACATAACGGATCTCGCATAACGCATAACGCATAACGTATAACGCATAACGCATAACGCATAACGCATAAAGCATAACGCATAACGCATAACGGATAAAGCATAATGCATAACGCATAACGCATAACGCATTACGCATAACTTGTAACTCATAACTCATAACGAATAACGCATAACGCAAAATGCATAACGCATGTCGGATCACGCATAACGCATAACGCATAACGCATAACGCATAACGCATAACGCATAACGCATAACGCATAACGCATAACGCATAACGCATAACGCATAACGCATAACGCATAACGCATAACGCATAACGAATAACGCATAAAGCATAAGGCATAACGCATAACGCATAACGCATAACGCATAACGCATAACGCATAAAGCATAACGCATTACGCATAACTTATAACTCATAACTCATAAGGAGTAACGCATAACGCATAAAGCATAACGCATAACGCATAACGCATAACGCATAACGCATAACGCATAACGCATAACGCATAACGCATAACGCATAACGCATAACGCATAACGCATAACGCATAACGCATAACGGATCACGCATAACGCATAACTTATAACTCATAACTCATAACGAATAACGCATAACGCAAAATGCATAACGCATAACGCATAACGCATAAAGCATAACGCATAACGCATAACGGATAAAGCATAATGCATAACGCATAACGCATAACGCATTACGCATAACTTATAACTCATAACTCATAACGAATAACGCATAACGCAAAATGCATAACGCATGTCGGATCACGCATAACGCATAACGCATAAAGCATAAATCATAACGCATAACGAATACCGCAAAACGTATATCGCCTAACACATAACGGATCACGCATAACGCATAACGCATAACGTATAACGCATAACGCATAACGCATAACGCATAAAGCATAACGCATAACGCATAACGGATAAAGCATAATGCATAACGCATAACGCATAACGCATTACGCATAACTTGTAACTCATAACTCATAACGAATAACGCATAACGCAAAATGCATAACGCATGTCGGATCACGCATAACGCATAACGCATAACGCATAACGCATAACGCATAACGCATAACGCATAACGCATAACGCATAACGAATAACGCATAAAGCATAAGGCATAACGCATAACGCATAAAGCATAACGCATAACGCATAACGCATAACGCATAACGCATTACGCATAACGCATAACTCATTACTCATAACGAATAACGCATAACGTTAACGCATAACCCATAACGCATAAGGCTTGATGCATGACGCATATCGCATATCGCATAAGGCTTGATGCATGACGCATATCGCATAACACATAAGGCATAACGCATAATACATAACGTATAACGCATTATGCATAACGCATAACGCATAATGCATAACTCATAAGGCATAACGCATTACGCATAACTTATAACTCATAACTCATAACGAATAACGCATAACGCAAAATGAATAACGCATAAAGCATAACGCATAACCCATAACCCATAACGCATAACGCATAACGCATAATGCACAACGCTTAACGAATACCGCAAATCGCATAACGCCTAACGAATAACGGATCACGCATGACGCAAAAGCATAACGCATAACGCATAACGCATAACGCATAACGCATAACGGATCACGCATAACGCATAACGCATAACGCATAACGCATAACGCATAACGCATAACGCATAACGCATAACGCATAACGCAAACGCATACCGTATAACGCATAACGCATAACGCAAACGTATAACGCACAACGCATAACGCATAACGAACAACGGATAACGCATAACGCATAACGCATTACGCATAACTTATAACTCATAACTCATAACGAATAACGCATAACGCAAAATGCATAACGCATGTCGGATCACGCATAACGCATAACGCATAAAGCATAAATCATAACGCATAACGAATACCGCAAAACGTATATCGCCTAACACATAACGGATCACGCATAACGCATAACGCATAACGTATAACGCATAACGCATAACGCATAACGCATAAAGCATAACGCATAACGCATAACGGATAAAGCATAATGCATAACGCATAACGCATAACGCATAACGGATAAAGCATAATGCATAACGCATAACGCATAACGCATTACGCATAACTTATAACTCATAACTCATAACGAATAACGCATAACGCAAAATGCATAACGCATGTCGGATCACGCATAACGCATAACGCATAACGCATAACGCATAAAGCATACCGCGTTACGCATAACTTATAAATCATAACTCATAAGGAGTATAGCATAACGCATAAAGCATAACGCATAACGCATAACGCATAACGCATAACACATAACGCATAACGCAAACGTATAACGCATAACGTATAACGCATAACGCATACCGTATAACGCATAACGCATAATGCATATCGCATAACGCATAACGCATAATGCATAACGCATAAAGCATAACGCATAACGCATAACGCATAACGCATAACGCATAACGCATAACGCATAACGCATAACGCATAACGCATAACGCATAACGCATAACGCATAACGCATAAAGCATAACGCATAACGCATAACGCAAACGTATATCGCATAACGTATAACGCATAACGCATACCGTATAACGCATAACGCATAATGCATAATGCGCAACGCATAACGGATCACGCATAACGCATAACGCATAACGCATAACGCATAACGCATAACGCATAACGCATAACGCATAACGCATAAAGCATAACGAATTACGCATAACTTATAACTCATAACTCATAAGGAGTAACGCATAACGCATAAAGCATAACGCATAACGCATAACGCATAACGCATAACGCATAACGCATAACGCATAACGCATAACGCATAACGCATAACGCATAACGGATCACGCATAACGCATAAAGCATAACGCATAACGCATAACGCATATCGCATAACGCATAACGCATAACGCATAATGCATAACGCATAAAGCGTAACGCATAACGCATAACGCATAAAGCATAACACATAACGCATAACGCATAACGCATAACGCATAACGCATAACGCATAACGGATCACGCATAACGCATAACGCATAACGCATAACGCATAACGCATAACGCATAACGCATACCGTATAACGCATAACGCATAACGCAAACGTATAACGCACAACGCATAACGCATAACGAACAACGGATAACGCATAACGCATAACGCATTACGCATAACTTATAACTCATAACTCATAACGAATAACGCATAACGCAAAATGCATAACGCATGTCGGATCACGCATAACGCATAACGCATAAAGCATAAATCATAACGCATAACGAATACCGCAAAACGTATATCGCCTAACACATAACGGATCACGCATAACGCATAACGCATAACGCATAACGTATAACGCATAACGCATAACGCATAAAGCATAACGCATAACGCATAACGGATAAAGCATAATACATAACGCATAACGCATAACGCATAACGCATAACTTATAACTCATAACGAATAACGCATAACGCAAAATGCATAACGCATGTCGGATCACGCATAACGCATAACGCATAACGCATAACGCATAACGCATAACGCATAACGCATAACGCATAAAGCATAACGCATAACGCATAACGCATTACGCATAACGCATAACTTATAACTCATTACTCATAACGAATAACGCATTACGCATAACTTATAACTCATAACTCATAACGAATAACGCATAACGCAAAATGCATAACGCATGTCGGATCACGCATAACGCATAACGCATAAAGCATACATCATAACGCATAACGCATAACGTTAACGCATAACCCATAACGCATAACGCATAACGCATAACGCATAACGCATAAAGCATAACGCATAACGCATACCGTATAACGCATAACGCATAACGCATAACGCATAACGCATAACGCATAACGCATAACGCATAACGCATAACGCATAACGCATAACGCATAACGCATAACGCATAACGCATAACGCATAACGCATAACGCGTAACGCATATCGCATAACGCATAACGCATAACGCATAACGCATAACGCATAACGGATCACGCATAACGCATAACGCATAACGCATAACGCATAACGCATAACGCATAACGCATAATGCACAACGCTTAACGAATACCGCAAATCGCATAACGCCTAACGCATAACGGATCACGCATAACGCATAACGCATAATGCATAACGCATAACGCATAACGCATAATGCATAACGCATAACGCATTACGCATAACTTATAACTCATAACTCATAACGAATAACGCATAACGCAAAATGCATAACGCATGTCGGATCACGCATAACGCATAACGCATAAAGCATAAATCATAACGCATAACGAATACCGCAAAACGTATATCGCCTAACACATAACGGATCACGCATAACGCATAACGCATAACGTATAACGCATAACGCATAACGCATAACGCATAAAGCATAACGCATAACGCATAACGGATAAAGCATAATGCATAACGCATAACGCATAACGCATTACGCATAACTTGTAACTCATAACTCATAACGAATAACGCATAAAACAAAATGCATAACGCATGTCGGATCACGCATAACGCATAACGCATAACGCATAACGCATAACGCATAACGCATAACGCATAACGCATAACGCATAACGAATAACGCATAAAGCATAGGGCATAACGCATAACGCATAAAGCATAACGCATAACGCATAACGCATAACGCATAACGCATTACGCATAACGCATAACTCATTACTCATAACGAATAACGCATAACGTTAACGCATAACCCATAACGCATAAGGCTTGATGCATGACGCATATCGCATATCGCATAAGGCTTGATGCATGACGCATATCGCATAACACATAAGGCATAACGCATAATACATAACGTATAACGCATTATGCATAACGCATAACGCATAATGCATAACTCATAAGGCATAACGCATTACGCATAACTTATAACTCATAACTCATAACGAATAACGCATAACGCAAAATGAATAACGCATAAAGCATAACGCATAACCCATAACCCATAACGCATAACGCATAACGCATAATGCACAACGCTTAACGAATACCGCAAATCGCATAACGCCTAACGAATAACGGATCACGCATGACGCAAAAGCATAACGCATAACGCATAACGCATAACGCATAACGCATAACGGATCACGCATAACGCATAACGCATAACGCATAACGCATAACGCATAACGCATAACGCATAACGCATAACGCATAACGCATACCGTATAACGCATAACGCATAACGCAAACGTATAACGCACAACGCATAACGCATAACGAACAACGGATAACGCATAACGCATAACGCATTACGCATAACTTATAACTCATAACTCATAACGAATAACGCATAACGCAAAATGCATAACGCATGTCGGATCACGCATAACGCATAACGCATAAAGCATAAATCATAACGCATAACGAATACCGCAAAACGTATATCGCCTAACACATAACGGATCACGCATAACGCATAACGCATAACGTATAACGCATAACGCATAACGCATAACGCATAAAGCATAACGCATAACGCATAACGGATAAAGCATAATGCATAACGCATAACGCATAACGCATAACGGATAAAGCATAATGCATAACGCATAACGCATAACGCATTACGCATAACTTATAACTCATAACTCATAACGAATAACGCATAACGCAAAATGCATAACGCATGTCGGATCACGCATAACGCATAACGCATAACGCATAACGCATAAAGCATACCGCGTTACGCATAACTTATAAATCATAACTCATAAGGAGTATAGCATAACGCATAAAGCATAACGCATAACGCATAACGCATAACGCATAACACATAACGCATAACGCAAACGTATAACGCATAACGTATAACGCATAACGCATACCGTATAACGCATAACGCATAATGCATATCGCATAACGCATAACGCATAATGCATAACGCATAAAGCATAACGCATAACGCATAACGCATAACGCATAACGCATAACGCATAACGCATAACGCATAACGCATGACGCATAACGCATAACGCATAACGCATAACGCATAAAGCATAACGCATAACGCATAACGCAAACGTATATCGCATAACGTATAACGCATAACGCATACCGTATAACGCATAACGCATAATGCATAATGCGCAACGCATAACGGATCACGCATAACGCATAACGCATAACGCATAACGCATAACGCATAACGCATAACGCATAACGCATAACGCATAAAGCATAACGAATTACGCATAACTTATAACTCATAACTCATAAGGAGTAACGCATAACGCATAAAGCATAACGCATAACGCATAACGCATAACGCATAACGCATAACGCATAACGCATAACGCATAACGCATAACGCATAACGGATCACGCATAACGCATAAAGCATAACGCATAACGCATAACGCATATCGCATAACGCATAACGCATAACGCATAATGCATAACGCATAAAGCGTAACGCATAACGCATAACGCATAAAGCATAACACATAACGCATAACGCATAACGCATAACGCATAACGCATAACGCATAACGGATCACGCATAACGCATAACGCATAACGCATAACGCATAACGCATAACGCATAACGCATACCGTATAACGCATAACGCATAACGCAAACGTATAACGCACAACGCATAACGCATAACGAACAACGGATAACGCATAACGCATAACGCATTACGCATAACTTATAACTCATAACTCATAACGAATAACGCATAACGCAAAATGCATAACGCATGTCGGATCACGCATAACGCATAACGCATAAAGCATAAATCATAACGCATAACGAATACCGCAAAACGTATATCGCCTAACACATAACGGATCACGCATAACGCATAACGCATAACGCATAACGTATAACGCATAACGCATAACGCATAAAGCATAACGCATAACGCATAACGGATAAAGCATAATACATAACGCATAACGCATAACGCATTACGCATAACTTATAACTCATAACGAATAACGCATAACGCAAAATGCATAACGCATGTCGGATCACGCATAACGCATAACGCATAACGCATAACGCATAACGCATAACGCATAACGCATAACGCATAAAGCATAACGCATAACGCATAACGCATTACGCATAACGCATAACTTATAACTCATTACTCATAACGAATAACGCATTACGCATAACTTATAACTCATAACTCATAACGAATAACGCATAACGCAAAATGCATAACGCATGTCGGATCACGCATAACGCATAACGCATAAAGCATACATCATAACGCATAACGCATAACGTTAACGCATAACCCATAACGCATAACGCATAACGCATAACGCATAACGCATAAAGCATAACGCATAACGCATACCGTATAACGCATAACGCATAACGCATAACGCATAACGCATAACGCATAACGCATAACGCATAACGCATAACGCATAACGCATAACGCATAACGCATAACGCATAACGCATAACGCATAACGCATAACGCATAACGCGTAACGCATATCGCATAACGCATAACGCATAACGCATAACGCATAACGCATAACGGATCACGCATAACGCATAACGCATAACGCATAACGCATAACGCATAACGCATAACGCATAATGCACAACGCTTAACGAATACCGCAAATCGCATAACGCCTAACGCATAACGGATCACTCATGACGCATAAAGCATAACGCATAACGCATAACGCATAACGCGTAACGCATAACGCATAACTCATATCGCATAACGCATAAATCATAACCCATAACGCACAACGCATAACGCATAATGCACAACGCATTACGAATACAGCAAAACGCATAACGCTTAACGCATAACGCTTAACGCATAACGGATCACGCATAACGCATAACGCATAATGCATAACGCATAACGCATAACGCATAATGCATAACGCATAACGCATTACGCATAACTTATAACTCATAACTCATAACGAATAACGCATAACGCAAAATGAATAACGCATAAAGCATAACGCATAACCCATAACCCTTAACGCATAACGCATAACGCATAATGCACAACGCTTAACGAATACCGCAAATCGCATAACGCCTAACGCATAACGGATCACGCATGACGCATAAAGCATAACGCATAACGCATAACGCATAACGCATAACTCATATCGCATAACGCATAAATCATAACCCATAACGCACAACGCATAACGCATAATGCACAACGCATAACGAATACCGCAAAACGCATAACGCATAACGCATAACGCATACCGCATAACTCATAACGCATAACGCATAAAGCATAACGCATTACGCATAACTTATAACTCATAACTCATAAGGAGTAACGCATAACGCATAAAGCATAACGCATAACGCATAACGCATAACGCATAACGCATAACGCATAACGCATAACGCATAACGCATAACGCATAACGCATAACGCATAACGAATAACGCATAACGTATAACTTATAACTCATAACTCATAAGGAGTAACGCATAACGCATAAAGCATAACGCATAACGCATAACGCATAACGCATAACGCATAACGCATAACGCATAACGGATCACGCATGACGCATAAAGCATAACGCATAACGCATAACGCATAACGCATAACGCAAAACTTATAACTCATTACTCATAACGAATAACGCATAACGTATAACTTATAACTCATTACTCATAACGCATAACGCATAACGCATAAAGCATAACGCATAACGCATAACGGATAAAGCATAATGCATAACGCATAACGCATAACGCATAACGCATTACGCATAACTTATAACTCATAACTCATAAGGAGTAACGCATAACGCATAAAGCATAACGCATAACGCATAACGCATAAAGCATAACGCATAACGCATAACTCATAACGCATAACGCATAACGCATAACGCATAACGCATAACGCATAACGCATAACGCATAACGCATACCGTATAACGCATAACGCATAACGCATAACGCATAACGCATAACGCATAACGCATAACGCATAACGCATAACGCATAACGCATAACGCATAACGCATAACGCATAACGCATAAAGCAAAACGCATAACGCATAACTTATAACTCATTACTCATAACGAATAACCCATAACGCATAAGGCATAACGCATAACGCATAACGCATAACGCATAACGCATAAAGCATAACGCATAACGCATAACGGATAAAGCATAATGCATAACGCATAACGCATGACGCATTACGCATAACTTATAACTCATAACTCATAACGAATAACGCATAACGCAAAATGCATAACGCATGTCGGATCACGCATAACGCATAACGCATAACGCATAACGCATAACGCATAACGCATAACGCATAACGAATAACGCATAAAGCATAACGCATAACGCATAACGCATAAAGCATAACGCATAACGCATAACGCATTACGCATAACGCATAACTTATAACTCATTACTCATAACGAATAACGCATAACGCATAACGCATAACGCATAACGCATAACGCATAACGCATAACGCATAAAGCATAACGAATAACGCATAACGCATAACGCATAACGGATAAAGCATAATGCATAACGCATAACGCATGACGCATTACGCATAACTTATAACTCATAACTCATAACGAATAACGCATAACGCAAAATGCATAACGCATGTCGGATCACGCATAACGCATAACGCATAACGCATAACGCATAACGCATAACGCATAACGCATAACGCATAACGCATACCGTATAACGCATAACGCATAACGCATAACGCATAACGCATAACGCATAACGCATAACGCATAACGCATAACGCATAACGCATAACGCATAACGCATAACGCATAACGCATAACGCATAAAGCAAAACGCATAACGCATAACTTATAACTCATTACTCATAACGAATAACGCATAACGCATAAGGCATAACGCATAACGCATAACGCATAACGCATAACGCATAAAGCATAACGCATAACGCATAACGGATAAAGCATAATGCATAACGCATAACGCATGACGCATTACGCATAACTTATAACTCATAACTCATAACGAATAACGCATAACGCAAAATGCATAACGCATGTCGGATCACGCATAACGCATAACGCATAACGCATAACGCATAACGCATAACGCATAACGCATAACGCATAACGAATAACGCATAAAGCATAACGCATAACGCATAACGCATAAAGCATAACGCATAACGCATAACGCATAACGCATTACGCATAACGCATATCTTATAACTCATTACTCATAACGAATAACGCATAACGCATAACGCATAACGCATAACGCATAACGCATAACGCATAACGCATAAAGCATAACGCATAACGCATAACGGATAAAGCATAATGCATATCGCATAACGTATAACGCATTACGCATAACTTATAACTCATAACTCATAACGAATAACGCATAACGCAAAATGCATAACGCATGTCGGATCACGCATAACGCATAACGCATAACGCATAACGCATAACGCATAACGCATAACGCATAACGCATAACGCATAACGAATAACGCATAAAGCATAACGCATAACGCATAACTCATAACGCATAACGCATAACGCATAACGCATAACGCATAACGCATACCGTATAACGCATAACGCATAACGCATAACGCATAACGCATAACGCATAACGCATAACGCATAACGCATAAAGCAAAACGCATAACGCATAACTTATAACTCATTACTCATAACGAATAACGCATAACGCATAAGGCATAACGCATAACGCATAACGCATAACGCATAAAGCATAACGCATAACGCATAACGGATAAAGCATAATGCATAACGCATAACGCATGACGCATTACGCATAACTTATAACTCATAACTCATAACGAATAACGCATAACGCAAAATGCATAACGCATGTCGGATCACGCATAACGCATAACGCATAACGCATAACGCATAACGCATAACGCATAACGCATAACGCATAACGAATAACGCATAAAGCATAACGCATAACGCATAACGCATAAAGCATAACGCATAACGCATAACGCATAACGCATTACGCATAACGCATATCTTATAACTCATTACTCATAACGAATAACGCATAACGCATAACGCATAACGCATAACGCATAACGCATAACGCATAACGCATAAAGCATAACGCATAACGCATAACGGATAAAGCATAATGCATATCGCATAACGTATAACGCATTACGCATAACTTATAACTCATAACTCATAACGAATAACGCATAACGCAAAATGCATAACGCATGTCGGATCACGCATAACGCATAACGCATAAAGCATAAATCATAACGCATAACGTATAACGTTAACGCATAACCCATAACGCATAAGGCTTGATGCATGACGCATATCGCATATCGCATAAGGCTTGATGCATGACGCATATCGCATAACGCATAACGCATAACGCATAACGCATAACGCATAACGCATAACGCATAACGCATAACGCATAACGCATAACGCATAACGCATAACGCATAAAGCATAACGAATTACGCATAACTTATAACTCATAACTCATAAGGAGTAACGCATAACGCATAACGCATAACGCATAACGCATAACGCATAACGCATAACGCATAACGCATAAGGCATAACGCATAACGCATAACGCATAACGCATAACGCATAACGGATCACGCATAACGCATAACGCATAACGCATAACGCATAACGCATAACGCATAAAGCATAACGCATAACGCATAACGCATTACGCATAACTTATAACTCATAACTCATAAGGAGTAACGCATAACGCATAAAGCATAACGCATAACGCATAACGCATAACGCATAACGCATAACGCATAACGCATAACGCATAACGCATAAAGCATAACGCATAACGCATAACGCATAATGCACAACGCTTAACGAATACCGCAAATCGCATAACGCCTAACGCATAACGGATCACGCATGACGCATAAAGCATAACGCATAACGCATAACGCATAACGCATAACTCAAATCGCATAACGCATAAATCATAACCCATAACGCACAACGCATAACGCATAATGCACAACGCATAACGAATACCGCAAAACGCATAACGCATAACGCATAACGCATACCGCATAACTCATAACGCATAACGCATAAAGCATAACGCATTACGCATAACTTATAACTCAAAACTCATAAGGAGTAACGCATAACGCATAAAGCATAACGCATAACGCATAACGCATAACGCATAACGCATAACGCATAACGCATAACGCATATCGCATAACGCATAACGCATAACGCATAACGGATCACGCATAACGCATAACGCATAACGCATAACGCATAACGCATAACGCATAACGCATAACGCATAACGCATAACGCATAACGCATAAAGCATAACGCATAACGCATAACGCATTACGCATAACTTATAACTCATAACTCATAAGGAGTAACGCATAACGCATAAAGCATAACGCATAACGCATAACGCATAACGCATAAGGCATAACGCATAACGCATAACGCATAACGCATAATGCATAAAGCATAATGCATAACGCATAACTTATAACTCATTACTCATAACGAATAACGCATAACGCATAACGCATATCGCATAACGCATAACGCAAAATGAATAACGCATAAAGCATAACGCATAACCCATAACCCTTAACGCATAACGCATAACGCATAATGCACAACTCTTAACGAATACCGCAAATCGCATAACGCCTAACGCATAACGGATCACGCATGACGCATAAAGCATAACGCATAACGCATAACGCATAACGCGTAACGCATAAAGCATAACGCATAACGCATAATGCATAAAGCATAACGCATAACGCATAACGCATAATGCACAACGCTTAACGAATACCGCAAATCGCATAACGCCTAACGCATAACGGATCACGCATGACGCATAAAGCATAACGCATAACGCATAACGCATAACGCATAACGCATAACGCATAACGCATAACGCATAACGCATAACGCATTACGCATAACGCATATCTTATAACTCATTACTCATAACGAATAACGCATAACGCATAACGCATAACGCATAACGCATAACGCATAACGCATAACGCATAACGCATAACGCATAAAGCATAACGCATAACGCATAACGGATAAAGCATAATGCATATCGCATAACGTATAACGCATTACGCATAACTTATAACTCATAACTCATAACGAATAACGCATAACGCAAAATGCATAACGCATGTCGGATCACGCATAACGCATAACGCATAAAGCATAAATCATAACGCATAACGCATAACGTTAACGCATAACCCATAACGCATAAGGCTTGATGCATGACGCATATCGCATATCGCATAAGGCTTGATGCATGACGCATATCGCATAACGCATAACGCATAACGCATAACGCATAACGCATAACGCATAACGCATAACGCATAACGCATAACGCATAACGCATAACGCATAAAGCATAACGAATTACGCATAACTTATAACTCATAACTCATAAGGAGTAACGCATAACGCATAACGCATAACGCATAACGCATAACGCATAACGCATAAGGCATAACGCATAACGCATAACGCATAACGCATAACGCATAACGGATCACGCATAACGCATAACGCATAACGCATAACGCATAACGCATAACGCATAAAGCATAACGCATAACGCATAACGCATTACGCATAACTTATAACTCATAACTCATAAGGAGTAACGCATAACGCATAAAGCATAACGCATAACGCATAACGCATAACGCATAACGCATAACGCATAACGCATAACGCATAACGCATAATGCATAAAGCATAACGCATAACGCATAACGCATAATGCACAACGCTTAACGAATACCGGAAATCGCATAACGCCTAACGCATAACGGATCACGCATGACGCATAAAGCATAACGCATAACGCATAACGCATAACGCATAACTCAAATCGCATAACGCATAAATCATAACCCATAACGCACAACGCATAACGCATAATGCACAACGCATAACGAATACCGCAAAACGCATAACGCATAACGCATAACGCATACCGCATAACTCATAACGCATAACGCATAAAGCATAACGCATTACGCATAACTTATAACTCAAAACTCATAAGGAGTAACGCATAACGCATAAAGCATAACGCATAACGCATAACGCATAACGCATAACGCATAACGCATAACGCATAACGCATAACGCATATCGCATAACGCATAACGCATAACGCATAACGGATCACGCATAACGCATAACGCATAACGCATAACGCATAACTTATAACGCATAACGCATAACGCATAACGCATAACGCATAAAGCATAACGCATAACGCATAACGCATTACGCATAACTTATAACTCATAACTCATAAGGAGTAACGCATAACGCATAAAGCATAACGCATAACGCATAACGCATAACGCATAAGGCATAAGGCATAACGCATAACGCATAACGCATAATGCATAAAGCATAATGCATAACGCATAACTTATAACTCATTACTCATAACGAATAACGCATAACGCATAACGCATATCGCATAACGCATAACGCAAAATGAATAACGCATAAAGCATAACGCATAACCCATAACCCTTAACGCATAACGCATAACGCATAATGCACAACGCTTAACGAATACCGCAAATCGCATAACGCCTAACGCATAACGGATCACGCATGACGCATACAGCATAACGCATAACGCATAACGCATAACGCGTAACGCATAAAGCATAACGCATAACGCATAATGCATAAAGCATAACGCATAACGCATAACGCATAATGCACAACGCTTAACGAATACCGCAAATCGCATAACGCCTAACGCATAACGGATCACGCATGACGCATAAAGCATAACGCATAACGCATAACGCATAACGCATAACGCATAACGCATAACGCATAACGCATAACGCATAACGCATAACGCATAACGCATAACGCATAACGCATAACGCATAACGCATAACGCATAACGCATAACGCATAACGCATAACGCATAACGCATAACGCATAACGAATAACGCATAACGTATAACTTATAACTCATAACTCATAAGAAGTAACGCATAACGCATAAAGCATAACGCATAACGCATAACGCATAACGCATAACGGATCACGCATGACGCATACAGCATAACGCATAACGCATAACGCATAACGCATAACGCATAACGCATAACGCATAACTTATAACTCATTACTCATAACGAATAACGCATAACGCATAACTTATAACTCATTACTCATAACGCATAACGCATAACGCATAAAGCATAACGCATAACGCATAACGGATAAAGCATAATGCATAACGCATAACGCATAACGCATTACGCATAACTTATAACTCAGAACTCATAAGGAGTAACGCATAACGCATAAAGCATAACGCATAACGCATAACGCATAAAGCATAACGCATAACGCATAACTCATAACGCATAACGCATAACGCATAACGCATAACGCATAACGCATAACGCATAACGCATACCGTATAACGCATAACGCATAACGCATAACGCATAACGCATAACGCATAACGCATAACGCATAACGCATAACGCATAACGCATAACGCATAAAGCAAAACGCATAACGCATAACTTATAACTCATTACTCATATCGAATAACGCATAACGCATAAGGCATAACGCATAACGCATAACGCATAACGCATAACGCATAACGCATAACGAATAACGCATAAAGCATAACGCATAACGCATAACGCATAAAGCATAACGCATAACGCATAACGCATTACGCATAACTTATAACTCATAACTCATAACGAATAACGCATAACGCAAAATGAATAACGCATAAAGCATAACGCATAACCCATAACCCTTAACGCATAACGCATAACGCATAATGCACAACGCTTAACGAATACCGCAAATCGCATAACGCCTAACGCATAACGGATCACGCATGACGCATAAAGCATAACGCATAACGCATAACGCGTAACGCATAACGCATAACTCATATCGCATAACGCATAAATCATAACCCATAACGCACAACGCATAACGCATAATGCGCAACGCATAACGGATCACGCATAACGCATAACGCATAACGCATAACGCATAACGCATAACGCATAACGCATAACGCATAACGCATAACGCATAACGCATAAAGCATAACGAATTACGCATAACTTATAACTCATAACTCATAAGGAGTAACGCATAACGCATAAAGCATAACGCATAACGCATAACGCATAACGCATAACGCATAACGCATAACGCATAACGCATAACGCATAACGCATAACGGATCACGCATAACGCATAACGCATAACGCATAACGCATAACGCATAACGCATAAAGCATAACGCATAACGCATAACGCATTACGCATAACTTATAACTCATAACTCATAAGGAGTAACGCATAACGCATAAAGCATAACGCATAACGCATAACGCATAACGCATAACGCATAACGCATAACGCATAACGCATAATGCATAAAGCATAACGCATAACGCATAACGCATAATGCACAACGCTTAACGAATACCGCAAATCGCATAACGCCTAACGCATAACGGATCACGCATGACGCATAAAGCATAACGCATAACGCATAACGCATAACGCATAACTCAAATCGCATAACGCATAAATCATAACCCATAACGCACAACGCATAACGCATAATGCACAACGCATAACGAATACCGCAAAACGCATAACGCATAACGCATAACGCATACCGCATAACTCATAACGCATAACGCAAAAAGCATAACGCATTACGCATAACTTATAACTCAAAACTCATAAGGAGTAACGCATAACGCATAAAGCATAACGCATAACGCATAACGCATAACGCATAACGCATAACGGATCACGCATAACGCATAACGCATAACGCATAACGCATAACGCATAACGCATAACGCATAAAGCATAACGCATAACGCATAACGCATTACGCATAACTTATAACTCATAACTCATAAGGAGTAACGCATAACGCATAAAGCATAACGCATAACGCATAACGCATAACGCATAACGCATAACGCATAACGCATAACGCATAATGCATAAAGCATAACGCATAACGCATAACGCATAATGCACAACGCATAACGAATACCGCAAAACGCATAACGCATACCGCATAACTCATAACGCATAACGCAAAAAGCATAACGCATTACGCATAACTTATAACTCAAAACTCATAAGGAGTAACGCATAACGCATAAAGCATAACGCATAACGCATAACGCATAACGCATAACGCATAACGCATAACGCATAACGCATAACGCATAACGCATAACGCATATCGCATAACGCATAACGCATAACGCATAACGGATCACGCATAACGCATAACGCATAACGCATAACGCATAACGCATAACGCATAACGCATAACGCATAACGCATAAAGCATAACGCATAACGCATAACGCATTACGCATAACTTATAACTCATAACTCATAAGGTGTAACGCATAACGCATAAAGCATAACGCATAACGCATAACGCATAAAGCATAATGCATAACGCATAACTTATAACTCATTACTCATAACGAATAACGCATAACGCATAACGCATATCGCATAACGCATAACGCAAAATGAATAACGCATAAAGCATAACGCATAACCCATAACCCTTAACGCATAACGCATAACGCATAATGCACAACGCTTAACGAATACCGCAAATCGCATAATGCCTAACGCATAACGGATCACGCATGACGCATAAAGCATAACGCATAACGCATAACGCATAACGCGTAACGCATAAAGCATAACGCATAACGCATAATGCATAAAGCATAACGCATAACGCATAACGCATAATGCACAACGCTTAACGAATACCGCAAATCGCATAACGCCTAACGCATAATGGATCACGCATGACGCATAAAGCATAACGCATAACGCATAACGCATAACGCATAACGCATAACGCATAACGCATAACGCATAACGCATAACGCATAACGCATAACGAATAACGCATAACGTATAACTTATAACTCATAACTCATAAGAAGTAACGCATAACGCATAAAGCATAACGCATAACGCATAACGCATAACGCATAACGGATCACGCATGACGCATAAAGCATAACGCATAACGCATAACGCATAACGCATAACGCATAACGCATAACGCATAACTTATAACTCATTACTCATAACGAATAACGCATAACGCATAACTTATAACTCATTACTCATAACGCATAACGCATAACGCATAAAGCATAACGCATAACGCATAATGGATAAAGCATAATGCATAACGCATAACGCATAACGCATAAAGCATAACGCATAACGCATAACGCATAACGCATAACGCATAACGCATAACGCATAACGCATAACGCATAACGCATAACGCATAACGCATAACGCATAACTTATAACTCATTACTCATAACGAATAACGCATAACGCATAAGGCATAACGCATAACGCATAACGCATAACGCATAACGCATAAAGCATAACGCATAACGCATAACGGATAAAGCATAATGCATAACGCATAACGCATTACGCATTACGCATAACTTATAACTCATACCTCATAACGAATAACGCATAACGCAAAATTCATAACGCATGTCGGATCACGCATAACGCATAACGCATAACGCATAACGCATAACGCATAACGCATAACGCATAACGCATAACGCATAACGCATAACGCATAAAGCATAACGCATAACGCATAACTTATAACTCATTACTCATAACGAATAACGCATAACGCATAAGGCATAACGCATAACGCATAACGCATAACGCATAACGCATAAAGCATAAAGCATAACGCATAACGCATAACGCATAACGCATAACGCATAACGCATAACGCATAACGCATAACGCATAACGCATAAAGCCTAACGCATTACGCATAACTTATAACTCATAACTCATAAGGAGTAACGCATAACGCATACAGCATAACGCATAACGCATAACGCATAACGCATAACGCATAACGCATAAAGCATAACGCATAACGCATAATGGATAAAGCATAATGCATAACGCATAACGCATAACGCATAAAGCATAACGCATAACGCATAACGCATAACGCATAACGCATAACGCATAACGCATAACGCATAACGCATAACGCATAAAGCATAACGCATAACGCATAACTTATAACTCATTACTCATAACGAATAACGCATAACGCATAAGGCATAACGCATAACGCATAACGCATAACGCATAACGCATAAAGCATAACGCATAACGCATAACGGATAAAGCATAATGCATAACGCATAACGCATTACGCATTACGCATAACTTATAACTCATACCTCATAACGAATAACGCATAACGCAAAATTCATAACGCATGTCGGATCACGCATAACGCATAACGCATAACGCATAACGCATAACGCATAACGCATAACGCATAACGCATAACGCATAACGCATAACGCATAACGCATAAAGCATAACGCATAACGCATAACTTATAACTCATTACTCATAACGAATAACGCATAACGCATAAGGCATAACGCATAACGCATAACGCATAACGCATAAAGCATAAAGCATAACGCATAACGCATAACGCATAACGCATAACGCATAACGCATAACGCATAACGCATAACGCATAACGCATAAAGCCTAACGCATTACGCATAACTTATAACTCATAACTCATAAGGAGTAACGCATAACGCATACAGCATAACGCATAACGCATAACGCATAACGCATAACGCATAACGCATAACGCATAACGCATAACGCATAACGCATAACGCATAACGCATAACGCATAACGCATAACGCATAACGCATAACGCATAACGCATAACGCATAACGCATAACGCATAACGTATAACGCATAACGCATAACGCATAACGCATAACGCATAAAGCATAACGCATAACGCATAACGCATAACGCATTACGCATAACTTATAACTCATAACGAATAACGCATAATGCATAACGCATAACGCATAACGCATAACGCATAACTTGTAACTCATAACTCATAACGAATAACGCATAACGCAAAATGCATAACGCATGTCGGATCACGCATAACGCATAACGCATAACGCATAACGCATAACGCATAACGCATAACGCATAACGCATAACGCATAACGCATAACGCATAACGCATAACGCATAACGCATAACGCATAACGAATAACGCATAAAGCATAAGGCATAACGCATAACGCATAACGCATAACGCATAACGCATAACGCATAACGCATAACGCATAACGCATAACGCATAAAGCATAACGCATTACGCATAACTTATAACTCATAACTCATAAGGAGTAACGCATAACGCATAAAGCATAACGCATAACGCATAACGCATAACGCATAACGCATAACGCATAACGCATAACGCATAACGCATAACGCATAACGCATAACGCATAACGGATCACGCATAACGCATAACGCATATCGCATAACGCATAACGCATAACGCATAACGCATAAAGCATAACGCATAACGCATAACGCATTACGCATAACTTATAACTCATAACTCATAAGGAGTAACGCATAACGCATAAAGCATAACGCATAACGCATAACGCATAACGCATAACGCATAACGCATAACGCATAACGCATAACGCATAACGCATAACGCATAACGAATAACGCATAAAGCATAACGCATAACGCATAACGCATAAAGCATAACGCATAACGCATAACGCATAACGCATTACGCATAACGCATAACTTGTAACTCATTACTCATAACGAATAACGCATAACGCATACCGCATAACGCATAACGCATAACGCATAAAGCATAACGCATAACGCATAACGGATAAAGAATAATGCATAACGCATAACGCATAACGCATTACGCATAACTTATAACTCATAACTCATAACGAATAACGCATAACGCAAAATGCATAACGCATAACGCATAACGCATAAAGCATAACGCATAACGCATAACGGATAAAGCATAATGCATAACGCATAACGCATAACGCATTACGCATAACTTATAACTCATAACTCATAACGAATAACGCATAACGCAAAATGCATAACGCATGTCGGATCACGCATAACGCATAACGCATAAAGCATAAATCATAACGCATAACGAATACCGCAAAACGTATATCGCCTAACACATAGCGGATCACGCATAACGCATAACGCATAACGTATAACGCATAACGCATAACGCATAACGCATAACGCATAAAGCATAACGCATAACGCATAACGGATAAAGCATAATGCATAACGCATAACGCATAACGCATTACGCATAACTTGTAACTCATAACTCATAACGAATAACGCATAACGCAAAATGCATAACGCATGTCGGATCACGCATAACGCATAACGCATAACGCATAACGCATAACGCATAACGCATAACGCATAACGCATAACGCATAACGCATAACGCATAACGAATAACGCATAAAGCATAAGGCATAACGCATAACGCATAAAGCATAACGCATAACGCATAACGCATAACGCATAACGCATTACGCATAACGCATAACTCATTACTCATAACGAATAACGCATAACGTTAACGCATAACCCATAACGCATAAGGCTTGATGCATGACGCATATCGCATATCGCATAAGGCTTGATGCATGACGCATAAAGCATAACGCATAACGCATAACGGATAAAGCATAATGCATAACGCATAACGCATAACGCATTACGCATAACTTATAACTCATAACTCATAACGAATAACGCATAACGCAAAATGCATAACGCATAACGCATAATACATAACGTATAACGCATTATGCATAACGCATAACGCATAATGCATAACTCATAAGGCATAACGCATTACGCATAACTTATAACTCATAACTCATAACGAATAACGCATAACGCAAAATGAATAACGCATAAAGCATAACGCATAACCCATAACCCATAACGCATAACGCATAACGCATAATGCACAACGCTTAACGAATACCGCAAATCGCATAACGCCTAACGAATAACGGATCACGCATGACGCAAAAGCATAACGCATAACGCATAACGCATAACGCATAACGCATAA
Source organism: Lasioglossum morio (assembly GCA_916610235.2). NCBI lineage: Eukaryota > Metazoa > Arthropoda > Insecta > Hymenoptera > Halictidae > Lasioglossum > Lasioglossum morio. The sequence continues at coordinate 5,550,204 of CAKAJA020000289.1, forward strand.
CGGATCACGCATGACGCATAACGCATAACGCATAACGCATAACGCATAACGCATAACGTATAACGCATAACGCATACCGTATAACGCATAACGCATAACGTAAACGTATAACGCACAACGCATAACGCATAACGAACAACGGATAACGCATAACGCATAACGCATTACGCATAACTTATAACTCATAACTCATAACGAATAACGCATAACGCAAAATGCATAACGCATGTCGGATCACGCATAACGCATAACGCATAAAGCATAAATCATAACGCATAACGAATACCGCAAAACGTATATCGCCTAACACATAACGGATCACGCATAACGCATAACGCATAACGTATAACGCATAACGCATAACGCATAACGCATAAAGCATAACGCATAACGCATAACGGATAAAGCATAATGCATAACGCATAACGCATAACGCATAACGGATAAAGCATAATGCATAACGCATAACGCATAACGCATTACGCATAAAGCCTAACGCATTACGCATAACTTATAACTCATAACTCATAAGGAGTAACGCATAACGCATACAGCATAACGCATAACGCATAACGCATAACGCATAACGCATAACGCATAACGCATAACGCATAACGCATAACGCATAATGCATAACGCATAACGCATAACGCATAACGCATAACGCATAACGCATAACGCATAACGCATAACGCATAACGCATAACGTATAACGCATAACGCATAACGCATAACGCATAACGCATAAAGCATAACGCATAACGCATAACGCATAACGCATTACGCATAACTTATAACTCATAACGAATAACGCATAATGCATAACGCATAACGCATAACGCATTACGCATAACTTGTAACTCATAACTCATAACGAATAACGCATAACGCAAAATGCATAACGCATGTCGGATCACGCATAACGCATAACGCATAACGCATAACGCATAACGCATAACGCATAACGCATAACGCATAACGCATAACGCATAACGCATAACGCATAACGCATAACGCATAACGAATAACGCATAAAGCATAAGGCATAACGCATAACGCATAACGCATAACGCATAACGCATAACGCATAACGCATAACGCATAACGCATAAAGCATAACGCATTACGCATAACTTATAACTCATAACTCATAAGGAGTAACGCATAACGCATAAAGCATAACGCATAACGCATAACGCATAACGCATAACGCATAACGCATAACGCATAACGCATAACGCATAACGCATAACGCATAACGCATAACGGATCACGCATAACGCATAACGCATATCGCATAACGCATAACGCATAACGCATAACGCATAAAGCATAACGCATAACGCATAACGCATTACGCATAACTTATAACTCATAACTCATAAGGAGTAACGCATAACGCATAAAGCATAACGCATAACGCATAACGCATAACGCATAACGCATAACGCATAACGCATAACGCATAACGCATAACGCATAACGCATAACGAATAACGCATAAAGCATAACGCATAACGCATAACGCATAAAGCATAACGCATAACGCATAACGCATAACGCATTACGCATAACGCATAACTTGTAACTCATTACTCATAACGAATAACGCATAACGCATACCGCATAACGCATAACGCATAACGCATAAAGCATAACGCATAACGCATAACGGATAAAGAATAATGCATAACGCATAACGCATAACGCATTACGCATAACTTATAACTCATAACTCATAACGAATAACGCATAACGCAAAATGCATAACGCATAACGCATAACGCATAAAGCATAACGCATAACGCATAACGGATAAAGCATAATGTATAACGCATAACGCATAACGCATTACGCATAACTTATAACTCATAACTCATAACGAATAACGCATAACGCAAAATGCATAACGCATGTCGGATCACGCATAACGCATAACGCATAAAGCATAAATCATAACGCATAACGAATACCGCAAAACGTATATCGCCTAACACATAGCGGATCACGCATAACGCATAACGCATAACGTATAACGCATAACGCATAACGCATAACGCATAACGCATAAAGCATAACGCATAACGCATAACGGATAAAGCATAATGCATAACGCATAACGCATAACGCATTACGCATAACTTGTAACTCATAACTCATAACGAATAACGCATAACGCAAAATGCATAACGCATGTCGGATCACGCATAACGCATAACGCATAACGCATAACGCATAACGCATAACGCATAACGCATAACGCATAACGCATAACGCATAACGCATAACGAATAACGCATAAAGCATAAGGCATAACGCATAACGCATAAAGCATAACGCATAACGCATAACGCATAACGCATAACGCATTACGCATAACGCATAACTCATTACTCATAACGAATAACGCATAACGTTAACGCATAACCCATAACGCATAAGGCTTGATGCATGACGCATATCGCATATCGCATAAGGCTTGATGCATGACGCATAAAGCATAACGCATAACGCATAACGGATAAAGAATAATGCATAACGCATAACGCATAACGCATTACGCATAACTTATAACTCATAACTCATAACGAATAACGCATAACGCAAAATGCATAACGCATAACGCATAATACATAACGTATAACGCATTATGCATAACGCATAACGCATAATGCATAACTCATAAGGCATAACGCATTACGCATAACTTATAACTCATAACTCATAACGAATAACGCATAACGCAAAATGAATAACGCATAAAGCATAACGCATAACCCATAACCCATAACGCATAACGCATAACGCATAATGCACAACGCTTAACGAATACCGCAAATCGCATAACGCCTAACGAATAACGGATCACGCATGACGCAAAAGCATAACGCATAACGCATAACGCATAACGCATAACGCATAACGGATAACGCATAACGCATAACGCATAACGCATAACGCATAACGCATAACGCATAACGCATAACGCATAACGCATAACGCATACCGTATAACGCATAACGCATAACGTAAACGTATAACGCACAACGCATAACGCATAACGAACAACGGATAACGCATAACGCATAACGCATTACGCATAACTTATAACTCATAACTCATAACGAATAACGCATAACGCAAAATGCATAACGCATGTCGGATCACGCATAACGCATAACGCATAAAGCATAAATCATAACGCATAACGAATACCGCAAAACGTATATCGCCTAACACATAACGGATCACGCATAACGCATAACGCATAACGTATAATGCATAACGCATAACGCATAACGCATAAAGCATAACGCATAACGCATAACGGATAAAGCATAATGCATAACGCATAACGCATAACGCATAACGGATAAAGCATAATGCATAACGCATAACGCATAACGCATTACGCATAACTTATAACTCATAACTCATAACGAATAACGCATAACGCAAAATGCATAACGCATGTCGGATCACGCATAACGCATAACGCATAACGCATAACGCATAAAGCATACCGCGTTACGCATAACTTATAAATCATAACTCATAAGGAGTACCGCATAACGCATAAAGCATAACGCATAACGCATAACGCATAACGCATAACGCATAACGCATAACGCAAACGTATAACGCATAACGTATAACGCATAACGCATACCGTATAACGCATAACGCATAATGCATATCGCATAACGCATAACGCATAATGCATAACGCATAAAGCATAACGCATAACGCATAACGCATAACGCATAACGCATAACGCATAACGCATAACGCATAACGCATGACGCATAACGCATAACGCATAACGCATAACGCATAAAGCATAACGCATAACGCATAACGCAAACGTATAACGCATAACGTATAACGCATAACGCATACCGTATAACGCATAACGCATAATGCATAACGCATAACGCATAACGCATAACGCATAACGCATAACGCATAAAGCATAACGCATAACGCATAACGCAAACGTATAACGCATAACGTATAACGCATAACGCATACCGTATAACGCATAACGCAGAATGCATAACGCATAACGCATAACGCATAACGGATAACGCATATCGCATAACGCATAACGCATAATGCATAACGCATAAAGCATAACGCATAACGCATAACGCATAACCCCTAACGCATAACGCATAACGTATAACTCATAACGCATAACGCATAACGCATAACGCATAACGCATAACGCAAAACCCCTAACGCATAACGCATAACGCATAACGCATAACGCATAACGTGTAACTAATAACGCATAACGCATAAAGCATAACGCATAACGCATAACGCATATCGCATAACGCATAACGCATAACGTATAACGCATAACGCATACCGTATAACGCATAACGCATAATGCATAACGCATAACGCATAACGCATAACGGATAAAGCATAATGCATAACGCATAACGCATAACGCATTACGCATAACTTATAACTCATAACTCATAACGAATAACGCATAACGCAAAATGCATAACGCATGTCGGATCACGCATAACGCATAACGCATAACGCATAACGCATAAAGCATACTGTTCCGGCGACACGTCAAACAGCCGATCCACCGAACCGCCTTCTCGCCTCGCGTCGGACATCGCCGTCTCGGTGCCCCCCACCTAGCACTCGCGGAACAGGTGTTTTTCGGACTCGAGACGACGACCATTCGTTGCGTAACCACAACACCGCTATCATTTCGTTTGGGTATCGATCCATTTCGTAGAGTCACTAATCGTTGTCCAATTCTAGCGAACGCGTATTTTGTACAAAGCCTTTATTTGTTTATAATTACAATTACATTTAATGTGTGTGTGAACTACATTTATTCGTGTACTCCAGTGCCTTCTTTCGTCACTCATTAACAAATCCCAGATTCGCGTTCCGATCTCAAACATTTTGGTCCTTCGAGCCGGATCAGATCGGCGGCTCTCCACATCTCAATCTGAGATTGTTAGTGTGTGCACAAACCAGTGAAATCGCAGCGAGATATTTGTGGAAGTAATACAGACAAAATACATTCGCACAGTACATGTGAACTGGTCTGTGACCGTTACCGTTCGCGCGAGTGTTGTTTAGTGTCGCGTTCGTGTCTCGCGTGACCTCGTGCTCGTTCCCGCAACCGCCTTTTTCAAAATGTCAACGGCCAAATCGTTAATCGCTCTGCAATTCGAACTACACCACACTATCGGTCGCGTAATCGTGAATACGAAAAAAAAGGGTGCAGCTAACCTCACGGAAGCGTATCTACAGGCTCGGTTGGACGCACTCCTACGCAATTGGGACGAGTTTCGAGCAAACCACGTAAAGCTTCAGGATCTGAGCACCCCCGAAATCCAGAAGCATGATTATTACGTTGACGGGCTACGTCAAACCACTGAGGAGCTGGTCATCGACACGCAAGCTGCGCTCTGCGATCTACTCAAGGATCTCGCACACAGTAGTTCCGCCCCGACCGAAGAGTCGACCGCTGGCAATCGAGACAAGGCACCACATACATCATCGGCAAAGCTCCGTCGTCTCGACGTTCCGACGTTTTCAGGCGATTACAAAGATTGGCCACCATTCAAGGCATTATTCGCGTCCCTTGTGTTAGACAACGCCAGCCTTTCCACGACCGAAAAGTTTCACTACCTCCTTCTGAGCCTTCACGGCGAAGCTCTCGATCTGGTCAGAAACTTACCTGTCGACGGTGCTCATTTCGATCAAGCGTGGCAACTCATCGTCGGTCAGTACGAGAACACGCGTGCCCTTGTCGACAACCTGCTCGACACGTTGTTTTCGTTGTCCCCAGCGACGTCGGAATCCGCGACGGAACTCAAACGGATCCGCGGTACGGTGAAGCAAGTGCTGGACGCGCTTGCCGTCTTGAAGTGCCAAGTGCAGCATTGGGGGCCATTCATCATTTTGTGGGTCACTCAACGACTGGACCCGGAAACCCTCAAGGCGTGGGAACTGCAGCTTGCGGACAACACCGAATACCCAGAGTTCTCCGTATTGGACGCATTCCTCGAGCACCGCATTCGAGCGCTGGCCAAGGTCGAGAGTGCGAGACCTGCCACACACACAGCAAAACCTCGAGCGCCCGGCGCTCAATCACATGCTACCGTTGCGGCGCAGAACCACTGCATTCTAGGATGCACTGCTTACCACTACCTCGGAAACTGCGCTCAATACCTCGCGATGACGCCGGAGCAACGCAAGCAGCTGGTAACTCAACATCGACGCTGCTACAACTGCTTGGGGAACCACCAACGCAAGGCCTGCCGCAGTGATAAAAGGTGCGTGAAATGCACTTCTCGACACCACACGTCGTTACACGATACTTCCAGTGTCTCCTCCGCGCCCTCATCACCATCGGAATCCGAAGCCACAGTCGAGACTCCCTCGGTGTCTGCTCACCATGTCGTTCCCGTCTCGCCCTCGATGCCCTTGCGTCGTCCGATGATCTTGGCCACTGCACTTGTGAACGTACTGTCCACGAACGGAGACAGCATCCGTGCCCGTGTTCTGCTCGACCAGGTATCCGAGGTCTCATTCATCAAGGAGTCCATCTGCCAACGGTTGCGTCTTCCTCGGCAGCATGCACGCATGCCGATCTACGGAATCGGGGCGGGTCATAATGTGACCACCCGGGGCGTCTCCACGTTTGTTATATCTTCGCTCACTCAGACGTACACCTGCGAAGTTAAAGCATTCATTTTACCCGAGCTGACTCACTATGCACCAGCCGTTACCAATCCTCACGCAAGTTGGGGACACATTCAAGGGTTGAACTTGGCCGACCCGCATTACCTCGACCCTCAGCCGATCGACATGGTGATCGGTGTTGACATCTACAGCCGCATCATTCGACCCGACATCAGACGAGGTGACGACGACTCTCCAGTCGCCCAGCTCACCACGTTGGGATGGGTCATCTCCGGTCCAGCATCATACGTTGGCACTCACAAGGCGTCCAATGGGGTCTCCAGTTTCCAGTGCGGCATCGACCGGGAACTCTACGAGCTCGTCCAGAAATTTTGGGTCCAGGAGGAGCCGAACACCCAACCCGACTCGACCCGCACTCACTCCGAGCGTCAATGTGAGGCACATTTTTGTCAAACTCATTCCCGCGACGATACCGGACGATACATTGTGCGCCTACCATTCGCGAAAAGCACTGGCGAGCTCGGGGATTCGCGAACGTCGGCGCTTCAAATCCTCCGACGCAGCGAAATCAACCTCGCATCACGTCCACACTTCCGCGATAAATACATAGAGTTCCTCACCGAGTACGAGCGCCTCGGTCACATGCGCAAGGTAACCGACTCCGAGAATCGAACGACAACCGCGTCCTACGTTCTACCGCACCACGGAGTCCTTCGCGGGACAGGCGAATCAGCAAAAATCCGCGTCGTATTTAACGGGTCACACCGCACAACGTCCGGCGCGTCCCTTAACGAATGTCTGCACATCGGTCCGAAATTGCAGACGGACTTGGCAGACATTATACTCCGATGGCGCAGAGTCCGTTTCGCGTTCTCCGCAGACGTGGAGAAAATGTACCGCCAAATCCGCGTTCATGAAAACGACCAGACTTTCCAGAGAATCGTCTGGCGTCCCGATGTATCGTCACCGGTGCAGGAATACGCGCTCACCACCGTCACCTACGGCCTCGCATGCGCCCCGTTCCTCGCGATCAGGTGCATGCACCAGTTAGCCAGCGACGAAGGCAGCAAGTTTCCGCTAGCTCGGGATATTCTTTTACAGGAGACATACGTTGACGACATACTTTCGGGCGCGAACACCCTACCGACGGCCCAGGAGAAAATTCGTCAACTTCAGCGTCTATTGGAAGCCGGGGGATTCAAGCTGAAAAAATGGGTCGCCAATTACGATGAATTGATCCCCGTTGAAGAACGACGTTCGGAGTCGTTAAACGAGAGAGCATTGTCCGTCGATGCCCCTCATCGCGCCCTCGGTCTCGCGTGGAACACCGATTCCGACACATTCGCGTTCTCCTTCCAGGCACCCCCGACCGCTAGCAGTTCCAAGCGCGGAGTGCTGTCAACAATCTCCCAGCTATTCGACCCGTTGGGATGGCTCGCGCCCGTCACCGTGCAAGGAAAAATGCTTATGCAGGAGTTATGGACGCAGAAAACGGGATGGGACGAGGCTCTCCCGGCTGAGTTCTCTCGTCGCTGGGAGCGATTCTGCAGTGACTTGGCAGAAATTCGCCGGCTAACTCTGACTCGATGGGTCGGGCAACTCGATCCCGACCGCGGCGTCGAACTCCACGGATTCGCCGATGCATCCACGCGCGCGATGGGCGTCGCAATCTACATGCGGGTCCAAAACGACGACGATACGTTCCGCGTAACTCTACTCTCCGCGAAGTCCAGGGTCGCACCCATCAAACCGATGACCATCCCGCGTCTCGAGCTATCGGCCGCGCATCTCCTCGCAAAACAAATCGCTCACATTCGCACCGCGCTAGACCTCGAGCAAATACCAACGCACCTGTGGACGGACTCGGCCGTGGCCCTCGCGTGGATCCGCAGCCACCCCTCCAGATGGAAAGATTTCGTTCGGAACCGCGTCGCGGATATACACCAACTCGCCCCGCAAGCGTACTGGCACCATGTCCCGGGGACCTGCAACCCGGCTGACCTAGCGTCCCGCGGCGTCTCCCCGCAGTCGTTGCTCAATTCCATCTGGTGGCGGGGCCCTGAGTGGCTACAAGAGTTCTCTCCCGCCTGGCCCACGGAGACATTATCTCCCGACCCCCGCATCGACATCGAACAACGGCCCGAAAAAACGTCCGTGTTACACGCAGCGTCGATACCTTCGTGGACGTTAATCGACCGGTACTCGTCCCTCACGCGACTACTACGCATTACTTCGCTGTGTCTCCGAGCTGTGCGCCGAATGAAGGTGAAGAGAGCGGATCGCGGCCCGGCTGAGCCTGTCACGACCATCGAACTAGAACAGGCTCGTCGATTCTGGATCTGCCAAACCCAGGCGAAACATTTCTCACCTGAAATTCAGGCCATGAAAGGCGGCGTCGCGCTACCAAAGTCGAGTCCACTCGTCAAGTTGATGCCTTTCGCGGACGCGTACGGCATCTTACGTGTGGGAGGGCGCCTGCAGCACTCCCTCCTCGATGCGGACCAGAAACATCCCATCATCTTGCCGCGATCCTCCTCACTCACCTCGCTCGTAATCGCCCAAGCGCACTGGCGAAACTTACACGCGGGCCCACAGCTCACACTGTCGACAGTGAGGCAATCGTACTGGATTGTCGGCGGCCGACAGCCAGTACGTTCATTTATTAAGCGATGCGTAACGTGCGCTCGCCACAGAGCTAGTCAGTGTACGCAAGTGATGGGACAGCTCCCGCCGAGACGCATCACTCCAGCGCGTGCATTCGTGAACTCCGGTGTGGATTACGCTGGCCCGTTTCATTGGAAAACAACGCGTGGCCGCGGAGCCAAGATCTTTAAAGGTTACCTCGCTGTGTTCGTGTGCATGGCCACCGGAGCGGTGCACCTCGAGTTCGCCTCAGACTACACGGCAGACGCGTTTATAGCGGCCTATAAACGGTTCACGGGTCGTCGCGGCATTTGCAGTACATTGTCGAGCGACTGTGGCACGAATTTCGTCGGTGCGGACGCCGAACTGCGTCGTATGTTCAAACGCGCCTCACAGGAGTCTCAAGCGATCGCAAACAGTCTCGCGAACCTCGGGACACAGTGGAGATTCAACCCGCCCTCCGCCCCTCACTTCGGAGGAAAATGGGAAGCCGCAGTTAAATCCACAAAATTTCACATGCGCCGCGTAATCGGAGAATCCCCACTCACGTTCGAAGAATACGCGACACTGTTTGCACAAATCGAAGCAGCACTAAACTCGCGACCGATCTGTCCGCTTTCCGACGACCCCTCCGATCTGTCCGCGCTAACCCCGGGCCACTTCCTTATAGGCGACGCACTAAATGTTCTTCCGGAACCGGACCTCACAGACACTCCTCGCTCCAGGTTGTCGCGATGGCAGATGCTGCGCCAAATCCTTGACCACTTCTGGTCGCGTTGGTCACGAGAATACCTGCAGCAATTCCATGCCACGACGAAATGGCAGACGAAATCGGAACCATTCCGCGTAGGCGAGCTTGTCCTTGTACGAGACGAACGGTCGCCTCCGGCTAAATGGCCTCTCGCCCGCGTGACCGAAATCCATCCCGGAAAAGACGATGTGACTCGCGTCGTCACTGTCCGGACCGCCACTACAACACTCAAACGGCCGATCGTCAAATTGTGTCGACTGCCAATCGAATCACAACAATCCGCGTCATAACCGAGGGCCCGTGTTTATTGCCTAAACTGCGTCACGGCAAGGGGGGGAGAAATGTTCCGGCGACACGTCAAACAGCCGATCCACCGAACCGCCTTCTCGCCTCGCGTCGGACATCGCCGTCTCGGTGCCCCCCACCTAGCACTCGCGGAACAGGTGTTTTTCGGACTCGAGACGACGACCATTCGTTGCGTAACCACAACACCGCTATCATTTCGTTTGGGTATCGATCCATTTCGTAGAGTCACTAATCGTTGTCCAATTCTAGCGAACGCGTATTTTGTACAAAGCCTTTATTTGTTTATAATTACAATTACATTTAATGTGTGTGTGAACTACATTTATTCGTGTACTCCAGTGCCTTCTTTCGTCACTCATTAACAAATCCCAGATTCGCGTTCCGATCTCAAACACATACCGCGTTACGCATAACTTATAAATCATAACTCATAAGGAGTACCGCATAACGCATAAAGCATAACGCATAACGCATAACGCATAACGCATAACGCATAACGCATAACGCAAACGTATAACGCATAACGTATAACGCATAACGCATACCGTATAACGCATAACGCATAATGCATATCGCATAACGCATAACGCATAATGCATAACGCATAAAGCATAACGCATAACGCATAACGCATAACGCATAACGCATAACGCATAACGCATAACGCATAACGCATGACGCATAACGCATAACGCATAACGCATAACGCATAAAGCATAACGCATAACGCATAACGCAAACGTATAACGCATAACGTATAACGCATAACGCATACCGTATAACGCATAACGCATAATGCATAACGCATAACGCATAACGCATAACGGATAACGCATATCGCATAACGCATAACGCATAATGCATAACGCATAAAGCATAACGCATAACGCATAACGCATAACCCCTAACGCATAACGCATAACGTATAACTCATAACGCATAACGCATAACGCATAACGCATAACGCATAACGCAAAACCCCTAACGCATAACGCATAACGCATAACGCATAACGCATAACGCATAACGTGTAACTAATAACGCATAACGCATAAAGCATAACGCATAACGCATAACGCATATCGCATAACGCATAACGCATAACGTATAACGCATAACGCATACCGTATAACGCATAACGCATAATGCATAACGCATAACGCATAACGCATAATGCATAACGCATAAAGCGTAACGCATAACGCATAACGCATAAAGCATAACACATAACGCATAACGCATAACGCATAACGCATAACGCATAACGGATCACGCATAACGCATAACGCATAACGCATAACGCATAACGCATAACGCATAACGCATACCGTATAACGCATAACGCATAACGCAAACGTATAACGCACAACGCATAACGCATAACGAACAACGGATAACGCATAACGCATAACGCATTACGCATAACTTATAACTCATAACTCATAACGAATAACGCATAACGCAAAATGCATAACGCATGTCGGATCACGCATAACGCATAACGCATAAAGCATAAATCATAACGCATAACGAATACCGCAAAACGTATATCGCCTAACACATAACGGATCACGCATAACGCATAACGCATAACGCATAACGTATAACGCATAACGCATAACGCATAACGCATAAAGCATAACGCATAACGCATAACGGATAAAGCATAATACATAACGCATAACGCATAACGCATTACGCATAACTTATAACTCATAACTCATAACGAATAACGCATAACGCAAAATGCATAACGCATGTCGGATCACGCATAACGCATAACGCATAACGCATAACGCATAACGCATAACGCATAAAGCATAACGCATAACGCATAACGCATTACGCATAACGCATAACTTATAACTCATTACTCATAACGAATAACGCATTACGCATAACTTATAACTCATAACTCATAACGAATAACGCATAACGCAAAATGCATAACGCATGTCGGATCACGCATAACGCATAACGCATAAAGCATAAATCATAACGCATAACGCATAACGTTAACGCATAACCCATAACGCATAACGCATAACGCATAACGCATAACGCATAACGCATAAAGCATAACGCATAACGCATACCGTATAACGCATAACGCATAACGCATAACGCATAACGCATAACGCATAACGCATAACGCATAACGCATAACGCATAACGCGTAACGCATATCGCATAACGCATAACGCATAACGCATAACGCATAACGCATAACGGATCACGCATAACGCATAACGCATAACGCATAACGCATAACGCATAACGCATAATGCACAACGCTTAACGAATACCGCAAATCGCATAACGCCTAACGCATAACGGATCACTCATGACGCATAAAGCATAACGCATAACGCATAACGCATAACGCGTAACGCATAACGCATAACTCATATCGCATAACGCATAAATCATAACCCATAACGCACAACGCATAACGCATAATGCACAACGCATTACGAATACAGCAAAACGCATAACGCTTAACGCATAACGGATCACGCATAACGCATAACGCATAATGCATAACGCATAACGCATAACGCATAATGCATAACGCATAACGCATTACGCATAACTTATAACTCATAACTCATAACGAATAACGCATAACGCAAAATGAATAACGCATAAAGCATAACGCATAACCCATAACCCTTAACGCATAACGCATAACGCATAATGCACAACGCTTAACGAATACCGCAAATCGCATAACGCCTAACGCATAACGGATCACGCATGACGCATAAAGCATAACGCATGACGCATAACGCATAACGCATAACTCATATCGCATAACGCATAAATCATAACCCATAACGCACAACGCATAACGCATAATGCGCAACGCATAACGGATCACGCATAACGCATAACGCATAACGCATAACGCATAACGCATAACGCATAACGCATAACGCATAGCGCATAACGCATAACGCATAAAGCATAACGAATTACGCATAACTTATAACTCATAACTCATAAGGAGTAACGCATAACGCATAAAGCATAACGCATAACGCATAACGCATAACGCATAACGCATAACGCATAACGCATAACGCATAACGCATAACGCATAACGCATAACGGATCACGCATAACGCATAACGCATAACGCATAACGCATAACGCATAACGCATAAAGCATAACGCATAACGCATAACGCATTACGCATAACTTATAACTCGTAACTCATAAGGAGTAACGCATAACGCATAAAGCATAACGCATAACGCATAACGCATAACGCATAACGCATAACGCCTAACGCATAACGCATAATGCATAAAGCATAACGCATAACGCATAACGCATAATGCACAACGCTTAACGAATACCGCAAATCGCATAACGCCTAACGCATAACGGATCACGCATGACGCATAAAGCATAACGCATAACGCATAACGCATAACGCATAACTCAAATCGCATAACGCATAAATCATAACCCATAACGCACAACGCATAACGCATAATGCACAACGCATAACGAATACCGCAAAACGCATAACGCATAACGCATAACGCATACCGCATAACTCATAACGCATAACGCAAAAAGCATAACGCATTACGCATAACTTATAACTCAAAACTCATAAGGAGTAACGCATAACGCATAAAGCATAACGCATAACGCATAACGCATAACGCATAACGCATAACGCATAACGCATAACGCATAACGCATAACGCATAACGCATAACGCATAACGCATAACGCATAACGCATATCGCATAACGCATAACGCATAACGCATAACGGATCACGCATAACGCATAACGCATAACGCATAACGCATAACGCATAACGCATAACGCATAAAGCATAACGCATAACGCATAACGCATAACGCATAACGCATAACGCATAACGCATAACGCATAACGCATAATGCATAAAGCATAATGCATAACGCATAACTTATAACTCATTACTCATAACGAATAACGCATAACGCATAACGCATATCGCATAACGCATAACGCAAAATGAATAACGCATAAAGCATAACGCATAACCCATAACCCTTAACGCATAACGCATAACGCATAATGCACAACGCTTAACGAATACCGCAAATCGCATAACGCCTAACGCATAACGGATCACGCATGACGCATAAAGCATAACGCATAAAGCATAACGCATAACGCATAACGCATAACGCATAACGCATAACGCATAACGCATAACGCATAACGCATAACGCATAACGCATAACGCATAACGCATAACGAATAACGCATAACGTATAACTTATAACTCATAACTCATAAGAAGTAACGCATAACGCATAAAGCATAACGCATAACGCATGACGCATAAAGCATAACGCATAACGCATAACGGATAAAGCATAATGCATAACGCATAACGCATAACGCATAAAGCATAACGCATAACGCATAACGCATAACGCATAACGCATAACGCATAACGCATAACGCATAACGCATAAAGCATAACGCATAACGCATAACTTATAACTCATTACTCATAACGAATAACGCATAACGCATAAGGCATAACGCATAACGCATAACGCATAACGCATAACGCATAAAGCATAACGCATAACGCATAACGGATAAAGCATAATGCATAACGCATAACGCATTACGCATTACGCATAACTTATAACTCATACCTCATAACGAATAACGCATAACGCAAAATTCATAACGCATGTCGGATCACGCATAACGCATAACGCATAACGCATAACGCATAACGCATAACGCATAACGCATAACGCATAACGCATAACGCATAACGCATAACGCATAACGCATAACGCATAACGCATAAAGCATAACGCATAACGCATAACTTATAACTCATTACTCATAACGAATAACGCATAACGCATAAGGCATAACGCATAACGCATAACGCATAACGCATAACGCATAAAGCATAAAGCATAACGCATAAAGCATAACGCATAACGCATAACGCATAACGCATAACGCATAACGCATAACGCATAACGCATAAAGCCTAACGCATTACGCATAACTTATAACTCATAACTCATAAGGAGTAACGCATAACGCATACAGCATAACGCATAACGCATAACGCATAACGCATAAAGCATAACGCATAACGCATAACGGATAAAGCATAATGCATAACGCATAACGCATAACGCATTACGCATAACTTATAACTCATAACGAATAACGCATAACGCAAAATGCATAACGCATGTCGGATCACGCATAACGCATAACGCATAAAGCATAAATCATAACGCATAACGAATACCGCAAAACGTATATCGCCTAACACATAACGGATCTCGCATAACGCATAACGCATAACGTATAACGCATAACGCATAACGCATAACGCATAAAGCATAACGCATAACGCATAACGGATAAAGCATAATGCATAACGCATAACGCATAACGCATTACGCATAACTTGTAACTCATAACTCATAACGAATAACGCATAACGCAAAATGCATAACGCATGTCGGATCACGCATAACGCATAACGCATTACGCATAACGCATAACGCATAACGCATAACGCATAACGCATAACGCATAACGCATAACGCATAACGCATAACGCATAACGCATAACGCATAACGCATAACGAATAACGCATAAAGCATAAGGCATAACGCATAACGCATAACGCATAACGCATAACGCATAACGCATAACGCATAACGCATAACGCATAACGCATAACGCATAAAGCATAACGCATTACGCATAACTTATAACTCATAACTCATAAGGAGTAACGCATAACGCATAAAGCATAACGCATAACGCATAACGCATAACGCATAACGCATAACGCATAACGCATAACGCATAACGCATAACGCATAACGCATAACGCATAACGCATAACGGATCACGCATAACGCATAACGCATATCGCATAACGCATAACGCATAACGCATAACGCATAAAGCATAACGCATAACGCATAACGCATTACGCATAACTTATAACTCATAACTCATAAGGAGTAACGCATAACGCATAAAGCATAACGCATAACGCATAACGCATAACGCATAACGCATAACGCATAACGCATAACGC
The DNA here is from genome assembly GCA_916610235.2 of Lasioglossum morio. Lineage (NCBI taxonomy): Eukaryota > Metazoa > Arthropoda > Insecta > Hymenoptera > Halictidae > Lasioglossum > Lasioglossum morio. Next base: position 5,566,704 of record CAKAJA020000289.1, read on the forward strand.
ATAACGCATAACGAATAACGCATAAAGCATAACGCATAACGCATAACGCATAACGCATAACGCATAACGCATTACGCATAACGCATAACTTGTAACTCATTACTCATAACGAATAACGCATAACGCATACCGCATAACGCATAACGCATAACGCATAAAGCATAACGCATAACGCATAACGGATAAAGAATAATGCATAACGCATAACGCATAACGCATTACGCATAACTTATAACTCATAACTCATAACGAATAACGCATAACGCAAAATGCATAACGCATAACGCATAACGCATAAAGCATAACGCATAACGCATAACGGATAAAGCATAATGCATAACGCATAACGCATAACGCATTACGCATAACTTATAACTCATAACTCATAACGAATAACGCATAACGCAAAATGCATAACGCATGTCGGATCACGCATAACGCATAACGCATAAAGCATAAATCATAACGCATAACGAATACCGCAAAACGTATATCGCCTAACACATAACGGATCACGCATAACGCATAACGCATAACGTATAACGCATAACGCATAACGCATAACGCATAAAGCATAACGCATAACGCATAACGGATAAAGCATAATGCATAACGCATAACGCATAACGCATTACGCATAACTTGTAACTCATAACTCATAACGAATAACGCATAACGCAAAATGCATAACGCATGTCGGATCACGCATAACGCATAACGCATAACGCATAACGCATAACGCATAACGCATAACGCATAACGCATAACGCATAACGCATAACGCATAACGAATAACGCATAAAGCATAAGGCATAACGCATAACGCATAAAGCATAACGCATAACGCATAACGCATAACGCATAACGCATTACGCATAACGCATAACTCATTACTCATAACGAATAACGCATAACGTTAACGCATAACCCATAACGCATAAGGCTTGATGCATGACGCATATCGCATATCGCATAAGGCTTGATGCATGACGCATATCGCATAACACATAAGGCATAACGCATAATATATAACGTATAACGCATTATGCATAACGCATAACGCATAATGCATAACTCATAAGGCATAACGCATTACGCATAACTTATAACTCATAACTCATAACGAATAACGCATAACGCAAAATGAATAACGCATAAAGCATAACGCATAACCCATAACCCATAACGCATAACGCATAACGCATAATGCACAACGCTTAACGAATACCGCAAATCGCATAAAGCCTAACGAATAACGGATCACGCATGACGCAAAAGCATAACGCATAACGCATAACGCATAACGCATAACGCATAACGGATCACGCATAACGCATAACGCATAACGCATAACGCATAACGCATGACGCATAACGCATAACGCATAACGCATAACGCATAACGCATACCGTATAACGCATAACGCATAACGCAAACGTATAACGCACAACGCATAACGCATAACGAACAACGGATAACGCATAACGCATAACGCATTACGCATAACTTATAACTCATAACTCATAACGAATAACGCATAACGCAAAATGCATAACGCATGTCGGATCACGCATAACGCATAACGCATAACGCATAACGCATAAAGCATACCGCGTTACGCATAACTTATAAATCATAACTCATAAGGAGTACCGCATAACGCATAAAGCATAACGCATAACGCATAACGCATAACGCATAACGCATAACGCATAACGCAAACGTATAACGCATAACGTATAACGCATAACGCATACCGTATAACGCATAACGCATAATGCATATCGCATAACGCATAACGCATAATGCATAACGCATAAAGCATAACGCATAACGCATAACGCATAACGCATAACGCATAACGCATAACGCATAACGCATAACGCATGACGCATAACGCATAACGCATAACGCATAACGCATAAAGCATAACGCATAACGCATAACGCAAACGTATAACGCATAACGTATAACGCATAACGCATACCGTATAACGCATAACGCATAATGCATAACGCATAACGCATAACGCATAACGGATAACGCATATCGCATAACGCATAACGCATAATGCATAACGCATAAAGCATAACGCATAACGCATAACGCATAACCCCTAACGCATAACGCATAACGTATAACTCATAACGCATAACGCATAACGCATAACGCATAACGCATAACGCATAACGCAAAACCCCTAACGCATAACGCATAACGCATAACGCATAACGCATAACGCATAACGCATAACGTGTAACTAATAACGCATAACGCATAAAGCATAACGCATAACGCATAACGCATATCGCATAACGCATAACGCATAACGTATAACGCATAACGCATACCGTATAACGCATAACGCATAATGCATAACGCATAACGCATAACGCATAATGCATAACGCATAAAGCGTAACGCATAACGCATAACGCATAAAGCATAACACATAACGCATAACGCATAACGCATAACGCATAACGCATAACGGATCACGCATAACGCATAACGCATAACGCATAACGCATAACGCATAACGCATAACGCATACCGTATAACGCATAACGCATAACGCAAACGTATAACGCACAACGCATAACGCATAACGAACAACGGATAACGCATAACGCATAACGCATTACGCATAACTTATAACTCATAACTCATAACGAATAACGCATAACGCAAAATGCATAACGCATGTCGGATCACGCATAACGCATAACGCATAAAGCATAAATCATAACGCATAACGAATACCGCAAAACGTATATCGCCTAACACATAACGGATCACGCATAACGCATAACGCATAACGCATAACGTATAACGCATAAAGCATAACGCATAACGCATAAAGCATAACGCATAACGCATAACGGATAAAGCATAATACATAACGCATAACGCATAACGCATTACGCATAACTTATAACTCATAACTCATAACGAATAACGCATAACGCAAAATGCATAACGCATGTCGGATCACGCATAACGCATAACGCATAACGCATAACGCATAACGCATAACGCATAACGCATAAAGCATAACGCATAACGCATAACGCATTACGCATAACGCATAACTTATAACTCATTACTCATAACGAATAACGCATTACGCATAACTTATAACTCATAACTCATAACGAATAACGCATAACGCAAAATGCATAACGCATGTCGGATCACGCATAACGCATAACGCATAAAGCATAAATCATAACGTATAACGCATAACGTTAACGCATAACCCATAACGCATAACGCATAACGCATAACGCATAACGCATAAAGCATAACGCATAACGCATACCGTATAACGCATAACGCATAACGCATAACGCATAACGCATAACGCATAACGCATAACGCATAACGCATAACGCATAACGCATAACGCATAACGCATAACGCATAACGCGTAACGCATATCGCATAACGCATAACGCATAACGCATAACGCATAACGCATAACGCATAACGGATCACGCATAACGCATAACGCATAACGCATAACGCATAACGCATAACGCATAATGCACAACGCTTAACGAATACCGCAAATCGCATAACGCCTAACTCATAACGGATCACTCATGACGCATAAAGCATAACGCATAACGCATAACGCATAACGCGTAACGCATAACGCATAACGCATAACGCATAACGCATAATGCACAACGCTTAACGAATACCGCAAATCGCATAACGCCTAACGCATAACGGATCACTCATGACGCATAAAGCATAACGCATAACGCATAACGCATAACGCGTAACGCATAACGCATAACGCATAACGCATAACGCATAACTTATAACTCATTACTCATAACGAATAACGCATAACGCATAACTTATAACTCATTACTCATAACGCATAACGCATAACGCATAAAGCATAACGCATAACGCATAACGGATAAAGCATAATGCATAACGCATAACGCATAACGCATAACGCATTACGCATAACTTATAACTCATAACTCATAAGGAGTAACGCATAACGCATAAAGCATAACGCATAACGCATAACGCATAAAGCATAACGCATAACGCATAACTCATAACGCATAACGCATAACGCATAACGCATAACGCATAACGCATAACGCATAACGCATAACGCATACCGTATAACGCATAACGCATAACGCATAACGCATAACGCATAACGCATAACGCATAACGCATAACGCATAACGCATAACGCATAACGCATAACGCATAAAGCAAAACGCATAACGCATAACTTATAACTCATTACTCATAACGAATAACCCATAACGCATAAGGCATAACGCATAACGCATAACGCATAACGCATAACGCATAAAGCATAACGCATAACGCATAACGGATAAAGCATAATGCATAACGCATAACGCATGACGCATTACGCATAACTTATAACTCATAACTCATAACGAATAACGCATAACGCAAAATGCATAACGCATGTCGGATCACGCATAACGCATAACGCATAACGCATAACGCATAACGCATAACGCATAACGAATAACGCATAAAGCATAACGCATAACGCATAACGCATAAAGCATAACGCATAACGCATAACGCATTACGCATAACGCATAACTTATAACTCATTACTCATAACGAATAACGCATAACGCATAACGCATAACGCATAACGCATAACGCATAACGCATAACGCATAAAGCATAACGAATAACGCATAACGCATAACGCATAACGCATAACGCATAACGCATAACGCATAACGCATAAAGCAAAACGCATAATGCATAACTTATAACTCATTACTCATAACGAATAACGCATAACGCATAAGGCATAACGCATAACGCATAACGCATAACGCATAACGCATAAAGCATAACGCATAACGCATAACGGATAAAGCATAATGCATAACGCATAACGCATGACGCATTACGCATAACTTATAACTCATAACTCATAACGAATAACGCATAACGCAAAATGCATAACGCATGTCGGATCACGCATAACGCATAACGCATAACGCATAACGCATAACGCATAACGCATAACGCATAACGCATAACGAATAACGCATAAAGCATAACGCATAACGCATAACTCATAACGCATAACGCATAACGCATAACGCATAACGCATAACGCATAACGCATACCGTATAACGCATAACGCATAACGCATAACGCATAACGCATAACGCATAACGCATAACGCATAACGCATAACGCATAACGCATAACGCAGAACGCATAACGCATAAAGCAAAACGCATAACGCATAACGGATAAAGCATAATGCATAACGCATAACGCATGACGCATTACGCATAACTTATAACTCATAACTCATAACGAATAACGCATAACGCAAAATGCATAACGCATGTCGGATCACGCATAACGCATAACGCATAACGCATAACGCATAACGCATAACGCATAACGAATAACGCATAAAGCATAACGCATAACGCATAACGCATAAAGCATAACGCATAACGCATAACGCATAACGCATTACGCATAACGCATATCTTATAACTCATTACTCATAACGAATAACGCATAACGCATAACGCATAACGCATAACGCATAACGCATAACGCATAACGCATAACGCATAAAGCATAACGCATAACGCATAACGGATAAAGCATAATGCATATCGCATAACGTATAACGCATTACGCATAACTTATAACTCATAACTCATAACGAATAACGCATAACGCAAAATGCATAACGCATGTCGGATCACGCATAACGCATAACGCATAAAGCATAAATCATAACGCATAACGCATAACGTTAACGCATAACCCATAACGCATAAGGCTTGATGCATGACGCATATCGCATATCGCATAAGGCTTGATGCATGACGCATATCGCATAACGCATAATACATAACGTATAACGCATTATGCATAACGCATAACGCATAATGCATAACTCATAAGGCATAACGCATTACGCATAACTTATAACTCATAACTCATAACGAATAACGCATAACGCAAAATGAATAACGCATAAAGCATAACGCATAACCCATAACCCTTAACGCATAACGCATAACGCATAATGCACAACGCTTAACGAATACCGCAAATCGCATAACGCCTAACGCATAACGGATCACGCATGACGCATAAAGCATAACGCATAACGCATAACGCGTAACGCATAACGCATAACTCATATCGCATAACGCATAAATCATAACCCATAACGCACAACGCATAACGCATAATGCGCAACGCATAACGGATCACGCATAACGCATAACGCATAACGCATAACGCATAACGCATAACGCATAACGCATAACGCATAACGCATAACGCATAACGCATAAAGCATAACGAATTACGCATAACTTGTAACTCATAACTCATAAATAGTAACGCATAACGCATAAAGCATAACGCATAACGCATAACGCATAACGCATAACGCATAACGCATAACGCATAACGCATAACGCATAACGCATAACGGATCACGCATAACGCATAACGCATAACGCATAACGCATAACGCATAACGCATAAAGCATAACGCATAACGCATAACGCATTACGCATAACTTATAACTCATAACTCATAAGGAGTAACGCATAACGCATAAAGCATAACGCATAACGCATAACGCATAACGCATAACGCATAACGCATAACGCATAACGCATAATGCATAAAGCATAACGCATAACGCATAACGCATAATGCACAACGCTTAACGAATACCGCAAATCGCATAACGCCTAACGCATAACGGATCACGCATGACGCATAAAGCATAACGCATAACGCATAACGCATAACGCATAACTCAAATCGCATAACGCATAAATCATAACCCATAACGCACAACGCATAACGCATAATGCACAACGCATAACGAATACCGCAAAACGCATAACGCATAACGCATAACGCATACCGCATAACTCATAACGCATAACGCATAAAGCATAACGCATTACGCATAACTTATAACTCAAAACTCATAAGGAGTAACGCATAACGCATAAAGCATAACGCATAGCGCATAACGCATAACGCATAACGCATAACGCATAACGCATAACGCATAACGCATATCGCATAACGCATAACGCATAACGCATAACGGATCACGCATAACGCATAACGCATAACGCATAACGCATAACGCATAACGCATAACGCATAACGCATAACGCATAACGCATAACGCATAAAGTTTAACGCATAACGCATAACGCATTACGCATAACGCATAAAGCATAACGCATAACGCATAACGCATAACGCATAACGCATAACGCATAACGCATAACGCATAACGCATAATGCATAAAGCATAACGCATAACGCATAACGCATAATGCACAACGCTTAACGAATACCGCAAATCGCATAACGCCTAACGCATAACGGATCACGCATGACGCATAAAGCATAACGCATAACGCATAACGCATAACGCATAACTCAAATCGCATAACGCATAAATCATAACCCATAACGCACAACGCATAACGCATAATGCACAACGCATAACGAATACCGCAAAACGCATAACGCATAACGCATAACGCATACCGCATAACTCATAACGCATAACGCATAAAGCATAACGCATTACGCATAACTTATAACTCAAAACTCATAAGGAGTAACGCATAACGCATAAAGCATAACGCATAACGCATAACGCATAACGCATAACGCATAACGCATATCGCATAACGCATAACGCAAAATGAATAACGCATAAAGCATAACGCATAACCCATAACCCTTAACGCATAACGCATAACGCATTACGCATAACTTATAACTCATAACTCATAAGGAGTAACGCATAACGCATAAAGCATAACGCATAACGCATAACGCATAACGCATAACGCATAACGCATAACGCATAACGCATAACGCATAACGCATAATGCATAAAGCATAATGCATAACGCATAACTTATAACTCATTACTCATAACGAATAACGCATAACGCATAACGCATATCGCATAACGCATAACGCAAAATGAATAACGCATAAAGCATAACGCATAACCCATAACCCTTAACGCATAACGCATAACGCATAATGCACAACGCTTAACGAATACCGCAAATCGCATAACGCCTAACGCATAACGGATCACGCATGACGCATAAAGCATAACGCATAACGCATAACGCATAACGCGTAACGCATAAAGCATAACGCATAACGCATAATGCATAAAGCATAACGCATAACGCATAACGCATAATGCACAACGCTTAACGAATACCGCAAATCGCATAACGCCTAACGCATAACGGATCACGCATGACGCATAAAGCATAACGCATAACGCATAACGCATAACGCATAACGCATAACGCATAACGCATAACGCATAACGCATAACGCATAACGCATAACGCATAACGCATAACGCATAACGCATAACGCATAACGCATAACGCATAACGCATAACGCATAACAAATAACGCATAACGTATAACTTATAACTCATAACTCATAAGAAGTAACGCATAACGCATAAAGCATAACACATAACGCATAACGCATAACGCATAACGGATCACGCATGACGCATACAGCATAACGCATAACGCATAACGCATAACGCATAACGCATAACGCATAACGCATAACTTATAACTCATTACTCATAACGAATAACGCATAACGCATAACTTATAACTCATTACTCATAACGCATAACGCATAACGCATAAAGCATAACGCATAACGCATAACGGATAAAGCATAATGCATAACGCATAACGCATAACGCATTACGCATAACTTATAACTCATAACTCATAATGAGTAACGCATAACGCATAAAGCATAACGCATAACGCATAACGCATAAAGCATAACGCATAACGCATAACTCATAACGCATAACGCATAACGCATAACGCATAACGCATAACGCATAACGCAAAACGCATACCGTATAACGCATAACGCATAACGCATAACGCATAACGCATAACGCATAACGCATAACGCATAACGCATAACGCATAACGCATAAAGCAAAACGCATAACGCATAACTTATAACTCATTACTCATATCGAATAACGCATAACGCATAAGGCATAACGCATAACGCATAACGCATAACGCATAACGCATAAAGCATAACGCATAACGCATAACGGATAAAGCATAATGCATAACGCATAACGCATGACGCATTACGCATAACTTATAACTCATAACTCATAACGAATAACGCATAACGCAAAATGCATAACGCATGTCGGATCACGCATAACGCATAACGCATAACGCATAACGCATAACGCATAACGCATAACGCATAACGCATAACGAATAACGCATAAAGCATAACGCATAACGCATAACGCATAAAGCATAACGCATAACGCATAACGCATAACGCATTACGCATAACTTATAACTCATAACTCATAACGAATAACGCATAACGCAAAATGAATAACGCATAAAGCATAACGCATAACCCATAACCCTTAACGCATAACGCATAACGCATAATGCACAACGCTTAACGAATACCGCAAATCGCATAACGCCTAACGCATAACGGATCACGCATGACGCATAAAGCATAACGCATAACGCATAACGCGTAACGCATAACGCATAACTCATATCGCATAACGCATAAATCATAACCCATAACGCACAACGCATAACGCATAATGCGCAACGCATAACGGATCACGCATAACGCATAACGCATAACGCATAACGCATAACGCATAACGCATAACGCATAACGCATAACGCATAACGCATAACGCATAACGCATAAAGCATAACGAATTACGCATAACTTATAACTCATAACTCATAAGGAGTAACGCATAACGCATAAAGCATAACGCATAACGCATAACGCATAACGCATAACGCATAACGCATAACGCATAACGCATAACGGATCACGCATAACGCATAACGCATAACGCATAACGCAGAACGCATAACGCATAACGCATAAAGCATAACGCATAACGCATAACGCATTACGCATAACTTATAACTCATAACTCATAAGGAGTAACGCATAACGCATAAAGCATAACGCATAACGCATAACGCATAACGCATAACGCATAACGCATAACGCATAATGCATAAAGCATAACGCATAACGCATAACGCATAATGCACAACGCTTAACGAATACCGCAAATCGCATAACGCCTAACGCATAACGGATCACGCATGACGCATAAAGCATAACGCATAACGCATAACGCATAACGCATAACTCAAATCGCATAACGCATAAATCATAACCCATAACGCACAACGTATAACGCATAACGCATAACGCATAACGAATACCGCAAAACGCATAACGCATAACGCATAACGCATAACGTATAACTCATAACGCATAACGCAAAAAGCATAACGCATAACGCATAACTTATAACTCAAAACTCATAAGGAGTAACGCATAACGCATAAAGCATAACGCATAACGCATAACGCATAACGCATAACGCATAACGCATAACGCATAACGCATAACGCATAACGCATAACGCATATCGCATAACGCATAACGCATAACGCATAACGGATCACGCATAACGCATAACGCATAACGCATAACGCATAACGCATAACGCATAACGCATAACGCATAACGCATAACGCATAACGCATAAAGCATAACGCATAACGCATAACGCATTACGCATAACTTATAACTCATAACTCATAAGGTGTAACGCATAACGCATAAAGCATAACGCATAACGCATAACGCATAACGCATAACGCATAACGCATAACGCATAACGCATAACGCATAACGCATAACGCATAATGCATAAAGCATAATGCATAACGCATAACTTATAACTCATTACTCATAACGAATAACGCATAACGCATAACGCATATCGCATAACGCATAACGCAAAATGAATAACGCATAAAGCATAACGCATAACCCATAACCCTTAACGCATAACGCATAACGCATAATGCACAACGCTTAACGAATACCGCAAATCGCATAACGCCTAACGCATAACGGATCACGCATGACGCATAAAGCATAACGCATAACGCATAACGCATAACGCGTAACGCATAAAGCATAACGCATAACGCATAATGCATAAAGCATAACGCATAACGCATAACGCATAATGCACAACGCTTAACGAATACCGCAAATCGCATAACGCCTAACGCATAATGGATCACGCATGACGCATAAAGCATAACGCATAACGCATAACGCATAACGCATAACGCATAACGCATAACGCATAACGCATAACGCATAACGCATAACGCATAACGCATAACGCATAACGCATAACGCATAACGCATAACGCATAACGCATAACGCATAACGCATAACGAATAACGCATAACGTATAACTTATAACTCATATATCATAAGAAGTAACGCATAACGCATAAAGCATAACGCATAACGCATAACGCATAACGCATAACGGATCACGCATGACGCATAAAGCATAACGCATAACGCATAACGCATAACGCATAACGCATAACGCATAACTTATAACTCATTACTCATAACGAATAACGCATAACGCATAACTTATAACTCATTACTCATAACGCATAACGCATAACGCATAAAGCATAACGCATAACGCATAACGGATAAAGCATAATGCATAACGCATAACGCATAACGCATTACGCATAACTTATAACTCATAACTCATAAGGAGTAACGCATAACGGATAAAGCATAACGCATAACGCATAACGCATAAAGCATAACGCATAACGCATAACTCATAACGCATAACGCATAACGCATAACGCATAACGCATAACGCATAACGCATAACGCATAACGCATACCGTATAACGCATAACGCATAACGCATAACGCATAACGCATAACGCATAACGCATAACGCATAACGCATAACGCATAACGCATAAAGCAAAACGCATAACGCATAACTTATAACTCATTACTCATAACGAATAACGCATAACGCATAAGGCATAACGCATAACGCATAACGCATAACGCATAACGCATAACGCATAACGCATAACGCATAACGCATAACGCATAACGCATAACGCATAAAGCAAAACGCATAACGCATAACTTATAACTCATTACTCATAACGAATAACGCATAACGCATAAGGCATAACGCATAACGCATAACGCATAACGCATAACGCATAACGCATAAAGCATAACGCATAACGCATAACGGATAAAGCATAATGCATAACGCATAACGCATGACGCATTACGCATAACTTATAACTCATAACTCATAACGAATAACGCATAACGCAAAATGCATAACGCATGTCGGATCACGCATAACGCATAACGCATAACGCATAACGCATAACGCATAACGCATAACGCATAACGCATAACGAATAACGCATAAAGCATAACGCATAACGCATAACGCATAAAGCATAACGCATAACGCATAACTTATAACGCATAACGCATTACGCATAACGCATAACTTATAACTCATTACTCATAACGAATAACGCATAACGCATAACGCATAACGCATAACGCATAACGCATAACGCATAACGCATAACGCATAAAGCATAACGAATAACGCATAACGCATAACGCATAACGCATAACGCATAACGCATAACGCATAACGCATAACGCATAACGCATAACGCATAAAGCAAAACGCATAACGCATAACTTATAACTCATTACTCATAACGAATAACGCATAACGCATAAGGCATAACGCATAACGCATAACGCATAACGCATAACGCATAACGCATAACGCATAATGCATAAAGCATAATGCATAACGCATAACTTATAACTCATTACTCATAACGAATAACGCATAACGCATAAAGCATAACGCATAACGCATAACGGATAAAGCATAATGCATAACGCATAACGCATAACGCATTACGCATAACTTATAACTCATAACTCATAATGAGTAACGCATAACGCATAAAGCATAACGCATAACGCATAACGCATAAAGCATAACGCATAACGCATAACTCATAACGCATAACGCATAACGCATAACGCATAACGCATAACGCATAACGCATAACGCATAACGCATAACGCATACCGTATAACGCATAACGCATAACGCATAACGCATAACGCATAACGCATAACGCATAACGCATAACGCATAACGCATAACGCATAAAGCAAAACGCATAACGCATAACTTATAACTCATTACTCATATCGAATAACGCATAACGCATAAGGCATAACGCATAACGCATAACGCATAACGCATAACGCATAAAGCATAACGCATAACGCATAACGGATAAAGCATAATGCATAACGCATAACGCATGACGCATTACGCATAACTTATAACTCATAACTCATAACGAATAACGCATAACGCAAAATGCATAACGCATGTCGGATCACGCATAACGCATAACGCATAACGCATAACGCATAACGCATAACGCATAACGCATAACGCATAACGAATAACGCATAAAGCATAACGCATAACGCATAACGCATAAAGCATAACGCATAACGCATAACGCATTACGCATAACTTATAACTCATAACTCATAACGAATAACGCATAACGCAAAATGAATAACGCATAAAGCATAACGCATAACCCATAACCCTTAACGCATAACGCATAACGCATAATGCACAACGCTTAACGAATACCGCAAATCGCATAACGCCTAACGCATAACGGATCACGCATGACGCATAAAGCATAACGCATAACGCATAACGCATAACGCATAACGCATAACGCATAACGCATAACGCATAAAGCATAACGAATTACGCATAACTTATAACTCATAACTCATAAGGAGTAACGCATAACGCATAAAGCATAACGCATAACGCATAACGCATAACGCATAACGCATAACGCATAACGCATAACGCATAACGGATCACGCATAACGCATAACGCATAACGCATAACGCATAACGCATAACGCATAACGCATAAAGCATAACGCATAACGCATAACGCATTACGCATAACTTATAACTCATAACTCATAAGGAGTAACGCATAACGCATAAAGCATAACGCATAACGCATAACGCATAACGCATAACGCATAACGCATAACGCATAACGCATAACGCATAACGCATAATGCATAAAGCATAACGCATAACGCATAACGCATAATGCACAACGCTTAACGAATACCGCAAATCGCATAACGCCTAACGCATAACGGATCACGCATGACGCATAAAGCATAACGCATAACGCATAACGCATAACGCATAACTCAAATCGCATAACGCATAAATCATAACCCATAACGCACAACGCATAACGCATAATGCACAACGCATAACGAATACCGCAAAACGCATAACGCATAACGCATAACGCATAACGCATAACGCATAACGCATAACGCATAACGCATAACGCATAACGCATAACGCATATCGCATAACGCATAACGCATAACGCATAACGGATCACGCATAACGCATAACGCATAACGCATAACGCATAACGCATAACGCATAACGCATAACGCATAACGCATAACGCATAACGCATAAAGCATAACGCATAACGCATAACGCATTACGCATAACTTATAACTCATAACTCATAATGTGTAACGCATAACGCATAAAGCATAACGCATAACGCATAACGCATAACGCATAACGCATAACGCATAACGCATAACGCATAACGCATAACGCATAATGCATAAAGCATAATGCATAACGCATAACTTATAACTCATTACTCATAACGAATAACGCATAACGCATAACGCATATCGCATAACGCATAACGCAAAATGAATAACGCATAAAGCATAACGCATAACCCATAACCCTTAACGCATAACGCATAACGCATAATGCACAACGCTTAACGAATACCGCAAATCGCATAACGCCTAACGCATAACGGATCACGCATGACGCATAAAGCATAACGCATAACGCATAACGCATAACGCGTAACGCATAAAGCATAACGCATAACGCATAATGCATAAAGCATAACGCATAACGCATAACGCATAATGCACAACGCTTAACGAATACCGCAAATCGCATAACGCCTAACGCATAATGGATCACGCATGACGCATAAAGCATAACGCATAACGCATAACGCATAACGCATAACGCATAACGCATAACGCATAACGCATAACGCATAACGCATAACGCATAACGCATAACGCATAACGCATAACGCATAACGCATAACGAATAACGCATAACGTATAACTTATAACTCATATATCATAAGAAGTAACGCATAACGCATAAAGCATAACGCATAACGCATAACGCATAACGCATAACGGATCACGCATGACGCATAAAGCATAACGCATAACGCATAACGCATAACGCATAACGCATAACGCATAACGCATAACTTATAACTCATTACTCATAACGAATAACGCATAACGCATAACTTATAACTCATTACTCATAACGCATAACGCATAACGCATAAAGCATAACGCATAACGCATAACGGATAAAGCATAAAGCATAACGCATAACGCATAACGCATTACGCATAACTTATAACTCATAACTCATAAGGAGTAACGCATAACGGATAAAGCATAACGCATAACGCATAACGCATAAAGCATAACGCATAACGCATAACTCATAACGCATAACGCATAACGCATAACGCATAACGCATAACGCATAACGCATAACGCATAACGCATACCGTATAACGCATAACGCATAACGCATAACGCATAACGCATAACGCATAACGCATAACGCATAACGCATAACGCATAACGCATAACGCATAACGCATAAAGCAAAACGCATAACGCATAACTTATAACTCATTACTCATAACGAATAACGCATAACGCATAAGGCATAACGCATAACGCATAACGCATAACGCATAACGCATAACGCATAACGCATAACGCATAACGCATAACGCATAAAGCAAAACGCATAACGCATAACTTATAACTCATTACTCATAACGAATAACGCATAACGCATAAGGCATAACGCATAACGCATAACGCATAACGCATAACGCATAAAGCATAACGCATAACGCATAACGGATAAAGCATAATGCATAACGCATAACGCATGACGCATTACGCATAACTTATAACTCATAACTCATAACGAATAACGCATAACGCAAAATGCATAACGCATGTCGGATCACGCATAACGCATAACGCATAACGCATAACGCATAACGCATAACGCATAACGCATAACGCATAACGCATAACGAATAACGCATAAAGCATAACGCATAACGCATAACGCATAAAGCATAACGCATAACGCATAACGCATAACGCATTACGCATAACGCATAACTTATAACTCATTACTCATAACGAATAACGCATAACGCATAACGCATAACGCATAACGCATAACGCATAACGCATAACGCATAACGCATAAAGCATAACGAATAACGCATAACGCATAACGCATAACGCATAACGCATAACGCATAACGCATAACGCATAACGCATAACGCATAACGCATAAAGCAAAACGCATAACGCATAACTTATAACTCATTACTCATAACGAATAACGCATAACGCATAAGGCATAACGCATAACGCATAACGCATAACGCATAAAGCATAACGCATAACGCATAACGGATAAAGCATAATGCATAACGCATAACGCATGACGCATTACGCATAACTTATAACTCATAACTCATAACGAATAACGCATAACGCAAAATGCATAACGCATGTCGGATCACGCATAACGCATAACGCATAACGCATAACGCATAACGCATAACGCATAACGCATAACGCATAACGCATAACGAATAACGCATAAAGCATAACGCATAACGCATAACTCATAACGCATAACGCATAACGCATAACGCATAACGCATAACGCATAACGCATAACGCATACCGTATAACGCATAACGCATAACGCATAACGCATAACGCATAACGCATAACGCATAACGCATAACGCATAAAGCAAAACGCATAACGCATAACTTATAACTCATTACTCATAACGAATAACGCATAACGCATAAGGCATAACGCATAACGCATAACGCATAACGCATAACGCATAAAGCATAACGCATAACGCATAACGGATAAAGCATAATGCATAACGCATAACGCATGACGCATTACGCATAACTTATAACTCATAACTCATAACGAATAACGCATAACGCAAAATGCATAACGCATGTCGGATCACGCATAACGCATAACGCATAACGCATAACGCATAACGCATAACGCATAACGCATAACGCATAAAGCATAACGCATAACGCATAACGGATAAAGCATAATGCATTACGCATAACGCATAACTTATAACTCATTACTCATAACGAATAACGCATAACGCATAACGCATAACGCATAACGCATAACGCATAACGCATAACGCATAACGCATAAAGCATAACGAATAACGCATAACGCATAACGCATAACGCATAACGCATAACGCATAACGCATAACGCATAACGCATAACGCATAAAGCAAAACGCATAACGCATAACTTATAACTCATTACTCATAACGAATAACGCATAACGCATAAGGCATAACGCATAACGCATAACGCATAACGCATAAAGCATAACGCATAACGCATAACGGATAAAGCATAATGCATAACGCATAACGCATGACGCATTACGCATAACTTATAACTCATAACTCATAACGAATAACGCATAACGCAAAATGCATAACGCATGTCGGATCACGCATAACGCATAACGCATAACGCATAACGCATAACGCATAACGCATAACGCATAACGAATAACGCATAAAGCATAACGCATAACGCATAACTCATAACGCATAACGCATAACGCATAACGCATAACGCATAACGCATAACGCATAACGCATACCGTATAACGCATAACGCATAACGCATAACGCATAACGCATAACGCATAACGCATAACGCATAACGCATAAAGCAAAACGCATAACGCATAACTTATAACTCATTACTCATAACGAATAACGCATAACGCATAAGGCATAACGCATAACGCATAACGCATAACGCATAACCCATAAAGCATAACGCATAACGCATAACGGATAAAGCATAATGCATAACGCATAACGCATGACGCATTACGCATAACTTATAACTCATAACTCATAACGAATAACGCATAACGCAAAATGCATAACGCATGTCGGATCACGCATAACGCATAACGCATAACGCATAACGCATAACGCATAACGCATAACGCATAACGCATAACGCATAACGCATAAAGCATAACGCATAACGCATAACGGATAAAGCATAATGCATATCGCATAACGTATAACGCATTACGCATAACTTATAACTCATAACTCATAACGAATAACGCATAACGCAAAATGCATAACGCATGTCGGATCACGCATAACGCATAACGCATAAAGCATAAATCATAACGCATAACGCATAACGTTAACGCATAACCCATAACGCATAAGGCTTGATGCATGACGCATATCGCATATCGCATAAGGCTTGATGCATGACGCATATCGCATAACGCATAATACATAACGTATAACGCATTATGCATAACGCATAACGCATAATGCATAACTCATAAGGCATAACGCATTACGCATAACTTATCACTCATAACTCATAACGAATAACGCATAACGCAAAATGAATAACGCATAAAGCATAACGCATAACCCATAACCCTTAACGCATAACGCATAACGCATAATGCACATCGCTTAACGAATACCGCAAATCGCATAACGCCTAACGCATAACGGATCACGCATGACGCATAAAGCATAACGCATAACGCATAACGCGTAACGCATAACGCATATCTCATATCGCATAACGCATAAATCATAACCCATAACGCACAACGCATAACGCATAATGCGCGACGCATAACGGATCACGCATAATGCATAACGCATAACGCATGACGCATTACGCATAACTTATAACTCATAACTCATAACGAATAACGCATAACGCAAAATGCATAACGCATGTCGGATCACGCATAACGCATAACGCATAACGCATAACGCATAACGCATAACGCATAACGCATAACGAATAACGCATAAAGCATAACGCATAACGCATAACTCATAACGCATAACGCATAACGCATAACGCATAACGCATAACGCATAACGCATAACGCATACCGTATAACGCATAACGCATAACGCATAACGCATAACGCATAACGCATAACGCATAACGCATAACGCATAAAGCAAAACGCATAACGCATAACTTATAACTCATTACTCATAACGAATAACGCATAACGCATAAGGCATAACGCATAACGCATAACGCATAACGCATAACGCATAAAGCATAACGCATAACGCATAACGGATAAAGCATAATGCATAACGCATAACGCATGACGCATTACGCATAACTTATAACTCATAACTCATAACGAATAACGCATAACGCAAAATGCATAACGCATGTCGGATCACGCATAAAGCAAAACGCATAACGCATAACTTATAACTCATTACTCATAACGAATAACGCATAACGCATAAGGCATAACGCATAACGCATAACGCATAACGCATAACGCATAACGCATAACGCATAACGCATAACGCATAACGCATAACGCATAACGCATAACTTATAACTCATTACTCATAACGAATAACGCATAACGCATAAGGCATAACGCATAACGCATAACGCATAACGCATAACGCATAAAGCATAACGCATAACGCATAACGGATAAAGCATAATGCATAACGCATAACGCATGACGCATTACGCATAACTTATAACTCATAACTCATAACGAATAACGCATAACGCAAAATGCATAACGCATGTCGGATCACGCATAACGCATAACGCATAACGCATAACGCATAACGCATAACGCATAACGCATAACGCATAACGAATAACGCATAAAGCATAACGCATAACGCATAACGCATAAAGCATAACGCATAACGCATAACGCATAACGCATTACGCATAACGCATAACTTATAACTCATTACTCATAACGAATAACGCATAACGCATAACGCATAACGCATAACGCATAACGCATAACGCATAACGCATAACGCATAAAGCATAACGAATAACGCATAACGCATAACGCATAACGCATAACGCATAACGCATAACGCATAACGCATAACGCATAACGCATAAAGCAAAACGCATAACGCATAACTTATAACTCATTACTCATAACGAATAACGCATAACGCATAAGGCATAACGCATAACGCATAACGCATAACGCATAAAGCATAACGCATAACGCATAACGGATAAAGCATAATGCATAACGCATAACGCATGACGCATTACGCATAACTTATAACTCATAACTCATAACGAATAACGCATAACGCAAAATGCATAACGCATGTCGGATCACGCATAACGCATAACGCATAACGCATAACGCATAACGCATAACGCATAACGCATAACGAATAACGCATAAAGCATAACGCATAACGCATAACTCATAACGCATAACGCATAACGCATAACGCATAACGCATAACGCATAACGCATAACGCATACCGTATAACGCATAACGCATAACGCATAACGCATAACGCATAACGCATAACGCATAACGCATAAAGCAAAACGCATAACGCATAACTTATAACTCATTACTCATAACGAATAACGCATAACGCATAAGGCATAACGCATAACGCATAACGCATAACGCATAACGCATAAAGCATAACGCATAACGCATAACGGATAAAGCATAATGCATAACGCATAACGCATGACGCATTACGCATAACTTATAACTCATAACTCATAACGAATAACGCATAACGCAAAATGCATAACGCATGTCGGATCACGCATAACGCATAACGCATAACGCATAACGCATAACGCATAACGCATAACGCATAACGCATAACGCATAAAGCATAACGCATAACGCATAACGGATAAAGCATAATGCATATCGCATAACGTATAACGCATTACGCATAACTTATAACTCATAACTCATAACGAATAACGCATAACGCAAAATGCATAACGCATGTCGGATCACGCATAACGCATAACGCATAAAGCATAAATCATAACGCATAACGCATAACGTTAACGCATAACCCATAACGCATAAGGCTTGATGCATGACGCATATCGCATATCGCATAAGGCTTGATGCATGACGCATATCGCATAACGCATAATACATAACGTATAACGCATTATGCATAACGCATAACGCATAATGCATAACTCATAAGGCATAACGCATTACGCATAACTTATCACTCATAACTCATAACGAATAACGCATAACGCAAAATGAATAACGCATAAAGCATAACGCATAACCCATAACCCTTAACGCATAACGCATAACGCATAATGCACATCGCTTAACGAATACCGCAAATCGCATAACGCCTAACGCATAACGGATCACGCATGACGCATAAAGCATAACGCATAACGCATAACGCGTAACGCATAACGCATAACTCATATCGCATAACGCATAAATCATAACCCATAACGCACAACGCATAACGCATAATGCGCGACGCATAACGGATCACGCATAATGCATAACGCATAACGCATGACGCATTACGCATAACTTATAACTCATAACTCATAACGAATAACGCATAACGCAAAATGCATAACGCATGTCGGATCACGCATAACGCATAACGCATAACGCATAACGCATAACGCATAACGCATAACGCATAACGAATAACGCATAAAGCATAACGCATAACGCATAACTCATAACGCATAACGCATAACGCATAACGCATAACGCATAACGCATAACGCATAACGCATACCGTATAACGCATAACGCATAACGCATAACGCATAACGCATAACGCATAACGCATAACGCATAACGCATAAAGCAAAACGCAAAACGCATAACTTATAACTCATTACTCATAACGAATAACGCATAACGCATAAGGCATAACGCATAACGCATAACGCATAACGCATAACGCATAACGCATAACGCATAACGCATAACGGATAAAGCATAATGCATAACGCATAACGCATGACGCATTACGCATAACTTATAACTCATAACTCATAACGAATAACGCATAACGCAAAATGCATAACGCATGTCGGATCACGCATAACGCATAACGCATAACGCATAACGCATAACGCATAACGCATAACGCATAACGCATAACGCATAAAGCATAACGCATAACGCATAACGGATAAAGCATAATGCATATCGCATAACGTATAACGCATTACGCATAACTTATAACTCATAACTCATAACGAATAACGCATAACGCAAAATGCATAACGCATGTCGGATCACGCATAACGCATAACGCATAAAGCATAAATCATAACGCATAACGCATAACGTTAACGCATAACCCATAACGCATAAGGCTTGATGCATGACGCATATCGCATATCGCATAAGGCTTGATGCATGACGCATATCGCATAACGCATAATACATAACGTATAACGCATTATGCATAACGCATAACGCATAATGCATAACTCATAAGGCATAACGCATTACGCATAACTTATAACTCATAACTCATAACGAATAACGCATAACGCAAAATGAATAACGCATAAAGCATAACGCATAACCCATAACCCTTAACGCATAACGCATAACGCATAATGCCCATCGCTTAACGAATACCGCAAATCGCATAACGCCTAACGCATAACGGATCACGCATGACGCATAAAGCATAACGCATAACGCATAACGCGTAACGCATAACGCATAACTCATATCGCATAACGCATAAATCATAACCCATAACGCACAACGCATAACGCATAATGCGCGACGCATAACGGATCACGCATAATGCATAACGCATAACGCATGACGCATTACGCATAACTTATAACTCATAACTCATAACGAATAACGCATAACGCAAAATGCATAACGCATGTCGGATCACGCATAACGCATAACGCATAACGCATAACGCATAACGCATAACGCATAACGCATAACGAATAACGCATAAAGCATAACGCATAACGCATAACTCATAACGCATAACGCATAACGCATAACGCATAACGCATAACGCATAACGCATAACGCATACCGTATAACGCATAACGCATAACGCATAACGCATAACGCATAACGCATAACGCATAACGCATAAAGCAAAACGCATAACGCATAACTTATAACTCATTACTCATAACGAATAACGCATAACGCATAAGGCATAACGCATAACGCATAACGCATAACGCATAACGCATAAAGCATAACGCATAACGCATAACGGATAAAGCATAATGCATAACGCATAACGCATGACGCATTACGCATAACTTATAACTCATAACTCATAACGAATAACGCATAACGCAAAATGCATAACGCATGTCGGATCACGCATAACGCATAACGCATAACGCATAACGCATAACGCATAACGCATAACGCATAACGCATAACGCATAAAGCATAACGCATAACGCATAACGGATAAAGCATAATGCATATCGCATAACGTATAACGCATTACGCATAACTTATAACTCATAACTCATAACGAATAACGCATAACGCAAAATGCATAACGCATGTCGGATCACGCATAACGCATAACGCATAAAGCATAAATCATAACGCATAACGCATAACGTTAACGCATAACCCATAACGCATAAGGCTTGATGCATGACGCATATCGCATATCGCATAAGGCTTGATGCATGACGCATATCGCATAACGCATAATACATAACGTATAACGCATTATGCATAACGCATAACGCATAATGCATAACTCATAAGGCATAACGCATTACGCATAACTTATAACTCATAACTCATAACGAATAACGCATAACGCAAAATGAATAACGCATAAAGCATAACGCATAACCCATAACCCTTAACGCATAACGCATAACGCATAATGCCCATCGCTTAACGAATACCGCAAATCGCATAACGCCTAACGCATAACGGATCACGCATGACGCATAAAGCATAACGCATAACGCATAACGCGTAACGCATAACGCATAACTCATATCGCATAACGCATAAATCATAACCCATAACGCACAACGCATAACGCATAATGCGCGACGCATAACGGATCACGCATAACGCATAACGCATAACGCATAACCCATAACGCATAACGCATAACGCATAACGCATAACGCATAACGCATAAAGCATAACGAATTACGCATAACTTATAACTCATAACTCATAAGGAGTAACGCATAACGCATAAAGCATAACGCATAACGCATAACGCATAACGCATAACGCATAACGCATAACGCATAACGCATGACGGATCACGCATAACGCATAACGCATAACGCATAACGCATAACGCATAAAGCATAACGCATAACGCATAACGCATTACGCATAACTTATAACTCATAACTCATAAGGAGTAACGCATAACGCATAAAGCATAACGCATAACGCATAACGCATAACGCATAACGCATAACGCATAACGCATAACGCATAACGCATAATGCATAAAGCATAACGCATAACGCATAACGCATAATGCACAACGCTTAACGAATACCGCAAATCGCATAACGCCTAACGCATAACGGATCACGCATGACGCATAAAGCATAACGCATAACGCATAACGCATAACGCATAACTCATATCGCATAACGCATAAATCATAACCCATAACGCACAACGCATAACGCATAATGCACAACGCATAACGAATACTGCAAAACGCATAACGCATAACGCATAACGCATACCGCATAACTCATAACGCATAACGCATAAAGCATAACGCATTACGCATAACTTATAACTCATAACTCATAAGGAGTAACGCATAACGCATAAAGCATAACGCATAACGCATAACGCATAACGCATAACGCATAACGCATAACGCATAACGCATAACGCATAACGCATAACGCATAACGCATAACGCATAACGCATAACGCATAACGCATAACGGATCACGCATAACGCATAACGCATAACGCATAACGCATAACGCATAACGCATAACGCATAACGCATAACGCATAACGCATAACGCATAACGCATAACGCATAACGCATAATGCATAAAGCATAATGCATAACGCATAACGCATAACGCATAACTTATAACTCATTACTCATAACGAATAACGCATAACGCATAACGCATAACTTATAACTCATAACTCATAAGGAGTAACGCATAACGCATAATGCATAACGCATAACGCATAAAGCATAACGCATAACGCATAACGCATTACGCATAACTTATAACTCATAACTCATAAGGAGTAACGCATAACGCATAAAGCATAACGCATAACGCATAACGCATAACGCATAACGCATAACGCATAACGCATAACGCATAACGCATAATGCATAAAGCATAATGCATAACGCATAACTTATAACTCATTACTCATAACGAATAACGCATAACGCATAACGCATATCGCATAACGCATAACGCATAATGCATAACGCATAAAGCATAACGCATAACGCATAACGCATAACGCATAACGCATAACGCATAACGCATAACGCATAACTTATAACTCATTACTCATAACGAATAACGCATAACGCATAACGCATAACTTATAACTCATAACTCATAAGGAGTAACGCATAACGCATAATGCATAACGCATAACGCATAACGCATAAAGCATAACGCATAACGCATAACGTATAACTCATAACGCATAACGCATAACGCATAACGCCTAACGCATAACGCATAACGCATAACCCCTAACGCATAACGCATAACGCATAACGCATAACGCATAACGTGTAACTAATAACGCATAACGCATAAAGCATAACGCATAACGCATAACGCATATCGCATAACGCATAACGCATAACGCATAACGTATAACGCATAACGCATACCGTATAACGCATAACGCAAACGTATAACGCACAACGCATAACGCATAACGAACAACGGATAACGTATATCCCATAACGCATAACGCATAACGAATACCGCAAAACGTATATCGCCTAACACATAACGGATCACGCATAACGCATAACGCATAACGTATAACGCATAAGGCATAACGCATAACACATAACGTATAACGCATAATGCACAACGCATTACGAATACAGAAAACGCATAACGCTTAACGCATAACGGATCACGCATAACGCATAACGCATAATGCATAACGCATAACGCATAATGCATAACGCATAAAGCGTAACGCATAACGCATAACGCATAAAGCATAACACATAACGCATAACGCATAATGCACAACGCATAACGAATAGAGCAAAACGCATAACGCTTAACGCATAACGCATAACGCATAACGCATAATGCATAACGCATAGCGCATAACGCATAACGCATAACGCACAACGCATAACGCATAACGCATAACGCATAACGCATAACGCATAACGTATAACGTATAACGCATACCGCATTACGCATAACTTATAACTCATAACTCATAAGGAGTAACGCATAACGCATAAAGCATAACGCATAACGCATAACGCATAAAGCATAACGCATAACGCATAACTTATAACTCATTACTCATAACGAATAACGCATAACGCATAACTTATAACTCATTACTCATAACGCATAACGCATAACGCATAAAGCATAAAGCATAACGCATAACGCATAACGGATAAAGCATAATGCATAACGCATAACGCATAACGCATTACGCATAACTTATAACTCATAACTCATAAGGAGTAACGCATAACGCATAAAGCATAACGTATAACGCATAACGCATAAAGCATAACGCATAACGCATAACGCATAACGCATAACGCATAACGCATAACGCATAACGCATAACGCATAACGCATAACGCATAACGCATAACGCATAACGCATAACGCATAACGCATAACGCATAACGCATAACGCATAACGCATAACGCATACCGTATAACGTATAACGCATAACGCATAACGCATAACACATAACGCATAACGCATAATGCACAACGCATTACGAATACAGAAAACGCATAACGCTTAACGCATAACGGATCACGCATAACGCATAACGCATAACGCATAAAGCATAACGCATAACGCATAACGGATAAAGCATAATGCATAACGCATAACGCATAACGCAATATTCATAACTTATAACTCATAACTCATAACGAATAACGCATAACGCAAAATGCATAACGCATGTCGGATCACGCATAACGCATAACGCACAACGCATAACGCATAACGCATAACGCATAACGCATAACGCATAACGTATAACGTATAACGCATACCGCATTACGCATAACTTATAACTCATAACTCATAAGGAGTAACGCATAACGCATAAAGCATAACGCATAACGCATAACGCATAAAGCATAACGCATAACGCATAACTTATAACTCATTACTCATAACGAATAACGCATAACGCATAACTTATAACTCATTACTCATAACGCATAACGCATAACGCATAAAGCATAAAGCATAAAGCATAACGCATAACGCATAACGGATAAAGCATAATGCATAACGCATAACGCATAACGCATTACGCATAACTTATAACTCATAACTCATAAGGAGTAACGCATAACGCATAAAGCATAACGTATAACGCATAACGCATAAAGCATAACGCATAACGCATAACGCATAACGCATAACGCATAACGCATAACGCATAACGCATAACGCATAACGCATAACGCATAACGCATAACGCATAACGCATAACGCATAACGCATAACGCATAACGCATAACGCATAACGCATAACGCATAACGCATAACGCATACCGTATAACGTATAACGCATAACGCATAACGCATAACACATAACGCATAACGCATAATGCACAACGCATTACGAATACAGAAAACGCATAACGCTTAACGCATAACGGATCACGCATAACGCATAACGCATAACGCATAACGCATAACGCATAAAGCATAACGCATAACGCATAACGGATAAAGCATAATGCATAACGCATAACGCATAACGCAATATTCATAACTTATAACTCATAACTCGTAACGAATAACGCATAACGCATAAGGCATAACGCATAACGCATAACGCATAACGCATAACGCATAAAGCATAACGCATAACGAATAACGCATAACGCATAACGCATAACGCATAACGCATAACGCATAAGGCATAAAGCATAACGCATTACGCATAACTTATAACTCATAACTCATAAGGAGTAACGCATAACGCATAAAGCATAACGCATAACGCATAACGAATACCGCAAAACGTATATCGCCTAACACATAACGGATCACGCATAACGCATAACGCATAACGTATAACGCATAACGCATAACGCATAACGCATAACACATAACGCATAACGCATAATGCACAACGCATTACGAATACAGCAAAACGCATAACGCTTAACGCATAACGGATCACGCATAACGCATAACGCATAATGCATAACGCATAACGCATAACGCATAATGCATAACGCATAAAGCGTAACGCATAACGCATAACGCATAAAGCATAACACATAACGCATAACGCATAATGCACAACGCATAACGAATACAGCAAAACGCATAACGCTTAACGTATAACGTATAACGCATACCGCATTACGCATAACTTATAACTCATAACTCATAAGGAGTAACGCATAACGCATAAAGCATAACGCATAACGCATAACTTATAACTCATTACTCATAACGAATAACGCATAACGCATAACTTATAACTCATTACTCATAACGCATAACGCATAACGCATAAAGCATAACGCATAACGCATAACGCATAACGGATAAAGCATAATGCATAACGCATAACGCATAACGCATTACGCATAACTTATAACTCATAACTCATAAGGAGTAACGCATAACGCATAACGCATAAAGCATAACGCATAACGCATAACGCATAACGCATTACGCATAACTCATAACTTATAACTCATTACTCATAACGAATAACGCATAACGCATAACGCATAACGCATAACGCATATCGCATAACGCATAACGCATAACGCATAACGGATCACGCATAACGCATAACGCATAACGCATAAAGCATAACGCATAAAGTATAACGCATAAAGCATAACGCATAACGCATAACGCATTACGCATAACTTATAACTCATAACTCATAAGGAGTAACGCATAACGCATAAAGCATAACGCATAACGCATAACGAATACCGCAAAACGTATATCGCCTAACACATAACGGATCACGCATAACGCATAACGCATAACGTATAACGCATAACGCATAACGCATAACGCATAACACATAACGCATAACGCATAATGCACAACGCATAACGAATACAGCAAAACGCATAACGCTTAACGTATAACGTATAACGCATACCGCATTACGCATAACTTATAACTCATAACTCATAAGGAGTAACGCATAACGCATAAAGCATAACGCATAACGCATAACTTATAACTCATTACTCATAACGAATAACGCATAACGCATAACTTATAACTCATTACTCATAACGCATAACGCATAACGCATAAAGCATAACGCATAACGCATAACGCATAACGGATAAAGCATAATGCATAACGCATAACGCATAACGCATTACGCATAACTTATAACTCATAACTCATAAGGAGTAACGCATAACGCATAACGCATAACGCATAACGCATAACGCATAACGCATAACGCATTACGCATAACTCATAACTTATAACTCATTACTCATAACGAATAACGCATAACGCATAACGCATAACGCATAACGCATAACGCATAACGCATAACGCATAACGCATAACGCATAAAGCATAACGCATAACGCATAACGGATAAAGCATAATGCATAACGCATAACGTATAACGCATTACGCATAACTTATAACTCATAACTCATAACGAATAACGCATAACGCAAAATGCATAGCGCATGTCGGATCACGCATAACGCATAACGCATAAAGCATAAATCATAACGCATAACGCATAACGTTAACGCATAACCCATAACGCATAAGGCTTGATGCATGACGCATATCGCATATCGCATAAGGCTTGATGCATGACGCATATCGCATAACGCATAATACATAACGTATAACGCATTATGCATAACGCATAACGCATAATGCATAACTCATAAGGCATAACGCATTACGCATAACTTATAACTCATAACTCATAACGAATAACGCATAACGCAAAATGAATAACGCATAAAGCATAACGCATAACCCATAACCCTTAACGCATAACGCATAACGCATAATGCACAACGCTTAACGAATACCGCAAATCGCATAACGCCTAACGCATAACGGATCACGCATGACGCATAAAGCATAACGCATAACGCATAACGCATAACGCGTAACGCATAACGCATAACTCATATCGCATAACGCATAAATCATAACCCATAACGCACAACGCATAACGCATAATGCACAACGCATAACGAATACCGCAAAACGCATAACGCATAACGCATAACGCATAACGCATAACTCATAACGCATAACGCATAACGCATAACGCACACCGTATAACGTATAACGCATAACGCATAACGCATAACGCATAAAGCATAACGCATAACGCATAACGCATAACGCATAACGGATCACGCATAACGCATAACGCATAACGCATAACGCATTACGCATAACGCATAACGCATAACGCATAACGCATAACGCATAACGCATAACGCATAACGCATAACGCATAACGCATAAAGCATAACGCATTACGCATAACTTATAACTCATAACTCATAAGGAGTAACGCATAACGCATAAAGCATAACGCATAACGCATAACGCATAACGCATAACGCATAACGCATAACGCATAACGCATAACGCATAACGCATAACGCATAACGCATAACGCATAACGCATAACGCATAACGCATAACGCATAACGCATAACGCATAACGCATAACGCATAACGCATAACGCATAACGCATAACGCATAACGCATAACGGATCACGCATAACGCATAACGCATAACGCATAACGCATAACGCATAACGCATAAAGCATTAAGCATAACGCAAACGCATTACGCATAACTTATAACTCATAAGGAGTAACGCATAACGCATAAAGCATAACGCATAACGCATAACGCATAACGCATAACGCATAACGCATAACGCATAACGCATAACGCATAACGCATAATGCATAAAGCAAAACGCATAACGCATAACTTATAACTAATTACTCATAACGAATAACGCATAACGCATAACGCATATCGCATAACGCATAACGCATAATGCATAAAGCATAAAGCATAACGTATAACGCATAACGCATAACGCATAACGCATAACGCATAACGCATAACGCATAACGCATAACGCATAACGCATAACGCATAACGCATAACGCATAGCGCTTAACGCATAACGCATAACGCATAACGCATAAAGCATAACGCATAACGCATAACACAAACGTATAACGCACAACGCATAACGCATAACGCATAACGCTTAACGCATAACGGATCACGCATAACGCATAACGCATAATGCATAACGCATAACGCATAACGCATAATGCATAACGCATAACGCATAACGCATAACGCATAACGCATATCGCATAACGCATAACGCATAATGCATAACGCATAAAGCATAACGTATAACGCATAACGCATAACTCATAACGCATAACGCATAACGCATAACGCATAAAGCATAACGCATTACGCATAACTTATAACTCATAACTCATAAGGAGTAACGCATAACGCATAAAGCATAACGCATAACGCATAACGCATAACGCATAACGCATAACGCATAACGCATAACGCATAACGGATCACGCATAACGCATAACGCATAACGCATAACGCATAACGCATAACGCATAACGCATAAAGCATAACGCATAACGCAAACGCATTACGCATAACTTATAACTCATAAGGAGTAACGCATAACGCATAAAGCATAACGCATAACGCATAACGCATAACGCATAACGCATAACGCATAACGCATAATGCATAAAGCATAACGCATAACGCATAACTTATAACTAATTACTCATAACGAATAACGCATAACGCATAACGCATATCGCATAACGCATAACGCATAATGCATAACGCATAAAGCATAACGCATAACTCATAACGCATAACGCATAACGCATAACGCATAACGCATAACGCATACCGTATAACGCATAACGCATAACGCATAACGCATATCGCATAACGCATAACGCATAACGCATAACGCATAACGCATAACGCATAAAGCATAACGCATAACGCATAACGGATAAAGCATAATGCATAACGCATAACGCATGACGCATTACGCATAACTTATAACTCATAACTCATAACGAATAACGCATAACGCAAAATGCATAACGCATGTCGGATCACGCATAACGCATAACGCATAACGCATAACGCATAACGCATAACGCATAACGCATAACGAATAACGCATAAAGCATAACGCATAACGCATAACGCATAAAGCATAACGCATAACGCATAACGCATAACGCATTACGCATAACGCATATCTTATAACTCATTACTCATAACGAATAACGCATAACGCATAACGCATAACGCATAACGCATAACGCATAACGCATAACGCATAAAGCATAACGCATAACGCATAACGGATAAAGCATAATGCATATCGCATAACGTATAACGCATTACGCATAACTTATAACTCATAACTCATAACGAATAACGCATAACGCAAAATGCATAACGCATGTCGGATCACGCATAACGCATAACGCATAAAGCATAAATCATAACACATAACGCATAACGTTAACGCATAACCCATAACGCATAAGGCTTGATGCATGACGCATATCGCATATCGCATAAGGCTTGATGCATGACGCATATCGCATAACGCATAATACATAACGTATAACGCATTATGCATAACGCATAACGCATAATGCATAACTCATAAGGCATAACGCATTACGCATAACTTATAACTCATAACTCATAACGAATAACGCATAACGCAAAATGAATAACGCATAAAGCATAACGCATAACCCATAACCCTTAACGCATAACGCATAACGCATAATGCACAACGCTTAACGAATACCGCAAATCGCATAACGCCTAACGCATAACGGATCACGCATGACGCATAAAGCATAACGCATAACGCATAACGCGTAACGCATAACGCATAACTCATATCGCATAACGCATAAATCATAACCCATAACGCACAACGCATAACGCATAATGCGCAACGCATAACGGATCACGCATAACGCATAACGCATAACGCATAACGCATAACGCATAACGCATAACGCATAACGCATAACGCATAACGCATAACGCATAAAGCATAACGAATTACGCATAACTTATAACTCATAACTCATAAGGAGTAACGCATAACGCATAAAGCATAACGCATAACGCATAACGCATAACGCATAACGCATAACGCATAACGCATAACGCATAACGCATAACGCATAACGCATAAAGCATAACGAATTACGCATAACTTATAACTCATAACGCATAAAGCATAACGAATTACGCATAACTTACAACTCATAACTCATAAGGAGTAACGCATAACGCACAAAGCATAACGCATAACGCATTACGCATAACGCATAACGCATAACGCATAACGCATAACGCATAACGCATAACGCATAACGCATAACGCATAACGCATAACGCATAACGCATAACGCATAACGCATAACGCATAACGGATCACGCATAACGCATAACGCATAACGCATAACGCATAACGCATAACGCATAAAGCATAACGCATAACGCAAACGCATTACGCATAACTTATAACTCATAAGGAGTAACGCATAACGCATAACGCATAACGCATAACGCATAAAGCATAACGCATAACGCATAACGCATAACGCATAACGCATAACGCATAACGCATAATGCATAAAGCATAACGCATAACGCATAACGGATAAAGCATAATGCATAACGCATAACGCATTACGCATAACTTATAACTCATAACTCATAACGCATAACGCATAACGCATAACGCTTAACGCATAACGGATCACGCATAACGCATAACGCATAATGCATAACGCATAACGCATAACGCATAATGCATAACGCATAACGCATAACGCATAACGCATAACGCATATCGCATAACGCATAACGCATAATGCATAACGCATAAAGCATAACGTATAACGCATAACGCATAACGCATAACGCATAACGCATAACGCATAACGCATAACGCATAACGCGTAACGCATAACGCATAACTCATATCGCATAACGCATAAATCATAACCCATAACGCACAACGCATAACGCATAATGCAGAACGCATAACGCATAACGCATAACGCATAACGCATATCGCATAACGCATAACGCATAATGCATAATGCATAACGCATAAAGCATAACGTATAACGCATAACGCATAACGCATAACGCATAACGCATAACGCATAACGCATAACGCATAAAGCATAACGCATAAACAAAAACGCAAACGTATAACGCACAACGCATAACGCATAACGCATAACGCTTAACGCATAACGCATCACGCATAACGCATAACGCATAATGCATAACGCATAACGCATATCGCATAATGCATAACACATAAAGCATAACGCATAACGCATAACTTATAACTCATTACTCATAACGAATAACGCATAACGCATAACTTATAACTCATTACTCATAACGAATAACGCATAACGCATAACGCATAACGCATAACGCATAACGCATAACGCATAACGCATAACGCATAAAGCATAACGCATAACGCATAACGCATAACGTATAACGCATTACGCATAACTTATAACTCATAACTCATAACGAATAACGCATAACGCAAAATGCATAACGCATGTCGGATCACGCATAACGCATAACGCATAAAGCATAAATCATAACGCATAACGCATAACGTTAACGCATAACCCATAACGCATAAGGCTTGATGCATGACGCATATCGCATATCGCATAAGGCTTGATGCATGACGCATATCGCATAACGCATAATACATAACGTGTAACGCATTATGCATAACGCATAACGCATAATGCATAACTCATAAGGCATAACGCATTACGCATAACTTATAACTCATAACGAATAACGCATAACGCAAAATGAATAACGCATAAAGCATAACGCATAACCCATAACCCTTAACGCATAACGCATAACGCATAATGCACAACGCTTAACGAATACCGCAAATCGCATAACGCCTAACGCATAACGGATCACGCATGACGCATAAAGCATAACTCATAACGAATAACGCATAACGCGTAACGCATAACGCATAACTCATATCGCATAAGCATAAATCATAACCCATAACGCACAACGCATAACGCATAATGCAGAACGCATAACGAATACCGCAAAACGCATAACGCATAACGCATAACGCATAACGCATAACTCATAACGCATAACGCATAACGCATAACGCACACCGTATAACGTATAACGCATAACGCATAACGCATAACGCATAAAGCATAACGCATAACGCATAACGCATAACGCATAACGGATCACGCATAACGCATAACGCATAACGCATAACGCATAACGCATAACGCATAACGCATAACGCATAACGCATAACGCATAACGCATAACGCATAACGCATAAAGCATAACGCATTACGCATAACTTATAACTCATAACTCATAAGGAGTAACGCATAACGCATAACGCATAACGCATAACGCATAACGCATAACGCATAACGCATAACGCATAACGGATCACGCATAACGCATAACGCATAACGCATAACGCATAACGCATAACGCATAAAGCATAACGCATAACGCAAATGCATTACGCATAACTTATAACTCATAAGGAGTAACGCATAACGCATAAAGCATAACGCATAACGCATAACGCATAACGCATAACGCATAACGCATAACGCATAATGCATAAAGCATAACGCATAACGTATAACGCATTACGCATAACTTATAACTCATAACTCATAACGAATAACGCATAACGCAAAATGCATAACGCATGTCGGATCACGCATAACGCATAACGCATAAAGCATAAATCATAACGCATAACGCATAACGTTAACGCATAACCCATAACGCATAAGGCTTGATGCATGACGCATATCGCATATCGCATAAGGCTTGATGCATGACGCATATCGCATAACGCATAATACATAACGTGTAACGCATTATGCATAACGCATAACGCATAATGCATAACTCATAAGGCATAACGCATTACGCATAACTAATTACTCATAACGAATACCGCATAACGCATAACGCATATCGCATAACGCATAACGCATAATGCATAACGCATAAAGCATAACGTATAACGCATAACGCATAACGCATAAAGCATAACGCATAACGCATAACGGATAAAGCATAATGCATAACGCATAACGCATTACGCATAACTTATAACTCATAACTCATAACGCATAACGCATAACGCATAACGCTTAACGCATAACGCATAATGCATAACGCATAACGCATAACGCATAATGCATAACGCATAACGCATAACGCATAACGCATAACGCATAACGCATAACGTATAACGCATTACGCATAACTTATAACTCATAACTCATAACGAATAACGCATAACGCAAAATGCATAACGCATGTCGGATCACGCATAACGCATAACGCATAAAGCATAAATCATAACGCATAACGCATAACGTTAACGCATAACCCATAACGCATAAGGCTTGATGCATGACGCATATCGCATATCGCATAAGGCTTGATGCATGACGCATATCGCATAACGCATAATACATAACGTGTAACGCATTATGCATAACGCATAACGCATAATGCATAACTCATAAGGCATAACGCATTACGCATAACTTATAACTCATAACGAATAACGCATAACGCAAAATGAATAACGCATAAAGCATAACGCATAACCCATAACCCTTAACGCATAACGCATAACGCATAATGCACAACGCTTAACGAATACCGCAAATCGCATAACGCCTAACGCATAACGGATCACGCATTACGCATAACGCATAACGCATAACGCATAACGCATAACGCGTAACGCATAACGCATAACTCATATCGCATAAGCATAAATCATAACCCATAACGCACAACGCATAACGCATAATGCAGAACGCATAACGAATACCGCAAAACGCATAACGCATAACGCATAACGCATAACGCATAACTCATAACGCATAACGCATAACGCATAACGCACACCGTATAACGTATAACGCATAACGCATAACGCATAACGCATAAAGCATAACGCATAACGCATAACGCATAACGCATAACGGATCACGCATAACGCATAACGCATAACGCATAACGCATTACGCATAACGCATAACGCATAACGCATAACGCATAACGCATAACGCATAACGCATAACGCATAAAGCATAACGCATTACGCATAACTTATAACTCATAACTCATAAGGAGTAACGCATAACGCATAACGCATAACGCATAACGCATAACGCATAACGCATAACGCATAACGCATAACGGATCACGCATAACGCATAACGCATAACGCATAACGCATAACGCATAACGCATAACGCATAACGCATAACGCATAACGTATAACGCATTACGCATAACTTATAACTCATAACTCATAACGAATAACGCATAACGCAAAATGCATAACGCATGTCGGATCACGCATAACGCATAACGCATAAAGCATAAATCATAACGCATAACGCATAACGTTAACGCATAACCCATAACGCATAAGGCTTGATGCATGACGCATATCGCATATCGCATAAGGCTTGATGCATGACGCATATCGCATAACGCATAATACATAACGTGTAACGCATTATGCATAACGCATAACGCATAATGCATAACTCATAAGGCATAACGCATTACGCATAACTTATAACTCATAACGAATAACGCATAACGCAAAATGAATAACGCATAAAGCATAACGCATAACCCATAACCCTTAACGCATAACGCATAACGCATAATGCACAACGCTTAACGAATACCGCAAATCGCATAACGCCTAACGCATAACGGATCACGCATGACGCATAAAGCATAACGCATAACGCATAACGCATAACGCGTAACGCATAACGCATAACTCATATCGCATAAGCATAAATCATAACCCATAACGCACAACGCATAACGCATAATGCAGAACGCATAACGAATACCGCAAAACGCATAACGCATAACGCATAACGCATAACGCATAACTCATAACGCATAACGCATAACGCATAACGCACACCGTATAACGTATAACGCATAACGCATAACGCATAACGCATAAAGCATAACGCATAACGCATAACGCATAACGCATAACGGATCACGCATAACGCATAACGCATAACGCATAACGCATTACGCATAACGCATAACGCATAACGCATAACGCATAACGCATAACGCATAACGCATAACGCATAAAGCATAACGCATTACGCATAACTTATAACTCATAACTCATAAGGAGTAACGCATAACGCATAACGCATAACGCATAACGCATAACGCATAACGCATAACGCATAACGCATAACGGATCACGCATAACGCATAACGCATAACGCATAACGCATAACGCATAACGCATAAAGCATAACGCATAACGCAAATGCATTACGCATAACTTATAACTCATAAGGAGTAACGCATAACGCATAAAGCATAACGCATAACGCATAACGCATAACGCATAACGCATAACGCATAACGCATAATGCATAAAGCATAACGCATAACGCATAACTTATAACTAATTACTCATAACGAATAACGCATAACGCATAACGCATATCGCATAACGCATAACGCATAATGCATAACGCATAAAGCATAACGTATAACGCATAACGCATAACGCATAAAGCATAACGCATAACGCATAACGGATAAAGCATAATGCATAACGCATAACGCATTACGCATAACTAATAACTCATAACTCATAACGCATAACGCATAACGCATAACGCTTAACGCATAACGCATAATGCATAACGCATAACGCATAACGCATAATGCATAACGCATAACGCATAACGCATAACGCATAACGCATAACGCATATCGCATAACGCATAACGCATAATGCATAACGCATAAAGCATAACGTATAACGCATAACGCATAACGCATAACGCATAACGCATAACGCATAACGCATAACGCATAACGCATAAAGCATAACGCATAAACAAAAACGCAAACGTATAACGCACAACGCATAACGCATAACGCATAACGCTTAACGCATAACGGATCACGCATAACGCATAACGCATAATGCATAACGCATAACGCATATCGCATAATGCATAACGCATAAAGCGTAACGCATAACGCATAACGCATAAAGCATAACACATAACGCATAACGCATAATGCACAACGCATAACGAATACAGCAAAACGCATAACGCTTAACGCATAACGCATAACGCATAACGCATAATGCATAACGCATAGCGCATAACGCATAACGCATAACGCATAACGCATAACGCATAACGCATAACGCATAACGCATAACGCATAACGTATAACGTATAACGCATACCGCATTACGCATAACTTATAACCCATAACTCATAAGGAGTAACGCATAACGCATAAAGCATAACGCATAACGCATAACGCATAAAGCATAAAGCATAACGCATAACTTATAACTCATTACTCATAACGAATAACGCATAACGCATAACTTATAACTCATTACTCATAACGCATAACGCATAACGTATAAAGCATAACGCATAACGCATAACGGATAAAGCATAATGCATAACGCATAGCGCATAACGCATAACGCATAACGCATAACGCATAACGCATAACGCATAACGCATAACGCATAACGCATAACGCATAACGCATAATGCATAACGCATAACGCATAACGCATAACGCATAACGCATAATGCATAAAGCATAACGCATAACGCATAACGCATAACGCATAACGCATAACGCATAACGCAAACGTATAACGCACAACGCATAACGCATAACGCATAACGCTTAACGCATAACGGATCACGCATAACGCATAACGCATAATGCATAATGCATAACGCATAACGCATAACGCATAACGCATAACGCATAACGCATAACGCATAACGCATAACGCATAACGCATAACGCATAGCGCTTAACGCATAACGCATAACGCATAACGCATAAAGCATAACGCATAACGCATAACGCAAACGTATAACGCACAACGCATAACGCATAACGCATAACGCTTAACGCATAACGGATCACGCATAACGCATAACGCATAATGCATAACGCATAACGCATAACGCATAATGCATAACGCATAACGCATAACGCATAACGCATAACGCATATCGCATAACGCATAACGCATAATGCATAACGCATAAAGCATAACGTATAACGCATAACGCATAACGCATAACGCATAACGCATAACGCATAACGCATAATGCATAAAGCATAAAGCATAACGCATAACGCATAACTTATAACTAATTACTCATAACGAATAACGCATAACGCATAACGCATATCGCATAACGCATAACGCATAATGCATAACGCATAAAGCATAACGTATAACGCATAACGCATAACGCATAACGCATAACGCATTACGCATAACTTATATCTCATAACTCATAAGGAGTAACGCAAAACGCATAAAGCATAACGCATAACGCATAACGCATAACGCATAACGCATAACGCATAACGCATAACGCATAACGCAAACGCATAACGAATAACGCATAAAGCATAACGCATAACGCATAACGCATAAAGCATAACGCATAACGCATAACGCATAACGCATTACGCATAACGCATAACTTATAACTCATTACTCATAACGAATAACGCATAACGCATAACGCATAACGCATAACGCATAACGCATAACGCGTAAAGCATAACGAATAACGCATAACGGATAAAGCATAATGCATAACGCATAACGCATAACGCTTAACGCATAACGCATAACGCATAACGCATAATGCATAACGCATAACGCATAAAGCATAACGCATAACGCATAACGCAAACGTATAACGCATAACGCATAACGCTTAACGCATAACGGATCACGCATAACGCATAACGCATAATGCATAACGCATAACGCATAACGCATAATGCATAACGCGTAAAGCGTAACGCATAACGCATAACGCATAAAGCATAACACATAACGCATAACGCATAATGCACAACGCATAACGAATACAGCAAAACGCATAACGCTTAACGCATAACGCATAACGCATAACGCATAATGCATAACGCATAACGCATAACGCATAACGCATAACGCATAACGCATAACGCATAACGCATAACGCATAACGTATAACGTATAACGCATACCGCATTACGCATAACTTATAACTCATAACTCATAAGGAGTAACGCATAACGCATAAAGCATAACGCATAACGCATAACGCATAACGCATAAAGCATAACGCATAACGCATAACTTATAACTCATTACTCATAACGAATAACGCATAACGCATAACTTATAACTCATTACTCATAACGCATAACGCATAACGCATAAAGCATAACGCATATCGCATAACGGATAAAGCATAATGCATAACGCATAACGCATAACGCATTACGCATTACGCATAACTTATAACTCATAACTCATAAGGAGTAACGCATAACGCATAAAGCATAACGCATAACGCATAACGCATAACGCATAACGCATAACGCATAACGGATAAAGCATAATGCATAACGCATAACGCATTACGCATAACTTATAACTCATAACTCATAACGCATAACGCATAACGCATAACGCTTAACGCATAACGGATCACGCATAACGCATAACGCATAATGCATAACGCATAACGCATAACGCATAACGCATAACGCATAACGCATAACGCATAACGCATAACGCATAACGCATAACGCATAAAGCATAACGCATAACGCATTACGCATAACTTATATCTCATAACTCATAAGGAGCAACGCAAAACGCATAAAGCATAACGCATAACGCATAACGCATAACGCATAACGCATAACGCATAACGCATAACGCATAACGCATAACGCATAACGCATAACGCATAACGCATAACGCATAACGCATAACGCAAACGCATAACGAATAACGCATAAAGCATAACGCATAACGCATAACGCATAAAGCATAACGCATAACGCATAACGCATAACGCATTACGCATAACGCATAACTTATAACTCATTACTCATAACGAATAACGCATAACGCATAACGCATAACGCATAACGCATAACGCATAACGCATAAAGCATAACGCATAACGCATAACGGATAACGCATAAAGCATAACGCATAACGCATAACGCATAAAGCATAATGCATAACGCATAACGCATAACGCTTAACGCATAACGCATAACGCATAACGCATAATGCATAACGCATAACGCATAAAGCATAACGCATAACGCATAACGCAAACGTATAACGCATAACGCATAACGCTTAACGCATAACGGATCACGCATAACGCATAACGCATAATGCATAACGCATAACGCATAACGCATAATGCATAACGCGTAAAGCGTAACGCATAACGCATAACGCATAAAGCATAACACATAACGCATAACGCATAATGCACAACGCATAAAGAATACAGCAAAACGCATAACGCTTAACGCATAACGCATAACGCATAACGCATAATGCATAACGCATAGCGCATAACGCATAACGCATAACGCATAACGCATAACGCATAACGCATAACGCATAACGTATAACGTATAACGCATACCGCATTACGCATAACTTATAACTCATAACTCATAAGGAGTAACGCATAACGCATAAAGCATAACGCATAACGCATAACGCATAAAGCATAACGCATAACGCATAACTTATAACTCATTACTCATAACGAATAACGCATAACGCATAACTTATAACTCATTACTCATAACGCATAACGCATAACGCATAAAGCATAACGCATATCGCATAACGGATAAAGCATAATGCATAACGCATAACGCATAACGCATTACGCATTACGCATAACTTATAACTCATAACTCATAAGGAGTAACGCATAACGCATAAAGCATAACGCATAACGCATAACGTATAACGTATAACGCATACCGCATTACGCATAACTTATAACTCATAACTCATAAGGAGTAACGCATAACGCATAAAGCATAACGCATAACGCATAACGCATAAAGCATAACGCATAACGCATAACTTATAACTCATTACTCATAACGAATAACGCATAACGCATAACTTATAACTCATTACTCATAACGCATAACGCATAAC
Organism: Lasioglossum morio; assembly: GCA_916610235.2. Classification (NCBI taxonomy): domain Eukaryota; kingdom Metazoa; phylum Arthropoda; class Insecta; order Hymenoptera; family Halictidae; genus Lasioglossum; species Lasioglossum morio. Next base: position 5,610,364 of record CAKAJA020000289.1, read on the forward strand.
GCATAAAGCATAACGCATATCGCATAACGGATAAAGCATAATGCATAACGCATAACGCATAACGCCTTACGCATTACGCATAACTTATAACTCATAACTCATAAGGAGTAACGCATAACGCATAAAGCATAACGCATAACGCATAACGCATAACGCATAACGCATAACGCATAACGCATAACGCATAACGCATAACGCATAACGGATCACGCATAACGCATAACGCATAACGCATAACGCATAACGCATAACGCATAACGCATAACGCATAAAGCATAACGCATAACGCATAACGCATAACGCATTACGCATAACTTATATCTCATAACTCATAAGGAGTAACGCAAAACGCATAAAGCATAACGCATAACGCATAACGCATAACGCATAACGCATAACGCATAACGCATAACGCATAACGCATAACGCATAACGCATAACGCATAACGCATAACGCATAACGCATAACGCATAACGCATAACGCATAACGCATAACGCATAACGCAAACGCATAACGAATAACGCATAAAGCATAACGCATAACGCATAACGCATAAAGCATAACGCATAACGCATAACGCATAACGCATAACGCATAACGCATAAAGCATAACGCATAACGCATAACGGATAAAGCATAATGCATAACGCATAACGCATAACGCTTAACGCATAACGCATAACGCATAACGCATAATGCATAACGCATAGCGCATAACGCATAACGCATAACGCATAACGCATAACGGATAAAGCATAATGCATAACGCATAACGCATAACGCTTAACGCATAACGCATAACGCATAACGCATAATGCATAACGCATAGCGCATAACGCATAACGCATAACGCATAACGCATAACGCATAACGCATAACGAATAACGCATAAAGCATAACGCATAACTCATAACGCATAAAGCATAACGCATAACGCATAACGCATAACGCATAACGCATTACGCATAACGCATAACTTATAACTCATTACTCATAACGAATAACGCATAACGCATAACGCATAACGCATAACGCATAAAGCATAACGCATAACGCATAACGGATAAAGCATAATGCATAACGCATAACGCATAACGCATTACGCATAACTTATAACTCATAACTCATAACGAATAACGCATAACGCATAATGCATAACGCATGTCGGATCACGCATAACGCATAACGCATAAAGCATAAATCATAACGCATAACGAATACCGCAAAACGTATATCGCCTAACACATAACGGATCACGCATAACGCATAACGCATAACGTATAACGCATAACTCATAACGCATAACGCATAAAGCATAACGCATAACGCATAACGGATAAAGCATAATGCATAACGCATAACGCATTACGCATAACTTATAACTCATAACTCATAACGAATAACGCATAACGCAAAATGCATAACGCATGTCGGATCACGCATAACGCATAACGCATAACGCATAACGCATAACGCATAACGCATAACGCATAACGAATAACGCATAAAGCATAACGCATAACGCATAACGCATAAAGCATAACGCATAACGCATAACGCATAACGCATTACGCATAACGCATAACTTATAACTCATTACTCATAACGAATAACGCATAACGCATAACGCATAACGCATAACGCATAACGCATAACGCATAACGTATAACGCATAAAGCATAACGCATAACGCATAACGGATAAAGCATAATGCATAACGCATAACGCATAACGCATAACGCATAACGCATAACGCATAACGCATAACGCATAACGCATAACGCATAACGCATAACGCATGACGCATAACGCATAACGCATAACGCATAACGCATAACGCATAACGCATAACGCATAACGCATAACGCATAACGCATAACGCAAACGCATAACGAATAACGCATAAAGCATAACGCATAACGCATAACGCATAAAGCATAACGCATAACGCATAACGCATAACGCATAACGCATAACGCATAAAGCATAACGCATAACGCATAACGGATAAAGCATAATGCATAACGCATAACGCATAACGCTTAACGCATAACGCATAACGCATAACGCATAATGCATAACGCATAGCGCATAACGCATAACGCATAACGCATAACGCATAACGGATAAAGCATAATGCATAACGCATAACGCATAACGCTTAACGCATAACGCATAACGCATAACGCATAACGCATAATGCATAACGCATAGCGCATAACGCATAACGCATAACGCATAACGAATAACGCATAAAGCATAACGCATAACTCATAACGCATAAAGCATAACGCATAACGCATAACGCATAACGCATAACGCATAACGCATTACGCATAACGCATAACTTATAACTCATTACTCATAACGAATAACGCATAACGCATAACGCATAACGCATAACGCATAAAGCATAACGCATAACGCATAACGGATAAAGCATAATGCATAACGCATAACGCATAACGCATTACGCATAACTTATAACTCATAACTCATAACGAATAACGCATAACGCATAATGCATAACGCATGTCGGATCACGCATAACGCATAACGCATAAAGCATAAATCATAACGCATAACGAATACCGCAAAACGTATATCGCCTAACACATAACGGATCACGCATAACGCATAACGCATAACGTATAACGCATAACTCATAACGCATAACGCATAAAGCATAACGCATAACGCATAACGGATAAAGCATAATGCATAACGCATAACGCATTACGCATAACTTATAACTCATAACTCATAACGAATAACGCATAACGCAAAATGCATAACGCATGTCGGATCACGCATAACGCATAACGCATAACGCATAACGCATAACGCATAACGCATAACGCATAACGAATAACGCATAAAGCATAACGCATAACGCATAACGCATAAAGCATAACGCATAACGCATAACGCATAACGCATTACGCATAACGCATAACTTATAACTCATTACTCATAACGAATAACGCATAACGCATAACGCATAACGCATAACACATAACGCATAACGCATAACGTATAACGCATAAAGCATAACGCATAACGCATAACGGATAAAGCATAATGCATAACGCATAACGCATAACGCATAACGCATAACGCATAACGCATAACGCATAACGCATAACGCATAACGCATGACGCATAACGCATAACGCATAACGCATAACGCATAAAGCATAACGCAAACGTATAACGCACAACGCATAACGCATAACTCATAACTCATAACGAATAACGCATAACGCAAAATGGATAACGCATGTCGGATCACGCATAACGCATAACGCATAACGCATAACGCATAACGCATAACGCATAACGGATCACGCATAACGCATAACGCATAACGCATAACGCATAACGCATAACGCATAACGCATAACGCATAAAGCATAACGCATAACGCATAACGCATTACGCATAACGTATAACTCATAACTCATAAGGAGTAACGCATAACGCATAAAGCATAACGCATAACGCATAACGCTAACGCATAACGCATAACGCATAACGCATAATGCATAAAGCATAACGCATAACGCATAACTTATAACGCATTACTCATAACGAATAACGCATAACGCATAACGCATATCGCATAACGCATAACGCATAATGCATAACGCATAAAGCATAACGCATAACGCATAACGCATAACGCATAACGCATAACGCATAACGCATAACGCATAACGCATAACGCATAACGCATAACGCATGACGCATAACGCATAACGCATAACGCATAACGCAAACGTATAACGCACAACGCATAACGCATAACGCATAACGCAAAACGCATAACGCATAACGCATAACGCATAACGCATAACGCATAACGCATAACGCATAACGCATAACGCATAACGCATAAAGCATAACGCATAACGCATAACTTATAACTCATTACTCATAACGAATAACGCATAACGCATAACGCATAACGGATAACGCATATCGCATAACGCATAACGCATAATGCATAACGCATAAAGCATAACGCATAACGCATAACGCATAACCCCTAACGCATAACGCATAACGTATAACTCATAACGCATAACGCATAACGCATAACGCATAACGCCTAACGCATAACGCATAACGCATAACCCCTAACGCATAACGCATAACGCATAACGCATAACGTGTAACTAATAACGCATAACGCATAAAGCATAACGTATAACGCATATCGCATAACGCATAACGCATAACGTATAACGCATAACGCATATCGCATAACGCATAACGCATAACGCATAATGCATAACGCATAAAGCATAACGCATAACGCATAACGCATAACGCAAACGTATAACGCACAACGCATAACGCATAACGCATAACGCAAAACGCATAACGCATAACGCATAACGCATAACGCATAACGCATAACGCATAACGCATAACGCATAAAGCATAACACATAACGCATAACGCATAATGCACAACGCATAACGAATACAGCAAAACGCATAACGCATAACGCATAACGCATAAAGCATAACGCATAACGCATAACTTATAACTCATTACTCATAACGAATAACGCATAACGCATAACTTATAACTCATTACTCATAACGCATAACGTATAACGCATAAAGCATAACGCATAACGCATAACGGATAAAGAATAATGCATAACGCATAACGCATAACGCATTACGCATAACTTATAACTCATAACTCATAAGGAGTAACGCATAACGCATAAAGCATAAAGCATAACGCATAACGCATAACGCATAAAGCATAACGCATAACGCATAACGCATAACGCATAACGCATAACGCATAACGCATAACGCATAACGCATAAAGCATAACGCATAACGCATAACGCATTACGCATAACGCATAAAGCGTAACGCATAACGCATAACGCATAAAGCATAACACATAACGCATAACGCAAAATGCACAACGCATAACGAATAAAGCAAAACGCATAACGCTTAACGCATAACGCATAACGCATAACGCATAATGCATAACGCATAGCGCATAACGCATAACGCATAACGCACAACGCATAACGCATAACGCATAACGCATAACGCATAACGCATAACGTATAACTTATAACGCATACCGCATTACGCATAACTTATAACTCATAACTCATAAGGAGTAACGCATAACGCATAAAGCATAACGCATAACGCATAACGCATAACGCATAACGCATAAAGCATAACGCATAACGCATAACTTATAACTCATTACTCATAACGAATAACGCATAACGCATAACTTATAACTCATTACTCATAACGCATAACGTATAACGCATAAAGCATAACGCATAACGCATAACGGATAAAGAATAATGCATAACGCATAACGCATAACGCATTACGCATAACTTGTAACTCATAACTCATAAGGAGTAACGCATAACGCATAAAGCATAAAGCATAACGCATAACGCATAACGCATAAAGCATAACGCATAACGCATAACGCATAACGCATAACGCATAACGCATAACGCATAACGCATAACGCATAACGCATAACGCATAACGCATAACGCATAACGCATAACGCATAACGCATAACGCATACCGTATAACGCATAACGCATAACGCATAACGCATAACGCATTACGCATAACGCATAACGCATAACGCATAACGCATAACGCATAACGCATAACGCATAACGCATAACGCATAAAGCATAACGCATAACGCATAACTTATAACTCATTACTCATAACGAATAACGCATAACGCATAACGCATAACGCATAACGCATAACGCATAACGCATAACGCATAACGCATAACGCATAAAGCATAACGCATAACGCATAACGGATAAAGCATAATGCATAACGCATAACGCATAACGCATTATGCATAACTTATAACTCATAACTCATAACGAATAACGCATAACGCAAAATGCATAACGCATGTCGGATCACGCATAACGCATAACGCATAACGCATAACGCATAACGCATAACGCATAACGCATAACGCATAACGCATAACGCATAACGCATAACGCATAACGCATAAAGCATAACGCATAACGCATATCTTATAACTCATTACTCATAACGAATAACGCATAACGCATAACGCATAACGCATGACGCATAACGCATAACGCATAACGCATAACGCATAACGCATAACGCATAACGCATAACGCATAACGCATAACGCATAACGCATAACGCATAACGCATAACGCATAACGCATAACGCATAACGCATAACGGATCACGCATAACTTATAACTCATAACTCATAAGGAGTAACGCATAACGCATAAAGCATAACGCATAACGCATAACGCATAACGCATAACGCATAACGCATAACGCATAACGCATAATGCATAAAGCATAACGCATAACGCATAACTTATAACGCATTACTCATAACGAATAACGCATAACGCATAACGCATATCGCATAACGCATAACGCATAACGCATAATGCATAACGCATAAAGCATAACGCATAACGCATAACGCATAACGCAAACGTATAACGCACAACGCATAACGCATAACGCATAACGCAAAACGCATAACGCATAACGCATAACGCATAACGCATAACGCATAACGCATAACGCATAACGCATAACGCATAAAGCATAACACATAACGCATAACGCATAATGCACAACGCATAACGAATACAGCAAAACGCATAACGCTTAACGCATAACGCATAACGCATAACGCATAATGCATAACGCATAACGCATAACGCATAACGCATAACGCATAACGCATAACGCATAACGCATAACGCATAACGTATAACGTATAACGCATACCGCATTACGCATAACTTATAACTCATAACTCATAAGGAGTAACGCATAACGCATAAAGCATAACGCATAACGCATAACGCATAACGCATAACGCATAACGCATAACTTATAACTCATTACTCATAACGAATAACGCATAACGCATAACTTATAACTCATTACTCATAACGCATAACGCATAACGCATAAAGCATAACGCATATCGCATAACGGATAAAGCATAATGCATAACGCATAACGCATAACGCATTACGCATTACGCATAACTTATAACTCATAACTCATAAGGAGTAACGCATAACGCATAAAGCATAACGCATAACGCATAACGCATAACGCATAACGCATAACGCATAACGGATCACGCATAACGCATAACGCATAACGCATAACGCATAACGCATAACGCATAACGCATAACGCATAACGCATAAAGCATAACGCATAACGCATAACGCATAACGCATTACGCATAACTTATATCTCATAACTCATAAGGAGTAACGCAAAACGCATAAAGCATAACGCATAACGCATAACGCATAACGCATAACGCATAACGCATAACGCATAACGCATAACGCATAACGCATAACGCATAACGCATAACGCATAACGAATAACGCATAAAGCATAACGCATAACGCATAACGCATAAAGCATAACGCATAACGCATAACGCATAACGCATTACGCATAACGCATAACTTATAACTCATTACTCATAACGAATAACGCATAACGCATAACGCATAACGCATAACGGATAAAGCATAATGCATAACGCATAACGCATAACGCTTAACGCATAACGCATAACGCATAACGCATAATGCATAACGCATAGCGCATAACGCATAACGCATAACGCATAACGCATAACGGATAAAGCATAATGCATAACGCATAACGCATAACGCTTAACGCATAACGCATAACGCATAACGCATAATGCATAACGCATAGCGCATAACGCATAACGCATAACGCATAACGCATAACGCATAAAGCATAACGCATAACGCATAACGGATAAAGCATAATGCATAACGCATAACGCATAACGCTTAACGCATAACGCATAACGCATAACGCATAATGCATAACGCATAGCGCATAACGCATAACGCATAACGCATAACGCATAACGGATAAAGCATAATGCATAACGCATAACGCATAACGCTTAACGCATAACGCATAACGCATAACGCATAATGCATAACGCATAGCGCATAACGCATAACGCATAACGCATAACGCATAACGCATAACGAATAACGCATAAAGCATAACGCATAACTCATAACGCATAAAGCATAACGCATAACGCATAACGCATAACGCATTACGCATAACGCATAACTTATAACTCATTACTCATAACGAATAACGCATAACGCATAACGCATAACGCATAACGCATAACGCATAACGCATAAAGCATAACGCATAACGCATAACGGATAAAGCATAATGCATAACGCATAACGCATAACGCATTACGCATAACTTATAACTCATAACTCATAACGAATAACGCATAACGCATAATGCATAACGCATGTCGGATCACGCATAACGCATAACGCATAAAGCATAAATCATAACGCATAACGAATACCGCAAAACGTATATCGCCTAACACATAACGGATCACGCATAACGCATAACGCATAACGTATAACGCATAACTCATAACGCATAACGCATAAAGCATAACGCATAACGCATAACGGATAAAGCATAATGCATAACGCATAACGCATTACGCAAAACTTATAACTCATAACTCATAACGAATAACGCATAACGCAAAATGCATAACGCATGTCGGATCACGCATAACGCATAACGCATAACGCATAACGCATAACGCATAACGCATAACGCATAACGCATAACGCATAACGTATAACGCATAACGCATAAAGCATAACGCATAACGCATAACGCATAAAGCATAACGCATAACGCATAACGCATAACGCATTACGCATAACGCATAACTTATAACTCATTACTCATAACGAATAACGCATAACGCATAACGCATAACGCATAACGCATAACGCATAACGCATAACGCATAACGCATAACGCATAAAGCATAACGCATAACGGATAAAGCATAATGCATAACGCATAACGCATAACGCATAACGCATAACGCATAACGCATAACGCATAACGCATAACGCATAACGCATAACGCATAACGCATAACGCATAACGCATAACGCATAACGCATGACGCATAACGCATAACGCATAACGCATAACGCATAACGCAAACGTATAACGCACAACGCATAACGCATAACTCATAACTCATAACGAATAACGCATAACGCAAAATGGATAACGCATGTCGGATCACGCATAACGCATAACGCATAACGCATAACGCATAACGCATAACGGATCACGCATAACGCATAACGCATAACGCATAACGCATAACGCATAACGCATAACGCATAACTTATAACTCATTACTCATAACGAATAACGCATAACGCATAACGCATAACGGATAACGCATATCGCATAACGCATAACGCATAATGCATAACGCATAAAGCATAACGCATAACGCATATCGCATAACGCATAACGCATAACGTATAACGCATAACGCATACCGTATAACGCATAACGCATAACGCAAACGTATAACGCACAACGCATAACGCATAACGAACAACGGATAACGCATAACGCATAACGCATAACGAATACCGCAAAACGTATATCGCCTAACACATAACGGATCACGCATAACGCATAACGCATAACGTATAACGCATAACGCATAACGCATAACACATAACGCATAACGCATAATGCACAACGCATTACGAATACAGCAAAACGCATAACGCTTATCGCATAACGGATCACGCATAACGCATAACGCATAATGCATAACGCATAACGCATAACGCATAATGCATAACGCATAAAGCGTAACGCATAACGCATAACGCATAAAGCATAACACATAACGCATAACGCATAATGCACAACGCATAACGAATAAAGCAAAACGCATAACGCTTAACGCATAACGCATAACGCATAACGCATAATGCATAACGCATAGCGCATAACGCATAACGCATAACGCACAACGCATAACGCATAACGCATAACGCATAACGCATAACGCTTAACGTATAACTTATAACGCATACCGCATTACGCATAACTTATAACTCATAACTCATAAGGAGTAACGCATAACGCATAAAGCATAACGCATAACGCATAACGCATAACGCATAAAGCATAACGCATAACGCATAACTTATAACTCATTACTCATAACGAATAACGCATAACGCATAACTTATAACTCATTACTCATAACGCATAACGTATAACGCATAAAGCATAACGCATAACGCATAACGGATAAAGAATAATTCATAACGCATAACGCATAACGCATTACGCATAACTTATGACTCATAACTCATAAGGAGTAACGCATAACGCATAAAGCATAAAGCATAACGCATAACGCATAACGCATAAAGCATAACGCATAACGCATAACGCATAACGCATAACGCATAACGCATAACGCATAACGCATAACGCATAACGCATAACGCATAACGCATAACGCATAACGCATAACGCATAACGCATACCGTATAAAGCATAATGCATAACGCATAACGCATAACGCATTATGCATAACTTATAACTCATAACTCAGAACGAATAACGCATAACGCAAAATGCATAACGCATGTCGGATCACGCATAACGCATAACGCATAACGCATAACGCATAACGCATAACGCATAACGCATAACGCATAACGCATAACGCATAACGCATAGCGCTTAACGCATAACGCATAACGCATAACGCATAAAGCATAACGCATAACGCATAACGCAAACGTATAACGCACAACGCATAACGCATAACGCATAACGCTTAACGCATAACGGATCACGCATAACGCATAACGCATAATGCATAACGCATAACGCATAACGCATAATGCATAACGCATAACGCATAACGCATAACGCATAACGCATATCGCATAACGCATAACGCATAATGCATAACGCATAAAGCATAACGTATAACGCATAACGCATAACGCATAACGCATAACGCATAACGCATAATGCATAAAGCATAACGCATAACGCATAACTTATAACTAATTACTCATAACGAATAACGCATAACGCATAACGCATATCGCATAACGCATAACGCATAATGCATAACGCATAAAGCATAACGCATAACGCATAACGCATAACGCATAACGCATAACGCATAACGCATTACGCATAACTTATATCTCATAACTCATAAGGAGTAACGCAAAACGCATAAAGCATAACGCATAACGCATAACGCATAACGCATAACGCATAACGCATAACGCATAACGCATAACGCAAACGCATAACGAATAACGCATAAAGCATAACGCATAACGCATAACGCATAAAGCATAACGCATAACGCATAACGCATAACGCATTACGCATAACGCATAACTTATAACTCATTACTCATAACGAATAACGCATAACGCATAACGCATAACGCATAACGCATAACGCATATCTTATAACTCATTACTCATAACGAAGAACGCATAACGCATAACGCATAACGCATAACGCATAACGCATAACGCATAACGCATAACGCATAACGCATAACGCATAACGCATAACGCATAACGCATAACGCATAACGAATACCGCAAAACGTATATCGCCTAACACATAACGGATCACGCATAACGCATAACGCATAACGTATAACGCATAACGCATAACGCATAACGCATAATGCATAACGCATAAAGCATAACGCATAACGCATAACGCATAACGCAAACGTATAACGCACAACGCATAACGCATTACGCATAACGCAAAACGCATAACGCATAACGCATAACGCATAACCCATAACGCATAACGCATAACGCATAACGCATAACGCATAACGCATAACGCATAAAGCATAACGCATAACGCATAACTTATAACTCATTACTCATAACGAATAACGCATAACGCATAACGCATAACGGATAACGCATAACGCATAACGTATAACTCATAACGCATAACGCATAACGCATAACGCATAACGCCTAACGCATAACGCATAACGCATAACCCCTAACGCATAACGCAGAACGCATAACGCATAACGCATAACGCATAACGCATAACGCATAACGCATAACGCATAACGCATAACGCATAACGCATAACGCATAACGCATGACGCATAACGCATAACGCATAACGCATAACGCATAACGCATAACGCATAAAGCATAACGCATAACGCATGACGGATAAAGCATAATGCATAACGCATAACGCGTAACGCATAACGCATAACGCATAACGCATAACGCATAACGCATAACGCATAACGCATAACGCATAACGCATAACGCATAACGCATAACGCATGACGCATAACGCATAACGCATAACGCATAACGCATAACGCATAACGCAAACGTATAACGCACAACGCATAACGCATAACTCATAACTCATAACGTATAACGCATAACGCAAAATGGATAACGCATGTCGGATCACGCATAACGCATAACGCATAACGCATAACGCATAACGCATAACGGATCACGCATAACGCATAACGCATAACGCATAACGGATCACGCATAACGCATAACGCATAACGCATAACGCATAACGCAAAACGCATAACGCATAACGCATAACGCATAAACCATAACGCATAACGCATAACGCATTACGCATAACGTATAACTCATAAATCATAAGGAGTAACGCATAACGCATAAAGCATAACGCATAACGCATAACGCTAACGCATAACGCATAACGCATAACGCATAACGCATAATGCATAAAGCATAACGCATAACGCATAACTTATAACGCATTACTCATAACGCATAACGAATACCGCAAAACGTATATCGCCTAACACATAACGGATCACGCATAACGCATAACGCATAACGTATAACGCATAACGCATAACGCATAACGCATAACACATAACGCATAACGCATAATGCACAACGCATTACGAATACAGCAAAACGCATAACGCTTAACGCATAACGGATCACGCATAACGCATAACGCATAATGCATAACGCATAACGCATAACGCATAATGCATAACGCATAAAGCGTAACGCATAACGCATAACGCATAAAGCATAACACATAACGCATAACGCATAATGCACAACGCATAACGAATAAAGCAAAACGCATAACGCTTAACGCATAACGCATAACGCATAACGCATAATGCATAACGCATAGCGCATAACGCATAACGCATAACGCACAACGCATAACGCATAACGCATAACGCATAACGCATAACGCATAACGTATAACGTATAACGCATACCGCATTACGCATAACTTATAACTCATAACTCATAAGGAGTAACGCATAACGCATAAAGCATAACGCATAGCGCATAACGCATAACGCATAACGCACAACGCATAACGCATAACGCATAACGCATAACGCATAACGCATAACGTATAACGTATAACGCATACCGCATTACGCATAACTTATAACTCATAACTCATAAGGAGTAACGCATAACGCATAAAGCATAAAGCATTAACGCATAACGCATAACGCATAACGCATAAAGCATAACGCATAACGCATAACTTATAACTCATTACTCATAACGAATAACGCATAACGCATAACTTATAACTCATTACTCATAACGCATAACGTATAACGCATAAAGCATAACGCATAACGCATAACGGATAAAGAATAATGCATAACGCATAACGCATAACGCATTACGCATAACGCATAACTTATAACTCATTACTCATAACGAATAACGCATAACGCATAACTTATAACTCATTACTCATAACGCATAACGCATAACGCATAAAGCATAACGCATAACGCATAACGGATAAAGAATAATGCATAACGCATAACGCATAACGCATAACGCATAACGCATAACGCATAAAGCATAACACATAACGCATAACGCATAATGCACAACGCATAACGAATAAAGCAAAACGCATAACGCTTAACGCATAACGCATAACGCATAACGCATAATGCATAACGCATAGCGCATAACGCATAACGCATAACGCACAACGCATAACGCATAACGCATAACGCATAACGCATAACGCATAACGCATAACGCATAACGTATAACGTATAACGCACAACGCATAACGCATAACGCATAACGCTTAACGCATAACGGATCACGCATAACGCATAACGCATAATGCATAACGCATAACGCATATCGCATAATGCATAACGCATAAAGCGTAACGCATAACGCATAACGCATAAAGCATAACACATAACGCATAACGCATAATGCACAACGCATAACGAATACAGCAAAACGCATAACGCTTAACGCATAACGCATAACGCATAACGCATAATGCATAACGCATAGCGCATAACGCATAACGCATAACGCATAACGCATAACGCATAACGCATAACGCATAACGCATAACGTATAACGTATAACGCATACCGCATTACGCATAACTTATAACTCATAACTCATAAGGAGTAACGCATAACGCATAAAGCATAACGCATAACGCATAACGCATAAAGCATAACGCATAACGCATAACTTATAACTCATTACTCATAACGAATAACGCATAACGCATAACTTATAACTCATTACTCATAACGCATAACGCATAACGTATAAAGCATAACGCATAACGCATAACGGATAAAGCATAATGCATAACGCATAGCGCATAACGCATAACGCATAACGCATAACGCATAACGCATAACGCATAACGCATAACGCATAACGCATAACGCATAATGCATAACGCATAACGCATAACGCATAACGCATAACGCATAACGCATAATGCATAAAGCATAACGCATAACGCATAACTTATAACTAATTACTCATAACGAATAACGCATAACGCATAACGCATATCGCATAACGCATAACGCATAATGCATAACGCATAAAGCATAACGTATAACGCATAACGCATAACGCATAACGCATAACGCATAACGCATAACGCATAACGCATAACGCATAACGCATAACGCATAACGCATAACGCATAACGCATAACGCATAGCGCTTAACGCATAACGCATAACGCATAACGCATAAAGCATAACGCATAACGCATAACGCAAACGTATAACGCACAACGCATAACGCATAACGCATAACGCTTAACGCATAACGGATCACGCATAACGCATAACGCATAATGCATAATGCATAACGCATAACGCATAACGCATAACGCATAACGCATAACGCATAACGCATAACGCATAACGCATAACGCATAACGCATAGCGCTTAACGCATAACGCATAACGCATAACGCATAAAGCATAACGCATAACGCATAACGCAAACGTATAACGCACAACGCATAACGCATAACGCATAACGCTTAACGCATAACGGATCACGCATAACGCATAACGCATAATGCATAACGCATAACGCATAACGCATAATGCATAACGCATAACGCATAACGCATAACGCATAACGCATAACGCATAACGCATAACGCATAATGCATAACGCATAAAGCATAACGTATAACGCATAACGCATAACGCATAACGCATAACGCATAACGCATAATGCATAAAGCATAACGCATAACGCATAACTTATAACTAATTACTCATAACGAATAACGCATAACGCATAACGCATATCGCATAACGCATAACGCATAATGCATAACGCATAAAGCATAACGTATAACGCATAACGCATAACGCATAACGCATAACGCATAACGCATTACGCATAACTTATATCTCATAACTCATAAGGAGTAACGCAAAACGCATAAAGCATAACGCATAACGCATAACGCATAACGCATAACGCATAACGCATAACGCATAACGCATAACGCAAACGCATAACGAATAACGCATAAAGCATAACGCATAACGCATAACGCATAAAGCATAACGCATAACGCATAACGCATAACGCATTACGCATAACGCATAACTTATAACTCATTACTCATAACGAATAACGCATAACGCATAACGCATAACGCATAACGCATAACGCATAACGCATAAAGCATAACGAATAACGCATAACGGATAAAGCATAATGCATAACGCATAACGCATAACGCTTAACGCATAACGCATAACGCATAACGCATAATGCATAACGCATAACGCATAAAGCATAACGCATAACGCATAACGCAAACGTATAACGCATAACGCATAACGCTTAACGCATAACGGATCACGCATAACGCATAACGCATAATGCATAACGCATAACGCATAACGCATAATGCATAACGCGTAAAGCGTAACGCATAACGCATAACGCATAAAGCATAACACATAACGCATAACGCATAATGCACAACGCATAACGAATACAGCAAAACGCATAACGCATAACGCATAATGCATAACGCATAACGCATAACGCATAATGCATAACGCGTAAAGCGTAACGCATAACGCATAACGCATAACGTATAACGTATAACGCATACCGCATTACGCATAACTTATAACTCATAACTCATAAGGAGTAACGCATAACGCATAAAGCATAAAGCATTAACGCATAACGCATAACGCATAACGCATAAAGCATAACGCATAACGCATAACTTATAACTCATTACTCATAACGAATAACGCATAACGCATAACTTATAACTCATTACTCATAACGCATAACGTATAACGCATAAAGCATAACGCATAACGCATAACGGATAAAGAATAATGCATAACGCATAACGCATAACGCATTACGCATAACGCATAACTTATAACTCATTACTCATAACGAATAACGCATAACGCATAACTTATAACTCATTACTCATAACGCATAACGCATAACGCATAAAGCATAACGCATAACGCATAACGGATAAAGAATAATGCATAACGCATAACGCATAACGCATAACGCATAACGCATAACGCATAAAGCATAACACATAACGCATAACGCATAATGCACAACGCATAACGAATAAAGCAAAACGCATAACGCTTAACGCATAACGCATAACGCATAACGCATAATGCATAACGCATAGCGCATAACGCATAACGCATAACGCACAACGCATAACGCATAACGCATAACGCATAACGCATAACGCATAACGCATAACGCATAACGTATAACGTATAACGCACAACGCATAACGCATAACGCATAACGCTTAACGCATAACGGATCACGCATAACGCATAACGCATAATGCATAACGCATAACGCATATCGCATAATGCATAACGCATAAAGCGTAACGCATAACGCATAACGCATAAAGCATAACACATAACGCATAACGCATAATGCACAACGCATAACGAATACAGCAAAACGCATAACGCTTAACGCATAACGCATAACGCATAACGCATAATGCATAACGCATAGCGCATAACGCATAACGCATAACGCATAACGCATAACGCATAACGCATAACGCATAACGTATAACGTATAACGCATACCGCATTACGCATAACTTATAACTCATAACTCATAAGGAGTAACGCATAACGCATAAAGCATAACGCATAACGCATAACGCATAAAGCATAACGCATAACGCATAACTTATAACTCATTACTCATAACGAATAACGCATAACGCATAACTTATAACTCATTACTCATAACGCATAACGCATAACGTATAAAGCATAACGCATAACGCATAACGGATAAAGCATAATGCATAACGCATAGCGCATAACGCATAACGCATAACGCATAACGCATAACGCATAACGCATAACGCATAACGCATAACGCATAACGCATAATGCATAACGCATAACGCATAACGCATAACGCATAACGCATAACGCATAATGCATAAAGCATAACGCATAACGCATAACTTATAACTAATTACTCATAACGAATAACGCATAACGCATAACGCATATCGCATAACGCATAACGCATAATGCATAACGCATAAAGCATAACGTATAACGCATAACGCATAACGCATAACGCATAACGCATAACGCATAACGCATAACGCATAACGCATAACGCATAACGCATAACGCATAACGCATAACGCATAACGCATAGCGCTTAACGCATAACGCATAACGCATAACGCATAAAGCATAACGCATAACGCATAACGCAAACGTATAACGCACAACGCATAACGCATAACGCATAACGCTTAACGCATAACGGATCACGCATAACGCATAACGCATAATGCATAATGCATAACGCATAACGCATAACGCATAACGCATAACGCATAACGCATAACGCATAACGCATAACGCATAACGCATAACGCATAACGCATAGCGCTTAACGCATAACGCATAACGCATAACGCATAAAGCATAACGCATAACGCATAACGCAAACGTATAACGCACAACGCATAACGCATAACGCATAACGCTTAACGCATAACGGATCACGCATAACGCATAACGCATAATGCATAACGCATAACGCATAACGCATAATGCATAACGCATAACGCATAACGCATAACGCATAACGCATATAGCATAACGCATAACGCATAATGCATAACGCATAAAGCATAACGTATAACGCATAACGCATAACGCATAACGCATAACGCATAACGCATAATGCATAAAGCATAACGCATAACGCATAACTTATAACTAATTACTCATAACGAATAACGCATAACGCATAACGCATATCGCATAACGCATAACGCATAATGCATAACGCATAAAGCATAACGTATAACGCATAACGCATAACGCATAACGCATAACGCATAACGCATTACGCATAACTTATATCTCATAACTCATAAGGAGTAACGCAAAACGCATAAAGCATAACGCATAACGCATAACGCATAACGCATAACGCATAACGCATAACGCATAACGCATAACGCAAACGCATAACGAATAACGCATAAAGCATAACGCATAACGCATAACGCATAAAGCATAACGCATAACGCATAACGCATAACGCATTACGCATAACGCATAACTTATAACTCATTACTCATAACGAATAACGCATAACGCATAACGCATAACGCATAACGCATAACGCATAACGCATAAAGCATAACGAATAACGCATAACGGATAAAGCATAATGCATAACGCATAACGCATAACGCTTAACGCATAACGCATAACGCATAACGCATAATGCATAACGCATAACGCATAAAGCATAACGCATAACGCATAACGCAAACGTATAACGCATAACGCATAACGCTTAACGCATAACGGATCACGCATAACGCATAACGCATAACGCATAATGCATAACGCATAACGCATAACGCATAATGCATAACGCGTAAAGCGTAACGCATAACGCATAACGCATAAAGCATAACACATAACGCATAACGCATAATGCACAACGCATAACGAATACAGCAAAACGCATAACGCTTAACGCATAACGCATAACGCATAACGCATAATGCATAACGCATAGCGCATAACGCATAACGCATAACGCATAACGCATAACGCATAACGCATAACGCATAACGTATAACGTATAACGCATACCGCATTACGCATAACTTATAACTCATAACTCATAAGGAGTAACGCATAACGCATAAAGCATAACGCATAACGCATAACGCATAAAGCATAACGCATAACGCATAACTTATAACTCATTACTCATAACGAATAACGCATAACGCATAACTTATAACTCATTACTCATAACGCATAACGCATAACGCATAAAGCATAACGCATATCGCATAACGGATAAAGCATAATGCATAACGCATAACGCATAACGCATTACGCATTACGCATTACGCATAACTTATAACTCATAACTCATAAGGAGTAACGCATAACGCATAAAGCATAACGCATAACGCATAACGCATAACGCATAACGCATAACGCATAACGGATAAAGCATAATGCATAACGCATAACGCATTACGCATAACTTATAACTCATAACTCATAACGCATAACGCATAACGCATAACGCATAACGCTTAACGCATAACGGATCACGCATAACGCATAACGCATAATGCATAACGCATAACGCATAACGCATAACGCATAATGCATAAAGCATAACGCATAACGCATAACTTATAACTAATTACTCATAACGAATAACGCATAACGCATAACGCATATCGCATAACGCATAACGCATAACGCATAACGCATAACGCATAGCGCTTAACGCATAACGCATAACGCATAAC
The DNA here is from genome assembly GCA_916610235.2 of Lasioglossum morio. NCBI lineage: Eukaryota > Metazoa > Arthropoda > Insecta > Hymenoptera > Halictidae > Lasioglossum > Lasioglossum morio. Next base: position 5,630,546 of record CAKAJA020000289.1, read on the forward strand.
GCATAAAGCATAACGCATAACGCATAACGCAAACGTATAACGCATAACGCATAACGCATAACGCATAACGCTTAACGCATAACGGATCACGCATAACGCATAACGCATAATGCATAATGCATAACGCATAACGCATAACGCATAACGCATAACGCATAACGCATAACGCATAACGCATAACGCATAACGCATAACGCATAACGCATAACGCATAACGCATAACGCATAGCGCTTAACGCATAACGCATAACGCATAACGCATAAAGCATAACGCATAACGCATAACGCAAACGTATAACGCACAACGCATAACGCATAACGCATAACGCTTAACGCATAACGGATCACGCATAACGCATAACGCATAATGCATAACGCATAACGCATAACGCATAATGCATAACGCATAACGCATAACGCATAACGCATAACGCATATCGCATAACGCATAACGCATAATGCATAACGCATAAAGCATAACGTATAACGCATAACGCATAACGCATAACGCATAACGCATAACGCATAACGCATAACGCATAATGCATAAAGCATAACGCATAACGCATAACTTATAACTAATTACTCATAACGAATAACGCATAACGCATAACGCATATCGCATAACGCATAACGCATAATGCATAACGCATAAAGCATAACGTATAACGCATAACGCATAACGCATAACGCATAACGCATAACGCATAACGCATTACGCATAACTTATATCTCATAACTCATAAGGAGTAACGCAAAACGCATAAAGCATAACGCATAACGCATAACGCATAACGCATAACGCATAACGCATAACGCATAACGCATAACGCATAACGCATAACGCAAACGCATAACGAATAACGCATAAAGCATAACGCATAACGCATAACGCATAAAGCATAACGCATAACGCATAACGCATAACGCATTACGCATAACGCATAACTTATAACTCATTACTCATAACGAATAACGCATAACGCATAACGCATAACGCATAACGCATAACGCATAACGCATAAAGCATAACGAATAACGCATAACGGATAAAGCATAATGCATAACGCATAACGCTTAACGCATAACGCATAACGCATAACGCATAATGCATAACGCATAACGCATAAAGCATAACGCATAACGCATAACGCAAACGTATAACGCATAACGCATAACGCTTAACGCATAACGGATCACGCATAACGCATAACGCATAACGCATTACGCATAACGCATAAAGCGTAACGCATAACGCATAACGCATAAAGCATAACACATAACGCATAACGCATAATGCACAACGCATAACGAATAAAGCAAAACGCATAACGCTTAACGCATAACGCATAACGCATAACGCATAATGCATAACGCATAGCGCATAACGCATAACGCATAACGCACAACGCATAACGCATAACGCATAACGCATAACGCATAACGCATAACGCATAACGTATAACTTATAACGCATACCGCATTACGCATAACTTATAACTCATAACTCATAAGGAGTAACGCATAACGCATAAAGCATAACGCATAACGCATAACGCATAACGCATAAAGCATAACGCATAACGCATAACTTATAACTCATTACTCATAACGAATAACGCATAACGCATAACTTATAACTCATTACTCATAACGCATAACGTATAACGCATAAAGCATAACGCATAACGCATAACGGATAAAGAATAATGCATAACGCATAACGCATAACGCATTACGCATAACTTATAACTCATAACTCATAAGGAGTAACGCATAACGCATAAAGCATAAAGCATAACGCATAACGCATAACGCATAAAGCATAACGCATAACGCATAACGCATAACGCATAACGCATAACGCATAACGCATAACGCATAACGCATAACGCATAACGCATAACGCATAACGCATAACGCATAACGCATAACGCATAACGCATAACGCATAACGCATAACGCATACCGTATAACGCATAACGTATAACGCATAACGCATAACGCATAACGCATAACGCATAACGCATAACGCATAACGCATAACGCATAACGCATAAAGCATAACGCATAACGCATAACTTATAACTCATTACTCATAACGAATAACGCATAACGCATAACGCATAACGCATAACGCATAACGCATAACGCATAACGCATAACGCATAACGCATAACGCATAACGCATAAAGCATAACGCATAACGCATAACTTATAACTCATTACTCATAACGAATAACGCATAACGCATAACGCATAACGCATAACGCATAACGCATAACGCATAACGCATAAAGCATAACGCATAACGCATAACGGATAAAGCATAATGCATAACGCATAACGCATAACGCATTATGCATAACTTATAACTCATAACTCATAACGAATAACGCATAACGCAAAATGCATAACGCATGTCGGATCACGCATAACGCATAACGCATAACGCATAACGCATAACGCATAACGCATAACGCATAACGCATAACGCATAACGCATAACGCATAACGCATAACGCATAAAGCATAACGCATAACGCATATCTTATAACTCATTACTCATAACGAATAACGCATAACGCATAACGCATAACGCATGACGCATAACGCATAACGCATAACGCATAACGCATAACGCATAACGCATAACGCATAACGCATAACGCATAACGCATAACGCATAACGCATAACGCATAACGCATAACGCATAACGGATCACGCATAACGCATAACGCATAACGCATAACGCATAACGCATAACGCATAACGCATAACTTATAACTCATTACTCATAACGAATAACGCATAACGCATAAGGCATAACGCATAACGCATAACGCATAACGCATAACGCATAACGCATAACGCATAACGCATAACGCATAACGCATAACGCATAACGCATAACGCATAAAGCATAACGCATAACGCATAACGCATTACGCATAACTTATAACTCATAACTCATAAGGAGTAACGCATAACGCATAAAGCATAACGCATAACGCATAACGCATAACGCATAACGCATAACGCATAACGCATAACGCATAACGCATAATGCATAAAGCATAACGCATAACGCATTACTCATAACGAATAACGCATAACGCATAACGCATATCGCATAACGCATAACGCATAACGCATAATGCATAACGCATAAAGCATAACGCATAACGCATAACGCATAACGCAAACGTATAACGCACAACGCATAACGCATAACGCATAACGCAAAACGCATAACGCATAACGCATAACGCATAACGCATAACGCATAACGCATAACGCATAAAGCATAACACATAACGCATAACGCATAATGCACAACGCATAACGAATACAGCAAAACGCATAACGCTTAACGCATAACGCATAACGCATAACGCATAATGCATAACGCATAGCGCATAACGCATAACGCATAACGCATAACGCATAACGCATAACGCATAACGCATAACGCATAACGTATAACGTATAACGCATACCGCATTACGCATAACTTATAACTCATAACTCATAAGGAGTAACGCATAACGCATAAAGCATAACGCATAACGCATAACGCATAAAGCATAACGCATAACGCATAACTTATAACTCATTACTCATAACGAATAACGCATAACGCATAACTTATAACTCATTACTCATAACGCATAACGCATAACGCATAAAGCATAACGCATAACTTATAACTCATTACTCATAACGCATAACGCATAACGCATAAAGCATAACGCATATCGCATAACGGATAAAGCATAATGCATAACGCATAACGCATAACGCATTACGCATTACGCATAACTTATAACTCATAACTCATAAGGAGTAACGCATAACGCATAAAGCATAACGCATAACGCATAACGCATAACGCATAACGCATAACGCATAACGCATAACGCATAACGCATAACGCATAACGCATAACGCATAACGCATAACGCATAACGGATCACGCATAACGCATAACGCATAACGCATAACGCATAACGCATAACGCATAACTTATAACTCATTACTCATAACGAATAACGCATAACGCACAAGGCATAACGCATAACGCATAACGCATAACGCATAACGCATAACGCATAACGCATAACGCATAACGCATAACGCATAACGCATAACGCATAACGCATAAAGCATAACGCATAACGCATAACGCATTACGCATAACTTATAACTCATAACTCATAAGGAGTAACGCATAACGCATAAAGCATAACGCATAACGCATAACGCATAACGCATAACGCATAACGCATAACGCATAACGCATAACGCATAATGCATAAAGCATAACGCATAACGCATAACTTATAACGCATTACTCTTAACGAATAACGCATAACGCATAAAGCATAACGCATAACGCATAACGCATAACGCATAACGCATAACGCATAACGCATAACGCATAATGCATAAAGCATAACGCATAACGCATAACTTATAACGCATTACTCATAACGAATAACGCATAACGCATAACGCATATCGCATAACGCATAACGCATAACGCATAATGCATAACGCATAAAGCATAACGCATAACGCATAACGCATAACGCAAACGTATAACGCACAACGCATAACGCATAACGCATAACGCAAAACGCATAACGCATAACGCATAACGCATAACGCATAACGCATAACGCATAACGCATAAAGCATAACACATAACGCATAACGCATATTGCACAACGCATAACGAATACAGCAAAACGCATAACGCTTAACGCATAACGCATAACGCATAACGCATAATGCATAACGCATAGCGCATAACGCATAACGCATAACGCATAACGCATAACGCATAACGCATAACGCATAACGTATAACGTATAACGCATACCGCATTACGCATAACTTATAACTCATAACTCATAAGGAGTAACGCATAACGCATAAAGCATAACGCATAACGCATAACGCATAAAGCATAACGCATAACGCATAACTTATAACTCATTACTCATAACGAATAACGCATAACGCATAACTTATAACTCATTACTCATAACGCATAACGCATAACGCATAAAGCATAACGCATATCGCATAACGGATAAAGCATAATGCATAACGCATAACGCATAACGCATTACGCATTACGCATAACTTATAACTCATAACTCATAAGGAGTAACGCATAACGCATAAAGCATAACGCATAACGCATAACGCATAACGCATAACGCATAACGCATAACGCATAACGCATAACGCATAACGGATCACGCATAACGCATAACGCATAACGCATAACGCATAACGCATAACGCATAACGCATAAAGCATAACGCATAACGCATAACGCATAACGCATTACGCATAACTTATATCTCATAACTCATAAGGAGTAACGCAAAACGCATAAAGCATAACGCATAACGCATAACGCATAACGCATAACGCATAACGCATAACGCATAACGCATAACGCATAACGCATAACGCATAACGCATAACGCATAACGCATAACGCATAACGAATAACGCATAAAGCATAACGCATAACGCATAACGCATAAAGCATAACGCATAACGCATAACGCATAACGCATTACGCATAACGCATAACTTATAACTCATTACTCATAACGAATAACGCATAACGCATAACGCATAACGCATAACGCATAACGCATAACGCATAAAGCATAACGCATAACGCATAACGGATAAAGCATAATGCATAACGCATAACGCATAACGCTTAACGCATAACGCATAACGCATAACGCATAATGCATAACGCATAGCGCATAACGCATAACGCATAACGCATAACGCATAACGGATAAAGCATAATGCATAACGCATAACGCATAACGCTTAACGCATAACGCATAACGCATAACGCATAATGCATAACGCATAACGCATAACGCATAACGCATAACGCATAACGCATAACGCATAACGCATAACGAATAACGCATAAAGCATAACGCATAACTCATAACGCATAAAGCATAACGCATAACGCATAACGCATAACGCATTACGCATAACGCATAACTTATAACTCATTACTCATAACGAATAACGCATAACGCATAACGCATAACGCATAACGCATAACGCATAACGCATAAAGCATAACGCATAACGCATAACGGATAAAGCATAATGCATAACGCATAACGCATAACGCATTACGCATAACTTATAACTCATAACTCATAACGAATAACGCATAACGCATAATGCATAACGCATGTCGGATCACGCATAACGCATAACGCATAAAGCATAAATCATAACGCATAACGAATACCGCAAAACGTATATCGCCTAACACATAACGGATCACGCATAACGCATAACGCATAACGTATAACGCATAACTCATAACGCATAACGCATAAAGCATAACGCATAACGCATAACGGATAAAGCATAATGCATAACGCATAACGCATTACGCATAACTTATAACTCATAACTCATAACGAATAACGCATAACGCAAAATGCATAACGCATGTCGGATCACGCATAACGCATAACGCATAACGCATAACGCATAACGCATAACGCATAACGCATAACGCATAACGCATAACGCATAACGCATAACGCATAAAGCATAACGCATAACGCATAACGCATAAAGCATAACGCATAACGCATAACGCATAACGCATTACGCATAACGCATAACTTATAACTCATTACTCATAACGAATAACGCATAACGCATAACGCATAACGCATAACGCATAACGCATAACGCATAACGCATAACGCATAAAGCATAACGCATAACGGATAAAGCATAATGCATAACGCATAACGCATAACGCATAACGCATAACGCATAACGCATAACGCATAACGCATAACGCATAACGCATAACGCATAACGCATAACGCATAACGCATAACGCATAACGCATAACGCATAACACAAACGTATAACGCACAACGCATAACGCATAACTCATAACTCATAACGAATAACGCATTACGCAAAATGGATAACGCATGTCGGATCACGCATAACGCATAACGCATAACGCATAACGCATACCGCATAACGGATCACGCATAACGCATAACGCATAACGCATAACGCATAACGCATAACGCATAACGCATAACTCATTACTCATAACGAATAACGCATAACGCATAACGCATAACGGATAACGCATATCGCATAACGCATAACGCATAATGCATAACGCATAAAGCATAACGCATAACGCATATCGCATAACGCATAACGCATAACGTATAACGCATAACGCATACCGTATAACGCATAACGCATAACGCAAACGTATAACGCACAACGCATAACGCATAACGAACAACGGATAACGCATAACGCATAACGCATAACGAATACCGCAAAACGTATATCGCCTAACACATAACGGATCACGCATAACGCATAACGCATAACGTATAACGCATAACGCATAACGCATAACACATAACGCATAACGCATAATGCACAACGCATTACGAATACAGCAAAACGCATAACGCTTATCGCATAACGGATCACGCATAACGCATAACGCATAACGCATAACGCATAACGCATAACGCATAATGCATAACGCATAAAGCGTAACGCATAACGCATAACGCATAAAGCATAACACATAACGCATAACGCATAATGCACAACGCATAACGAATAAAGCAAAACGCATAACGCTTAACGCATAACGCATAACGCATAACGCATAATGCATAACGCATAGCGCATAACGCATAACGCATAACGCACAACGCATAACGCATAACGCATAACGCATAACGCATAACGCATAACGCATAACGCATAACGCATAACGTATAACTTATAACGCATACCGCATTACGCATAACTTATAACTCATAACTCATAAGGAGTAACGCATAACGCATAAAGCATAACGCATAACGCATAACGCATAAAGCATAACGCATAACGCATAACTTATAACTCATTACTCATAACGAATAACGCATAACGCATAACTTATAACTCATTACTCATAACGCATAACGTATAACGCATATCGCATAACGCTTAACGCATAACGCATAACGCATAACGCATAACGCATAACGCATAATGCATAAAGCATAACGCATAACGCATAACGCATAACGCATAACGCATAACGCATAACGCATAACGCATAATGCATAAAGCATAACGCATAACGCAAAACTTATAACGCATTACTCATAACGAATAACGCATAACGCATAACGCATATCGCATAACGCATAACGCATAACGCATAACGCATAACGCATAACGCATAACGCATAACGTATAACGTATAACGCATACCGCATTACGCATAACTTATAACTCATAACTCATAAGGAGTAACGCATAACGCATAAAGCATAACGCATAACGCATAACGCATAAAGCATAACGCATAACGCATAACTTATAACTCATTACTCATAACGAATAACGCATAACGCATAACTTATAACTCATTACTCATAACGCATAACGCATAACGCATAAAGCATAACGCATAACTTATAACTCATTACTCATAACGCATAACGCATAACGCATAAAGCATAACGCATATCGCATAACGGATAAAGCATAATGCATAACGCATAACGCATAACGCATTACGCATTACGCATAACTTATAACTCATAACTCATAAGGAGTAACGCATAACGCATAAAGCATAACGCATAACGCATAACGCATAACGCATAACGCATAACGCATAACGCATAACGCATAACGCATAACGCATAACGCATAACGCATAACGCATAACGCATAACGGATCACGCATAACGCATAACGCATAACGCATAACGCATAACGCATAACGCATAACTTATAACTCATTACTCATAACGAATAACGCATAACGCACAAGGCATAACGCATAACGCATAACGCATAACGCATAACGCATAACGCATAACGCATAACGCATAACGCATAACGCATAACGCATAACGCATAACGCATAACGCATAACGCATAACGCATAACGCATTACGCATAACTTATAACTCATAACTCATAAGGAGTAACGCATAACGCATAAAGCATAACGCATAACGCATAACGCATAACGCATAACGCATAACGCATAACGCATAACGCATAACGCATAATGCATAAAGCATAACGCATAACGCATAACTTATAACGCATTACTCTTAACGAATAACGCATAACGCATAAAGCATAACGCATAACGCATAACGCATAACGCATAACGCATAACGCATAACGCATAACGCATAATGCATAAAGCATAACGCATAACGCATAACTTATAACGCATTACTCATAACGAATAACGCATAACGCATAACGCATATCGCATAACGCATAACGCATAACGCATAATGCATAACGCATAATGCATAACGCATAACGCATAACGCATAACGCAAACGTATAACGCACAACGCATAACGCATAACGCATAACGCAAAACGCATAACGCATAACGCATAACGCATAACGCATAACGCATAACGCATAACGCATAACGCATAAAGCATAACACATAACGCATAACGCATATTGCACAACGCATAACGAATACAGCAAAACGCATAACGCTTAACGCATAACGCATAACGCATAACGCATAATGCATAACGCATAGCGCATAACGCATAACGCATAACGCATAACGCATAACGCATAACGCATAACGCATAACGTATAACGTATAACGCGTACCGCATTACGCATAACTTATAACTCATAACTCATAAGGAGTAACGCATAACGCATAAAGCATAACGCATAACGCATAACGCATAAAGCATAACGCATAACGCATAACTTATAACTCATTACTCATAACGAATAACGCATAACGCATAACTTATAACTCATTACTCATAACGCATAACGCATAACGCATAAAGCATAACGCATATCGCATAACGGATAAAGCATAATGCATAACGCATAACGCATAACGCATTACGCATTACGCATAACTTATAACTCATAACTCATAAGGAGTAACGCATAACGCATAAAGCATAACGCATAACGCATAACGCATAACGCATAACGCATAACGCATAACGCATAACGCATAACGCATAACGGATCACGCATAACGCATAACGCATAACGCATAACGCATAACGCATAACGCATAACGCATAAAGCATAACGCATAACGCATAACGCATAACGCATTACGCATAACTTATATCTCATAACTCATAAGGAGTAACGCAAAACGCATAAAGCATAACGCATAACGCATAACGCATAACGCATAACGCATAACGCATAACGCATAACGCATAACGCATAACGCATAACGCATAACGCATAACGCATAACGCATAACGCATAACGAATAACGCATAAAGCATAACGCATAACGCATAACGCATAAAGCATAACGCATAACGCATAACGCATAACGCATTACGCATAACGCATAACTTATAACTCATTACTCATAACGAATAACGCATAACGCATAACGCATAACGCATAACGCATAACGCATAACGCATAACGCATAAAGCATAACGCATAACGCATAACGGATAAAGCATAATGCATAACGCATAACGCATAACGCTTAACGCATAACGCATAACGCATAACGCATAATGCATAACGCATAGCGCATAACGCATAACGCATAACGCATAACGCATAACGGATAAAGCATAATGCATAACGCATAACGCATAACGCTTAACGCATAACGCATAACGCATAACGCATAATGCATAACGCATAGCGCATAACGCATAACGCATAACGCATAACGCATAACGCATAACGCATAACGAATAACGCATAAAGCATAACGCATAACTCATAACGCATAAAGCATAACGCATAACGCATAACGCATAACGCATTACGCATAACGCATAACTTATAACTCATTACTCATAACGAATAACGCATAACGCATAACGCATAACGCATAACGCATAACGCATAACGCATAAAGCATAACGCATAACGCATAACGGATAAAGCATAATGCATAACGCATAACGCATAACGCATTACGCATAACTTATAACTCATAACTCATAACGAATAACGCATAACGCATAATGCATAACGCATGTCGGATCACGCATAACGCATAACGCATAAAGCATAAATCATAACGCATAACGAATACCGCAAAACGTATATCGCCTAACACATAACGGATCACGCATAACGCATAACGCATAACGTATAACGCATAACTCATAACGCATAACGCATAAAGCATAACGCATAACGCATAACGGATAAAGCATAATGCATAACGCATAACGCATTACGCATAACTTATAACTCATAACTCATAACGAATAACGCATAACGCAAAATGCATAACGCATGTCGGATCACGCATAACGCATAACGCATAACGCATAACGCATAACGCATAACGCATAACGCATAACGCATAACGCATAACGCATAACGCATAACGCATAAAGCATAACGCATAACGCATAACGCATAAAGCATAACGCATAACGCATAACGCATAACGCATTACGCATAACGCATAACTTATAACTCATTACTCATAACGAATAACGCATAACGCATAACGCATAACGCATAACGCATAACGCATAACGCATAACGCATAACGCATAAAGCATAACGCATAACGGATAAAGCATAATGCATAACGCATAACGCATAACGCATAACGCATAACGCATAACGCATAACGCATAACGCATAACGCATAACGCATAACGCATAACGCATAACGCATAACGCATAACGCATAACGCATAACGCATAACACAAACGTATAACGCACAACGCATAACGCATAACTCATAACTCATAACGAATAACGCATTACGCAAAATGGATAACGCATGTCGGATCACGCATAACGCATAACGCATAACGCATAACGCATACCGCATAACGGATCACGCATAACGCATAACGCATAACGCATAACGCATAACGCATAACGCATAACGCATAACTCATTACTCATAACGAATAACGCATAACGCATAACGCATAACGGATAACGCATATCGCATAACGCATAACGCATAATGCATAACGCATAAAGCATAACGCATAACGCATATCGCATAACGCATAACGCATAACGTATAACGCATAACGCATACCGTATAACGCATAACGCATAACGCAAACGTATAACGCACAACGCATAACGCATAACGAACAACGGATAACGCATAACGCATAACGCATAACGAATACCGCAAAACGTATATCGCCTAACACATAACGGATCACGCATAACGCATAACGCATAACGTATAACGCATAACGCATAACGCATAACACATAACGCATAACGCATAATGCACAACGCATTACGAATACAGCAAAACGCATAACGCTTATCGCATAACGGATCACGCATAACGCATAACGCATAATGCATAACGCATAACGCATAACGCATAACGCATAACGCATAAAGCGTAACGCATAACGCATAACGCATAAAGCATAACACATAACGCATAACGCATAATGCACAACGCATAACGAATAAAGCAAAACGCATAACGCTTAACGCATAACGCATAACGCATAACGCATAATGCATAACGCATAGCGCATAACGCATAACGCATAACGCACAACGCATAACGCATAACGCATAACGCATAACGCATAACGCATAACGCATAACGCATAACGCATAACGTATAACTTATAACGCATACCGCATTACGCATAACTTATAACTCATAACTCATAAGGAGTAACGCATAACGCATAAAGCATAACGCATAACGCATAACGCATAAAGCATAACGCATAACGCATAACTTATAACTCATTACTCATAACGAATAACGCATAACGCATAACTTATAACTCATTACTCATAACGCATAACGTATAACGCATATCGCATAACGCTTAACGCATAACGCATAACGCATAACGCATAACGCATAACGCATAATGCATAAAGCATAACGCATAACGCATAACGCATAACGCATAACGCATAACGCATAACGCATAACGCATAATGCATAAAGCATAACGCATAACGCAAAACTTATAACGCATTACTCATAACGAATAACGCATAACGCATAACGCATATCGCATAACGCATAACGCATAACGCATAATGCATAACGCATAAAGCATAACGCATAACGCATAACGCATAACGCAAACGTATAACGCACAACGCATAACGCATAACGCATAACGCAAAACGCATAACGCATAACGCATAACGCATAACGCATAACGCATAACGCATAACGCATAACGCATAAAGCATAACACATAACGCATAACGCATAATGCACAACGCATAACGAATACAGCAAAACGCATAACGCTTAACGCATAACGCATAACGCATAACGCATAATGCATAACGCATAGCGCATAACGCATAACGCATAACGCATAACGCATAACGCATAACGCATAACGCATAACGTATAACGTATAACGCATACCGCATTACGCATAACTTATAACTCATAACTCATAAGGAGTAACGCATAACGCATAAAGCATAACGCATAACGCATAACGCATAAAGCATAACGCATAACGCATAACTTATAACTCATTACTCATAACGAATAACGCATAACGCATAACTTATAACTCATTACTCATAACGCATAACGCATAACGCATAAAGCATAACGCATATCGCATAACGGATAAAGCATAATGCATAACGCATAACGCATAACGCATTACGCATTACGCATAACTTATAACTCATAACTCATAAGGAGTAACGCATAACGCATAAAGCATAACGCATAACGCATAACGCATAACGCATAACGCATAACGCATAACGCATAACGCATAACGGATCACGCATAACGCATAACGCATAACGCATAACGCATAACGCATAACGCATAACGCATAACGCATAACGCATAACGCATAACGCATAACGCATAAAGCATAACGCATAACGCATAACGCATAACGCATTACGCATAACTTATATCTCATAACTCATAAGGAGTAACGCAAAACGCATAAAGCATAACGCATAACGCATAACGCATAACGCATAACGCATAACGCATAACGCATAACGCATAACGCATAACGCATAACGCATAACGCATAACGCATAACGCATAACGCATAACGAATAACGCATAAAGCATAACGCATAACGCATAACGCATAAAGCATAACGCATAACGCATAACGCATAACGCATTACGCATAACGCATAACTTATAACTCATTACTCATAACGAATAACGCATAACGCATAACGCATAACGCATAACGCATAACGCATAACGCATAACGCATAACGCATAAAGCATAACGCATAACGCATAACGGATAAAGCATAATGCATAACGCATAACGCATAACGCTTAACGCATAACGCATAACGCATAACGCATAACGCATAATGCATAACGCATAGCGCATAACGCATAACGCATAACGCATAACGCATAACGGATAAAGCATAATGCATAACGCATAACGCATAACGCTTAACGCATAACGCATAACGCATAACGCATAATGCATAACGCATAGCGCATAACGCATAACGCATAACGCATAACGCATAACGCATAACGCATAACGAATAACGCATAAAGCATAACGCATAACTCATAACGCATAAAGCATAACGCATAACGCATAACGCATAACGCATTACGCATAACGCATAACTTATAACTCATTACTCATAACGAATAACGCATAACGCATAACGCATAACGCATAACGCATAACGCATAACGCATAAAGCATAACGCATAACGCATAACGGATAAAGCATAATGCATAACGCATAACGCATAACGCATTACGCATAACTTATAACTCATAACTCATAACGAATAACGCATAACGCATAATGCATAACGCATGTCGGATCACGCATAACGCATAACGCATAAAGCATAAATCATAACGCATAACGAATACCGCAAAACGTATATCGCCAAACACATAACGGATCACGGATAACGCTTAACGCATAACGTATAACGCATAACTCATAACGCATAACGCATAAAGCATAACGCATAACGCATAACGGATAAAGCATAATGCATAACGCATAACGCATTACGCATAACTTATAACTCATAACTCATAACGAATAACGCATAACGCAAAATGCATAACGCATGTCGGATCACGCATAACGCATAACGCATAACGCATAACGCATAACGCATAACGCATAACGCATAACGCATAACGCATAACGCATAACGCATAACGCATAACGCATAAAGCATAACGCATAACGCATAACGCATAAAGCATAACGCATAACGCATAACGCATAACGCATTACGCATAACGCATAACTTATAACTCATTACTCATAACGAATAACGCATAACGCATAACGCATAACGCATAACGCATAACGCATAACGCATAACGCATAACGCATAAAGGATAACGCATAACGGATAAAGCATAATGCATAACGCATAACGCATAACGCATAACGCATAACGCATAACGCATAACGCATAACGCATAACGCATAACGCATAACGCATAACGCATAACGCATGACGCATAACGCATAACGCATAACGCATAACGCATAACGCAAACGTATAACGCACAACGCATAACGCATAACTCATAACTCATAACGAATAACGCATAACGCAAAATGGATAACGCATGTCGGATCACGCATAACGCATAACGCATAACGCATAACGCATAACGCATAACGGATCACGCATAACGCATAACGCATAACGCATAACGCATAACGCATAACGCATAACTTATAACTCATTACTCATAACGAATAACGCATAACGCATAACGCATAACGGATAACGCATATCGCATAACGCATAACGCATAATGCATAACGCATAAAGCATAACGCATAACGCATATCGCATAACGCATAACGCATAACGTATAACGCATAACGCATACCGTATAACGCATAACGCATAACGCAAACGTATAAGGCACAACGCATAACGCATAACGAACAACGGATAACGCATAACGCATAACGCATAACGAATACCGCAAAACGTATATCGCCTAACACATAACGGATCACGCATAACGCATAACGCATAACGTATAACGCATAACGCATAACGCATAACACATAACGCATAACGCATAATGCACAACGCATTACGAATACAGCAAAACGCATAACGCTTATCGCATAACGGATCACGCATAACGCATAACGCATAATGCATAACGCATAACGCATAACGCATAATGCATAACGCATAAAGCGTAACGCATAACGCATAACGCATAAAGCATAACACATAACGCATAACGCATAATGCACAACGCATAACGAATAAAGCAAAACGCATAACGCTTAACGCATAACGCATAACGCATAACGCATAATGCATAACGCATAGCGCATAACGCATAACGCATAACGCACAACGCATAACGCATAACGCATAACGCATAACGCATAACGCATAACGTATAACTTATAACTCATTACTCATAACGCATAACGTATAACGCATAAAGCATAACGCATAACGCATAACGGATAAAGAATAATGCATAACGCATAACGCATTACGCATAACTTATAACTCATAACTCATAAGGAGTAACGCATAACGCATAAAGCATAAAGCATAACGCATAACGCATAACGCATAAAGCATAACGCATAACGCATAACGCATAACGCATAACGCATAACGCATAACGCATAACGCATAACGCATAACGCATAACGCATAACGCATAACGCATAACGCATAACGCATAACGCATAACGCATACCGTATAACGCATAACGCATAACGCATAACGCATAACGCATAACGCATAACGCATAACGCATAACGCATAACGCATAACGCATAACGCATAACGCATAACGCATAACGCATAACGCATAACGCATAACGCATAACGCATAACGCATAACGCATAACGCATAACGCATAACGCATAACGCATAACGCATAAAGCATAACGCATAACGCATAACTTATAACTCATTACTCATAACGAATAACGCATAACGCATAAGGCATAACGCATAACGCATAACGCATAACGCATAACGCATAACGCATAACGCATAAAGCATAACGCATAACGGATAAAGCATAATGCATAACGCATAACGCATAACGCATTATGCATAACTTATAACTCATAACTCATAACGAATAACGCATAACGCAAAATGCATAACGCATGTCGGATCACGCATAACGCATAACGCATAACGCATAACGCATAACGCATAACGCATAACGCATAACGCATAACGCATAACGCATAAAGCATAACGCATAACGCATAACGCATAACGCATAAAGCATAACGCATAACGCATAACGCATAACGCATAACGCATAACGCATAACGCATAACGCATAACGCATAACGCATAACGCATAACGCATAACGCATAACGCATAACGCATAACGCATAACGCATAACGCATAACGCATAACGCATACCGTATAACGCATAACGCATAACGCATAACGCATAACGCATAACGCATAACGCATAACGCATAACGCATAACGCATAACGCATAACGCATAACGCATAACGCATAACGGATAAAGCATAATGCATAACGCATAACGCATAACGCATAACGCATATCTTATAACTCATTACTCATAACGAATAACGCATAACGCATAACGCATAACGCATAACGCATAACGCATAACGCATAACGCATAACGCATAACGCATAACGGATAAAGCATAATGCATAACGCATAACGCATAACGCATAACGCATATCTTATAACTCATTACTCATAACGAATAACGCATAACGCATAACGCATAACGCATAACGCATAACGCATAACGCATAACGCATAACGCATAACGCATAACGCATAACGCATAACGCATAACGCATAACGCATAACGCATAACGCATAACGCATAACGCATAACGCATAACGCATAACGGATCACGCATAACGCATAACGCATAACGCATAACGCATAACTTATAACTCATTACTCATAACGAATAACGCATAACGCATAAGGCATAACGCATAACGCATAACGCATAACGCATAACGCATAACGCATAACGCATAACGCATAACGCATAACGCATAACGCATAACGCATAACGCATAACGCATAACGCATAAAGCATAACGCATAACGCATAACGCATTACGCATAACTTATAACTCATAACTCATAAGGAGTAACGCATAACGCATAAAGCATAACGCATAACGCATAACGCATAACGCATAACGCATAACGCATAACGCATAACGCATAATGCATAATGCATAACGCATAACGCATAACTTATAACGCATTACTCATAACGAATAACGCATAACGCATAACGCATATCGCATAACGCATAACGCATAACGCATAATGCATAACGCATAAAGCATAACGCATAACGCATAACGCATAACGCATAACGCAAACGTATAACGCACAACGCATAACGCATAACGCATAACGCAAAACGCATAACGCATAACGCATAACGCATAACCCATAACGCATAACGCATAACGCATAACGCATAACGCATAACGCATAACGCATAAAGCATAACGCATAACGCATAACTTATAACTCATTACTCATAACGAATAACGCATAACGCATAACGCATAACGGATAACGCATAACGCATAACGTATAACTCATAACGCATAACGCATAACGCATAACGCATAACGCCTAACGCATAACGCATAACGCATAACCCCTAACGCATAACGCATAACGCATAACGCATAACGCATAACGCATAACGCATAACGCATAACGCATAACGCATAACGCATGACGCATAACGCATAACGCATAACGCATAACGCATAACGCATAACGCATAACGCATAACGCATAAAGCATAACGCATAACGCATGACGGATAAAGCATAATGCATAACGCATAACGCGTAACGCATAACGCATAACGCATAACGCATAACGCATAACGCATAACGCATAACGCATAACGCATAACGCATAACGCATAACGCATAACGCATAACGCATGACGCATAACGCATAACGCATAACGCATAACGCATAACGCATAACGCAAACGTATAACGCACAACGCATAACGCATAACTCATAACTCATAACGAATAACGCATAACGCAAAATGGATAACGCATGTCGGATCACGCATAACGCATAACGCATAACGCATAACGCATAACGCATAACGGATCACGCATAACGCATAACGCATAACGCATAACGGATCACGCATAACGCATAACGCATAACGCATAACGCATAACGCATAACGCATAACGCATAACGCATAACGCATAACGCATAACGCATAACGCATAACGCATAACGCATAACGCATAACGCATAAACCATAACGCATAACGCATAACGCATTACGCATAACGTATAACTCATAAATCATAAGGAGTAACGCATAACGCATAAAGCATAACGCATAACGCATAACGCTAACGCATAACGCATAACGCATAACGCATAACGCATAATGCATAAAGCATAACGCATAACGCATAACTTATAACGCATTACTCATAACGAAGAACGCATAACGCATAACGCATATCGCATAACGCATAACGCATAATGCATAACGCATAAAGCATAACGCATAACGCATAACGCATAACGCATAACGCATAACGCATAACGCATAACGCATAACGCATAACGAATACCGCAAAACGTATATCGCCTAACACATAACGGATCACGCATAACGCATAACGCATAACGTATAACGCATAACGCATAACGCATAACGCATAACGCATAACGCATAACGCATAATGCACAACGCATTACGAATACAGCAAAACGCATAACGCTTAACGCATAACGGATCACGCATAACGCATAACGCATAATGCATAACGCATAACGCATAACGCATAACGCATAACGCATAACGCATAACGCATAACGCATAACGCATAACGCATAACGCATAACGCATAACGCATAACGCATAACGCATAACGCATAACGCATAACGCATAACGCATAACGCATAACGCATAACGCATAACGCATAACGCATAACGCATAACGGATCACGCATAACGCATAACGCATAACGCATAACGCATAACGCATAACTTATAACTCATTACTCATAACGAATAACGCATAACGCATAAGGCATAACGCATAACGCATAACGCATAACGCATAACGCATAACGCATAACGCATAACGCATAACGCATAACGCATAACGCATAACGCATAACGCATAACGCATAAAGCATAACGCATAACGCATAACGCATTACGCATAACTTATAACTCATAACTCATAAGGAGTAACGCATAACGCATAAAGCATAACGCATAACGCATAACGCATAACGCATAACGCATAACGCATAACGCATAATGCATAAAGCATAACGCATAACGCATAACTTATAACGCATTACTCATAACTAATAACGCATAACGCATAACGCATATCGCATAACGCATAACGCATTACGCATAATGCATAACGCATAAAGCATAACGCATAACGCATAACGCATAACGCAAACGTATAACGCACAACGCATAACGCATAACGCATAACGCAAAACGCATAACGCATAACGCATAACGCATAACCCATAACGCATAACGCATAACGCATAACGCATAACGCATAACGCATAACGCATAAAGCATAACGCATAACGCATAACTTATAACTCATTACTCATAACGAATAACGCATAACGCATAACGCATAACGGATAACGCATAACGCATAACGTATAACTCATAACGCATAACGCATAACGCATAACGCATAACGCATAACGCCTAACGCATAACGCATAACGCATAACCCCTAACGCATAACGCATAACGCATAACGCATAACGCATAACGCATAACGCATAACGCATAACGCATAACGCATAACGCATAACGCATAACGCATAACGCATAACGCATAACGCATAACGCATAACGCATGACGCATAACGCATAACGCATAACGCATAACGCATAACGCATAACGCATAACGCATAACGCATAAAGCATAACGCATAACGCATGACGGATAAAGCATAATGCATAACGCATAACGCGTAACGCATAACGCATAACGCATAACGCATAACGCATAACGCATAACGCATAACGCATAACGCATAACGCATAACGCATAACGCATAACGCATAACGCATGACGCATAACGCATAACGCATAACGCATAACGCATAACGCATAACGCAAACGTATAACGCACAACGCATAACGCATAACTCATAACTCATAACGAATAACGCATAACGCAAAATGGATAACGCATGTCGGATCACGCATAACGCATAACGCATAACGCATAACCCATAACGCATAACGGATCACGCATAACGCATAACGCATAACGCATAACGGATCACGCATAACGCATAACGCATAACGCATAACGCATAACGCATAACGCATAAACCATAACGCATAACGCATAACGCATTACGCATAACGTATAACTCATAAATCATAAGGAGTAACGCATAACGCATAAAGCATAACGCATAACGCATAACGCTAACGCATAACGCATAACGCATAACGCATAACGCATAATGCATAAAGCATAACGCATAACGCATAACTTATAACGCATTACTCATAACGAAGAACGCATAACGCATAACGCATATCGCATAACGCATAACGCATAATGCATAACGCATAAAGCATAACGCATAACGCATAACGCATAACGCATAACGCATAACGCATAACGCATAACGCATAACGCATAACGCATAACGAATACCGCAAAACGTATATCGCCTAACACATAACGGATCACGCATAACGCATAACGCATAACGTATAACGCATAACGCATAACGCATAACGCATAACGCATAACGCATAACGCATAATGCACAACGCATTACGAATACAGCAAAACGCATAACGCTTAACGCATAACGGATCACGCATAACGCATAACGCATAATGCATAACGCATAACGCATAACGCATAATGCATAACGCATAAAGCGTAACGCATAACGCATAACGCATAAAGCATAACACATAACGCATAACGCATAATGCACAACGCATAACGAATAAAGCAAAACGCATAACGCTTAACGCATAACGCATTACGCATAACGCATAATGCATAACGCATAGCGCATAACGCATAACGCATAACGCACAACGCATAACGCATAACGCATAACGCATAACGCATAACGCATAACGCATAACGTATAACGTATAACGCATACCGCATTACGCATAACTTATAACTCATAACTCATAAGGAGTAACGCATAACGCATAAAGCATAACGCATAACGCATAACGCATAACGCATAAAGCATAACGCATAACGCATAACTTATAACTCATTACTCATAACGAATAACGCATAACGCATAACTTATAACTCATTACTCATAACGCATAACGCATAACGCATAAAGCATAACGCATAACGCATAACGGATAAAGAATAATGCATAACGCATAACGCATAACGCATTACGCATAACGCATAACTTATAACTCATTACTCATAACGAATAACGCATAACGCATAACTTATAACTCATTACCCATAACGCATAACGCATAACGCATAAAGCATAACGCATAACGCATAACGGATAAAGTATAATGCATAACGCATAACGCATAACGCATAACGCATAACGCATAAAGCATAACACATAACGCATAACGCATAATGCACAACGCATAACGAATAAAGCAAAACGCATAACGCTTAACGCATAACGCATAACGCATAACGCATAATGCATAACGCATAGCGCATAACGCATAACGCATAACGCACAACGCATAACGCATAACGCATAACGCATAACGCATAACGCATAACGCATAACGCATAACGTATAACGTATAACGCATACCGCATTACGCATAACTTATAACTCATAACTCATAAGGAGTAACGCATAACGCATAACTTATAACTCATTACTCATAACGCATAACGTATAACGCATAAAGCATAACGCATAACGCATAACGGATAAAGAATAATGCATAACGCATAACGCATAACGCATTACGCATAACTTATAACTCATAACTCATAAGGAGTAACGCATAACGCATAAAGCATAACGCATAACGCATAACGCATAACGCATAAAGCATAACGCATAACGCATAACGCATAACGCATAACGCATAACGCATAACGCATAAAGCATAACGCATAACGCATAACGCATAACGCATAACGCATAACGCATAACGCATACCGTATAACGCATAACGCATAACGCATAACGCATAACGCATAAAGCATAACGCATAACGCATAACGCATAACGCATAACGCATAACGCATAACGCATAACGCATAACGCATAACGCATAACGCACAACGCATAACGCATAACGCATAACGCATAACGCATAACGCATAACGCATAACGTATAACGTATAACGCATACCGCATTACGCATAACTTATAACTCATAACTCATAAGGAGTAACGCATAACGCATAAAGCATAACGCATAACGCATAACGCATAAAGCATAACGCATAACGCATAACTTATAACTCATTACTCATAACGAATAACGCATAACGCATAACTTATAACTCATTACTCATAACGCATAACGCATAACGCATAAAGCATAACGCATAACGCATAACGGATAAAGAATAATGCATAACGCATAACGCATAACGCATTACGCATAACTTATAACTCATAACTCATAAGGAGTAACGCATAACGCATAAAGCATAACGCATAACGCATAACGCATAAAGCATAACGCATAACGCATAACGCATAACGCATAACACATAACGCATAACGCATAACGCATAACGCATAACGCATAACGCATAACGCATAACGCATAACGCATACCGTATAACGCATAACGCATAACGCATAACGCATAACGCATAACGCATAACGCATAACGCATAACGCATAACGCATAACGCATAACGCATAACGCATAACGCATAACGCATAACGCATAAAGCATAACGCATAACGCATAACGCATAACGCATAAAGCATAACGCATAACGCATAACTTATAACTCATTACTCATAACGAATAACGCATAACGCATAACTTATAACTCATTACTCATAACGCATAACGTATAACGCATAAAGCATAACGCATAACGCATAACGGATAAAGAATAATGCATAACGCATAACGCATAACGCATTACGCATAACGCATAACTTATAACTCATTACTCATAACGAATAACGCATAACGCATAACTTATAACTCATTACCCATAACGCATAACGCATAACGCATAAAGCATAACGCATAACGCATAACGGATAAAGTATAATGCATAACGCATAACGCATAACGCATAACGCATAACGCATAAAGCATAACACATAACGCATAACGCATAATGCACAACGCATAACGAATAAAGCAAAACGCATAACGCTTAACGCATAACGCATAACGCATAACGCATAATGCATAACGCATAACGCATAACGCATAACGCATAACGCACAACGCATAACGCATAACGCATAACGCATAACGCATAACGCATAACGCATAACGCATAACGCATAACGTATAACGCATACCGCATTACGCATAACTTATAACTCATAACTCATAAGGAGTAACGCATAACGCATAACTTATAACTCATTACTCATAACGCATAACGTATAACGCATAAAGCATAACGCATAACGCATAACGGATAAAGAATAATGCATAACGCATAACGCATAACGCATTACGCATAACTTATAACTCATAACTCATAAGGAGTAACGCATAACGCATAAAGCATAACGCATAACGCATAACGCATAACGCATAAAGCATAACGCATAACGCATAACGCATAACGCATAACGCATAACGCATAACGCATAAAGCATAACGCATAACGCATAACGCATAACGCATAACGCATAACGCATAACGCATACCGTATAACGCATAACGCATAACGCATAACGCATAACGCATAAAGCATAACGCATAACGCATAACGCATAACGCATAACGCATAACGCATAACGCATAACGCATAACGCATAACGCATAACGCATAACGCATACCGTATAACGCATAACGCATAACGCATAACGCATAACGCATAAAGCATAACGCATAACGCATAACGCATAACGCATAACGCATAACGCATAACGCATAACGTATAACGTATAACGCATACCGCATTACGCATAACTTATAACTCATAACTCATAAGGAGTAACGCATAACGCATAAAGCATAACGCATAACGCATAACGCATAAAGCATAACGCATAACGCATAACTTATAACTCATTACTCATAACGAATAACGCATAACGCATAACTTATAACTCATTACTCATAACGCATAACGCATAACGCATAAAGCATAACGCATAACGCATAACGGATAAAGAATAATGCATAACGCATAACGCATAACGCATTACGCATAACTTATAACTCATAACTCATAAGGAGTAACGCATAACGCATAAAGCATAACGCATAACGCATAACGCATAAAGCATAACGCATAACGCATAACGCATAACGCATAACGCATAACGCATAACGCATAACGCATAACGCATAACGCATAACGCATAACGCATAACGCATAACGCATACCGTAAAACGCATAACGCATAACGCATAACGCATAACGCATAACGCATAACGCATAACGCATAACGCATAACGCATAACGCATAACGCATAACGCATAACGCATAACGCATAACGCATAACGCATAACGCATAACGCATAACGCACAACGCATAACGCATAACGCATAACGCATAACGCATAACGCATAACGCATAAGTATAACGTATAACGCATACCGCATTACGCATAACTTATAACTCATAACTCATAAGGAGTAACGCATAACGCATAAAGCATAACGCATAACGCATAACGCATAACGCATAAAGCATAACGCATAACGCATAACTTATAACTCATTACTCATAACGAATAACGCATAACGCATAACTTATAACTCATTACTCATAACGCATAACGTATAACGCATAAAGCATAACGCATAACGCATAACGGATAAAGAATAATGCATAACGCATAACGCATAACGCATTACGCATAACGCATAACTTATAACTCATTACTCATAACGAATAACGCATAACGCATAACTTATAACTCATTACTCATAACGCATAACGCATAACGCATAAAGCATAACGCATAACGCATAACGGATAAAGAATAATGCATAACGCATAACGCATAACGCATAACGCATAACGCATAAAGCATAACACATAACGCATAACGCATAATGCACAACGCATAACGAATAAAGCAAAACGCATAACGCTTAACGCATAACGCATAACGCATAACGCATAATGCATAACGCATAGCGCATAACGCATAACGCATAACGCACAACGCATAACGCATAACGCATAACGCATAACGCATAACGCATAACGCATAACGCATAACGTATAACGTATAACGCATACCGCATTACGCATAACTTATAACTCATAACTCATAAGGAGTAACGCATAACGCATAACTTATAACTCATTACTCATAACGCATAACGTATAACGCATAAAGCATAACGCATAACGCATAACGGATAAAGAATAATGCATAACGCATAACGCATAACGCATTACGCATAACGCATAACACATAACGCATAACGCATAACGCATAACGCATAACGCACAACGCATAACGCATAACGCACAACGCATAACGCATAACGCATAACGCAAAACGCATAACGCATAACGCATAACGCATAACCCATAACGCATAACGCATAACGCATAACGCATAACGCATAACGCATAACGCATAACGCATAAAGCATAACGCATAACGCATAACTTATAACTCATTACTCATAACGAATAACGCATAACGCATAACGCATAACGGATAACGCATAACGCATAACGTATAACTCATAACGCATAACGCATAACGCATAACGCATAACGCATAACGCCTAACGCATAACGCATAACGCATAACCCCTAACGCATAACGCATAACGCATAACGCATAACGCATAACGCATAACGCATAACGCATAACGCATAACGCATAACGCATAACGCATAACGCATAACGCATAACGCATAACGCATGACGCATAACGCATAACGCATAACGCATAACGCATAACGCATAACGCATAACGCATAACGCATAACGCATAAAGCATAACGCATAACGCATGACGGATAAAGCATAATGCATAACGCATAACGCGTAACGCATAACGCATAACGCATAACGCATAACGCATAACGCATAACGCATAACGCATAACGCATAACGCATAACGCATAACGCATAACGCATAACGCATAACGCATGACGCATAACGCATAACGCATAACGCATAACGCATAACGCATAACGCAAACGTATAACGCACAACGCATAACGCATAACTCATAACTCATAACGAATAACGCATAACGCAAAATGGATAACGCATGTCGGATCACGCATAACGCATAACGCATAACGCATAACCCATAACGCATAACGGATCACGCATAACGCATAACGCATAACGCATAACGGATCACGCATAACGCATAACGCATAACGCATAACGCATAACGCATAACGCATAAACCATAACGCATAACGCATAACGCATTACGCATAACGTATAACTCATAAATCATAAGGAGTAACGCATAACGCATAAAGCATAACGCATAACGCATAACGCTAACGCATAACGCATAACGCATAACGCATAACGCATAATGCATAAAGCATAACGCATAACGCATAACTTATAACGCATTACTCATAACGAAGAACGCATAACGCATAACGCATATCGCATAACGCATAACGCATAATGCATAACGCATAAAGCATAACGCATAACGCATAACGCATAACGCATAACGCATAACGCATAACGCATAACGCATAACGAATACCGCAAAACGTATATCGCCTAACACATAACGGATCACGCATAACGCATAACGCATAACGTATAACGCATAACGCATAACGCATAACGCATAACGCATAACGCATAACGCATAATGCACAACGCATTACGAATACAGCAAAACGCATAACGCTTAACGCATAACGGATCACGCATAACGCATAACGCATAATGCATAACGCATAACGCATAACGCATAATGCATAACGCATAAAGCGTAACGCATAACGCATAACGCATAAAGCATAACACATAACGCATAACGCATAATGCACAACGCATAACGAATAAAGCAAAACGCATAACGCTTAACGCATAACGCATTACGCATAACGCATAATGCATAACGCATAGCGCATAACGCATAACGCATAACGCACAACGCATAACGCATAACGCATAACGCATAACGCATAACGCATAACGCATAACGTATAACGTATAACGCATACCGCATTACGCATAACTTATAACTCATAACTCATAAGGAGTAACGCATAACGCATAAAGCATAACGCATAACGCATAACGCATAACGCATAAAGCATAACGCATAACGCATAACTTATAACTCATTACTCATAACGAATAACGCATAACGCATAACTTATAACTCATTACTCATAACGCATAACGCATAACGCATAAAGCATAACGCATAACGCATAACGGATAAAGAATAATGCATAACGCATAACGCATAACGCATTACGCATAACGCATAACTTATAACTCATTACTCATAACGAATAACGCATAACGCATAACTTATAACTCATTACCCATAACGCATAACGCATAACGCATAAAGCATAACGCATAACGCATAACGGATAAAGTATAATGCATAACGCATAACGCATAACGCATAACGCATAACGCATAAAGCATAACACATAACGCATAACGCATAATGCACAACGCATAACGAATAAAGCAAAACGCATAACGCTTAACGCATAACGCATAACGCATAACGCATAATGCATAACGCATAGCGCATAACGCATAACGCATAACGCACAACGCATAACGCATAACGCATAACGCATAACGCATAACGCATAACGCATAACGCATAACGTATAACGTATAACGCATACCGCATTACGCATAACTTATAACTCATAACTCATAAGGAGTAACGCATAACGCATAACTTATAACTCATTACTCATAACGCATAACGTATAACGCATAAAGCATAACGCATAACGCATAACGGATAAAGAATAATGCATAACGCATAACGCATAACGCATTACGCATAACTTATAACTCATAACTCATAAGGAGTAACGCATAACGCATAAAGCATAACGCATAACGCATAACGCATAACGCATAAAGCATAACGCATAACGCATAACGCATAACGCATAACGCATAACGCATAACGCATAAAGCATAACGCATAACGCATAACGCATAACGCATAACGCATAACGCATAACGCATACCGTATAACGCATAACGCATAACGCATAACGCATAACGCATAAAGCATAACGCATAACGCATAACGCATAACGCATAACGCATAACGCATAACGCATAACGCATAACGCATAACGCATAACGCACAACGCATAACGCATAACGCATAACGCATAACGCATAACGCATAACGCATAACGTATAACGTATATCGCATACCGCATTACGCATAACTTATAACTCATAACTCATAAGGAGTAACGCATAACGCATAAAGCATAACGCATAACGCATAACGCATAAAGCATAACGCATAACGCATAACTTATAACTCATTACTCATAACGAATAACGCATAACGCATAACTTATAACTCATTACTCATAACGCATAACGCATAACGCATAAAGCATAACGCATAACGCATAACGGATAAAGAATAATGCATAACGCATAACGCATAACGCATTACGCATAACTTATAACTCATAACTCATAAGGAGTAACGCATAACGCATAAAGCATAACGCATAACGCATAACGCATAAAGCATAACGCATAACGCATAACGCATAACGCATAACGCATAACGCATAACGCATAACGCATAACGCATAACGCATAACGCATAACGCATAACGCATAACGCATACCGTATAACGCATAACGCATAACGCATAACGCATAACGCATAACGCATAACGCATAACGCATAACGCATAACGCATAACGCATAACGCATAACGCATAACGCATAACGCATAACGCATAACGCATAACGCATAACGCATAACGCATAACGCACAACGCATAACGCATAACGCATAACGCATAACGCATAACGCATAACGCATAAGTATAACGTATAACGCATACCGCATTACGCATAACTTATAACTCATAACTCATAAGGAGTAACGCATAACGCATAAAGCATAACGCATAACGCATAACGCATAACGCATAAAGCATAACGCATAACGCATAACTTATAACTCATTACTCATAACGAATAACGCATAACGCATAACTTATAACTCATTACTCATAACGCATAACGTATAACGCATAAAGCATAACGCATAACGCATAACGGATAAAGAATAATGCATAACGCATAACGCATAACGCATTACGCATAACGCATAACTTATAACTCATTACTCATAACGAATAACGCATAACGCATAACTTATAACTCATTACTCATAACGCATAACGCATAACGCATAAAGCATAACGCATAACGCATAACGGATAAAGTATAATGCATAACGCATAACGCATAACGCATAACGCATAACGCATAAAGCATAACACATAACGCATAACGCATAATGCACAACGCATAACGAATAAAGCAAAACGCATAACGCTTAACGCATAACGCATAACGCATAACGCATAATGCATAACGCATAGCGCATAACGCATAACGCATAACGCACAACGCATAACGCATAACGCATAACGCATAACGCATAACGCATAACGCATAACGCATAACGCATAACGTATAACGTATAACGCATACCGCATTACGCATAACTTATAACTCATAACTCATAAGGAGTAACGCATAACGCATAACTTATAACTCATTACTCATAACGCATAACGTATAACGCATAAAGCATAACGCATAACGCATAACGGATAAAGAATAATGCATAACGCATAACGCATAACGCATTACGCATAACTTATAACTCATAACTCATAAGGAGTAACGCATAACGCATAAAGCATAACGCATAACGCATAACGCATAACGCATAAAGCATAACGCATAACGCATAACGCATAACGCATAACGCATAACGCATAACGCATAAAGCATAACGCATAACGCATAACGCATAACGCATAACGCATAACGCATAACGCATACCGTATAACGCATAACGCATAACGCATAACGCATAACGCATAAAGCATAACGCATAACGCATAACGCATAACGCATAACGCATAACGCATAACGCATAACGCATAACGCATAACGCATAACGCACAACGCATAACGCATAACGCATAACGCATAACGCATAACGCATAACGCATAACGCATAACGCATAACGCATAACGCATAAAGCATAACGCATAACGCATAACGGATAAAGCATAATGCATAACGCATAACGCATAACGCATTATGCATAAAGCATAACGCATAACGCATAACGCATAACGCATAACGCATTACGCATAACGCATAACTTATAACTCATTACTCATAACGCATAACGCATATCGCATAACGCATAACGCATAACGCATAATGCATAACGCATAACGCATAACGCATAATGCATAACGCATAACACATAACGCATAACGCATAACGCATAACGCATAACGCATAACGCATAACGAATAACGCATAAAGCATAACGCATAACGCATAACGCATAAAGCATAACGCATAACGCATAACGCATAACGCATTACGCATAACGCATAACTTATAACTCGTTACTCATAACGCATAACGCATATCGCATAACGCATAACGCATAACGCATAACGCATAAAGCATAACGCATAACGCATAACGGATAAAGCATAATGCATAACGCATAACGCATAACGCATTACGCATAACTTATAACTCATAACTCATAACGAATAACGCATAACGCAAAATGCATAACGCATGTCGGATCACGCATAACGCATAACGCATAAAGCATAAATCATAACGCATAACGCATAACGTTAACGCATAACCCATAACGCATAAGGCTTGATGCATGACGCATATCGCATATCGCATAACGCATAACGCACAACGCATAACGCATAACGCATAACGCATAACGCATAACGCATAACGCATAACGCATAACGCATAACGTATAACGTATAACGCATACCGCATTACGCATAACTTATAACTCATAACTCATAAGGAGTAACGCATAACGCATAACTTATAACTCATTACTCATAACGCATAACGTATAACGCATAAAGCATAACGCATAACGCATAACGGATAAAGAATAATGCATAACGCATAACGCATAACGCATTACGCATAACTTATAACTCATAACTCATAAGGAGTAACGCATAACGCATAAAGCATAACGCATAACGCATAACGCATAACGCATAAAGCATAACGCATAACGCATAACGCATAACGCATAACGCATAACGCATAACGCATAAAGCATAACGCATAACGCATAACGCATAACGCATAACGCATAACGCATACCGTATAACGCATAACGCATAACGCATAACGCATAACGCATAAAGCATAACGCATAACGCATAACGCATAACGCATAACGCATAACGCATAACGCATAACGCATAACGCACAACGCATAACGCATAACGCATAACGCATAACGCATAAAGCATAACGCATAACGCATAACGCATAACGCATAACGCATAACGCATAACGCATAACGCATAACGCACAACGCATAACGCATAACGCATAACGCATAAAGCATAACGCATAACGCATAACGCATAACGCATAACGCATAACGCATACCGTATAACGCATAACGCATAACGCATAACGCATAACGCATAACGCATAACGCATAAAGCATAACGCATAACGCATAACGCATAACGCATAACGCATAACGCATAAAGCATAACGCATAACGCATAACGCATAACGCATAACGCATAACGCATAACGCATAACGCATAAAGCATAACGCATAACGCATAACGCATAACGCATAACGCATAACGCATACCGTATAACGCATAACGCATAACGCATAACGCATAACGCATAACGCATAACGCATAACGCATAAAGCATAACGCATAACGCATAACGCATAACGCATAACGCATAACGCATACCGTATAACGCATAACGCATAACGCATAACGCATAACGCATAACGCATAACGCATAACGCATAACGCATAACGCATAACGCATAACGCATAACGCATAACGCATAACGCATAACGCATAACGCATAAAGCATAACGCATAACGCATAACGCATAACGCATAACGCATAACGCATACCGTATAACGCATATCGCATAACGCATAACGCATAACGCATAACGCATAACGCATAACACATAACGCATAACGCATAACGCATAACGCATAACGCATAACGCATAACGAATAACGCATAAAGCATAACGCATAACGCATAACGCATAAAGCATAACGCATAACGCATAACGCATAACGCATTACGCATAACGCATAACTTATAACTCGTTACTCATAACGCATAACGCATATCGCATAACGCATAACGCATAACGCATAACGCATAAAGCATAACGCATAACGCATAACGGATAAAGCATAATGCATAACGCATAACGCATAACGCATTACGCATAACTTATAACTCATAACTCATAACGAATAACGCATAACGCAAAATGCATAACGCATGTCGGATCACGCATAACGCATAACGCATAAAGCATAAATCATAACGCATAACGCATAACGTTAACGCATAACCCATAACGCATAAGGCTTGATGCATGACGCATATCGCATATCGCATAAGGCTTGATGCATGACGCATATCGCATAACGCATAAGGCATAACGCATAATACATAACGTATAACGCATTATGCATAACGCATAACTTATAATGCATAACTCATAAGGCATTACGCATTACGCATAACTTATAACTCATAACTCATAACGAATAACGCATAACGCAAAATGAATAACGCATAAAGCATAACGCATAACCCATAACCCATAACGCATAACGCATAACGCATAATGCACAACGCTTAAAGAATACCGCAAATCGCATAACGCCTAACGCATAACGGATCCCGCATGACGCATAAAGCATAACGCATAACGCATAACGCATAACGCATAACGCATAACTCATATCGCATAACGCATAAATCATAACCCATAACGCACAACGCATAACGCATAATGCACAACGCATAACGAATACCGCAAAACGCATAACGCATAACGCATAACGCACACCGCTTAACTCATAACGCATAACGCATAAAGCATAACGCATTACGCATAACTTATAACTCATAACTCATAAGGAGTAACGCATAACGCATAAAGCATAACGCATAACGCATAACGCATAACGCATAACGCATAACGCATAACGCATAACGCATAACGCATAACGCATAACGCATAACGCATAACGCATAACGCATAACGCATAACGCATAACGCATAACGCATAACGCATAACGCATAACGCATAACGCATAACGGATCACGCATAACGGATAACGCATAACGCATAACGCATAACGCATAACGCATAAAGCATAACGCATAACGCATAACGCATAACGCATAACGCATAACGCATAACGCATAACGCATAATGCATAAAGCATAACGCATAACGCATAACTTAGAACGCATTACTCATAACGAATAACGCATAACGCATAACGCATATCGCATAACGCATAACGCATAACGCATAACGCATAATGCATAACGCATAAAGCATAACGCATAACGCATAACGCATAACGCATAACGCATAACGCATAACGCATAAGGCTTGATGCATGACGCATATCGCATATCGCATAACGCATAACGCATAACGCATAACGCATAACGCATAACGCATAACGCATAACGCATAACGCATAACGCATAACGCATAACGCATAACGTATAACGTATAACGCATACCGCATTACGCATAACTTATAACTCATAACTCATAAGGAGTAACGCATAACGCATAACTTATAACTCATTACTCATAACGCATAACGTATAACGCATAAAGCATAACGCATAACGCATAACGGATAAAGAATAATGCATAACGCATAACGCATAACGCATTACGCATAACTTATAACTCATAACTCATAAGGAGTAACGCATAACGCATAAAGCATAACGCATAACGCATAACGCATAACGCATAACGCATAACGCATAACGAAAACGTATAACGCACAACGCATAACGCATAACGCATAACGCAAAACGCATAACGCATAACGCATAACGCATAACGCATAACGCATAACGCATAACGCATAACGCATAACGCATAACGCATAAAGCATAACGCATAACGCATAACTTATAACTCATTACTCATAACGAATAACGCATAACGCATAACGCATAACGGATAACGCATAACGCATAACGCATAACGAATAACGCATAAAGCATAACGCATAACGCATAACGCATAAAGCATAACGCATAACGCATAACGCATAACGCATTACGCATAACGCATAACTTATAACTCATTACTCATAACGCATAACGCATATCGCATAACGCATAACGCATAACGCATAACGCATAAAGCATAACGCATAACGCATAACGCATAAAGCATAACGCATAACGCATAAGGCATAACGCATAATACATAACGTATAACGCATTATGCATAACGAATAACGCATAACGCAAAATGCATAACGCATGTCGGATCACGCATAACGCATAACGCATAAAGCATAAATCATAACGCATAACGCATAACGTTAACGCATAACCCATAACGCATAAGGCTTGATGCATGACGCATATCGCATATCGCATAAGGCTTGATGCATGACGCATATCGCATAACGCATAAGGCATAACGCATAATACATAACGTATAACGCATTATGCATAACGCATAACGCATAATGCATAACTCATAAGGCATTACGCATTACGCATAACTTATAACTCATAACTCATAACGAATAACGCATAACGCAAAATGAATAACGCATAAAGCATAACGCATAACCCATAACCCATAACGCATAACGCATAACGCATAATGCACAACGCTTAACGAATACCACCAAACCGCATAACGCCTAACGCATAACGGATCACGCATGACGCATAAAGCATAACGCATAACGCATAACGCTTAACGCATAACGCATAACGCATAACTCATATCGCATAACGCATAAATCATAACCCATAACGCACAACGCATAACGCATAATGCACAACGCATAACGAATACCGCAAAACGCATAACGCATAACGCATACCGCTTAACTCATAACGCATAACGCATAAAGCATAACGCATTACGCATAACTTATAACTCATAACTCATAAGGAGTAACGCATAACGCATAAAGCATAGCGCATAACGCATAACGCATAACGCATAACGCATAACGCATAACGCATAACGCATAACGCATAACGCATAACGCATAACGCATAACGCATAACGCATAACGCATAACGCATAACGCATAACGCATAACGGATCACGCATAACGGATAACGCATAACGCATAACGCATAACGCATAACGCATAACTTATAACTCATTACTCATAACGAATAACGCATAACGCATAAGGCATAACGCATAACGCATAACGCATAACGCATAACGCATAACGCATAACGCATAACGCATAACGCATAACGCATAACGCATAACGCATAACGCATAAAGCATAACGCATAACGCATAACGCATTACGCATAACTTATAACTCATAACTCATAAGGAGTAACGCATAACGCATAAAGCATAACGCATAACGCATAACGCATAACGCATAACGCATAACGCATAACGCATAACGCATAATGCATAAAGCATAACGCATAACGCATAACTTATAACGCATAACTCATAACGCATGACGCATAACGCATAACGCATAACGCATAACGCATAACGCAAACGTATAACGCACAACGCATAACGCATAACGCAAAACGCATAACGCATAACCCCTAACGCATAACGCATAACGCATAACGCATAACGCATAACGTGTAACTAATAACGCATAACGCATAAAGCATAACGCATAACGCATAACGCATATCGCATAACGCATAACGCATAACGTATAACGCATAACGCATAATGCATAACGCATAACGCATAACGCTTAAAGCATAACACATAACGCATAACGCATAATGCACAACGCATAACGAATAAAGCAAAACGCATAACGCTTAACGCATAACGCATAACGCATAACGCATAATGCATAACGCATAACGCATAACGCATAACGTATAACGTATAACGCATACCGCATTACGCATAACTTATAACTCATAACTCATAAGGAGTAACGCATAACGCATAAAGCATAACGCATAACGCATAACGCATAAAGCATAACGCATAACGCATAACTTATAACTCATTACTCATAACGAATAACGCATAACGCATAACTTATAACTCATTACTCATAACGCATAACGCATAACGCATAAAGCATAACGCATAACGCATAACTCATTACTCATAACGCATAACGCATAACGCATAACACATAACGCATACCGCATAACGCATAACTCATTACTCATAACGCATAACGCATAACGCATAACGCATAACGCATAACGCATAACGCATAACGCATAAAGCATAACGCATAACGCATAAAGCATAACGCATAACGCATAACGGATAAAGCATAATGCATAACGCATAACGCATAACGCATTATGCATAACTTATAACTTATTACTCATAACGAATAACGCATAACGCAAAATGCATAACGCATGTCGGATCACGCATAACGCATAACGCATAACGCATAACGCATAACGCATAACGCAAAATGCATAACGCATGTCGGATCACGCATAACGCATAACGCATAACGCATAACGCATAACGCATAACGCATAACGCATAACGCATAACGCATAACGCATAATGCATAAAGCATAACGCATAACGCATAACGCATAACGCATAACGCATAACTCATTACTCATAACGCATAACGCATAACGCATAACGCATAAAGCATAACGCATAACGCATAACGCATAACGCAAAATGCATAACGCATGTCGGATCACGCATAACGCATAACGCATAACGCATAACGCATAACGCATAACGCATAACGCATAACGCATAACGCATAACGCATAACGCATAACGCATAACGAATAACGCATAACGCATAACGCATAACGCATAACGCATAACGCATAAAGCATAACGCATTACGCATAACTTATAACTCATAACTCATAAGGAGTAACGCATAACGCATAAAGCATAACGCATAACGAATAACGCATAACGCATAACGCATAACGCATAACGCATAACGCATAACGCATAAAGCATAACGCATTACGCATAACATATAACTCATAACTCATAAGGAGTAACGCATAACGCATAAAGCATAACGCATAACGCATAACGCATTACGCATAACTTATAACTCATAACTCATAAGGAGTAACGCATAACGCATAAAGCATAACGCATAACGCATAACGAATACCGCAAAACGTATATCGCCTAACACATAACGGATCACGCATAACGCATAACGCATAACGTATACCGCATAACGCATAACGCATAACGCATAACGCATAACGCATAACGCATAACGCATAACGCATAACGCATAACGCATAACGCATAACGCATAACGCATAACGCATAACGCATAACGCATAACGCATAACGCATAACGCATAACGCATAACGGATCACGCATAACGGATAACGCATAACGCATAACGCATAACGCATAACGCATAACTTATAACTCATTACTCATAACGAATAACGCATAACGCATAAGGCATAACGCATAACGCATAACGCATAACGCATAACGCATAACGCATAACGCATAACGCATAACGCATAACGCATAACGCATAACGCATAAAGCATAACGCATAACGCATAACGCATTACGCATAACTTATAACTCATAACTCATAAGGAGTAACGCATAACGCATAAAGCATAACGCATAACGCATAACGCATAACGCATAACGCATAACGCATAACGCATAATGCATAAAGCATAACGCATAACGCATAACTTATAACGCATAACTCATAACGCATGACGCATAACGCATAACGCATAACGCATAACGCATAACGCAAACGTATAACGCACAACGCATAACGCATAACGCATAACGCAAAACGCATAACGCATAACCCCTAACGCATAACGCATAACGCATAACGCATAACGCATAACGTGTAACTAATAACGCATAACGCATAAAGCATAACGCATAACGCATAACGCATATCGCATAACGCATAACGCATAACGTATAACGCATAACGCATAATGCATAACGCATAAAGCGTAACGCATAACGCATAACGCTTAAAGCATAACACATAACGCATAACGCATAATGCACAACGCATAACGAATAAAGCAAAACGCATAACGCTTAACGCATAACGCATAACGCATAACGCATAATGCATAACGCATAGCGCATAACGCATAACGCATAACGCACAACGCATAACGCATAACGCATAACGCATAACGCATAACGCATAACGCATAACGTATAACGTATAACGCATACCGCATTACGCATAACTTATAACTCATAACTCATAAGGAGTAACGCATAACGCATAAAGCATAACGCATAACGCATAACGCATAAAGCATAACGCATAACGCATAACTTATAACTCATTACTCATAACGAATAACGCATAACGCATAACTTATAACTCATTACTCATAACGCATAACGCATAACGCATAAAGCATAACGCATAACGCATAACTCATTACTCATAACGCATAACGCATAACGCATAACACATAACGCATACCGCATAACGCATAACTCATTACTCATAACGCATAACGCATAACGCATAACGCATAACGCATAACGCATAACGCATAACGCATAAAGCATAACGCATAACGCATAACGCATAACGCATAAAGCATAACGCATAACGGATAAAGCATAATGCATAACGCATAACGCATAACGCATTATGCATAACTTATAACTTATTACTCATAACGAATAACGCATAACGCAAAATGCATAACGCATGTCGGATCACGCATAACGCATAACGCATAACGCATAACGCATAACGCATAACGCATAACGCAAAATGCATAACGCATGTCGGATCACGCATAACGCATAACGCATAACGCATAACGCATAACGCATAACGCATAACGCATAACGCATAACGCATAACGCATAATGCATAAAGCATAACGCATAACGCATAACGCATAACGCATAATGCATAACTCATTACTCATAACGCATAACGCATAACGCATAACGCATAACGCATAACGCATAACGCATAACGCATAACGCAAAATGCATAACGCATGTCGGATCACGCATAACGCATAACGCATAACGCATAACGCATAACGCATAACGCATAACGCATAACGCATAACGCATAACGCATAACGCATAACGCATAACGAATAACGCATAACGCATAACGCATAACGCATAAAGCATAACGCATTACGCATAACTTATAACTCATAACTCATAAGGAGTAACGCATAACGCATAAAGCATAACGCATAACGAATAACGCATAACGCATAACGCATAACGCATAACGCATAACGCATAACGCATAACGAATAACGCATAACGCATAACGCATAACGCATAAAGCATAACGCATTACGCATAACTTATAACTCATAACTCATAAGGAGTAACGTATAACGCATACCGCATTACGCATAGCGCATAACGCATAACGCATAACGCATAACGCATAACGCATAACGCATAACGCATAACGCATAACGCATAACGCATAACGCATAACGCATAACGCATAACGCATAACGCATAACGTATAACGTATAACGCATACCGCATTACGCATAACTTATAACTCATAACTCATAAGGAGTAACGCATAACGCATAAAGCATAACGCATAACGCATAACGCATAAAGCATAACGCATAACGCATAACTTATAACTCATTACTCATAACGAATAACGCATAACGCATAACTTATAACTCATTACTCATAACGCATAACGCATAACGCATAACGCATAAAGCATAACGCATAACGCATGACGCATAAAGCATAAAGCATTAAGCATAACGCATAACGCATAACTTATAACTCATTACTCATAACGAATAACGCATAACGCATAACTTATAACTCATTACTCATAACGCATAACGCATAACGCATAAAGCATAACGCATAACGCATAACGGATAAAGAATAATGCATAACGCATAACGCATAACGCATAACGCATAACGCATTACGCATAACTTATAACTCATAACTCATAAGGAGTAACGCATAACGCATAAAGCATAACGCATAACGCATAACGCATAACGCATAAAGCATAACGCATAACGCATAACGCAGAACGCATAACGCATAACGCATAACGCATAACGCATAACGCATAACGCATAACGCATAACGCATAACGCATACCGTATAACGCATAACGCATAACGCATAACGCATAACGCATAACGCATAACGCATAACGCATAACGCATAACGCATAACGCATAACGCATAACGCATAACGCATAATGCATAACGCATAAAGCATAACGCATAACGCATAACTTATAACTCATTACTCATAACGAATAACGCATAACGCATAAGGCATAACGCATAACGCATAACGCATAACGCATAACTCATAACGCATAACGCATAACGCATAACGCATAACGCATAACGCATAACGCATAACGCATAAAGCATAACGCATAACGAATAACGCATAACGCATAACGCATAACGCATAACGCATAAAGCATAACGCATAACGCATAACGTATAATGCATAACGCATAACGCATAACGCATAACTCATAAGGCATAACAAATTACGCATAACTTATAACTCATAACTCATAACGAATAACGCATAACGCAAAATGAATAACGCATAAAGCATAACGCATAACCCATAACCCATAAAGCATAACGCATATCGCATAATGCACAACGCTTAACGAATACCGCAAATCGCATAACGCCTAACGCATAACGGATCACGCATGACGCATGACGCATAAAGCATAACGCATAACACATAACGCATAACGCATAACTCATATCGCATAACGCATAAATCATAACCCATAACGCACAACGCATAACGCATAATGCACAACGCATAACGAATACCGCAAAACGCATAACGCATAACGCATAACGCATACCGCTTAACGCATAACGCATAACGCATAACGCATAACGCATAACGCATAACGCATAACGCATAACGCATAACGCATAACGCATAACGCATAACGCATAACGCATAACGCATAACGCATAACGCATAACGCATAACGCATAACGCATAACGCATAACGCATAACGCATAACGCATAACGCATAACGCATAACGCATAACGCATAACGCATAACGCATAACGCATACCGTATAACGCATAACGCATAACGCATAACGCATAACGCATAACGCATAACGCATAACGCATAACGCATAAAGCATAACGCATAACGCATAACTTATAACGCATAACGCATAAGGCATAACGCATAACGCATAACGCATAACGCATAACACATAACGCATAACGCATAAAGCATAACGCATAACGCATAACGGATAAAGCATAATGCATAACGCATAACGCATAACGCATTATGCATAACTTATAACTCATAACTCATAACGAATAACGCATAACGCAAAATGCATAACGCATGTCGGATCACGCATAACGCATAACGCATAACGCATAACGCATAACGCATAACGCATAACGCATAACGCATAACGCATAACGCATAACGCATAACGCATAAAGTATAACGCATAACGCATAACTTATAACTCATTACTCATAACGAATAACGCATAACGGATAAGGCATAACGCATAACGCATAACGCATAACGCATAACGCACAACGCATAACGCATAACGCATAACGCATAAAGCATAACGCATAACGAATAACGCATAACGCATAACGCATAACGCATAACGCATAACGCATAAAGCATAACGCATAACGCATAACGCATAACGCATAACGCATTACGCATAACTTATAACTCATAACTCATAACGAATAACGCATAACGCAAAATGCATAACGCATGTCGGATCACGCATAACGCATAACGCATAAAGCATAAATCATAACGCATAACGCATAACGTTAACGCATAACCCATAACGCATAAGGCTTGATGCATGACGCATATCGCATATCGCATAAGGCTTGATGCATGACGCATATCGCATAACGCATAAGGCATAACGCATAATACATAACGTATAACGCATTATGCATAACGCATAACGCATAATGCATAACTCATAAGGCATAACGCATTACGCATAACTTATAACTCATAACTCATAACGAATAACGCATAACGCAAAATGAATAACGCATAAAGCATAACGCATAACCCATAACCCATAACGCATAACGCATAACGCATAATGCACAACGCTTAACGAATACCGCAAATCGCATAACGCCTAACGCATAACGGATCACGCATGACGCATAAAGCATAACGCATAACGCATAACGCATAACTCATATCGCATAACGCATAAATCATAACCCATAACGCACAACGCATAACGCATAATGCACAACGCATAACGAATACCGCAAAACGCATAACGCATAACGCATACCGCTTAACTCATAACGCATAACGCATAAAGCATAACGCATTACGCATAACTTATAACTCATAACTCATAAGGAGTAACGCATAACGCATAAAGCATAACGCATAACGCATAACGCATAACGCATAACGCATAACGCATGACGCATAACGCATAACGCATAACGCATAACGCATAACGCATAACGCATAACGCATAACGGATCACGCATAACGCATAACGCATAACGCATAACGCATAACGCATAACGCATAACGCATAAAGCATAACGCATAACGCATAACGCATTACGCATAACTTATAACTCATAACTCGTAAGGAGTAACGCATAACGCATAAAGCATAACGCATAACGCATAACGCATAACGAATAACGCATAACGCATAACGCATAACGCATAACGCATAACGCAAAATGCATAACGCATGTCGGATCACGCATAACGCATAACGCATAACGCATAACGCATAACGCATAACGCATAACGGATCACGCATAACGCATAACGCATAAC
This sequence comes from Lasioglossum morio, assembly GCA_916610235.2. Lineage (NCBI taxonomy): Eukaryota > Metazoa > Arthropoda > Insecta > Hymenoptera > Halictidae > Lasioglossum > Lasioglossum morio. The sequence goes on from CAKAJA020000289.1 coordinate 5,674,994, forward strand.
GCATAACGCATAACGCATAACGCATATCGCATAACGCATAACGCATAATGCATAACGCATAAAGCATAACGCATAACGCATAACGCATAACGCATAACGCATAACGCATAATGCATAACGCATAACGCATAACGCATAACGCATAACGCATGACGCATAACGCATAACGCATAACGCATAACGCAAACGTATAACGCACAACGCATAACGCATAACTCATAACTCATAACGAATAACGCATAACGCAAAATGCATAACGCATGTCGGATCAGGCATAACGCATAACGCATAACGCATAACGCATAACGCATAACGCATAACGGATCACGCATAACGCATAACGCATAACGCATAACGCATAACGCATAACGCATAACGCATAAAGCATAACGCATAACGCATAACTCATAACGCATTACGCATAACTTATAACTCATAACTCATAAGGAGTAACGCATAACGCATAAAGCATAACGCATAACGCATAACGCATAACGCATAACGCATAACGCATAACGTTAACGCATAACCCATAACGCATAAGGCTTGATGCATGACGCATATCGCATATCGCATAAGGCTTGATGCATGACGCATATCGCATATCGCATAAGGCTTGATGCATGACGCATATCGCATAACGCATAAGGCATTACGCATAATACATAACGTATAACGCATTATGCATAACGCATAACGCATAATGCATAACTCATAAGGCATAACAAATTACGCATAACTTATAACTCATAACTCATAACGAATAACGCATAACGCAAAATGAATAACGCATAAAGCATAACGCATAACCCATAACCCATAACGCATAACGCATAACGCATAATGCACAACGCTTAACGAATACCGCAAATCGCATAACGCCTAACGCATAACGGATCACGCATGACGCATAAAGCATAACGCATAACGCATAACGCATAACGCATAACGCATAACGCATAACGCATAACGGATCACGCATAACGCATAACGCATAACTCATAAGGAGTAACGCATAACGCATAAAGCATAACGCATAACGCATAACGCATAACGCATAACGCATAACGCATAACGCATAACGCATAACGCATAACGCATAACGCATAACGCATAACGCATAACGGATCACGCATAACGCATAACGCATAACGCATAACGCATAACGCATAACGCATAAAGCATAACGCATAACGCATAACGCATTACGCATAACTTATAACTCATACCTCGTAAGGAGTAACGCATAACGCATAAAGCATAACGCATAACGCATAACGCATAACGCATAACGCATAACGCATAACGCAAAATGCATAACGCATGTCGGATCACGCATAACGCATAACGCATAACGCATTACGCATAACTTATAACTCATAACTCATAAGGAGTAACGCATAACGCATAAAGCATAACGCATAACGCATAACGCATAACGCATAACGCATAACGCATAACGCATAACGCATAACGCATAACGCATAACGCATAACGCATAAGGCATAACGCATAACGCATAACGCAAAATGCATAACGCATGTCGGATCACGCATAACGCATAACGCATAACGCATTACGCATAACTTATAACTCATAACTCATAAGGAGTAACGCATAACGCATAAAGCATAACGCATAACGCATAACGCATAACGCATAACGCATAACGCATAACGCATAACGCATAACGCATAACGCATAAGGCATAACGCATAACGCATAACGCATAAGGATCACGCATAACGCATAACGCATAACGCATAACGCATAACGCATAACGCATAACGCATAACGCATAACGCATAACGCATGACGCATAACGCATAACGCATAACGCATAACGCATAACGCAAACGTATAACGCACAACGCATAACGCATAACGCATAACGCATAACGCATAACGCATAACGCATAAGGCATAACGCATAACGCATAACGCAAAATGCATAACGCATGTCGGATCACGCATAACGCATAACGCATAACGCATTACGCATAACTTATAACTCATAACTCATAAGGAGTAACGCATAACGCATAAAGCATAACGCATAACGCATAACGCATAACGCATAACGCATAACGCATAACGCATAACGCATAACGCATAACGCATAACGCATAAGGCATAACGCATAACGCATAACGCATAAGGATCACGCATAACGCATAACGCATAACGCATAACGCATAACGCATAACGCATAACGCATAACGCATAACGCATGACGCATAACGCATAACGCATAACGCATAACGCATAACGCAAACGTATAACGCACAACGCATAACGCATAACTCATAACTCATAACGAATAACGCAGAACGCAAAATGCATAACGCATGTCGGATCACGCATAACGCATAACGCATAACGCATAACGCATAACGCATAACGCATAACGGATAAAGAATAATGCATAACGCATAACGCATAACGCATTACGCATAACTTATAACTCATAACTCATAAGGAGTAACGCATAACGCATAAAGCATAACGCATAACGCATAACGCATAAAGCATAACGCATAACGCAAAACGCATAACGCATAACGCATAACGCATAACGCATAACGCATAACGCATAACACATACCGTATAACGCATAACGCATAACGCATAACGCATAACGCATAACGCATAACGCATAACGCATAACGCATAACGCATAACGCATAACGCATAACGCATAAAGCATAACGCATAACGCATAACTTATAACTCATTACTCATAACGAATAAGGCATAACGCATAAGGCATAACGCATAACGCATAACGCATAACGCATAACGCATAACGCATAAAGCATAACGCATAACGCATAACGGTTAAAGCATAATGCATAACGCATAACGCATAACGCATTATGCATAACTTATAACTCATAACTCATAACGAATAACGCATAACGCAAAATGCATAACGCATGTCGGATCACGCATAACGCATAACGCATAACGCATAACGCATAACGCATAACGCATAACGCATAACGCATAACGCATAACGCATAACGCATAACGCATAATGCATAAAGCATAACGCATAACGCATAACTTATAACTCATTACTCATAACGAATAACGCATAACGCATAAGGCATAACGCATAACGCATAACGCATAACGCATAACGCATAACGCATAACGCATAACGCATAACGCATAACGGATCACGTATTACTCATAACGCATAACGCATAACGGATCACGCATTTCTCATAACGCATAACGCATAACGCATAACGCATAACGCATAACGCATAACGCATAACGCATAACGCATAACGCATAACGCATAACGCATAACGCATAATGCATATCGCATAATGCATAACGCATAACGCATAACGCATAACGCATAACGCATAACGCATAACGCATAACGCATAACGCATAACGCTTAACGCATGACCCATAGCGCATAACGCATTACGCGTAACGCATAACGCATAACGCATAAAGCATTACGCATAACGGATCACGCATTACTCATAACCCATAACGCATAACGCATAACGCATAACGGATGACGCATTCCGCATAACGCATAACGGATGACGCATTCCGCATAACGCATAACGCAAAACGCATAACGCCTAACGCATAACGCATGACGGATCACGCATTACTCATAACGCATAACGGATGACGCATTCCGCATAACGCATAACGCACAACGCATAACGCTTAACGCATGACCCATAGCGCATAACGCATTACGCGTAACGCATAACGCATAACGCATAAAGCATTACGCATAACGGATCACGCATTACTCATAACCCATAACGCATAACGCATAACGCATAACGCATAACGCATTACGCATATCGCATAACGCATAACGCATAACGCGTAACGGATCTCGCATTACTCATAACGCATAACGCATAACGCATGACGGATCACGCATTACTCATAACGCATAAGGGATGACGCATTCCGCATAACGCATAACGCATAACGCATAACGCATAACGCATAACGCATAACGCATAACGCATAACGCATAACGCATAACGCATAACGCATAACGCATAACGCATAACGCATAACGCATAACGCATAAAGCATACCGCATAACGCATAACGCATAACGCATAACGCATAACGCATAACGGATCACGCATTACTCATAACGCATAACGCATAACGGATCACGCATTACTCATAACGCATAACGCATAACGCATAACGCATAACGCATAACGGATCTCGCATTTCTCATAACGCATAACGCATAACGCATAACGCATAACGCATAACGCATAACGCATAACGCATAACGCATAACGCATAAAGCATACCGCATAACGCATAACGCATAATGCATAACGCATAACGCGTAACGGATCTCGCATTACTCATAACGCATAACGCATAACGCATGACGGATCACGCATTACTCATAACGCATAACGCATGACTCATAACGCACAACCCATAACGTATTACGCATAACGCAAATCGCATAACGCATAACGCATAACGCATAACGCATAACGCATAACGCATAACGCATAACGCATAACGCATAACGCATAACGCATAACGCATAACGCATAACGCATAACGCATAACGCATAACGCATAACGCATAACGCATAACGCATAACGCATAACGCATAACGCATAGCGCATAACGCATAACGCATAACGCATAACGCATAACGCATAACGCATAACGCATAACGCAAAACGCGTAACGCATAACGCATAACGCATAACGCATAACGCATAACGCATAACGCATAAAGCATACCGCATAACGCATAACGCATAACGCATAACGCATAACGCATAACGGATCACGCATTACTCATAACGCATAACGCATAACGGATCACGCATTACTCATAACGCATAACGCATAACGCATAACGCATAACGCATAACGGATCTCGCATTTCCCATAACGCATAACGCATAACGCATAACGCATAACGCATAACGCATAACGCATAACGCATAACGCATAACGCATAAAGCATACCGCATAACGCATAACGCATAACGCGTAACGGATCTCGCATTACTCATAACGCATAACGCATAACGCATGACGGATCACGCATTACTCATAACGCATAACGCATGACTCATAACGCACAACCCATAACGTATTACGCATAACGCAAATCGCATAACGCATAACGCATAACGCATAACGCATAACGCATAACGCATAACGCATAACGCATAACGCATAACGCATAACGCATAACGCATAATGCATAACGCATAACGCATAACGGATCACGCATTACTCATAACGCATAACGCATAACGGATCACGCATTACTCATAACGCATAACGCATAACGCATAACGAATCTCGCATTTCTCATAACGCATAACGCATAACGAATAACGCATAACGCATAACGGATCACGCATTACTCATAACGCATAACGCATGACTCATAACGCACAACCCATAACGCATAACGCATAACGCAAATCGCATAACGCACAACGCATAACGCATAACGCATAACGCATAACGCATAACGAATAACTCATAACCCATAACGCATAACGCATAACGCATAACGCATAACCCAAATCGCATAACGCATAACGCATAACGCATAACCCATAACGTATAACGCATAACGCAAATCGCATAACGCACAACGCATAACGCATAACGCATAACGCATAACGCATAACGAATAACTCAAAACCCATAACGCATAACGCATAACGCATAACGCATAACCCAAATCGCATAACGCATAACGCATAACGCATAACCCATAACGTATAACGCATAACTCATAACGCATAACGCATAACGTAAAACGCATAACGCATAGCGGATAACGCACAACGCATAACACATAACGCATAACGCATAACGCATAACGCATAACGCATAACGCATAAAGCATAACGCATAACGGATCTCGCATAACGCAAAACGCATAACGCATAACGCATAACGGATCACGCATTACTCATAACGCATGACTCATAACGCACAACCCATAAATCATAACGCATAACGCATAACGCAAATCGCATAACGCACAACGCATAACGCATAACGCATAACGCATAACGCATAACGCATAACGCATAACCCATAACGTATAACGCATAACTCATAACGCATAACGCATAACGTAAAACGCATAACGCATAGCGGATAACGCACAACGCATAACACATAACGCATCACGCATAACGCATTACTCATAACGCATAACGCATAACGCATAACGCATAAAGCATAACGCATAACGCATAACGCATAACGCATAATGCATAACGCATAACGCATAACGGATCACGCATTACTCATAACGCATAACGCATACCGGATCACGCATTACTCATAACGCATAACGCATAACGCATAACGCATAACGCATAACGAATCTCGCATTTCTCATAACGCATAACGCATAACGCATAACGCATAACGCATAACCCATAACGCATAACGCATAAAGCAAAACGCATAACGCATAACGCATGACTCATAACGCACAACCCATAACGCATAACGCATAACGCAAATCGCATAACGCATAACGAATAACGCATAACGCATAACGCATAACGCATAACGCATAACGCATAACGCATAACGCATAACGCATAACGCATAACGCATAATGCATAACGCATAACGCATAACGCATAAGAATAACGCATAACGCATAACGCATAACGCATAAAGCATAACGCATAACGCATAACGCATAACGCATAACGCATAACGCATAACGCAAAACGCGTAACGCATAACGCATAACGCATTACACATAACGGATCACGCAGTACTCATAACGCATAACGCATAACGCATAACCCATAACGCATAACGCATAAAGCAAAACGCATAACGCATAACGCATAACGCATAACGCATAACGGATCACGCATTACTCATAACGCATAACGCATAACGCATAACGCATATCGCATAACGCATAACGCATAACGCATAACGCATAACGCATAACGCATAACGCATAACGCATAACGCATAACGCATAACCCATAACGTATAACGCATAACTCATAACGCATAACGCATAACGTAAAACGCATAACGCATAGCGGATAACGCACAACGCATAACACATAACGCATCACGCATAACGCATTACTCATAACGCATAACGCATAACGCATAACGCATAAAGCATAACGCATAACGCATAACGCATAACGCATAATGCATAACGCATAACGCATAACGGATCACGCATTACTCATAACGCATAACGCATAACGGATCACGCATTACTCATAACGCATAACGCATAACGCATAACGCATAACGAATCTCGCATTTCTCATAACGCATAACGCATAACGCATAACGCATAACGCATAACGCATAACCCATAACGCATAACGCATAAAGCAAAACGCATAACGCATAACGCATGACTCATAACGCACAACCCATAACGCATAACGCATAACGCAAATCGCATAACGCATAACGCATAACGCATAACGCATAACGCATAACGCATAACGCATAACGCATAACGCATAACGCATAACGCATAACGCATAACGCATAATGCATAACGCATAACGCATAACGCATAAGAATAACGCATAACGCATAACGCATAACGCATAAAGCATAACGCATAACGCATAACGCATAACGCATAACGCATAACGCATAACGCATAACGCAAAACGCGTAACGCATAACGCATAACGCATTACACATAACGGATCACGCATTACTCATAACGCATAACGCATAACGCATAACCCATAACGCATAACGCATAAAGCAAAACGCATAACGCATAACGCATAACGCATAACGCATAACGGATCACGCATTACTCATAACGCATAACGCATAACGCATAACGCATATCGCATAACGCATAACGCATAACGCATAACGCATAACGCATAACGCTTAACGCATAACTCATAACGCATAACGCATAACGCATAACGGATCATGCATTACTCATAACGCATAACGCATAACGGATCACGCATTACTCATAACGCATAACGCATAACGGATCACGCATTTCTCATAACGCATAACGCATAACGGATCACGCATTACTCATAACGCATAACGCATAACGCATAACGTATCACGCGTTACTCATAACGCATAACGCATAACGCATAACGCATAACGCATAGCGCTAACGCATAACGCATAACGCATAACGCATAACGGATCACGTTTCATCATAACGCATAACGCATAACGGATCACGCATTTCTCATAACGCATAACGCATAACGCATAACGCATAACGCATAACGCATAACGCATAACGCATAACGCATAACGCATAACGCATAACGCATAACGCATAACGCATAACGCATAATGCATATCGCATAATGCATAACGCATAACGCATAACGCATAACGCATAACGCATAACGCATAACGCATAACGCATAACGCATAACGCATAACGCATAACGCTTAACGCATGACCCATAGCGCATAACGCATTACGCGTAACGCATAACGCATAACGCATAAAGCATTACGCATAACGGATCACGCATTACTCATAACCCATAACGCATAACGCATAACGCATAACGGATGACGCATTCCGCATAACGCATAACGGATGACGCATTCCGCATAACGCATAACGCATAACGCAAAACGCATAACGCCTAACGCATTACGCATGACGGATCACGCATTACTCATAACGCATAACGGATGACGCATTCCGCATAACGCATAACGCATAACGCATAACGCTTAACGCATGACCCATAGCGCATAACGCATTACGCGTAACGCATAACGCATAACGCATAAAGCATTACGCATAACGGATCACGCATTACTCATAACCCATAACGCATAACGCATAACGCATAACGCATTACGCATATCGCATAACGCATAACGCATAACGCGTAACGGATCTCGCATTACTCATAACGCATAACGCATAACGCATGACGGATCACGCATTACTCATAACGCATAAGGGATGACGCATTCCGCATAACGCATAACGCATAACGCATAACGCATAACGCATAACGCATAACGCATAACGCATAACGCATAACGCATAACGCATAACGCATAACGCATAACGCATAACGCATAACGCATAACGCATAACGCATAACGCATAACGCATAACGCATAACGCATAACGCATAAAGCATACCGCATAACGCATAACGCATAACGCATAACGCATAACGCATAACGGATCACGCATTACTCATAACGCATAACGCATAACGGATCACGCATTACTCATAACGCATAACGCATAACGCATAACGCATAACGCATAACGGATCTCGCATTTCTCATAACGCATAACGCATAACGCATAACGCATAACGCATAACGCATAACGCATAACGCATAACGCATAAAGCATACCGCATAACGCATAACGCATAATGCATAACGCATAACGCGTAACGGATCTCGCATTACTCATAACGCATAACGCATAACGCATGACGGATCACGCATTACTCATAACGCATAACGCATGACTCATAACGCACAACCCATAACGTATTACGCATAACGCAAATCGCATAATGCATAACGCATAACGCATAACGCATAACGCATAACGCATAACGCATAACGCATAACGCATAACGCATAACGCATAACGCATAACGCATAACGCATAACGCATAACGCATAACGCATAACGCATAACGCATAACGCATAACGCATAACGCATAACGCATAGCGCATAACGCATAACGCATAACGCATAACGCATAACGCATAACGCATAACGCATAACGCATAACGGATCACGCATTACTCATAACGCATAACGCATAACGCATAACGTATCACGCGTTACTCATAACGCATAAGGCATAACGCATAACGCATAACGCATAGCGCTAACGCATAACGCATAACGCATAACGCATAACGGATCACGTATTACTCATAACGCATAACGCATAACGGATCACGCATTTCTCATAACGCATAACGCATAACGCATAACGCATAACGCATAACGCATAACGCATAACGCATAACGCATAACGCATAACGCATAATGCATATCGCATAATGCATAACGCATAACGCATAACGCACAACGCATAACGCATAACGCATAACGCATAACGCATAACGCATTACGCATAACGCATAACGCATAACGCATAACGCATAACGCATAACGCATAACGGATCACGCATTACTCATAACGCATAACGCATAACGGATCACGCATTACTCATAACGCATAACGCATAACGCATAACGCATAACGCATAACGCATAACGCATAACGCATAACGCATAACGCATAACGCATAAAGCATACCGCATAACGCATAACGCATAATGCATAACGCATAACGCGTAACGGATCTCGCATTACTCATAACGCATAACGCATAACGCATGACGGATCACGCATTACTCATAACGCATAACGCATGACTCATAACGCACAACCCATAACGTATTACGCATAACGCAAATCGCATAACGCATAACGCATAACGCATAACGCATAACGCATAACGCATAACGCATAACGCATAACGCATAACGCATAACGCATAACGCATAACGCATAACGCATAACGCATAACGCATAACGCATAACGCATAACGCATAACGCATAACGCATAACGCATAACGCATAACGCATAACGCATAACGCATAACGCATAGCGCATAACGCATAACGCATAACGGATCACGCATTACTCATAACGCATAACGCATAACGGATCACGCATTACTCATAACGCATAACGCATAACGCATAACGCATAACGCATAACGGATCTCGCATTTCTCATAACGCATAACGCATAACGCATAACGCATAACGCATAACGCATAACGCATAACGGATCTCGCATTTCTCATAACGCATAACGCATAACGCATAACGCATAACGCATAACGCATAACGCATAACGCATAACGCATAAAGCATACCGCATAACGCATATCGCATAATGCATAACGCATAACGCGTAACGGATCTCGCATTACTCATAACGCATAACGCATAACGCATGACGGATCACGCATTACTCATAACGCATAACGCATGACTCATAACGCACAACCCATAACGTATTACGCATAACGCAAATCGCATAACGCATAACGCATAACGCATAACGCATAACGCATAACGCATAACGCATAACGCATAACGCATAACGCATAACGCATAACGCATAACGCATAACGCATAACGCATAACGCATAACGCATAACGCATAACGCATAACGCATAGCGCATAACGCATAACGCATAACGCATAACGCATAACGCATAACGCATAACGCATAACGCATAACGCATAACGCAAAACGCGTAACGCATAACGCATAACGCATTACACATAACGGATCACGCATTACTCATAACGCATAACGCATAACGCATAACCCATAACGCATAACGCATAAAGCAAAACGCATAACGCATAACGCATAACGCATAACGCATAACGCATAACGGATCACGCATTACTCATAACGCATAACGCATAACGCATAACGCATATCGCATAACGCATAACGCATAACGCATAACGCATAACGCATAACGCATAACGCATAACTCATAACGCATAACGCATAACTCATAACGCATAACGCATAACGCATAACGCATAACGGATCACGCATTACTCATAACGCATAACGCATAACGGATCACGCATTTCTCATAACGCATAACGCATAACGGATCACGCATTACTCATAACGCATAACGCATAACGCATAACGGATCACGCATTACTCATAACGCATAACGCATAACGCATAACGTATCACGCGTTACTCATAACGCATAACGCATAACGCATAACGCATAACGCATAGCGCTAACGCATAACGCATAACGCATAACGCATAACGGATCACGCATAACTCATAACGCATAACGCATAACGCATAACGTATCACGCGTTACTCATAACGCATAAGGCATAACGCATAACGCATAACGCATAGCGCTAACGCATAACGCATAACGCATAACGCATAACGGATCACGTATTACTCATAACGCATAACGCATAACGGATCACGCATTTCTCATAACGCATAACGCATAACGCATAACGCATAACGCATAACGCATAACGCATAACGCATAACGCATAACGCATAACGCATAACGCATAACGCATAATGCATATCGCATAATGCATAACGCATAACGCATAACGCACAACGCATAACGCATAACGCATAACGCATAACGCATAACGCATTACGCATAACGCATAACGCATAACGCATAACGCATAACGCATAACGGATCTCGCATTTCCAATAACGCATAACGCATAACGCATAACGCATAACGCATAACGCATAACGCATAACGCATAACGCATAACGCATAAAGCATACCGCATAACGCATAACGCATAACGCATAACGCATAACGCGTAACGGATCTCGCATTACTCATAACGCATAACGCATAACGCATGACGGATCACGCATTACTCATAACGCATAACGCATGACTCATAACGCACAACCCATAACGTATTACGCATAACGCAAATCGCATAACGCATAACGCATAACGAATAACGCATAACGCATAACGCATAACGCATAACGCATAACGCATAACGCATAACGCATAACGCATAACGCATAACGCATAACGCATAACGCATAACGCATAACGCATAACGCATAACGCATAACGCATAACGCATAACGCATAACGCATAGCGCATAACGCATAACGCATAACGCATAACGCATAACGCATAACGCATAACGCATAACGCAAAACGCGTAACGCATAACGCATAACGCATTACACATAACGGATCACGCATTACTCATAACGCATAACGCATAACCCATAACGCATAACGCATAAAGCAAAACGCATAACGCATAACGCATAACGCATAACGCATAACGGATCACGCATTACTCATAACGCATAACGCATAACGCATAACGCATATCGCATAACGCATAACGCATAACGCATAACGCATAACGCATAACGCATAACGCATAACGCATAACGCATAACTCATAACGCATAGCGCATAACTCATAACGCATAACGCATAACGCATAACGCATAACGGATCACGCATTACTCATAACGCATAACGCATAACGGATCACGCATTTCTCATAACGCATAACGCATAACGGATCACGCATTACTCATAACGCATAACGCATAACGCATAACGGATCACGCATTACTCATAACGCATAACGCATAACGCATAACGTATCACGCGTTACTCATAACGCATAACGCATAACGCATAACGCATAACGCATAACGCATAGCGCTAACGCATAACGCATAACGCATAACGCATAACGGATCACGCATTACTCATAACGCATAACGCATAACGCATAACGTATCACGCATAACGCATTACACATAACGGATCACGCATTACTCATAACGCATAACGCATAACGCATAACCCATAACGCATAACGCATAAAGCAAAACGCATAACGCATAACGCATAACGCATAACGCATAACGGATCACGCATTACTCATAACGCATAACGCATAACGCATAACGCATATCGCATAACGCATAACGCATAACGCATAACGGATCACGCATTACTCATAACGCATAACGCATAACGCATAACGCATATCGCATAACGCATAACGCATAACGCATAACGCATAACGCATAACGCATAACGCATAACGCATAACGCATAACTCATAACGCATAGCGCATAACTCATAACGCATAACGCATAACGCATAACGCATAACGGATCACGCATTACTCATAACGCATAACGCATAACGGATCACGCATTTCTCATAACGCATAACGCATAACGGATCACGCATTACTCATAACGCATAACGCATAACGCATAACGGATCACGCATTACTCATAACGCATAACGCATAACGCATAACGTATCACGCATAACGCATTACACATAACGGATCACGCATTACTCATAACGCATAACGCATAACGCATAACCCATAACGCATAACGCATAAAGCAAAACGCATAACGCATAACGCATAACGCATAACGTATCACGCGTTACTCATAACGCATAAGGCATAACACATAACGCATAACGCATAGCGCTAACGCATAACGCATAACGCATAACGCATAACGGGTCACGTATTACTCATAACGCATAACGCATAACGGATCACGCATTTCTCATAACGCATAACGCATAACGCATAACGCATAACGCATAACGCATAACGCATAACGCATAACGCATAACGCATAACGCATAACGCATAACGCATAACGCATAACGCATAACGCATAACGCATAACGCATAATGCATATCGCATAATGCATAACGCATAACGCATAACGCACAACGCATAACGCATAACGCATAACGCATAACGCATAACGCATTACGCATAACGCATAACGCATAACGCATAACGCATAACGCATAACGGATCTCGCATTTCCAATAACGCATAACGCATAACGCATAACGCATAACGCATAACGCATAACGCATAACGCATAACGCATAACGCATAACGCATAACGCATAAAGCATACCGCATAACGCATAACGCATAATGCATAACGCATAACGCGTAACGGATCTCGCATTACTCATAACGCATAACGCATAACGCATGACGGATCACGCATTACTCATAACGCATAACGCATGACTCATAACGCACAACCCATAACGTATTACGCATAACGCAAATCGCATAACGCATAACGCATAACGAATAACGCATAACGCATAACGCATAACGCATAACGCATAACGCATAACGCATAACGCATAACGCATAACGCATAACGCATAACGCATAACGCATAACGCATAACGCATAACGCATAACGCATAACGCATAACGCATAACGCATAACGCATAACGCATAACGCATAGCGCATAACGCATAACGCATAACGCATAACGCATAACGCATAACGCATAACGCATAACGCATAACGCATAACGCAAAACGCGTAACGCATAACGCATAACGCATTACACATAACGGATCACGCATTACTCATAACGCATAACGCATAACGCATAACCCATAACGCATAACGCATAAAGCAAAACGCATAACGCATAACGCATAACGCATAACGCATAACGGATCACGCATTACTCATAACGCATAACGCATAACGCATAACGCATAACGCATATCGCATAACGCATAACGCATAACGCATAACGCATAACGCATAACGCATAACGCATAACGCATAACGCATAACTCATAACGCATAGCGCATAACTCATAACGCATAACGCATAACGCATAACGCATAACGGATCACGCATTACTCATAACGCATAACGCATAACGGATCACGCATTTCTCATAACGCATAACGCATAACGGATCACGCATTACTCATAACGCATAACGCATAACGCATAACGGATCACGCATTACTCATAACGCATAACGCATAACGCATAACGTATCACGCGTTACTCATAACGCATAACGCATAACGCATAACGCATAACGCATAGCGCTAACGCATAACGCATAACGCATAACGCATAACGGATCACGCATTACTCATAACGCATAACGCATAACGCATAACGTATCACGCGTTACTCATAACGCATAACGCATAACGCATAACGCATAACGCATAGCGCTAACGCATAACGCATAACGCATAACGCATAACGGATCACGCATTACTCATAACGCATAACGCATAACGCAAAACGTATCACGCATAACGCATTACACATAACGGATCACGCATTACTCATAACGCATAACGCATAACGCATAACGCATAACGCATAACGCATAAAGCAAAACGCATAACGCATAACGCATAACGCATAACGCATAACGGATCACGCATTACTCATAACGCATAACGCATAACGCATAACGCATATCGCATAACGCATAACGCATAACGCATAACGCATAACGCATAACGCATAACGCATAACGGATCTCGCATTTCCAATAACGCATAACGCATAACGCATAACGCATAACGCATAACGCATAACGCATAACGCATAACGCATAACGCATAACGCATAAAGCATACCGCATAACGCATAACGCATAATGCATAACGCATAACGCGTAACGGATCTCGCATTACTCATAACGCATAACGCATAACGCATGACGGATCACGCATTACTCATAACGCATAACGCATGACTCATAACGCACAACCCATAACGTATTACGCATAACGCAAATCGCATAACGCATAACGCATAACGAATAACGCATAACGCATAACGCATAACGCATAACGCATAACGCATAACGCATAACGCATAACGCATAACGCATAATGCATAACGCATAACGCATAACGCATAACGCATAACTCATAACGCATAGCGCATAACTCATAACGCATAACGCATAACGCATAACGGATCACGCATTACTCATAACGCATAACGCATAACGCATAACGGATCACGCATTACTCATAACGCATAACGCATAACGCATAACGTATCACGCGTTACTCATAACGCATAACGCATAACGCATAACGCATAACGCATAGCGCTAACGCATAACGCATAACGCATAACGCATAACGGATCACGCATTACTCATAACGCATAACGCATAACGCAAAACGTATCACGCATAACGCATTACACATAACGGATCACGCATTACTCATAACGCATAACGCATAACGCATAACCCATAACGCATAACGCATAACGCAAAACGCATAACGCATAACGCATAACGCATAACGCATAACGGATCACGCATTACTCATAACGCATAACGCATAACGCATAACGCATATCGCATAACGCATAACGCATAACGCATAACGCATAACGCATAACGCATAACGCATAACGGATCTCGCATTTCCAATAACGCATAACGCATAACGCATAACGCATAACGCATAACGCATAACGCATAACGCATAACGCATAACGCATAACGCATAAAGCATACCGCATAACGCATAACGCATAATGCATAACGCATAACGCGTAACGGATCTCGCATTACTCATAACGCATAACGCATAACGCATGACGGATCACGCATTACTCATAACGCATAACGCATGACTCATAACGCACAACCCATAACGTATTACGCATAACGCAAATCGCATAACGCATAACGCATAACGAATAACGCATAACGCATAACGCATAACGCATAACGCATAACGCATAACGCATAACGCATAATGCATAACGCATAACGCATAACGCATAACGCATAACTCATAACGCATAGCGCATAACTCATAACGCATAACGCATAACGCATAACGGATCACGCATTACTCATAACGCATAACGCATAACGCATAACGGATCACGCATTACTCATAACGCATAACGCATAACGCATAACGTATCACGCGTTACTCATAACGCATAACGCATAACGCATAACGCATAACGCATAGCGCTAACGCATAACGCATAACGCATAACGCATAACGGATCACGCATTACTCATAACGCATAACGCATAACGCAAAACGTATCACGCATAACGCATTACACATAACGGATCACGCATTACTCATAACGCATAACGCATAACGCATAACCCATAACGCATAACGCATAAAGCAAAACGCATAACGCATAACGCATAACGCATAACGCATAACGGATCACGCATTACTCATAACGCATAACGCATAACGCATAACGCATATCGCATAACGCATAACGCATAACGCATAACGCATAACGCATAACGCATAACGCATAACGCATAACGGATCTCGCATTTCCAATAACGCATAACGCATAACGCATAACGCATAACGCATAACGCATAACGCATAACGCATAACGCATAACGCATAAAGCATACCGCATAACGCATAACGCATAATGCATAACGCATAACGCGTAACGGATCTCGCATTACTCATAACGCATAACGCATAACGCATGACGGATCACGCATTACTCATAACGCATAACGCATGACTCATAACGCACAACCCATAACGTATTACGCATAACGCAAATCGCATAACGCATAACGCATAACGAATAACGCATAACGCATAACGCATAACGCATAACGCATAACGCATAACGCATAACGCATAACGCATAACGCATAATGCATAACGCATAACGCATAACGCATAACGCATAACTCATAACGCATAGCGCATAACTCATAACGCATAACGCATAACGCATAACGCATAACGGATCACGCATTACTCATAACGCATAACGCATAACGGATCACGCATTTCTCATAACGCATAACGCATAACGGATCACGCATTACTCATAACGCATAACGCATAACGCATAACGGATCACGCATTACTCATAACGCATAACGCATAACGCATAACGTATCACGCGTTACTCATAACGCATAACGCATAACGCATAACGCATAACGCATAACGGATCACGCATTACTCATAACGCATAACGCATAACGCAAAACGTATCACGCATAACGCATTACACATAACGGATCACGCATTACTCATAACGCATAACGCATAACGCATAACCCATAACGCATAACGCATAAAGCAAAACGCATAACGCATAACGCATAACGCATAACGCATAACGGATCACGCATTACTCATAACGGATAACGCATAACGCATAACGCATATCGCATAACGCATAACGCATAACGCATAGCGCATAACGCATAACGCATAACGCATAACGCATAACGCATAACGCATAACTCATAACGCATAGCGCATAACTCATAACGCATAACGCATAACGCATAACGCATAACGGATCACGCATTACTCATAACGCATAACGCATAACGGATCACGCATTTCTCATAACGCATAACGCATAACGGATCACGCATTACTCATAACGCATAACGCATAACGCATAACGGATCACGCATTACTCATAACGCATAACGCATAACGCATAACGTATCACGCGTTACTCATAACGCATAACGCATAACGCATAACGCATAACGCATAGCGCTAACGCATAACGCATAACGCATAACGCATAACGCATAACGGATCACGCATTACTCATAACGCATAACGCATAACGCATAACGTATCACGCGTTACTCATAACGCATAAGGCATAACGCATAACGCATAACGCATAGCGCTAACGCATAACGCATAACGCATAACGCATAACGGATCACGTATTACTCATAACGCATAACGCATAACGGATCACGCATTTCTCATAACGCATAACGCATAACGCATAACGCATAACGCATAACGCATAACGCATAACGCATAACGCATAACGCATAACGCATAACGCATAACGCATAATGCATATCGCATAATGCATAACGCATAACGCATAACGCACAACGCATAACGCATAACGCATAACGCATAACGCATAACGCATTACGCATATCGCATAACGCATAACGCATAACGCGTAACGGATCTCGCATTACTCATAACGCATAACGCATAACGCATGACGGATCACGCATTACTCATAACGCATAACGGATGACGCATTCCGCATAACGCATAACGCAAAACGCATAACGCCTAACGCATAACGCATGACGGATCACGCATTACTCATAACGCATAACGGATGACGCATTCCGCATAACGCATAACGCATAACGCATAACGCTTAACGCATGACCCATAGCGCATAACGCATTACGCGTAACGCATAACGCATAACGCATAAAGCATTACGCATAACGGATCACGCATTACTCATAACCCATAACGCATAACGCATAACGCATAACGCATAGCGCATAACGCATAACACATAACGGATCACGCATTACTCATAACGCATAACGCATAACGCATAACCCATAACGCATAACGCATAAAGCAAAACGCATAACGCATAACGCATAACGCATGACTCATAACGCACAACCCATAACGCATAACGCATAACGCATAACGGATCACGCATTACTCATAACGCATAACGCATAACGCATAACGCATAACGCATAACGCATACCGCATAACGCATAACGCATAACGCATAACGCATAACGCATAACGCATAACGCATAACGCATAACGCATAACGCACAACGCATAACGCATAACGCATAACGCATAACGCATAACGCATAACGCATAACGCATAACGCATAACGCATAACGGATCACGCATTACTTATAACGCATAACGCATAACGGATCACGCATTTCTCATAACGCATAACGCATAACGCATAACGCATAACGCATAACGCATAACGCATAACGCATAACGCATAACGCATAACGCATAACGCATAACGCATAACGCATAACGCATAACGCATCACGCATAACGCATAACTCAAATCGCATAACGCATAACGCATAACGCATAACGCATAACGTATAACGCATAACTCATGACGCATAACGCTTAACGTAAAACGCATAACGCATAGCGGATAACGCACAACGCATAACACATAACGCATAACTCATAACGCATAACGCATAACTTAAAACGCATAACGCATAGCGGATAACGCACAACGCATAACACATAACGCATAACGCATAACGCATAACGCATAACGCATAACGCATAACGCATAACGCATAACGCATAACGCATAACGCATAACGCATAACGCATAACGCATAACGCATAACGCATAACGCATAACGCATAACGCATAACGCATAGCGCATAACGCATAACGCATAACGCATAACGCATAACGCATAACGCATAACGCATAACGCATAACGCATAACGCAAAACGCGTAACGCATAACGCATAACGCATAACGCATAACGCATAACGCATAACGCATAAAGCATAACGCATAACGCATAACGCATAACGCATAACGCATAACGCATAACGGATCACGCATTACTCATAACGCATAACGCATAACGGATCACGCATTACTCATAACGCATAACGCATAACGCATAACGCATAACGCATAACGGATCTCGCATTTCTCATAACGCATAACGCATAACGCATAACGCATAACGCATAACGCATAACGCATAACGCATAACGCATAACGCATAAAGCATACCGCATAACGCATAACGCATAATGCATAACGCATAACGCGTAACGGATCTCGCATTACTCATAACGCATAACGCATAACGCATGACGGATCACGCATTACTCATAACGCATAACGCATGACTCATAACGCACAACCCATAACGTATTACGCATAACGCAAATCGCATAACGCATAACGCATAACGCATAACGCATAACGCATAACGCATAACGCATAACGCATAACGCATAACGCATAACGCATAACGCATAACGCATAACGCATAACGCATAACGCATAACGCATAACGCATAACGCATAACGCATAACGCATAACGCATAACGCATAACGCATAACGCATAACGCATAACGCATAGCGCATAACGCATAACGCATAACGCATAACGCATAACGCATAACGCATAACGCATAACGCATAACGCATAACGCAAAACGCGTAACGCATAACGCATAACGCATTACACATAACGGATCACGCATTACTCATAACGCATAACGCATAACGCATAACCCATAACGCATAACGCATAAAGCAAAACGCATAACGCATAACGCATAACGCATAACGCATAACGCATAACGCATAACGCATAACGCATAACGCATAACTCATAACGCATAACGCATAACTCATAACGCATAACGCATAACGCATAACGCATAACGGATCACGCATTACTCATAACGCATAACGCATAACGGATCACGCATTTCTCATAACGCATAACGCATAACGGATCACGCATTACTCATAACGCATAACGCATAACGCATAACGGATCACGCATTACTCATAACGCATAACGCATAACGCATAACGTATCACGCGTTACTCATAACGCATAACGCATAACGCATAACGCATAACGCATAGCGCTAACGCATAACGCATAACGCATAACGCATAACGGATCACGCATTACTCATAACGCATAACGCATAACGCATAACGTATCACGCGTTACTCATAACGCATAAGGCATAACGCATAACGCATAACGCATAGCGCTAACGCATAACGCATAACGCATAACGCATAACGGATCACGTATTACTCATAACGCATAACGCATAACGGATCACGCATTTCTCATAACGCATAACGCATAACGCATAACGCATAACGCATAACGCATAACGCATAACGCATAACGCATAACGCATAACGCATAATGCATATCGCATAATGCATAACGCATAACGCATAACGCACAACGCATAACGCATAACGCATAACGCATAACGCATAACGCATTACGCATAACGCATAACGCATAACGCATAACGCATAACGCATAACGCATAACGCATAACGCATAACGCATAACGGATCACGCATTACTCATAACGCATAACGCATAACGGATCACGCATTACTCATAACGCATAACGCATAACGCATAACGCATAACGCATAACGGATCTCGCATTTCTCATAACGCATAACGCATAACGCATAACGCATAACGCATAACGCATAACGCATAACGCATAACGCATAACGCATAACGCATAACGCATAAAGCATACCGCATAACGCATAACGCATAATGCATAACGCATAACGCGTAACGGATCTCGCATTACTCATAACGCATAACGCATAACGCATGACGGATCACGCATTACTCATAACGCATAACGCATGACTCATAACGCACAACCCATAACGTATTACGCATAACGCAAATCGCATAACGCATAACGCATAACGAATAACGCATAACGCATAACGCATAACGCATAACGCATAACGCATAACGCATAACGCATAACGCATAACGCATAACGCATAACGCATAACGCATAACGCATAACGCATAACGCATAACGCATAACGCATAACGCATAACGCATAACGCATAGCGCATAACGCATAGCGCATAACGCATAACGCATAACGCATAACGCATAACGCATAACGCATAACGCATAACGCATAACGCAAAACGCGTAACGCATAACGCATAACGCATTACACATAACGGATCACGCATTACTCATAACGCATAACGCATAACGCATAACCCATAACGCATAACGCATAAAGCAAAACGCATAACGCATAACGCATAACGCATAACGCATAACGGATCACGCATTACTCATAACGCATAACGCATAACGCATAACGCATATCGCATAACGCATAACGCATAACGCATAACGCATAACGCATAACGCATAACGCATAACGCATAACGCATAACTCATAACGCATAACGCATAACTCATAACGCATAACGCATAACGCATAACGCATAACGGATCACGCATTACTCATAACGCATAACGCATAACGGATCACGCATTTCTCATAACGCATAACGCATAACGGATCACGCATTACTCATAACGCATAACGCATAACGCATAACGGATCACGCATTACTCATAACGCATAACGCATAACGCATAACGTATCACGCGTTACTCATAACGCATAACGCATAACGCATAACGCATAACGCATAGCGCTAACGCATAACGCATAACGCATAACGCATAACGGATCACGCATTACTCATAACGCATAACGCATAACGCATAGCGTATCACGCGTTACTCATAACGCATAAGGCATAACGCATAACGCATAACGCATAGCGCTAACGCATAACGCATAACGCATAACGCATAACGGATCACGTATTACTCATAACGCATAACGCATAACGGATCACGCATTTCTCATAACGCATAACGCATAACGCATAACGCATAACGCATAACGCATAACGCATAACGCATAACGCATAACGCATAACGCATAACGCATAACGCATAACGCATAACGCATAACGCATAACGCATAACGCATAACGCATAACGCATAATGCATATCGCATAATGCATAACGCATAACGCATAACGCACAACGCATAACGCATAACGCATAACGCATAACGCATAACGCATTACGCATATCGCATAACGCATAACGCATAACGCGTAACGGATCTCGCATTACTCATAACGCATAACGCATAACGCATGACGGATCACGCATTACTCATAACGCATAACGGATGACGCATTCCGCATAACGCATAACGCAAAACGCATAACGCCTAACGCATAACGCATGACGGATCACGCATTACTCATAACGCATAACGGATGACGCATTCCGCATAACGCATAACGCATAACGCATAACGCTTAACGCATGACCCATAGCGCATAACGCATTACGCGTAACGCATAACGCATAACGCATAAAGCATTACGCATAACGGATCACGCATTACTCATAACCCATAACGCATAACGCATAACGCATAACGCATAGCGCATAACGCATAACACATAACGGATCACGCATTACTCATAACGCATAACGCATAACGCATAACCCATAACGCATAACGCATAAAGCAAAACGCATAACGCATAACGCATAACGCATGACTCATAACGCACAACCCATAACGCATAACGCATAACGCATAACGGATCACGCATTACTCATAACGCATAACGCATAACGCATAACGCATAACGCATAACGCATAACGCATAACGCATAACGCATAACGCATAACGCATAACGCATAACGCATAACGCATAACGCATAACGCATAACGCATAACGCATAACGCATAACGCATAACGCATAACGGATCACGCATTACTTATAACGCATAACGCATAACGGATCACGCATTTCTCATAACGCATAACGCATAACGCATAACGCATAACGCATAACGCATAACGCATAACGCATAACGCATAACGCATAACGCATAACGCATCACGCATAACGCATAACTCAAATCGCATAACGCATAACGCATAACGCATAACGCATAACGTATAACGCATAACTCATGACGCATAACGCTTAACGTAAAACGCATAACGCATAGCGGATAACGCACAACGCATAACACATAACGCATAACTCATAACGCATAACGCATAACTTAAAACGCATAACGCATAGCGGATAACGCACAACGCATAACACATAACGCATAACGCATAACTTAAAACGCATAACGCATAGCGGATAACGCACAACGCATAACACATAACGCATAACGCATAACGCATAACGCATAACGCATAACGCATAACGCATAACGCATAACGCATAACGGATAACGCATAACGCATAATGCATAACGCATAACGCATAACGCATAACGCATAACGCATAACGCATAACGCATAACGCATAACGCATAACGCATAACGCAAATCGCATAACGCATAACGCATAACGCATAAAGCATAACGCATAACGCATAACGCATAACGCATAATGCATAACGCATAACGCATAACGGATCACGCATTACTCATAACGCACAACCCATAACGCATAACGCATAACCCATAACGCATAACGCATAAAGCAAAACGCATAACGCATAACGCATAACACATGACTCATAACGCACAACCCATAACGCATAACGCATAACGCATAACGCATAACGCATAACACATAACGCATAACGCATAACGCATAACGCATAACGCATAACGCATAACGCATAAAGCATAACGCATAACGCATAACGCATAATGCATAACGCATAACGCATAACAGATCACGCATTACTCATAACGCATAACGCATAACGGATCACGCATTACTCATAACGCATAACGCATAACGCATAACGGATCTCGCATTTCTCATAACGCATAACGCATAACGCATAACGCATAACGCATAACGCATAACCCATAACGCATAACGCATAAAGCAAAACGCATAACGCATAACGCATGACTCATAACGCACAACCCATAACGCATAACGCATAACGCTAATCGCATAACGCATAACGCATAACGCATAACGCATAACACATAACGCATAACGCATAACGCATAACGCATAACGCATAACGGATCACGCATTACTCATAACGCATAACGCATAACGCATAACGCATAACGCAAATAGCATAACGCATAACGCATAACGCATAACGCATAACGCATAACGCATAACGGATCACGCATTACTCATTCCGCATAACGCATAACGGATCACGCATCACTCATAACGCATAACGCATAGCGCATAACGCATAACGCATAACGCACAACCCATAACGCATAACGCATAACGCGTAACGCATAACGCATAACGCATAACGCATAACGCATAACGCATAACGCATAACGCATAACGCATAACGCATAACGCATAACGCATAACGCATAACGGATAACGCACAACGCATAACACATAACGTATAACGCATAACACATAACGCATAACCCATAACGCATAACGCATAACGCATAACGCATAACGCATAACGCATAACGCATAACGCATAACGCATAACGCATAACGCATAACGCATAACGCATAACGCGTAACGCATAACACATAACATATAACGCATAACGCATAACGAAAACGCATAACGCATAGCGGATAACGCACAACGCATAACACATAACGCATAACGCATAACGCATAACGCATAACGCATAACGCATAACGCATAAAGCATAACGCATAACGCATAACGCATAATGCATAACGCATAACGCATAACGGATCACGCATTACTCATAACGCATAACGCATAACGGATCACGCATTACTCATAACGCATAACGCATAACGCATAACGGATCTCGCATTTCTCATAACGCATAACGCATAACGCATAACGCATAACGCATAACGCATAACGCATAACCCATAACGCATAACGCATAAAGCAAAACGCATAACGCATAACGCATGACTCATAACGCACAACCCATAACGCATAACGCATAACGCTAATCGCATAACGCATAACGCATAACGCATAACGCATAACGCATAACGCATAACGCATAACGCATAACGCAAATCGCATAACGCATAACGCATAACGCATAAAGCATAACGCATAACGCATAACGCATAACGGATAACGCATAATGCATAACGCATAACGCATAACGGATCACGCATTACTCATAACGCACAACCCATAACGCATAACGCATAACGCAAATCGCATAACGCATAACGCATAACGCATAACGCATAACGCATAACGCATAACGCATAACGCATAACGCATAACGCATAACGCATAACGCATAACGCATAACGCATAACGCATAACGCATAACGCATAACGCATAACGCATAACGCATAACGCATAACGCATAACGCATAACGCATAAAGCATAACGCATTACGCATAACGCATAACGCATAACGCATAACGCAAAACGCGTAACGCATAACGCATAACGCATTACACATAACGGATCACGCATTACTCATAACGCATAACGCATAACGCATAACCCATAACGCATAACGCATAAAGCAAAACGCATAACGCATAACGCATAACGCATAACGGATCACGCATTACTCATAACGCATAACGCATAACGCATAACGCATATCGCATAACGCATAACGCATAACGGATGACGCATTCCGCATAACGCATAACGCAAAACGCCTAACGCATAACGCATGACGGATCACGCATTACTCATAACGCATAACGGATGACGCATTCCGCATAACGCATAACGCATAACGCATAACGCATAACGCTTAACGCATGACCCATAGCGCATAACGCATTACGCGTAACGCATAACGCATAACGCATAAAGCATAACGCATAACGGATCACGCATTACTCATAACCCATAACGCATAACGCAAAACGCATAACGCCTAACGCATAACGCATGACGGATCACGCATTACTCATAACGAATAACGGATGACGCATTCCGCATAACGCATAACGCATAACGCATAACGCATAACGCATAACGCATAACGCATAAAGCATAACGCATAACGCATAACGTATCACGCATTTCTCATAACGCATAACGCATAGCGCATAACGGATCACGCGTTACTCATAACGCATAACGGATCACGCATTACTCATAACGCATAACGCATAACGCATAACGGATCACGCATTACTCATAACGCATAACGCATAACGCATAACGCATAACGCATAACGCAAATAGCATAACGCATAACGCATAACGCATAACGCATAACGCATAACGCATAACGGATCACGCATTACTCATTACGCATAACGCATAACGGATCACGCATCACTCATAACGCATAACGCATAACGCATAACGCATAACGGATAACGCACAACGCATAACACATAACGTATAACGCATAACACATAACGCATAACCCATAACGCATAACGCATAACGCATAACGCATAACGCATAACGCATAACGGATCACGCATTACTCATAACGCATAACGCATGACTCATAACGCACAACCCATAACGCATAACGCATAACGCAAATCGCATAACGCACAACGCATAACGCATAACGCATAACGCATAACGCATAACGCATAACGAATAACTCATAACCCATAACGCATAACGCATAACGCATAACCCAAATCGCATAACGCATAACGCATAACGCATAACCCATAACGTATAACGCATAACTCATAACGCATAACGCATAACGTAAAACGCATAACGCATAGCGGATAACGCACAACGCATAACACATAACGCATAACGCATAACGCATAACGCATAACGCATATAGCATAACGCATAACGGATCTCGCATAACGCAAAACGCATAACGCATAACGCATAACGGATCACGCATTACTCATAACGCATGACTCATAACGCACAACCCATAAATCATAACGCATAACGCATAACGCAAATCGCATAACGCACAACGCATAACGCATAACGCATAACTCATAACGCATAACGCATAACGCATAACGCATAACCCATAACGTATAACGCATAACTCATAACGCATAACGCATAACGTAAAACGCATAACGCATAGCGGATAACGCACAACGCATAACACATAACGCATCACGCATAACGCATTACTCATAACGCCTAACGCATAACGCATAACGCATAAAGCATAACGCATAACGCATAACGCATAATGCATAACGCATAACGCATAACGGATCACGCATTACTCATAACGCATAACGCATAACGGATCACGCATTACTCATAACGCATAACGCATAACGCATAACGCATAACGCATAACGAATCTCGCATTTCTCATAACGCATAACGCATAACGCATAACGCATAACGCATAACGCATAACCCATAACGCATAACGCATAAAGCAAAACGCATAACGCATAACGCATGACTCATAACGCACAACCCATAACGCATAACGCATAACGCAAATCGCATAACGCATAACGCATAACGCATAACGCATAACGCATAACGCATAACGCATAACGCATAACGCATAACGCATAACGCATAACGCATAACGCAGAACGCATAACGCATAACGCATAACGCATAACGCATAAAGCATACCGCATAACGCTTAACGCATAACGCATAACGCATAACGCATAACGGATCACGCATTACTCATAACGCATAACGCATAACGGATCACGCATTACTCATAACGCATAACGCATAACGCATAACGCATAACGGATCTCGCATTTCTCATAACGCATAACGCATAACGCATAACGCATAACGCATAACGCATAACGCATAACGCATAAAGCATACCGCATAACGCATAACGCATAATGCATAACGCATAACGCGTAACGGATCTCGCATTACTCATAACGCATAACGCATAACGCATGACGGATCACGCATTACTCATAACGCATAACGCATGACTCATAACGCACAACCCATAACGTATTACGCATAACGCAAATCGCATAACGCATAACGCATAACGCATAACGCATAACGCATAACGCATAGCGCATAACGCATAACGCATAACGCATAACGCATAACGCATAACGCATAACGCATAACGCATAACGCATAACGCAAAACGCGTAACGCATAACGCATAACGCATTACACATAACGGATCACGCATTACTCATTACGCATAACGCATAACGGATCACGCATCACTCATAACGCATAACGCATAGCGCATAACGCATAACGCATAACGCACAACGCATAACGCATAACGCATAACGCATAACGCATAACGCGTAACGCATAACGCATAACGCATAACGCATAACGCATAACGCATAACGCATAACGCATAACGGATCACGCATTACTCATAACGCATAACGCATGACTCATAACGCACAACCCATAACTCATAACGCATAACGCATAACGCAAATCGCATAACGCACAACGCATAACGCATAACGCATAACGCATAACGCATAACGCATAACGCATAACGCATAACGCATAACGCATAACGCATAACGCATAACGCATAACGCATAACGCATAACGCATAACGCATAAAGCATACCGCATAACGCATAACGCATAATGTATAACGCATAACGCATAACGGATCACGCATTACTCATAACGCATAACGCATAACGGATCACGCATTACTCATAACGCATAACGCATAACGCATAACGGATCTCGCATTTCTCATAACGCATAACGCATAACGCATAACGCATAACGCATAACGCATAACGCATAACGCATAACGCATAACGCATAACGCATAACCCATAACGCATAACGCATAAAGCAAAACGCATAACGCATAACGCATGACTCATAACGGATCACGCATTACTCATAACGCATAACGCATAACGCATAACCCATAACGCATAACGCATAAAGCAAAACGCATAACGCATAACGCATAACGCATAACGCATAACGCATAACGGATCACGCATTACTCATAACGCATAACGCATAACGCATAACGCATATCGCATAACGCATAACGCATAACGCATAACGCATAACGCATAACGCATAACGCATAACGCTTAACGCATAACTCATAACGCATAACGCATAACGCATAACGCATAACGCATAGCGCTAACGCATAACGCATAACGCATAACGCATAACGGATCACGTAATACTCATAACGCATAAAGCATAACGGATCACGCATTTCTCATAACGCATAACGCATAACGCATAACGCATAACGCATAACGCATAACGCATAACGCATAACGCATAACGCATAACGCATAACGCATAATGCATATCGCATAATGCATAACGCATAACGCATAACGCATAACGCATAACGCATAACGCATAACGCATAACGCATTACGCATATCGCATAACGCATAACGCATAACGCGTAACGGATCTCGCATTACTCATAACGCATAACGCATAACGCATGACGGATCACGCATTACTCATAACGCATAACGGATGATGCATTCCGCATAACGCATAACGCAAAACGCATAACGCCTAATGCATAACGCATGACGGATCACGCATTACTCATAACGCATAACGGATGACGCATTCCGCATAACGCATAACGCATAACGCATAACGCTTAACGCATGACCCATAGCGCATAACGCATTACGCGTAACGCATAACGCATAACGCATAAAGCATTACGCATAACGGATCACGCATTACTCATAACCCATAACGCATAACGCATAACGCATAACGCATAACGCATAACGGATCACGCATTACTCATAACGCATAACGCATAACGCATAACGCATAACGCATAACGCATAACGCATAACGCATAACGCATAACGCATAACGCATAACGCATAACGCATAACGCATAACGCATAACGCATAACGCATAACGCATAACGCATAACGGATCACGCATTACTTATAACGCATAACGCATAACGGATCACGCATTTCTCATAACGCATAACGCATAACGCATAACGCATAACGCATAACGCATCACGCATAACGCATAACGCAAATCGCATAACGCATAACGCATAACGCATAACGCATAACGTATAACGCATAACTCATAACGCATAACGCTTAACGTAAAACGCATACCGCATAGCGGATAACGCACAACGCATAGCACATAACGCATAACTCATAACGCATAACGCATAACTTAAAACGCATAACGCATAGCGGATAACGCACAACGCATAACACATAACGCATAACGCATAACTTAAAACGCATAACGCATAGCGGATAACGCACAACGCATAACACATAACGCATAACGCATAACGCATAACGCATAACGCATAACGCATAACTCATAACGCATAACGCATAACGCATAACGGATAACGCATAACGCATAACGCATAACGCATAACGCATAACGCATAACGCATAACGCATAACGCTTAACGCATAACGCATAACGCATAACGCATAACGCATAACGCATTACGCATAACGCATAACGCATAACGCATAACGCATAACGGATCACGCATTACTCATAACTCATAACGCATAACGGATCACGCATTTCTCATAACGCATAACGCATAACGCATAACGCATAACGCATATCGCATAACGCATAACGCATAACGCATAACGCATAACGCATAACGGATCACGCATTACTCATAACGCAGAACGGATGATTCATTCCGCATAACGCATAACGCATAACGCATAACGCTTAACGCATGACCCATAGCGCATAACGCATTACGCGTAACGCACAACGCATAACGCATAAAGCATAACGCATAACGGATCACGCATTACTCATAACCCATAACGCATAACGCAAAACGCATAACGCCTAACGCATAACGCATGACGGATCACGCATTACTCATAACGCATAACGGATGACGCATTCCGCATAACGCATAACGCATAACGCATAACGCATAACGCATAACGCATAACGCATAACGCATAACGCATAACGCATAACGCATAAAGCATAACGCATAACGCATATCGGATCACGCATTTCTCATAACGCATAACGCATAACGCATAACGGATCACGCGTTACTCATAACGCATAACGCATAACGCATAACGCATAACGCATAACGCCTAACGCATAACGCATGACGGATCACGCATTACTCATAACGCATAACGGATGACGCATTCCGCATAACGCATAACGCATAACGCATAACGCTTAACGCATGACCCATAGCGCATAACGCATTACGCGTAACGCATAACGCATAAAGCATTACGCATAACGGATCACGCATTACTCATAACCCATAACGCATAACGCATAACGCATAACGCATAGCGCATAACGCATAACACTTAACGGATCACGCATTACTCATAACGCATAACGCATAACGCATAACCCATAACGCATAACGCATAAAGCAAAACGAATAACGCATAACGCATAACGAATAACGCATAACCCATAACGCATAACGCATAACGCATAACCCAAATCGCATAACGCATAACGCATAACGCATAACCCATAACGTATAACGCATAACTCATAACGCATAACGCATAACGTAAAACGCATAACGCATAGCGGATAACGCACAACGCATAACACATAACGCATAACGCATAACGCATAACGCATAACGCATAACGCATAAAGCATAACGCATAACGGATCTCGCATTACTCATAACGCATAACGCAAAACGCATAACGCCTAACGCATAACGCATGACGGATCACGCATTACTCATAACGCATAACGGATGACGCATTCCGCATAACGCATAACGCATAACGCATAACGCATAACGCATAACGCTTAACGCATGACCCATAGCGCATAACGCATTACGCGTAACGCATAACGCATTACGCATAAAGCATTACGCATAACGGATCACGCATTACTCATAACCCATAACGCATAACGCATAACGCATAACGCATAGCGCATAACGCATAACACATAACGGATCACGCATAACTCATAATGCATAACGCATAACGCATAACCCATAACGCATAACGCATAAAGCAAAACGCATAACGCATAACGCATAACGCATGACTCATAACGCACAACCCATAACGCATAACGCATAACGCATAACGGATCACGCATTACTCATAACGCATAACGCATAACGCATAACGCATAACGCATAACGCATAACGCATAACGCAGAACGCATAACGCATAACGCATAACGCATAACGGATCACGCATTACTTATAACGCATAACGCATAACGGATCACGCATTTCTCATAACGCATAACGCATAACGCATAACGCATAACGCATAACGCATCACGCATAACGCATAACGCAAATCGCATAACGCATAACGCATAACGCATAACGCATAACGTATAACGCATAACTCATAACGCATAACGCTTAACGTAAAACGCATAACGCATAGCGGATAACGCACAACGCATAACACATAACGCATAACTCATAACGCATAACGCATAACTTAAAACGCATAACGCATAGCGGATAACGCACAACGCATAACACATAACGCATAACGCATAACTTAAAACGCATAACGCATAGCGGATAACGCACAACGCATAACACATAACGCATAACGCATAACGCATAACGCATAACGCATAACGCATAACTCATAACGCATAACGCATAACGCATAACGGATAACGCATAACGCATAACGCATAACGCATAACGCATAACGCATAACGCATAACGCATAACGCATAACGCATAACGCATAACGCATAACGCATAACGCATTACGCATATCGCATAACGCATAACGCATAACGCATAACGGATCACGCATTACTCATAACTCATAACGCATAACGGATCACGCATTTCTCATAACGCATAACGCATAACGCATAACGCATAACGCATATCACATAACGCATAACGCATAACGCATAACGCATAACGCATAACGGATCACGCATTACTCATAACGCAGAACGGATGATTCATTCCGCATAACGCATAACGCATAACGCATAACGCTTAACGCATGACCCATAGCGCATAACGCATTACGCGTAACGCATAACGCATAACGCATAAAGCATAACGCATAACGGATCACGCATTACTCATAACCCATAACGCATAACGCAAAACGCATAACGCCTAACGCATAACGCATGACGGATCACGCATTACTCATAACGCATAACGGATGACGCATTCCGCATAACGCATAACGCATAACGCATAACGCATAACGCATAACGCATAACGCATAACGCATAACGCATAACGCATAAAGCATAACGCATAACGCATATCGGATCACGCATTTCTCATAACGCATAACGCATAACGCATAACGGATCACGCGTTACTCATAACGCATAACGCATAACGCATAACGCATAACGCATAACGCCTAACGCATAACGCATGACGGATCACGCATTACTCATAACGCATAACGGATGACGCATTCCGCATAACGCATAACGCATAACGCATAACGCTTAACGCATGACCCATAGCGCATAACGCATTACGCGTAACGCATAACGCATAAAGCATTACGCATAACGGATCACGCATTACTCATAACCCATAACGCATAACGCATAACGCATAACGCATAGCGCATAACGCATAACACTTAACGGATCACGCATTACTCATAACGCATAACGCATAACGCATAACCCATAACGCATAACGCATAAAGCAAAACGAATAACGCATAACGCATAACGAATAACGCATAACCCATAACGCATAACGCATAACGCATAACGCTTAACGCATGACCCATAGCGCATAACGCATTACGCGTAACGCATAACGCATTACGCGTAACGCATAAAGCATAACGCATAACGGATCACGCATTACTCATAACCCATAACGCATAACGTATAACGCATAGCGCATAACGCATAATGCATAAAGCATAACGCATAACGCATAACGCATTACGCGTAACGCATAACGCATTACGCGTAACGCATAACGCATAACGCCTAAAGCATAACGCATAACGGATCACGCATTACTCATAACGCATAACGCATAACGCATAACGCATAAAACATAACGCCTAACGCATAACGCATGACGGATCACGCATTACTCATAACGCATAGCGGATGACGCATTCCGCATAACGCATAACGCATAACGCATAACGCATAACGCATAACGCATAACGCATAACGCATAACGCATAACGCTTAACGCATGACCCATAGCGCATAACGCATTACGCGTAACGCA
The DNA here is from genome assembly GCA_916610235.2 of Lasioglossum morio. Lineage (NCBI taxonomy): Eukaryota > Metazoa > Arthropoda > Insecta > Hymenoptera > Halictidae > Lasioglossum > Lasioglossum morio. The sequence continues at coordinate 5,710,978 of CAKAJA020000289.1, forward strand.
TAACGCATTACGCGTAACGCATAACGCATAACGCATAAAGCATAACGCATAACGGATCACGCATTACTCATAACCCATAACGCATAACGTATAACGCATAGCGCATAACGCATAATGCATAAAGCATAACGCATAACGCATAACGCATTACGCGTAACGCATAACGCATTACGCGTAACGCATAACGCATAACGCATAAAGCATAACGCATAACGGATCACGCATTACTCATAACCCATAACGCATAACGTATAACGCATAGCGCATAACGCATCACGCATAACGCATAACGCATAACGCATAACGCATAACGCATAACGGATCACGCATTACTCATAACGCATAACGCATAACGCATAACGCATAACGCATAACGCCAAACGCATAACGCATAACGCATAACACATAACGCATAACGGATCACGCATTTCTCATAACGCATAACGCATAACGCATAACGCATAACTCATAACGCATAACGCATAACTCATAACGCATAACGCATAACGCATAACGCATAACGCATAACGCATAACGCATAACGCATAACGCATAACGCATAACGGATCACGCATAACGCATAACGCATAACGCATAACGCACAACGCATAACGCATAACGCATAACGCATAACGCATAACGCATAACGCGTTACGCATAACGCATAACGCATAACGCGTAACGCATAACGCATAACGCATACCGGATCACGCATTACTCATAACGCGTAACGCATAACGCATAACGCATAACGCATAACGCATAACGCAAATAGCATAACGCATAACGCATAACGCATAACGCATAACGCATAACGCATAACGGATCACGCATTACTCATTACGCATAACGCATAACGGATCACGCATCACTCATAACGCACAACGCATAACGCATAACGCATAACGCATAACGCATAACGCATAACGCATAACGCGTAACGCATAACGCATAACGCATAACGCATAACGCATAACGCATAACGCATAACGCATAACGGATAACGCACAACGCATAACACATAACGCATAACGCATAACACATAACGCATAACCCATAACGCATAACGCATAACGCATAACGCATAACGCATAACGCATAACGGATCACGCATTACTCATAACGCATAACGCATGACTCATAACGCACAACCCATAACTCATAACGCATAACGCATAACGCAAATCGCATAACGCACAACGCATAACGCATAACGTAAAACGCATAACGCATAGCGGATAACGCACAACGCATAACACATAACGCATAGCGCATAACGCATAATGCATAAAGCATAACGCATAACGCATAACGCATAACGCATAACGCTTAATGCATAACGCATAACGGATCACGCATTACTCACAACGCATAACGCATAACGGGTCACGCATTACTCATAACGCATAACGCATAACGCATAACGGATCACGCATTACTCATAACGCATAACGCATAACGCATAACGCATAACGCATAACGCCAAACGCATAACGCATAACGCATAACACATAACGCATAACGGATCACGCATTTCTCATAACGCATAACGCATAACGCATAACGCATAACTCATAACGCATAACGCATAACTCATAACGCGTAACGCATAACGCATAACGCATAACGCATAACGCATAACGCATAACGCATAACGCATAACGCATAACGCATAACGGATCACGCATAACGCATAACGCATAACGCATAACGCACAACGCATAACGCATAACGCATAACGCATAACGCATAACGCATAACGCGTTACGCATAACGCATAACGCATACCGGATCACGCATTACTCATAACGCGTAACGCATAACGCATAACGCATAACGCATATCGCATAACGCATAACGCAAATAGCATAACGCATAACGCATAACGCATAACGCATAACGGATCACGCATTACTCATTACGCATAACGCATAACGGATCACGCATCACTCATAACGCATAACGCATAGCGCATAACGCATAACGCATAACGCACAACGCATAACGCATAACGCATAACGCATAACGCGTAACGCATAACGCATAACGCATAACGCATAACGAATAACGCATAACGCATAACGCATAACGCATAACGGATCACGCATTACTCATAACCCATAACGCATGACTCATAACGCACAACCCATAACATATAACGCATAACGCATAACGCAAATCGCATAACGCACAACGCATAACGCATAACGCATAACGCATAACGAATAACTCATAACCCATAACGCATAACGCATAACGCATAACGCATAACGCATAACGCATAACCCAAATCGCATAACGCATAACGCATAACGCATAACACATAACGTATAACGCATAACTCATAACGCATAACGCATAACGTAAAACGCATAACGCATAGCGGATAACGCACAACGCATAACACATAACGCATAACGCATAACGCATAACGCATAAAGCATAACGCATAACGGATCTCGCATAACGCATAACGCATAACGCATAACGGATCACGCATAACGCATAACGCATAACGCACAACGCATAACGCATAACGCATAACGCATAACGCATAACGCATAACGCGTAACCCATAACGCATAACGCATACCGGATCACGCATTACTCATAACGCGTAACGCATAACGCATAACGCATAACGCATAACGCATAACGCATAACGCATAACGCATAACGGATAACGCACAACGCATAACACATAACGCATAACGCATAACACATAACGCATAACCCATAACGCATAACGCATAACGCATAACGCATAACGCATAACGCATAACGCATAACGCATAACGCATAACGAATAACTCATAACGCATAACGCATAACGTAAAACGCATAACGCATAGCGGATAACGCACAACGCATAACACATAACGCATAACGCATAACGCATAACGCATAACGCATAAAGCATAACGCATAACGGATCTCGCATAACGCATAAAGCATAACGCATAACGCATAACGGATCTCGCATTACTCATAACGCATAACGCATGACTCATAACGCACAACCCATAACGCATAACGCATAACGCATAACGCATAAAGAATAACTCATAACCCATAACGCATAACGCATAACGCATAACCCAAATCGCATAACGCATAACGCATAACGCATAACCCATAACGTATAACGCATAACTCATAACGCATAACGCATAACGTAAAACGCATAACGCATAGCGGATAACGCACAACGCATAACACATAACGCATAACGCATAACGCATTACTCATAACGCATAACGCATAACGCATAACGCATAACGCATAACGCATAACGCATAACGCATAACGCAAATAGCATAACGCATAACGCATAACGCATAACGCATAACGCATAACGTATAACGCATAGCTCATAACGCATAACGCATAACGTAAAACGCATAACGCATAGCGGATAACGCACAACGCATAACACATAACGCATAACGCATAACGCATACCGCATAACGCATAAAGCATAACGCATAACGGATCTCGCATAACGCATAACGCATAACGCATAACGCATAACGCATAACGCATAACGCATAACGCATAACGCATAACGGATCACGCATTACTCATAACGCATAACGCATAACGCATAACGCATAATGCATAACGCATAACGCAAATAGCATAACGCATAACGCATAACGCATAACGCATAACGCATAACGCATAACGCATAACGGATCACACATTACTCATTACGCATAACGCATAACGGATCACGCATCACTCATAACGCATAACGCATAACGCATAACGCATAACGCATAACGCACAACGCATAACGCATAACGCATAACGCATAACGCATAACGCATAACGCATAACGCGTAACGCATAACGCATATCGCATAACGGATCACGCATTACTCATAACGCGTAACGCATAACGCATAATGCATAACGCATAACGCATAACGCATAACGCAAATAGCATAACGCATAATGCATAACGCATAACGCATAACGCATAACGCATAACGCATAACGAATCACGCATTACTCATTACGCATAACGCATAACGGATCACGCATCACTCATAACGCATAACGCATAGCGCATAACGCATAACGCATAACGCACAACGCATAACGCATAACGCATAACGCATAACGCATAACGCATAACGCATAACGCGTAACGCATAACGCATAACGCATAACGCATAACGCATAACGCATAACGCATAACGCATAACGCATAACGCCTAAGGCATAAAGCAAAACGCATAACGCATGACGCATAACGCATAACGCATAACGCATAACGCAAATCGCATAACGCATAACGGATCACGCATTTCTCATAACGCATAACGCATAACGCATAACGGATCACGCGTTACTCATAACGCATAACGGATCACGCATTACTCATAACGCATAACGCATAACGCATAACCCATAACGCATAACGCATAACGCATAACGCATAACGCATGACGGATCACGCATTACTCATAACGCATAACGGATGACGCATTCCGCATAACGCATAACGCATAACGCATAACGCATAACGCATAACGCATAAAGCATAACGCATAACGCATAACGGATCACGCATTTCTCATAACGCATAACGCATAACGCATAACGCATAACGCATAGCGCATAACGCATAACACATAACGGATCACGCATTACTCATAACGCATAACGCATAACGCATAACCCATAACGCATAACGCATAAAGCAAAACGCATAACGCATAACGCATAACGCATAACGCATAACCCAAATCGCATAACGCATAACGCATAACGCATAACGCATATCCCATAACGTATAACGCATAACTCATAACGCATAACGCATAACGTAAAACGCATAACGCATAGCGGATAACGCACAACGCATAACACATAACGCATAACGCATAACGCATAAAGCATAACGCATAACGGATCTCGCATAACGCATAACGCATAACGCATAACGGATCACGCATAACGGATCACGCATTACTCATAACTCATAATGCATAACGGATCACGCATTTCTCATAACGCATAACGCATAACGCATAACGCATAACGCATAACGCATGACGGATCACGCATTACTCATAACGCATAACGGGGACGTATTCCGCATAACGCATAACGCATAACGCATAACGCATAACGCATAACGCATAACGCATAACGCATAACGCATAACGCATAACGCATAACGCATAACGCATAAAGCATAACGCATAACGCATAACGGATCACGCATTTCTCATAACGCATAACGCATAACGCATAACGCATAACCCATAACGCATAACGCATAAAGCAAAACGCATAACGCATAACGCATAACGCATAACGCATAACGCATAAAGCATAACGCATAACGCATAACGGATCACGCATTTCTCATAACGCATAACGCATAACGCATAACGGATCACGCGTTACTCATAACGCATAACGGATCACGCATTACTCATAACGCATAACGCATGACTCATAACGCACAACCCATAACGCATAACGCATAACGCAAATCGCATAACGCATAACGCATAACGCATAACGCATAACGCATAACGCATAACGCATAACGGATCACGCATTACTCATTACGCATAACGCATAACGGATCACGCATCACTCATAACGCATAACGCATAACGCATAACGCATAACGCATAACGCACAACGCATAACGCATAACGCATAACGCATAACGCATAACGCATAACGCATAACGCATAACGCATAACGCATAACGGATCACGCATTACTCATTACGCATAACGCATAACGGATCACGCATCACTCATAACGCATAACGCATAACGCATAACGCATAACGCATAACGCACAACGCATAACGCATAACGCATATCGCATAACGCATAACGCATAACGCGTAACGCATAACGCATAACGCATACCGGATCACGCATTACTCATAACGCGTAACGCATAACGCATAACGCATAACGCATAACGCATAACGCAAATAGCATAACGCATAACGCATAACGCATAACGCATAACGCATAACGCATAACGGATCACGCATTACTCATTACGCATAACGCATAACGGATCACGCATCACTCATAACGCATAACGCATAGCGCATAACGCATAACGCATAACGCACAACGCATAGCGCATAACGCATAACGCATAACGCACAACGCATAACGCATAACGCATAACGCATAACGCATAACGCATAACGCGTAACGCATAACGCATAACGCATAACGCATAACGCATAACGCATAACGCATAACGCATAACGCATAACGGATAACGCACAACGCATAACACATAACGCATAACGCATAACACATAACGCATAACCCATAACGCATAACGCATAACGCATAACGCATAACGCATAACGCATAACGGATCACGCATTACTCATAACGCATAACGCATGACTCATAACGCACAACCCATAACTCATAACGCATAACGCATAACGCAAATCGCATAACGCACAACGCAGAACGCATAACGCATAACGCATAACGCATAACGCATAACGCATAACCCGTAACGTATAACGCATAACTCATAACGCATAACGCATAACGTAAAACGCATAACGCATAGCGGATAACGCACAACGCATAACACATAACGCATAACGCATAACGCATAAAGCATTACGCATAACGGATCTCGCATAACGCATAACACATAACGCATAACGCATAACGGATCACGCATTACTCATAACGCATAACGCATGACTCATAACGCACAACCCATAACGCATAACGCATAACGCATAACGCAAATCGCATAACGCACAACGCATAACGCATAACGCATAACGCATAACGCATAACGCATAACGCATAACGAATAACTCATAACCCATAACGCATAACGCATAACGCATAACCCAAATCGCATAACGCATAACGCATAACGCATAACCCATAACGTATAACGCATAACTCATAACGCATAACGCATAACGTAAAACGCATAACGCATAGCGGATAACGCACAACGCATAACACATAACGCATAACGCATAACGCAAAACGCATAACGCATAACGCATAACGCATAACGCATAACGCATAACGCATAACCCGTAACGTATAACGCATAACTCATAACGCATAACGGATCTCGCATAACGCACAACCCATAACGCATAACGCATAACGCATAACGCAAATCGCATAACGCACAACGCACAACCCATAACGCATAACGCATAACGCATAACGCAAATCGCATAACGCACAACGCATAACGCATAACGCATAACTCATAACGCATAACGCATAACGTAAAACGCATAACGCATAGCGGATAACGCACAACGCATAACACATAACGCATAACGCATAACGCATTACGCATAACGCATAACGCATAACGCATAACGCATAACGCAAATAGCATAACGCATAACGCATAACGCATAACGCATAACGCATAACGGATCTCGCATAACGCATAACGCATAACGCATAACGCATAACGCATAACGCATAACGCATAACGCATAACGCAAAACGCATAACGCATAACGCATAACGCATAACGCATAACCCGTAACGTATAACGCATAACTCATAACGCATAACGGATCTCGCATAACGCATAACGCATAACGCATAACGCATAACGCATAACGCATAACGCATAACGCATAACGGATCACGCATTACGCATAACGCATAACGCATGACTCATAACGCACAACCCATAACGCATAACGCATAACGCATAACGCAAATCGCATAACGCACAACGCATAACGCATAACGCATAACGCATAACGCATAACGCATAACGAATAACTCATAACCCATAACGCATAACGCATAACGCATAACGCATAACGCATAACCCAAATCGCATAACGCATAACGCACAACGCATAACCCATAACGTATAACGCATAACGCATAACGCATAACGCATAACGCATAACGCATAACGCAAAACGCATAGCGGATAACGCACAACGCATAACACATAACGCATTACGCATAACGCATAACGCATAACGCATAACGCATAACGCATAACGCATAACGCATAACGCATAACGCATAACGCATAGCGCATAACGCATAACGCATAACGCATAACGCATAACGCATAACGCATAACGCATAACTCATAACGCATAACGCATAACGTAAAACGCACAACGCATAACACATAACGCATAACGCATAACACATAACGCATAACGCATAACGCATTACTCATAACGCATAACGCATAACGCATAACGCATAACGCAAATAGCATAACGCATAACGCATAACGCATAACGCATAACGCATAACGCATAACGTATAACGCATAGCTCATAACGCATAACGCATAACGTAAAACGCATAACGCATAGCGGATAACGCACAACGCATAACACATAACGCATAACGCACAACGCATAACGCATATCGCATAACGCATAACGCATAACGCGTAACGCATAACGCATAACGCATACCGGATCACGCATTACTCATAACGCGTAACGCATAACGCATAACGCATAACGCATAACGCAAATAGCATAACGCATAACGCATAACGCATAACGCATAACGGATCACGCATTACTCATTACGCATAACGCATAACGGATCACGCATCACTCATAACGCATAACGCATAGCGCATAACGCATAACGCATAACGCATAACGCACAACGCATAACACATAACGCATAACGCATAACGCATTACTCATAACGCATAACGCATAACGCATAACGCATAACGCATAACGCATAACGCATAACGCATAACGCATAACGCATAACGCATAACGCATAACGCATTACGCGTAACGCATACCGCATAACGCATAAAGCATTACGCGTAACGCATAACGCATTACGCGTAACGCATAACGCATAATGGATCACGCATTACTCATTACGCATAACGCATAACGGATCACGCATCACTCATAACGCATAACGCATAGCGCATAACGCATAACGCATAACGCACAACGCATAACGCATAACGCATAACGCATAACGCATAACGCATAACGCATAACGCATAACGGATCACGCATTACTCATTACGCATAACGCATAACGGATCACGCATCACTCATAACGCATAACGCATAGCGCATAACGCATAACGCATAACGCACAACACATAACGCATCACGCATAACGCATAACGCATAACGCATAACGCATAATGCATAACGCATAACGCATAACGCATAACGCATAACCCACAACGCATAACGCATAACGCATAACGCATAACGCATAACGGATAACGCACAACGCATAACGCATAACGCATAACGCATAAAGCATAACGCATAACGGATCTCGCATTACTCATAACGCATAACGCAAATCGCATAACGCCTAACGCATAACGCATGACGGATCACGCATTACTCATAACGCATAACGGATGACGCATTCCGCATAACGCATAACGCATAACGCATAACGCATAACGCATAACGCATAACGCATTACGCGTAACGCATAACGCATAACGCATAAAGCATTACGCGTAACGCATAACGCATTACGCGTAACGCATAACGCATAACGCAAAACGCATAACGCATAACGCATAACGCATAACGCATAACGCATAACGCATAACGCATAACGCATAACGCATAACGCATAACGCATAACGCATAACGCATACCGCATAACGCATAACGCATAACGCATAACGCTTAATGCATAACGCATAACGGATCACGCATTACTCACAACGCATAACGCATAACGGATCACGCATTACTCATAACGCATAACGCATAACGCATAACGCATAACGCAAATAGCATAACGCATAACGCATAACGCATAACGCATAACGCATAACGGATCACGCATTACTCATTACGCATAACGCATAACGGATCACGCATCACTCATAACGCATAACGCACAACGCATAACGCATAACGCATAACGCATAACGCATAACGCATAACGCATAACGCATAACGCATAACGGATCACGCATTACTCATTACGCATAACGCATAACGGATCACGCATCACTCATAACGCATAACGCATAGCGCATAACACATAACGCATAACGCACAACGCATAACGCACAACGCATAACGCATAACGCATAACGCATAACGCATAACGCATAACGCATAACGGATAACGCACAACGCATAACACATAACGTATAACGCATAACACATAACGCATAACCCATAACGCATAACGCATAACGCATAACGCATAAAGCATAACGCATAACGGATCTCGCATTACTCATAACGCATAACGCAAAACGCATAACGCCTAACGCATAACGCATGACGGATCACGCATTACTCATAACGCATAACGGATGACGCATTCCGCATAACGCATAACGCATAACGCATAACGCATAACGCATAACGCTTAACGCATGACCCATAGCGCATAACGCATTACGCGTAACGCATAACGCATAACGCATTACGCATAACGCATAACGCATAACGCATAAAGCATAACGCATAACGGATCACGCATTACTCATAACCCATAACGCATAACGTATAACGCATAGCGCATAACGCATAATGCATAAAGCATAACGCATAACGCATAACGCATAACGGATCACGCATTACTCATTACGCATAACGCATAACGGATCACGCATCACTCATAACGCATAACGCATAACGCATAACGCATAACGCATAACGCACAACGCATAACGCATAACGCATATCGCATAACGCATAACGCATAACGCGTAACGCATAACGCATAACGCATAACGCATACCGGATCACGCATTACTCATAACGCGTAACGCATAACGCATAACGCATAACGCATAACGCATAACGCAAATAGCATAACGCATAACGCATAACGCATAACGCATAACGCATAACGGATCACGCATTACTCATTACGCATAACGCATAACGGATCACGCATCACTCATAACGCATAACGCATAGCGCATAACGCATAACGCATAACGCACAACGCATAACGCATAACGCATAACGCATAACGCATAACGCATAACGCGTAACGCATAACGCATAACGCATAACGCATAACGCATAACGCATAACGCATAACGGATAACGCACAACGCATAACACATAACGCATAACGCATAACACATAACGCATAACCCATAACGCATAACGCATAACGCATAACGCATAACGCATAACGGATCACGCATTACTCATAACGCATAACGCATGACTCATAACGCACAACCCATAACTCATAACGCATAACGCATAACGCAAATCGCATAACGCACAACGCAGAACGCATAACGCATAACGCATAACGCATAACGCATAACGCATAACGCATAACCCGTAACGTATAACGCATAACTCATAACGCATAACGCATAACGTAAAACGCATAACGCATAGCGGATAACGCACAACGCATAACACATAACGCATAACGCAAAACGCATAAAGCATTACGCATAACGGATCTCGCATAACGCATAACGCATAACGCATAACGCATAACGGATCACGCATTACTCATAACGCATAACGCATGACTCATAACGCACAACCCATAACGCATAACGCATAACGCATAACGCAAATCGCATAACGCACAACGCATAACGCATAACGCATAACGCATAACGCATAACGCATAACGAATAACTCATAACCCATAACGCATAACGCATAACGCATAACCCTAATCGCATAACGCATAACGCATAACGCATAACCCATAACGTATAACGCATAACTCACAACGCATAACGCATAACGTAAAACGCATAACGCATAGCGGATAACGCACAACGCATAACACATAACGCATAACGCATAACGCATTACTCATAACGCATAACGCATAACGCATAACGCATAACGCATAACGCATAACGCAAATAGCATAACGCATAACGCAATACGCATAACGCATAACGTATAACGCATAGCTCATAACGCATAACGCATAACGCATAACGTAAAACGCATAACGCATAGCGGATAACGCACAACGCATAACACATAACGCATAACGCATAACGCATAACGCATAACGCATAAAGCATAACGCATAACGGATCTCGCATAACGCATAACGCATAACGCATAACGCATAACGCATAACGCATAACTCATAACGCATAACGCATAACGTAAAACGCATAACGCATAGCGGATAACGCACAACGCATAACACATAACGCATAACGCATAACGCATTACTCATAACGCATAACGCATAACGCATAACGCATAACGCAAATAGCATAACGCATAACGCATAACGCATAACGCATAACGCATGACGCATAACGTATAACGCATAGCTCATAACGCATAACGCATAACGTAAAACGCATAACGCATAGCGGATAACGCACAACGCGTAACACATAACGCATAACGCATAACGCATAACGCATAAAGCATAACGCATAACGGATCTCGCATAACGCATAACGCATAACGCATAACGCATAACGCATAACGCATAACGCATAACGCATAACCCATAACGCATAACGGATCACGCATTACGCATAACCCATAACGCATGACTCATAACGCACAACCCATAACGCATAACGCATAACGCATAACGCAAATCGCATAACGCACAACGCATAACGCATAACGCATAACGCATAACGCATAACGCATAACGAATAACTCATAACCCATAACGCATAACGCATAACGCATAACGGATCACGCATTACTCATTACGCATAACGCATAACGGATCACGCATCACTCATAACGCATAACGCATAGCGCATAACGCATAACGCATAAAGCATAACGCATAACGGATCTCGCATAACGCATAACGCATAACGCACAACGCATAACGCACAACGCATAACGCATAGCGCATAACGCATAACGCATAACGCATAACGGATAACGCACAACGCATAACACATAACGCATAACGCATAACACATAACGCATAACCCATAACGCATAACGCATAACGCATAACGCATAACGCATAACGGATCACGCATTACTCATAACGCATAACGCATGACTCATAACGCACAACCCATAACTCATAACGCATAACGCATAACGCAAATCGCATAACGCACAACGCAGAACGCATAACGCATAACGCATAACGCATAACGCATAACGCATAACGCATAACGCATAACCCGTAACGTATAACGCATAACTCATAACGCATAACGCATAACGTAAAACGCATAACGCATAGCGGATAACGCACAACGCATAACACATAACGCATAACGCATAACGCATAAAGCATTACGCATAACGGATCTCGCATAACGCATAACGCATAACGCATAACGCATAACGGATCACGCATTACTCATAACGCATAACGCATGACTCATAACGCACAACCCATAACGCATAACGCATAACGCATAACGCAAATCGCATAACGCACAACGCATAACGCATAACGCATAACGCATAACGCATAACGCATAACGCATAACGAATAACTCATAACCCATAACGCATTACGCATAACGCATAACCCTAATCGCATAACGCATAACGCATAACGCATAACCCATAACGTATAACGCATAACTCACAACGCATAACGCATAACGTAAAACGCATAACGCATAGCGGATAACGCACAACGCATAACACATAACGCATAACGCATAACGCATTACTCATAACGCATAACGCATAACGCATAACGCATAACGCATAACGCAAATAGCATAACGCATAACGCATAACGCATAACGCATAACGTATAACGCATAGCTCATAACGCATAACGCATAACGCATAACGTAAAACGCATAACGCATAGCGGATAACGCACAACGCATAACACATAACGCATAACGCATAACGCATAACGCATAACGCATAAAGCATAACGCATAACGGATCTCGCATAACGCATAACGCATAACGCATAACGCATAACGCATAACGCATAACGCATAACGCATAACGCATAACGCATAACGCATAACGCATAACGCATAACCCGTAACGTATAACGCATAACTCATAACGCATAACGCATAACGTAAAACGCATAACGCATAGCGGATAACGCACAACGCATAACACATAACGCATAACGCATAACGCATAACGCATAACGCATAACGCATAACGCATAACGCATAACGCAAATAGCATAACGCATAACGCATAACGCATAACGCATAACGCATGACGCATAACGTATAACGCATAGCTCATAACGCATAACGCATAACGTAAAACGCATAACGCATAGCGGATAACGCACAACGCGTAACACATAACGCATAACGCATAACGCATAACGCATAAAGCATAACGCATAACGGATCTCGCATAACGCATAACGCATAACGCATAACGCATAACGCATAACGCATAACGCATAACGCATAACGCATAACGGATCACGCATTACGCATAACCCATAACGCATGACTCATAACGCACAACCCATAACGCATAACGCATAACGCATAACGCAAATCGCATAACGCACAACGCATAACGCATAACGCATAACGCATAACGCATAACGCATAACGAATAACTCATAACCCATAACGCATAACGCATAACGCATAACGCATAACCCAAATCGCATAACGCATAACGCATAACGCATAACCCATAACGTATAACGCATAACGCATAACGCATAACACATAACGCATAACGCATAACGCAAAACGCATAGCGGATAACGCACAACGCATAACACATAACGCATTACGCATAACGCATAACGCATAACGCATAACGCATAACGCATAACGCATAACGCATAACGCATAACGCATAACGCATAACGCATAACGCATAACGCATAACGCATAACGCATAACGCATAACGCATAACGCATAACGCATAACTCATAACGCATAACGCATAACGTAAAACGCATAACGCATAGCGGATAACGCACAACGCATAACACATAACGCATAACGCATAACGCATTACTCATAACGCATAACGCATAACGCATAACGCATAACGCAAATAGCATAACGCATAACGCATAACGCGTAACGCATAACGCATAACGCATACCGGATCACGCATTACTCATAACGCGTAACGCATAACGCATAACGCATAACGCAAATAGCATAACGCATAACGCATAACGCATAACGCATAACGGATCACGCATTACTCATTACGCATAACGCATAACGGATCACGCATCACTCATAACGCATAACGCATAGCGCATAACGCATAACGCATAACGCACAACGCATAACGCATAACGCATAACGCATAACGCATAACGCGTAACGCATAACGCATAACGCATAACGCACAACGCATAACGCATAACGCATAACGCATAACGGATAACGCACAACGCATAACACATAACGCATAACGCATAACACATAACGCATAACCCATAACGCATAACGCATAACGCATAACGTAAAACGCATAACGCATAGCGGATAACGCACAACGCATAACACATAACGCATATCGCATAACGCATAAAGCATTACGCATAACGGATCTCGCATAACGCATAACGCATAACGCATAACGCATAACGGATCACGCATTACTCATAACGCATAACGCATGACTCATAACGCACAACCCATAACGCATAACGCATAACGCATAACGCAAATCGCATAAAGCATAACGCATAACGGATCTCGCATAACACATAACGCATTACGCATAACGCATAACGCATAACGCATAACGCATAACGCATAACGCATAACGCATAACGCATAACGCATAACGCATAACGCAAATAGCATAACGCATAACGCATAACGCATAACGCATAACGCATAACGCATAACGTATAACGCATAGCTCATAACGCATAACGCATAACGTAAAACGCATAACGCATAGCGGATAACGCACAACGCATAACACATAACGCATAACGCATAACGCATAAAGCATAACGCATAACGGATCTCGCATAACGCATAACGCATAACGCATAACGCATAACGCATAACGCATAACGCATAACGCATAACGCATAACGGATCACGCATTACGCATAACGCATAACGCATGACTCATAACGCACAACCCATAACGCATAACGCATAACGCATAACGCATAACGCATAGCGCATAACGCCTAACGCATAACGCACAACGCATAACACATAACGCATAACGCATAACGCATTACTCATAACGCATAACGCATAACGCATAACGCATAACGCATAACGCATAACGCATAACGCATAACGCATAACGCATAACGCATTACGCGTAACGCATACCGCATAACGCATAAAGCATTACGCGTAACGCATAACGCATTACGCGTAACGCATAACGCATAATGGATCACGCATTACTCATTACGCATAACGCATAACGGATCACGCATCACTCATAACGCATAACGCATAGCGCATAACGCATAACGCATAACGCACAACGCATAACGCATAACGCATAACGCATAACGCATAACGCATAACGCATAACGGATCACGCATTACTCATTACGCATAACGCATAACGGATCACGCATCACTCATAACGCATAACGCATAGCGCATAACGCATAACGCATAACGCACAACACATAACGCATCACGCATAACGCATAACGCATAACGCATAACGCATAACGGATAACGCACAACGCATAACGCATAACGCATAACGCATAAAGCATAACGCATAACGGATCTCGCATTACTCATAACGCATAACGCAAATCGCATAACGCCTAACGCATAACGCATGACGGATCACGCATTACTCATAACGCATAACGGATGACGCATTCCGCATAACGCATAACGCATAACGCATAACGCATAACGCATAACGCATAACGCATAACGCGTAACGCATAACGCATAACGCATAAAGCATTACGCGTAACGCATAACGCATTACGCGTAACGCATAACGCATAACGCAAAACGCATAACGCATAACGCATAACGCATAACGCATAACGCATAACGCATAACGCATAACGCATAACGCATAACGCATAACGCATAACGCATAACGCATACCGCATAACGCATAACGCATAACGCATAACGCTTAATGCATAACGCATAACGGATCACGCATTACTCACAACGCATAACGCATAACGGATCACGCATTACTCATAACGCATAACGCATAACGCATAACGCATAACGCAAATCGCATAACGCATAACGCATAACGCATAACGCATAACGCATAACGGATCACGCATTACTCATTACGCATAACGCATAACGGATCACGCATCACTCATAACGCATAACGCACAACGCATAACGCATAACGCATAACGCATAACGCATAACGCATAACGCATAACGCATAACGCATAACGGATCACGCATTACTCATTACGCATAACGCATAACGGATCACGCATCACTCATAACGCATAACGCATAGCGCATAACACATAACGCATAACGCACAACGCATAACGCACAACGCATAACGCATAACGCATAACGCATAACGCATAACGCATAACGCATAACGGATAACGCACAACGCATAACACATAACGTATAACGCATAACACATAACGCATAACCCATAACGCATAACGCATAACGCATAACGCATAACGCATAAAGCATAACGCATAACGGATCTCGCATTACTCATAACGCATAACGCAAAACGCATAACGCCTAACGCATAACGCATGACGGATCACGCATTACTCATAACGCATAACGGATGACGCATTCCGCATAACGCATAACGCATAACGCATAACGCATAACGCATAACGCTTAACGCATGACCCATAGCGCATAACGCATTACGCGTAACGCATAACGCATAACGCATTACGCGTAACGCATAACGCATAACGCATAAAGCATAACGCATAACGGATCACGCATTACTCATAACCCATAACGCATAACGTATAACGCATAGCGCATAACGCATAATGCATAAAGCATAACGCATAACGCATAACGCATAACGGATCACGCATTACTCATTACGCATAACGCATAACGGATCACGCATCACTCATAACGCATAACGCATAACGCATAACGCATAACGCATAACGCACAACGCATAACGCATAACGCATATCGCATAACGCATAACGCATAACGCATAACGCATAACGCATAACGCATAACGCATACCGGATCACGCATTACTCATAACGCGTAACGCATAACGCATAACGCATAACGCATAACGCATAACGCAAATAGCATAACGCATAACGCATAACGCATAACGCATAACGCATAACGGATCACGCATTACTCATTACGCATAACGCATAACGGATCACGCATCACTCATAACGCATAACGCATAGCGCATAACGCATAACGCATAACGCACAACGCATAACGCATAACGCATAACGCATAACGCATAACGCATAACGCATAACGCATAACGCATAACGCATAACGCATAACGCATAACGCATAACGCATAACGGATAACGCACAACGCATAACACATAACGCATAACGCATAACACATAACGCATAACCCATAACGCATAACGCATAACGCATAACGCATAACGCATAACGGATCACGCATTACTCATAACGCATAACGCATGACTCATAACGCACAACCCATAACTCATAACGCATAACGCATAACGCATAACGCAAATCGCATAACGCACAACGCAGAACGCATAACGCATAACGCATAACGCATAACGCATAACGCATAACGCATAACCCGTAACGTATAACGCATAACTCATAACGCATAACGCATAACGTAAAACGCATAACGCATAGCGGATAACGCACAACGCATAACACATAACGCATAACGCATAACGCATAAAGCATTACGCATAACGGATCTCGCATAACGCATAACGCATAACGCATAACGCATAACGGATCACGCATTACTCATAACGCATAACGCATGACTCATAACGCACAACCCATAACGCATAACGCATAACGCATAACGCAAATCGCATAACGCACAACGCATAACGCATAACGCATAACGCATAACGCATAACGCATAACGAATAACTCATAACCCATAACGCATAACGCATAACGCATAACCCTAATCGCATAACGCATAACGCATAACGCATAACCCATAACGTATAACGCATAACTCACAACGCATAACGCATAACGTAAAACGCATAACGCATAGCGGATAACGCACAACGCATAACACATAACGCATAACGCATAACGCATTACTCATAACGCATAACGCATAACGCATAACGCATAACGCATAACGCATAACGCAAATAGCATAACGCATAACGCAATACGCATAACGCATAACGTATAACGCATAGCTCATAACGCATAACGCATAACGCATAACGTAAAACGCATAACGCATAGCGGATAACGCACAACGCATAACACATAACGCATAACGCATAACGCATAACGCATAACGCATAAAGCATAACGCATAACGGATCTCGCATAACGCATAACGCATAACGCATAACGCATAACGCATAACGCATAACGCATAACGCATAACGCATAACGCATAACGCATAACGCATAACGCATAACCCGTAACGTATAACGCATAACTCATAACGCATAACGCATAACGTAAAACGCATAACGCATAGCGGATAACGCACAACGCATAACACATAACGCATAACGCATAACGCATTACTCATAACGCATAACGCATAACGCATAACGCATAACGCAAATAGCATAACGCATAACGCATAACGCATAACGCATAACGCATGACGCATAACGTATAACGCATAGCTCATAACGCATAACGCATAACGTAAAACGCATAACGCATAGCGGATAACGCACAACGCGTAACACATAACGCATAACGCATAACGCATAACGCATAAAGCATAACGCATAACGGATCTCGCATAACGCATAACGCATAACGCATAACGCATAACGCATAACGCATAACGCATAACGCATAACGCATAACGCATAACGGATCACGCATTACGCATAACCCATAACGCATGACTCATAACGCACAACCCATAACGCATAACGCATAACGCATAACGCAAATCGCATAACGCACAACGCATAACGCATAACGCATAACGCATAACGCATAACGCATAACGAATAACTCATAACCCATAACGCATAACGCATAACGCATAACGCATAACCCAAATCGCATAACGCATAACGCATAACGCATAACCCATAACGTATAACGCATAACGCATAACGCATAACGCATAACGCATAACGCATAACGCATAACACATAACGCAAAACGCATAGCGGATAACGCACAACGCATAACACATAACGCATTACGCATAACGCATAACGCATAACGCATAACGCATAACGCATAACGCATAACGCATAACGCATAACGCATAACGCATAACGCATAGCGCATAACGCATAACGCATAACGCATAACGCATAACGCATAACGCATAACGCATAACTCATAACGCATAACGCATAACGTAAAACGCATAACGCATAGCGGATAACGCACAACGCATAACACATTACGCATAACGCATAACGCATTACTCATAACGCATAACGCATAACGCATAACGCATAACGCAAATAGCATAACGCATAACGCATAACGCGTAACGCATAACGCATAACGCATACCGGATCACGCATTACTCATAACGCGTAACGCATAACGCATAACGCATAACGCAAATAGCATAACGCATAACGCATAACGCATAACGCATAACGCATAACGGATCACGCATTACTCATTACGCATAACGCATAACGGATCACGCATCACTCATAACGCATAACGCATAGCGCATAACGCATAACGCATAACGCACAACGCATAACGCATAACGCATAACGCATAACGCATAACGCATAACGCGTAACGCATAACGCATAACGCATAACGCACAACGCATAACGCATAACGCATAACGCATAACGCATAACGGATAACGCACAACGCATAACACATAACGCATAACGCATAACACATAACGCATAACCCATAACGCATAACGCATAACGCATAACGCATAACGCATAACGGATCACGCATTACTCATAACGCACAACCCATAACTCATAACGCATAACGCATAACGCAAATCGCATAACGCACAACGCAGAACGCATAACGCATAACGCATAACGAATAACTCATAACCCATAACGCATAACGCATAACGCATAACGCATAACGCATAACCCAAATCGCATAACGCATAACGCATAACGCATAACCCATAACGTATAACGCATAACTCATAACGCATAACGCATAACGTAAAACGCATAACGCATAGCGGATAACGCACAACGCATAACACATAACGCATATCGCATAACGCATAAAGCATTACGCATAACGGATCTCGCATAACGCATAACGCATAACGCATAACGCATAACGGATCACGCATTACTCATAACGCATAACGCATGACTCATAACGCACAACCCATAACGCATAACGCATAACGCATAACGCAAATCGCATAAAGCATAACGCATAACGGATCTCGCATAACACATAACGCATAACGCATAACGCATAACGCATAACGCATAACGCATAACGCATAACGCATAACGCATAACGCATAACGCATAACGCATAACGCAAATAGCATAACGCATAACGCATAACGCATAACGCATAACGTATAACGCATAGCTCATAACGCATAACGCATAACGCATAACGTAAAACGCATAACGCATAGCGGATAACGCACAACGCATAACACATAACGCATAACGCATAACGCATAACGCATAACGCATAAAGCATAACGCATAACGGATCTCGCATAACACATAACGCATAACGCATAACGCATAACGCATAACGCATAACGCATAACGCATAACGCATAACGCATAACGCATAACGCATAACGCATAACGCATAACGCATAACGCATAACGCATAACCCGTAACGTATAACGCATAACTCATAACGCATAACGCATAACGTAAAACGCATAACGCATAGCGGATAACGCACAACTCATAACACATAACGCATAACGCATAACGCATTACTCATAACGCATAACGCATAACGCATAACGCATAACGCAAATAGCATAACGCATAACGCATAACGCATAACGCATAACGCATAACGCATAACGCATAACGTATAACGCATAGCTCATAACGCATAACGCATAACGTAAAACGCATAACGCATAGCGGATAACGCACAACGCATAACACATAACGCATAACGCATAACGCATAACGCATAAAGCATAACGCATAACGGATCTCGCATAACGCATAACGCATAACGCATAACGCATAACGCATAACGCATAACGCATAACGCATAACGCATAACGGATCACGCATTACGCATAACGCATAACGCATGACTCATAACGCACAACCCATAACGCATAACGCATAACGCATAACGCAAATCGCATAACGCATAACGCATAACGCATAACGCATAACGCATAACGCATAACGCATAACGCATAACGAATAACTCATAACCCATAACGCATAACGCATAACGCATAACGCATAACCCAAATCGCATAACGCATAACGCATAACGCATAACCCATAACGTATAACGCATAACGCATAACGCATAACGCATAACGCATAACGCATAACGCATAACGCATAGCGCATAACGCATAACGCATAACGCATAACGCATAACGCATAACGCATAACGCATAACTCATAACGCATAACGCATAACGTAAAACGCATAACGCATAACGCATAACGCGTAACGCATAACGCATAACGCATAACGCATACCGGATCACGCATTACTCATAACGCGTAACGCATAACGCATAACGCATAACGCATAACGCATAACGCAAATAGCATAACGCATAACGCATAACGCATAACGCATAACGCATAACGGATCACGCATTACTCATTACGCATAACGCATAACGGATCACGCATCACTCATAACGCATAACGCATAGCGCATAACGCATAACGCATAAAGCATAACGCATAACGGATCTCGCATAACGCATAACGCATAACGCATAACGCATAACGGATCACGCATTACTCATAACGCATAACGCATGACTCATAACGCACAACCCATAACGCATAACGCATAACGCATAACGCAAATCGCATAACGCACAACGCATAACGCATAACGCATAACGCATAACGCATAACGCATAACGCATAACGAATAACTCATAACCCATAACGCATTACGCATAACGCATAACCCTAATCGCATAACGCATAACGCATAACGCATAACCCATAACGTATAACGCATAACTCACAACGCATAACGCATAACGTAAAACGCATAACGCATAGCGGATAACGCACAACGCATAACACATAACGCATAACGCATAACGCATTACTCATAACGCATAACGCATAACGCATAACGCATAACGCATAACGCATAACGCAAATAGCATAACGCATAACGCATAACGCATAACGCATAACGTATAACGCATAGCTCATAACGCATAACGCATAACGCATAACGTAAAACGCATAACGCATAGCGGATAACGCACAACGCATAACACATAACGCATAACGCATAACGCATAACGCATAACGCATAACGCATAAAGCATAACGCATAACGGATCTCGCATAACGCATAACGCATAACGCATAACGCATAACGCATAACGCATAACGCATAACGCATAACGCATAACGCATAACGCATAACGCATAACGCATAACGCATAACCCGTAACGTATAACGCATAACTCATAACGCATAACGCATAACGTAAAACGCATAACGCATAGCGGATAACGCACAACGCATAACACATAACGCATAACGCATAACGCATTACTCATAACGCATAACGCATAACGCATAACGCATAACGCAAATAGCATAACGCATAACGCATAACGCATAACGCATAACGCATGACGCATAACGTATAACGCATAGCTCATAACGCATAACGCATAACGTAAAACGCATAACGCATAGCGGATAACGCACAACGCGTAACACATAACGCATAACGCATAACGCATAACGCATAACGCATAACGCATAACGCATCTCGCATAACGCATAACGCATAACGCATAACGCATAACGCATAACGCATAACGCATAACGCATAACGCATAACGGATCACGCATTACGCATAACCCATAACGCATGACTCATAACGCACAACCCATAACGCATAACGCATAACGCATAACGCAAATCGCATAACGCACAACGCATAACGCATAACGCATAACGCATAACGCATAACGAATAACTCATAACCCATAACGCATAACGCATAACGCATAACGCATAACCCAAATCGCATAACGCATAACGCATAACGCATAACCCATAACGTATAACGCATAACGCATAACGCATAACACATAACGCATAACGCATAACGCAAAACGCATAGCGGATAACGCACAACGCATAACACATAACGCATTACGCATAACGCATAACGCATAACGCATAACGCATAACGCATAACGCATAACGCATAACGCATAACGCATAACGCATAACGCATAACGCATAACGCATAACGCATAACGCATAACGCATAACGCATAACGCATAACGCATAACTCATAACGCATAACGCATAACGTAAAACGCATAACGCATAGCGGATAACGCACAACGCATAACACATAACGCATAACGCATAACGCATTACTCATAACGCATAACGCATAACGCATAACGCATAACGCAAATAGCATAACGCATAACGCATAACGCGTAACGCATAACGCATAACGCATACCGGATCACGCATTACTCATAACGCGTAACGCATAACGCATAACGCATAACGCAAATAGCATAACGCATAACGCATAACGCATAACGCATAACGCATAACGGATCACGCATTACTCATTACGCATAGCGCATAACGGATCACGCATCACTCATAACGCATAACGCATAGCGCATAACGCATAACGCATAACGCACAACGCATAACGCATAACGCATAACGCATAACGCATAACGCGTAACGCATAACGCATAACGCATAACGCACAACGCATAACGCATAACGCATAACGCATAACGCATAACGGATAACGCACAACGCATAACACATAACGCATAACGCATAACACATAACGCATAACCCATAACGCATAACGCATAACGCATAACGCATAACGCATAACGGATCACGCATTACTCATAACGCACAACCCATAACTCATAACGCATAACGCATAACGCAAATCGCATAACGCACAACGCAGAACGCATAACGCATAACGCATAACGAATAACTCATAACCCATAACGCATAACGCATAACGCATAACGCATAACGCATAACCCAAATCGCATAACGCATAACGCATAACGCATAACCCATAACGTATAACGCATAACTCATAACGCATAACGCATAACGTAAAACGCATAACGCATAGCGGATAACGCACAACGCATAACACATAACGCATATCGCATAACGCATAAAGCATTACGCATAACGGATCTCGCATAACGCATAACGCATAACGCATAACGCATAACGGATCACGCATTACTCATAACGCATAACGCATGACTCATAACGCACAACCCATAACGCATAACGCATAACGCATAACGCAAATCGCATAAAGCATAACGCATAACGGATCTCGCATAACACATAACGCATAACGCATAACGCATAACGCATAAC
Source organism: Lasioglossum morio (assembly GCA_916610235.2). Classification (NCBI taxonomy): domain Eukaryota; kingdom Metazoa; phylum Arthropoda; class Insecta; order Hymenoptera; family Halictidae; genus Lasioglossum; species Lasioglossum morio. The sequence continues at coordinate 5,736,615 of CAKAJA020000289.1, forward strand.
GCATAACGCATAACGCATAACGCATAACGCATAACGCATAACGCATAACGCATAACGCATAACGCATAACGCAAATAGCATAACGCATAACGCATAACGCATAACGCATAACGCATAACGCATAACGTATAACGCATAGCTCATAACGCATAACGCATAACGTAAAACGCATAACGCATAGCGGATAACGCACAACGCATAACACATAACGCATAACGCATAACGCATAACGCATAAAGCATAACGCATAACGGATCTCGCATAACGCATAACGCATAACGCATAACGCATAACGCATAACGCATAACGCATAACGCATAACGGATCACGCATTACGCATAACGCATAACGCATGACTCATAACGCACAACCCATAACGCATAACGCATAACGCATAACGCAAATCGCATAACGCACAACGCATAACGCATAACGCATAACGCATAACGCATAACGCATAACGCATAACGAATAACTCATAACCCATAACGCATAACGCATAACGCATAACGCATAACCCAAATCGCATAACGCATAACGCATAACGCATAACCCATAACGTATAACGCATAACGCATAACGCATAACGCATAACGCATAACGCATAACGCATAACGCATAGCGCATAACGCATAACGCATAACGCATAACGCATAACGCATAACGCATAACGCATAACTCATAACGCATAACGCATAACGTAAAACGCATAACGCATAACGCATAACGCATAACGCATAACGTATAACGCATAGCTCATAACGCATAACGCATAACGTAAAACGCATAACGCATAGCGGATAACGCACAACGCATAACACATAACGCATAACGCATAACGCATAACGCATAAAGCATAACGCATAACGGATCTCGCATAACGCATAACGCATAACGCATAACGCATAACGCATAACGCATAACGCATAACGCATAACGGATCACGCATTACGCATAACGCATAACGCATGACTCATAACGCACAACCCATAACGCATAACGCATAACGCATAACGCAAATCGCATAACGCACAACGCATAACGCATAACGCATAACGCATAACGCATAACGCATAATGAATAACTCATAACCCATAACGCATAACGCATAACGCATAACGCATAACGCATAACGCATAACGCATAACGCATAGCGCATAACGCATAACGCATAACGCATAACGCATAACGCATAGCGCATAACGCATAACGCATAAAGCATAACGCATAACGCATAACGCATAACGCATAACGCATAACGCATAACGCATAACGCATAACGCATAACGCAAAACGCGTAACGCATAACGCATAACGCATTACACATAACGGATCACGCATTACTCATAACGCATAACGCATATCGCATAACCCACAACGCATAACGCATAAAGCAAAACGCATAACGCATAACGCATAACGCTTAACGCATAACTCATAACGCATAACGCATAACGGATCACGCATTACTCATAACGCATAACGCATAACGGATCACGCATAACTCATAACGCATAACGCATAACGGATCACGCATTACTCATAACGCATAACGCATAACGGATCACGCATTTCTCATAACGCATAACGCATAACGGATCACGCATTACTCATAACGCATAACGCATAACGCATAACGCATAACGGATCACGCGTTACTCATAATGCATAACGCATAACGCATAACGCATAACGCATAGCGCTAACGCATAACGCATAACGCATAACGGATCACGTATTACTCATAACGCATAACGCATAACGGATCACGCATATCTCATAACGCATAACGCATAACGCTTAACGCATAACGCATAACGCATAACGCATAACGCATAACGCATAACGCATAACGCATAACGCATAACGCATAACGCATAACGCATAACGCATAACGCATAACGCATAATGCATATCGCATAATGCATAACGCATAACGCATAACGCATAACGCATAACGCATAACGCATAACGCATAACGCATAACGCATAACGCATAAAGCATAACGCATAACGCATAACGCATAACGCATAACGGATCACGCATTACTCATAACGCATAACGCATAACGGATCACGCATTACTCATAACGCATAACGCATAACGCATAACGCATAACGCATAACGGATCTCGCATTTCTCATAACGCATAACGCATAACGCATAACGCATAACGCATAACGCATAACCCATAACGCATAACGTATAAAGCAAAACGCATAACGCATAACGCATGACTCATAACGCACAACCCATAACGCATAACGCATAACGCAAATCGCATAACGCATAACGCATAACGCATAACGCATAACGCATAACGCATAACGCATAACGCATAACGCATAACGCATAACGCATAACGCATAACGCATAATGCATAACGCATAACGCATAACGCATAACGCATAACGCATAACGCATAGCGCATAACGCATAACACATAACGCATAACGCATAACGCAAAACGCGTAACGCATAACGCATAACGCATTACACATAACGGATCACGCATTACTCATAACGCATAACGCATAACGCATAACCCATAACGCATAACGCATAAAGCAAAACGCATAACGCATAACGCATAACGCATAACGGATCACGCATTACTCATAACGCATAACGCATAACGCATAACGCATATCGCATAACGCATAACGCATAACGCATAACGCATAACGCATAACGCATAACGCATAACGCAAATCGCATAACGCACAACGCATAACGCATAACGCATAACGCATAACGCATAACGCATAACGAATAACTCATAACCCATAACGCATAACGCATAACGCATAACCCAAATCGCATAACGCATAACGCATAACGCATAACCCATAACGTATAACGCATAACTCATAACGCATAACGCATAACGTAAAACGCATAACGCATAGCGGATAACGCACAACGCATAACACATAACGCATAACGCATAACGCATTACTCATAACGCATAACGCATAACGCATAACGCATAACGCATAACGCATAACGCAAATAGCATAACGCATAACGCATAACGCATAACGCATAACGTATAACGCATAGCTCATAACGCATAACGCATAACGCATAACGTAAAACGCATAACGCATAACGCATAACGCATAACGCATAACGCATAACGCATAACGCATAACGCATAACGCATAACGCATAACGCATAACGGATCACGCATTACGCATAACGCATAACGCATGACTCATAACGCACAACCCATAACGCATAACGCATAACGCATAACGCAAATCGCATAACGCACAACGCATAACGCATAACGCATAACGCATAACGCATAACGCATAACGCATAACGCATAACGCATAACGCATAAAGCATAACGCATAACGGATCTCGCATAACGCATAACGCATAACGCATAACGCATAACGCATAACGCATAACGCATAACGCATAACGCATAACGGATCACGCATTACGCATAACGCATAACGCATGACTCATAACTCATAACCCATAACGCATAACGCATAACGCATAACGCATAACCCAAATCGCATAACGCATAACGCATAACGCATAACCCATAACGTATAACGGATCACGCATTACTCATAACGCATAACGCATGACTCATAACGCACAACCCATAACTCATAACGCATAACGCATAACGCAAATCGCATAACGCACAACGCAGAACGCATAACGCATAACGCATAACGAATAACTCATAACCCATAACGCATAACGCATAACGCATAACGCATAACGCATAACGCATAACCCAAATCGCATAACGCATAACGCATAACGCATAACCCATAACGTATAACGCATAACTCATAACGCATAACGCATAACGTAAAACGCATAACGCATAGCGGATAACGCACAACGCATAACACATAACGCATAACGCATAACGCATAAAGCATTACGCATAACGGATCTCGCATAACGCATAACGCATAACGCATAACGCATAACGGATCACGCATTACTCATAACGCATAACGCATGACTCATAACGCACAACCCATAACGCATAACGCATAACGCATAACGCAAATCGCATAACGCACAACGCATAACGCATAACGCATAACGCATAACGCATAACGCATAACGAATAACTCATAACCCATAACGCATAACGCAAAACGCATAACCCAAATCGCATAACGCATAACGCATAACCCATAACCCATAACGTATAACGCATAACTCATAACGCATAACGCATAACGTAAAACGCATAACGCATAGCGGATAACGCACAACGCATAACACATAACGCATAACGCATAACGCATTACTCATAACGCATAACGCATAACGCATAACGCATAACGCATAACGTATAACGCATAGCTCATAACGCATAACGCATAACGCATAACGTAAAACGCATAACGCATAGCGGATAACGCACAACACATAACACATAACGCATAACGCATAACGCATAACGCATAACGCATAAAGCATAACGCATAACGGATCTCGCATAACGCATAACGCATAACGCATAACGCATAACGCATAACGCATAACGCATAACGCATAACGCATAACGCATAACGCATAACGCATAACGCATAACGCATAACGCATAACGCATAACGCATAACGCATAACGCATAACCCGTAACGTATAACGCATAACTCATAACGCATAACGCATAACGTAAAACGCATAACGCATAGCGGATAACGCACAACGCATAACACATAACGCATAACGCATAACGCATTACTCATAACGCATAACGCATAACGCATAACGCATAACGCAAATAGCATAACGCATAACGCATAACGCATAACGCATAACGCATAACGTATAACGCATAGCTCATAACGCATAACGCATAACGTAAAACGCATAACGCATAGCGGATAACGCACAACGCATAACACATAACGCATAACGCATAACGCATAACGCATAAAGCATAACGCATAACGGATCTCGCATAACGCATAACGCATAACGCATAACGCATAACGCATAACGCATAACGCATAACGGATCACGCATTACGCATAACGCATAACGCATGACTCATAACGCACAACCCATAACGCATAACGCATAACGCATAACGCAAAGCGCATAACGCACAACGCATAACGCATAACGCATAACGCATAACGCATAACGAATAACTCATAACCCATAACGCATAACGCATAACGCATAACGCATAACCCAAATCGCATAACGCATAACGCATAACGCATAACCCATAACGTATAACGCATAACGCATAACGCATAACGCATAACGCATAACGCATAACGCAAAACGCATAGCGGATAACGCACAACGCATAACACATAACGCATTACGCATAACGCATAACGCATAACGCATAACGCATAACGCATAACGCATAACGCATAACGCATAACGCATAACGCATAACGCATAACGCATAACGCATAGCGCATAACGCATAACGCATAACGCATAACGCATAACGCATAACGCATAACTCATAACGCATAACGCATAACGTAAAACGCATAACGCATAGCGGATAACGCACAACGCATAACACATAACGCATAACGCATAACGCATTACTCATAACGCATAACGCATAACGCATAACGCATAACGCAAATAGCATAACGCATAACGCATAACGCATAACGCATAACGCATAACGCATAACGCATAACGTATAACGCATAGCTCATAACGCATAACGCATAACGTAAAACGCATAACGCATAGCGGATAACGCACAACGCATAACACATAACGCATAACGCATAACGCATAACGCATAAAGCATAACGCATAACGGATCTCGCATAACGCATAACGCATAACGCATAACGCATAACGCATAACGCATAACGGATCACGCATTACGCATAACGCATAACGCATGACTCATAACGCACAACCCATAACGCATAACGCATAACGCATAACGCAAATCGCATAACGCACAACGCGTAACGCATAACGCATAACGCATAACGCATAACGCATAACGCATAACGCATAACGAATAACTCATAACCCATAACGCATAACGCATAACGCATAACGCATAACCCAAATCGCATAACGCATAACGCATAACGCATAACCCATAACGTATAACGCATAACGCATAACGCATAACGCATAACGCATAACGCATAACGCAAAACGCATAGCGGATAACGCACAACGCATAACACATAACGCATTACGCATAACGCATAACGCATAACGCATAACGCATAACGCATAACGCATAACGCATAACGCATAACACATAACGCATAACGCATAACGCATAACGCATAACGCATAACGCATAGCGCATAACGCATAACGCATAACGCATAACGCATAACGCATAGCGCATAACGCATAACGCATAAAGCATAACGCATAACGCATAACGCATAACGCATAACGCATAACGCATAACGCATAACGCATAACGCAAAACGCGTAACGCATAACGCATAACGCATTACACATAACGGATCACGCATTACTCATAACGCATAACGCATATCGCATAACCCACAACGCATAACGCATAAAGCAAAACGCATAACGCATAACGCATAACGCATAACGCATAACGCATAACGCATAACGCATAACGGATCACGCATTACTCATAACGCATAACGCATAACGCATACCGCATATCGCATAACGCATAACGCATAACGCATAACGCATAACGCATAACGCATAACGCATAACGCTTAACGCATAACTCATATCGCATAACGCATAACGGATCACGCATTACTCATAACGCATAACGCATAACGGATCACGCATTTCTCATAACGCATAACGCATAACGGATCACGCATTACTCATAACGCATAACGCATAACGCATAACGGATCACGCGTTACTCATAATGCATAACGCATAACGCATAACGCATAACGCATAGCGCTAACGCATAACGCATAACGCATAACGGATCACGTATTACTCATAACGCATAACGCATAACGGATCACGCATATCTCATAACGCATAACGCATAACGCTTAACGCATAACGCATAACGCATAACGCATAACGCATAACGCATAACGCATAACGCATAACGCATAACGCATAACGCATAACGCATAACGCATAACGCATAACGCATAATGCATATGGCATAATGCATAACGCATAACGCATAACGCATAACGCATAGCGCATAACGCATAACGCATAACGCATAACGCATAACGCATAAAGCATAACGCATAACGCATAACGCATAACGCATAATGCATAACGCATAACGCATAACGGATCACGCATTACTCATAACGCATAACGCATAACGGATCACGCATTACTCATAACGCATAACGCATAACGCATAACGCATAACGCATAACGGATCTCGCATTTCTCATAACGCATAACGCATAACGCATAACGCATAGCGCATAACGCATAACGCATAACGCATAACGCATAACGCATAGCGCATAACGCATAACACATAACGCATAACGCAAAACGCGTAACGCATAACGCATAACGCATTACACATAACGGATCACGCATTACTCATAACGCATAACGCATAACGCATAACCCATAACGCATAACGCATAAAGCAAAACGCATAACGCATAACGCATAACGCATAACGCATAACGGATCACGCATTACTCGTAACGCATAACGCATAACGCATAACGCATATCGCATAACGCATAACGCATAACGCATAACGCATAACGCATAACGCATAACGCAAATCGCATAACGCACAACGCATAACGCATAACGCATAACGCATAACGCATAACGCATAACGCATAACGAATAACTCATAACCCATAACGCATAACGCATAACGCATAACCCAAATCGCATAACGCATAACGCATAACGCATAACCCATAACGTATAACGCATAACTCATAACGCATAACGCATAACGTAAAACGCATAACGCATAGCGGATAACGCACAACGCATAACACATAACGCATAACGCATAACGCATTACTCATAACGCATAACGCATAACGCATAACGCATAACGCATAACGCATAACGCATAACGCAAATAGCATAACGCATAACGCATAACGCGTAACGCATAACGTATAACGCATAGCTCATAACGCATAACGCATAACGCATAACGTAAAACGCATAACGCATAGCGGATAACGCACAACGCATAACACATAACGCATAACGCATAACGCATAACGCATAACGCATAAAGCATAACGCATAACGGATCTCGCATAACGTATAACGCATAACGCATAACGCATAACGCATAACGCGTAACGCATAACGCATAACGCATAACGCATAACGCATAACGCATAACGCATAACGCATAACCCGTAACGTATAACGCATAACTCATAACGCATAACGCATAACGTAAAACGCATAACGCATAGCGGATAACGCACAACGCATAACACATAACGCATAACGCATAACGCATTACTCATAACGCATAACGCATAACGCATAACGCATAACGCAAATAGCATAACGCATAACGCATAACGCATAACGCATAACGCATAACGCATAACGTATAACGCATAGCTCATAACGCATAACGCATAACGTAAAACGCATAACGCATAGCGGATAACGCACAACGCATAACACATAACGCATAACGCATAAAGCATAACGCATAAAGCATAACGCATAACGGATCTCGCATAACGCATAACGCACAACCCATAACGCATAACGCATAACGCAAATCGCATAACGCATAACGCATAACGCATAACGCACAACGCATAACGCATAACGCATAACGCATAACGCATAACGCATAACGCATAACGCATAACGCATAACGCATAATGCATAACGCATAACGCATAACGCATAACGCATAACGCATAACGCATAGCGCATAACGCATAACACATAACGCATAACGCAAAACGCGTAACGCATAACGCATAACGCATTACACATAACGGATCACGCATTACTCATAACGCATAACGCATAACGCATAACCCATAACGCATAACGCATAAAGCAAAACGCATAACGCATAACGCATAACGCATAACGCATAACGGATCACGCATTACTCGTAACGCATAACGCATAACGCATAACGCATATCGCATAACGCATAACGCATAACGCATAACGCATAACGCATAACGCATAACGCAAATCGCATAACGCACAACGCATAACGCATAACGCATAACGCATAACGCATAACGCATAACGAATAACTCATAACCCATAACGCATAACGCATAACGCATAACCCAAATCGCATAACGCATAACGCATAACGCATAACCCATAACGTATAACGCATAACTCATAACGCATAACGCATAACGTAAAACGCATAACGCATAGCGGATAACGCACAACGCATAACACATAACGCATAACGCATAACGCATTACTCATAACGCATAACGCATAACGCATAACGCATAACGCATAACGCATAACGCATAACGCAAATAGCATAACGCATAACGCATAACGCATAACGCATAACGTATAACGCATAGCTCATAACGCATAACGCATAACGCATAACGTAAAACGCATAACGCATAGCGGATAACGCACAACGCATAACACATAACGCATAACGCATAACGCATAACGCATAACGCATAAAGCATAACGCATAACGGATCTCGCATAACGTATAACGCATAACGCATAACGCATAACGCATAACGCGTAACGCATAACGCATAACGCATAACGCATAACGCATAACGCATAACGCATAACGCATAACCCGAAACGCATAACGCATAACTCATAACGCATAACGCATAACGTAAAACGCATAACGCATAGCGGATAACGCACAACGCATAACACATAACGCATAACGCATAACGCATTACTCATAACGCATAACGCATAACGCATAACGCATAACGCAAATAGCATAACGCATAACGCATAACGCATAACGCATAACGCATAACGCATAACGTATAACGCATAGCTCATAACGCATAACGCATAACGTAAAACGCATAACGCATAGCGGATAACGCACAACGCATAACACATAACGCATAACGCATAAAGCATAACGCATAAAGCATAACGCATAACGGATCTCGCATAACGCATAACGCATAACGCATAACGCATAACGCATAACGCATAACGCATAACGCATAACGCATAACGCATAACGCATAACGGATCACGCATTACGCATAACGCATAACGCATGACTCATAACGCACAACCCATAACGCATAACACATAACGCATAACGCAAATCGCATAACGCACAACGCATAACGCATAACGCATAACGCATAACGCATAACGCATAACGCATAACGGATAACTCATAACCCATAACGCATAACGCATAACGCATAACGCATAACCCAAATCGCATAACGCATAACGCATAACGCATAACCCATAACGTATAACGCATAACGCATAACGCATAACGCATAACGCATAACGCAAAACGCATAGCGGATAACGCACAACGCATAACACATAACGCATTACGCATAACGCATAACGCATAACGCATAACGCATAACGCATAACGCATAACGCATAACGCATAACGCATAGCGCATAACGCATAACGCATAACGCATAACGCATAACGCATAACGCATAACGCATAACTCATAACGCATAACGCATAACGTAAAACGCATAACGCATAGCGGATAACGCACAACGCATAACACATAACGCATAACGCATAACGCATTACTCATAACGCATAACGCATAACGCATAACGCATAACGCAAATAGCATAACGCATAACGCATAACGCATAACGCATAACGCATAACGTATAACGCATAGCTCATAACGCATAACGCATAACGTAAAACGCATAACGCATAGCGGATAACGCACAACGCATAACACATAACGCATAACGCATAACGCATAACGCATAAAGCATAACGCATAACGGATCTCGCATAACGCATAACGCATAACGCATAACGCATAACGCATAACGCATAACGCATAACGCATAACGGATCACGCATTACGCATAACGCATAACGCATGACTCATAACGCACAACCCATAACGCATAACGCATAACGCATAACGCAAATCGCATAACGCACAACGCATAACGCATAACGCATAACGCATAACGCATAACGCATAACGAATAACTCATAACCCATAACGCATAACGCATAACGCATAACGCATAACGCATAACCCAAATCGCATAACGCATAACGCATAACGCATAACCCATAACGTATAACGCATAACGCATAACGCATAACGCATAACGCATAACGCAAAACGCATAGCGGATAACGCACAACGCATAACACATAACGCATTACGCATAACGCATAACGCATAACGCATAACGCATAACGCATAACGCATAACGCATAACGCATAACGCATAACGCATAACGCATAGCGCATAACGCATAACGCATAACGCATAACGCATAACGCATAACGCATAACGCATAGCGCATAACGCATAACGCATAAAGCATAACGCATAACGCATAACGCATAACGCATAACGCATAACGCATAACGCATAACGCATAACGCATAACGCAAAACGCGTAACGCATAACGCATAACGCATTACACATAACGGATCACGCATTACTCATAACGCATAACGCATATCGCATAACCCATAACGCATAACGCATAAAGCAAAACGCATAACGCATAACGCATAACGCATAACGCATAACGCATAACGCATAACGCATAACGCATAACGCATAACGCATAACGGATCACGCATTACTCATAACGCATAACGCATAACGCATACCGCATATCGCATAACGCATAACGCATAACGCATAACGCATAACGCATAACGCATAACGCATAACGCTTAACGCATAACTCATAACGCATAACGCATAACGGATCACGCATTACTCATAACGCATAACGCATAACGGATCACGCATTTCTCATAACGCATAACGCATAACGGATCACGCATTACTCATAACGCATAACGCATAACGCATAATGCATAACGCATAACGCATAACGGATCTCGCATTTCTCATAACGCATAACGCATAACGCATAACGCATAACGCATAACGCATAACGCATAACCCATAACGCATAAAGCAAAACGCATAACGCATAACGCATAACGCATAACGCATAACGGATCACGCATTACTCATAACGCATAACGCATAACGCATAACGCATATCGCATAACGCATAACGCATAACGCATAACGCATAACGCATAACGCATAACGCATAACGCATAACGCTTAACGCATAACTCATAACGCATAACGCATAACGCATAACGGATCACGCATTACTCATAACGCATAACGCATAACGGATCACGCATTTCTCATAACGCATAACGCATAACGGATCACGTATTACTCATAACGCATAACGCATAACGGATCACGCATTTCTCATAACGCATAACGCATAACGCATAACGCATAACGCATAACGCATAACGCATAACGCATATCGCATAACGCATAACGCATAACGCATAACGCATAATGCATATCGCATAATGCATAACGCATAACGCATAACGCATAACGCATAACGCATAACGCATAACGCATATCGCATAACGCATAACGCATAACGCGTAACGGATCTCGCATAACGCATAACGCATAACGCATAACGCATAACGCATAACGCATAACGCATAACGCATAACGCATAATGCATAACGCATAACGCATAACGCATAACGCATAACGCATAACGCATAACGCATAACGCATAACGCATAACGCATAACGCATAACGCATAACGCATAACGCATAACGCATAACGCATAAAGCATAACGCATAACGCATAACGCATAACGCATAATGCATAACGCATAACGCATAACGGATCACGCATTACTCATAACGCATAACGCATAACGGATCACGCATTACTCATAACGCATAACGCATAACGCATAACGCATAACGCATAACGCATAACGGATCTCGCATTTCTCATAACGCATAACGCATAACGCATAACGCATAACGCATAACGCATAACCCATAACGCATAAAGCATAAAGCAAAACGCATAACGCATAACGCATGACTCATAACGCACAACCCATTACGCATAACTCATAACGCAAATCGCATAACGCATAACGCATAACGCATAACGCATAACGCATAACGCATAACGCATAACGCATAACGCATAACGCATAACGCATAACGCATAACGCATAACGCATAACGCATAACGCATAACGCATAACGCATAACGCATAACGCATAACGCATAACGCATAACGCATAACGCATAGCGCATAACGCATAACGCATAACGCATAACGCATAACGCATAACGCATAACGCATATCGCATAACGCATAACGCATAACGCAAAACGCGTAACGCATAACGCATAACGCATTACACGTAACGGATCACGCATTACTCATAACGCATAACGCATAACGCATAACCCATAACGCATAACGCATAAAGCAAAACGCATAACGCATAACGCATAACGCATAACGCATAACGCATAACGCATAACGCATAACGCATAACGCATAACGTATAACGCATAGCGCATAACGCATAATGCATAAAGCATAACGCATAACGCATAACGCATAACGCATAACGCATAACGCTTAATGCATAACGCATAACGGATCACGCATTACTCACAACGCATAACGCATAACGGATCACGCATTACTCATAACGCATAACGCATAACGCATAACGCATAACGCAAATAGCATAACGCATAACGCATAACGCATAACGCATAACGCATAACGGATCACGCATTACTCATTACGCATAACGCATAACGGATCACGCATCACTCATAACGCATAACGCATAACGCATAACGCATAACGCATAACGCACAACGCATAACGCATAACGCATATCGCATAAAGCATAACGCGTAACGCATAACGCATAACGCATACCGGATCACGCATTACTCATAACGCGTAACGCATAACGCATAACGCATAACGCATAACGCATAACGCATAACGCATAACGCATAACGCATAACGCATAACGCATAACGCATAACGCATAATGCATAAAGCATAACGCATAACGCATAACGCATAACGCATAACGCATAACGCTTAATGCATAACGCATAACGGATCACGCATTACTCACAACGCATAACGCATAACGGATCACGCATTACTCATTACGCATAACGCATAACGGATCACGCATCACTCATAACGCATAACGCATAGCGCATAACGCATAACGCATAACGCACATCGCATAACGCATAACGCATAACGCATAACGCATAACGCATAACGCATAACGCACAACGCATAACGCATAACGTATAACGCATAGCGCATAACGCATAATGCATAAAGCATAACGCATAACGCATAACGCTTAATGCATAACGCATAACGGATCACGCATTACTCACAACGCATAACGCATAACGCATAACGCATAACGCATAACGCATAACGCATAACGCATAACGCATAACGCATAACGCATAACGCATAACGCATAGCGCTAACGCATAACGCATAACGCATAACGGATCACGTATTACTCATAACGCATAACACATAACGGATCACGCATTTCTCATAACGCATAACGCATAACGCTTAACGCATAACGCATAACGCATAACGCATAACGCATAACGCATAACGCATAACGCATAACGCATAACGCATAACGCATAATGCATATCGCATAATGCATAACGCATAACGCATAACGCATAACGCATAGCGCATAACGCATAACGCATAACGCATAACGCATAACGCATAAAGCATAACGCATAACGCATAACGCATAACGCATAATGCATAACGCATAACGCATAACGGATCACGCATTACTCATAACGCATAACGCATAACGGATCACGCATTACTCATAACGCATAACGCATAACGCATAATGCATAACGCATAACGCATAACGGATCTCGCATTTCTCATAACGCATAACGCATAACGCATAACGCATAACGCATAACGCATAACGCATAACCCATAACGCATAACGTATAAAGCAAAACGCATAACGCATAACGCATGACTCATAACGCACAACCCATAACGCATAACGCATAACGCAAATCGCATAACGCATAACGCATAACGCATAACGCATAACGCATAACGCATAACGCATAACGCATAACGCATAACGCATAACGCATAACGCATAACGCATAACGCATAATGCATAACGCATAACGCATAACGCATAACGCATAACGCATAACGCATAGCGCATAACGCATAACACATAACGCATAACGCATAACGCAAAACGCGTAACGCATAACGCATAACGCATTACACATAACGGATCACGCATTACTCATAACGCATAACGCATAACGCATAACCCATAACGCATAACGCATAAAGCAAAACGCATAACGCATAACGCATAACGCATAACGCATAACGGATCACGCATTACTCATAACGCATAACGCATAACGCATAACGCATATCGCATAACGCATAACGCATAACGCATAACGCATAACGCATAACGCATAACGCATAACGCATAACGCTTAACGCATAACTCATAACGCATAACGCATAACGCATAACGGATCACGCATTACTCATAACGCATAACGCATAACGGATCACGCATTTCTCATAACGCATAACGCATAACGCATAACGCATAACGCATAACGCATAACCCATAACGCATAAAGCATAAAGCAAAACGCATAACGCGTAACGCATGACTCATAACGCACAACCCATTACGCATAACTCATAACGCAAATCGCATAACGCATAACGCATAACGCATAACGCATAACGCATAACGCATAACGCATAACGCATAACGCATAACGCATAACGCATAACGCATAACGCATAACGCATAACGCATAACGCATAACGCATAACGCATAACGCATAACGTATAACGCATAGCGCATAACGCATAACGCATAACGCATAACGCATAACGCATAACGCATAACGCATATCGCATAACGCATAACGCATAACGCAAAACGCGTAACGCATAACGCATAACGCATTACACGTAACGGATCACGCATTACTCATAACGCATAACGCATAACGCATAACCCATAACGCATAACGCATAAAGCAAAACGCATAACGCATAACGTATAACGCATAACGCATAACGCATAACGCATAACGCATAACGTATAACGCATAGCGCATAACGCATAATGCATAAAGCATAACGCATAACGCATAACGCATAACGCATAACGCATAACGCTTAATGCATAACGCATAACGGATCACGCATTACTCACAACGCATAACGCATAACGGATCACGCATTACTCATAACGCATAACGCATAACGCATAACGCATAACGCAAATAGCATAACGCATAACGCATAACGCATAACGCATAACGCATAACGGATCACGCATTACTCATTACGCATAACGCATAACGGATCACGCATCACTCATAACGCATAACGCATAACGCATAACGCATAACGCATAACGCACAACGCATAACGCATAACGCATATCGCATAAAGCATAACGCGTAACGCATAACGCATAACGCATACCGGATCACGCATTACTCATAACGCGTAACGCATAACGCATAACGCATAACGCATAACGCATAACGCATAACGCATAACGCATAACGCATAACGCATAACGCATAACGCATAATGCATAAAGCATAACGCATAACGCATAACGCATAACGCATAACGCATAACGCTTAATGCATAACGCATAACGGATCACGCATTACTCACAACGCATAACGCATAACGGATCACGCATTACTCATTACGCATAACGCATAACGGATCACGCATCACTCATAACGCATAACGCATAGCGCATAACGCATAACGCATAACGCACATCGCATAACGCATAACGCATAACGCATAACGCATAACGCATAACGCATAACGCATAACGTATAACGCATAGCGCATAACGCATAATGCATAAAGCATAACGCATAACGCATAACGCATAACGCATAACGCATAACGCATAACGCTTAATGCATAACGCATAACGCATAACTCATAACGCATAACGCATAACGCATAACGCATAACGCATAGCGCATAACGCATAACGCATAACGCATAACGCATAACGCATAACGCATAACGCATATCGCATAACGCATAACGCATAACGCAAAACGCGTAACGCATAACGCATAACGCATAACGCATAACGCATAACGCATAATGCATAAAGCATAACGCATAACGCATAACGCATAACGCATAACGCATAACGCTTAATGCATAACGCATAACGGATCACGCATTACTCACAACGCATAACGCATAACGGATCACGCATTACTCATAACGCATAACGCATAACGCATAACGCATAACGCATAACGCAAATAGCATAACGCATAACGCATAACGCATAACGCATAACGCATAACGGATCACGCATTACTCATTACGCATAACGCATAACGGATCACGCATCACTCATAACGCATAACGCATAACGCATAACGCATAACGCATAACGCATAACGCACAACGCATAACGCATAACGCATATCGCATAAAGCATAACGCGTAACGCATAACGCATAACGCATACCGGATCACGCATTACTCATAACGCGTAACGCATAACGCATAACGCATAACGCATAACGCAAATAGCATAACGCATAACGCATAACGCATAACGCATAACGCATAACGCATAACGGATCACGCATTACTCATTACGCATAACGCATAACGGATCACGCATCACTCATAACGCATAACGCATAGCGCATAACGCATAACGCATAACGCACATCGCATAACGCATAACGCATAACGCATAACGCATAACGCATAACGCATAACGCATAACGCATAACGCATAACGCATAACGCATAACGCATAACGCATAACGCTTAATGCATAACGCATAACGGATCACGCATTACTCACAACGCATAACGCATAACGGATCACGCATTACTCATAACCCATAACGCATAACGCATAACGCATAACGCATAACGCATAACGCATAACGCATAACGCATAACGCATAACGCATAACGCATAACGGATCACGCATTACTCATAACGCATAACGCATGACTTATAACGCACAACCCATAACTCATAACGCATAACGCATAACGCAAATCGCATAACGCACAACGCAGAACGCATAACGCATAACGCATAACGAATAACTCATAACCCATAACGCATAACGCATAACGCATAACGCATAACCCAAATCGCATAACGCATAACGCATAACGCATAACCCATAACGTATAACGCATAACTCATAACGCATAACGCATAACGTAAAACGCATAACGCATAACGCATAACGCATAACGCATAACGCATAACGCATAACGCATAACGCATAACGCATAACGCATAACGCATAACGCATAACGGATCACGCATTACTCATAACGCATAACACATAACGCATTACGCATAACGCATAACGCATAACGCAAATAGCATAACGCATAACGCATAACGCATAACGCATAACGCATAACGGATCACGCATTACTCATAACGCATAACGCATGACTCATAACGCACAACCCATAACGCATAACGCATAACGCATAACCCATAACGCATAACGCATAACGCATAACCCAAATCGCATAACGCATAACGCATAACGCATAACGCATAGCGCATAACGCATAACGCATAACGCATAACGGATCTCGCATTACTCATAACGCATAACGCATAGCGCATAACGCATAACGCATAACGCATAACGCTTAACGGATCACGCATTACTCATAACGCATAACGCATAACGCATAACGCATAACGCATAACGCATAACGCATAACGCATAACGCATAACGCATAACGCATAACGCATAACGCATAACGCATATCGCATAACGCATAACGCATAACGCATAGCGCATAACGCATAACGCATAACGCATAACGCATAACGCATAACGGATCACGCATTACTCATAACGCATAACGCATAACGTATAACGCATAGCGCATAACGCATAATGCATAAAGCATAACGCATAACGCATAACGCATAACGCAAATAGCATAACGCATAACGCATAACGCATAACGCATAACGCATAACGCATAACGCATAACGCATAACGCATAACGCGTAACGCATAACCCAAATCGCATAACGCATAACGCATAACGCATAACGCATAGCGCATAACGCATAACGCATAACGCATAACGCATAACGCATAACGCATAACGCATAACGGATCTCGCATAACGCATAACGCATAACGCATAACGCATAACGGATCACGCATTACTCATAACGCATAACGCATGACTCATAACGCACAACCCATAACGCATAACGCATAACGCATAACGCAAATCGCATAACGCACAACGCATAACGCATAACGCATAACGCATAACGCATAACGCATAACGCATAACGCATAACGCATAACGCATAACGCATAATGCATAACGCAAATAGCCTAACGCATAACGCATAACGCATAACGCATAACGCATAACGTATAACGCATAGCTCATAACGCATAACGCATAACGCAAAACGCATAACGCATAGCGGATAACGCACAACGCATAACACATAACGCATAACGCATAACGCATAACGCATAAAGCATAACGCATAACGGATTTCGCATAACGCATAACGCATAACGCATAACGCATAACGCATAAAGCATAACGCATAACGCATAACGTATAACGCATAGCTCATAACGCATAACGCATAACGTAAAACGCATAACGCATAGCGGATAACGCACAACGCATAACACATAACGCATAACGCATAACGCATAACGCATAAAGCATAACGCATAACGGATCTCGCATAACGCATAACGCATAACGCATAACGCATAACGCATAACGCATAACGCATAACGCATAACGCATAACGCATAACGCATAACGCATAACGCATAACGCATAACGCATAACGGATCACACATTACTCATTACGCATAACGCATAACGGATCACGCATCACTCATAACGCATAACGCATAACGCATAACGCATAACGCATAACGCACAACGCATAACGCATAACGCATAACGCATAACGCATAACGCATAACGCATACCGGATCACGCATTACTCATAACGCGTAACGCATAACGCATAATGCATAACGCATAACGCATAACGCAAATAGCAAAACGCATAACGCATAACGCATAACGCATAACGCATAACGGATCACGCATTACTCATTACGCATAACGCATAACGGATCACGCATCACTCATAACGCATAACGCATAGCGCATAACGCATAACGCATAACGCACAACGCATAACGCATAACGCATAACGCATAACGCATAACGCATAACGCATAACGCGTAACGCATAACGCATAACGCATAACGCATAACGCATAACGCATAACGCATAACGCATAACGCATAACGGATAACGCACAACGCATAACACATAACGTATAACGCATAACACATAACGCATAACCCATAACGCATAACGCATAACGCATAACGCATAACGCATAACGCATAACGCATAACGCATAACGGATCACGCATTACTCATAACGCAAAACGCATGACTCATAACGCACAACCCATAACGCATAACGCATAACGCAAATCGCATAACGCACAACGCATAACGCATAACGCATAACGCATAACGCATAACGAATAACTCATAACCCATAACGCATAACGCATAACGCATAACGCATAACCCAAATCGCATAACGCATAACGCATAACGCATAACGCATAGCGCATAACGCATAACGCATAACGCATAACGCATAACGCATAACGCATAACGCATAACGCATAACGCATAACCCAAATCGCATAACGCATAACGCATAACGCATAACGCATAGCGCATAACGCATAACGCATAACGCATAACGCATAACGCATAACGCATAACGGATCTCGCATAACGCATAACGCATAACGCATAACGCATAACGGATCACGCATTACTCATAACGCATAACGCATAACGCATAACGCATAACGCATAACGCATAACGCAAAACGCATAGCGGATAACGCACAACGCATAACACATAACGCATAACGCATAACGCATAACGCATAACGCATAACGCATAACGCATATCGCATAACGCATAACGCATAACGCATAGCGCATAACGCATAACGCATAACGCATAACGCATAACGCATAACGGATCACGCATCACTCATAACGCATAACGCATAACGCATAACGCATAACGCATAACGCATAACACACAACGCATAACGCATAACGCATAACGCATAACGCATAACGCGTAACGCATAACGCGTAACGCATAACGCATAACGCATACCGGATCACGCATTACTCATAACGCGTAACGCATAACGCATAACGCATAACGCATAACGCATAACGCAAACAGCATAACGCATAACGCATAACGCATAACGCATAACGCATAACGCATAACGGATCACGCATTACTCATTACGCATAACGCATAACGGATCACGCATCACTCATAACGCATAACGCATAGCGCATAACGCATAACGCATAACGCACAACGCATAACGCATAACGCACAACGCATAACACATAACGCATAACGCATAACACATAACGCATAACCCATAACGCAGAACGCATAACGCATAACGCATAACGAATAACTCATAACCCATAACGCATAACGCATAACGCATAACGCATAACCCAAATCGCATAACGCATAACGCATAACGCATAACCCATAACGTATAACGCATAACTCATAACGCATAACGCATAACGTAAAACGCATAACGCATAGCGGATAACGCACAACGCATAACACATAACGCATAACGCATAACGCATAAAGCATTACGCATAACGGATCTCGCATAACGCATAACGCATAACGCATAACGGATCACGCATTACTCATAACGCATAACGCATGACTCATAACGCACAACCCATAACGCATAACGCATAACGCATAACGCATAACGCATAACGCATAACGCATAACGCATTACTCATAACGCATAACGCATAACGCATAACGCATAACGCATAACGCATAACGCATAACGCATAACGTATAACGCATAACTCATAACGCATTACTCATAACGCATAACGCATAACGCATAACGCATAACGCATAACGCATAACGCATAACGCATAACGCATAACGCATAACGCATAACGGATCACGCATTACTCATAACGCATAACGCATGACTCATAACGCACAACCCATAACTCATAACGCATAACGCATAACGCAAGTCGCATAACGCACAACGCAGAACGCATAACGCATAACGCATAACGAATAACTCATAACCCATAACGCATAACGCATAACGCATAACGCATAACCCAAATCGCATAACGCATAACGCATAACGCATAACCCATAACGTATAACGCATAACTCATAACGCATAACGCATAACGTAAAACGCATAACGCATAGCGGATAACGCACAACGCATAACACATAACGCATAACGCATAACGCATAAAGCATTACGCATAACGGATCTCGCATAACGCATAACGCATAACGCATAACGCATAACGGATCACGCATTACTCATAACGCATAACGCATGACTCATAACGCACAACCCATAACGCATAACGCATAACGCATAACGCATAACGCATAACGCATAACGCATAACGCATAACGCATAACGCATAACGCATAACACATAACGCATAACGCATAACGCATAACGCATAAAGCATAACGCATAACGGATCTCGCATAACGCATAACGCATAACGCATAACGCATAACGCATAACGCATAACGCATAACGCATTACTCATAACGCATAACGCATAACGCATAACGCATAACGCATAACGCATTACTCATAACGCATAACGCATAACGCATAACGCATAACGCATAACGCAAATAGCATAACGCATAACGCATAACGCATAACGCATAACGCATAACGGATCACGCATTACTCATAACGCATAACGCATAACGCATTACGCATAACGCATAACGCATAACGCATAACGCATAACGCATAACGCATAACCCATAACGCATAACGCATAACGCATAACGCATAACGCATAACGCATAATGCATAACGCATAACGCATAACGCATAACGGATCACGCATTACTCATAACGCATAACGCATAACGCATAACGCATAACGCATAACGCATAACGCATAACGCATAACGCATAACGCATAACGCATAACGCATAACGCATAACGCATAACGCATAACGGATCACACATTACTCATTACGCATAACGCATAACGGATAACGCTTCACTCATAACGCATAACGCATAACGCATAACGCATAACGCATAACGCACAACGCATAACGCATAACGCATAACGCATAACGCATAACGCATAACGCATAACGCATAACGCGTAACGCATAACGCATAACGCATACCGGATCACGCATTACTCATAACGCGTAACGCATAACGCATAATGCATAACGCATAACGCATAACGCAAATAGCATAACGCATAACGCATAACGCATAACGCATAACGCATAACGGATCACGCATTACTCATTACGCATAACGCATAACGGATCACGCATCACTCATAACGCATAACGCATAGCGCATAACGCATAACGCGTAACGCATAACGCATAACGCATAACGCATAACGCATAACGCATAACGCATAACGGATAACGCACAACGCATAACACATAACGTATAACGCATAACACATAACGCATAACCCATAACGCATAACGCATAACGCATAACGCATAACGCATAACGCATAACGCATAACGCATAACGGATCACGCATTACTCATAACGCATAACGCATGACTCATAACGCACAACCCATAACGCATAACGCATAACGCATAACGCAAATCGCATAACGCACAACGCATAACGCATAACGCATAACGCATAACGCATAACGAATAACTCATAACCCATAACGCATAACGCATAACGCATAACGCATAACCCAAATCGCATAACGCATAACGCATAACGCATAACGGATCACGCATTACTCATTACGCATAACGCATAACGGATCACGCATCACTCATAACGCATAACGCATAGCGCATAACGCATAACGCATAACGCACAACGCATAACGCATAACGCATAACGCATAACGCATAACGCATAACGCATAACGCATAACGCATAACGCATAACGCGTAACGCATAACGCATAACGCATAACGCATAACGCATAACGCATAACGCATAACGGATAACGCACAACGCATAACACATAACGTATAACGCATAACACATAACGCATAACCCATAACGCATAACGCATAACGCATAACGGATCTCGCATAACGCATAACGCATAACGCATAACGCATAACGGATCACGCATTACTCATAACGCATAACGCATGACTCATAACGCACAACCCATAACGCATAACGCATAACGCAAATCGCATAACGCACAACGCATAACGCATAACGCATAACGCATAACGCATAACGAATAACTCATAACCCATAACGCATAACGCATAACGCATAACCCAAATCGCATAACGCATAACGCATAACGCATAACCCATAACGTATAACGCATAACGCATAACGCATAACGCATAACGCATAACGCATATCGCATAACGCATAACGCATAACGCATAACGCATAACGCATAACGCATAACGCATAACGCATAACGGATCACGCATTACTCATAACGCGTAACGCATAACGCATAACGCATATCGCATAACGCATAACTCATAACGCATAACGCATAACGCATAACGCATAACGCATAACGCATAACGCATAACGCATAACGCTTAACGCATAACTCATAACGCATAACGCATAACGGATCACGCATTACTCATAACGCATAACGCATAACGGATCACGCATTTCTCATAACGCATAACGCATAACGGATCACGCATTACTCATAACGCATAACGCATAACGCATAACGGATCACGCGTTACTCATAATGCATAACGCATAACGCATAACGCATAACGCATAGCGCTAACGCATAACGCATAACGCATAACGCATAACGGATCACGTATTACTCATAACGCATAACGCATAACGGATCACGTATTACTCATAACGCATAACGCATAACGGATCACGCATTTCTCATAACGCATAACGCATAACGCATAACGCATAACGCATAACGCATAACGCATAACGCATAACGCATAACGCATAACGCATAACGCATAACGCATAACGCATAATGCATATCGCATAATGCATAACGCATAACGCATAACGCATAACGCATAACGCATAGCGCATAACGCATAACGGATAACGCATAACGCATAACGAATAACGCATAACACATAACGCATAACGCATAACGCATAATGCATAACGCATAACGCATAACGGATCACGCATTACTCATAACGCATAACGGATCACGCATTACTCATAACGCATAACGCATAACGCATAACGCATAACGCATAACGCATAACGCATAACGCATAACGCATAACGCATAACGCATACCGCATAACGCATAACGCATAACCCATAACGTATAACGCATAAAGCAAAACGCATAACGCATAACGCATGACTCATAACGCACAACCCATAACGCATAACGCATAACGCATAACGCATAACGCATAACGCATAACGCATAACGCATAACGCATAACGCATAACGCATAACGCATAACGGATCTCGCATAACGCATAACGCATAACGCATAACGGATCACGCATTACTCATAACGCATAACGCATGACTCATAACGCACAACCCATAACGCATAACGCATAACGCATAACGCATAACGCATAACGAATAACTCATAACCCAAAACGAATAACGCATAACGCATAACGCATAACCCAAATCGCATAACGCATAACGCATAACGCATAACCCATAACGTATAACGCATAACGCATAACGCATAACGCATAACGCATAACGCATAACGCATAACGCATAACGCATAACGCAAAACGCATAGCGGATAACGCACAACGCATAACACATAACGCATAACGCATAACGCATAACGCATAACGCATAACGCATAACGCATAACGCATAACGCATAACGCATAGCGCATAACGCATAACGCATAACGCATAACGCATAACGCATAACGCATAGCGCATAACGCATAACGCATAACGCATAACGCATAACGCATAACGCATAACGCATAACGCATAACGCATAACGCAAAACGCGTAACGCATAACGCATAACGCATTACACATAACGGATCACGCATTACTCATAACGCATAACGCATAACGCATAACCCATAACGCATAACGCATAAAGCAAAACGCATAACGCATAACGCATAACGCATAACGCATAACGCATAACGGACCACGCATTACTCATAACGCATAACGCATAACGCATAACGCATATCGCATAACGCATAACGCATAACGCATAACGCATAACGCATAACGCATAACGCATAACGCTTAACGCATAACTCATAACGCATAACGCATAACGGATCACGCATTACTCATAACGCATAACGCATAACGCATAACGCATAACGCATAACGCATAACGCATAACGCATAACGCTTAACGCATAACTCATAACGCATAACGCATAACGGATCACGCATTACTCATAACGCATAACGCATAACGCATAACGCATAACGCACAACGCATAACGCATAACGCACAACGCATAACACATAACGCATAACGCATAACACATAACGCATAACCCATAACGCAGAACGCATAACGCATAACGCATAACGAATAACTCATAACCCATAACGCATAACGCATAACGCATAACGCATAACCCAAATCGCATAACGCATAACGCATAACGCATAACCCATAACGTATAACGCATAACTCATAACGCATAACGCATAACGTAAAACGCATAACGCATAGCGGATAACGCACAACGCATAACACATAACGCATAACGCATAACGCATAACGGATCTCGCATTACTCATAACGCATAACGCATAGCGCATAACGCATAACGCATAACGCATAACGCATAACGGATCACGCATTACTCATAACGCATAACGCATAACGCATAACGCATAACGCATAACGCATAACGCATAACGCATAACGCATAACGCATAACGCATAACGCATAACGCATAACGCATATCGCATAACGCATAACGCATAACGCATAGCGCATAACGCATAACGCATAACGCATAACGCATAACGCATAACGCATAACGGATCACGCATTACTCATAACGCATAACGCATAACGTATAACGCATAGCGCATAACGCATAATGCATAAAGCATAACGCATAACGCATAACGCAAATAGCATAACGCATAACGCATAACGCATAACGCATAACGCATAACGCATAACGCGTAACGCATAACCCAAATCGCATAACGCATAACGCATAACGCATAACGCATAGCGCATAACGCATAACGCATAACGCATAACGCATAACGCATAACGCATAACGCATAACGGATCTCGCATAACGCATAACGCATAACGCATAACGCATAACGGATCACGCATTACTCATAACGCATAACGCATGACTCATAACGCACAACCCATAACGCATAACGCATAACGCATAACGCAAATCGCATAACGCACAACGCATAACGCATAACGCATAACGCATAACGCATAACGCATAACGCATAACGCATAACGCATAACGCATAACGCATAATGCATTACGCAAATAGCCTAACGCATAACGCATAACGCATAACGCATAACGCATAACGTATAACGCATAGCTCATAACGCATAACGCATAACGCAAAACGCATAACGCATAGCGGATAACGCACAACGCATAACACATAACGCATAACGCATAACGCATAACGCATAAAGCATAACGCATAACGGATTTCGCATAACGCATAACGCATAACGCATAACGCATAACGCATAAAGCATAACGCATAACGCATAACGTATAACGCATAGCTCATAACGCATAACGCATAACGTAAAACGCATAACGCATGGCGGATAACGCACAACGCATAACACATAACGCATAACGCATAACGCATAACGCATAAAGCATAACGCATAACGGATCTCGCATAACGCATAACGCATAACGCATAACGCATAACGCATAACGCATAACGCATAACGCATAACGCATAACGCATAACGCATAACGCATAACGCATAACGCATAACGCATAACGCATAACGGATCACGCATTACTCATAACGCATAACGCATAACGCATTACGCATAACGCATAACGCATAACGCAAATAGCATAACGCATAACGCATAACGCATAACGCATAACGCATAACGCATAACGCATAACGGATCACACATTACTCATTACGCATAACGCATAACGGATCACGCATCACTCATAACGCATAACGCATAACGCATAACGCATAACGCATAACGCACAACGCATAACGCATAACGCATAACGCATAACGCATAACGCATAACGCATAACGCATAACGCATACCGGATCACGCATTACTCATAACGCGTAACGCATAACGCATAATGCATAACGCATAACGCATAACGCAAATAGCAAAACGCATAACGCATAACGCATAACGCATAACGCATAACGCATAACGGATCACGCATTACTCATTACGCATAACGCATAACGGATCACGCATCACTCATAACGCATAACGCATAGCGCATAACGCATAACGCATAACGCACAACGCATAACGCATAACGCATAACGCATAACGCATAACGCATAACGCATAACGCATAACGCGTAACGCATAACGCATAACGCATAACGCATAACGCATAACGCATAACGCATAACGCATAACGCATAACGGATAACGCACAACGCATAACACATAACGTATAACGCATAACACATAACGCATAACCCATAACGCATAACGCATAACGCATAACGCATAACGCATAACGCATAACGCATAACGGATCACGCATTACTCATAACGCAAAACGCATGACTCATAACGCACAACCCATAACGCATAACGCATAACGCAAATCGCATAACGCACAACGCATAACGCATAACGCATAACGCATAACGCATAACGAATAACTCATAACCCATAACGCATAACGCATAACGCATAACGCATAACCCAAATCGCATAACGCATAACGCATAACGCACAACGCATAACGCATAACGCATAACGCATAACGCATAACGCATAACGCATAACGCATAACGCGTAACGCATAACGCATAACGCATACCGGATCACGCATTACTCATAACGCGTAACGCATAACGCATAATGCATAACGCATAACGCATAACGCATATCGCATAACGCATAACGCATAACGCATAGCGCATAACGCATAACGCATAACGCATAACGCATAACGCATAACGGATCACGCATCACTCATAACGCATAACGCATAACGCATAACGCATAACGCATAACGCATAACACACAACGCATAACGCATAACGCATAACGCATAACGCATAACGCGTAACGCATAACGCGTAACGCATAACGCATAACGCATACCGGATCACGCATTACTCATAACGCGTAACGCATAACGCATAACGCATAACGCATAACGCATAACGCAAACAGCATAACGCATAACGCATAACGCATAACGCATAACGCATAACGCATAACGGATCACGCATTACTCATTACGCATAACGCATAACGGATCACGCATCACTCATAACGCATAACGCATAGCGCATAACGCATAACGCATAACGCACAACGCATAACGCATAACGCACAACGCATAACACATAACGCATAACGCATAACACATAACGCATAACCCATAACGCAGAACGCATAACGCATAACGCATAACGAATAACTCACAACCCATAACGCATAACGCATAACGCATAACGCATAACCCAAATCGCATAACGCATAACGCATAACGCATAACCCATAACGTATAACGCATAACTCATAACGCATAACGCATAACGTAAAACGCATAACGCATAGCGGATAACGCACAACGCATAACACATAACGCATAACGCATAACGCATAAAGCATTACGCATAACGGATCTCGCATAACGCATAACGCATAACGCATAACGGATCACGCATTACTCATAACGCATAACGCATGACTCATAACGCACAACCCATAACGCATAACGCATAACGCATAACGCATAACGCATAACGCATAACGCATAACGCATTACTCATAACGCATAACGCATAACGCATAACGCATAACGCATAACGCATAACGCATAACGCATAACGTATAACGCATAACTCATAACGCATTACTCATAACGCATAACGCATAACGCATAACGCATAACGCATAACGCATAACGCATAACGCATAACGCATAACGCATAACGCATAACGCATAACGGATCACGCATTACTCATAACGCATAACGCATGACTCATAACGCACAACCCATAACTCATAACGCATAACGCATAACGCAAATCGCATAACGCACAACGCAGAACGCATAACGCATAACGCATAACGAATAACTCATAACCCATAACGCATAACGCATAACGCATAACGCATAACCCAAATCGCATAACGCATAACGCATAACGCATAACCCATAACGTATAACGCATAACTCATAACGCATAACGCATAACGTAAAACGCATAACGCATAGCGGATAACGCACAACGCATAACACATAACGCATAACGCATAACGCATAAAGCATTACGCATAACGGATCTCGCATAACGCATAACGCATAACGCATAACGCATAACGGATCACGCATTACTCATAACGCATAACGCATGACTCATAACGCACAACCCATAACGCATAACGCATAACGCATAACGCATAACGCATAACGCATAACGCATAACGCATAACGCATAACACATAACGCATAA
Source organism: Lasioglossum morio (assembly GCA_916610235.2). NCBI lineage: Eukaryota > Metazoa > Arthropoda > Insecta > Hymenoptera > Halictidae > Lasioglossum > Lasioglossum morio. Next base: position 5,767,543 of record CAKAJA020000289.1, read on the forward strand.
CGCATAACGCATAACGCATAAAGCATAACGCATAACGGATCTCGCATAACGCATAACGCATAACGCATAACGCATAACGCATAACGCATAACGCATAACGCATTACTCATAACGCATAACGCATAACGCATAACGCATAACGCATAACGCATTACTCATAACGCATAACGCATAACGCATAACGCATAACGCATAACGCATAACGCAAATAGCATAACGCATAACGCATAACGCATAACGCATAACGCATAACGGATCACGCATTACTCATAACGCATAACGCATAACGCATTACGCATAACGCATAACGCATAACGCATAACGCATAACGCATAACGCATAACCCATAACGCATAACGCATAACGCATAACGCATAACGCATAACGCATAATGCATAACGCATAACGCATAACGCATAACGGATCACGCATTACTCATAACGCATAACGCATAACGCATTACGCATAACGCATAACGCATAACGCAAATAGCATAACGCATAACGCATAACGCATAACGCATAACGCATAACGCATAACGCATAACGGATCACACATTACTCATTACGCATAACGCATAACGGATAACGCTTCACTCATAACGCATAACGCATAACGCATAACGCATAACGCATAACGCACAACGCATAACGCATAACGCATAACGCATAACGCATAACGCATAACGCATAACGCATAACGCGTAACGCATAACGCATAACGCATACCGGATCACGCATTACTCATAACGCGTAACGAATAACGCATAATGCATAACGCATAACGCATAACGCAAATAGCATAACGCATAACGCATAACGCATAACGCATAACGCATAACGGATCACGCATTACTCATTACGCATAACGCATAACGGATCACGCATCACTCATAACGCATAACGCATAGCGCATAACGCATAACGCGTAACGCATAACGCATAACGCATAACGCATAACGCATAACGCATAACGGATAACGCACAACGCATAACACATAACGTATAACGCATAACACATAACGCATAACCCATAACGCATAACGCATAACGCATAACGCATAACGCATAACGCATAACGCATAACGCATAACGCATAACGGATCACGCATTACTCATAACGCATAACGCATGACTCATAACGCACAACCCATAACGCATAACGCTTAACGCATAACGCAAATCGCATAACGCACAACGCATAACGCATAACGCATAACGCATAACGCATAACGAATAACTCATAACCCATAACGCATAACGCATAACGCATAACGCATAACCCAAATCGCATAACGCATAACGCATAACGCATAACGGATCACGCATTACTCATTACGCATAACGCATAACGGATCACGCATCACTCATAACGCATAACGCATAGCGCATAACGCATAACGCATAACGCACAACGCATAACGCATAACGCATAACGCATAACGCATAACGCATAACGCATAACGCATAACGCATAACGCGTAACGCATAACGCATAACGCATAACGCATAACGCATAACGGATAACGCACAACGCATAACACATAACGTATAACGCATAACACATAACGCATAACCCATAACGCATAACGCATAACGCATAACGGATCTCGCATAACGCATAACGCATAACGCATAACGCATAACGGATCACGCATTACTCATAACGCATAACGCATGACTCATAACGCACAACCCATAACGCATAACGCATAACGCATAACGCAAATCGCATAACGCACAACGCATAACGCATAACGCATAACGCATAACGCATAACGAATAACTCATAACCCATAACGCATAACGCATAACGCATAACCCAAATCGCATAACGCATAACGCATAACGCATAACCCATAACGTATAACGCATAACGCATAACGCATAACGCATAACGCATAACGCATATCGCATAACGCATAACGCATAACGCATAACGCATAACGCATAACGCATAACGCATAACGCATAACGGATCACGCATTACTCATAACGCGTAACGCATAACGCATAACGCATATCGCATAACGCATAACTCATAACGCATAACGCATAACGCATAACGCATAACGCATAACGCATAACGCATAACGCATAACGCTTAACGCATAACTCATAACGCATAACGCATAACGGATCACGCATTACTCATAACGCATAACGCATAACGGATCACGCATTTCTCATAACGCATAACGCATAACGGATCACGCATTACTCATAACGCATAACGCATAACGCATAACGGATCACGCGTTACTCATAATGCATAACGCATAACGCATAACGCATAACGCATAGCGCTAACGCATAACGCATAACGCATAACGCATAACGGATCACGTATTACTCATAACGCATAACGCATAACGGATCACGCATTTCTCATAACGCATAACGCATAACGCATAACGCATAACGCATAACGCATAACGCATAACGCATAACGCATAACGCATAACGCATAACGCATAACGCATAACGCATAATGCATATCGCATAATGCATAACGCATAACGCATAACGCATAACGCATAACGCATAGCGCATAACGCATAACGCATAACGCATAACGCATAACGCATAAAGCATAACACATAACGCATAACGCATAACGCATAATGCATAACGCATAACGCATAACGGATCACGCATTACTCATAACGCATAACGCATAACGGATCACGCATTACTCATAACGCATAACGCATAACGCATAACGCATAACGCATAACGGATCTCGCATTTCTCATAACGCATAACGCATAACGCATAACGCATAACGCATACCGCATAACGCATAACGCATAACCCATAACGTATAACGCATAAAGCAAAACGCATAACGCATAACGCATGACTCATAACGCACAACCCATAACGCATAACGCATAACGCATAACGCATAACGCATAACGCATAACGCATAACGCATAACGCATAACGCATAACGCATAACGCATAACGCATAACGGATCTCGCATAACGCATAACGCATAACGCATAACGGATCACGCATTACTCATAACGCATAACGCATGACTCATAACGCACAACCCATAACGCATAACGCATAACGCATAACGCAAATCGCATAACGCACAACGCATAACGCATAACGCATAACGCATAACGCATAACGAATAACTCATAACCCAAAACGAATAACGCATAACGCATAACGCATAACCCAAATCGCATAACGCATAACGCATAACGCATAACCCATAACGTATAACGCATAACGCATAACGCATAACGCATAACGCATAACGCATAACGCATAACGCAAAACGCATAGCGGATAACGCACAACGCATAACACATAACGCATAACGCATAACGCATAACGCATAACGCATAACGCATAACGCATAACGCATAACGCATAACGCATAACGCATAACGCATAGCGCATAACGCATAACGCATAACGCATAACGCATAACGCATAACGCATAGCGCATAACGCATAACGCATAACGCATAACGCATAACGCATAACGCATAACGCATAACGCATAACGCATAACGCAAAACGCGTAACGCATAACGCATAACGCATTACACATAACGGATCACGCATTACTCATAACGCATAACGCATAACGCATAACCCATAACGCATAACGCATAAAGCAAAACGCATAACGCATAACGCATAACGCATAACGCATAACGCATAACGCATAACGGACCACGCATTACTCATAACGCATAACGCATAACGCATAACGCATATCGCATAACGCATAACGCATAACGCATAACGCATAACGCATAACGCATAACGCATAACGCTTAACGCATAACTCATAACGCATAACGCATAACGGATCACGCATTACTCATAACGCATAACGCATAACGCATAACGCATAACGCATAACGCATAACGCATAACGCATAACGCTTAACGCATAACTCATAACGCATAACGCATAACGGATCACGCATTACTCATAACGCATAACGCATAACGCATAACGCATAACGCATAACGCATAACGCATAACGCATAACGCATAACGCATAACGCATAACGCATAACGCATAACGCATAACGCATAACGCATAACGCATAACGCATAACGCATAACGCATAATGCATATCGCATAATGCATAACGCATAACGCATAACGCATAACACATAACGCATAGCGCATAACGCATAACGCATAACGCATAACGCATAACGCATAAAGCATAATGCATATCGCATAATGCATAACGCATAACGCATAACGCATAACGCATAACGCATAGCGCATAACGCATAACGCATAACGCATAACGCATAAAGCATAACGCATAACGCATAACGCATAACGCATAATGCATAACGCATAACGGATCACGCATTACTCATAACGCATAACGCATAACGGATCACGCATTACTCATAACGCATAACGCATAACGCATAACGCATAATGCATAACGGACCACGCATTACTCATAACGCATAACGCATAACGCATAACGCATATCGCATAACGCATAACGCATAACGCATAACGCATAACGCATAACGCATAACGCATAACGCTTAACGCATAACTCATAACGCATAACGCATAACGGATCACGCATTACTCATAACGCATAACGCATAACGCATAACGCATAACGCATAACGCATAACGCATAACGCATAACGCATAACGCATAACGCATAACGCATAACGCATAACGCATAACGCATAACGCATAACGCATAACGCATAACGCATAACGCATAACGCATAACGCATAACGCATAACGCATAACGCATAATGCATATCGCATAATGCATAACGCATAACGCATAACGCATAACGCATAACGCATAGCGCATAACGCATAACGCATAACGCATAACGCATAACGCATAAAGCATAATGCATATCGCATAATGCATAACGCATAACGCATAACGCATAACGCATAACGCATAGCGCATAACGCATAACGCATAACGCATAACGCATAACGCATAAAGCATAACGCATAACGCATAACGCATAACGCATAATGCATAACGCATAACGGATCACGCATTACTCATAACGCATAACGCATAACGGATCACGCATTACTCATAACGCATAACGCATAACGCATAACGCATAATGCATAACGGATCTCGCATTTCTCATAACGCATAACGCATAACGCATAACGCATAACGCATAACGCATAACGCATAACGCATAACCCATAACGCATAACGCATAAAGCAAAACGCATAACGCATAACGCATGACTCATAACGCACAACCCATAACGCATAACGCATAACGCAAATCGCATAACGCATAACGCATAACGCATAACGCATAACGCATAACGCATAACGCATAACGCATAACGCATAACGCATAACGCATAACGCATAACGCATAACGCATAACGCATAACGCATAACGCATAACGCATAGCGCATAACGCATAACACATAACGCATAACGCATAACGCAAAACGCGTAACGCATAACGCATAACGCATTACACATAACGGATCACGCATTACTCATAACGCATATCGCATAACGCATAACGCATAACGCATAACGCATAACGCATAACGCATAACGCATAACGCATAACGCATAACGCTTAACGCATAACTCATAACGCATAACGCATAACGCATAACGGATCACGCATTACTCATAACGCATAACGCATAACGGATCACGCATTTCTCATAACGCATAACGCATAACGGATCACGTATTACTCATAACGCATAACGCATAACGGATCACGCATTTCTCATAACGCATAACGCATAACGCATAACGCATAACGCATAACGGATATCGCATAACGCATAACGCATAACGCATAACGCATAATGCATATCGCATAATGCATAACGCATAACGCACAACGCATAACGCATAACGCATAACGCATAACGCATAACGCATAACGCATATCGCATAACGCATAACGCATAACGCGTAACGGATCTCGCATTACTCATAACGCACAACCCATAACGCATAACGCATAACGCAAATCGCATAACGCATAACGCATAACGCATAACGCATAACGCATAACGCATAACGCATAACGCATAACGCATAACGCATAACGCATAACGCATAACGCATAACGCATAACGCATAACGAAAAGCGCATAACGCATAACGCATAACGCATAACGCATAACGCATAACGCATATCGCATAACGCATAACGCATAACGCATAACGCATAACGCATAACGCATAACGCATAACGGATCACGCATTACTCATAACGCGTAACGCATAACGCATAACGCATATCGCATAACGCATAACGCATAACGCATAACGCATAACGCATAACGCATAACGCATAACGCATAACGCATAACGCATAACGCTTAACGCATAACTCATAACGCATAACGCATAACGGATCACGCATTACTCATAACGCATAACGCATAACGGATCACGCATTTCTCATAACGCATAACGCATAACGGATCACGCATTACTCATAACGCATAACGCATAACGCATAACGGATCACGCGTTACTCATAATGCATAACGCATAACGCATAACGCATAACGCATAGCGCTAACGCATAACGCATAACGCATAACGCATAACGGATCACGTATTACTCATAACGCATAACGCATAACGGATCACGCATTTCTCATAACGCATAACGCATAACGCATAACGCATAACGCATAACACATAACGCATAACGCATAACGCATAACGCATAACGCATAACGCATAACGCATAACGCATAACGCATAATGCATATCGCATAATGCATAACGCATAACGCATAACGCATAACGCATAACGCATAACGCATAACGCATAACGCATAACGCATAACGCATAACGCATAACGCATAACACATAACGCATAACGCATAACGCATAATGCATAACGCATAACGCATAACGGATCACGCATTACTCATAACGCATAACGGATCACGCATTACTCATAACGCATAACGCATAACGCATAACGCATAACGCATAACGGATCTCGCATTTCTCATAACGCATAACGCATAACGCATAACGCATAACGCATACCGCATAACGCATAACGCATAACCCATAACGTATAACGCATAAAGCAAAACGCATAACGCATAACGCATGACTCATAACGCACAACCCATAACGCATAACGCATAACGCATAACGCATAACGCATAACGCATAACGCATAACGCATAACGCATAACGCATAACGCATAACGCATAACGGATCTCGCATAACGCATAACGCATAACGCATAACGGATCACGCATTACTCATAACGCATAACGCATGACTCATAACGCACAACCCATAACGCATAACGCATAACGCATAACGCAAATCGCATAACGCACAACGCATAACGCATAACGCATAACGCATAACGCATAACGAATAACTCATAACCCAAAACGAATAACGCATAACGCATAACGCATAACCCAAATCGCATAACGCATAACGCATAACGCATAACCCATAACGTATAACGCATAACGCATAACGCATAACGCATAACGCATAACGCATAACGCATAACGCATAACGCATAACGCATAACGCAAAACGCATAGCGGATAACGCACAACGTATAACACATAACGCATAACGCATAACGCATAACGCATAACGCATAACGCATAACGCATAAATCATAACGCATAACGCATAGCGCATAACGCATAACGCATAACGCATAACGCATAACGCATAACGCATAGCGCATAACGCATAACGCATAACGCATAACGCATAACGCATAACGCATAACGCATAACGCATAACGCATAACGCAAAACGCGTAACGCATAACGCATAACGCATTACACATAACGGATCACGCATTACTCATAACGCATAACGCATAACGCATAACCCATAACGCATAACGCATAAAGCAAAACGCATAACGCATAACGCATAACGCATAACGCATAACGCATAACGGACCACGCATAACTCATAACGCATAACGCATAACGCATAACGCATATCGCATAACGCATAACGCATAACGCATAACGCATAACGCATAACGCATAACGCATAACGCTTAACGCATAACTCATAACGCATAACGCATAACGGATCACGCATTACTCATAACGCATAACGCATAACGCATAACGCATAACGCATAACGCATAACGCATAACGCATAACGCATAACGCATAACGCATAACGCATAACGCATAACGCATAACGCATAACGCATAACGCATAACGCATAATGCATATCGCATAATGCATAACGCATAACGCATAACGCATAACGCATAACGCATAGCGCATAACGCATAACGCATAACGCATAACGCATAACGCATAAAGCATAATGCATATCGCATAATGCATAACGCATAACGCATAACGCATAACGCATAGCGCATAACGCATAACGCATAACGCATAACGCATAACGCATAAAGCATAACGCATAACGCATAAGGCATAACGCATAATGCATAACGCATAACGGATCACGCATTACTCATAACGCATAACGCATAACGGATCACGCATTACTCATAACGCATAACGCATAACGCATAACGCATAATGCATAACGGATCTCGCATTTCTCATAACGCATAACGCATAACGCATAACGCATAACGCATAACGCATAACGCATAACGCATAACCCATAACGCATAACGCATAAAGCAAAACGCATAACGCATAACGCATGACTCATAACGCACAACCCATAACGCATAACGCATAACGCAAATCGCATAACGCATAACGCATAACGCATAACGCATAACGCATAACGCATAACGCATAACGCATAACGCATAACGCATAACGCATAACGCATAACGCATAACGCATAACGCATAACGCATAACGCATAACGCATAGCGCATAACGCATAACACATAACGCATAACGCATAACGCAAAACGCGTAACGCATAACGCATAACGCATTACACATAACGGATCACGCATTACTCATAACGCATATCGCATAACGCATAACGCATAACGCATAACGCATAACGCATAACGCATAACGCATAACGCATAACGCATAACGCTTAACGCATAACTCATAACGCATAACGCATAACGCATAACGGATCACGCATTACTCATAACGCATAACGCATAACGGATCACGCATTTCTCATAACGCATAACGCATAACGGATCACGTATTACTCATAACGCATAACGCATAACGGATCACGCATTTCTCATAACGCATAACGCATAACGCATAACGCATAACGCATAACGCATATCGCATAACGCATAACGCATAACGCATAACGCATAATGCATATCGCATAATGCATAACGCATAACGCATAACGCATAACGCATAACGCATAACGCATAACGCATAACGCATAACGCATAACGCATAACGCATATCGCATAACGCATAACGCATAACGCGTAACGGATCTCGCATTACTCATAACGCACAACCCATAACGCATAACGCATAACGCAAATCGCATAACGCATAACGCATAACGCATAACGCATAACGCATAACGCATAACGCATAACGCATAACGCATAACGCATAACGCATAACGCATAACGCATAACGCATAACGAAAAGCGCATAACGCATAACGCATAACGCATAACGCATAACGCATAACGCATAACACATAACGCATAACGCATAACGCAAAACGCATAACGCATAACGCATAACGCATTACACATAACGGATCACGCATTACTCATAACGCATAACGCATAACGCATAACCCATAACGCATAACGCATAAAGCAAAACGCATAACGCATAACGCATAACGCATAACGCATAACGCATAACGCATAACGCATAACGGATCACGCATTACTCATAACGCATAACGCATAACGCATAACGCATATCGCATAACGCATAACGCATAACGCATATCGCATAACGCATAACGCATAACGCATAACGCATAACGCATAACGCATAACGCATAACGCATAACGCATAACGCATATCGCTTAACGCATAACTCATAACGCATAACGCATAACGCATAACGGATCACGCATTACTCATAACGCATAACGCATAACGGATCACGCATTTCTCATAACGCATAACGCATAACGGATCACGTATTACTCATAACGCATAACGCATAACCGATCACGCATTTCTCATAACGCATAACCCATAACGCATAACGCATAACGCATAACGCATAACGCATAACGCATAACGCATAACGCATAACGCATAACGCATAACGCATAACGCATAACGCATAACGCATAACGCATAACGCATAACGGATCACGCATTACTTATAACGCATAACACATAACGCATAACGCATAACGCATAACGCATAACGCATAACGCATAACGCATAACGCATAACGCATAACGCATAACGCATAACGCATAACGCATAACGCATAACGCATAACGCATAACGCATAACGCATAACGCATAACGCATAACGCATAACGCATAACGCATAACGCATAACGCATAACGCATAACGCATAACGCATAACGCATAACGCATAACGCATAACGCATAACGCATAACGCATCACGCATCACGCATAACGCATAACGCAAATCGCATAACGCATAACGCATAACGCATAACGCATAACGCATAACGCATAACGTATAACGCATAACTCATAACGCATAACGCGTAACGTAAAACGCATTACTCATAACGCATAACGCATAACGGATCACGCATTTCTCATAACGCATAACGCATAACGGATCACGTATTACTCATAACGCATAACGCATAACGGATCACGCATTTCTCATAACGCATAACGCATAACGCATAACGCATAACGCATAACGCATAACGCATAACGGATCACGCATTACTCATAACTCATAACGCATAACGGATCACGCATTTCTCATAACGCATAACGCATAACGCATAACGCATAACGCATAACGCATATCGCATAACGCATAACGCATAACGCATAACGCATAACGCATAACGCATAACGCATAACGCATAACGCATAACGCATAACGCATAACGCATAACGCGTAACGGATCTCGCATTACTCATAACGCATAACGCAAAACGCATAACGCCTAACGCATAACGCATGACGGATCACGCATTACTCATAACGCAGAACGGATGACGCATTCCGCATAACGCATAACGCATAACGCATAACGCATAACGCTTAACGCATGACCCATAGCGCATAACGCATTACGCGTAACGCATAACGCATAACGCATAAAGCATAACGCATAACGGATCACGCATTACTCATAACCCATAACGCATAACGCAAAACGCATAACGCCTAACGCATAACGCATGACGGATCACGCATTACTCATAACGCATAACGGATGACGCATTCCGCATAACGCATAACGCATAACACATAACGCATAACGCATAACGCATAACGCATAACGCATAACGCATAACGCATAACGCATAAAGCATAACGCATAACGCATATCGGATCACGCATTTCTCATAACGCATAACGCATAACGCATAACGGATCACGCGTTACTCATAACGCATAACGCATAACGCATAACGCGTAACGGATATCGCATTACTCATAACGCATAACGCAAAACGCATAACGCCTAACGCATAACGCATGACGGATCACGCATTACTCATAACGCATAACGGATGACGCATTCCGCATAACGCATAACGCATAACGCTTAACGCATGACCCATAGCGCATAACGCATTACGCGTAACGCATAACGCATAACGCATAAAGCATTACGCATAACGGATCACGCATTACTCATAACCCATAACCCATAACGCATAACGCATAACGCATAACGCATAACGCAAATCGCATAACGCATAACGCATAACGCATAAAGCATAACGCATAACGCATAACGCATAACGGATCACTCATTTCTCATAACGCATAACGCATAACGCATAACGCATAACGGATCACGCGTTACTCATAACGCATAACGGATCACGCATTACTCATAACGCATAACGCATAAAGCATAACCCATAACGCATAACGCATAAAGCAAAACGCATAACGCATAACGCATAACGCATGACTCATAACGCACAACCCATAACTCATAACGCATAACGCATAACGCATAACGTAAAACGCATAACGCATAGCGGATAACGCACAACGCATAACACATAACGCATAACGCATAACGCATAACGCATAACGCATAACGCATAAAGCATAACGCATAACGGATCTCGCATAACGCATAACGCATAACGCATAACGCATAACGGATCACGCATTACTCATAACGCATAACGCATGACTCATAACGCACAACCCATAACGCATAACGCATAACGCATAACGCAAATCGCATAACGCATAACGCATAACGCATAACGCATAACGCATAACGCTTAACGCATGACCCATAGCGCATAACGCATTACGCGTAACGCATAACGCATAACGCATAAAGCATTACGCATAACGGATCACGCATTACTCATAACCCATAACGCATAACGCATAACACATAACGCATAGCGCATAACGCATAACACATTACGGATCACGCATTACTCATAACGCATAACGCACAACGCATAACCCATAACGCATAACGCATAAAGCAAAACGCATAACGCATAACGCATAACGCATAACGCATAACGCATAACGCAAATCGCATAACGCATAACGCATAACGCATAAAGCATAACGCATAACGCATAACGCATAACGGATCACTCATTTCTCATAACGCATAACGCATAACGCATAACGGATCACGCGTTACTCATAACGCATAACGGATCACGCATTACTCATAACGCATAACGCATAAAGCATAACCCATAACGCATAACGCATAAAGCAAAACGCATAACGCATAACGCATAACGCATGACTCATAACGCACAACCCATAACGCATAACGCATAACGCATAACGCATAACGCATAACGCTTAACGCATGACCCATAGCGCATAACGCATAACGCATAACGGATCACGCATTACTCATAACGCATAACGCATAACGCATTACGCATAACGCATAACGCATAACGCAAATAGCATAACGCATAACGCATAACGCATAACGCATAACGGATCACACATTACTCATTACGCATAACGCATAACGGATCACGCATCACTCATAACGCATAACGCATAACGCATAACGCATAACGCATAACGCACAACGCATAACGCATAACGCATAACGCATAACCCATAACGCATAACGCGTAACGCATAACGCATAACGCATACCGGATCACGCATTACTCATAACGCGTAACGCATAACGCATAATGCATAACGCATAACGCATAACGCAAATAGCATAACGCATAACGCATAACGCATAACGCATAACGCATAACGGATCACGCATTACTCATTACGCATAACGCATAACGGATCACGCATCACTCATAACGCATAACGCATAACGCATAGCGCATTACGCATAACGCATAACGCACAACGCATAACGCATAACGCATAACGCATAACGCATAACGCGTAACGCATAACGCATAACGCATAACGCATAACGCATAACGCATAACGGATCACGCATTACTCATAACGCATAACGCATGACTCATAACGCACAACCCATAACGCATAACGCATAACGCATAACGCTTATCGCATAACGCACAACGCATAACGCATAACGCATAACGAATAACTCATAACCCATAACGCATAACGCATAACGCATAACGCATAACCCAAATCGCATAACGCATAACGCATAACGCATAACCCATAACGTATAACGCATAACTCATAACGCATAACGCATAACGTAAAACGCATAACGCATAGCGGATAACGCACAACGCATAACACATAACGCATAACGCATAACGCATAACGCATAAAGCATAACGCATAACGGATCTCGCATAACGCATAACGCATAACGCATAACGCATAACGGATCACGCATTACTCATAACGCATAACGCATGACTCATAACGCACAACCCATAACGCATAACGCATAACGCATAACGCATAACGCAAATCGCATAACGCACAACGCATAACGCATAACGCATAACGCATAACGCATAACCCAAATCGCATAACGCATAACGCATAACGCATAACCCATAACGTATAACGCATAACTCATAACGCATAACGCATAACGTAAAACGCATAACGCATAGCGGATAACGCATAACGCATAACGCATAACGCATAACACATAACGCATAACGCATAACGCATAACGCATAACGCATAACGCATAACGCATAACGCATAACGCATAACGCATAACGCATAACGCATAACGCATAACGCATAACGCATAACGCATAACGCATAACGCGTAACGGATATCGCATTACTCATAACGCATAACGCAAAACGCATAACGCCTAACGCGTAACGCATGACGGATCACGCATTACTCATAACGCATAACGGATGACGCATTCCGCATAACGCATAACGCATAACGCATAACGCTTAACGCATGACCCATAGCGCATAACGCATTACGCGTAACGCATAACGCATAACGCATAAAGCATTACGCATAACGGATCACGCATTACTCATAACCCATAACCCATAACGCATAACGCATAACGCATAACGCATAGCGCATAACGCATAACACATAACGGATCACGCATAACGCATAACGCATAACGCATAACGCATAACGCATAGCGCATAACGCATAACGCATAACGCATAATGCATATCGCATAATGCATAACGCATAACGCATAACGCATAACGCATAACGCATAACGCATAACGCATAACGCATAACGCATAACGCAAATCGCATAACGCATAACGCATAACGCATATCGCATAACGCATAACGCATAACGCATAACGCATAACGCATAACGCATAACGGATCACGCGTTACTCATAACGCATAACGCATAACGCATAACGCATAACGCATAACGCATAGCGCTAACGCATAAAGCATAACGCATAACGGATCACGTATTACTCATAACGCATAACGCATAACGGATCACGCATTTCTCATAACGCATAACGCATAACGCATAACGCATAACGCATAACGCATAACGCATAACGCATAACGCATAATGCATATCGCATAATGCATAACGCATAACGCATAACGCATAACGCATAACGCATAACGCATAACGCATAACGCAAATCGCATAACGCATAACGCATAACGCGTAACGGATCTCGCATTACTCATAACGCATAACGCAAAACGCATAACGCCTAACGCATAACGCATGACGGATCACGCATTACTTATAACGCATAACGGATGACGCATTCCGCATAACGCATAACGCATAACGCATAACGCATAACGCATAACGCATAACGCATAACGCATAACGCATAACGCATAACGCATTACGCATAACGCATAACGTATAACGCATAACGCATATCGCATAACGCATAACGCATAACGCATAACGCATAACGCATAACGCATAACGCATAACGCATAACGCATAACGCATAACGCATAACGCATAACGCATAACGCGTAACGGATCTCGCATTACTCATAACGCATAACGCAAAACGCATAACGCCTAACGCATAACGCATGACGGATCACGCATTACTCATAACGCAGAACGGATGACGCATTCCGCATAACGCATAACGCATAACGCATAACGGATCACGCATTACTCATAACGCATAACGCATTACTCATAACGCATAACGCATAACGGATCACCCATTTCTCATAACGCATAACGCATAACGCATAACGCATAACGCATAACGCATAACGCATAACGCATAACGCATAACGCATAACGCATAACGCATAACGCATAACGCATAACGCATAACGCATAACGCAGAACGCATAACGCAAATCGCATAACGCATAACGCATAACGCATAGAGCATAACGCATAACGCATATCGCATAACGCATAACGCATAACGCATAACGCATAACGCATAACGCATAACGCATAACGCATAACGCATAACGCATAACGCATAACGCATAACGCATAACGCATAACGCATAACGCGTAACGGATCTCGCATTACTCATAACGCATAACGCAAAACGCATAACGCCTAACGCTTAACGCATGACGGATCACGCATTACTCATAACGCAGAACGGATGACGCATTCCGCATAACGCATAACGCATAACGCATAACGCATAACGGATCACGCATTACTCATAACGCATAACGCATTACTCATAACGCATAACGCTTAACGCATGACCCATAGCGCATAACGCATTACGCGTAACGCATAACGCATAACGCATAAAGCATTACGCATAACGGATCACGCATTACTCATAACCCATAACGCATAACGCATAACGCATAACGCATAGCGCATAACGCATAACACATAACGGATCACGCATAACGCATAACGCATAACGCATAACGCATTCCGCATAACGCATAACGCATAACGCATAACCCATAACGGATCACGCATTTATCATAACGCATAACGCATAACGCATAACGGATCACGCGTTACTCATAACGCATAACGCATAACGCATAACGCATAACGCATAACGCATAACGCATAACGCATAACGCATAACGCATAACGGATCACGCGTTACTCATAACGCATAACGCATAACGCATAACGCATAACGCATAGCGCTAACGCATAACGCATAACGCATAACGGATCACGTATTACTCATAACGCATAACGCATAACGGATCACGCATTTCTCATAACACATAACGCATAACGCATAACGCATAACGCATAACGCATAACGCATAACGCATAATGCATATCGCATAATGCATAACGCATAACGCATAACGCATAACGCATAACGCATAACGCATAACGCATATCGCATAACGCATAACGCATAACGCGTAACGGAACTCGCATTACTCATAACGCATAACGCAAAACGCATAACGCCTAACGCATAACGCATGACGGATCACGCATTACCCATAACGCATAACGGATGACGCATTCCGCATAACGCATAACGCATAACGCATAACGCATTACTCATAACGCATAACGCATTACTCATAACGCATAACGCATAACGGATCACCCATTTCTCATAACGCATAACGCATAACGCATAACGCATAACACATAACGCATAACTCATAACGCATAACGCATAACTTAAAACGCACAACGCATAACAAATAACGCATAACGCATAACTTAAAACGCATAACGCATAGCGGATAACGCACAACGCATAACACATAACGCATAACGCATAACGCATAATGCATAACGCATAACGCATAACGCATAACGCATAACGCATAACGGATAACGCATAACGCATAACGCATAACGCATAACGCATAACGCATAACGCATAACGCATAACGCATAACGCATAACGCATAACGCATTACGCATAACGCATAACGTATAACGCATAACGCATATCGCATAACGCATAACGCATAACGCATAACGCATAACGCATAACGCATAACGCATAACGCATAACGCATAACGCATAACGCATAACGCGTAACGGATCTCGCATTACTCATAACGCATAACGCAAAACGCATAACGCCTAACGCATAACGCATGACGGATCACGCATTACTCATAACGCAGAACGGATGACGCATTCCGCATAACGCATAACGCATAACGCATAACGCATAACGGATCACGCATTACTCATAACGCATAACGCATTACTCATAACGCATAACGCATAACGGATCACCCATTTCTCATAACGCATAACGCATAACGCATAACGCATAACGCATAACGCATAACGCATAACGCATAACGCATAACGCATAACGCATAACGCATAACGCATAACCCATAACGCATAACGCATAACGCAAATCGCATAACGCATAACGCATAACGCATAGAGCATAACGCATAACGCATATCGCATAACGCATAACGCATAACGCATAACGCATAACGCATAACGCATAACGCATAACGCATAACGCATAACGCATAACGCATAACGCATAACGCATAACGCATAACGCGTAACGGATCTCGCATTACTCATAACGCATAACGCAAAACGCATAACGCCTAACGCATAACGCATGACGGATCACGCATTACTCATAACGCAGAACGGATGACGCATTCCGCATAACGCATAACGCATAACGCATAACGCATAACGGATCACGCATTACTCATAACGCATAACGCATTACTCATAACGCATAACGCTTAACGCATGACCCATAGCGCATAACGCATTACGCGTAACGCATAACGCATAACGCATAAAGCATTACGCATAACGGATCACGCATTACTCATAACCCATAACGCATAACGCATAACGCATAACGCATAGCGCATAACGCATAACACATAACGGATCACGCATAACGCATAACGCATAACGCATAACGCATTCCGCATAACGCATAACGCATAACGCATAACCCATAACGGATCACGCATTTATCATAACGCATAACGCATAACGCATAACGGATCACGCGTTACTCATAACGCATAACGCATAACGCATAACGCATAACGCATAACGCATAACGCATAACGCATAACGCATAACGGATCACGCGTTACTCATAACGCATAACGCATAACGCATAACGCATAACGCATAGCGCTAACGCATAACGCATAACGCATAACGGATCACGTATTACTCATAACGCATAACGCATAACGGATCACGCATTTCTCATAACACATAACGCATAACGCATAACGCATAACGCATAACGCATAACGCATAACGCATAACGCATAATGCATATACGCATAATGCATAACGCATAACGCATAACGCATAACGCATAACGCATAACGCATAACGCATAACGCATAACGCATATCGCATAACGCATAACGCATAACGCGTAACGGAACTCGCATTACTCATAACGCATAACGCAAAACGCATAACGCCTAACGCATAACGCATGACGGATCACGCATTACTCATAACGCATAACGGATGACGCATTCCGCATAACGCATAACGCATAACGCATAACGCTTAACGCATGACCCATAGCGCATAACGCATTACGCGTAACGCATAACGCATAACGCATAAAGCATTACGCATAACGGATCACGTATTACTCATAACCCATAACGCATAACGCATAACGCATAACGCATAGCGCATAACGCATAACACATAACGGATCACGCATTACTCATAACGCATAACGCATAACGCATAACCCATAACGCATAACGCATAAAGCAAAACGCATAACGCATAACGCATAACGCATAACGCATAACGCAAATCGCATAACGCATAACGCATAACGCATAAAGCATAACGCATAACGCATAACGGATCACGCATTTCTCATAACGCATAACGCATAACGCATAACGGATCACGCGTTACTCATAACGCATAACGGATCACGCATTACTCATAACGCATAACGCATAACGCATAACCCATAACGCATAACGCACAAAGCAAAACGCATAACGCATAACGCATAACGCATGACTCATAACGCACAACCCATAACGCATTACGCATAACGCAAATCGCATAACGCATATCGCATAATGCATAAAGCATAACGCATAACGCATTCCGCATAACGCATAACGCATAACGCATAACGCATAACGGATCACGCATTACTCATAACGCATAACGCATTACTCATAACGCATAACGCTTAACGCATGACCCATAGCGCATAACGCATTACGCGTAACGCATAACGCATAACGCATAAAGCATTACGCATAACGGATCACGCATTACTCATAACCCATAACCCATAACGCATAACGCATAACGCATAACGCATAGCGCATAACGCATAACACATAACGGATCACGCATAACGCATAACGCATAACGCATAACGCATTCCGCATAACGCATAACGCATAACGCATAACCCATAACGGATCACGCATTTATCATAACGCATAACGCATAACGCATAACGGATCACGCGTTACTCATAACGCATAACGCATAACGCATAACGCATAACGCATAACGCATAACGCATAACGGATCACGCGTTACTCATAACGCATAACGCATAACGCATAACGCATAACGCATAGCGCTAACGCATAACGCATAACGCATAACGGATCACGTATTACTCATAACGCATAACGCATAACGGATCACGCATTTCTCATAACACATAACGCATAACGCATAACGCATAACGCATAACGCATAACGCATAACGCATAACGCATAACGCATAATGCATATCGCATAATGCATAACGCATAACGCATAACGCATAACGCATAACGCATAACGCATAACGCATAACGCATATCGCATAACGCATAACGCATAACGCGTAACGGAACTCGCATTACTCATAACGCATAACGCAAAACGCATAACGCCTAACGCATAACGCATGACGGATCACGCATTACTCATAACGCATAACGGATGACGCATTCCGCATAACGCATAACGCATAACGCATAACGCATTACTCATAACGCATAACGCATTACTCATAACGCATAACGCATAACGGATCACCCATTTCTCATAACGCATAACGCATAACGCATAACGCATAACACATAACGCATAACTCATAACGCATAACGCATAACTTAAAACGCACAACGCATAACACATAACGCATAACGCATAACTTAAAACGCATAACGCATAGCGGATAACGCACAACGCATAACACATAACGCATAACGCATAACGCATAACGCATAACGCATAACGCATAACGCATAACGCATAACGCATAACGGATAACGCATAACGCATAACGCATAACGCATAACGCATAACGCATAACGCATAACGCATAACGCATAACGCATAACGCATAACGCATAACGCATTACGCATAACGCATAACGTATAACGCATAACGCATATCGCATAACGCATAACGCATAACGCATAACGCATAACGCATAACGCATAACGCATAACGCATAACGCATAACGCATAACGCATAACGCATAACGCATAACGCATAACGCATAACGCATAACGCATAACGCGTAACGGATCTCGCATTACTCATAACGCATAACGCAAAACGCATAACGCCTAACGCATAACGCATGACGGATCACGCATTACTCATAACGCAGAACGGATGACGCATTCCGCATAACGCATAACGCATAACGCATAACGGATCACGCATTACTCATAACGCATAACGCATTACTCATAACGCATAACGCATAACGGATCACCCATTTCTCATAACGCATAACGCATAACGCATAACGCATAACGCATAACGCATAACGCATAACGCATAACGCATAACGCATAACGCATAACGCATAACGCATAACGCATAACGCATAACGCATAACGCATAACGCATAACGCATAACGCATAACGCATAACGCGTAACGGATCTCGCATTACTCATAACGCATAACGCAAAACGCATAACGCCTAACGCATAACGCATGACGGATCACGCATTACTCATAACGCAGAACGGATGACGCATTCCGCATAACGCATAACGCATAACGCATAACGCATAACGCATAACGCATAGAGCATAACGCATAACGCATATCGCATAACGCATAACGCATAACGCATAACGCATAACGCATAACGCATAACGCATAACGCATAACGCATAACGCATAACGCATAACGCATAACGCGTAACGGATCTCGCATTACTCATAACGCATAACGCAAAACGCATAACGCCTAACGCATAACGCATGACGGATCACGCATTACTCATAACGCAGAACGGATGACGCATTCCGCATAACGCATAACGCATAACGCATAACGCATAACGGATCACGCATTACTCATAACGCATAACGCATTACTCATAACGCATAACGCTTAACGCATGACCCATAGCGCATAACGCATTACGCGTAACGCATAACGCATAACGCATAAAGCATTACGCATAACGGATCACGCATTACTCATAACCCATAACGCATAACGCATAACGCATAACGCATAGCGCATAACGCATAACACATAACGGATCACGCATAACGCATAACGCATAACGCATAACGCATTCCGCATAACGCATATCGCATAACGCATAACCCATAACGGATCACGCATTTATCATAACGCATAACGCATAACGCATAACGGATCACGCGTTACTCATAACGCATAACGCATAACGCATAACGCATAACGCATAACGCATAACGCATAACGCATAACGCATAACGGATCACGCGTTACTCATAACGCATAACGCATAACGCATAACGCATAACGCATAGCGCTAACGCATAACGCATAACGCATAACGGATCACGTATTACTCATAACGCATAACGCATAACGGATCACGCATTTCTCATAACACATAACGCATAACGCATAACGCATAACGCATAACGCATAACGCATAACGCATAATGCATATCGCATAATGCATAACGCATAACGCATAACGCATAACGCATAACGCATAACGCATAACGCATAACGCATATCGCATAACGCATAACGCATAACGCGTAACGGAACTCGCATTACTCATAACGCATAACGCAAAACGCATAACGCCTAACGCATAACGCATGACGGATCACGCATTACTCATAACGCATAACGGATGACGCATTCCGCATAACGCATAACGCATAACGCATAACGCTTAACGCATGACCCATAGCGCATAACGCATTACGCGTAACGCATAACGCATAACGCATAAAGCATTACGCATAACGGATCACGTATTACTCATAACCCATAACGCATAACGCATAACGCATAACGCATAGCGCATAACGCATAACACATAACGGATCACGCATTACTCATAACGCATAACGCATAACGCATAACCCATAACGCATAACGCATAAAGCAAAACGCATAACGCATAACGCATAACGCATAACGCATAACGCAAATCGCATAACGCATAACGCATAACGCATAAAGCATAACGCATAACGCATAACGGATCACGCATTTCTCATAACGCATAACGCATAACGCATAACGGATCACGCGTTACTCATAACGCATAACGGATCACGCATTACTCATAACGCATAACGCATAACGCATAACCCATAACGCATAACGCACAAAGCAAAACGCATAACGCATAACGCATAACGCATGACTCATAACGCACAACCCATAACGCATTACGCATAACGCAAATCGCATAACGCATATCGCATAATGCATAAAGCATAACGCATAACGCATAACGCATAACGCTTAATGCATAACGCATAACGCATAACGCATAACGCATTACTCATAACGCATAACGCATAACGGATCACCCATTTCTCATAACGCATAACGCATAACGCATAACGCATAACGCATAACGCATAACGCATAACGCATAACGCATAACGCATAACGCATAACGCATAACGCATAACGCATAACGCAAATCGCATAACGCATAATGCATAACGCATAGAGCATAACGCATAACGCATAACGGATCACGCATTTCTCATAACGCATAACGCATAACGGATCACGCGTTACTCATAACGCATAACGCATAACGGATCACGCATTACTCATAACCCATAACGCATAACGCATAACGCATAACGCATAACGCATAACGGATCACGCATTACTCATAACCCATAACGCATAACGCATAACGCATAACGCATAACGCATAACGCATAACCCATAACGCATAACGCATAAAGCAAAACGCATAACGCATAACGCATAACGCATGACTCATAACGCACAACCCATAACGCATAACGCATAACGCATAACGGATCACGCATTACTCATAACGCATAACGCATAACGCATATCGCATAACGCATAACGCATAACGCATAACGCATAACGCATAACGGATCACGCATTACTCATAACGCATAACGCATAACGGATCACGCATTTCTCATAACGCATAACGCATAACGCATAACGCATAACGCATAACGCATAACGCATGACGGATCACGCATTACTCATAACGCATAACGGGTCACGCATTTCTCATAACGCATAACGCATAACGCATAACGCATAACGCATAACGCATAACGCATAACGCATAACGCATAACGCATAACGCATAACGCATAACGGATCACGCATTACTCATAACGCATAACGGATCACGCATTTCTCATAACGCATAACGCATAACGCATAACGCATAACGCATAACGCATAACGCATAACGCATAACGCATAACGCATAACGCATAACGCATAACGCATAACGCATAACGCATAACGCATAACGCATAACGCATAACGCATAACGCATAACGCATATCGCATAACGCATAACGCATAACGCATAACGCATAACGCATAACGCATAACGCATAACGCATAACGCATAACGCATAACGCATAACGCATAACGCATAACGCATAACGCATTACGCATAACGCATAACGCATAACGCATAACGCATAACGGATCACGCATTACTCATAACGCATAACGCATAACGGATCACGCATTTCTCATAACGCATAACGCATAACGCATAACGCATAACGCATAACGCATAACTCATAACGCATAACGCATAACGCATAACGCATAACGCATAACGCATAACGCATAACTCATAACGCATAACGCATAACGCATAACGCATAACGCATAACGCATAACGCATAACGCATAACGCATAACGCATAACGCATAACGCATAACGAATAACGCATAACGCATAACGCGTAACGGATCTCGCATTACTCATAACGCATAACGCAAAACGCATAACGCTTAACGCATGACCCACAGCGCATAACGCATTACGCGTAACGCATAACGCATAACGCATAAAGCATAACGCATAACGGATCACGCATTACTCATAACCCATAACGCATAACGCATAACGCATAACGCATAACGCATAACCCATAACGCATAACGCATAAAGCAAAACGCATAACGCATAACGCATAACGCATGACTCATAACGCACAACCCATAACGCATAACGCATAACGCATAACGGATCACGCATTACTCATAACGCATAACGCATAACGCATATCGCATAACGCATAACGCATAACGCATAACGCATAACGCATAACGCATAACGCATAACGCATAACGCATAACGGATCACGCATTACTCATAACGCATAACGCATAACGGATCACGCATTTCTCATAACGCATAACGCATAACGCATAACGCATAACGCATAACGCATAACGCATAACGCATAACGCATGACGGATCACGCATTACTCATAACGCATAACGGATCACGCATTTCTCATAACGCATAACGCATAACGCATAACGCATAACGCATAACGCATAACGCATAACGCATAACGCATAACGCATAACGGATCACGCATTACTCATAACGCATAACGGATCACGCATTTCTCATAACGCATAACGCATAACGCATAACGCATAACGCATAACGCATAACGCATAACGCATAACGCATAACGCATAACGCATAACGCATAACGCATAACGCATAACGCATAACGCATATCGCATAACGCATAACGCATAACGCATAACGCATAACGCATAACGCATAACGCGAAACGGATCTCGCATTACTCATAATGCATAACGCAAAACGCATAACGCCTAACGCATAACGCATGACGGATCACGCATTACTCATAACGCATAACGGATCACGCATTCCGCATAACGCATAACGGATCACGCATTACTCATAACCCATAACGCATAACGCATAACGCATAACGCATAGCGCATAACGCATAACACATAACGGATCACGCATTATTCATAACGCATAACGCATAACGCATAACCCATAACGCATAACGCATAAAGCAAAACGCATAACGCATAACGTATAACGCATGACTCATAACGCACAACCCATAACGCATAACGCATAACGCATAATGGATCACGCATTACTCATAACCCCTAACGCAATAACGCATAAC
Organism: Lasioglossum morio; assembly: GCA_916610235.2. Lineage (NCBI taxonomy): Eukaryota > Metazoa > Arthropoda > Insecta > Hymenoptera > Halictidae > Lasioglossum > Lasioglossum morio. Next base: position 5,793,453 of record CAKAJA020000289.1, read on the forward strand.
GCATAACGCATAACGCATAACGTGTAACTCATAACACATATCGCATAAAGCATAACGCATAAGGAATAACGCATAACGCATATCGCATAACGCTTAACGCATAACGTATAACGCATAACGCATACCGTATAACGCATAACGCATAACGCATAACGCAAACGTATAACGCACAACGCATAACGCATAAAGCATAACGCATAACGCATAACGCATAACGCATAACGCATAACACAAACGTATAGCGCATAACGCATAACGCATAACGCATAACGCATAACCCCTAACGCAATAACGCATAACGCATAACGCATAACGCATAACGCATAACGCAAACGTATAGCGCACAACGCATAACGCATAAACCATAACCCATACTTAATAACGCATAACGCATAATGCACAACGCATAACGAACACCGGAAAACCCATAACGCCTAACGCATAACGGATCACGCATAACGCATCATGCATAACGCATGAAGCATAACGCATAACGCATAACGCATAACCCCTAACGCATAACGCATAACGCATAACGCATAACGCATAACGCATAACGTGTAACTCATAACGCATAACGCATAAAGCATAACGCATAACGCATAACACATAACGCATATCGCATAACGCATAACGCAAAACGTATATCGCATACCGTATAACGCATAACGCATAACGCATAACGCAGACGTATAACGCACAACCCATAACGCATAACGAACAACGGATAACGCATAACGCATAACGAATACCGCAAAACGTATATCGCCTAACACATAACGGATCACGCATAACGCATAACGCATAACGCAAACGTATAACGCACAACGCATAACGCATAAAGCATAACGCATAACGCATATCGCATAACGTGTAACTCATAACGCATAACGCATAAAGCTTAACGCATAAGGCATAACGCATAACGCATATCGCATAACGCATAACGCATAACGTATAACGCATAACGCATACCGTATAACGCATAACGCATAACGCATAACGCAAACGTATAACGCACAACGCATAACGCATAACGCATAACGCATAACATATAACGCATAACGCATAACGCATAACGCATAACGCATAACGCATAACGCATAACGCATAACGCATAAAGCATAACGCATAACGCATAACGCATGACGCATAACGCATAACGCAAACGTATAGCGCACAACGCATAACGCATAAACCATAACCCATACTTAATAACGCATAACGCATAATGCACAACGCATAACGAACACCGGCAAACCCATAACGCCTAACGCATAACGGATCACGCATAACGCATCATGCATAACGCATAAAGAATAACGCATAACGCATAATGCATAACGAATACCGCAAAACGTATATCGCCTAACACATAACGGATCACGCATAACGCATAACGCATAACGCATAACGCAAACGTATAACGCACAACGCATAACGCATAAAGCATAACGCATAACGCATAACGCATAACGCATAACACAAACGTATAGCGCATAACGCATAACGCATCATGCATAACGCATAAAGCATAACGCATAACGCATAGCGCATAACCCCTAACGCATAACGCATAACGCATAACGCATAACGCATAACGCATAACGTGTAACTCATAACGCATAACGCATAAAGCATAACGCATAACGCATAACACATAACGCATATCGCATAACGCATAACGCAAAACGTATATCGCATACCGTATAACGCATAACGCATAACGCATAACGCAGACGTATAACGCACAACCCATAACGCATAACGAACAACGGATAACGCATAACGCATAACGCATAACGAATACCGCAAAACGTATATCGCCTAACACATAACGGATCACGCATAACGCATAACGCATAACGTATAACGCATAACGCATAACGCATAAGGCATAACGCATAACGCATAACGCATAACGCATAACGCATAACGCATAAGGCATAACGCATAACGCATAACGCATAACGCATAACATATAACGCATAACGCATAACGCATAACGCATAACGCACAACGCATAACGCATAACGTATAAAGCACAACGCATAACGCATAACGCATAACGCATAACGCATAACGCATAACCTCTAACGCAATAACGCATAACGCATAACGCATAACGCATAACGCATAACGCAATCGTATAGCGCACAACGCATAACGCATAAACCATAACCCATACTTAATAACGCATAACGCATAATGCACAACGCATAACGAACACCGGAAAACCCATAACGCCTAACGCATAACGGATCACGCATAACGCATCATGCATAACGCATAAAGCATAACGCATAACGCATAACGCATAACCCCTAACGCATAACGCATAACGCATAACGCATAACGCATAACGCATAACGTGTAACTCATAACGCATAACGCATAAAGCGTAACGCATAACGCATAACACATAACGCATATCGCATAACGCATAACGCAAAACGTATATCGCATACCGTATAACGCATAACGCATAACGCATAACGCAGACGTATAACGCACAACCCATAACGCATAACGAACAACGGATAACGCATAACGCATAACGAATACCGCAAAACGTATATCGCCTAACACATAACGGATCACGCATAACGCATAACGCATAACGTATAACGCATAACGCATAACGCATAACGCATATCGCATAACGCATAATTCATAACGCATAACGCATAACGCATAACGCATAACGCATAACATATAACGCATAACGCATAACGCATAACGCATAACGCATAACGCATAATGCATAACGCATAACGCATAACGCATAACGCATAACGCATAACGCATAACGCATAACGTATAACTCATAACGCATAACGCATAAAGCATGACGCATAACACATAACGCATGACGCATAACGCAGAACGCATAACGCATAACGCATAACGCATAACGCATAACCGCTAAAGCAATAACGCATAACGCATAACGTGTAACTCATAACGCATAACGCATAAAGCATAACGCATAACGCATAACGCATATCGCATAACGCATAACGCATAACGTATAACGCATAACGCATACCGTATAACGCCTAACGCATAACGCAAACGTATAACGCACAACGCATAACGCATAACGCATAACGCATAACATATAACGCATAACGCATAACGCATAACGCATAACGCATAACGCATAACGCATAACGCATAACGCATAACGCATAACGTATAAAGCATAACGCATAACGCATAACGCATAACGCATAACGCATAACGCATAACCCCTAACGCAATAACGCATAACGCATAACGCATATCGCATAACGTGTAACTCATAACGCATAACGCATAAAGCTTAACGCATAAGGCATAACGCATAACGAATATCGCATAACGCATAACGCATAACGTATAACGCATAACGCATACCGTATAACGCATAACGCATAACGCATAACGCTAACGTATAACGCACAACGCATAACGCATAACGCATAACGCATAACATATAACGCATAACGCATAACGCATAACGCATAACGCATAACGCATAACGCATAACGCATAAAGCATAACGCATAACGCATAACGCATGACGCATAACGCATAACGCAAACGTATAGCGCACAACGCATAACGCATAAACCATAACCCATACTTAATAACGCATAACGCATAATGCACAACGCATAACGAACACCGGCAAACCCATAACGCCTAACGCATAACGGATCACGCATAACGCATCATGCATAACGCATAAAGCATAACGCATAACGCATAACGCATAACGCATAACGCATAACGCATAACGCATAACGCATAACATATAACGCATAACGCATGACGCATAACGCATAACGCATAACGCATAACGCATACCGCATAATGCATAACGCATAACGCATAACGCATAACGCATAACGCATAACGCATAACGTATAACTCATAACGCATAACGCATAAAGCATGACGCAGAACGCATAACGCATGACGCATAACGCAGAACGCATAACGCATAACGCATAACGCATAACGCATAACGCAAAACGCATAACGTTAACGCATAACCCATAACGCATAAGGCTAGATGCATGACGAATTTCGCATATCACATAACGCATAAGGCTTGATGCATGACGCATATCGCATAACGCATAACGCATAACCATAACGCATAACGCATAACGCATAACCCATAACGCATAACGCATAACGCATAACGTATAACGCATAACGCATACCGTGTAACGCATAACGCATAACGCATAACGCATAACGCATACCGTATAACGCATAACGCATAACGCATAGCGCATAACGCATAACGCATAACGCATAACGTATAACGCATAACGCATAACGCATAACGCATAAAGCATAACGTATAACGCATAACGCATGTAGCATAACCCATAACGCATAACGCATAACGCATAGCGTATAACGCATACCGTATAACGCATAACGCATAACGCATAACGCAAACGTATAGCGCACAACGCATAATGAATAAACCATAACCCATACTTCATAACGCATAACGCATAATGCACAACGCATATCGAACACCGGAAAACCCATAACGCCTAACGCATAACGGATCACGCATAACGCATAATGCATGACGCATAAAGCATAACGCATAACGCATAACGCATAACCCCTAACGCAATAACGCATAACGCATAACACATAACGTGTAACTCATAACGCATAACGCATAAAGCATAACGCATAACGCATAACGCATAACGCATATCGCATAACGCATAACGTATAACGTATAACGCATAACGCATAACGCATAACGCATAACGCATAACGCATAACCCCTAACGCAATAACGCATAACGCATAACGCATATCGCATAACGTGTAACTCATAACGCAAAACGCATAAAGCTTAACGCATAAGGCATAACGCATAACGCATATCGCATAACGCATAACGCATAACGTATAACGCATAACGCATACCGTATAACGCATAACGCATAACGCATAACGCATAAAGCGTAACGCATATCGCATAACGCATAACGCATAACGTATAACGCATAACGCATAACGCATAACGCATACGGCATAATGCATAACGCATAAAGCGTAACGCATATCGCATAACGTGTAACTCATAACGCAAAACGCATAAAGCTTAACGCATAAGGCATAACGCATAACGCTTATCGCATAACGCATAACGCATAACGCATAACGTATAACTCATAACGCATAACGCATAAAGCATGACGCATAACACATAACGCATGACGCATAACGCATAACGCATAACGCATAACGCATAACGCATAACGCATAACCGCTAAAGCAATAACGCATAACGCATAACGTGTAACTCATAACGCATAACGCATAAAGCATAACGCATAACGCATAACGCATATCGCATAACGCATAACGCATAACGTATAACGCATAACGCATACCGTATAACGCCTAACGCATAACGCAAACGTATAACGCACAACGCATAACGCATAACGCATAACGCATAACATATAACGCATAACGCATAACGCATAACGCATAACGCATAACGCATAACGCATAACGCATAACGCATAACGCATAACGCATAACGCATAACGTATAAAGCATAACGCATAACGCATAACGCATAACGCATAACGCATAACGCATAACCCCTAACGCAATAACGCATAACGCATAACGCATATCGCATAACGTGTAACTCATAACGCATAACGCATAAAGCTTAACGCATAAGGCATAACGCATAACGAATATCGCATAACGCATAACGCATAACGTATAACGCATAACGCATACCGTATAACGCATAACGCATAACGCATAACGCAAACGTATAACGCACAACGCATAACGCATAACGCATAACGCATAACATATAACGCATAACGCATAACGCATAACGCATAACGCATAACGCATAACGCATAACGCATAAAGCATAACGCATAACGCATAACGCATGACGCATAACGCATAACGCAAACGTATAGCGCACAACGCATAACGCATAAACCATAACCCATACTTAATAACGCATAACGCATAATGCACAACGCATAACGAACACCGGCAAACCCATATCGCCTAACGCATAACGGATCACGCATAACGCATCATGCATAACGCATAAAGCATAACGCATAACGCATAACGCATAACGCATAACGCATAACGCATAACGCATAACGCATAACATATAACGCATAACGCATGACGCATAACGCATAACGCATAACGCATAACGCATACCGCATAATGCATAACGCATAACGCATAACGCATAACGCATAACGCATAACGCATAACGCATAACGTATAACTCATAACGCATAACGCATAAAGCATGACGCAGAACGCATAACGCATGACGCATAACGCAGAACGCATAACGCATAACGCATAACGCATAACGCATAACGCAAAACGCATAACGTTAACGCATAACCCATAACGCATAAGGCTAGATGCATGACGAATTTCGCATATCACATAACGCATAAGGCTTGATGCATGACGCATATCGCATAACGCATAACGCATAACCATAACGCATAACGCATAACGCATAACCCATAACGCATAACGCATAACGCATAACGTATAACGCATAACGCATACCGTGTAACGCATAACGCATAACGCATAACGCATAACGCATACCGTATAACGCATAACGCATAACGCATAGCGCATAACGCATAACGCATAACGCATAACGTATAACGCATAACGCATAACGCATAACGCATAAAGCATAACGTATAACGCATAACGCATGTAGCATAACCCATAACGCATAACGCATAACGCATAGCGTATAACGCATACCGTATAACGCATAACGCATAACGCATAACGCAAACGTATAGCGCACAACGCATAATGAATAAACCATAACCCATACTTCATAACGCATAACGCATAATGCACAACGCATATCGAACACCGGAAAACCCATAACGCCTAACGCATAACGGATCACGCATAACGCATAATGCATGACGCATAAAGCATAACGCATAACGCATAACGCATAACCCCTAACGCAATAACGCATAACGCATAACACATAACGTGTAACTCATAACGCATAACGCATAAAGCATAACGCATAACGCATAACGCATAACGCATATCGCATAACGCATAACGTATAACGTATAACGCATAACGCATAACGCATAACGCATAACGCATAACGCATAACCCCTAACGCAATAACGCATAACGCATAACGCATATCGCATAACGTGTAACTCATAACGCAAAACGCATAAAGCTTAACGCATAAGGCATAACGCATAACGCATATCGCATAACGCATAACGCATAACGTATAACGCATAACGCATACCGTATAACGCATAACGCATAACGCATAACGCATAAAGCGTAACGCATATCGCATAACGCATAACGCATAACGTATAACGCATAACGCATAACGCATAACGCATACGGCATAATGCATAACGCATAAAGCGTAACGCATATCGCATAACGTGTAACTCATAACGCAAAACGCATAAAGCTTAACGCATAAGGCATAACGCATAACGCTTATCGCATAACGCATAACGCATAACGTATAACGCATAACGCATACCGTATAACGCATAACGCATAACGCATAACGCAAACGTATAACGCACAACGCATAACGCATAACGCATAACGCATAACGCATAACGCATAACGCATAACGCATAACGCATAACGCATAACGCATAACGCATAACGCATAACGCACAACGCATAACGCATAACGCATAACGCATAACGCATAACGCATAACGCATAACGCATAACGCATAACGCATAACGCATAACGCATAACGCATAACGCATAACGCATAACGCATAACGCATAACGCATAACGCTTAACGCATAACGGATCACGCATAACGCATAACGCATAATGCATAACGCATAACGCATAACGCATACGGCATAATGCATAACGCATAAAGCGTAACGCATATCGCATAACGTGTAACTCATAACGCAAAACGCATAAAGCTTAACGCATAAGGCATAACGCATAACGCTTATCGCATAACGCATAACGCATAACGTATAACGCATAACGCATACCGTATAACGCATAACGCATAACGCATAACGCATAACGCATAACGCACAACGCATAACGCATAACGCATAACGCATAACGCATAACGCATAACGCATAACGCATAACGCATAACGCATAACGCATAACGCATAACGCATAACGCATAACGCATAACGCATAACGCATAACGCATAACGCATAACGCATAACGCATAACGCATATCGCATAACGCATAACGCATAACGTATAACGCATAACGCATACCGTATAACGCATAACGCATAACGCATAACGCAAACGTATAACGCACAACGCATAACGCATAACGCATAACGCATAACATATAACGCATAACGCATAACGCATAACGCATAACGCATAACGCATAACGCATAACGCATAACGCATAACGCATAACGCATAACGCATAACGCATAACGCATAACGCATAACGCATAACGCATAACGCATAACGCATAACGTATAACGCATAACGCATAACGCATAACGCATAACGCATAACGCATAACGCATAACGCATAACGCATAACGCATAACGCATAACGCATAACGCATAACGCATAACGCATACCGCATAACGCATAACGCATAACCCATAACGCATAACGCATAACACATAACGCATAACGCATAACGCATAACGCATAACGCATAACGCATAACGCATAACGCATAACGCATAATGCATAACGCATAACGCATAACGCATAACGCATAAAGCATAACGCATAACGCATAACACATAACGCATAACGCATAATGCACAACGCATAACGAATACAGCAAAACGCATAACGCTTAACGCATAACGGATCACGCATAACGCATAACGCATAACGCATAACGCATAACGCATAACGCATAACGCATAACCCCTAACGCAATAACGCATAACGCATAATGCATAACGCATAACGCATAACGCATAACGCATAAAGCATAACGCATAACGCATAACACATAACGCATAACGCATAATGCACAACGCATAACGAATACAGCAAAACGCATAACGCTTAACGCATAACGGATCACGCATAACGCATAACGCATAATGCATAACGCATAACGCATAACGCATAAGGCATAATGCATAACGCATAAAGCGTAACGCATATCGCATAACGTGTAACTCATAACGCAAAACGCATAAAGCTTAACGCATAAGGCATAACGCATAACGCATATCGCATAACGCATAACGCATAACGTATAACGCATAACGCATACCGTATAACGCATAACGCATAACGCATAACGCAAACGTATAACGCACAACGCATAACGCATAACGCATAACGCATAACATATAACGCATAACGCATAACGCATAACGCATAACGCATAACGCATAACGCATAACGCATAACGCATAACGCATAACGCATAACGCATAACGCATAACGCATAACGCATAACGCATAACGCATAACGCATAACGTATAACGCATAACGCATAACGCATAACGCATAACGCATAACGCATAACGCATAACGCATAACGCATAACGCATAACGCATAACGCATAACGCATAACGCATAACGCATAACGCATAAGGCATAACGCATAACGCATATCGCATAACGCATAACGCATAACGTATAACGCATAACGCATACCGTATAACGCATAACGCATAACGCATAACGCAAACGTATAACGCACAACGCATAACGCATAACGCATAACGCATAACATATAACGCATAACGCATAACGCATAACGCATAACGCATAACGCATAACGCATAACGCATAACGCATAACGCATAACGCATAACGCATAACGCATAACGCATAACGTGTAACGCATAACGCATAACGCATAACGCATAACGCATAACGCATAACGCATAACGCATAACGCATAACGCATAACGCATAACGCATAACGCATAACGCATAACGCATAACGCATACCGCATAACGCATAACGCATAACGCATAACGCATAACGCATAACGCATAACACATAACGCATAACGCATAACGCATAACGCATAACGCATAACGCATAACGCATAACGCATAACGCATAATGCATAACGCATAACGCATAACGCATAACGCATAAAGCATAACGCATAACGCATAACACATAACGCATAACGCATAATGCACAACGCATAACGAATACAGCAAAACGCATAACGCTTAACGCATAACGGATCACGCATAACGCATAACGCATAACGCATAACGCATAACGCATAACGCATAACGCATAACGCATAACGCATAACGCATAACGCATAACGCATAACGCATAACGCATAACGCATAAAGCATAACGCATAACGCATAACACATAACGCATAACGCATAATGCACAACGCATAACGAATACAGCAAAACGCATAACGCTTAACGCATAACGGATCACGCATAACGCATAACGCATAATGCATAACGCATAACGCATAACGCATACGGCATAATGCATAACGCATAAAGCGTAACGCATATCGCATAACGTGTAACTCATAACGCAAAACGCATAAAGCTTAACGCATAAGGCATAACGCATAACGCTTATCGCATAACGCATAACGCATAACGTATAACGCATAACGCATACCGTATAACGCATAACGCATAACGCATAACGCAAACGTATAACGCACAACGCATAACGCATAACGCATAACGCATAACGCATAACGCATAACGCATAACGCATAACGCATAACGCATAACGCATAACGCATAACGCATAACGCATAACGCATAACGCATAACGCATAACGCATAACGCATAACGCATAACGCATAACGCATAACGCATAACGCATATCGCATAACGCATAACGCATAACGTATAACGCATAACGCATACCGTATAACGCATAACGCATAACGCATAACGCAAACGTATAACGCACAACGCATAACGCATAACATATAACGCATAACGCATAACGCATAACGCATAACGCATAACGCATAACGCATAACGCATAACGCATAACGCATAACGCATAACGCATAACGCATAACGCATAACGCATAACGCATAACGCATAACGCATAACGCATAACGTATAACGCATAACGCATAACGCATAACGCATAACGCATAACGCATAACGCATAACGCATAACGCATAACGCATAACGCATAACGCATAACGCATACCGCATAACGCATAACGCATAACCCATAACGCATAACGCATAACACATAACGCATAACGCATAACGCATAACGCATAACGCATAACGCATAACGCATAACGCATAACGCATAATGCATAACGCATAACGCATAACGCATAACGCATAAAGCATAACGCATAACGCATAACACATAACGCATAACGCATAATGCACAACGCATAACGAATACAGCAAAACGCATAACGCTTAACGCATAACGGATCACGCATAACGCATAACGCATAACGCATAACGCATAACGCATAACGCATAACGCATAACCCCTAACGCAATAACGCATAACGCATAATGCATAACGCATAACGCATAACGCATAACGCATAAAGCAAAACGCATAACGCATAACACATAACGCATAACGCATAATGCACAACGCATAACGAATACAGCAAAACGCATAACGCTTAACGCATAACGGATCACGCATAACGCATAACGCATAATGCATAACGCATAACGCATAACGCATAAGGCATAATGCATAACGCATATCGCATAACGTGTAACTCATAACGCAAAACGCATAAAGCTTAACGCATAAGGCATAACGCATAACGCATATCGCATAACGCATAACGCATAACGTATAACGCATAACGCATACCGTATAACGCATAACGCATAACGCATAACGCAAACGTATAACGCACAACGCATAACGCATAACGCATAACGCATAACATATAACGCATAACGCATAACGCATAACGCATAACGCATAACGCATAACGCATAACGCATAACGCATAACGCATAACGCATAACGCATAACGCATAACGCATAACGCATAACGCATAACGCATAACGCATAACGCATAACGCATAACGCATAACGCATAACGCATAACGTATAACGCATAACGCATAACGCATAACGCATAACGCATAACGCATAACGCATAACGCATAACCCCTAACGCAATAACGCATAACGCATAACGCATATCGCATAACGTGTAACTCATAACGCAAAACGCATAAAGCTTAACGCATAAGGCATAACGCATAACGCATATCGCATAACGCATAACGCATAACGTATAACGCATAACGCATACCGTATAACGCATAACGCATAACGCATAACGCAAACGTATAACGCACAACGCATAACGCATAACGCATAACGCATAACATATAACGCATAACGCATAACGCATAACGCATAACGCATAACGCATAACGCATAACGCATAACGCATAACGCATAACGCATAACGCATAACGCATAACGCATAACGCATAACGCATAACGCATAACGCATAACGCATAACGCATAACGCATAACGCATAACGCATAACGCATAACGCATAACGCATAACGCAGAACGCATAACGCATAACGCATAACGCATAACGCATAACGCATAACGCATAACGCATAACGCATAACGCATAACGCATAACGCATAACGCATAACGCATAACGCATAACGCATAACGCATAACGCATAACGCATAACGCATAACGCATAACGTATAACGCATAACGCATAACGCATAACGCATAACGCATAACGCATAACGCATAACGCATAACGCATAACGCATAACGCATAATGCATAACGCATAACGCATAACGCATAACGCATAAAGCATAACGCATAACGCATAACACATAACGCATAACGCATAATGCACAACGCATAACGAATACAGCAAAACGCATAACGCTTAACGCATAACGGATCACGCATAACGCATAACGCATAATGCATAACGCATAACGCATAACGCATAAGGCATAATGCATAACGCATAAAGCGTAACGCTTAACGCATAACGCAGAGCGCATAACGCATAAAGCATAACGCATAACGCATACCGCATAACGCATAACGCATAACGCATAACGCATAACGCATAACGCATAACGCATAACGCATAACGCATAGCGTATAACGCATAACGCATACCGTATAACGCATAACGCATAACGCATAACGCAAACGTATAGCGCACAACGCATAATGAATAAACCATAACCCATACTTCATAACGCATAACGCATAATGCACAACGCATATCGAACACCGGAAAACCCATAACGCCTAACGCATAACGGATCACGCATAACGCATAATGCATGACGCATAAAGCATAACGCATAACGCATAACGCATAACCCCTAACGCAATAACGCATAACGCATAACGCATAACGTGTAACTCATAACGCATAACGCATAAAGCATAACGCATAACGCATAACGCATAACGCATATCGCATAACGCATAACGCATAACGTATAACGCATAACGCATACCGTATAACGCATAACGCATAACGCAAACGTATAACGCACAACGAATAACGCATAACATATAACGCATAACGCATAACGCATAACGCATATCGCATAACGTGTAACTCATAACGCATAACGGATAAAGCTTAACGCATAAGGCATAACGCATAACGCATATCGCATAACGCATAACGCATAACGTATAACGCATAACGCATACCGTATAACGCATAACTCATAACGCATAACATATAACGCATAACGCATAACGTATAACGCACATCGCATAACGCATAACGCATAACGCATAACATATAACGCATAACGCATAACGCATAACGCATAACGCATAACGCATAACGCATAACGCATAACGCATAACGCATAAAGCATAACGCATAACGCATAACGCATAACGCATAACGCATAACCCCTAACGCATAAAGCATACCGTATAACGCATAACGCATAACGCAAACGTATAACGCACAACGCATAACGCATAACGCATAACGCATAACATATAACGCATAACGCATAACGCATATCGCATAACGTGTAACTCATAACGCATAACGCATAAAGCTTAACGCATAAGGCATAACGCATAACGCATATCACATAACGCATAACGCATAACGTATAACGCATAACGCATACCGTATAACGCATAACGCATAACGCATAACGCATAACGCATAACGCATAACGCATAACGCATAACGCATAACATATAACGCATAACGCATAACGTAACACGCACATCGCATAACGCATAACATATAACGCATAACGCATAACGCATAACGCATAACGCATAACGCATAACGCATAACGCATAACGCATAACGCATAACGCATAAAGCATAACGCATAACGCATACCGCATAACGCATAACGCATAACGCATAACGCATAACACATAACGCATAACGCATAACGCATAACGCATAACGCATAACGCATAACGCATAACGCATAATGCATAACGCATAACGCATAACGCATAACGCATAACGCATAACGCATAACACATAACGCATAACGCATAATGCACAACGCATAACGAATACAGCAAAACGCATAACGCTTAACGCATAACGGATCACGCATAACGCATAACGCATAATGCATAACGCATAACGCATAACGCATAAGGCATAATGCATAACGCATAAAGCGTAACGCTTAACGCATAACGCAGAGCGCATAACGCATAAAGCATAACGCATAACGCATACCGCATAACGCATAACGCATAACGCATAACGCATAACGCATAACGCATAACGTATAACGCATAACGCATAACGCATAACATATAACGCATAACGCATAACGTAACACGCACATCGCATAACGCATAACGCATAACATATAACGCATAACGCATAACGCATAACGCATAACGCATAACGCATAACGCATAACGCATAACGCATAACGCATAACGCATAAAGCATAACGCATAACGCATACCGCATACGCCTAACGCATAACGCATAACGCATAACACATAACGCATAACGCATAACGCATAACGCATAACGCATAACGCATAACGCATAACGCATAATGCATAACCCATAACGCATAACGCATAACGCATAACGCATAACGCATAACACATAACGCATAACGCATAATGCACAACGCATAACGAATACAGCAAAACGCATAACGCTTAACGCATAACGGATCACGCATAACGCATAACGCATAATGCATAACGCATAACGCATAACGCATAAGGCATAATGCATAACGCATAAAGCGTAACGCTTAACGCATAACGCAGAGCGCATAACGCATAAAGCATAACGCATAACGCATAACGTATAACGCATAATGCATACCGCATAACGCATAACGCATAACGCATAACGCATAACGCATAACGCATAACGCATAACGCATAACGTATAACGCATAACGCATAACGCATAACGCATAACGCATAACGCATACCGTATAACGCATAACGCATAACGCATAACGCATAACGCATAACGCATAACGCATAACGCATAACGCATAACGCAAAATGCATAACGTTAACGCATAACCCATAACGCATAAGGCTAGATGCATGACGAATTTCGCATATCACATAACGCATAAGGCTTGATGCATGACGCATATCGCATAACGCATAACGCATAACCATAACGCATAACGCATAACCCATAACGCATAAAGCATAACGCATAACGCATAACGCATAACGCATAACGCATAACGCATAACGCATAACGCATAACGCATAACGCATACCACATAACGCATAACGCATAACGCATAACGCATAACGCATAACGCATAACGCATAACGCATAGCGTATAACGCATAACGCATACCGTATAACGCATAACGCATAACGCATAACGCATACCGTATAACGCATAACGCATAACGCAAACGTATAACGCACAACGCATAACGCATAACATATAACGCATAACGCATAACGCATAACGCATATCGCATAACGTGTAACTCATAACGCATAACGGATAAAGCTTAACGCATAAGGCATAACGCATAACGCATATCGCATAACGCATAACGCATAACGTATAACGCATAACGCATACCGTATAACGCATAACTCATAACGCATAACATATAACGCATAACGCATAACGCATAAAGCATAACGCATAACGCATAACGCATAACGCATAACGCATAACCCCTAACGCATAAAGCATAACGCATAACGCATAACGCATAACGCATATCGCATAACGCATAACGCATAACGTATAACGCATAACGCATACCGTATAACGCATAACGCATAACGCAAACGTATAACGCATAACGCATAACGCATATCGCATAACGTGTAACTCATAACGCATAACGCATAAAGCTTAACGCATAAGGCATAACGCATAACGCATATCGCATAACGCATAACGCATAACGTATAACGCATAACGCATAACGCATAACGCATAACGCATAACGCATAACGCATAACGCATAACGCATAACGCATAACATATAACGCATAACGCATAACGTGACACGCACATCGCATAACGCATAACGCATAACGCATAACATATAACGCATAACGCATAACGCATAACGCATAACGCATAACGCATAACGCATAACGCATAACGCATAACGCATAACGCATAACGCATAACGCATAAAGCATAACGCATAACGCATAACGCATAACGCATAACGCATAACCCCTAACGCATAAAGCATAACGCATAACGCATAACGCATAACGCATATCGCATAACGCATAACGCATAACGTATAACGCATAACGCATACCGCATAACGCATAACGCATAACGCAATCGTATAACGCACAACGCATAACGCATAACGCATAACGCATAACATGTAACGCATAACGCATAACGCAAACGTATAACGCACAACGCATAACGCATAACGCATATCGCATAACGTGTAACTCATAACGCATAACGCATAAAGCTTAACGCATAAGGCATAACGCATAACGCATATCGCATAACGCATAACGCATAACGCATAACGTATAACGCATAACGCATACCGTATAACGCAAACGTATAGCGCACAACGCATAATGCATAAACCATAACCCATACTTCATAACGCATAACGCATAATGCACAACGCATATCGAACACCGGAAAACCCATAACGCCTAACGCATAACGGATCACGCATAACGCATAACGCATAACGCATAACGCATAAAGCATAACGCATAACGCATAACGCATAACGCATAACCCCTAACGCAATAACGCATAACGCATAACGTATAACGCATAACGCATACCGTATAACGCATAACGCATAACGCATAACGCATAACGTATAACGCATAACGCATACCGTATAACGCATAACGCATAACGCATAACGCAAACGTATAACGCACAACGCGTAACGCATAACGCATAACATATAACGCATAACGCATAACGCATAACGCATAACGCATAACGCATAACGCATAAAGCATAACGCATAACGCATAACGCATAACACATAACGCATAACGCATAATGCATAACGCTTAAAGCATAACGCATAACGCATAACGCATAACCCCTAACGCAATAACGCAAAACGCATAACGCATAACGCATAACGCATAACGCATAACGTGTAACTCATAACGCATAACGCATAAAGCGTAACGCATAACGCATAACGCACAACGCATAACGCATAACGCATAAAGCATAACGCATAACGCATACCGTATAACGCATAACGCATGCCGCATAACGCAAACGTATAACGCACAACGCATAACGCATAATGAACAACGGATAACGCATAACGCATAACGCATAACTAATACCGCAAAACGTATATCGCCTAACACATAACGGATCACGCATAACGCATAACGCATAACGCAAAACGCATAACGTGTAACTCATAACGCATAACGCATAAAGCTTAACGCATAAGGCATAACGCATAACGCATATCGCATAACGCATAACGCATAACGTATAACGCATAACGCATAACGCATAACGCATAACGCATAACGCATAACGCATAACGCATAACGCATAACGCATAACATATAACGCATAACGCATAACGTGACACGCACATCGCATAACGCATAACGCATAACGCATAACATATAACGCATAACGCATAACGCATAACGCATAACGCATAACGCATAACGCATAACGCATAACGCATAACGCATAACGCATAACGCATAACGCATAAAGCATAACGCATAACGCATAACGCATAACGCATAACGCATAACCCCTAACGCATAAAGCATAACGCATAACGCATAACGCATAACGCATATCGCATAACGCATAACGCATAACGTATAACGCATAACGCATACCGCATAACGCATAACGCATAACGCAATCGTATAACGCACAACGCATAACGCATAACGCATAACGCATAACATGTAACGCATAACGCATAACGCAAACGTATAACGCACAACGCATAACGCATAACGCATATCGCATAACGTGTAACTCATAACGCATAACGCATAAAGCTTAACGCATAAGGCATAACGCATAACGCATATCGCATAACGCATAACGCATAACGCATAACGTATAACGCATAACGCATACCGTATAACGCAAACGTATAGCGCACAACGCATAATGCATAAACCATAACCCATACTTCATAACGCATAACGCATAATGCACAACGCATATCGAACACCGGAAAACCCATAACGCCTAACGCATAACGGATCACGCATAACGCATAACGCATAACGCATAACGCATAAAGCATAACGCATAACGCATAACGCATAACGCATAACCCCTAACGCAATAACGCATAACGCATAACGTATAACGCATAACGCATACCGTATAACGCATAACGCATAACGCATAACGCATAACGTATAACGCATAACGCATACCGTATAACGCATAACGCATAACGCATAACGCAAACGTATAACGCACAACGCATAACGCATAACGCATAACATATAACGCATAACGCATAACGCATAACGCATAACGCATAACGCATAACGCATAAAGCATAACGCATAACGCATAACGCATAACACATAACGCATAACGCATAATGCATAACGCTTAAAGCATAACGCATAACGCATAACGCATAACCCCTAACGCAATAACGCAAAACGCATAACGCATAACGCATAACGCATAACGCATAACGTGTAACTCATAACGCATAACGCATAAAGCGTAACGCATAACGCATAACGCACAACGCATAACGCATAACGCATAAAGCATAACGCATAACGCATACCGTATAACGCATAACGCATGCCGCATAACGCAAACGTATAACGCACAACGCATAACGCATAATGAACAACGGATAACGCATAACGCATAACGCATAACTAATACCGCAAAACGTATATCGCCTAACACATAACGGATCACGCATAACGCATAACGCATAACGCAAAACGCATAACGTTAACGCATAACCCATAACGCATAAGGCTTGATGCATGACGAATATCGCATATCACATAACGCATAAGGCTTGATGCATGACGCATATCGCATAACGCATAACGCATAACCATAACGCATAACGCATAACCTATAACGCATAACGTATAACGCATAACGTATAACGCATAACGAATACCGTATAACGCATAACGCATAACGCATAACGCATAACGCATACCGTATAACGCATAACGCATAACGCATAACGCATAACGCATAACGCATAACGCATAACGCATAACGCATAAAGCATAACGCATAACGCATAACGCATGAAGCATAACCCATAACGCATAACGCATAACGCATAACGCATAACGTATAACGCATAACGCATACCGTATAACGCAAACGTATAGCGCACAACGCATAATGCATAAACCATAACCCATACTTCATAACGCATAACGCATAATGCACAACGCATATCGAACACCGGAAAACCCATAACGCCTAACGCATAACGGATCACGCATAACGCATAATGCATAACGCATAAAGTATAACGCATAACGCATAACCCCTAACGCAATAACGCATAACGCATAACGCATAACGTGTAACTCATAACGCATAACGCATAAAGCATAACGCATAACGCATAACGCATAACGCATAACGCATAACGCATATCGCATAACGCATAACGCATAACGCATAACGTATAACGCATAACGCATACCGTATAACGCATAACGCATAACGCATAACGTATAACCCCTAACGCAATAACGCATAACGCATAACGCATAACGCATGAAGCATAACCCATAACGCATAACGCCTAACT
This sequence comes from Lasioglossum morio, assembly GCA_916610235.2. NCBI lineage: Eukaryota > Metazoa > Arthropoda > Insecta > Hymenoptera > Halictidae > Lasioglossum > Lasioglossum morio. The sequence goes on from CAKAJA020000289.1 coordinate 5,813,763, forward strand.
CATAACGTATAACGCATAACGCATAACGCATATCGCATAACGCATAACGCATAACGTATAACGCATAACGCATACCGTATAACGCATAACGCATAACGCAAACGTATAACGCACAACGCATAACGCATAACGCATAACGCAAAACGCATAACATATAACGCATAACGCATAACGCATAACCCCTAACGCATAAAGCATAACGCATAACGCATAACGCATAACGCATATCGCATAACGCATAACGCATAACGTATAACGCATAACGCATACCGTATAACGCATAACGCATAACGCAAACGTATAACGCACAACGCATAACGCATAACGCATAACGCATAACGTATAACGCATAACGCATACCGTATAACGCATAACGCATAACGCAAACGTATAACGCACAACGCATAACGCATAACGCATAACGCATAACGCATAACATATAACGCATAACGCATAACGCATAACCCCTAACGCATAACGCATATCGCATAACGCATAACGCATAACGCATAACGCATAACGCATAACGCATAACGCATAACGCATAACGCATAACGCATAACGCATAACGCATAACGCATAACGCATAACAAATAATGCATAACGCATAACGCATAACGCATAACGCATAAAGCATAACGCATAACGCAAAATGCATAACACATAACGCATAACGCATAATGCACAACGCATAACGAATACAGCAAAACGCATAACGCTTAACGCATAACGGATCACGCATAACGCATAACGCATAATGCCTAACGCATAACGCATAACGCATAAGGCATAATGCATAACGCATAAAGCGTAACGCATAACGCATAACGCAGAACGCATAACGCATAAAGCATAACGCATAACGCATACCGCATAACGCATAACGCATAACGCATAACGCATAACGCAAAACGCATAACGTTAACGCATAACCCATAACGCATAAGGCTAGATGCATGACGAATTTCGCATATCACATAACGCATAAGGCTTGATGCATGACGCATATCGCATAACGCATAACGCATAACCATAACGCATAACGCATAACCCATAACGCATAAAGCATAACGCATAACGCATAACGCATAACGCATAACGCATAACGCATAACGCATAACGCATAACGCATAACGCATAACGCATACCGCATAACGCATAACGCATAACGCATAACGCATAACGCATAACGCATAACGCATAACGCATAAAGCATAACGCATAACGCATACCGCATAACGCATAACGCATAACGCATAACGCATAACGCATAACGCATAACGCATAACGCATATCGCATAACGCAATACGCATAACGCATAACGCATAACGCATAACGCATAACGCATTACGCATAACGCACAACGAATAACGCATAACGTATAACGCATAACGCATAACGCATAACGCATAACACATAACGCATAACGCATAATGCACAACGCATAACGAATACAGCAAAACGCATAACGAATAACGCATAACGTATAACGTATAACGCATACCGCATAACGCATAACGCATAAAGCATAACGCATAACGCATAACGCATAACGCATAAAGCATAACGCATAACGCATAACGCATAACGCATTACGCATTACGCATAACGCATAACGCATAACGTATAACGCATACCGCATAACGCATAACGCATAAAGCATAACGCATAACGCATAACGCATAACGCATAAAGCATAACGCATAACGCATAACGCATAACGCATAACGCATAACGCATAACGAATAACGCATAACACATAACGCATAACGCATAACGCATAACTCATAACTCACAACGAATATCGCATAACGCATAACGCATAACGCATAACGCATAATGCATAACGCATAAAGCATAACGCATAACGCATAACCATAACGAATAACGCATATCGCATAACGCATAACGCATAATGCATAACGCATAAAGCGTAACGCATAACGCATAACGCATAACGCATAACGCATAAAGCATAACGCATAACGCATAACGCATTACGCATAACGTATAACGCATAACGTATAACGCATACCGCATAACGCATAACGCATAAAGCATAACGCATAACGCATAACGCATAACGCATTACGCATAACGCATAACGCATAACGCATAACGTATAACGCATACCGCATAACGCATAACGCATAAAGCATAACGCATAACGCATAACGCATAACGCATAAAGCATAACGCATAACGCATAACGCATAACGCATGACGCATATCGCATAACTCATAACGCATAATGCATAACGCATAAAGCGTAACGCATAACGCATAACGCAAACCCATAAGGCATAAGGCATAACGCATAACGCATAACGCATAACGCATGTCGGATCACTCATAACGCATAATGCATAACGCATAAAGCATAAAGCATAACGTATAACGCATAACGCATATCGCATAACGCATAACGCATAACGTATAACGTATAACGCATACCGCATAACGCATAACGCATAACGCATAACGCATATCGCATAACGTATAACGCATGACGCATAACGCATAACACATAACGCATAACGCATAATGCACAACGCATAACGAATACAGCAAAACGCATAACGCTTAACGCATAACGGATCACGCATAACGCATAATGCACAACGCATAACGAATACCGCAAAACGCATAACGCCTAACGCATAACGGATCACGCATAACGCTTAACGCATAACGTATAACTCATAATGCACAACGCATAAAGCATAACGCATAACGCATAACGCATAACGAATAACGCCTAACGCATAACGCATAACGCATAACGCATAACTTATAACTCATAACTCATAACGAATATCGCATAACGCATAACGCATAACGCATAACGCATAACGCATAACGCATAATGCATAACGCATAACGCATAACGCATAACGCATAACGCATAACGCATAACGCACAACGCATATCGCATAACGCATAACGCATAACGCATAACGCATGGCGCATAACTCAAAATGCATAACGCATAACGCATAACGCATATCGCATAACGTATAAGGCATAACGCATAATACATAACGTATAACGCATTATGCATAACGCATAACGCATAACGCATAATGCATAACGCATAACGCAAACCCATAAGGCATAAGGCATAACGCACAACGCATAATGCATAACGCATAACGCATAACGCATAACGCATGGCGCATAACGCAAAATGCATAACGCATAAGGCATAACGCATAACGCATAAGGCATAACGCATAACGCATAACGCATAACGCACAACGCATATCGCATAACGCATAACGCATAACGCATAACGCATGGCGCATAACTCAAAATGCATAACGCATAACGCATAACGCATAACGCATAACGCATAACGCATGGCGCATAACTCAAAATGCATAACGCATAACGCATAACGCATAACGCATAACGCATAACGCACAACGCATATCGGATAACGTATAACGCAAAATGCATAACGCATAACGCATAACCCATAACGCATAACGCATGTCGGATCACTCATAACGCATAACGCATAACGCATAAAGCATAAAGCATAACGTATAACGCATAACGCATATCGCATAACGCATAACGCATAACGCATAATAACGCATAACGCATAACGCATAACGAATAACGCATAACACATAACGCATAACGCATAACGCATAACGCATAACGCATAACTCATAACTCACAACGAATATCGCATAACGCATAACGCATAACGCATAACGCATAATGCATAACGCATAAAGCATAACGCATAACGCATAACCATAACGAATGACGCATATCGCATAACGCATAACGCATAATGCATAACGCATAAAGCGTAATGCATAACGCATAACGCATAACGCATAACGCATAAAGCATAACGCATAACGCATAACGCATTACGCATAACGTATAACGCATAACGTATAACGCATACCGCATAACGCATAACGCATAAAGCATAACGCATAACGCATAACGCATAACGCATTACGCATAACGCATAACGCATAACGCATAACGTATAACGCATAACGCATAACGCATAACGCATAAAGCATAACGCATAACGCATAACGCATAACGCATAACGCATAAAGCATAACGCATAACGCATAACGCATAACGCATGACGCATATCGCATAACTCATAACGCATAATGCATAACGCATAAAGCGTAACGCATAACGCATAACGCAAACCCATAAGGCATAAGGCATAACGCATAACGCATAACGCATAACGCATGTCGGATCACTCATAACGCATAATGCATAACGCATAAAGCATAAAGCATAACGTATAACGCATAACGCATATCGCATAACGCATAACGCATAACGTATAACGTATAACGCATACCGCATAACGCATAACGCATAACGCATAACGCATATCGCATAACGTATAACGCATGACGCATAACGCATAACACATAACGCATAACGCATAATGCACAACGCATAACGAATACAGCAAAACGCATAACGCTTAACGCATAACGGATCACGCATAACGCATAATGCACAACGCATAACGAATACCGCAAAACGCATAACGCCTAACGCATAACGGATCACGCATAACGCTTAACGCATAACGTATAACTCATAATGCACAACGCATAAAGCATAACGCATAACGCATAACGCATAACGAATAACGCCTAACGCATAACGCATAACGCATAACGCATAACGCATAACTTATAACTCATAACTCATAACGAATATCGCATAACGCATAACGCATAACGCATAACGCATAACGCATAACGCATAACGCATAACGCATAACGCATAACGCATAACGCATAACGCATAACGCATAACGCATATCGCATAACGCATAACGCATAACGCATAACGCATGGCGCATAACTCAAAATGCATAACGCATAACGCATAACGCATATCGCATAACGTATAAGGCATAACGCATAATACATAACGTATAACGCATTATGCATAACGCATAACGCATAACGCATAATGCATAACGCATAACGCAAACCCATAAGGCATAAGGCATAACGCATAACGCATAACGCATAACGCATAATGCATAACTCATAACGCATAACGCATAACGCAAAATGCATAACGCATAACGCATAACGCATAACGCATAACGCATAACGCATAACGCACAACGCATATCGCATAACGCATAAAGCATAACGCATAACGCATGGCGCATAACTCAAAATGCATAACGCACAACGCATATCGCATAACGTACAACGTATAACGCATAACGCGTAACGCATAACGCATAACGCATAACGCATAACGCATAACGCATAACGCATATCGCATAACGCATAACGCATAACGTATAACGCAAAACGCAAAACGCATAACGCATAACGTTACCGCATAAGGCTTTATGCATGATGCATATCGCATAACGCATAACGCATAACGCATAACGCATAACTCATAACTCACAACGAATATCGCATAACGCATAACGCATAACGCATAACGCATAATGCATAACGCATAAAGCATAACGCATAACGCATAACCATAACGAATGACGCATATCGCATAACGCATAACGCATAATGCATAACGCATAAAGCGTAACGCATAACGCATAACGCATAACGCATAACGCATAAAGCATAACGCATAACGCATAACGCATTACGCATAACGTATAACGCATAACGTATAACGCATACCGCATAACGCATAACGCATAAAGCATAACGCATAACGCATAACGCATAACGCATTACGCATAACGCATAACGCATAACGCATAACGTATAACGCATACCGCATAACGCATAACGCATAAAGCATAACGCATAACACATAACGCATAACGCATAAAGCATAACGCATAACGCATAACGCATAACGCATAACGCATGACGCATATCGCATAACTCATAACGCATAATGCATAACGCATAAAGCGTAACGCATAACGCATAACGCAAACCCATAAGGCATAAGGCATAACGCATAACGCATAACGCATAACGCATGTCGGATCACTCATAACACATAATGCATAACGCATAAAGCATAAAGCATAACGTATAACGCATAACGCATATCGCATAACGCATAACGCATAACGTATAACGTATAACGCATACCGCATAACGCATAACGCATAACGCATAACGCATATCGGATAACGTATAACGCATGACGCATAACGCATAACACATAACGCATAACGCATAATGCACAACGCATAACGAATACAGCAAAACGCATAACGCTTAACGCATAACGGATCACGCCTAACGCATAATGCACAACGCATAACGAATACCGCAAAACGCATAACGCCTAACGCATAACGGATCACGCATAACGCTTAACGCATAACGTATAACTCCTAATGCACAACGCATAAAGCATAACGCATAACGCATAACGCATAACGAATAACGCCTAACGCATAACGCATAACGCATAACGCATAACTTATAACTCATAACTCATAACGAATATTGCATAACGCATAACGCATAACGCGTAACGCATAACGCATAACGCATAATGCATAACGCATAACGCATAACGCATAACGCATAACGGATAACGCATAACGCACAACGCATATCGCATAACGCATAACGCATAACGCATAACGCATGGCGCATAACTCAAAATGCATAACGCATAACGCATAACGCATATCGCATAACGTATAAGGCATAACGCATAATACATAACGTATAACGCATTATGCATAACGCATAACGCATAACGCATAATGCATAACGCATAACGCAAACCCATAAGGCATAAGGCATAACGCACAACGCATAATGCATAACGCATAACGCATAACGCATAACGCATGGCGCATAACGCATATCGCATAACGCATAACGCATAATGCATAACGCATAAAGCGTAACGCATAACGCATAACGCATAACGCATAACGCATAAAGCATAACGCATAACGCATAACGCATTACGCATAACGTATAACGCATAACGTATAACGCATACCGCATAACGCATAACGCATAAAGCATAACGCATAACGCATAACGCATAACGCATTACGCATAACGCATAACGCATAACGCATAACGCATAACGTATAACGCATACCGCATAACGCATAACGCATAAAGCATAACGCATAACACATAACGCATAACGCATAAAGCATAACGCATAACGCATAACGCATAACGCATAACGCATAAAGCGTAACGCATAACGCATAACGCATAACGCATAACGCATAAAGCATAACGCATAACGCATAACGCATTACGCATAACGTATAACGCATAACGTATAACGCATACCGCATAACGCATAACGCATAAAGCATAACGCATAACGCATAACGCATATCGCATAACGTACAACGTATAACGCATAACGCGTAACGCATAACGCATAACGCATAACGCATAACGCATAACGCATAACGCATATCGCATAACGCATAACGCATAACGTATAACGCAAAACGCATAACGCATAACGTTACCGCATAAGGCTTTATGCATGATGCATATCGCATAACGCATAACGCATAACGCATAACGCATAACTCATAACTCACAACGAATATCGCATAACGCATAACGCATAACGCATAACGCATAATGCATAACGCATAAAGCATAACGCATAACGCATAACCATAACGAATGACGCATATCGCATAACGCATAACGCATAACGCATAACGCATATCGCATAACGTATAAGGCATAACGCATAATACATAACGTATAACGCATTATGCATAACGCATAACGCATAACGCATAATGCATAACGCATAACGCAAACCCATAAGGCATAAGGCATAACGCACAACGCATAATGCATAACGCATAACGCATAACGCATAACGCATGGCGCATAACGCATATCGCATAACGCATAACGCATAATGCATAACGCATAAAGCGTAACGCATAACGCATAACGCATAACGCATAACGCATAAAGCATAACGCATAACGCATAACGCATAACGCATAACACATAACGCATAACGCATAATGCACAACGCATAACGAATACAGCAAAACGCATAACGCTTAACGCATAACGGATCACGCCTAACGCATAATGCACAACGCATAACGAATACCGCAAAACGCATAACGCCTAACGCATAACGGATCACGCATAACGCTTAACGCATAACGTATAACTCCTAATGCACAACGCATAAAGCATAACGCATAACGCATAACGCATAACGAATAACGCCTAACGCATAACGCATAACGCATAACGCATAACTTATAACTCATAACTCATAACGAATATCGCATAACGCATAACGCATAACGCATAACGCATAACGCATAACGCATAATGCATAACGCATAACGCATAACGCATAACGCATAACGCACAACGCATATCGCATAACGCATAACGCATGGCGCATAACTCAAAATGCATAACGCATAACGCATATCGCATAACGTATAAGGCATAACGCATAATACATAACGTATAACGCATTATGCATAACGCATAACGCATAACGCATAATGCATAACGCATAACGCAAACCCATAAGGCATAAGGCATAACGCACAACGCATAATGCATAACGCATAACGCATAACGCATAACGCATGGCGCATAACGCAAAATGCATAACGCATAACGCATAACGCATAACGCATAAGGCATAACGCATAACGCATAACGCATAACGCACAACGCATATCGCATAACGCATAACGCATAACGCATAACGCACAACGCATATCGGATAACGTATAACGCAAAATGCATAACGCATAACGCATAACCCATAACGCATAACGCATGTCGGATCACTCATAACGCATAACGCATAACGCATAAAGCATAAAGCATAACGTATAACGCATAACGCATATCGCATAACGCATAACGCATAACGCATAACGCATAACGCATAACGCATAACGAATAACGCATAACACATAACGCATAACGCATAACGCATAACTCATAACTCACAACGAATATCGCATAACGCATAACGCATAACGCATAACGCATAATGCATAACGCATAAAGCATAACGCATAACGCATAACCATAACGAATGACGCATATCGCATAACGCATAACGCATAATGCATAACGCATAAAGCGTAATGCATAACGCATAACGCATAACGCATAACGCATAAAGCATAACGCATAACGCATAACGCATTACGCATAACGTATAACGCATAACGTATAACGCATACCGCATAACGCATAACGCATAAAGCATAACGCATAACGCATAACGCATAACGCATTACGCATAACGCATAACGCATAACGCATAACGTATAACGCATACCGCATAACGCATAACGCATAAAGCATAACGCATAACGCATAACGCATAACGCATAAAGCATAACGCATAACGCATAACGCATAACGCATGACGCATATCGCATAACTCATAACGCATAATGCATAACGCATAAAGCGTAACGCATAACGCATAACGCAAACCCATAAGGCATAAGGCATAACGCATAACGCATAACGCATAACGCATGTCGGATCACTCATAACGCATAATGCATAACGCATAAAGCATAAAGCATAACGCATAACGCATAACGCATAACGCATAACGCATAACGCATAACGAATAACGTATAACGCATACCGCATAACGCATAACGCATAACGCATAACGCATATCGCATAACGTATAACGCATGACGCATAACGCATAACACATAACGCATAACGCATAATGCACAACGCATAACGAATACAGCAAAACGCATAACGCTTAACGCATAACGGATCACGCATAACGCATAATGCACAACGCATAACGAATACCGCAAAACGCATAACGCCTAACGCATAACGGATCACGCATAACGCTTAACGCATAACGTATAACTCATAATGCACAACGCATAAAGCATAACGCATAACGCATAACGCATAACGAATAACGCCTAACGCATAACGCATAACGCATAACGCATAACGCATAACTTATAACTCATAACTCATAACGAATATCGCATAACGCATAACGCATAACGCATAACGCATAACGCATAATGCATAACGCATAACGCATAACGCATAACGCATAACGCATAACGCATAACGCACAACGCATATCGCATAACGCATAACGCATAACGCATAACGCATGGCGCATAACTCAAAATGCATAACGCATAACGCATAACGCATATCGCATAACGTATAAGGCATAACGCATAATACATAACGTATAACGCATTATGCATAACGCATAACGCATAACGCATAATGCATAACGCATAACGCAAACCCATAAGGCATAAGGCATAACGCATAACGCATAACGCATAACGCATAATGCATAACTCATAACGCATAACGCATAACGCAAAATGCATAACGCATAACGCATAACGCATAACGCATAACGCATAACGCATAACGCACAACGCATATCGCATAACGCATAAAGCATAACGCATAACGCATGGCGCATAACTCAAAATGCATAACGCACAACGCATATCGCATAACGTACAACGTATAACGCATAACGCGTAACGCATAACGCATAACGCATAACGCATAACGCATAACGCATAACGCATATCGCATAACGCATAACGCATAACGTATAACGCAAAACGCATAACGCATAACGTTACCGCATAAGGCTTTATGCATGATGCATATCGCATAACGCATAACGCATAACTCATAACGTATAACGCATAACGCATAATGCATAACGCATAACGCATAACGCATAACGCACAACGCAAACGTATAACGCACAACGCATAATGCATAACGCATAACGCATAACGCATAACGCATGGCGCATAACGCAAAATGCATAACGCATAACGCATAACGCATAACGCATAAGGCATAACGCATAACGCATAACGCATAACGCACAACGCATGTCGCATAACGCATAACGCATAACGCATAACGCATGGCGCATAACTCAAAATGCATAACGCATAACGCATAACGCATAACGCATAACGCATAACGCACAACGCATATCGGTTAACGTATAACGCAAAACGCATAACGCATAACGCATAACGCATAACGCATAACGCATATCGCATAACGCATAACGCATAACGCATAACGCATGGCGCATAACTCAAAATGCATAACGCATAACGCATAACGCATAACGCATAACGCACAACGCATATCGGATAACGTATAACGCAAAACGCATAACGCATAACGCATAACCCATAACGCATAACGCATGTCGGATCACTCATAACGCATAACGCATAACGCATAAAGCATAAAGCATAACGTATAACGCATAACGCATATCGCATAACGCATAACGCATAACGCATAACGCATAACGCATAACGAATAACGCATAACACATAACGCATAACGCATAACGCATAACGCATAACTCATAACTCACAACGAATATCGCATAACGCATAACGCATAACGCATAACGCATAATGCATAACGCATAAAGCATAACGCATAACGCATAACCATAACGAATGACGCATATCGCATAACGCATAACGCATAATGCATAACGCATAAAGCGTAACGCATAACGCATAACGCATAACGCATAACGCATAAAGCATAACGCATAACGCATAACGCATTACGCATAACGTATAACGCATAACGTATAACGCATACCGCATAACGCATAACGCATAAAGCATAACGCATAACGCATAACGCATAACGCATTACGCATAACGCATAACGCATAACGCATAACGTATAACGCATACCGCATAACGCATAACGCATAAAGCATAACGCATAACACATAACGCATAACGCATAAAGCATAACGCATAACGCATAACGCATAACGCATAACGCATGACGCATATCGCATAACTCATAACGCATAATGCATAACGCATAAAGCGTAACGCATAACGCATAACGCAAACCCATAAGGCATAAGGCATAACGCATAACGCATAACGCATAACGCATGACGCATAACGCATAACACATAACGCATAACGCATAATGCACAACGCATAACGAATACAGCAAAACGCATAACGCTTAACGCATAACGGATCACGCCTAACGCATAATGCACAACGCATAACGAATACCGCAAAACGCATAACGCCTAACGCATAACGGATCACGCATAACGCTTAACGCATAACGTATAACTCCTAATGCACAACGCATAAAGCATAACGCATAACGCATAACGCATAACGAATAACGCCTAACGCATAACGCATAACGCATAACGCATAACTTATAACTCATAACTCATAACGAATATCGCATAACGCAAAACGCATAACGCATAACGCATAACGCATAACGCATAACGCATAACGCATAACGCATAACGCACAACGCATATCGCATAACGCATAACGCATAACGCATGGCGCATAACTCAAAATGCATAACGCATAACGCATAACGCATATCGCATAACGTATAAGGCATAACGCATAATACATAACGTATAACGCATTATGCATAACGCATAACGCATAACGCATAATGCATAACGCATAACGCAAACCCATAAGGCATAAGGCATAACGCATAACGCATAACGCATAACGCATAATGCATAACGCATAACGCATAACGCATAACGCAAAATGCATAACGCATAACGCATAACGCATAACGCACAACGCATATCGCATAACGCATAACGCATAACGCATAACGCATAACGCATAACGCATAACGCATAACGCATAACGCATAACGCATAACGCATAACGCATAACGTATAACGCATAACGCACAACGCATATCGCATAACGCATAACGCATAACGCATAACGCATAACGCATAACGCATAACGCATAACGCACAACGCATATCGCATAACGCATAACGCATAACGCATGGCGCATAACTCAAAATGCATAACGCATAACGCATAACGCATATCGCATAACGTATAAGGCATAACGCATAATACATAACGTATAACGCATTATGCATAACGCATAACGCATAACGCATAATGCATAACGCATAACGCAAACCCATAAGGCATAAGGCATAACGCATAACGCATAACGCATAACGCATAATGCATAACGCATAACGCATAACGCATAACGCAAAATGCATAACGCATAACGCATAACGCATAACGCACAACGCATATCGCATAACGCATAACGCATAACGCATAACGCATGGCGCATAACTCAAAATGCATAACGCACAATGCATATCGCATAACGTACAACGTATAACGCATAACGCATAACGCATAACGCATAACGCATAACGCATAACGCATAACGCATAACGCATATCGCATAACGCATAACGCATAACGTATAACGCAAAACGCATAACGCATAACGTTACCGCATAAGGCTTTATGCATGATGCATATCGCATAACGCATAACGCATAACTCATAACGTATAACGCATAACGCATAATGCATAACGCATAACGCATAACGCATAACGCACAACGCAAACGTATAACGCACAACGCATAATGCATACCGCATAACGCATAACGCATAACGCATGGCGCATAACGCAAAATGCATAACGCATAACGCATAACGCATAACGCATAACGCATAACGCATAACGCATAACGCATAACGCATAACGCATAACGCATAACGCATAGCGCATAACGCATAACACATAACGCATAACGCATAACGCATAACGCCTAACGGATCAGGCATAACGCATAACGCATAATGCATAACACATAACGCATAACGCATAACGCATAACGCATAACGCATAACGCATAACGCATAACGCATAACGCATAACGCATATCGCATAACGCATAACGCATAACGCCTTACGGATCAGGCATAACGCATAACGCATAATGCATAACACATAACGCATAACGCATAACGCATAACGCATAACGCATAACGCATAACGCATAACGCATAACGCATAACACATAACGCATAACGCATAACGCATAACGCATAACGCATAACGCATGTCGGATCACTCATAGCGCATAACGCATAACGCATAAAGCATAAAGCATAACGTATAACGCATAACGCATATCGCATAACGCATAACGCATAACCCATAACGCATAACGCATAACGCATAACGCATAACGCATAACGCATAACGCATAACGCATAACGCATAACGCATAACGCATAACGCATAACGCATAACGCACAACGCATATCGCATAACGCATAACGCATAACGCAAAACGCATGGCGCATAACTCAAAATGCATAACGCATAACGCATAACGCATAACGCATAACGCATAACGAATACAGCAAAACGCATAATGCTTAAGGCATAACGGATCACGCATAACGCATAACGCATAACGCATAACGCATAACGCATAACGCATAACGCATAACGCATATCGCATAACGCATAACGCATAACGCATAACGCATGGCGCATAACTCAAAATGCATAACGCATAACGCATAACGCATAACGCATAACGCATAACGCATAACGCATAACGCATAACGCATAACGCATAACGCATAACGCATAACGCATATCGGATAACGTATAACGCAAAACGCATAACGCATAACGCACAACGCATATCGCATAACGCATAACGCAAAACGCATGGCGCATAACTCAAAATGCATAACGCATAACGCATAACGCATAACGCATAACGCATAACGCATAACGCATAACGCATAACGCATAACGCATAACGCATAACGCATAACGCATAACGCATAACGCATAACGCATAACGCATAACGCATAATGCACAACGCATATCGCATAACGCATAACGCACAACGCATATCGCATAACGCATAACGCATAACGCATAACGCATGGCGCATACCTCAAAATGCATAACGCATAACGCATAACGCATAACGCATAACACATAACGCATAACGCATAACGCATAACGCACAACGCATATCGCATAACGCATAACGCATAACGCATCACGCATGGCGCATAACTCAAAATGCAAAACGCATAACGCATAACGCATAACGCAAACGTATAACGCACAACGCATAACGAATACAGCAAAACGCATAATGCTTAACGCATAACGGATCACGCATAACGCATAACGCATAACGCATAACGCATAACGCATATCGCATAACGCATAACGCATAACGCATAACGCATGGCGCATAACTCAAAATGCATAACGCATAACGCATAACGCATAACGCATAACGCATAACGCATAACGCATAACGCATATCGGATAACGTATAACGCAAAACGCATAACGCATAACGCATAACCCATAACGCATAACGCATGTCGGATCACTCATAACGCATAACGCATAATGCATAACACATAACGCATAACGCATAACGCATAACGCATAACGCATAACGCATAACGCATAACGCATAACGCATAACGCATAACGCATAACGCATAACGCATAACGCATAACGCCTTACGGATCAGGCATAACGCATAACGCATAATGCATAACACATAACGCATAACGCATAACGCATAACGCATAACGCATAACGCATAACGCATAACGCATAACGCATAACGCATAACGCATAACGCATAACGCATAACGCATAACGCATAACGCATAACGCATAACGCATAACACATAACGCATAACGAATACAGCAAAACGCATAATGCTTAACGCATAACGGATCACGCATAACGCATAACGCATAACGCATAACGCATAACGCATATCGCATAACGCATAACGCATAACGCATAACGCATGGCGCATAACTCAAAATGCATAACGCATAACGCATAACGCATAACGCATAACGCATAACGCATAACGCATAACGCATAACGCATAACGCATAACGCATAACGCATAACGCATAACGCATAACGCATAACGCATAACGCATAACGCACAACGCATATCGCATAACGCATAACGCATAACGCATAACGCATGGCGCATAACTCAAAATGCATAACGCATAACGCATAACGCATAACGCATAACGCATAACGCATAACGCATAACGCATAACGCATAACGCATAACGCATAACGCATAACGCATAACGCATAACGCATAACGCATAACGCATAACGCATAACGCATAACGTATAACGCATAACGCACAACGCATATCGCATAACGCATAACGCATAACGCATAACGCATAACGCATAACGCATAACGCATAACGCATAACGCATAACGTATAACGCATAACGCATAACGCACAACGCATATCGCATAACGCATAACGCATAATGCATAACGCATGGCGCATAACTAAAAATGCATAACGCATAACGCATAACGCATAACGCACAACGCATATCGCATAACGCATAACGCACAACGCATATCGCATAACGCATAACGCATAACGCATGGCGCATAACTCAAAATGCATAACGCATAACGCATAACGCATAACGCATAACGCATAACGCATAACGCATAACGCATAACGCATAACGCATAACGCATAACGCATAACGCATAACGCATAACGCATAACGCATAACGCATAACGCATAACGCATAACGCATAACACATAACGCATAACGTATAACGCATAACGCATAACGCATAACGCATAACGCATAACGCATAACGCATAACGCATAACGCATAACGCATAACGCATAACGCACAACGCATATCGCATAACGCATAACGCATAACGCACAACGCATATCGCATAACGCATAACGCATAACGCATAACGCATGGCGCATAACTCAAAATGCATAACGCATAACGCATAACGCATAACGCATAACGCATAACGCATAACGCATAACGCATAACGCATAACGCATAACGCATAACGCATAACGCATAACGCATAACGCATAACGCATAACGCATAACGCATAACGCATAACGCATAACGCATAACGCATAACGTATAACGCATAACGCACAACGCATATCGCATAACGCATAACGCATAACGCATAACGCATAACGCATAACGCATAACGCATAACACATAACGTGTAACGCATAACGCATAACGCACAACGCATATCGCATAACGCATAACGCATAATGCATAACGCATGGCGCATAACTCAAAATGCATAACGCATAACGCATAACGCATAACGCAAACGTATAACGCACAACGCATAACGAATACAGCAAAACGCATAATGCTTAACGCATAACGGATCACGCATAACGCATAAGGCATAACGCATAACGCATAACGCATATCGAATAACGCATAACGTGTAACTCATAACGCATAACGCATAAAGCATAATGCTTAACGCATAACGTATAACGCTTATCGCATAACGCATAACGCATAACGTATAACGCATAACGCATACCGTATAACGCATAACGCATAATGCATAACGCAAACGTATAACGCACAACGCATAACGCATAACGCATAACGCATAACGCATAATGCATAACGCATAACGCATGACGCATAACGCATAACGCATATCGCATAACACATAACGCATAACCCATAACGCATAACGCATAACGCATAACGCATAACGCATAACGCATAACGCATAACGCATAACGCATAACGCATAACGCATAACGCATAACGCATAACGCATAACGCATAACGCATAACGCACAACGCATATCGCATAACGCATAACGCATAACGCATAACGCATAACGCATAACGCATAACGCACAACGCATATCGCATAACGCATAACGCATAACGCATAACGCATAACGCATAACGCACAACGCATATCGCATAACGCATAACGCATAACGCATAACGCATAACGCATATCGAATAACGCATAACGTGTGACTCATAACGCATAACGCATAAAGCATAATGCATAACGCATAACGCATAACGCATAACGCATAACGCATAACGCATAACGCATAACGCACAACGCATATCGCATAACGCATAACGCATAACGCATAACGCATGGCGCATAACTCAAAATGCATAACGCATAACGCATAACGCATAACGCATAACGCATAACGCATAACGCATAACGCATAACGCATAACGCATAACGCATAACGCATAACGCATAACGCATAACGCATAACGCATAACGCACAACGCATATCGCATAACGCATAACGCATAACGCACAACGCATATCGCATAACGCATAACGCATAACGCATAACGCATGGCGCATAACTCAAAATGCATAACGCATAACGCATAACGCATAACGCATAACGCATAACGCACAACGCAAATCGCATAACGCATAACGCATAACGCATAACGAATGGCGCATAACTGAAAATGCATAACGCATAACGCATAACGCATAACGCAAACGTATAACGCACAACGCATAACGAATACAGCAAAACGCATAATGCTTAACGCATAACGGATCACGCATAACGCATAACGCACAACGCATATCGCATAACGCATAACGCATAACGCATAACGCATGGCGCATAACTCAAAATGCATAACGCATATCGCATAACTTACAACGTATAACGCATAACGCATAACGCATAACGCATAACGCATAACGCATAACGCATAACGCACAACGCATATCGCATAACGCATAACGCATAACGCATAACGCATAACGCATAACGCATATCGAATAACGCATAACGTGTGACTCATAACGCATAACGCATAAAGCATAACGCATAACGCATAACGCATAACGCATAACGCATAACGCATAACGCATAACGCATAACGCATAACGCATAACGCACAACGCATATCGCATAACGCATAACGCACAACGCATATCGCATAACGCATAACGCATAACGCATAACTCAAAATGCATAACGCATAACGCATAACGCATAACGCATAACGCATAACGCATAACGCATAACGCATAACGCATAACGCATAACGCATAACGCATAACGCATAACGCATAACGCATAACGCATAACGCATAACGCATAACGCATAACGCATAACGCATAACGCACAACGCATATCGCATAACGTATAACGCAAAACGCATAACGCATAACCCATAACGCATAACGCATGTCGGATCACTCATAACGCATAACGCATAACGCATAAAGCATAAAGCATAACGTATAACGCATAACGCATATCGCATAACGCATAACGCATAACCCATAACGCATAACGCATAACGCATAACGCATAACGCATAACGCATAACGCATAACGCATAACGCATAACGCATAACGCATAACGCATAACGCATAACGCATAACGCATAACGCATAACGCATAACGCATAACGCATAACGCATAACGCACAACGCATATCGCATAACGCATAACGCATAACGCAAAACGCATGGCGCATAACTCAAAATGCATAACGCATAACGCATAACGCATAACGCATAACGCATAACGCATAACGCATAACGCATAACGCATAATGCACAACGCATATCGCATAACGCATAACGCACAACGCATATCGCATAACGCATAACGCATAACGCATAACGCATGGCGCATACCTCAAAATGCATAACGCATAACGCATAACGGATAACATATAACACATAACGCATAACGCATAACGCATAACGCATAACGCACAACGCATATCGCATAACGCATAACGCATAACGCATAACGCATGGCGCATAACTCAAAATGCAAAACGCATAACGCATAACGCATAACGCAAACGTATAACGCACAACGCATAACGAATACAGCAAAACGCATAATGCTTAACGCATAACGGATCACGCATAACGCATAACGCATAACGCATAACGCATAACGCATATCGCATAACGCATAACGCATAACGCATAACGCATGGCGCATAACTCAAAATGCATAACGCATAACGCATAACGCATGGCGCATAACTCAAAATGCATAACGCATAACGCATAACGCATAACGCATAACGCATAACGCATAACGCATAACGCATAACGCAAACGTATAACACACAACGCATAACGAATACAGCAAAACGCATAATGCTTAACGCATAACGGATCACGCATAACGCATAACGCACAACGCATATCGCATAACGCATAACGCATAACGCATAACGCATGGCGCATAACTCAAAATGCATAACGCATAACGCATAACGCATAACGCATAACGCATAACGCATAACGCATAACGCATAACGCACAACGCACATCGCATAACGCATAACGCATAACGCATCACGCATAACGCACAACGCATATCGGATAACGTATAACGCAAAACGCATAACGCATAACGCATAACCCATAACGCATAACGCATGTCGGATCACTCATAACGCATAACGCATAACGCATAAAGCATAAAGCATAACGTATAACGCATAACGCATATCGCATAACGCATAACGCATAACCCATAACGCATAACGCATAACGCATAACGCATAACGCATAACGCATAACGCATAACGCATAACGCATAACGCATAACGCATAACGCATAACGCATAACGCATAACGCATAAAGCATAACGCATAACGCATAACGCATAACGCATAACGCATAACGCATAACGCACAACGCATATCGCATAACGCATAACGCATAACGCAAAACGCATGGCGCATAACTCAAAATGCATAACGCATAACGCATAACGCATAACGCATAACGCATAACGCATAACGCATAACGCATAACGCATAACGCATAATGCACAACGCATATCGCATAACGCATAACGCACAACGCATATCGCATAACGCATAACGCATAACGCATAACGCATGGCGCATACCTCAAAATGCATAACGCATAACGCATAACGCATAACATATAACACATAACGCATGACGCATAACGCATAACGCATAACGCATAACGCACAACGCATATCGCATAACGCATAACGCATAACGCATAACGCATGGCGCATAACTCAAAATGCAAAACGCATAACGCATAACGCATAACGCAAACGTATAACGCACAACGCATAACGAATACAGCAAAACGCATAATGCTTAACGCATAACGGATCACGCACAACGTATATCGCATAACGCATAACGCACAACGCATATCGCATAACGCATAACGCATAACGCATAACGCATGGCGCATAACTCAAAATGCATAACGCATAACGCATAACGCATAACGCATAACGCATAACGCATAACGCATAACGCAAACGTATAACGCACAACGCATAACGAATACAGCAAAACGCATAATGCTTAACGCATAACGGATCACGCATAACGCATAACGCACAACGCATATCGCATAACGCATAACGCATAACGCATAACGCATGGCGCATAACTCAAAATGCATAACGCATAACGCATAACGCATAACGCATAACGCATAACGCATAACGCATAACGCATAACGCATAACGCATAACGCACAACGCACATCGCATAACGCATAACGCATAACGCAGAACGCATAACGCATAACGCATAACGCATAACGCATAACGCATAACGCATAACGCATAACGCATAACGCATAACGCATCACGCATAACGCACAACGCATAACGCATAACGCCTTACGGATCAGGCATAACGCATAACGCATAATGCATAACACATAACGCATAACGCATAACGCATAACGCATAACGCATAACGCATAACGCATAACGCATAACGCATAACGCATAACGCATAACACATAACGCATAACGCATAACGCATAACGCATAACGCATAACGCATAACGCATGTCGGATCACTCATAGCGCATAACGCATAACGCATAAAGCATAAAGCATAACGTATAACGCATAACGCATAACGCATAACGCATAACGCATAACGCATAACGCATAACGCACAATGCATATCGCATAACGCATAACGCATAACGCAAAACGCATGGCGCATAACTCAAAATGCATAACGCATAACGCATAACGCATAACGCATAACGCATAACGCATAACGCATAACGGATGACGCATAACGCATATCGCATAATGCACAACGCATATCGCATAACGCATAACGCACAACGCATATCGCATAACGCATAACGCATAACGCATAACGCATGGCGCATACCTCAAAATGCATAACGCATAACGCATAACGCATAACGCATAACACATAACGCATAACGCATAACGCATAACGCACAACGCATATCGCATAACGCATAACGCATAACGCATAACGCATGGCGCATAACTCAAAATGCAAAACGCATAACGCATAACGCATAACGCAAACGTATAACGCACAACGCATAACGAATACAGCAAAACGCATAATGCTTAACGCATAACGGATCACGCATAACGCATAACGCATAACGCATAACGCATATCGCATAACGCATAACGCATAACGCATAACGCATGGCGCATAACTCAAAATGCATAACGCATAACGCATAACGCATAACGCATAACGCATAACGCATAACGCATAACGCATGGCGCATAACTCAAAATGCATAACGCATAACGCATAACGCATAACGCATAACGCATAACGCATAACGCATAACGCATAACGCATAACGCATAACGCATAACGCATAACGCATAACGCACAACGCATATCGCATAACGCATAACGCATAATGCATAACGCATAACGCAAACGTATAACGCACAACGCATAACGAATACAGCAAAACGCATAATGCTTAACGCATAACGGATCACGCATAACGCATAACGCACAACGCATATCGCATAACGCATAACGCATAACGCATAACGCATGGCGCATAACTCAAAATGCATAACGCATAACGCATAACGCATAACGCATAACGCATAACGCATAACGCATAACGCATAACGCACAACGCACATCGCATAACGCATAACGCATGGCGCATAACTCAAAATGCATAACGCATAACGCATAACGGATCACGCATAACGCATAAGGCATAACGCATAACGCATAACGCATATCGAATAACGCATAACGTGTAACTCATAACGCATAACGCATAAAGCATAATGCTTAACGCATAACGCATAACGCTTATCGCATAACGCATAAGGCATAACGCATAACGCATAACGCATATCGAATAACGCATAACGTGTAACTCATAACGCATAACGCATAAAGCATAATGCTTAACGCATAACGCATAACGCTTATCGCATAACGCATAACTCAAAATGCATAACGCATAACGCATAACGCATAACGCAAACGTATAACGCACAACGCATAACGAATACAGCAAAACGCATAATGCTTAACGCATAACGGATCACGCATAACGCATAAGGCATAACGCATAACGCATATCGCATAACGCATAACGCATAACGCATAACGCATGGCGCATAACTCAAAATGCATAACGCATAATGCATAACGCATAACGCATAACGCATAACGCATAACGCATAACGCATAACGCATAACGCATAACGCATAGCGCATAACGCACAACGCATATCGCATAACGCATAACGCATAATGCATAACGCATGGCGCATAACTCAAAATGCATAACGCATAACGCATAACGCATAACGCAAACGTATAACGCACAACGCATAACTAATACAGCAAAACGCATAATGCTTAACGCATAACGGATCACGCATAACGCATAACGCATAACGCATATCGCATAACGCATAACGCATAACGCATAACGCATGGCGCATAACTCAAAATGCATAACGCATAACGCATAACGCATAACGCATAACGCATAACGCATAACGCATAACGCATAACGCATAACGCATAACGCATATCGCATAACGCAGAACGCATAACGCATAACGCATAACGCATAACGCATAACGCATAACGCATAACGTATAACGCATAACGCATAACGCATAACGCATAACGCATAACGCATAACGCATAACGCATAACGCATAACGCATAACGCATAACGCATAACGCATAACGCATGGCGCATAACGCATAACGCATAACGCATAACGCATAACGCATAACGCATAACGCATAACGCATAACGCATAACGCATAACGCATAACGCATAACGCATAACGCATAACGCATAACACATAATGCATAACGCATAACGCATAACGCATAAAGCATAACGCATAACGCATAACGCATAACACATAACGCATAACGCATAATGCACAACGCATAACGAATACAGCAAAACGCATAACGCTTAACGCATAACGGATCACGCATAACGCATAACGCATAATGCATAACGCATAACGCATAACGCATAAGGCATAATGCATAACGCATAAAGCGTAACGCATAACGCATAACGCAGAACGCATAACGCATAAAGCATAACGCATAACGCATACCGCATAACGCATAACGCATAACGCATAACGCATAACGCATAACGCATAACGCATAACGCATAACGTTAACGCATAACCCATAACGCATAAGGCTAGATGCATGACGAATTTCGAATATCACATAACGCATAAGGCTTGATGCATAACGCATAACGCATAACGCATAACGCATAACGCATAACGCATAACGCATAACGCATAACGCATAACGCACAACGCATATCGCATAACGCATAACGCACAACGCATATCGCATAACGCATAACGCATAACGCATAACGCATGGCGCATAACTCAAAATGCATAACGCATAACGCATAACGCATAACGCATAACGCATAACGCATAACGCATAACGCATAACGCATAACGCATAACGCATAACGCATAACGCATAACGCATAACGCATAACGCATAACGCATAACGCATAACGCATAACGCATAACGCACAACGCATATCGCATAACGCATAACGCATAATGCATAACGCATAACGCAAACGTATAACGCACAACGCATAACGAATACAGCAAAACGCATAATGCTTAACGCATAACGGATCACGCATAACGCATAACGCACAACGCATATCGCATAACGCATAACGCATAACGCATAACGCATGGCGCATAACTCAAAATGCATAACGCATAACGCATAACGCATAACGCATAACGCATAACGCATAACGCATAACGCATAACGCACAACGCACATCGCATAACGCATGGCGCATAACTCAAAATGCATAACGCATAACGCATAACGCATAACGCATAACGCAAACGTATAACGCACAACGCATAACGAATACAGCAAAACGCATAATGCCTAACGCATAACGGATCACGCATAACGCATAAGGCATAACGCATAACGCATAACGCATATCGAATAACGCATAACGTGTAACTCATAACGCATAACGCATAAAGCATAATGCTTAACGCATAACGCATAACGCTTATCGCATAACGCATAAGGCATAACGCATAACGCATAACGCATATCGAATAACGCATAACGTGTAACTCATAACGCATAACGCATAAAGCATAATGCTTAACGCATAACGCATAACGCTTATCGCATAACGCATAACTCAAAATGCATAACGCATAACGCATAACGCATAACGCAAACGTATAACGCACAACGCATAACGAATACAGCAAAACGCATAATGCTTAACGCATAACGGATCACGCATAACGCATAAGGCATAACGCATAACGCATATCGCATAACGCATAACGCATAACGCATAACGCATGGCGCATAACTCAAAATGCATAACGCATAACGCATAACGCATAACGCATAACGCATAACGCACAACGCATATCGGATAACGTATAACGCAAAACGCATAACGCATAACGCATAACCCATAACGCATAACGCATGTCGGAAACTCATAACGCATAACGCATAACGCATAAAGCATAAAGCATAACGTATAACGCATAACGCATAACGCATAACGCATAACGCATAACGCATAACGCATAACGCATAACGCATAACGCATAACGCATAGCGCATAACGCACAACGCATATCGCATAACGCATAACGCATAATGCATAACGCATGGCGCATAACTCAAAATGCATAACGCATAACGCATAACGCATAACGCAAACGTATAACGCACAACGCATAACGAATACAGCAAAACGCATAATGCTTAACGCATAACGGATCACGCATAACGCATAACACATAACGCATAACGCATAACGCATGGCGCATAACTCAAAATGCATAACGCATAACGCATATCGCATAACGCATAACGCATAACGCATAACGCATGGCGCATAACTCAAAATGCATAACGCATAACGCATAACGCATAACGCATAACGCATAACGCATAACGCATAACGCATAACGCATAACGCATAACGCATAACGCATAACGCATAACGCATAACGCATAACGCATATCGCATAACGCAGAACGCATAACGCATAACGCATAACGCATAACGCATAACGCATAACGCATAACGCATAACGCATAACGCATAACGCATAACGCATAACGCATAACGCATAACGCATAACGCATAACGCATAACGCATAACGCATAACGCATAACGCATAACGCATGGCGCATAACGCATAACGCATAACGCATAACGCATAACGCATAACGCATAACGCATAACGCATAACGCATAACGCATAACGCATAACGCATAACGCATAACGCATAACACATAATGCATAACGCATAACGCATAACGCATAACGCATAAAGCATAACGCATAACGCATAACGCATAACACATAACGCATAACGCATAATGCACAACGCATAACGAATACAGCAAAACGCATAACGCTTAACGCATAACGGATCACGCATAACGCATAACGCATAATGCATAACGCATAACGCATAACGCATAAGGCATAATGCATAACGCATAAAGCGTAACGCATAACGCATAACGCAGAACGCATAACGCATAAAGCATAACGCATAACGCATACCGCATAACGCATAACGCAGAACGCATAACGCATAACGCATAACGCATAACGCATAACGTTAACGCATAACCCATAACGCATAAGGCTAGATGCATGACGAATTTCGCATATCACATAACGCATAAGGCTTGATGCATGACGCATATCGCATAACGCATAACGCATAACCATAACGCATAACGCATAACCCATAACGCATAAAGCATAACGCATAACGCATAACGCATAACGCATAACGCATAACGCATAACGCATAACGCATAACGCATAACGCATAACGCATAACGCATAACGCATACCGCATAACGCATAACGCATAACGCATAACGCATAACGCATAACGCATAACGCATAAAGCATAACGAATACCGCATAACGCATAACGCATAACGCATAACGCATAACGCATAACGCATAACGCATAACGTATAACGCATAACGCATACCGCATAACGCATAACGCATAACGCATAACGCATAACGCATAACGCATAACGCATAACGCATAACGTATAACGCATAACGCATAACGCATAACGCATAACGCATACCGTATAACGCATAACGCATAACGCATAACGCATAACGCATAACGCATAACGCATAACGCATAACGCATAACGCATAACGCAAAACGCATAACGTTAACGCATAACCCCTAACGCAATAACGCATAACGCATAACGTATAACGCATAACGCATACCGTATAACGCATAACGCATAACGCAAACGTATAGCGCACAACGGATAACGCATAAACCACAACCCATACTTCATAACGCCTAACGCATAATGCACAACGCATAACGAACACCGGAAAACCCATAACGCCTAACGCATAACGGATCACTCATAACGCATAATGCATAACGCATAACGCATAAAGCATAACGCATAACGCATATCGCATAACGCAGAACGCATAACGCATAACGCATAACGCATAACGCATAACGCATAACGCATAACGCATAACGTATAACGCATAACGCATAACGCATAACGCAGAACGCATAACGCATAACGCATAACGCATAACGCATAACGCATAACGCATAACGCATAACGCATAACGCATAACGCATAACGCATAACGCATAACGCATAACGCATAACGCATAACGCATAACGCATAACGCATAACGCATAACGCATAACGCATAACACATAATGCATAACGCATAACGCATAACGCATAACGCATAAAGCATAACGCATAACGCATAACGCATAACACATAACGCATAACGCATAACGCATAACGCATAACGCATAACGCATAACGCATAACGCATAACGCATAACGCATAACGCATAACGCATAACGCATAACGCATAACACATAATGCATAACGCATAACGCATAACGCATAACGCATAAAGCATAACGCATAACGCATAACGCATAACACATAACGCATAACGCATAATGCACAACGCATAACGAATACAGCAAAACGCATAACGCTTAACGCATAACGGATCACGCATAACGCATAATGCATAACGCATAACGCATAACGCATAAGGCATAATGCATAACGCATAAAGCGTAACGCATAACGCATAACGCAGAACGCATAACGCATAAAGCATAACGCATAACGCATACCGCATAACGCATAACGCATAACGCATAACGCATAACGCATAACGCATAACGCATAACGCATAACGCATAACGCATAACGCATAACGCATAACGCATAACGCATAACGCATAACGCAAAACGCATAACGTTAACGCATAACCCATAACGCATAAGGCTAGATGCATGACGAATTTCGCATATCACATAACGCATAAGGCTTGATGCATGACGCATATCGCATAACGCATAACGCATAACCATAACGCATAACGAATACAGCAAAACGCATAACGCTTAACGCATAACGGATCACGCATAACGCATAACGCATAACGCATAACGCATAACGCATAACGCATAACGCATAACGCATAACGCATAACGCATAACGCATAACGCATAACGCATAACGCATAACGCATAACGCATAACGCATAACGCAAAACGCATAACGTTAACGCATAACCCCTAACGCAATTACGCATAACGCATAACGTATAACGCAAACGTATAGCGCACAACGGATAACGCATAAACCACAACCCATACTTCATAACGCCTAACGCATAATGCACAACGCATAACGAACACCGGAAAACCCATAACGCCTAACGCATAACGGATCACTCATAACGCATAATGCATAACGCATAACGCATAAAGCATAACGCATAACGCATATCGCATAACGCAGAACGCATAACGCATAACGCATAACGCATAACGCATAACGCATAACGCATAACGTATAACGCATAACACATAACGCATAACGCATAACGCATAACGCATAACGCATAACGCATAACGCATAACGCATAACGCATAACGCATAACGCATAACGCATAACGCATAACGCATAACGCATAACGCATAACACATAATGCATAACGCATAATGCACAACGCATAACGAATACAGCAAAACGCATAACGCTTAACGCATAACGGATCACGCATAACGCATAACGCATAATGCATAACGCATAACGCATAACGCATAAGGCATAATGCATAACGCATAAAGCGTAACGCATAACGCATAACGCAGAACGCATAACGCATAAAGCATAACGCATAACGCATACCGCATAACGCATAACGCATAACGCATAACGCATAACGCATAACGCATAACGCATAACGCATAACGCATAACGCAAAACGCATAACGTTAACGCATAACCCATAACGCATAAGGCTAGATGCATGACGAATTTCGCATATCACATAACGCATAAGGCTTGATGCATGACGCATATCGCATAACGCATAACGCATAACCATAACGCATAACGAATACAGCAAAACGCATAACGCTTAACGCATAACGGATCACGCATAACGCATAACGCATAACGCATAACGCATAACGCATAACGCATACCGCATAACGCATAACGCATAACGCATAACGCATATCGCATAACGCATAACGCATAAAGCATTACGCATAACGCATACCGCATAACGCATAACGCATAACGCATAACGCATAACGCATAACGCATAACGTATAACGCATAACGCATACCGCATAACGCATAACGCATAACGCATAACGCATAACGCATAACGCATAACGCATAACGCATAACGCATAACGTATAACGCATAACGCATAACGCATAAAGCATAACGCATACCGTATAACGCATAACGCATAACGCATAACGCATAACGCATAACGCATAACGCATAACGCATAACGCATAACGCATAACGCATAACGCATAACGCAAAACGCATAACGTTAACGCATAACCCATAACGCATAAGGCTAGATGCATGACGAATTTCGCATATCACATAACGCATAAGGCATGATGCATGACGCATATCGCATAACGCATAACGCATAACCATAACGCATAACGCATAACCCATAACGCATAACGCATAACGCATAACGCATAACGCATAACGCATAACGCATAACGCATAACGCATAACGCATAACGCATAACGCATAACGCATAACGCATAACGCATAACGCATACCGCATAACGCATAACGCATAACGCATAACGCATAACGCATAACGCATAACGCATAACGCATAACGCATAACGCATAACGCATAACGCATAACGCATCACGCATAACGCACAACGCATAACGCATAACGCCTTACGGATCAGGCATAACGCATAACGCATAATGCATAACACATAACGCATAACGCATAACGCATAACGCATAACGCATAACGCATAACGCATAACGCATAACGCATAACACATAACGCATAACGCATAACGCATAACGCATAACGCATAACGCATAACGCATAACACATGTCGGATCACTCATAGCGCATAACGCATAACGCATAAAGCATAAAGCATAACGTATAACGCATAACGCATAACGCATAACGCATAACGCACAACGCATATCGCATAACGCATAACGCATAACGCAAAACGCATGGCGCATAACTCAAAATGCATAACGCATAACGCATAACGCATAACGCATAACGCATAACGCATAACGCATAACGGATAACGCATAACGCATATCGCATAATGCACAAGGCATATCGCATAACGCATAACGCACAACGCATATCGCATAACGCATAACGCATAACGCATAACGCATGGCGCATAACGCATACCGCATAACGCATAACGCATAACGCATAACGCATATCGCATAACGCATAACGCATAAAGCATTACGCATAACGCATACCGCATAACGCATAACGCATAACGCATAACGCATAACGCATAACGCATAACGTATAACGCATAACGCATACCGCATAACGCATAACGCATAACGCATAACGCATAACGCATAACGCATAACGCATAACGCATAACGCATAACGCATAACGTATAACGCATAACGCATAACGCTTAAAGCATAACGCATACCGTATAACGCATAACGCATAACGCATAACGCATAACGCATAACGCATAACGCATAACGCATAACGCATAACGCATAACGCATAACGCATAACGCATAACGCAAAACGCATAACGTTAACGCATAACCCATAACGCATAAGGCTAGATGCATGACGAATTTCGCATATCACATAACGCATAAGGCATGATGCATGACGCATATCGCATAACGCATAACGCATAACGCATACCGCATAACGCATAACGCATAACGCATAACGCATATCGCATAACGCATAACGCATAAAGCATTACGCATAACGCATACCGCATAACGCATAACGCATAACGCATAACGCATAACGCATAACGCATAACGTATAACGCATAACGCATACCGCATAACGCATAACGCATAACGCATAACGCATAACGCATAACGCATAACGCATAACGCATAACGCATAACGTATAACGCATAACGCATAACGCATAAAGCATAACGCATACCGTATAACGCATAACGCATAACGCATAACGCATAACGCATAACGCATAACGCATAACGCATAACGCATAACGCATAACGCATAACGCATAACGCATAACGCAAAACGCATAACGTTAACGCATAACCCATAACGCATAAGGCTAGATGCATGACGAATTTCGCATATCACATAACGCATAAGGCATGATGCATGACGCATATCGCATAACGCATAACGCATAACCATAACGCATAACGCATAACCCATAACGCATAAAGCATAACGCATAACGCATAACGCATAACGCATAACGCATAACGCATAACGCATAACGCATAACGCATAACGCATAACGCATAACGCATAACGCATAACGCATAACGCATACCGCATAACGCATAACGCATAACGCATAACGCATAACGCATAACGCATAACGCATAACGCATAACGCATAACGCATAACGCATAACGCATAACGCATAACGCATCACGCATAACGCACAACGCATAACGCATAACGCCTTACGGATCAGGCATAACGCATAACGCATAATGCATAACACATAACGCATAACGCATAACGCATAACGCATAACGCATAACGCATAACGCATAACGCATAACACATAACGCATAACGCATAACGCATAACGCATAACGCATAACGCATAACGCATGTCGGATCACTCATAGCGCATAACGCATAACGCATAAAGCATAAAGCATAACGTATAACGTATAACGCATAACGCATAACGCATAACGCATAACGCACAACGCATATCGCATAACGCATAACGCATAACGCAAAACGCATGGCGCATAACTCAAAATGCATAACGCATAACGCATAACGCATAACGCATAACGCATAACGCATAACGCATAACGCATAACGCATAACGGATAACGCATAACGCATATCGCATAATGCACAAGGCATATCGCATAACGCATAACGCACAACGCATATCGCATAACGCATAACGCATAACGCATAACGCATGGCGCATACCTCAAAATGCATAACGCATAACGCATAACGCATAACGCATAACACATAACGCATAACGCATAACGC
The DNA here is from genome assembly GCA_916610235.2 of Lasioglossum morio. NCBI lineage: Eukaryota > Metazoa > Arthropoda > Insecta > Hymenoptera > Halictidae > Lasioglossum > Lasioglossum morio. The sequence continues at coordinate 5,846,452 of CAKAJA020000289.1, forward strand.
ATAACGCACAACGCATATCGCATAACGCATAACGCATAACGCATAACGCATGGCGCATAACTCAAAATGCAAAACGCATAACGCATAACGCATAACGCAAACGTATAACGCACAACGCATAACGAATACAGCAAAACGCATAATGCTTAACGCATAACGGATCACGCATAACGCATAACGCATAACGCATAACGCATATCGCATAACGCATAACGCATAACGCATAACGCATGGCGCATAACTCAAAATGCATAACGCATAACGCACAACGCATATCGCATAACGCATAACGCATAACGCATGGCGCATACCTCAAAATGCATAACGCATAACGCAGTAGGAATATAAGGCCGATTCTACGATCAGACTTATCATTGTAGGTAGATTCCTACCTTACCGGCACCGTGTGCCTTATAGTGCGAGCATAGTTTGCGGGGGGTGGGGGAGGGGGGTTTTTCGTGGTATGTAATATGATACATCGAGAAGATAATTGTTTGCGGGGGAGTGGGGGAGGGGGGATTTTTAAAGGATAGTTTCCCACGTTATAGCGCGAGCATACTTTGCGGGGGGTGGGGGAGGGGAGACCACATTATCTGTGCTGTATATAGTTTCCTCTTATCTATGACAAGGGGTTTGCGAATATGATATTCCGAACGTGCTTCGCGAATATGATACATCGAGAAGATAATTGTTTGCGGGGGAGGGGAGGGGGGGGGGATTTTTTAAGAACATAGCGAGACCATATTATCTGTGCTGTATATAGTTTCCTCTTATCTACTCGATGCATTCCTATTAGACCCCCTACGAATATGATATTTCGTACGTGCTTCGCGAATATGATACATCGAGAAGATAGTTTTTTGTAGAGGTTATCTATGACAGAGGTTCTTTCGCGGTATGTAATGCGATACCCCTGGGGAACACATGTTTTTTCCAGAAAGACTTGACCTTGAACGTGTTTGAACGTCGTTCCTACCCATCGTTTAAGACGATTGACCTGAACGCGATGTGAGAAAGAAAGAGAGAGACCGTTCACGATGTAAGAGAGAGTCATAGAATCTTGAACGCGTACGTGTTTGAACGTCGTTCCTACCCATCGTTTAAGCACACTGTTTATATCGTTCTAAGAGAGAGATAGTTTCTCATTAACAGAGTGGTATAGAGTTCCCCTTATCTTTCCAACGTGACTATCGTGAAATAGCGCGAGCTCGTTTCTGAGCGGTATAGATTTCCTCCTTATTTTTTAGATGTCCCGTGCGGAGATGTTTGTTACGTCTATTTCCGGAGAGGGGTATGTGTTTAAAAGAAATAATATCGGTGGCCAAAGAGAAAATCAAAGAGTATTTGTCCTTTTACTTCTGATCTCCTGTTCTGTAGAAAATCTGACCACCGCCTCTGTTTTCACTCAGTCTTTCATTTTTTGTTTTAATAAACATCCTTTGACCCAATTACATCTCTGTTACTGCCCAGTCTTTCTTTATCATTTCTCTCCTCGTCTTTATACCACCTGAAAATAGGTTCTGTTTCATGCTAACTTACCTTATAGATCGACCATATTTTGCGGGGTGGTGGGGGAGGGGGACACCTTATAGCCCGACAATATTTTTGCGGGGGGTGAGGGGGAGGGGAGATTTTTCAAGGAAATTAATAAATAAACATCCTTTTGGCGGTGGGTATCGAGTCGCCGAGCCGTGATATCAGATCACATCTCTTCTCATTCAGTCTTTCCTTATCATTTTTTCAAATAAACATCCTTTGACTCTAATCACATCTCTGTTTTCGCTCTCCTTATCATTCCTCTTCTCGTCTTTACTGTATATTCGTAATAGCAACATCCTTTTGACGGCCGGTATCGAGTCGTGATATCTGACCACATCTGTTTTCACTCAGTCTTTTCAATATCATTTCTTTCCTCTTCTTCATAGAGGTAGTCATAGAATCGAAGAGTCGTAGAATCGCGTCCGAACGTGTTCGAACGTGTTCGAACGTGCTTCTTACCTATGGGGGAGGGGTTGACCTTGATTTTTTCAAAGACTGTTTTCCACGAAAACACGTGCACTTTCGTTTAAGACGATTGTCCTGAACGATGTAAGAGTGAGAGAGAGAGAGAGAGAGAGAGAGACCGTTCATGATGTAAGAGAGAGAGAGAGACCATTCACGATGTAAGGGAGAGAGAGAGAGACCGTTCACGATGTAAGAGAGAGAGTTTTTAATTAACAGAACGGTATAGAGTTTCTCCTTATCTTTTCGACGCGACTATCGCGAAATAGCGCGAGCCCGTTTCAGAGCAGTATAGAGTTTCTTTTTCGATGTAAGATCATGTCCGAACAACTTTTCTAATATCGCGAGCGGAGATTTCGTTCCCCTCTTTTTTAAAAATTAATACGAATAAGAATTTACGTGCTCAAGATGTTTTGAATCCAGATTTTATGAATAATTTGATTGAATTTGCTGACGGATTCAAGTTACTTAAAAATATTCGTTCATCGCCAGCATATTGGGAACAAAAAAAGAAAGAGTTACTAGCAATGATCCGTCAATTGAGTAAACCCACTTTCTTTATGACAGTGTCGGCTGCAGAAAGTTACTGGCCTGAGTTGTTACAATCATTTATGAAATATCGCGATGGTGGTAAAACATTATCTGTACAAGACGCATTCAATTTGGATTACAATACCAAAACTGATCTAATTAAAAATGATCCCGTTACATGCGCTCGATATTTCGATCATAGAGGCACATAAGCTTATGTGGTTATTAAGACAAAAACAAAGTAATTTCGGAGAATATGAGGTTGTGAATAGTTATGAACGAGTGGAAATTCAGCAACGTGGAAGTCCACATGAACATATGTTTCTGTGGTTGAAATGAGCACCTATGTACAATAGTGTTAAAGATAGACACGATCATATTGGTAACAAAGAATTGATTGATTTAATTGCCCGATTTATCACATATAGATATGACGATAATATTACATATATTAAATTTCAAATGTACAAAACATAATCATAGTTGTTAAAAAGGACAAAGAAATTAGCTACGTCGATTTTATATGCCTTATCCAGTAATGAGAAGAACGATGATTCTTGAACCATTAAATAAAAAAAAATGAAATGGCGCCTAAATCCTATAAACTTATTGATGAATTAATAAATGAATTTTATAAGAAAAAATAGTTATGAGCTATGATGAAGTAGTTAAAAAAAAAACGGATATTTTTAAAAACGATCCCAGCCTTGAAGTAAATATTAATGGTTATAATGCAGATATTTTACAATTATTCGAATCGAATATGGAATTACAGTTTGTACTTGACAAATATTCGGCGGTGAGTTATGTAACCAATTACATTAGTAAAATTGAAGGAGGTTTATCAAAATTATTAAGGGAAGCTGCTATTGATTGTGATAATAAACAATAAGAATGTTAGAGAAAAAATTTCGAAATATTACCAATGCTTTTTAAATAGTAATTTAATGTCTGCACAAGAAGCAGCCTATCGTGTTTTATCATTACCTTTAGAAAGCAAAGTAGAAAGGCAGTATACATGAATACCAATCTGATATCAGAACGTGTATTAATGTTAAAATCTGAGAATGCTTTAAAAAATTAAATGAAGACTCCACCGAAATTTATATGGATGATATATTTGATAATTATAGTAGAAGAGATATTGATTTACATGATATGTGCCTCGCTGAGTTTGCAACGAATTATCAAAAAAGATCATGAAAAAAGGAACAAGAGGAAGGTGATGCTGACAATAATGAGGAAAATGACGAAGTAAGTGATTTCAGACTTCGACAGCAAACAGCTATTATTGGATACAGACGATATAAATAAAAAATTTTTATACCTTTTTTTATTTAATAAAAGTATATATTTAGATACTGTGAGTAAAAAAAAAATTAATAATTTTATATATTTATTAATTACTTAAAATTAATACTTAATAACGTTTTTTCTTTTTGCAGACTCAATGAAGAAACATATATAATCAATACAATTATTTTTTAATAAAAAATCTTATATTCATTATATTAGTTTTTTCATTTTTTTAAATTTATTTTATCACGTTCGAGCGACGATTCTTTCGCGATTCCACAGACATCCATACCACGAGGGTTTGGCGGGATTGTATCCGGATCGACTCCGATCGGTACGTTGCCACAGTTCACCCCGCAAACGTATCCGCAGGATCTTGACCAGGCGCGATGCTCCGTCATAGGATCATCATCCTCTTCCCATCCAGTCAGCTGTATGCCGCATTCGAAACATTCAACGAAATCCTCATCACCCAAATAGAAAAATCCTGCGGCGGCGAGTTTCTCCGATTGGACGATGTGTGAGTAACGCCAGTCGTGAAAACTTTGTAGTCTGTCGCGTTCGAGACGATAATCGGGTGGTGGTGTTGCGTGATCGGTTGTTGCGACGGCTCCCTCGGATTTCGTAATCATTGTGATACTCTGTGTGAAAAAAATCAAAAACGTAAAAGGAGGTGTCGTGTTTTACGGTTTTGACTCGCGGGAAAAATTCAAAGATGTAGACGGGTTTTTATAACTGATACTTTACGTGTTTCTTATAATTGTTAACCCATGCTCGAAATGTTTGTACTTCGCGCAGACAGCAATGATACGGTTTCGTTTTGACGTTTTTTACCGGTTGCCAACAGTGAAGTCGACACGGTTCGCCGTCGGCAATTTTATACATAGGATCGTGAACTAGTACATCGTATTTCGGACAGTTGAAATCTTCTAAATTTATCGAGTTTATTTGCATTTGCCGAAGGATGTCTCTCTCGAAACATCCACCTTTGTATGCTACGACAGGATTCGCGTAATCGCACACAAAATTTCGTATAACTTCAAATATATCGTGTTGTTGATAGTTTTCATAGCCGAAATCTTTAAATGGAATCCCATGCACGAAATTGCTGACATACCATGCAGACTTTTTGTCAGCGTCGGATAAACAACGAAAGTTCCTTCCCAAGCGAAATTCAGAGAGTTCGAACGAGCCGTCGCGACAAACATCGATCATGGCTAATTCTTTGCATATAAATCTTTTTTTCACAATGAATCCGTCCATGTCAATGATATGAGTAATTTGATCCATCTAAATAAAAGAATGTTTTTTCACTAGATTTTTACATCGTTTTTTAAAAACTATTTATTGTACTTACCGTCAAAGAAAAGGGGGAATGCGCGAAGTTGACCGGTCGGATGATAAGATCATACACGCGATGTAACGTCGTATAGCGACTGTGATTGTATACGTTTTTTATGACGAGTGGCGAGCAATTTATAATGAATACCCCTACCACCATATCTCGCTCTATGGTGGAGGGAGGTGATATTATTACTATAATTTTTTCTTTTTAATAAATACGAGTTTAATTGTATGAGGAGGAGGAGGAGGAGAATTGTTTTTAAATTTTAAAAAATAAGATCATTCACATAATATTATTTCATTTGATAAAGTATATATTTTTTGTCAACATAACAGCGGTTTAAGTAATTTTTCGAACAATGTTCATTAATGGACTGTCCTCCACGATGCGGTCATGTATCATCAAGCAGTAGGCTGTTGTCGATCGGGGAACGTTGGTTCGACATTAAAATTCAATTTGCACGTTAATCGTAGCATTTCTTAACGCTTAGTTTTGTCGGGAACAATCGAGAACAACGAGCGGACCATATCGCAGGAAATCCATGTTCAAATACAGTGGACGAAATTTCTATAAGAACTCTACTATTTTTGAACAAAATATTCAAGTATTTTGATAATACGATTAAAGGAAGGCTAGAAAATAATTAAGGAATATAAGAAAGCAGAAATCAATATTCTGAATCCAAAAGAACTGCTTTATTTTTGTTATGAACAAAATATTACAACTGTAACAAAATTTTTATAAGAACAGTCTCATAAATTCGAACGAGAAATTAAGTTTATAATATCAGTATTTAGTACTTCCACCGTTACATTTAATCACTTCAAATATTATTATTTTCCATACTACAAACTAATTTTTTCCAACGTTGTTTTATGGATTTTATTCCACTCGTGTCTTACTGCGTTTTCTAACTCTTTAATGTTGTTATACTGCTTCCCATTTTTATACATATATTGCTCGTGATAGGATTCCCCGTAACTTTTCTATTGGGTTTAGATCAGGCAACGTGACGGTCAGTTCATTAGTTGCAAATTCTTTTGTCTAAACCACTCCGGAGTCTTCTTAGCATTGTGTATCACCGCGTTATCTTGTTGAAAAATACCGTTGTAGTCATGATTTTTCTCTACAAAGCAAAGAGGTAAAAAATAAGGGAATGAAGAGAAAACAGATATAACAATCACAAATCGAAAAAATGAATCCTGAAAGTTTCACAATTTTTAATGAATGTATAATGATCACGGACCAGCATATCGAACAAAATAATTATGAATATGCAGCGTCTGCAGAATGTTTCCTCAATGATGGTTATATCTATACTTTAGTAACAGCCGAAGGTAAAGAAGTCATAAAACCTGATTGTTATTTTACCAAATAAACATATAATTTTATTTCATGAAATTATGAGCAAAAATCTAAAACGAGCGTGGAGTATACAATTTTGCTGAAGATACAGGTAAAGTTCTAGCTTTTGAGTAATTTACAAGAGATCCCTGAACATGAGACGAATATTCAGATAATATACACTGGTGAACTTGGAGAAAAGGTAGTAAGACATTGGATTTGCACAAGATCTGATGGCAACGGCAATGTACACATTTATGATAGTTTTAATGCTAATCATTTGAACCATGATGTAATAGATTATTTGAATATCCTTTATAAATATAATAAGAAATATATATATTTCACGTCAGATACAGGTACAGGTACAGATACAGGTACAGGTATAGCGCATGCACAGTATGGCGGTTGAACAGTATACAGTATGGCTGCTGTACAGTACGCAGTATGGCTGTTGTACATCTATCCATGGATCTCTCAAGATCGGTCGACGCGTTTCTCGTTCAATGCAGAACGGGTTTAGAATGGGTTCGACATCAAACAGAGTATTGAACTACATTGAACATTGTTCAAAACGCCCCCAATTGATGCAACAAAAGAGATTGTCAATAGGAGTGAAGCTGAAAAAATAGAGGAAACGGCTGGTCAGCGTACGTGAAGAGCAGCTCTTCACGTACGCTGACCAGTCACATGCGACTGCATGAAAGCTTATTCCAAAGTTCTCCAGCCGATCGTCGTCAATGATGTTGTCCATATCGTCTTTTCACCTTCTCCATCAAGGCATCGAACGTTTGCATTTGCGACTCATCCACAGCACAGGTACAGGTGCAGGTAAAGGTACAGGTACAGGTACAGTGCACGTGCAGGTATAACACATGTACAGTACGTAGCACTGTCTAGAAACTGAAATGGAAACCGAGGGAGGGGAGGCTTGGTGGTTGGGGTTAGGATAGCATTAGGATAGGGCTAGGATAGGGTTAGGATAGCATTAGGATAGGGCTAGGATAGGGTTAGGATAGGCGAGGGGGATGTCGAAAAAATAGACGAAACGACTGGTCACTATTTAAATTACTGGTGACCAGTCGTTTCGTCTATTTTTTCGACATCCCCCTCGCCTATCCTAACCCTATCCTAGCCCTATCCTAATGCTATCCTAACCCTATCCTAGCCCTATCCTAATGCTATCCTAACCCCAACCACCAAGCCTCCCCTCCCTCGGTTTCCATTTCAGTTTCTAGACAGTGCTACGTACTGTACATGTGTTATACCTGCACGTGCACTGTACCTGTACCTGTACCTTTACCTGCACCTGTACCTGTGCTGTGGATGAGTCGCAAATGCAAACGTTCGATGCCTTGATGGAGAAGGTGAAAAGACGATATGGACAACATCATTGACGACGATCGGCTGGAGAACTTTGGAATAAGCTTTCATGCAGTCGCATGTGACTGGTCAGCGTACGTGAAGAGCTGCTCTTCACGTACGCTGACCAGCCGTTTCCTCTATTTTTTCAGCTTCACTCCTATTGACAATCTCTTTTGTTGCATCAATTGGGGGCGTTTTGAACAATGTTCAATGTAGTTCAATACTCTGTTTGATGTCGAACCCATTCTAAACCCGTTCTGCATTGAACGAGAAACGCGACGACCGATCTTGAGAGATCCATGGATAGATGTACAACAGCCATACTGCGTACTGTACAGCAGCCATACTGTATACTGTTCAACCGCCATACTGTGCATGCGCTATACCTGTACCTGTATCTGTACCTGTACCTGTATCTGACGTGAAATATATATATTTCTTATTATATTTATAAAGGATATTCAAATAATCTATTACATCATGGTTCAAATGATTAGCATTAAAACTATCATAAATGTGTACATTGCCGTTGCCATCAGATCTTGTGCAAATCCAATGTCTTACTACCTTTTCTCCAAGTTCACCAGTGTATATTATCTGAATATTCGTCTCATGTTCAGGGATCTCTTGTAAATTACTCAAAAGCTAGAACTTTACCTGTATCTTCAGCAAAATTGTATACTCCACGCTCGTTTTAGATTTTTGCTCATAATTTCATGAAATAAAATTATATGTTTATTTGGTAAAATAACAATCAGGTTTTATGACTTCTTTACCTTCGGCTGTTACTAAAGTATAGATATAACCATCATTGAGGAAACATTCTGCAGACGCTGCATATTCATAATTATTTTGTTCGATATGCTGGTCCGTGATCATTATACATTCATTAAAAATTGTGAAACTTTCAGGATTCATTTTTTCGATTTGTGATTGTTATATCTGTTTTCTCTTCATTCCCTTATTTTTTACCTCTTTGCTTTGTAGAGAAAAATCATGACTACAACGGTATTTTTCAACAAGATAACGCGGTGATACACAATGCTAAGAAGACTCCGGAGTGGTTTAGACAAAAGAATTTGCAACTAATGAACTGACCGTCACGTTGCCTGATCTAAACCCAATAGAAAAGTTACGGGGAATCCTATCACGAGCAATATATGTATAAAAATGGGAAGCAGTATAACAACATTAAAGAGTTAGAAAACGCAGTAAGACACGAGTGGAATAAAATCCATAAAACAACGTTGGAAAAAATTAGTTTGTAGTATGGAAAATAATAATATTTGAAGTGATTAAATGTAACGGTGGAAGTACTAAATACTGATATTATAAACTTAATTTCTCGTTCGAATTTATGAGACTGTTCTTATAAAAATTTTGTTACAGTTGTAATATTTTGTTCATAACAAAAATAAAGCAGTTCTTTTGGATTCAGAATATTGATTTCTGCTTTCTTATATTCCTTAATTATTTTCTAGCCTTCCTTTAATCGTATTATCAAAATACTTGAATATTTTGTTCAAAAATAGTAGAGTTCTTATAGAAATTTCGTCCACTGTATTTGAACATGGATTTCCTGCGATATGGTCCGCTCGTTGTTCTCGATTGTTCCCGACAAAACTAAGCGTTAAGAAATGCTACGATTAACGTGCAAATTGAATTTTAATGTCGAACCAACGTTCCCCGATCGACAACAGCCTACTGCTTGATGATACATGACCGCATCGTGGAGGACAGTCCATTAATGAACATTGTTCGAAAAATTACTTAAACCGCTGTTATGTTGACAAAAAATATATACTTTATCAAATGAAATAATATTATGTGAATGATCTTATTTTTTAAAATTTAAAAACAATTCTCCTCCTCCTCCTCCTCATACAATTAAACTCGTATTTATTAAAAAGAAAAAATTATAGTAATAATATCACCTCCCTCCACCATAGAGCGAGATATGGTGGTAGGGGTATTCATTATAAATTGCTCGCCACTCGTCATAAAAAACGTATACAATCACAGTCGCTATACGACGTTACATCGCGTGTATGATCTTATCATCCGACCGGTCAACTTCGCGCATTCCCCCTTTTCTTTGACGGTAAGTACAATAAATAGTTTTTAAAAAACGATGTAAAAATCTAGTGAAAAAACATTCTTTTATTTAGATGGATCAAATTACTCATATCATTGACATGGACGGATTCATTGTGAAAAAAAGATTTATATGCAAAGAATTAGCCATGATCGATGTTTGTCGCGACGGCTCGTTCGAACTCTCTGAATTTCGCTTGGGAAGGAACTTTCGTTGTTTATCCGACGCTGACAAAAAGTCTGCATGGTATGTCAGCAATTTCGTGCATGGGATTCCATTTAAAGATTTCGGCTATGAAAACTATCAACAACACGATATATTTGAAGTTATACGAAATTTTGTGTGCGATTACGCGAATCCTGTCGTAGCATACAAAGGTGGATGTTTCGAGAGAGACATCCTTCGGCAAATGCAAATAAACTCGATAAATTTAGAAGATTTCAACTGTCCGAAATACGATGTACTAGTTCACGATCCTATGTATAAAATTGCCGACGGCGAACCGTGTCGACTTCACTGTTGGCAACCGGTAAAAAACGTCAAAACGAAACCGTATCATTGCTGTCTGCGCGAAGTACAAACATTTCGAGCATGGGTTAACAATTATAAGAAACACGTAAAGTATCAGTTATAAAAACCCGTCTACATCTTTGAATTTTTCCCGCGAGTCAAAACCGTAAAACACGACACCTCCTTTTACGTTTTTGATTTTTTTCACACAGAGTATCACAATGATTACGAAATCCGAGGGAGCCGTCGCAACAACCGATCACGCAACACCACCACCCGATTATCGTCTCGAACGCGACAGACTACAAAGTTTTCACGACTGGCGTTACTCACACATCGTCCAATCGGAGAAACTCGCCGCCGCAGGATTTTTCTATCTGGGTGATGAGGATTTCGTTGAATGTTTCGAATGCGGCATACAGCTGACTGGATGGGAAGAGGATGATGATCCTATGACGGAGCATCGCGCCTGGTCAAGATCCTGCGGATACGTTTGCGGGGTGAACTGTGGCAACGTACCGATCGGAGTCGATCCGGATACAATCCCGCCAAACCCTCGTGGTATGGATGTCTGTGGAATCGCGAAAGAATCGTCGCTCGAACGTGATAAAATAAATTTAAAAAAATGAAAAAACTAATATAATGAATATAAGATTTTTTATTAAAAAATAATTGTATTGATTATATATGTTTCTTCATTGAGTCTGCAAAAAGAAAAAACGTTATTAAGTATTAATTTTAAGTAATTAATAAATATATAAAATTATTAATTTTTTTTTTACTCACAGTATCTAAATATATACTTTTATTAAATAAAAAAAGGTATAAAAATTTTTTATTTATATCGTCTGTATCCAATAATAGCTGTTTGCTGTCGAAGTCTGAAATCACTTACTTCGTCATTTTCCTCATTATTGTCAGCATCACCTTCCTCTTGTTCCTTTTTTCATGATCTTTTTTGATAATTCGTTGCAAACTCAGCGAGGCACATATCATGTAAATCAATATCTCTTCTACTATAATTATCAAATATATCATCCATATAAATTTCGGTGGAGTCTTCATTTAATTTTTTAAAGCATTCTCAGATTTTAACATTAATACACGTTCTGATATCAGATTGGTATTCATGTATACTGCCTTTCTACTTTGCTTTCTAAAGGTAATGATAAAACACGATAGGCTGCTTCTTGTGCAGACATTAAATTACTATTTAAAAAGCATTGGTAATATTTCGAAATTTTTTCTCTAACATTCTTATTGTTTATTATCACAATCAATAGCAGCTTCCCTTAATAATTTTGATAAACCTCCTTCAATTTTACTAATGTAATTGGTTACATAACTCACCGCCGAATATTTGTCAAGTACAAACTGTAATTCCATATTCGATTCGAATAATTGTAAAATATCTGCATTATAACCATTAATATTTACTTCAAGGCTGGGATCGTTTTTAAAAATATCCGTTTTTTTTTTAACTACTTCATCATAGCTCATAACTATTTTTTCTTATAAAATTCATTTATTAATTCATCAATAAGTTTATAGGATTTAGGCGCCATTTCATTTTTTTTTATTTAATGGTTCAAGAATCATCGTTCTTCTCATTACTGGATAAGGCATATAAAATCGACGTAGCTAATTTCTTTGTCCTTTTTAACAACTATGATTATGTTTTGTACATTTGAAATTTAATATATGTAATATTATCGTCATATCTATATGTGATAAATCGGGCAATTAAATCAATCAATTCTTTGTTACCAATATGATCGTGTCTATCTTTAACACTATTGTACATAGGTGCTCATTTCAACCACAGAAACATATGTTCATGTGGACTTCCACGTTGCTGAATTTCCACTCGTTCATAACTATTCACAACCTCATATTCTCCGAAATTACTTTGTTTTTGTCTTAATAACCACATAAGCTTATGTGCCTCTATGATCGAAATATCGAGCGCATGTAACGGGATCATTTTTAATTAGATCAGTTTTGGTATTGTAATCCAAATTGAATGCGTCTTGTACAGATAATGTTTTACCACCATCGCGATATTTCATAAATGATTGTAACAACTCAGGCCAGTAACTTTCTGCAGCCGACACTGTCATAAAGAAAGTGGGTTTACTCAATTGACGGATCATTGCTAGTAACTCTTTCTTTTTTTGTTCCCAATATGCTGGCGATGAACGAATATTTTTAAGTAACTTGAATCCGTCAGCAAATTCAATCAAATTATTCATAAAATCTGGATTCAAAACATCTTGAGCACGTAAATTCTTATTCGTATTAATTTTTAAAAAAGAGGGGAACGAAATCTCCGCTCGCGATATTAGAAAAGTTGTTCGGACATGATCTTACATCGAAAAAGAAACTCTATACTGCTCTGAAACGGGCTCGCGCTATTTCGCGATAGTCGCGTCGAAAAGATAAGGAGAAACTCTATACCGTTCTGTTAATTAAAAACTCTCTCTCTTACATCGTGAACGGTCTCTCTCTCTCTCCCTTACATCGTGAATGGTCTCTCTCTCTCTCTTACATCATGAACGGTCTCTCTCTCTCTCTCTCTCTCTCTCACTCTTACATCGTTCAGGACAATCGTCTTAAACGAAAGTGCACGTGTTTTCGTGGAAAACAGTCTTTGAAAAAATCAAGGTCAACCCCTCCCCCATAGGTAAGAAGCACGTTCGAACACGTTCGAACACGTTCGGACGCGATTCTA